>JAUNZM010000266.1:6495833-7795000 GCA_033459285.1 Clamator glandarius
AGGGAAAGGCCTTTATATGCAATATATAATCCTTATTTATATACTCTCCATAGTACTTGGAAATTTTGCTCAATGTAAGCACAGGCCATGGTAAGAAAAATAACCCAAAATATCAACAAATAGCAGATGCACACTGCACTTGGGTATGAATAAATTATGTGAGTCATAATGGTTGCAACAGCAGGTGGTGGTGTAGTTCAAGACTCTCTGTGATTTCTCACTTTTTTACTCAAACTCCAAAGAAGAAGGTTTGAGGACCCAAAGACCTAGTGCAATTTTTAGCTCTGCATCTTTAATTGGTGAACAAACTAGAGGCATCTATTGAATTTTGTTAGCTCTGTTAAAAACATACAGCGAACAGGCCAGTCACCACTTGTAAGTGCTAAACCTGCTGCTATGACTAATTTATGAACATTCATCCTATTTGTCCTTTCATCTTTCTTCCTGTCTCATACATCCTATTTTAATTAAATCTCAGACTGAGAGTTCACTGGGGCAGAGAATTTCCTTGTTATGTTGTTTTCTAAGTTTTTTATACAGTGGAGCTCTAATCTGTAATTTGAAGGTAATAAAGATTTTGAAATTACTAGAGTACAATACATAACTGCCATTAGACTTGATTAAAAAAATGTACAGAAAATATTCTGATGAAATTGAACTTTAGTGTCTTTTCCTTTCTTAAGTGTAAGCAGGAACTTTCAAATCCTTTGCCTTAGAGAATAGAATTTAAAAGTCCAAATACTTAAGGTGTAGTTCTTTACATCATGATGAAGCTCTTACTTTGGAACATGACAGAATTTCATTGAATTTTTTCCAGGGAGGGAACCCAAGACTACTAAATATTTAAACACCTATTTATTTTTTTACTGGACCATAAACACTTACGGCTTTGGACAAAAAAGCCATTTGTTAGCCCAGGCAATGAGTATCATGTTGGACTTGCCTACTCAGTATATACAGAAGAGACATTTTCTCCGTGTTTATGTTTGGCCTTTCTTTGAACAGAATGGATCACATTTTAGTGGGAAAGTCATATTTGTATATAAGCTACGCTCAGCCTCTTTTCTATATAAACAATAACACTGCCACATAATTTGATGCAGGTGAAGGGGTGGAAAAACAAGAATAGAAACAATTTTGAAGAACTTAACAACAATGAGTCTCTTTTCCTAAGTATTCTGATTCTCATGTTACTACATGCTAACAAACTCAACGTGAAATATTGGCCTAATGGTACTAAACTGAGTTTTTCTTATAGAATTAATCCAAGTAGATCATATTTAAAACAAAACTCCACGATATACAGTGCTGAGTTCTTATTAACCCTTGGCCTTTTATCTAGATTGACATTCAAATAAATTTTTTCCTCATACTTCAGCATTTCCTCTTTCTTGAATCTACAGTAAAGTCATCATGTTAAACTCACAGCTTCCCAATTACCATGACAATGCAGTGATATCAAAGCCTCAGCTTTGCTCTTTCATTAAGATTGAAGAAATAGGCTCAGAGCAGAGCTGCTTTAAATCTTCTGTCATTTTTTCCTTGTATATGAATTGTAAGTAAGCCTACAAAGATTTAATTAATTTATTTATTTGCTACTCCAGCATCCTCACTGCGTTTCTTTATACTGACAAATTTTGGCTAATGGAATTGTTTGACAAATTTTCAATGCAAAAATTAATTTCGATACTCAAAATTCACTAATAGTGATGAAACCACAGGATCTGTTATCTAAAACCTGTGTTATGAGCTGCTAGAAACTAAGTCGGCAGTTGTCCAAAATAAATTTTATTTCAGCTACAGAACTGAAAATTCTGTTCATCAGACTCTTGCAAAAACAAAGCTTTGCTCATTTGTTTGTCAAAAGTAAATTAGACAAAATATCTATTTAGAAGATATTTACTTCAGATTTTCATGAATTATTCATCTCAATATTTCCCCCATTTAACTGCGATACCAGATTGTCTTCATTAGCTACAAATATTTTAAGTGATAGAGGGGAACCTACAAGAGGCTAATTCCTATCTTAATGTGGTTTTTTATTTATAAATGTTTTCTGCCCCTTTATAAAGTCCTGTCTAAATGTAATTTTGTGTACTATGCAATTTACTAGTAAAGGCTGGGGTAGCCTCAAGCTTGGCTGTTTTATACTTCAATATGTTCAGATATAGATGCTCTGTATTACATATGTGAACAGAAATCTTACAGCCTGTGATAATTTTGCAGTTGGGTTCTTTTTTCTTCATTTATAGAATCAGTGGTCAAATGTGGAGACTTTGGATGTTTCATCGGACCAATATACCATTCAGCCATGTAATGCAATTTCCTAAAGGCCCATTGATATTAAGCATCCTATATTCCAGATGAAGGCATTTCTTTTCTCTTCTCCATGGTTTTACCTAAGAGATAAAATCAACATATGTCTCCACATTTGTCCCTTAATGTTTGGACTGAATCTTTGCCTCTGCTGAAGGCGGTAATAGTTTTTCTCACAGACTTCAAAGAGGCTGGTGTTTCTGCTTTTCCCTTTAAGCTACCATGTATCATAAAAAGTGATGTGCTTTGGAGACTGTAACACACTGCAGTAAAAGTTGTAATGCCACAAGGCAATGTCAATATGTATTTTTATGTAGTAGTGGGAGGAGGAATAAACCAGGAGAGACAAATGTTTCTACGCACAATGCCCAGAGTTTTTGTTCTGTTTATAAATGAAAATACATCCTTTCAAGCAAAAACCCCTGTGCACCTGCTTAATATCATTCCATCAAGGGCAGCCGCCAGGTAAGTCAACAGATTTACTGACAAATCTATTCTTATAATTTCCCAGTTGCAATGAAGGTTAGAAGTGGGATTTTGAGTTCTAATGGGTTTGCGAGGAGAGGGACTCGTATGAAATTCTGCAGATATTAGGTACTGAAGCATGATCCTATGGAATCATAGATTTTAGTAAGTTTGACTTTATTCTAATACATGGCATTGTTGATTGCTTGCTTTGTCAAGTTTTTCCAAAAATTTATCTTCTGCCTCAGATCTTTTGCTGTAGTCTTAAGCATCCAGTCCAAAATCTGTAAGGGATGATACGATAGAGCTCTACCAAAAAGTTAAAAATAGAACTGCCTATATCCTGCAACTAGTTCTTGTCCACACCCCCAACAGAGAAAGATAAGCTTTGTCTTCTGTTCAGAACTTGATAAAGTCACCTTGTATGCAGACAGTAAAGAGTACAAATTGATAGACACGCAGAGCAATAGGGACAGGAACTCTTACTGTACAATTTGGACTCTTGGTGCCTTTTGGTTTCCTAAGTCATGTCCATTTTAAGTATGTGACAGCCCTGATCCTGAAGGGAAGGCCAGGCTTTGGTTCCAGTGCAATTCAAACCAAACCTTCACAGGATTTACTATCATCAAAATCACCCCCTGTGAAATTCCTGGTAATACTTCAATGAAATCTATATGACTGAGACTGGTATTTGTGATCTGGGGAGATGTATTGGGCTTGCAAAGATAAAAGCACATGATGGGACATTTTAATGAAAAGGTAGTAAAGTATATGCCTATGCCATAGTGTGCTATAAATATACATATGGTCTGTACCATAAAGAGAACTTTGCTAAGTAACTGTGTAAGACTGACAATAGGAAAAGCTGATAAAGTGAACCAAAGCAATGTGAAATCTCTGGTTTAAAATCTGCATCAGAGGCAAGTAATAATACTAGGAAGGGAATGAATATCTTCTGATTGTCAAGCCAGGAGCCTATCTGTAATACCTATTATAGCTCTTCTCTGGTTTGTTTCTGGTTGTTTTGTTTTGTTTTCCTAAGGAAAAAAAGAATGCTTGATTAAGCTAATTTTTTGCTTACTCCATTTGATGCATAATTAACTGAATATTGAATACTCATTTTCCATGTTATATAAAATCAGCTTAAGTGGGCAGGAGAACATTTATAGTACAAATGAGCTTTCATCAATGACTGAAGATCCTGTTGTCTATGACTCAAAAGGAAAATCAGCAGAGATGTCCATGCCCAACCTGTCTTTCATTCCACAGATATAAAAACAAAACAAAATCTCAGAAGACCTGCTCTCATTATTATGACGACATTTGGAAACATGCAAAAACATTAAGTGAAATACAAATTGTAGTGAATTTTGTCAGAGGCAAGTGCCTCAAATGATAAGATTCTAAAATTGCACATTAAATTAAAAATAAAATCAGTAGATAAGTGTCTGTGTGTAAACAACTTTAATACATCATGGGCTTAGCTGGACAGAATGTGGGCTGTAAGTGTGTTGGAGATGATTTGGTTCAATATCACGAGTTCTTGTCTGCAAAGAACATACAGTGCAGGATTTCAAGACCTGGGCAATCCCCCAGGGAATCAGCTAAACTCCTGCAGTGAACATCAATAAAGAGATGACCTTTTCAGGCTCTGCAGAGGTTCTATTTAGCAGTGGTGGTTTTGCCCAAGAGCATTAGGAGCAATCTGCTCTCAAAAAGTTCAGAAAATGAAGAGAATAAGCTCTACCACAGAAACAGTTAAACGTTTATATGTCTTCTGAAGGAAATGCCTCAGAAGAATGAAGAAGTTCAAAGTTCATCCTGGAAAGAAAATGGAAGTTACTGGTACAAATGTTAAGGATAAAATCAAAGCACATCTCTCTGTGGAAGTGCCACTGAGCAGCTGAGGAATCTTGCCCTTGACTAAGCAACATTAAACCTCCACAGTCACAAAAGTTCATAAAATCAAAGGAAAACGTGGCACAGGGCAAAGAAAGTTGTTCACCAATCTTTATTAATCTTGTCAGCTACCTCTAACAGCACATTAAACACGTGGATGCAAAAGATACAAGTAAAATTTATCTTCTTAAGTAAAATTTATCTTCTTCTACCACTAGTTGGTAAGAGCAGCCAGTGGGAAGAACAGCAGAATTTCAGACAGCCCCATGCCATGGGTCAGCCTGGTTGGAAAGAGGCAATGACTGAGAAGGACGTGCTTGTGTGAGTCTGTGAGGCACCACCCATACTCACACGTGTGAGTGTGTGTGTACTACTACTTACATACTTTTAGCCTTGGGAAAGCAAGAAACGTTTCATGGCTGGCTGGATGTGAAGCCCTTTTTCTCTCTCTGCTGGTATAGAAAAAAATAATTTCTGTGGTCATTAGAAAGCCACACATAATTTTCTTAAAACAGTTTGCCACATCTGGGGGCCTATTTTCCTCTCCATAGGCTGCTTAACTCTTATTAATATCAATGGGGGTTATGCACACATGTGGAGAATAAATTAGATTTTTCATTGTTTCCTTCTGATAAAATTAAATGTTCTTTCCACATGTTAAAATAAGCTCACATGCTGTTGTTCTCATGGTAGTGGAAATACAGAACATTGGTCACTAAATTAATCTTATGTTATTTTGTTTCTTCAGAAGAGACTTTATCCTGCTTCTTCTAGAATCAGAAACTAGGTGTCAAAAGCCTCAGCCAGTGAATGGCTGAACATCAGTTTTGGTATTGTTTTGAGACTATTGATTTCACCCTTAGGCTGGGTGGAAAATCTTCTCTCCAAGTGTGGTGCATTGTATGGACTAGCTCTGTGAGTAGCAGTTGCTTTGTATTAATAAATGGCTAAACTCTTATCCACTCAAATTTTTGTCATTAATTCTTATTTCCTTTTCTAAATTATTTACAAGTATTGCAAGACAAATGTTTCTATAACAGCTTGTATCAGGACTGTCTCAACTAATTTTCCCCTGATGTCTGTAGATGAAAAATACTAAATGAGTTTTCACTGGCATGTGTTTGAGTTGGAATTTAATACCTTCATTATACAAGGAGTCATTATTGTTCAGAATTTGGTATGTGTAAGGTACTGGAATGGATTTTATACTCTTTGAAGTGTTTTTTGTAGGGCAAAGGCTTATATTTATAGCAGGCCTATTAATATTTATCCTTGACATTGCATCAAACAAGTAGCTACAGAGATTGTTCTATATACCTTCTGACATTTTTAGAATATGGAATGCTGAACATTAACATTCAACTCAGTTGTAAATGCAGTTCCCTGAGGGATGATGGCATCAAACAAATTGGATCGTCTTCTTAGAAACTGCATCCCCCATGGATTGCTCAGTAGCAGAGAATGATTAAGCATTTTAGCTTCCTAGGACAGAACTGGAGATGCAGCTGCATCTGCAAATGAAGAGGAATAGTGTGTAATTTACCTGTTCTAGAAATGATGCGAGATGGGTGAATGCCTACGACTTGAGAGACTGAGGGATTCTGCAATGTTAGAAACCTCTTGTAGATATAGTCTTGGAAAAATAATTTGATAGAACTTTTTAAATAAAACTAAAGTTTATGCTACAGCTAAGAAAACGAAGAAGCCAAAAAAATTTGTATCTAGACCATAGTTGGAGTCAACAAATCATAGTCAGTGAAGTTATTTGACCCAGAAATCAAGCCAGTATTATGAGAAAAACTGACAATCAAACTATCAGAGAAGAAATTGCATAAGAAAAAATATGTTTACCAAAACCCCGAGTCAACAACTTTTTTTAGTATTATTTCTTCTAGTGTTTAGACTTCAATTTAGTGTTTAGACTTCAATTTAGTATTTAGACTTCGATTTTTTTCTCAAACCTATAGTCAGCTGTCCTATGCTATAGGAATATTGGTTTTGTTTTAAACTCAGTATGCCTCAGAATGTCTTTATAACCTTGAAACAAGATACAACTTTTTTTAGTATCAAGTAGTGTAATTTTTCAGGTTTTCTTTCAGTTTTTCTCTCCAATTGCAACAGTATATCTCAAAACATATATAGAAGAGGAGGCTGTCAGCCTTGCAGTACCTAAAGGGGGCCTACAGGAAAGCTGGGAAGGGACTCTATCAGACAGTGCACTGACAGGGCGAGGGGTAACGGTTCTAAGCTTAAAGAGGGAAGATTTAGATTAGATATTAAGAAGAAAAATTTTACTGTTAGGTTTGTGAGGCACTGGAAGAGATTGTCCAGAGAAGTTGTGGCTGCCCTATCCCTGGAGGTGTCCAAGGCCAGGCTGGTTGAGGCTTTGAACAACCTGATCCTGTGGAAGGTGTCCCTGCCCATGGTGGGGGGATGAGTGAGGGGCAGAACTAGGTGATCTTTAAGGTCCCTTCCAATCCAAACCATTCTGTGATTCTATGATTCTATGTTGGGAAGTCAAAACTATAGTTTGGAGCTAAACAGATGTGAAGAGTAGCGATAGTTATTTTTGCTCCATGATTAGACTTCTAAATGTCTTTCTGGTTTTACTGTAGTTCAACATACCTTCTAGGTCCTTGGGTGCCCTTGTTTGAGAGACTTGTGAATCATTCAAGTTAACCCAGAGTGCATGGGATCCACAATATGACAACCCTTACATTTAGACACCCTTTGCTTTAGTGGTGCTTCCATCCCATTGTAGTCAAACAAGATTTTGTCAATCATCAATGTATCTTAAAGAGCCATCCAGATGCCCAGATAATAGTTATCTTGTTTAGAGAGAGAATCTGATTCTACTCTGCTGGAACTGAATCTCATTGAGAAATGAGTCTGGTTTTTCATTTTTAATTATCTGAGGTTTAATTTTTAATTTTAATCCTAATCTATCTCAATCTGTTTATTTAGGGATTTTTGCCAAATAGGGTGAAGTGGGATCCTGCAGTGGCAGAGATCCTGAGACTTGGGGAATCAGAACAGTCTTGGCCAGATTAATGCTATTCCAATACAGACATTGCTAAGTGCATTCTCAAGGACTTTCCAGGTCTCATGAAGCTCCCGGAGTCAAAGGCCTGGGTATGTGTGGTGAGAAGGAAATAAATTGATTTTTAGTGCTGTATCAGACTCCATGGCTGTGGATTTAGCTATATACAAATTTAGTTTCTGTAAGCTTGGGTTTCTGTATTATTTAAGACTGTGGATGGAAATGAATGGAATTAGGGCTGTGAATTGATGGCAATACAGCACACCTGCCCATTTTTCACTGTGCCACACCCATTCAGAACAGAGGCTGCATTTTAAAAGTTAATAGTCTGTCATTCATATGGAAAACCAAAGACTTATATGTGATCTTATTATTTGTAGATGAAAGAGACAGAAAATCTAAAACTCCTTAAACCGGTTCTTCCAACACCTCTGCTTTTAGTTATTTCCTGAGAAACAACTTTGACATAAATAAGAAATGTGTTGGCTTGCCCTTATCTCTAAGTATGCTGTAAACTTAGAATAGTTTTAGATGCATAATTCTTACCCTCTTCACCTTCACAGAGGTGCTTGTGAGACATGTCACTCAGGGTTGTCTTTTAATCCCTCCTATATAGTCACATAAAAACAACAATGAAGATAATTATCTTTACATGTTAAGTTTTGGGAATACAAAGGCTTGTGTGGTCATCTAGTGACAGTCCATGTCCAATATCAGTTATCTTAACGGTATGTGTTATCTTATCCTATCTGTTATCTGAACAGCATTATGGTTTGCACCTGTTCTAGAGTGGGAAGGGACAATTCTCTGTGGCTAAGTCTTCGTGGGAAAAATCTACATTGATGACACTCTGCCAAGACGAGTCTGCACGGGACAACTCTCCAAGGGGACAACTCTCCATGGTGATGTCTGCTCAGAGGGAGCCATTAGAGTTAGAGTTAGGGTTAAGTTTAGGCTTACACTTCGAGTTAGGGTTAGGCGTGGGGTTAGAGTTGTCCCTGTGTGGAGTTTTCCCCATGGAGAGCTGGTCATGGAGAGCTGGGCACAGAGAGCTGGCTGCAAAGAGTTGTTCTAGACCCTGCTAGAAGAATTTTATCATTTCTCTAAACTATAGATTGCTGCCCACCAAAACTTCAGAGCATTCTCATGATACTTAATGGCAATAAGACCAAATTATTTTCTTTCTGAAAGTCACATAATTGATCCTTCTATAATATTGATCTGGCACCTGCACTCTAAGATGTGGAAACATAAGTATCAACAGTGTAGTCATCTTGGAATACTTTATCAAAACACTTGGCTGCTTTTGCTGAAATAGGAGGAAATTTCTGATAATTTAAAGTGACACCACCAAAAGAAAAAAATGCCTTAACTGGAAGTGATGACAAATCACAGTGAAGGATTTTAGATGCACTTTCCTTTACACCTGAACCTGTTTGACCTGATAAACAACTCTAGGCTGCAACAGTGGAAAGACGGGGATAACATTAGGTAGGGGACTGACCCTTCTGCCTCGTGCAACACCTTAAATGAGGCTAACAGGGCATGTCAGAAATATTCATTAACAAAAAAGAGGTTGAGACCATGTCATCCTCAGCTATAGTAATTTATGCATTCCCGTAAGCATCTCAGAGCTGACAAGGGGAAAACTTACCTATCAGCACTTTTTTAGAAGTAGTAGAATTTTGTTTAGCAGTTCTGTTTAAAATTCAAGGAAGCATTTTGTTCCAGTGACCCAAAGTCAGTCAGACTATCAGACTATAAAATCTACACGCTTTCTTTTTGTGCCAAGGTAGGAGAACCAACAATTATGAAAGGAAGTTGTGTTCCCTCACACCTTTCCTGCCTGTTTTCTGAAAGCAGATCTTCCACCCTGCTGATTACTGCCTGCCAGCTTTTATTTGTGTTTCTTTCTCCTAACCTGTGTTAGAGTCCATATTGGTTGTCTCCCCACACTGTTACTCCTTTTACACAATTTCCTGTGACTTGCTTCTGCTGTGTTGTGGAAATAGTGATTGAACTAGGCTGGCACATGGTGGTGTGTTGTGGCAGCACTTCCAATAGTTTTGATGGCACCTCCCACAGCCGGTCTGCTCAGGGTTGTTTTCCTCATATTTGTGCTTCTCACAAATCCATGTCAGCTGCTGAGAGAGGAAGAAATGTGGTCCCCGTGAGTGCAAGGGTTGTGGCCAGTCTCCTCTGATACAGTGGTGTTTGCTGCCAAACTCTGCTCCAGGGGCACAGTGCTGCAACCTCACCATTGGGAGCAAAGCAGTAATGTAAACTGCATAAATTTGTGCCTTGCTTGTCCTTGTCTCTCCCTCTCTGGGGGAATTAATGCATTTAACAGAAGCAACACTCGAACACCATGCTGTCAAAATCCCTAGCATGTTAGACTTGCATTTTACCCATGGCAGAAAACTTGTCTTTAGGTGGACTGCTGAACAAACAGCTCCCATTTTGATGTAAATTCCACTTGTTTCCCTAATTTGCATTAGGGACTTAACTTTATAAAAAGTTAACATCTTCTGCAGAAAGATCTTGCTGCATCCCTTTTTCCTAAGTCAAAAGGCTGCAAGAGTCAAATATTTAAAGAGAAAGAGCTCTGTAAGGTATGTGCATCCAGCAAGGTAGTACACCTGATTTCCAGTTTGGTGCATTCATTCACTCCTCAGTGTGCTTCTGTGTTTTCAGTGATTACTCCCACAGGCTTGGATGTGAAAGTCCCACCTGTGACCCCCCCAGCCTCCCAAAAGGAAAAGCCATGAAACAAAACCATCCTATGCTTTTCAGAGTACTGCACTGAGGACAGCATAGAAAGATGAGAGAAACACCATGAGATTACTTTGAGAATATTGAAAAAGTGACTCACTGGTATTTTGTATCTGAACTGGCCCTGGGCTCCCCTGGCTGTCTAGTCAATAATCTGTGTTTTCAAGACTGAGCCTTCCTGCTGCCTCCTTCTTTAAATCCATTTAAAAACTCACAGTGACAGGCAGTCTGTTCACTGAAGGTCAACTGGTTTTGTGTAAGTGGAACTACTGTGCTTCTCATACTGTAGCAAAGCACAGTTTAGTGTTATTTTCTGTTCCATCTCCTTTACTCACAGAGGACTATAGGCAGCTTGGCCTTGTTGCACGGCTGGGTGAGGGGCATTTACGCAGACTCCTACTTGCTCACTTTTCAACAGGTATCACCATGCTGAACTGAGGAGGAATTTTGAAAATACTTAGAAAAACAAAAAAAAGCACCGGACACATGTGGTCTAAAATTCAGTCTTTGTGAAACTCATACAGGAAGAATGAGTGAGGGTTGGCAACTGTCCTGTAGAATGACTAACACCTTAACCAAAATCAGCACAATAAATGAATTTTAGCATTGCTGGCATAGGATAGCCACATGACCAGTTTGGACTTTCAGAGAGGCAAATCTAAACGGAAAGCAATAACCAGACCCTGCTGAACACTGCAGCACACTGCTCTCCATGTGTGCTCAACCTGATGGGAAGCAAAGCTTTCCCTGACCTTTGCTCCTGTTCTGCACAGCCAGCTGCAATGAGGCTGGGGAGGGAGAGTTGTCTATCTGCCTACGGGGTGTGATGAGAGCAACAGTCCTCAGACCCCCTGTGCAGGTCTTTGATAAGCAGATAGAAAGACCATTACTACAATGCCTTTGTCTTTCATTTGTCTGATTAAGAGTGCTTAATAGGTCACACTGGCAGCAAAGTACCAAGCAGCTGCTCTGATTTTGGCATTTAGCCTGTGTTACTAAGTATTTGGCTCCCTCATATTCAGCATAATTTTACATGGATTTGTCAGAAGGATAAAACAATCTTTTACGGCATACTTGAACCTTCTTGAGCATCTGAAAAAACAATTTACTAGAAATTATAATGGTTATTTTTTGCAAAAAAAAAGGCATGACTTTAATCTTCCCTTCACATGAGACATTATGAGCTTTTTATGATGATTTGAAAGTGACTTGGTTCAACACCCCTCCCGCCATGTATAATTTTGTTACAAGATCATAATAACTGATGTTAACTTACCTAAACAAGCTTAACTCTTACAGTGTTCACCCATATCACCTGCACGCAGCTGCTGCAGGAGAGAGACAACAACGTGGACTAATGGTTCTGCAGTACAGCTGGTGCTGATGATGTCTTATTAATTACACTAACCAGAGCAGTATGTCCTGGGACCCCAGCAGGTTGCTTTTGCTGTCAATTTTCTTTAATAGCAGTTAATTATCCAATGGGCATTAATTTTCAAAAGCAGGCTTCTGTGGAAACAGCGGGTCAGCAAAACCTGTTTGAGCACTGTAAGAAGCTTGGTCAGAAAGCAGATGTTTCTGTAAGCTTTCACATTTCTCTTGAAATCCTGAGAGACTCATTCCCAGTCTTACTTTTTTGCCACTGTGCTGCAAGAAGTCATAGCTCAAGGATTTTCTCTTAAGCGTCTTCTTCCCATGGTCTGTGCAGTGTAATTAGCACTAAGCCAATGGTAAAGGATGTGGCTGACTTGCCTGAAACACATTTTTGCAGCAATCTGTGCAATGTTCATGTCAGGAAATAAGAATGTGCTCACAAGTTAACTTGTAATAAGTTGTGCTTGGCGAATGGAGTGCTCCACATTGATTTCTGCCTTGTAAAAAAGTCAGGGAGTGAACAATGCTTACCAAACAGTATCATCTTCAAATGAATCACTGCCATTAACCCAGGTCCAGGAGCAAACTGCAGCTTTTGCTCAGACTTTAGAGATGTTGCAATTCAACTACTTTATCCTGCAATGTTTTTCTTTAAGGCTAAAAATGGAAAGGCAGATCAAGGGAACAGTTTAAGCTCATCCTCTTCTTATGGTTGAGAAATATCTGTAGGTGTAACCATCAAGTTACTTCTGCTATAGCCGTGCAGTCCAAATGAATGCTTCTATAGGTTATGAAACACAAAACAGCTCTGTTCCAACATAAGTACTGAACCCAAATTAATCCAGTTATTAACCAGATATCTAACTTGTCTAGGCCTATATCATGACCTATAAAGAACAGCATGAGAGAAACAGGTTTGCTTGTAATACAGTTTAGCCTTTGTGTAAACAAGGCTCCATCTCTAATATTTTGTAGAGTTATTAAGACTTTCAGTGAATGAGAGATGTGAATGAGTGAAGAAGTTCTATTTCTTTGTTTTCCTTGGGATGTCCCTTTACTCTATGGAGTTAAGAAAAGAAACCTTGAATTTTGCTTTCTCACTTAATACTTGCTTGTTTTTGATCATGGGGCATTCAGTATTGTCTGTTGTAGCCCTTTCGTATGGACAGGAACGGCTGAGAGAGCTGGGGGTGTTTAGCCTGGAGAAGAGGAGGCTGAGGGGAGACCTCATTGCTCTCTACAACTACCTGAAAGGAGGTCGTGGAGAGGAGGGTGCTGGCCTCTTCTCCCAAGTGACAGGGGACAGGATGAGAGGGAATGGCCTCAAGCTCCACCAGGGGAGGTTCAGGCTGGACTTCAGGAAAAATTTTTTCTCAGAAAGGTTCATTGGGCACTGGCAGAGGCTGCCCAGGGAGGTGATTGATTCATCTTCCCAGGAGGTGTTTAAGGCACGGGTGGACGAGGTGCTGAGGGACATGGTTTAGTGTTTGATAGGAATGGTTGGACTCGATGATCCGGTGGGTCTCTTCCAACCTGGTTATTTTATGGTTCTATGATTCTATGAAAAGCAGAACAGATCTCTCCTGGGGAACAAGCAATACTAGTTTCAGCCTCTGAAAGTGGGAAAACCAATAAAATATGACACTCTCTTCTGGTGGATGGGAACCAATGAGTCATTTAAACGGCACCAACAACTGTGTGACTCCAACTCTTTCTTTAGATTGTTTCTCTTGATTTAGATCCAAAATGGTTGAGGCTGAATGGACCGTCCTGTGTCCAAAACCACTGAGTGACCTTGCTCACTGAACAGTTCTTTCAGATTTTCATTTCAGCAATAATAAATACCTTTTTCTTCTCTTTTTTTCCCCAGGACTCAGACAATGTCCAGAAGACTATCAGTTATTCACAGAATCATACTAATACTATTTTCAGACTGCTTCTACCTTCTTTGCCATCCTCTCCAATCTAACACAGTTTTCTTGGCCCTTTGAATTAGCACACATATATCTGTTTTCTCTTAGTCACAGAGGATGGGTTTTGTTCCAGCCCTCCTATATAATATTTTCTAGTCTCTGTTATGAATGCAATTAAAACCTTGAACAGACATGTCAGGATGTGGGTGCAAACTTGTGATGTTGGTTAGCCGGTTTGTTTGCAGTGTTTACCTCAAACAAACAGCTATACCTCACCACAGATTTTAATTTTTATTGTCAGCTTTGCAAACTGTGGTGTTGTGGAACTATGTCCATCTGTGGACTATCTTTTCCTGAATGATGAGCTGTGAAATAGTTGGACCCTCTACAGGGTCTGGTATCCTATTGCTGTATTGTACTATTCAAACCCCTACAAAAGTACTGTTTCTGATCTTGCCTTTTAGGAATTTGTTTATGAAAGCTTTCCGCTTCTTCTTCTGTGATACTAGGAGGGCATGTTATCTGCTTCCTGCTGTAAATCACCAGAAACTTTCTTTTCCTGTGCTATATTGATGTGAAAGTGAGAACAACTTAAGGAAGTGAAAGCAATTTGTTCTGCAGGAGATATTAGATAAAGGGTGCCTAGAGGATTCTTCATACCATGTTAAGATGGGGATAAAATGGAATGACATGATAGACCATTAAGCAAAGCAAAGTAAGCACATCAGCAAATTCCTTTCTTGTCTCAAATCTGTGGTACGTTTCCCTACCTTGGATGAATAAATGATGGTGCCTACAGCAATGGTTCTGCTGGCTTTGCTGAGCTGGCATGGGACCTTGGAAGTCAGCAGCAATCTGTGTTCAAAGAGATAAAGGATTGCAAGCCGTCAAGAGAAGATCCAGTGCAGCTCTGCTCTTGCTTACCCCTTCATTTGAAAATGGCAACACAGTAAAAATAACTTAATAGATGCCTTGCCAATTTCTGAAGCTGCAAAAATTAAAAATCAAAGTAACAGATTAAATGAGACTGCAATAATATAGTCTGATGTACTGCTTATACAGCAATAGTGGAGCTGACTGTGCTGGTACCTGAAATGATTCTGAATGCACCGTTAGGCAAATTTTTAAAGGAATTCTTGGAAACATGATATATCTGTTCTGAAAACTTTCTGAAAATTTGGAGAACACAAACATGAGAATTTCGGTTTGTTTTAACCAAAGAGGTTTTTGTTTTCATCCTTTCTCATAACAAGTTTAAAAACTGCTTACATATTGCAACTTATTACTAAATATCTAGCAAAACCCAGGATCCTATAAAAAGTGTTCTAGTGAAATGCATACTGTCAGAAGATCATTAATTAGTAATCTAAATTAATAAGATCATTAATTAGTAAGCTAAATTACCTCCTCCCTTCACCACCACCCTCATTTTACACATTCTGATTTAAGGGAGAAGCATTTCTCTTTCCCCTCTGGAGCAAAAGTGACCTGTACTCAATCAGAGCTGGGCTGGGTAAGATGGATAACTGCAGTGGTTCAGTGATGTTCTTGAGGGACAAGATCTTTCCTGGATCATGTTTTCCCCAGGAGAGGCTTCAGTTGTATCCCAAGGCCTCGCCATGCAACTCTTGCACTGCACACTGGGTTGGGCAACCCACAAACTGGAGCAGGAACTGTGTGGCACTTGCCCTCGGTTAAGGTGCTATTGGTGTCTATTTCCCCATTTCTCCATCTCTTTACAGTCTGTAAAGAAAGGATCAGCATCTTTAAGTGATGATGCCCAAATGGTAGTATCTGCTTGGAGAATAGGATGCTCAATGTTGGTCTATACCCTTTTTATTCTTCTTCCATTCGTCATGGGTAAGAAAACTCTGTCCATCAGTTTCTGGCTTGTAATGACAGGCTAAATGGCCTGTGACTGCCCATCGGCATCCTGTAAAGCTGAAAACCCACCCATTGCTGTCTGCTGAAATCAGAGCTTTTTCTCACCTAGCCGGTTTTTTACGCCATGAAGAAGTCTGAATCAGCATTGTCACCCTTGTTAACAGAATAAATCAGAAGTCTATTGTATACAAATAAGTGCTTTCAATTGTAAATATATTGATTTTTCTGTGTATGAGTAAAATAGATGCCTTGAAAGCTTTACCACAATAGCAGGTGTGTGCATTAGCTAAAACTGACTTTCCTACAAAAGTTTCAAACATAAATTCCATTCCTTTTAAACACTAGTTTTAATTTCCTCTCACTCTTTGGGAAGGAAATTAAGTTTGGTTCGTGCCCTCCAAGGAATAAACGTAAAAAGTTATTCTGGATTCCTTAAATTGAGCAAGACTTGAAACAGCAATCTCTTCTGATTCCTCTCTGCCTAGGCAGGGTTATCATGCCAGAGGCTGGGAGAGATAAACCCTATGAAACAAAACAAGCCACCCCCAAACCTCAGCATGGCAGTTCTCTCACTGTTCACAATAGGGAAATGACATTTCAGAAGAAAAGCACTATACCGTAGACACTAGCTACCAAACAGGTGCACAAAATTGCTCAGAATTAACATCTATGTAGTGAAGACCAGATAATAACAGTAATTTCTCTGGAGAGGCTCACTTGCACCTTATGTCCTTTTTCTTCTATCGACCATGGCTACATGTTGGCTCCAAACTGCCAAGGGTTGATGTAAGAGGTCCAGAATGATCCCAGATCAGCTTGTGTGCATCCATCAAACTTCGATGAGCTCTCTTAGCAGGCTTTATTTTTCCTAGAAAACAGATGACAGCAAGAAAAACATAAAAAGGTTATGAAAACCTCACATTCCTTTCTAATAATTTCCTACTGCTAATTATCTGTTCTCAGTGCTATTCTCTTCCCTGCAACTCATCTCACAAACATCCTTTAGAAATTTCTGTCTTCTGTTTCTTCTATAATCCTTCTCCTCGATATTCTTTAGCTGGGAGTTATCCCACCATATTCGCCTCATGCCTTCAGAGTTTTATGTATGTTTTCTTCAAAAGATAATGAGAGATTAATCCTTTTTTTTTTTTTTTAACAGAAAGACTTGTTTTAACTTTCTAAAGCAGGTTTTCACAGCACACTGTACCCTATTACATCCTGCTAGGGTAGTGGGGTGATTCATTTAATGATGTGTGATTACAGTTTTTCTCTCCTTCTGGGTACTGAGGTAGAATATTTTATCTCAGAAAGTAAACCTTTTCCAAACTGCTATCAAAATAGATCCCTTATGAGAAATGTATGTGTGCAGTCTCAAAGATTAAGAAGGAAAATGATGTAAAATAACCAGCTAGTGCAGTTTTACCACATTTGTCCCCAAGGGTTTTGATACTTTGCAACAAGTTGGAGAAGAGCGCCCAGCAATTACTGTCTCTCAGGCAAGTAGTATGAAATCTTGGAGTGCATTTAGTATGGAGAAGCCACCACAACAATAAGCCCCCAGCTTCTTAGAGGTGACTACTCTGCTTTAGCTCAGCCATTGACTAATTTCAGAAGTTTGCTCATCTGTACAAGCCACTATCACATAAAGGCAAAAGCATCTGACAACCGACTGGCATCTTTAGGCTAGAAAACAGCAAAACTGCATGTCCCCACAGGGATGGAACACACTCCTCTGAGTCTTGTGTACTTCAGGCACCTCCAATTTTACCCTCATATTGGGTATTACACGTCTGTGCTGCAGTTCTCCACTGGTCTTTGTTATTATGCTTAATTAGGTCATTGAGGAGGAATCTGAACTGTTTCATATTTTGCTTGTGTGTGTTTGAACAGGAGGGTCTGCATATCAGTATGCGTACGATGCAAGCTAAAACAGAAATAGCTCTTTTTCTTAATAAAACAGATATTTTGATACTACCTACAGTTTTTTTCTTTTCCTATGAGGATTTAGGCTTCCTATCCAGCATGGCCTGCAGAGGGCATCAAAAGGATTCGATGGACACTGAACATTGTTTTCTGACCATAGCCTTTTATCAATAACAACACTTAAATGAAATGATTAACCATTAAATTAAAAAAGCTGAAGAATGCACTTTACTGAAAGAGAGGACAACACTTCACTTCATCTTTCCTGGTTCTTCTGGCTGCTTGATAAAGAAAGAGAGGATTTTAAAACATTTATTTAGCAAAGTGTTGCTATCAGAAGAGACTTTGAGAGAAAGCCGTGGGAAAGGGAACTTCTAAGTACTTCAGTTACCATTGACAATAGAATGATAAGGTTTCAAAAATTTCTGGGAAATGAGGTAGAATATTTCAGAAATTCCCGTGCTTCCTATATATCAACATAGGTTGCTTTTGAGTACTAAAGAGTGTTGTTATCTGGTCAGAATCCTGGTTGAAGAGTTTTATTACATTTTTAAGGAAGAAAACAACACTCTTGGTAGCACTCTCATCTCTTTGCACTGCAAGTGCAAATATAGTAAATTGGACTAGGAACAGTTAGAGAAATGTTAGCTTACACTTTCTTCTGAATCTTTGCTGTTAGTACTGCCCCATACTCCCTGCAACTTCTGGCGTTGCTGTTTTATATTGGGAATTCCTGACTGGTCTTTTTCTTCTGATTGTATAGTGTCCCAGAATCCTGATGTTCCCAATAGATGGGCTTTTGATGCGAATCTTAAATATTCATAATGCGATATTTACTCTGTACTTTTCTGTAGCCTGTTAAACTTCCTGGCTCTGCAATATCTTTTTTTTTGCCTGCCTCCAACGTAATTCACAGTTACATTTTGCCCTCAGTGTCCCAGATGTTCCTGCAATGTGCTGTCTGCCTTCCAGTGTGCTGCTTGTTTTGCTGTTTGATAAAGGTTGTTTCCTAGCATATAATTTTCAGGAAAAGATGATTTTATTGATGACTTGCACTTACCTGGAGTATACTATAGCATTTCATTTGCAATGTACACTCTAATGCATGTTCCTCTGTTACTTTTACTCTTTGAAAATACTTTGCACCAAGATTATCTCCTCTTTGTGTTTTCTTTGCTGTACATGCAGAATCACAATGATTCCTATCCCTTGCTGAGGTGTTTTGAAAATTAACATTGATCTTCTGATACAGCTGGTGTTCGATGCGCTTTGAAACAGGCACAATTGTACAGCAGACTAACTTAGACTGAAAGAAATTCAGACATCTTATCTTGCCTGAATCTATTTTGCTAGAATGTCTTGTTCAACCTCTTTTTGATTTCTTGTAATGATGAGGTGACATGAAAGCAAACAGTTGCTAATCGGAGTGAGAGTTGTGATAAGAATACCCTGCAGAAGACTGAGCTGTGGTTATACAGGTAGTCTTAATCTGAAACTTTCTAGCTTTTGAGCCCATCGCTTGATGAAAATATTATTTTTGAAGGCAGATTTTTTTTTCAGTGAGGCATAGGTTCCCTTGACACTTTTTTCCAGTCTCAAGTTTGACCTTCTGTTCTGTCTTTCTCCTCTCATCTGTTTCTCTTCCCTAGCTTTGTACCTTCCTCCCCATTTTTTAAGCTTCCAATATAATTTTTCTTACCCAGTGGACAATGAAGATTGTTAGAAATGAATAAACAAGTTTCTTTGAGCATGCAAATTTCCCATGGTTTCCATCGGTAGTCTTGTAAGTGCCAACAATGAATACATATTCCCTTTTTCATCCCTGAAAGTAAATGGTCAGTATTTGCCAACTACCCTTTAGCAATAGGCTCTTAATACACAAAGGAGCCTTTGGAAATAGAAAGTTTTCTGAACCATGCACGTGCATAGGGAAAATGGCAGCTGAATCTATGATTTTGCATCTATGAAAGTCCATATCTATTTATAATCATCTAACCATGTTTTTGAGCACCATTTTGGCTAAATGAGCGACTGCGCTTCAACACACATTTTCTTTGTTACTAGAGAAATTATATATGTATATATAAAAAAGTCCATCCTGAGCTGTGCAAGTCTGCAGCCTCTGGAAGAATCTTAATTCCTGGTGCAGGTTTTTTTTTTTCTGCTAGAGATAACCTGTTCCAAGTCTTGTTTGTGGGAACCAGGTGTAATGAGGATGAGTTATATAGCAAGTGATTTTTTTAACATTTTGAATCATTGTTTAACTATATTATATATTTTATATAGTATAATTTATATTATATTATATTATATAAAGAAAATCAGAAATAGAAAATTTAAGGGAAAATAATAGTGGATAGTTAAATAATAGCAAAAAAAAAATTCTTCTAAGATTTGTCCAGTGTATGTCTTTAAGCTCTTGACCTACCATCTCGGTGTAAATGCTTCCTTTCTTCTTAAAAAGGTATTCCCCCCAGCTTGTTTGCAAGCATCTGCCTTGATCTTTTCATTTATACAAACACATTGTGTGAAAAGTCTACTTGTAGGCTTGAAACCTAGATCTCTAGAGACCTGTTTGAATGGCTTTCAGAACAAGACTATACTTTCAGTGTTGACGGTTTCTTCAGAAAGGGGAGGTGTTATCAACTAGTAAGACTTTATTTGGTTTGGTTTTTTTCATTCCTAGTTGAAACCAGTAGTTACCTGCCATTTTGAGGCTTTTCTGGTATTCTGAAGAACAAAATCTTTTAGTGAATGGATTGGACTTACCTCTATTATATATTTACTTTCCTCTAGTTCTCTTGTCTCCTTGCATTCCTGAGCAGTGAGATGTGATCCTAGGGAAGGCTGAACACTGAAGGAAATGGGTCAGAAGCATTGGGCTGCACAGGGCAGAGTTTGGAGCCCCCAGTACTACCATATGTTCAGGTAGGTTTACGTTGTGACTGTTCTCCTCTATTAACAAATGTTTTACTTGCTTAATTAACAGGCATCTTGATTTTAATGCATCTTTTCTTAAGAGTCCCAAAGACGCTTTTAGCTATTAGTTTCCACCCTTGGATTTTGTTGTTGATTCTGGCTGATCTTCTGCATCGCTATTCACTGTGGGCACATCACTCCTCTCCTTTTGCAGGACATATGAAGAGAAGCTAATTCAAAGCGTTCATTGTTTATGGCTGGGTTTTCTAGTTCTTTTAGCTTCAGGGGTTTAGAGATGGAGAACAGCTAATCAAATGCTAGTGCAGAAAACTGATTTCAGCTGTCTCTTTATGGGTTTCACATTTTTTTTCAGACATCTTCCCACCCTCCCTAATACAGTCCCCTTCCCTAGAACCAAGAAGAAAGCAAAAGCAAGTTTAAAATTTCCAGAAAGGCGTGTCTAGCTACAGGAAATTAAGGGCTGGTGAGCCTGTTTTAGCTTTATTTCCTCCATTCCTTCACTTAAATACTCAGTCATTGCTGATGGTTGCCTCTAGGACTAACAAACTTTCCTCACTCATAATCCCAGGACTGTTCTCTCCAACCTTAAACATGTTGACTGCCTATTTGTAACCAGAGAGGTACGTATAGCACTTCAGAGAGAAAGCAGCCCTCCTTATGGCCAAGGCTTAAGCTAAAACCAGCTAAACTTCCCTTTCTTTGTCTTCTTGAAAGGAGAGATCTGTTTCCTTCAACAATACTGTTTATAGCTTCACCAGATGAAAACTGTCATATCCCATTTCCACTGAGACTGAGTGATATCTATTGGCTAGCTATGATATTAAAAAAACAGAACTTAATTCAACTTTAATGCTTGCATAGACACCATGCAGATTTCCTTCAAATGAGCCAGGAAATTCTAAATATCATCTCATTGCAAAATAAAATTGCTGTCTCCAAAGGTCAGTTTAGAAATGTTGTGGCACGTGATGCCCTTTGGTATTGGCTGCATTTCCCAGAAACTACATGAATGCTGGATGAGATGACTGCTGAAGCTGGAGTTACGAGCAAGTGAAGAGACAGTTGTATCTTTTGAAGTGCCATAAACCTAGCAAAATGAGTTTTCTAACGGTAACACTACAAACCCAAACAATCTTGTACTTCAAAGTCTATAAGGAACCCTGCTGTGTATTTCAAGTAAAAATACCTTAAAATGTATTGCTTGAATTAGGTGAACATTTTGTATATAAGCCTGATTAGTTTTTTCATTTATAGTCCCATACATTTACCCAGTTTTTCTAATGATTCCTATGCTACCAGAAAAATGATTTCTGTGTTACTGGAGAAATTACTTTGGATAACACTGCCCCCAGTCCCTAGGAAGTACCTTAGTTGATAATTAGTTGGGAGCTCGAGAGCTGAATCTTCATTGCCGAACCCTCAGTGACAGACATCAGTGAACAGAGGGATGAAAGGGAATATTTAAGATCTTCTTATGGTAAAGAGGGGCAGGAACAATTTTCTGTTGTAAATACTATATTCCTTCTCTTAATTGAATATGAAACATTTGAAATGCAATTTAAGTCTCTACACCGGAGTCCACTTCTTAAGATTTCTATTGACATATTTCAGTTTTTTTACCAGATTAGCAAAAGACCACCTGACAAAAGAATGCATGTAAATACTCTGTATACCTCATGGGAAGAGTTTTCTGATTAGAGAAAACTATATGATGTGACTATATGCAAGAGTGGCCTAGAGGTTTACATTTTATCTAACTGTTTGACCTTAAAAATGCTGATAGAAATCGAGGTGAAAATCTGAAGATTAGCTTTTTTGTGGCCTTCACCCCACAAACCCCCACATTTTGAACACTGAGAATCATGTTTGCTCACATTGCAGGCTGGCTGGAAGATAAAGTTTCCTGCTGAAGCTTCTTAAGGACCTTCAGGCAGAAGTTGGCACTGGTCTGATATCACCGCTACATCAACGGATGCAGGGAAAGACACATTCTTCATTTGCCAGAGTTGCTGCTTTGTCTGCTCTATCAGCTTGCACTCAATTCACTTTGACATCGTACTATTTTCTTGCACAAAATTGGCCTTAACCTTGATTCAAGGCATTGCAGGAAACTATGAAACTAATCTGAATCCTTTCTGAAGACTTTTCAATTCTTTATTAATGAAATTAAAGATAGCTTTGGAATTAAGTAGAATAGGGAATCAGTCTCTGTAGGGCTCTCTGGAAGGTGGCCACATTCCTCTGAATTCAACTATGCCTGTGAAGTTTTCTTAATTTGATTTCTAAGTCCTGTACCAAATTGCTTACAAGCAAATGTCTTATTTCTGTGGAATATTACCTCCATCTCAGATTTGGGAAAAAAGTAAAAGATGCTTATGTTTTCCAGTTTGGTGTTTTATGAGCAAGCTGCTCTTGAAGAAGCACATTTTTGCATGGGTAAATGGAATAACAAGATTCTCATGAATTGATTTCAGCTTACTTGTCTGATACAGGCAAATATCAGGTCCCTCCCACAGTTCTTCATGAAAAATACCTGTTATATATCTGGCTATTTATAAAGAAACACAAATAGTGGAAGAATTGTTCACTGGAGAAATTTAGTTCCTAGAAGCCCTATTTTTTTCCTCTCTTTATTATTGGCATCTAAAGGAAACCACCAGTTACACTGTGTTACACTGTAAATGCATAAAAATTTAATCTACTCAAAGGTGTAAATTTAAAATTACTATTCAATTTTATTTGCTGACTCTTCATTGCGTATTTTCACTAAACATACAGAAGATGTACTTTATTTTTGCAGTAACTGAAGAGAAATCAGGCACACAGAATCATAAAATCACTCGGTTGGAAAAGGATCATCAAATCCAACCATAGTCCTACCACATTTCAATTAGATTTGCCCAAAAAGAAAGGCAAGGAAGAGAGAATAATAAGTATAGGAAATAACTGAATAAAATATAATGGCAAGTAATTTTCTTTGGTAGAAAAACTGATACAGAGACAAAACTGTAAAGTAAAACCTCAAACCACAGCTGGGTGGATGAGAAGCTCGCTACATGTCTATTTAAGTCTATGCTGGATTGTTATAATGAATGGATTCCACAGACTGTATATTTGAGAGCATGCGGTCAGTCCTGCGTGCTTTTCACTGAGAGGACAATGCTTAATAAAAATCCATTGAAAATAACAGTAAAAAAATGCTTTAGGGAGTTCCACAGTAGAAAACACTGTTCTCCTGAATTAATTACAATCATCTCATAGATGAGAACGTAGAATTATAGGTTCATGTTTTTTATTTAACTTGTAGGGTTTTGTCAGGGTGAAGTCTAATTAAGTTTATGGAGGTGAGAGAGAAGAGTCAATGTTTGCTTTCATTTGTTATCTTTTGATACTACCGTCAGAGAACTCAAGATAGTATGTGGGGTCCTAAGAATCATTCTTTTTGTTTCTCCACACCATTATTGCTATTGTAAACTTTTTTGTCAAGACACATAAATATGCACATGTAAAGGTACTAGTGGGCTGCAGAAAAATCACCGTTCAGTAGTAGCAGAGCTATGGGAAATGTTCATGAATTAACCAGCTGAGGGAGCACAAACCATCAGCTTTTCAATGACAGCACAATGGATATTAGGGGACTTCTAGAAGAAACGGTATGGTAGTTATTATGGCTGATTCACTTAACTTTCCAGTGAAACATCTGAGGGAATTCTTTTTATGCAGGATAGTTTTTGTAAGAATTGATTTGGCAGTGGTGATTTTTAAAGGATAGGGCTGGTCTGCTCCTTTATTTAAGATTCTTCTCTCCAATACATATATTTTTTTTAATTAAATTTATTCCCTCTCAGCACTGTTTGATTTTAAAGGTCTGAGATGAAATTCTGTAACACCTGAAACTAATGGCAAAGTATAATTTATGGGATTAGAGTCAAGTGTTCATCACTGATCTAAATATAGAGTTGTATCACCATGTGAATGCAAGACTAGT
The DNA here is from genome assembly GCA_033459285.1 of Clamator glandarius. Lineage (NCBI taxonomy): Eukaryota > Metazoa > Chordata > Aves > Cuculiformes > Cuculidae > Clamator > Clamator glandarius. The sequence goes on from JAUNZM010000266.1 coordinate 6,520,348, forward strand.
TGTATCATATCAGACCTACAGCCTGCTTAGCCCATGATCCTGCCTGCAGCAGCCAAGCAATAGCAACAGCTGCAAAAGAAAATAACAGCAGGACAAGCAGTCTGGGGCCCAGAGAATTTCTGAATCTGTTTGGGTATTTAATATTGATTTCACAAAATAATTAAGCAGCTAAGCCAAGAGAAAAACGTTCACCCATCTTCCTCTGTGCATCAGCCACGTTTTGCTTTTCTGTAGGACAGAAGCAAACCAAGGTCTTCAGCTTGAAACTGCCGGGCATCCATGCAAGGATGTGCTGAGCTGTAACTGAAGCAGCGTGGGTTCCTACATAGAAAAACCCTTTGAACTCGCTTTGCAGACCATGATTATGTAGATAGGCAGTGCTGAGAAAGGCAGCGATAGTAACCGCTACCACATGTGTAACTCTAGTTGAAGGATATTGTTTTCATTATAGTTTTGTTCTCTGCAGCTACTCTGACTCTGAAGTGTCAGATTCCAGTTTGATTTCTTATTTAGGAAAGCCACTGCTTCAGTAGTAATGAACAACAGAAAACGCACAACCCCTCCTTTTGTTTAAAAATGTTAGCATGGTTTACGCGGTGCCTGACACAAATGCTGGGATGGGTTCCTTTCATTATGTTTTGCATTTCTGGAAAACAGGTCAGCCTGTTTTCACAGAAATTCATTCATTTATATAGAACAGACCAGAAAAGACATTTAAGCTGATAATGTTTCTTCATTTTGAAAAGAAATAAAACACAGACTTTACTATTCATAAGGAAGTTAAGGTATGCTGTTATTCTGCTTATCTACCACCACAGCCCATCATTTTACACCGACTTAGTGTAAAACTAGTCTCCCATTTCCTGAAAGAGAAACTTGGACTCATGTTCCTGTAAATCACTGTCCAACTCCCAATGAAAATATGATGCCTTCATATTTTTTGTTCAAGGGAAATACTATACAATACCTGGATTTTTATGGTATTGAACTTATATGGCTTCTTCAGATTTATGAGAGTAAATAAGCCCTAGTTCACTGTTCTTTGCCTATCCCTTAAGGAAATCATGCTTGAACTTATTTTTTTGTTTGTGCTTCAGGAAATTTATTCTCTTCTTGCCTTGGGCAAAAGCAGTGTTATAGTAATGAAACTATGCATGTAATATTAAAGGGGGAAATATTTGTCCAAAAGGAAATTATAAGGAATGCTGTAAGAGTAGATTAATTCCATTTTAACTACTAAGACATTGCTTCACAGTCTCTGCTTCTGAGAACTAAACTCCTTTTGATAAGAAAAATGGTTTCTTTAAGTCTTGTGTAATTAGTCTGTGAAATGAGATAGGTAGATTTTGAAGTGATGGTGGAATGTGAAGACTGAATTTGGAATTTGACCAGCAGTGTTTGGAAGACAAAGAGATGGCTGAGCAGCAGGAACATCTGCAGCTGCCAGTGCAGGTAGACTACATTTTTCTTCACAATTGCTCCCACTTTTCTGGCTTCAAGAGTGATAAAACAGTTTGAGATCAGATCTTTGCTCGCAAGGAAATTCAAAGACATATTTTGCTAATGGTCTAAGGGATTTTCTGAACTTGATGATGGGATTAATATGACTTAGGACCTGTGTGCTGACATGAGCAGAGATAGAGGCAAGGGAAGATAAAGTTTGTGTACCAAATACTTTGTGCAGTATTTCCCTTTCTCAGTCTAGACCAGAATCACAGCATTCTCACCAGATACAGCTTGTGCCAACTGCTTCTTGTTCAACATTTAATTTCCTGAAGACGCTGCGGTGGAGTTACAGGATGAAATAGGAAATTTACAGTAGAGACAAGTAAATCCCACTCTGTTGTTCGGTAGGCCATTGATTCTGATTATAACTGAGCTTAATAGAAAATTTTCCTATCAGGTAGTCCAAAGGGTAAGTTAGGGAGAAACAGTGGGCACCTTCCAGTCTCTGCCTGTGTAAGCTTCTGACAGGAGATACACAGAAGTCCTGTACTCCTTTCTCTCATAGGATTCTGGTCTGAGGATTCTGTTTGCTTATTGGTCTTGGATCTTAAAGCCCATCCAAGGGTGCTGAAAATAAGCTATCAAATCCCGTCCAGCTGAGACCTGCTCCATACTTTGTCCTGGCTCATGGATTCCCTGACAAGGTGAATGTAGGAATGAGCATGAGTATTTCCCCAGGAGAGCAGCAGGCACCCTTGGCTTGGGAGAAAAGGGAGATAACAGGTGTAAACCTCTTGGGAACTGTGATGTACAGTGTGTTACTTTCAAAATGCCCTTGCAGAACAGCAGCTTCCGTGCCTGCCTAGAAGGAAGCAAAGTGCCAAGTGAGATCTTACTACAGCGTGGTCCTGCTGATGGCTGCATCCCTTTTCCCCTCTGCCCAAGGCTGTTTGCTGGGGGCTGGTTCTCAGGGCTGGGAGCAGCAAAATGCTGTCATGGCTAATACCCTTCTGGGGACTGTTCCAGTGTAGCATAGTTAGGTTAGCACCACCAAAGCTTGCTCAAGGGTCTTGAACAAGGCAACTAGTATTTATGACTAGAAGGTTTATAATCATATACTGAGCCTTACCTAGGGAGAGGAATAACTTGACAGATTCTTATATTTGCAGGTTAAAATTTCAAAGTCATTTGTCCTAATCCTCTCAGTTCATGGAAAAGAGCCTTATCTTTCTTCCTTCCCTCTATTAGCAGGCTGGGCGCAAGTTTTCTCCTGTGCCATTTCCCTAACCTGCCTTGCTCCATGTTCAAGCAGATGACAGAGCTGGCTCAAAGGAAATAGCGGAGAAGGAGAGCAAGGCCACTTAGTCAGCAGTTTGCCTGAGGAGTGGCTCAGCTGTATCATAAAACTACACCGCTCACCAGAATGAATAGAGAAGTTCACTAGTCGTAGTGCTACTGTTCAGGTGCTCTGCATCCATTATTCTGCTCAGACATTCGCCTTTTTCTTCACTGCCACAGTCGTTATAGATGCCGGTTAAATAGACCTCGTACTGTGTGGTGAAATAGCAACTTGAAAACAATGCTGATATGTCATGTATTTGTGCTCCTGGATAATATAAAATCATTCAGCAGAATACACTCTTTTTAAAAAGATCACATTTCTATGTCATTGGGCTGCTCAATTTCCATTGTAAGTAATGAAATTTTGTTATTCAAATCCTCCAGATGATTTGACAGTTTTGCACATAGAGTCTTGAACCCCTCTGGTTACCCTATTAACATAATTTTTGCTCATTAGGAATTGATTAGGTGAATTCTGCAAAGAAACAGAAAATTAGAAGATTATCGATCTATAGGCATCACATGAAAGCTGAATTTAAAAATACTACTAGGCAGTCTGGCAGAGAAATCCTCGAGCCTTAACACACAACAGACCAGGTAATCTCATTTTAAATCTCATTTAATCAATCACCCTAGTGCTCCCTCCAATCTTAGAATGGGAAACCTGCTGCTACTATCAGGTATACGGTCACACCTATAACCCTAGATCCCAGGTTATGATCAACTTTAAAGGAATTTTTTATGGAGGTGGATGGTACGAGGTTTATATTTTCTTTGTTTCTCTATCCTCTTTTTTGCAATTAAGTAGAATTTTTTGTCCTACTTTGATAAAAGCCACTTTGCAAATAATTTCCTAATAGCTTTAAACTTCTAGTAGCTGCCAAAAAAAATCAGATGTCACCGAAGTGATTATCTGCTTTTCTGTCTAATATAAAATGTGTTTTAACACATTTGGAGTTTTGTTACAGTTATCAAAAGCAAATATAAATTATCTTAGAGAAGTCAAATTTCCTTTCCTGAGGAACCAGCTTCTCATCTTACATGCTCATCCAAAAGGTGGTGGCTGCAGGGTTCCCTCCCTAGCAGGATAACAAGGCAAGAGGCAGAGGAGCATGTCCAGCAGCTGGCTGAGCAGGACCTTAAATATATCAGGGAGAAGAAACCAAGAGATGCCACTGAAGTACATTCTGAAGGACCTCCCGTTGACCTTCTGAAATTAAAACCAGTTGAGCATCTGGGGGTCAGAAAGGGGCGCAGGGGAGGTTAGGAGCCGTCTGGCAAAGGTGTCCCTCACAGCAGCACCGAGGGGGGAGAGGCAACCGAAGGGAAAGGAAGAGCTGGCTGTACCATTTGCTTTGGCCTAATTTCAAACAGAGCACCTTCAGATTCTGTTTATACAATCCTGTCTTTCATGCGCTGTTTTAATTTCTTTAACTAAGGGTCTGTGAGCCCTGAAGGTTTGACTTAACCCATGAAAATTAGAAGAAATGCAGTCCAGAGAGCTGATGCAGACTTGACTGCATGCTTCATAAGTCTCAGAGTTAGAATATTGGCTCTGGTTTAAGGCAAACTGTGCAAGGAAATATTGCAGGTTATGGTACAGGCATCTTCTAAGCACAAAGTAATGAACTCTCAACAAGTTAAAGCAAGTTCTACATTAATAATCTTACCATTTGTATGTCTAATGTGTAACTTGCTTTTCAGTAAGTATTGACATAGAATTGGTGTCAGTATTGCCCATCCCTGTGGCTGGGCTACTATGTTTAGTACACAGAAAGTGACGTTTGCTAAAAAAGCAATAAACTAAGACAAATGTTATACTTTAAAATAAAGGTCAAGTGCTACTAGAATTCTTCCAAGGGGTCTGACAGTACAGTACTCATATTGGAGAGCAATGCCTAGCTAGTTTGTTAAGGCTGGAGCCTGAAACATATACAACTTGATGAAAAGTTTCAATCAGTATGCAAGCCGAGAGCTGGACACCTGTCTTCGACTCCTTGGAAACTTCATATTTGATCTGGCCCAAAAGATGAAGGCTCTGCTCGGAGTAAGGCTTGGTAGCTACTTTTTACTACTAAAAGTATCTTCTTCTAGTCCAGTGGCACCGTGCCTTGCTGTCTCAGCATCCTCCTACTGTACAGATAGCCCCAGAGCAACCTGTCCATAACGCTGGGACAGCTGTCCTGGGGGTAATAAGATGTTGATATAACTCTGCCACTTGGTTAAGAGGTGAAGAAAAGAGCTTAGCAGAATTGCATATGGGCTGGAGACATCTGCCAGCTTTGATTGCCGTGTATTGTTTGGCTTTGTAGGGATTGTTAGTATAAAGCATATATTTTGCTGATATGGCTGTATCTGCATAAATACTCCACTGCTGCAATAACCCCATGTTTCAAAACCTGTAAAATCCTCAGTTAGGTGAGGCATAGATTTACCGGACCTAAATTCCCTCTGCTGTCTGTTTCTAATTACCTCAATGTCTTTGCAGGATTCCAAGGATGTTGGTGTCACCACTGCAAAGTAGGCAAAGCTGCATGTTTCATCTCATAAGGATGCTATGAAGACAAATTCTTTGAAGCAATGCAGTATCCAGACACTGTAGGAACAAGATCAGATAAATACTTACACATTTATTTCCACAATTAGGTAACTTGTCAGTTCTGTGAAGATGACGTCTACCACTTGATTGTCTCCAGCAGTGAGGTATTGATATGCCTGAAGACTAAGTCTGGTTCCTGTTTCAGGGCTGAACTTCAGAATACACAACTCTAAAAGTATGACAGAGGACGTTCTCCAAAGGCCTACAGGTCTGTTTGTTTGTATCTTTACTTACAAGAAACCAATTCCAGACTTTCCCAATAAAGGATTTTACCCTTCCCAACAAATCTTGCCTTTCTTTGCTTCAGACTAGCACTGTTGGAAAGTTGCCATGTAGTCACTTAGAATATTCCAGAGCCTGGACTGATTTGGAGACAAATTAAGGCCAGTATGAATTTGGCCAGTAAATTTAAAGCTAATGAAAGCAAAGCAATCTGGCATAACTCACACAAATGCCTGCTTACATAAGGCTTGATGTTGTTCTTAGCATCTCTGAAATAAAATATAATCTATTTCTGTGCTGCATCATGGGATAGTGCTTGGATCCAAACAAAGGAAAAGAAGTAATCTGAAACCAGAAGTTAAGATGCCCCAGAATTGCCAAAGCCTGTGTTTATTCTCAAGTCCAACAACTTATTTACCAAAACAGGATAGATAAGGATCTTATTGTAAAATCCTGAAAGATGGTAGAGCTTTAGAGAAGAATGATATTTCATGGTAAAACTGGAAAGACATTGTCCTGTTGGGTTCTGAATGCTATAAGGGGAGGGGAAGGGAAGGGAAGGGAAGGGAAGGGAAGGGAAGGGAAGGGAAGGGAAGGGAAGGGAAGGGAAGGGAAGGGAAGGGAAGGGAAGGGAAGGGAAGGGAAGGGAAGGGAAGGGAAGGGAAGGGAAGGGAAGGGAAGGGAAGGGAAGGGAAGGGAAGGGAAGGGAAGGGAAGGGAAGGGAAGGGAAGGGAAGGGAAGGGAAGGGAAGGGAAGGGAAGGGAAGGGAAGGGAAGGGAAGGGAAGGGAAGGGAAGGGAAGGGAAGGGAAGGGAAGGGAAGGGAAGGGAAGGGAAGGGAAGGGAAGGGAAGGGAAGGGAAGGGAAGGGAAGGGAAGGGAAGGGAAGGGAAGGGAAGGGAAGGGAAGGGAAGGGAAGGGAAGGGAAGGGAAGGGAAGGGAAGGGAAGGGAATCACTTCAGTTGGAAGGGACCTGCAAAGATCATCAAGTCCAACCATCTGACCACTTCAGGTCTGACCAAAAGTTAAAGCATGTTATTAAGGGCATTGTCAAAATGCCTCTTGAACACTGACAGGCTTGGAACATCAACAACCTCTCCAGGAGACCTGTTCTAGGGTTTTACTACTCTCTTGGTAGAGAAATGTTTCCTAATGTCTGACCTGAACCTTCCCTGGTGCAGCTTTGAATCCTTCCCACGCACCCCAGCTGTGGATCCCAGGGAGAAGAGATCAGTATCTCTCTCTCCAATTCCCTTCCTTCGGAAGCTGTAGTGAGCAATGAGGTCACCCCTCAGCCTGCTTTTCTCCAAACTAAACAAACTCAATGTCCTCAGGCGCCCCTCATAGGGTATTCTTTCCATCCCTTTCACCAGCTTTGTTGCCTTCCTCGGGACACTTTCAAGAACTTTCACATCCTTCTTAAAATTGCAGGGCCCAGAACTGCATACAGTACTCCAGGTGCAGCTGCACCAGTGCTGGATAGAGCAGGATAATCACCTCTTTTGACAGGCTAGTTACACCGTGTTTGATTCATCCCAGAACGTGGTTTGCCCTCTCAGCTGCCAGGGCACAGTGCTGACTCACAGTGAGCCTGCTGCCAACCAGACTGCCTGGATCCCTTTCTGTAAGGCTGCTCTTGCTTTAACTTAAAGTCATAACACACATGAAAAAGTAATTTTTTTTTTTTAATAACAGTGTGTCAACTAGAAAGAAAATAAATGTTTGCAGGTGGTTTTCATAACCTTCCAATAAAAAAGTTATTGGACTGCAAAGCTGATTTACACTTTCTCTTCCATTAATCTTTGTCTCAATAAAAATGGAGTAGTGTGTGAACCCTTAAAAGTAAGCAAGAAATTTTGTCTCTGATTTAGTTTATTCAAGAGATCCCTTCACATACTACACCAGCGTGAGCAGTAGAAACTATCACAGTGTGTTAGAAAAGGAGTATTTGCTCAAGCCAGAACTTCATTGCCTATGAAGGTACCATTAATCTATTTTTTCTGAGCCTACTGTTGTTGGCTGCCACCTTACATGAACCAGCTTGTGACAGAAATGTCATGGAGCAATACAAGATGTTCCAGAACTATTCTAAACCCAGCTCGGTGCTTTCTCACATGACAGACTTAGGTGTTTAGAAACAGAAGGCCTTTTGTGAGAGCCAAGGTGAAAAACTGAACCATTTCAGAAGAGATTTAATGTATTTGATAAGACCTCTGTCAAAACAGTGGAATATATCTCACCGTGTCTCAGCTTAAATTTCAGTCAACTGCAAAGGCTAAATTTAAACAAGGTGAAAGTCTTAGCAGAAATACATGCCAGGCCATTTTATAAGGCAAGTTCAAACTTAAGGATCGTTTTGTTTTTACGGTAGAACCTTGGGGCAAAAGATAATTCAGCACTTAATGGCTGCTGTTTAAAAAAATAAATTGCATTACCGTTACTTTGAATGAGACAACACCTCATGTAGTTGAACTCTTCTTATAGTACAATGCATGGATACCATAGGAACTTATAGTAGCTGAAACCACCTTTAAACCTAGTTTTCAACCTGTAAAGTAGTTGAGAAAGCTGCATATTTTTCTCTCTGCTTACACTGAGCCTGGAACAATGGGATCTGTTTCCTAAAGGATATTTTTAACTGCAATGATAATACAGGTAAGAACACTCCGCTTTCAGCCCTGCAGGGACTTATTATTCATATGCATGTATAAGCCTTCTCTTAGCCCTCTTTGTAGAAGTGGAAATAAGGACAAGATCCCTTAGAAAAACATTAGGTCTCAAGTCTTTTGAACTAAAATCCAAACTGGAAACCTTCCCTGAGTGCACCTTGAACTGACATTGAATTCAAGGTTTATTGAATGGAGGCTTAAAAATATCATGTAGTCCTAAAAATTGAAATATTTCAATTTGAATTGTACCCAGAAACTAAAGAGTGTCCTACACTGTACAAATAGTCCTAAATTAGCTTCCACAGAGAACAGATAATCTTTGATTCCTTTCTGTACTACAGCTAGGCTGTGAATTTGAAACTGCTTCAATTAAAAATTAATACAATTCCTTCCGGGTGTGAGGGATCACTTAGTACAATAATATGAAAGCATTCTCTTTTCTCACTGTGGGTTCCATATAAGAAATTTAAACAGTCAACTAATATTAATACCTGGAATAAGATTCAAATTTAAACTTCATCAGAAGATGACTAGAAAACAAATTCAAGCAGAAGAAAATTTTGATTATATAGTTTGTGTTTTAAATACAGACATCCATCCTGTTTACTGTGATCGTTACTCCAGATATTATCAGGTTGACTATATAATACAAACCATCTTCCTTTCCTCTCTAAGAATGTTACAGAATATATTAACTTTTATAATTTATTTTACTGCCAGGCAAGCTTTCAGTATAATTCAAACAAATAACCTTGCTATGCCATTCAGCTGGCATACAAGCAAAAAATCATAGTTTAATGTAAATAAATATCTTATATTGGCACTAGGAAATAGCCTAAGTACAGCTAGTGTAAAATTATTTTATCTTTGCCATCTATTCATGCATTTCACCATGTGTTGATGCGAGTGTAGGAGCAGCTCTACTGATTTCAAAGAGGCTACTCATTTGCATAACATTTGGCTTATGCTCTCATTTAGGTTAAATCTTAGACTATAATACACCTTTAGTACGGTCATTTTGAGACATTAATGAGCTTTTCAATAGACCTTAAATTCAAGCCTGATCATGTTTTATACTAGGGCTTTGTTTCTTGCTGTAAAGGAATTCCTTTCCATGCAGAACAGAACAGCTTAATTGCATGGTCGTGGTCTCACCTCTCTTCCACTTGATATTTTTTCAAGACACTTCCTTTTACAATAGGGGTTATTTCAGGATTGCAGTGGGCTTACTCATAAACATTGTGAACCAACTTAAATGATATGGATTATGGTCAGATCGTGATGCCTGGAGTCAAACTGTTGAAAATTCCTGCTCAGTTTTTTTGGCATATAGATATGAAATTAGAAGCTGAAGTGATATATCCAACAACCCTCCCCATTTAAGAGACTTCTTTGCCAGATGCTGATATTACAGGTAACATTTGTTGATTACTGGTGTATTTAAGTCTGTCAGAATGTGTTTATACTCTCTACAGGATTCTCTAAAAAGGGGAAAAACGTTCTTATAAGAGTCTTAGTTGTACCTGCTGCATCTGGGAGATCTGATATTTGACATGACTGATAGCAGCTTTTTTAATAAATGACAGATTGAAGATATAAACACACCCCAAAATCTTTATGTTTTGCTACAAAATGATATGTAATATATTAAAATTTTAATTTAAAGCCGAGTAGTTCATCTGTTATGTCTAAAATACTTTTTTTTTGTGTACCATCATACAGTCCAAAAGCAAACTCTTATTTCTGACCTTGTGAGCATGGAGTTCAAATGACCAGGAATATGCTAAAATACTGCTGGGAATGGGTTTGATACAATGCACTTCAATTCATTGCCTGGTATGCATAAAATGTAAATTCAAGTGGCTACTTACTGCTTTTCTCATAGAGGGAGATTGAAGGCAGACTACCTGTGACACCTTTGCTTCTCTGTGGCATTTTCTCTTGGGAGAATGTGAAATTGCAGTCATTACGTCTGAAGTACGACTGTTTTGCAAAGCAAATCTTCTTCCACTTTCTCCTCTGTCAGAAAATGCATTCCCTGGATCATGGGAGGTGTCTGGGTTACTTTGCTGCTGTGTTTTTTCCCCTCTTCTTACACAAATATGATGAAACGCATCAAACTATTTAGGACTCTGAAGGGCTAAAGTGAGATTTCAAAAATCAAGAGAGGTTTTCTTAAGTGGTAATTTTCATAATATGCCATTGGATTTCTGCATCATGATTCTGGAAATAGGAGAAGATAGTGGTGTTGGTGGTACTTTTCATTCTCTTTACTGCAAATTTCCCAAGAAATTTCCCTTACAAGAGGAGGCTGATAATTGGAGAAATTTGGCAAAATTTTCATTACTCCTGGAATTAAATAAATTAACCCATGTGAGAAACTGCACCTTCCACAACGGGACGGCTGTTTCAGAGTTTTTAACTGAAAAGATGATGAAGACAATAAAGCCTTTTTATCTGCATTAATGTATACAAGGGCTTTTAACTATCTAGTCTCTGGTCTTGTTGCTGTGTGGAAATAACTTTCCCTGCTGCTTAAATTCTGCTAATATCACACGTTCTGGACATCTACAAATCACCGATCCAGACACCGGGGAGTTTCTACCAAAAGTTTCTGATGTATCATGAGGAATGGGTCAAAGATAAGCTGTTGCTTTTACTTGATCTGAAAACCTGTTCTCTTCTTAATTAGGAAATACAATAAACTACTTGACTGTATATTAAGATTTCAGGAAATTTTCCTGAAAGAAATAACCGTACCCAATCACTAGATGGAAATTGTAGCCCTGAAGTTTTTGAGTGAAATATCTGGAAAATGAGTTTATAGTTCTTAGGAGGAAAAAGAGGAATAAAAATATCCACCAAATATCTGAACTCTGACCAGACTCAGTTGTAGTCAAGCGACCACTAATGCACCTAAAAATACAGCTGGATTTATAATACAGCTCACTGTAACTCACTGTGTGGGATATGTGAAGGAATGTCCTGTAATAACTGCTCTGATGGGTCCTGGGGCCCTCTGCTCTTTTATCGGGGCATAAGTAGTTGTGGATGAAGCACATGTCCTGTGCCTTTTTATCCGGTACTTGAAATCAGAAAATGCTCACGGTATTCTCTGCCCAAAACACTGCTTTTTGCACTGCTCTCCTTTCGAGTGATGTTGTTTTTCTTGGAAGGATTTAATATAAATAAATTAGCTTTGGTTTTAGGTGAAAACTCAGGCTTTACCCACTCCTTCCAATCCCCCAAAAAAGCTGCAGTAATGTCCTTGATCTAGTGAAATGAGGGTGGGAGGAGGCAGCAGTGCAGCCCAGGCTGCATGGGGGGAGCTCTGCAGAATTCAGCCCCCTGAACCACCAGTGCTGGTGTGGAGGGCTTAACAGGATCAAATTCATCCCCTCATTTCATGTGTCTGAGGGAACCACCCTAGAGAAGTGATTGTTCTCTGCTCCTCATTAAGCGATGAGGAGGACCAGGCTTACGCCTAAAGATGACCTGGGTCCAGGATGAGTATGTCCCTAACACACATCTCACAAGCAATCGTCTTCATTTAGACTTCTGGGCCAAGTTATTCATCATCCTGAAAGGCAGACCATAGCTCTTGAATATTTATTGAATACAATGACCAATATATTTATTGGTCATTGTTTCTATTTTCAAAAGTTGTACAATTACAATCATATATAAACCCAGAAGCATTTATGTAATCAGCAGGCTAAGCAGTCACTCTTCGTGACTGAACAGGCTAATGCGATGTTACCAGAGTTTTTGTTTTGCAAAGAGTGTTCTTCCAGCAGCTGTTCCAGCTGACCGCCTTGCTGCAAAGCTATTACACTTTGCCATTGGCAGCGTGGGTACCCTGAAGAGTTTCTGGCTTCCCTTAATTGAACAGAAGAAACTAATTTGAATTTTAAAAAATATAATTAGTTTGACTTCCTCTACCAGGAATTCTGTAATTGATACTATGAATAAATTATGGAATGCAATTGTGAGGGTTCTTAATTACAAAGCTTCTTAGCTGCACAACTTCTTTGCTGATGAGTGATATACGTTTTGTCCTCCAAAATGAAGAATAATCCTTGTCATGGAATATATCTTGCATGCCACAAGCTTAATATAAGGGACTGAACTGAGCACACAAATCCTGACTGAATACTTGCTGAGGCAGGTATCACTCAGCTTATCAGTGCAGAATGCAAATACACAGCAAAGCAACTGGTCTAGGCTCGTCCAAAAGCCAGAAGGGGTTTTAACTTGGTGATTACAATTAGCCTAAGCCTTGCCCAGTATGCTTTATTTTTCCATGTCTCTGAATTAGTTTTCATCCATTGTCATGCTTTCTAGCTGCTGAGTGTGAGGTTTTTTTTCTCTGAGCAAATTATTTGCTAAGACATAATTCAGCCACTTCTCTCTCCTTTTCCTTATCTATGAACCAAACATTAGTTTCAAGCATTTCATTAAGCACAAATGACATTGCACACTTGCTCCAAGCTTACAGAGAGAAATTTAGAATATAGCTAGATTTTGTAGTTAATTAAGTAAGAAGAAATAATGCTCTTTAATTAAATGTAATCTTATTTACAAAAAAAGGTCTTTGATCTGAATAATAATAGAGACCTTTAAACATCTCATTTAGTTAAAAATCAGCAAAGCCTCATGCATTAGCTGCCTGTAGGGAATTTATAATGGTTGTGTTTTCCCATTTCTCGCTGAGACGAAGCTGCCCTTTCACAGACTTCACTTCCCACATAGCAGACTTCATTTCTTAATCCCATTTTAAATTACCTCTTCATGTACTTCCTAGACTCAATAGCTAGCATCAACATGATTGGATTAAAGAGGGCAGAAACTATTCAATATCCCTGCAGCAAAGCATCCCAGCTCATCTTGTATCCCTATACCTATGATCTCTTCTTCCCCATAACTGAGTGGCTGCCCCCAAAATACTCTCCTGGGCAGTGCTGAGAAAGCAATGCTTATCTGGCAAATCGTCACGCAAGGCTGGCCCCGGCACTGCTCAGCACAGTCCTGCCTGGGATGGAGCTGGACAGAAGAATGAAGTGATGCCCTGCCCCTGATTCATAACAGGGATGCAGCTACTGAATATGAAATTGAGAAGGAAGCAAGCAAGGAAGGAAGGATCAGTTTGTTTTCCAGACTCAGTCACATCTCAGTTTAGGTGTAATTAACACTATTCTCTCTTCCGGAGTTGGTGATTTTGGACCTTACAGCAGTTTTTATTTTCTACAACTGTCAGCAATTTTCTAGTCATCTGCCTGCCCAAAATTCACTGCTGAAGCCAACTGCAGCTTCTGAATTTTGTTGTCTTCACCATTTCCAAAGCCTGTGACAATCAATGCTTACCCCTTACACCTTTCTGGCCAGGTGATGCTAGAAATCACTGATAGCCCCAGTGGCTGTTTGCTCATGACTGCTTGCTGCTCTACAGCACCAGAGCAGACAGAGGTAGAAAACCCATCCCATCACTTTGCAGAAGCAAAAGTTTTCTCATGGTCTGTATCTTCAAATAGCTATTGTACAAAATTTTGTTCTTTGATATTTAAAATTTAGAAGTTCCATTATTTGAAAATGGTATTAAACTGCAGATGAAATTGTGTATAAATCAGTCATAGAAAATAATTATTAGAAGGATAAACATTACATCCACAGGAAATACAGATCAAGATTAAGCTACAAGGAAATTCAAACAGATACAGAAGTAAGCACTTGAACAACTTTTGCATGGCCTTGGAGGACATAGGTGAAAAATGTCGTCAGTTCACTACACTATTTTAGTTTCAAGCTCCATGTTGATCATAGCAGAGTATTCACTGTGTGGCAGCAAAACCACATAGTGTTTTTGAAAACTGCTTTTGTGGCTCGCTGAAACAAGTTGTTTCTGAATATGAGATGCAAGAGGTCTCATCGGTGGAGAATTAAGGATATATGTAACTCTTTACTAAATAAGAATGCAATAACATTGCTGACCTAAAGAGATTCTGGGAAACCAATTTTTTTGGCAATAAATCTCATTTTAAGAGGGCTGCTAGCATTACTGGAAGAAACTGGAGGGAATAGAGGGGAAGTGATTTCTTTCCAAATGGTCACTTACTCCTCATCATACATCACTCATGCTGCAACAGGGAATGGATAATTTTCATCAGTTAAAAAGGAGCTACTCCATTAGGGTGACTTTTGTCTGGAAAGTCTTGCAAAATAGATGACTAAATCAGACTTGTTCCTCTGGAGGTCTCGAAAACCTGGCGAACTCCTTGCTGATTCATTCTTCCAAATCATCTTAGATTTCAGTATGTTTCAAAGGGGTTTTAACCAATTCATATTGTATCACTGAAGATAAAGAGAGTAAAATCTTATGAAAACATTTTCACTGCTTGAGCATAGGAAAGGGATTTTTTTCCAGTATGATATATATGTTTGTGCTATGTTAAGCTGTGGTTTTCCTCCATTAGGTGGACATAGGATTGCGTCTAGCTGCCTTTAAAGCAGAAAGAATTTGGTACCTTTCTCTTGCAGCTGTTGAAGAATTTCTTTGCATTGTTTACAGATTTTTATCAAGCCTTTCTAGAGGATGTTTTGTACTGCCACTTTCAAGGAAATATTATACCAACAGATTTCAACAGAGATTAAAATGTGGCACAAGAGCCAGCTGGCCATTTTTCACGGCCCTCCTACAACTTTGGCAGCATTGTTTGTACTGAAATTAGAAAAAGACCTCAGGAACTAATTCATATGCTTCTAATCTTCTCACATTAAAGTGGATGCTATTATTTTAATTGAAAAAGAAAAGGTGAATGGTGCACTGTAGTCTTCAAGTCCCTGTGACTGACTGAGAAAGAAGATTCATATAATGACATTAACATAGCACACTCTTGTTATCATAGAATCATAGAATCGTTAAGGTTGGAAAAGACCTCTAAGATCATCAAGTCCAACAATCAACAGAATACCAACATGCCTACTAAACCGTGTCCCAAACCACCACAACTACACATTTTTTTAACATCTCCAGGAATAGTGACTCCACCACTTCCCTGGGCAGCCTGTTCCAATGTTTCACCACTCTTTCAGTGAAGAAAATTTTCCTGATATCCAGTCTAAACCTCTCCTGATGCACCTTGAGGCCACTTCATATCATCCTATCACTTGTTACTTGGGAGATGAGACCAGCACCCACCCTGCTACAACCTCCTTTCAGGTAGTTGTAGGGAGCAATAACATCACCGCTCAGCCTCCTCTTCTCTGGCTAAACAGTCTCAGTTCCCTCATCCACTTCTCATAAGACTTGTGCCCCAGCACCTTCACCAGCCTCGTTGCCATCCTCAGTCCACGCATCATGATTATGCGATGAGAATGATACAAAATTCATGTACTATGAGGAACAAGCAGTGGTTTGCTGGTCTGTGGCCCACTGCTGTGAATTGTGTGACTCTTCTGCTTATCTCTCAAAGAGTGGTGGTACATCACTTTTCACTCTTGTGTTACTTGACAATGGATAATTGTGTATGTTGTGGCAGTTACTTGGGAAATGTTTGCTATAATCATTATTGGCACTTCACTCTCTAGTATTTGTGTTCTAGATTGTGTTACTCAGTTGGGATATTAGATGACTGTTGAAAGCTTTTGTCATAGCTGGATACTATCCACTCATCTCTGAAAGCCATTTTACAGAGTCTGAGAAACACACAAGCTAGTGGTCTGTAAAGATAGGTGAGGGAATAAAGAAAAGCAATGCCTACCAGAAGTCCATTAATTCTGATTTTTGTGAAGAAGCAACCTCCCCATGAAGTTGCATTAGGAGCAGGCAGATAGATGCACCAGGACAAAGGCAGTGGAAACCAGGTGTCTCAGACCTTTTGTTGCTTCCTTTTCCCACTATTTCCCTCCCACAGAGCACAACGCACAGAGCTGCTGGAAAAGGGATTCCTCTTTACAAAGTCTGTCCTCAGTTGGATATCTCCAAAGGCAGGTGGATCATGGCTCTGCTTTTCCACCCGAGATACTTTCTGATAGAGTAGACTATCATGCAGTGCCGTCTCCAAGAGTGCAGCTAAATCCATGTCCTTCTCCAGTCCTGCTACTTACCATTTTCAGCTAAAAAGATAGTGAGAAGCACGTCCCCAAGAACAAGGTTGACAAAAAGGAGCTGTGTCCTGGTGCACCACCTGCAGCCTCCCTGCTTCCCATCACATTGATAGGTTAAAGTAGGATAAAAAGTTTGTTGTAGGAGAATTCCACGGCAAAGCACTTACAGTCTTTAAATGCAAAGACCTGTCTTTCATAATCATGCTCCTTGCTGTCTAGTTAATTAAACAGTGGAGCATGTGTGGCAGTTTTGGACTGTTGGGGGTGATTGCGGTAGTGCTAATGAAGCACTGACAATATTTGTTGGGGGTTAGACCAG
Source organism: Clamator glandarius (assembly GCA_033459285.1). Taxonomy (NCBI): domain Eukaryota; kingdom Metazoa; phylum Chordata; class Aves; order Cuculiformes; family Cuculidae; genus Clamator; species Clamator glandarius. The sequence goes on from JAUNZM010000266.1 coordinate 6,537,044, forward strand.
ATTTTCTGCCCAAAAGGTAGCTGATAATTAATTTATAAGGATGTTAAGTGAGTCGCAACTGTATTTGACTCCTTTCCCAGACAGATAAGGCCATGATTCTCACACAACCTCATTATACGTTAGTCTTCTTATAGTAAAATTGACTTAATGGACTTCTCCCTTGTCACATCAGCAGTACTTTCTCTACTGTGCAAATGTGACTACATGTCAGCCAGGCTGGGGGCCAGATCAGGGAGTAGCATAACAAAAAAACCCCAACAATCTAAAAAAAAAAAAAGTCTATTTTTCTGTCAGCCCCAGAAAAAAATAATCATCCTGCATGTCAAGCCACTGAGGAAGCAAAATAGTGGCAAGTAGTGGAAAAAGGTAGAGGGATATTACAGCCTAGTATCATTGCAGAGGATTTCCATGTCTTCATGTGTTTCACAGCCTCAGGACTTCTGAACTACATATCAGAACAAGTATTATCCCCTTGGGACTTTTGATACATATACAGTTGGTATAATATCACTAGCTTTATACATCTGCCACAACACATACCTAACAGTAGAGATAACAGACTTGACATTCGGGGAATGTCATATTTAATCTGTTTTCTTCATGGTTTCCTCCCTTGTCACCCACTTTCAAAAGTTGTTTTCAGTTTTGAAGCCGCAGGCAGTGCCATGCACTCTGTATATGCACAGTCTGTGTGCATTTTCCATGGATGTGACCGTGTTGCTGGGCTTTCTGCCAATTCACGGGCGTTCAACGCCTTCATGAGTTATGCAGAAAGTCTGTACGGTGCTTGAGTGTGACTGGGAGCTCACTGTTTAGCTCAGCTCCTCCTGCACGTACAGGCAATCAGTGTCAGGGTCTAGCAAGGTGCTGGGTACATCCAGGTGTTGCAGAGCAGGATGCTTGTCGTTCCCATTGACTCAGTTTTTTAAATTCTGTCAAAATCTCAGTCTTAACTGCATCTAGGTATTTTGGAGCTTTCCAGGTGTTCTTTCACTGCATTACGTCTCAGTCTTGTTCACTATAAATTTTGTTAAAAGAGGAGGACAGAAGGGTGGGTGGTGGCTGAAAAGAACTGGTTAGAATTCAGGCCTTTCCCCTTGCTTGTCTCAGTCACAACAAATGTGCGCTTTGTGCTGAAGGAGGCAAAGCATGAGCAAAGGATGCAAAAATTGTAAGTGAGCACACAGGTATAGCACACATTACAGTTTATTTATCCTAGAATGATTAAGATTCTAAAGAAAATATTCCCTTTATTGGATTTTGAAAGCATTAGCAACATGTTAGTGTCTCCTACAGGGAAACCAAGGACTTGATCTTCAAATAATATTTTTATCTGTTTCACTTAACATAACTTTTTTATCTGTAACAGTCTCCACATTAAGATTTGCAGAGAGATTTTGGCTTGTCAGTCATGGCCAGTCAGAAGCAATTAATGGTTTTAGATTACTTGATTCTTTATCTCGTGGACTTTGTCCTTAATATTCCTGAATGTTACAAATAGAGTTTTTAATGTTGTGTTTTGCTTTCTTTCTGAGATTACATTTCTGGTTCTCTTTTATGAGGTGTTTTACTACAAGCTTACTTTGTGCATCTCTCCAACACCCAAACTGTATTTGATGTGGCTGCGGATATTGGATGCCCTTGATATCCTATTCAACTGTGGCTACTTCAGAAGATCCTTTTGTCATCAGACAAGCTCTTTTAGCCATATAAACTAGATTATAAGGAGCAGAAAAAAAAATATTTAGACTAGTATGGAAAGCCGTGCTTGCTCTGATCAGAGTGAGAAATTGCCCTGAAACTATAGGAATTTCCTGTTGCTAATACTTTGTGCAGGTCCTAAAAACTTTGCAGGCAGTTGTTTCTCCTCTGGGTAGCCAGAAAGGTCAATGTGCCTTGGGGTAGGACGTAGGATTGCAGTGTTTAAGAGTTCATCTAGTCAGGAAATTATGGCTGTAAAGTTACATAGCCCTGTCACTTATCATTACACAGCTCATTAAATCTCAGCTAATTGCAGCTTCTCCCTAGATTCAAGGTCCTAATGTTTCTGTGCCTAATTAGCACACTGAAATCCAAATGATTTTCCTTATTTTAGTCGCTTCTTGTACAAAAACCAAAAGAATGCAGAGATTAAACTTGTTTTAAAAAGTAAAAATTGACTCCGGTTATTCAATCTTCTGAATCAATTTTTCAGAAAATAAATGCTTATACCTAGAAGTGGCTGGAAATACAGAGGAAATTATGTATTTTTTTTACTGCAAGGTACGTCAATTTGTGCATGAATTCTGTTTCTTTTTAGTTATTGTTTATTGTATTTCTGTCATTCCTTCTATCCTTCCCATGTATAACTCTGAAGAATTATCTATAAGTTACCTATCACATTTTTGTGTTCATATAATTTGCTGGGAAGAGTCACTGCTCTGACAACCAAATAAATATTTCAGAAGAAAAATCACAAAATCATTTATTTGCTATAAATAACACTCTTATTTTTCATTAGAGCTTTCAAAGTACATTTTTACCTGCAAAAAATTCTGTTGCCAGTGCCCAAATTAAAAAAAAATGCTGGGATACATCATATCTTGTACTTGAATTATAAATAGCATATGATTCTCAAATGCTTTTAACAAAACTGGATGTTTTCTCTCATGATAAATTAAACCAGAAATTTTAACCTAGAATAATTCATAATTTCACATGAGTTTACCTCAGGAGCAATCCATGAGTCAGAGTTGGAACAGAGTCCTTTTTTGTCTCCAGAATGGACTTTTGAAGATGGAAATAACATGCATCAAGCTTAGTATTACCCTTTTTTGAACTATTGACTTGTATTTTACAGTTAAAGAAATCAATTACTTTCAGTCACATATATATGATAATAGGGCAAGCATAGCCTTTTTTCTTATTTTCCCTGAACTATTAATTTCAATTGACAGAAGTCTGTCTTTGTTTTTAAAAAAAGGTTTTTATAAAAACTGTTTTTATAAATTTTTTGAATATTTGCTGGTCAAGTTTAAGAATTTTGGTAGCAGTGGGAATAATTCCATTACAATTTGCATTTAGATCACTGAAATAAAGTAAAAATTATTGCCTTTTTGTATGAAAAGTCTGCTTTCTTAAAATATTAATCATTATTTCACCTTGATATGCAATATTTAAAATGCCTTTTCAAATGAACTGCTTTGGTAAATAAGTTCATTTTGTAGTTAAGCCTCTTGTTCATGATATGTTCTCACTCTATGATTTTCTGCAAGGAGCTGAAATTGTGAATAAGCATGCTAGTATATCAGCTATTGCAACTAGTTTTAGTAGGTTTTGCTATACTTGTTAACTTAAATTGATTCTATTAACTATATTGCACTTTCCCATGGGCTGTCTTTTGAGACACTTGAAATTTTTGAAAGTGATAGAGATTAATCCTGAAGTGGAAAAACTCCTAAAATAAAATAAAAAATAATAAAGATTGAGTTAATCTAGAAATCTTACAAACACACAAAGATTTCTCTAGGCTGTAATGCAACATGCATTTAATTTTCACAAAGCTACACTTTTATGTGTAGAAAGTGGCAGTGCAGGTCTGCAAGATTGCCCATGAATCTTCTGATACTAAATACTGATGCCTGGATGATAATTATTACTTGTTCCAAGATGATCTCAATACGTTCGTTTCTATTAAGAAACTCTGGAACCCTGGTACCACCTCTTGAGCCGTACATTTTCCATACCAGAGCAGGTTTCTAAATGCTAACAGATTAGGCCTTGCAGGACTTGAATGATTTATGGAATATCTTTTTATAGATGAAAAATACAACAGCCTGAAATGTTAGCATTGGGCAAATTACAGAGAAAAGCATTGAGGAGCTGGTGCTAATGCTCATGTGGTGACCAAGCAGAGTTATCTTGTGCCACTTGGTGCCGTGTTCTCAGCCTCTATGCACCCAGAACAAAAGATGGTGTTGTAAAGGGTGATCCCAGTTCTATCACTTGCTGATGTGACCAGTACTTGTGTGACTGCTATTTTTAACCTCTAGTCACTTAGCATTTGAGACCCGTGTATGAAATATTGCTATCTAGCCATCTTCAGAGCAAATGAGTCTTGTAGGTTACATCTGGAATAGATGAGGCAGTGTTCCAGTCTCCCCAGGAAAGCCTGCGAGGGCTTTGCTTGGCTGTTTGGTCGATAGCCGTCTAGGAGTCTTTTCCCCTTCCTCTGTTGATTGATGCTGAGGCACTCTGCCTCTGCATACCTCCACACAGAAACACAAATGTTCAGCCCTGATTTTTCACTTCATCAAAGATCAGTTAAAATTTGCATTCATTTGTCAAGTACCAGAGGCCAAAAATCATCCTTTAGATCCCTCTTTTTTTTTCATTGTTGCCTAGTACAAGGAGGGGAGGACAGCAGAACAATTCAGGCAATATATTCTTTGTGCAGCCTGTTTTATATACTAAAGCATGCCCATGTTATTACTCTTTTCAAAGCTGATAATGTTTGATCTTGCTGAAATGCCTCTGCCTTACCAACAGTGCAACTGTTGGACAGGGTGGAGAATGTGAAGGTGGTGGCTCTTCCATGGGCAGATTTGTTTAACTCCCAAAATCCTGCTAACCAAGGTGCAGACTGAGGGCAATTTAAGGTTTCCCTGCTCTTTCAGGCATCTTACTTTGCTTTGCAAAACACTCTGTGGATGGAAATGGTGCTGATCAGGGTCTCCCAGGGCTTGGAAAGCCCCCAGCAAAACCTATGCCAGGGTTCCAGGGCTGTGAGTAAAACTTGCAGCTTCCAATAATTACAACAAAAGTGACATCTCTTGAGCACAGTAACATTTACTTAAACACTGCATTTCCTTTCCTTAAACTTTCCTAGACTTGAATCGTGCAGGAATATTTGTCATCATTATTTCTGAATGGACTTGTAAATGTAACGGCTATTTTACGGTTACCTTACTCATTAATTTCCAAAGTACAAAATCCATGATGTGCAACTGCCTGTGACTGTACAATTTATTCTGAACTCATCCTGCTGCTCAGAAACATTATTGCATTGTCTTTGACTCACTGGAAAACAATTAGTGGAAACATCTCTTTTCCTAATTAGGTTGGGCACTATGGTGTCTCATTTCAAATTTTGGATATAATTTCATATTTACTTTAGCAATTTGGACACACTGTTAAAAAAAAGTAGAACTTTACATTGAAAGGCCAAAATAAATACAGATGTCGTTGTGGGCTTGAGTGTTTATTTTTGTTCTGGAAAACTGTGTGCATATAGGATTCAAAATTAGGTGGAGGCACTGATCATTTATTTTCAGTGGAGGACCTCTCTCCACAAAAGGCTCAAACATATAAGCTCTTCTTGCCCCGTGGAAAGTAGATGGTCACTAAGAAGAAAAGATTATGACTGGAAGATTCAAACATCTGATGTTGTTTTAAAAACCGTACGAAGATATTTTTTTCATCCATGAAAGAAACAGCAGTTTTAACAAGCCTACATTCCTATGGTGTTGTTTTCTTCATCCCTTTACAGTCCAAGCTTCAGCTCATCTCCATTCCTCCTTGCTGCAATATCATTAAATTACCCTTGTGTCTCTTAAATACTCCCACAGTACTGTGTTCTCTCCTCTGCCTCCTGAACGCCCCCAGACTGCAGCCTTGCTTTTGTTCACTATTTAGTTTCAGATTTCTTTCTCCTCTGTTTAGACACGGCTTTCCACGACTGTTGGGTTGAAGGTGGCCAATAGGTCCCAGAGTGCTTGGGTCAGGTGGGGAGAGGCAGATGGACAACACAGCTGCAGGAGCCCCAGATCTTTGGAAACTGGGTTGAAAATCAGAGTGTTGGACTCCTTTGCAACTTGTACAAACTGGATATTGTTTGGTATTTCTTGTCAAGCTGAAACATGATCTATATATTAATGCCTTCCTCAAAACAGAACCAGAAAACCAGCTCCTCTGATTTGGGCACTTTTTTCCTGAAAGGAGGGAGACAAAACCCCTCTGCTTATTTTACACCTTCCTGTTTTCCCATGCTGGCCTATCTATGATTGTTTAGATAAAGCTCAGAGCTGTCATGGGCTGGCATTTAAAAAACCAGAACTTTGGTCTACTCATTTCTGCTGACTGGTGGTGTGATCTTGAGGCAGATATTTAGTTTCTTGACCTGTTTTACCTTCATGTTCAAGCTATGGCTCCTTTGCATGGGTGTTGTGAGATGCTGGAGGCTGCAAGAGAAGGAGGTTGTGAGGAGGAGCAGTGGGGCAACAGCAGACTCTTAGATAAACTCAGCTGCTCACCAGACCACAGTGATAAGTGTTTTTAAGAGTTTAGCTGTTGATTTTTAACCTTGGGATAAATGTAGACTCATGTACACTCTAGGCAGTGCTGGAGGAAGGCTGTTCTGCACAGCTCCTTTTAAAAACTCCCCTCAGCCAACATGTACAAATTTTCATATATTAAATTTTCTGTGAGGAATGTGGGAATTCAGTTTAATTGAGAGAACTGGCATCACAGGACTTATATTACCATGATAGGTTTCACCTGTTTCAGCAGATAAAACTTTACCAGATGAAGTGCATCTTAACAACAGGACTTTAACATTACTTCTAAAACGATATTGAGCTTTAGGATAAAAGAGATGGACAGTTTTTTCAGCAGTAACTGTTATGAATAACAGAGAAGGAAGATTAAAAAAATACATAGAAGCTTCCAGATCTGGGACATTGTCTTTTCTCAGCATACCACTTCTAGGCAAGCTTTCTGAGAGGAGTCAGAGAGGGTGATGGGAACAGAGAGCTATGGCAACTGTGGATATTTTGAAGATGAATTCCTGAAGTCTAAGGTTATGATTTATCTCTTTGTTACTCAGAAACATGACTATAATTCTTTGGCAGAACTTTTGGTGTAGTAGTTATGTTTTATCTTCTCTTGTTATTTATGTTTTAGTTTCTTTTTAGAATATCAGAAAAAACTTTGCATTTGACATTGATAAATATTTTTATTTTACTGTTTGCATTTGTTCGTGACTGCTGAATGCATACCTACCATTTTTGGTTTGTCTGAAGTGGCTCAATGGCTTTGATGAACCTCTAGTCTGTAGCTTGTCTGAGAGTTTAACTACAAAGAACTGATATTTTAAGTTGCAACTATTCTTGACAGAGTGCATCTTAGAAATGTCTCTACTACAAACAAAAAATGTGATTCAAACTCATAATTTTTCTGCTCTACAACGTTATTATGAACTTCAGCGATAAACTTTAAATTACAATGCTGAATCACTCCAGTTATGCCTCCTCTCCTTCCACCTTCAAGAGATTTCAGCTGAAAAAGCAGAAATTGATGGTAGTGATGCGAGTACTTTTATTCAAAGTACACATAGCCTTAGATAGGTGAATATAAATTTTGGGTTGAAATAACTCGCGAGAATATCTCTCAGGGTAGACCATTTTGCATAAATCATAGAATGAAATACGACATCCTTTTTTTGTCAAATGGGGTATCATATATATCCATATTGTAGTTCAGTGCAGCTTTTGGAGTCTGCCATCTGATACACCTACTCAAAGTCTGACATTTTTCCTCTGGTAAACCCTCTGGAATATTGCACATTACCAATTGGTTGAGGACTGAAAAAAGAAAAATTGGGACCTTAGCTAACTTGTAACTTCTCAAAGCAGTGTATCTCAACAAACCCAATTGTACAGCATGCAATCTGACAGTAGAGACAAGATGATTGTTATACAGCTCTTGTAGAAGACCTATAAAAGTCTTCTCACATTTCTGTTAACCTTAGAAGGAACCCCGATGAGCAGTATAGCATACATCAAACTTGTTGATTGCTTTAGCCTCTGAGAACACCAGTTGAGTTTATGAATCCAGATAGAGTTATAGATCCACACAAATGTGTGTGGGTGTTCTTGTGTTGTATTCATGCAGCCATTTCTGGGGTAGTGCTGTTAGAAGTATCAGATAATGTTTTCAGCTTGGTAAAGAAAAGAACCCAAGTTCACATTCACAGGGATAGAGGCCTCTAAAAGTGCTGGATATGTTACCCGGGTCATTTTTAGCCAGGATGCTTGTTTTGAAAAATTCTTGAAATCGTGAGTGTTTCATAATGCCCATGCCCTTCTCCTCCGTGTGTGCACAGGTGCTTGCAAATGTAATTGCTTCAGAAGCTGAATAAACCTATTCTTGCCATGCTGGCATTTATGGCAATTGCCATAGCAATGCAAGCAAACGCTAGTTCAGAAGGAACTTTCTTTTCTTTGACTACAAGTTTCATGGAAAAGGAAAAACTTCCTCCAAACTGTTCTCTTTTGTTTAGTCTTTCCGCCTAACATACACAAAGAAAAAATAGTTATCCTTTAAACAAACAAACAAACAGCTGCAGGTAAATGAATGCCTTCAGTAAAGTCTTTCTTGTTACATGTTCAGACTTTGACTCCAGGTTTAGTAAATGTTCTTTCAATGTGTATTATGATAAAAAATACAAGGGAGTAGAAACTACAATAAAAGGAACTGTCTTTGTCTTGGTATTTGTCTGTTCACAGTCTGCTAAAATTCTAGCTATAAACCCTAACATCAGTCTGCTGTTTCTGCTACTTTAAATTAGCTTTAATGAGGTAGATCAAGCCCTTGGTGTCTAATTGGGCTTTAATGAACTGAATTACTCAAGAAGACATTTATGGAGAGTTTACCTAACACAAAAAATTGGACCAGGGAAACTCCTTCTCCTCTCCTTCGTCCTCTCCAGCAGCAAGGAAAAAACATAGAAGACGCAAAACAGCACAAAGCTGAAACTATTGTGTTGTTGCAGCTGAAAACATTCTTAAACTAGTCAGGAATCTCTAGGAGTAGAAGGAAGAATTATGTGCTCTTCCTTGCAGATGTTTCACTGTCATCCTGACTATTGGCTTGTTTTGGTCAGTGAAGAAGACCGAACAAAATGCAGATACATTCCAGTCAACTGGGATAAATCCACTGAAAGAGCCAAGGTCACTGTTCTAGTGCTTCCCCGTGCAGGAAACCACAAATGTTCAAGATTAAGGTCACTGAGTCATTAGGGAAGGTACGTACATAGGTCTGTGCAAAATATCATCCTTGACTAGAAACAGGCCCAGTCATAACAATGAAAATAGTTAAAAAACTCAAAAGATGAAAGAATATAGCATTCTCTACATCAAGCAGAGCACCTGAAACAACCTCCAGCTGTTACTATAAGAGTGGATGTAAGGGTGTTCGGGAAGATGTGACTTGTTTGCATGCTTTGGCTGTTACCTGCTTTCCCAGGCCATGACTCAGCATGGAAGGATGTCTTTTAATTTCCTCTTGTTACCTGCACTTAGCTCCAAAAGGACACTTATCCTGTAGACACATTTCAAAACCCTTTACATCTGAATTTAAAATTCTTTATTTATGCTCCAGGTAGGGCTTCATCTCGTTCAACATACAGATTACTTTATTGACAATTCTCATCCTCTATATCTCTGTGGCTGCATTATAGGTAAAATCATTCATGTAAATGCAAATCCGAATGAATATAACATGTATTTGCATGTGTGCTCTTAGTTAGTGACATGAAATGTTGAGCTAATAAATTCTTTAATCAGAGCTTCAAATACGGGCACTGTATTTCCTATCACCTAAAAGAAAATGAAGCATTTGTACTGGCAAGACTGTGCCTTTATCTTCTAAAGAGAGAAAAGCATATTAATCTAATACAGGTTTTATGGAAGAGTCACAGCCTGCCGTGGGTCCCCAAGGATATCCAATGTGCCATTGAGTATTCAAAAATTGTGAGCCAGGCTTCAAATGTAATTGGATTGCTGTAGGATGAGGAGCCTTTCTAAATAACAGCAACAAAAAAAATCCAATATGTATCTTGTGGCTTTATTAATTTGCTTCTCTGTTGTTTTTTTTTAGCTTCTTGTTTGCAGAAAACTTTGCAAATATGAGACCTAGAAAGTGTCTTTGTGAGAGAGGGAGAGGCAGGTAGGGAAGGAGAGGGAGATAGGAGTTCTCCATCACAGGAGGAGTCTTGAGCTCTGCACTTTCAGAAAAAAAGTAACACCATCACATCAGACCCTGCAGCAGTTGCAAGGCAGAATGGGGATTTCCTGGAGCTGCGGCAAAAGGTAACTCCTTGCACAGCGGAACAATTTTAAAAAGCATTGAAAGAACCATGAGTTTTTCTGCCAAAAGGAAGATGATCAGATCTCCAGTAGCCTTTTTTTTTCCCTCTGGCTCAGTGGTTCCAGGCCACAGAGCAAGTTTCTACCGTCAAAGTCTGGAATAAATCTAAATCCCTTTTGCTTCAGATAGCAAAACTCCCCAAACTGCTTAATATTAAATACCTGGCATCAGGCAGAGTGCAATTTGAACATGTCTTCAACCAAACTTTATTACTATTAAGCATGGAAGGCAGAATATCTTTAATACAAACATTACTACTCAGAAGCTGACTTGCTGCCAAGCTCCCTCAGACCTGCCTTTCATAGGGTTGACTTCCCTGGGGCTTCAGCTTTCTTGCACAGCTTCAAGCTGACATCCCCTCCAGCGACAGAGCACCCTCGATGGCTGGGAATATGGGAAGGATAGTAAGGCTGGCTCAGAGCCCAGCCATAATATCGAATATGCCATATTCAGCTGCCATGAATGCGTCTCCCTGAATTCCTCATTTGAAAATTAATGATGTTTGTATGGCTCAGTACCTGCATCTCTAATACACATTTATATACCAGGGGCTAAAATACTGATACATTAATAATTACCACTGAGCGATTCTAGAGCCCTAGGAAAAGAGAGAGAGAGAGAAATAAAGGAAATTCTGGTAAACTGATAATGCATTTAAGAAGTCTCTGACTGCTCCTGAATAAAATAGCATTAATGAGAAGATGTTTTATATGCACTGGAGTGGTCTAGCTCAACTTGACTTATTGTATTATTTTAATAATCTGCTTAACACATACAGATCTGCTGAGTTTCTTTGCATGTTAGGGGTCTTGTTCTTTTCAGTAAAAATCATTAAAGTAGCTTTTAATTCTTCTGTGTCAAATAAACTCCTATTGCATCAGTTATTGATGGATAGAAAGGTGATGATTTCTAGTTGAATTGTATTGTAGTCCCATATCTGCATTACATTGGAATACCTCTTACAGCATTTTCTATATCAGTAAAACTACGTAAACTGTAACAAAAGCATTTAGCAGTAACAAACAATAGAAGAAATGAACATTAACAATGAGTGTAATCTGAATGCTTGTTAACATTTCAGAAAGAATATTTTACAGAATAATATCACAGTTAAAGTGCATAACTTTTGGTATATAGCAATTTTTTGTGTTCTCATCCATAATGTGGTGTATAATACAGATAATGGTGTCTGTGCTGGGAAATGCAGTAACTGCAGAAAATTCTCTTGCAGTTATGAGGAATCCAGATCTCTCAACATCACTCACATGTGTCAGCATTGCAGGTATTCATTCATCTGATTGAGGCGAGCCTTATCAAAAAAAAAAAACCTTTGTACCTGTCTTGAAATTTTTAGTAGCTCATTAAGGAAAGAACTTCATATCCCACACACTGAAAGTTCTTCATCTTGGTTTAAATCCTACCAAACGGCTACTAACTTCTGATTGATAAAAAATGTAAATAACTACTTCAGTCTGAAATTTAGAAAGGAATAATATCCAATATATTGTTCTTTTGATTATTGATAATACGCTTCCTTTAAAGTGATGTGTGCTTTTAAATTATGGGTACAGTTCTTCCTTTACTTATGCTCCCTGGTCAATGGTGACCAAAAAAGCATCTGCTTCCTTCCCTCAGCTTGATGGAGTCCATCCGTGATGGAGCTCAAGAACATCTGATTCGCACATTTACCACAGTGTCTTCTGTGGATTTATGGTGCCTCATGCTGCCACCGTGAACCTCTACCAGGAAATGCTCAGACATACAGTCTAAGGCTTAAGTGCATTTTTTACTATATCAACACTTTTGTAAATAGTGTTTTTGAGGAAACATTAAATCTTACAGTGTGTGTGTAAATATTTTAACAAAGTTTTCACTTCACTTTATTTATATACTGCAACAGTTATATACTATGCTTTGAATGACAGTTCTTCAAACCTTTTAATTTTGCATCTGAAGTGCACTTATAAAAAGACAGGGTACCTTTTTTTTTGCTCACTTAAATGTGCTAAGGGCATCAAGGGATAATTATTTGGGCACTTAGTATTTTGCTGCTTCTACAGATGTAATTAATTACAAAAATCCTTTCAGACACTGAAATTATAGTTCAGTTGCAGTTATGAAAATGTATGGTGGGACTGCCTTAATGTTTTTGTTTCATTAATGGCTGCATTAAGCCATCTGATTTCCTAGCTGCCGTCACATGCAAACTTCTGCATTGACATTTAGGGGAGTGTTGATGGAGGTTAATCTCTCTGCACTTCCTTTACAGGCATTGGAAAGAAAAGGGCTCCTTCAGAGGTACAATTCAGAGCGTCTAAAGTTAAGCTCCTGCTCTAAATCATCTCCCAAAATTCTCTATTGTTGAAACACCTCTACATTGATGTGAACTTTTGCGAATTCCTCCTTTATCATTGAAATATGAAATGCATGTACACTCTACAGGAAAATGAAAAGCCAGATAAAATGCTGCCACTGAAACTTCTCAGAAAGCAATACCTTTTTTTATTTAGTCTCCAGAGGTCAGGAGTCTATAGAGAATGCTGGAGTCAAACACATCCTGTAATATCTGGATTTATAGGCAATTTAGCTCTAGTGTACTCTCTACAAATGTACTAGTGATCATCAGCTAGTCATTTGCTTCCTAAAAGAGAGGAGCAGGGCCGGGAACTGATGGCTTGCAGAAGCCCTGGTGAAGAAGGAGAAATGTGAGGCATATGGGCAAAGATATCTTGAAGTTATTTTCAGTTTTGAAATTCTAAGCTACTTCAAAAGGCAATAAATCTAACAAAGTAATCAAGCAGGAACTGGTGATGTTCCTCAGGGTTCTACTGGGTCCCAAACTGTTCAACATCTTCTTTAAGGACCTGGATAATGGGGCAGACTGCACCCTCAGCATGTTTACTGACGACACTAACCTGGCGAGAATGGAAACTGGAAAGAGCTATGGCCAAGAAAGCCCTTAGGAATCAAGCTGCCAAAGGGGCCACTAAATAAGAAGTAGGACAGGTGACTGACATCAGTCCAACTTTGCATCTCATTTTTTCACTCTCTTGTAGCTGTGTTTTGGGAGTTTAATCCACTGCTCCTTGTGGTCTTCTTTAAGGAGGGTTTCTGCTTGGTGGCTTCTCAACAACTCTGAAAAACATCGTCCACTTCCTCAGGAAACCAAATGTATTCAATGAAGCCACCTGGCTTTAGAAATCCTCTGCTTAAAAATGAAGGCAAACCAAGATGGCTTGTGTTTGCCAAGAGCAGTGTCATCTTGGTTTGGGAAAATGTAGCATTTAGTCTCAGGATATAAGCAGAGAAACCATTGCTGAGTGTCATTAACAAACACAGCTCTGGCAGAGGGCAGGGGGCAGAGAGCAGAGCACAGCCCACAGCTGTGAACACAACCCACCTGTGTCTCAACCGTGCATTCAGCAAGAGACTTGGAAACTCAAGATGTTTCCTCACTAGGACAGTTCTCCTCTTCAAAATTGAAAAACTTTTCCCCAGCTGAAAAAGTATTTAATAAAGAGACCCACACTAGTTTCTTCAAATTCTTTACTGCATCTCCACCCAAATTATCACAAGATTGGCAATGGAAAAGTATTAAAATACTCTAGGTTCTTTACTAGTTTGAAATATATTCATAAGGTTCCCATAATATTTTTCCTCTTAAATACAACCTCTTTATGGCCCTTGTTAAGTTTTATGTTAACATAATTACATTTCTAACTGTATGTAATTTCTTTACCAAAGGACAGATAACTTTTGTTGTTCGCTGAAAAAGTCACCAGGAAAGGTGACTGGACACTGAATGCTGGGGACAAGTGCTAACAGTGTATAGTGCTGGATTTTGCCACACTTTGTTTCAAAAACTGGAAGCTTGCCAGTTCATGAGAACACTAATTTTGGAATATAGCTATGAAAGCTGAGAGTCTGAGGCCTCTTATGGCCATACTAAGAAGCTGGCAAAATGTTCCAATAAATGTCTTCAAATATGAAAGACAAGCTCTCAAAGGAGGCTGGCAACAGATGGAGATTCCCATCACAACTGATTGCTTCTTTCATCTCTTTAGTGACCTCTTCTAAAAACACCAAAATATATACAGGGGTGTGATAGGGATGAGTTCAAGATTGTCAGGAAGAGAAAACACTTATTTTCTTAAATAGCACCTCAAAGTGGTTTTTTTTCCCCTCTGAAAATTCATTCAGAACTCTGTCTTGCTATAATATGCTTTAAATTGTCTGTAGTTTCTTCTTGGCTATAGGAAGAAAATTGAAATGTGTCAAAAAAGAAACTTATTTTGACTCCACATCACCTATACATGAAATGGTTAAGAAAAAAAGAGCTAGAGCACACACTGGTCCTATAGCTAAAGCCAAGAATAATTTTGCCTGCGACCTTCAGGATCCAATTCAGAGATGCAGAAAAATGGTGCCCCTGGAAAGCACAGACATCTTATGGATTTGTAAGTGCTTCAAGTTGAATTTAGTCTGTACCTACATTTTTTATCGTGCAAATTGAAGTAATCTCTTCTGTGAACAAGTCCCTAACTTTCTGTGCTTCCCTGCTCTTGCAGGCTCCCCTTTTTGTCCCCTCTGCCTTCCACCCACACAGTTGTCTTCTCCTATTCAATTTGCCACCTAGAGACAGTGCAGGTCTTAGCTGAAGGCCATTCAGTTCCTTGCCTCCGGGAAGCCACAGAAATGCCTTCTAAATATTTTGTTTGACGACAGACTCTCTCCAACAAGAAAGATTTGTTAAGCGGTGCATTTCATGGAGCGTACTGGGCAGCTGCCCTGCCCATCCGTAGCCTCTCCTTGGCAGGGGCTACTCCTGCCCTGGGAGAGCACCACGCCACCACACTGAAAAACATGCATAGTCTGCTCTGGTTCAAACACCTCCATCCTCTGAATTGCCCCAAGGCAGCAAGGTTGCTCTGAGCCACTTTTATAGCCATTCCCAAGTGTCTCCACAGCCACATCAGTGATTCTTTGAAGGACTGTGGATTTACTGTGGGTCAGCAGCTGGAGGATTAGTTGAACTATTTAGCCTGCCTGAGTGTCCCCTATGGCTGAGTACTTTCGAGTGAAACATAACTGTGCCTTCCTGCAGTTTAATCTACTGCAGAGAGTGTAAACCATATATTTTAAATTTGGGTTTGTGGGTCTGGGTTTTTTTCTGTTTTGTGTCTGGAGATGACAGTAGGTAAAACACAAAAAACCTGGGCACGACAAGCTGTCCTTTTGAAAACAAGGTCTTAGGAAACCTTCAGGTTTTATCTTGCATTTTCTTTCAGAGGCTCTAGAGGAGTCCTGGGGGCCCTAGGTGTGTCTTGGGGTATCCTAGAGGGATATGTCTGGGGTGTGGGTCTCACCTACCTTGTTCCAGCCTGGAGCCCACAGCCTGTGTTCCAAAGATGGACAAACTGGAATGTCAAAGCATTTGAAGTTATGTCACGCTAAAGTTGTTAGTTTTTACTATATTTTAGTAATAGGCTGCTACACTTATGCATTGAAAATGTGATTTTGATTAATATTCCAAGTGCTAGTTTACTATACCAAACTTGAACAGATCTGATATGTTGGCCTGGCAGCAAAACAAAATGCAAAATCCCCCAAGTTCAAATTCCTTTGCCTACAGAATTTAGTTTAATTTCAACAAAGCAAATGTAATATTCCTCTAGTCTTACTATACACAACATAATTTTAAAAGTCTGTTACTGTACATAATAGCCTCAGAGGAGGAAGTGCAGAATTTCAACCAAAGCAGTTGAATAAATAAAAGAAAATGCTTAGTAACTTTCTAAGTAAGGTTTTAAAAAGACAAAACATACATGTAACAAACTGACAAATTCTAACAAAATATTCCTGCTTTTCTCTATTGCATTACATCATATTAGTCAATCTGCAAACTGCTAAATAGATTTGGGGTAATTATTGCTGGAGTAGCTCTTTCTCAGGAAGAAAACCTTGATTTTTATCATGGCCATTGTTAAATTAAAAATGTAGATGCCTGCTCTGCAAAGCGTGGAACTAAATTTACATATGCCTTTTAGGCACAGCTCTTTGAAAAGAAAACTCTGGTAGACTATTTGGGTATAACACATAAACAGCACAGTCCCTCTCAGTATCTTAGACTAGTTTGCTAGATGCATGTGTGTGCAAACCAAATGGATACATGGGTACATATTTTGTCATCGTTAGAGTCCCCTTTTCTTCCCCCAAATACAAGCCTCAACACATGCTCCTTTCAAAATTCAGCTACCAACAATCTCTACCATGTGTACCACAGGCTGAGTTCAGAGAAGCTTAACTACACTGAGATTTTATTTGTGTAGTCAAATACAATAGAAATTAACCCATCTTCTGCATTCTCAAGATAGCAGTGATTTTAAATAGGAAATGACTGCTTGAATTAGAAAGTAGCAGAACAGTACTTTGTCATTGCTGACCATATCACCCTTTAAATCTGGTCTTTAAAATATCCCTGGTAGTTGCCCATTCTGCCAAAATTTGTGTTTTAGTTTTTATTGTGACCCTGTTTATTTTCATAGCCTTTGTAATCCTGATGTGTTAAATAAACAATTCTTGACCAGCCACAGAAAAAATTAACACTTCAAATGATTTGTAGCTTTCCACCTCAACTGTTGCTGATGAAATTGGGATTATATGCCAGAAAGCCCACACACAGTACCTGAATCTTGTCTTGGATTGCCTGCTGTGCTTCCAAGATTTCTACAGCATAGTTAACAGTTTGAAGTGCCACTTAGCAGTTTAACTTTTACCCTTTTAGAATGAAAATATAAAAATTACAATTTGTTTGCTGTCCATTTTTCACTTCTTTTACCTCATGAAATGGATGTGAACTTCTCATGAAAAAAAAAACCAACAAAGCAAGCAACTCCTCCTCTCACCTCCCCCTCCAATATTTTTATTGCATTTATTTACAGTTGATGGTTCAACTAACTTCAAACATGATCTTGGTGACCCCAGTTTTATTTTTAAGCTCCAGATTTCCACAGTTAGTTGCTGAATCACCAGGGATTCTTGTGTCTTGGAACAAGACTGCAAGTGATGCAGCTGACACAACCACTACATAAAATACAAGTGTTAGCCACAAAGAACAGCTAATGCAGTGCCTTCAAAACATGGTATGTGCTGCCATCAATACGTGCAGAACAAAGAACTGCTGCATTCATTTCAGCGGGTGAGGGTCAAACTGGACAGGCAGAAGCCACTGGTGTACAGAAAACAACTGAGAAGACGCTTTCACTTGTGCTGGTGGAGAAAAGGGGGCTTTTAATAGCACAGCTTTCTTTTTCACAGTAGCAAGTAGCAGTAAATAAAAAGGGCCCTTATATTGCCTCGTGGTCCCAGCTGGCACAAAATAGCTATGGCCTTTGCAAGCACTGATTATGAGTCAGCGGTGACTTCTCTGGGGTGTGTAGTGGGGAGAGGAGTGAATCTATCTTCCATAGTCTTCCTTAGGGACAGTGGGATCCTCTTCCATTGCAATAATTCTTGCAAAAAGTGAAGGAGCAAATGAGACAAAATGATTTTTTTTCCAGTACTGATGTAGGGAGCCACCAAAGGAAACACACTTGTTTGGTTCATAAAAAAATGACATTTGTTATTTTAAACTGTACTGTTAGTTTAGATTTTAAAATAATATTTGACTGTTAAGGATGCTGTTTCATCTTTTCCTGTTTGGTATGAAAGTCAGTCCATGTGAAATTCTCATTATCTTTATTACTCTGAAGCTACTGCAGAAAGGTCAAGAAAAGCAACTTACTGCTATAGTTATATTCAGTTTAATGTTTATATTGACGAAAACTTGAACGTGCCTATGAAATGTTTCATGGTTTTATCTAAAAATACAAAGTTTTCATAGTTTCAGTATGCAAATGCTCAATACCTCCACAAAACCTGGTTGTGAAAACCTTAACATATGAATTGCAGGATGTTTATGTTCATTAATTCAGTACTCCAGTTTGTTTTTTCTAAAGCTACTGGGAACCACAAATGAGAATGTAAGCCAAGATATCCATTCTACTCATGAAGGCTATTTAAAAACCGGTTTGAGGCTCCCGAATCTCCACCTACCCCTACAGCCCTCAGGTTGCCTTTCACTTCACCCTGAGCTTCCCCATCTCCAGCAGTTCCCAGCCATCTGCACGAGGAGTGAAGCCATCTCTTAACAGAGTTTACTCTCCAGTTTTCCCTATGCAAAGCAGGTTGCCCTGTGAGTTTTGGAGCAGAGCTCACAGCTTCCACAGCACATCCCAGCCAGGGAACAAGAATTCCACATCAGGAATCCAGCTGCTTTCCCAAATGATATTGTACTGTATCGCCACAAAGACACAGGGCTGTTCAAAACACCCACTGTCAGCCAACTCCATTCCCCTGCCAGAGACCAGAAAACAAGAACACACTTGGCCTTGTCTGCTTGGTGCTTCCAGCAGTTCATCCACCCAATTACGCTGGGGCCTGTCCACATCTGTTTCGCAGTATGCTTCTCACTGGCTTAATTGTACATGCTTACTGATACCCTAGGCAAACCACAAGGAACCACTTGTATAAAGCCAGCTAATGAAGAAAGGAGAAAAGAAGGACAAAGACATATCAGCAATTTAACAAAAATAAAAGTGAAATTATCTTTATTTCTGCGTCGCAGTAATAAATGTAATATATAAATTAACTTTTTGTGCATGTTGCTAATCACACACACAACTTCAACTCTTTTTTATTTTTTCTTAAAAAATCCATAATTGTCATCCTAAATCTCTGACTTACCCTTAGCAGTGATATTTTGGAGAAAAGAGAGGATG
Source organism: Clamator glandarius (assembly GCA_033459285.1). Taxonomy (NCBI): domain Eukaryota; kingdom Metazoa; phylum Chordata; class Aves; order Cuculiformes; family Cuculidae; genus Clamator; species Clamator glandarius. The sequence continues at coordinate 6,556,048 of JAUNZM010000266.1, forward strand.
TCAGTGAGAGCTTGGTTTAGGTGAGAGGGCAAACATACTGCCTCTTTAATAATTCATATCCTTCAGGGAGACTACTTCCACTGTTTGTTTTAGTACTTATTCTAAATGATAGACCCATTTAACCAATTAGGTTAAACTTTAGAAGTCCTAACTTGCTGGATGTTGAAGTTTTTTGCTAATCTAACATGTGGGACAATGCTACTCTGTGTTGTAAAAGTCCAGTGCAGAGAAGCAGAGAAACACTTTCCCTCCAGTTCTTTCATGTGCAGTGCTGCAGAAGTGCCCTGAGGACTTTCCAAAGCCTTCCTGACAGCAAGCCAACAGAGGCAGTTGTTAGGGTTCAGTCCGTAGCAGTATATAGCAAATAATGATAGTACTTATGTCTATAACGATCTTAGCTTCTCTGCAGGAGGTATGTTGTGGAGACAGAATCACAGAATAACCAGGTTGGAAGAGACCCACTGGATCGTCAAGTCCAACCATTCCCACCAATCCCTAAATCATGCCCCTAAGTACCTCATCCACCCTCACCTTAAACACCTCCAGGGACGGCGACTCAACCACCTCCCTGGGCAGACTGTTCCAATGCCTAACCACTCTCTCCGTGAAGAATTTTTTCCTTATCTCAAGCCTAAATCTCCCCTGGCAGAGCTTGAGGCCATTCCCTCTCGTCCTGTCCCCTGTCACTTGGGAGAAGAGGCCAGACCTGACCTCTCTTCACTAGAGCAGCACTGATCAAAACTATTAGAAAGATTTGGTCAGGAGAATTATTGAGGGGAAGGAAGAGACAGAGAAATTGATAAGAAAAAGTTAACCAGAGGCACTTATTTCAGCTACTGAAAAAGGTAGGTTAGAGTAAAAAAAAAAAGGCCTCAGTTTCCTTTTAAACTACATTATTTATAAAAGACCAAAAGGCAGCATAAAGTAAATGAAAGGTAAATACAAGCCAGAGAGAAACATTGCTCTGCACATCATGCCACTAACTTGTGGGATTCACCATGGCATCTGCTGTGGCTTTCTTTGTAGAGAGACCAACAATACTAAACCCATTGTCAGTCCTTGCATGTCATAAACCTGACACATGATAAAAGCAAAAGTTTCTATCTGAAGTTCCATCAGCCTGACATACGCAGTTTTTGCCACATGCAAGGGAGCATGCAACCACTCCTGCAAGTCTTAATACAACTAAAACCAGGGACCAGACAATTTCAGTTAGGATTATTTTAATTTGGCTTATACATAACAGAGGTACAACGGCTGAGAGACACCACAATGATACCATTCAACAAACTTGAAGTTTGTTGGTCTTATTTAAATTCCTGACTGGCCTCGATCACAGAATCAAAGAATTATAGAAGCATTTAGGTTGGAAAAGACCTTTTAAGATCGTCAAGTCCAATACTGCCAGGTTCACCACTAACCATGTCCCTAAGCACCACATCCACACCTCTTTGAAGTACCTCCCGGGATGGTAACTCCACCACTTCTCTGGGCAGCCTGCTCCAATGCTTCACAACCCTATAGGTGAAGAAATGCTTTTTTACTATCCAATCTAAACCTTACCTGGCACAACTCAAGGCCGGTTCTTGTTACTTTGGAGATGACACCAACACCCAGTTTGCCGCAACCTCATTTTGGATGATTGTAAAGAGCAATAAGGTGTCCCCTCAGCCTCCTCTTCTCCAGACTAAACAACTCCAGCTCCCTCAGCTGTTCCTTGTAATACTTGTTCTCCAGCCCCTTCAACAGCTTCATTGCCCTTCTCTAGACACGCTTCAGTGCCTCAGTGGCTTTATTTAGTGTATCTGTAACCCAAAACTGAACACAATATTTAAGCTACAGCATTACGGTGCCAAGTAGAGGGGTTCCTAGCCTTATGGGTCACACTAGTTCTGATACAATCTCAGAAGGTAGCTACATCCTACAGCCAGTGCCCTTCTTACCAGGGATGCAGAGGTCAAAGAGAAAGCTTGGGTCATAGCCAAAGTAAGCAGGGACACCCCATCCTACCGTGACCCTAATTTCTCACAAGTCTGCCAACTGAAACTGATGGATGCAGGCCCTGCTGTGGGACATTCTCCTGGTGGTTCTTCACAGCAGAGCCTGGAGCAGGAGGGCTGCAGATGTTTACCCATCTGACTGAGCCAGCTATTGTCTCATGTTCCAGTTCCTGCAGGGCGGCAATTGAGGCAGAAATCTGGAAATCCACAGCACAGTTAACAGCTTCTGGTCATGCTGGTGATTGGATTAGGGGAGAAAGGGCTGTCTGGAAGGATACAGCATTGGCTGCTCTGGGGATTTAAACTGATCCCCAGCCAAAGAGCGGTGGCCATGGTTTTCTTTCTGTTAACATTATCTTACAGTAAAAAAAAACAAAAAAACATGTATCTGGCAAATCCTGAGAGAGAGGCTCAAAACAGATTTAGCATGAAGCCTGAAATTTCTCTTGCCCTTTGAAAACTAGGTTTTCCTACTCAGTATCAAGGTGAAGGGACATTAATGTTTCCTCTCCTACATTTTCTTCTTGTTTCATATGAATGTCAGAAAACCTGGAAACTAGAGATTTTTTAATAAATTTACTAATCTTCCCATGGGAATAATTATATATTTTAAATACATCTTCAAAAAAAGAGAATCCCATAACATAGAAAGTCAGATACAGAAATTTTCGTCTCAGAATGTAATTAAACATGTAAAATGAGTTGGATAGAAATAAGGATGCAGTTGAGAAGTTAGAGTAAAGATGTCATTCTGTAATGTAAATCAGATTTTATTTTATTTTATTTTAGTGGGTTTTACTTTTTGTAAAACAATAAATACTAACTAATAGACCTCCTTGCTCATGTTTATATATGGCTGGAAGAATCATTCAGATGTCATTTGATATTGTCTGTATCCAGCTGTGCTGGAGCTACATGTAATCTAACATGCACCATGTTAACTGTACTCATTTTTTGACATGATTAATACATTCAAATTTTTTTTAGCAGAGCAAATGGGACAGGAATAATTAATTTGCAAATGTCTACTTGACAAAGTGTAGGGGTCGTTTTAAATAAATGTATCTTAACAATGTGAGGAGAAATTTTCAAAAGCCACTAACAACCTGTTTTCAAAAGCAAGTTGGATGCACAGCATAAATCACTTATAAAAAAAAAAGAAAAAAGAAAAAAGAAAACAGAGATCATGTCAGTCTTCACGTCATTTAAAGGCATTTGAAACCCTTTTCCTAATTGCCACTTTAAAATTCTCTACTAGCCAGTCAAAGAAATTCAGGAACTTCAACCTATACCCTACTTGTGCTGTATGGTGTTTTGCAGGTATGCAAAATTTTCTTTGTACTTCAGCAGGCTGCAAAAGACATATTCAGTACTGTTCACTAAAAAGCAGCTCAGCAGGAAGATCTACATATTAAATCAGAAGGATTATGCCCCTGATTAACACTGAAGGAGTGTCATACCTGCATGATATGAGGAGGCATTGCAGTACTTACCATATACAGTGAAAGACATATTCCCTTATTGTAGTCGTGGGTAGGCAGGATATACTGACTTTAAAAACTGAGTTGCTGCAGATCCTGGAAAGGTTGTCAAACTCTGCTTGCAGTAGTGACTAACAGTGAGACTAATTCACTGCCCTCTGAATATAGAAGAGATTTAGGAAGACTTTAGGGTTAATGAAAGGATCAGAGTTGTCCAATTAGCTTGATTTCTTGTTGTCTACAAGAAGCTGCTGCAAAACAGGGCAAGGTAGCTGTAAGTGTTACACTTCGGACTTGAAAGGAGTCACTGCTTTTATTTTAGGGCTGGTGTCGGAACTGCTTTCAAATATGAATCAAAATCCTAACAGGATCCATGAGACAACTTCATGGGTTTTAGAAATCACTTAACTATGCCTCAACTGTGAGGCTTGAGAGAAGCAGCAGTCTCTTCTTAAGCCTCAGCCTGGAAAATTAGTAGAAGCGCTAGCTATTATGAGCAGCAGCAAATCCATAGCACACCATTCATAACCAGGAACACTTCTCCCTGCTAACACCTTCACATGGCAGTGCCCTCCCATGAAGTCCTACCACTCAGATGAAATGGGCCAGAAAGACAAGGTCACATCTTGGATGAGCAGGGCTCTTGGGTTTGTTACAGAGCTGAGAGTAAGGAAAGTGATTTTTGTTACATTTTGGGCCAGTCTTTGCATTCTAACCTCAAAAACATAAATCTGACATCATCGGCCCGATCAGACCAAGAGGCTGCAGGACCTTTCCTCCTCATACCTGCCTGAACCCTAATGTTACCACTAATACTGAAATTAAAGCTACACCTAGATTAGCAGCTCCTGTCAAACTCTGAATTAAACACAGCTTGGTGGCTCCTCCTGGCAATAATTTTAAAAAACATGTTGATGACACCTAGTTGTGAGCAGCAACACTAACTCAGTGATTCACCTGATCCTCTCACTGCCTTACAGTTTCTTTACATTTCTTACATGGAAATATGGAAATACACCTGGTATATTCAACTAAAATATTTCCTAGGTCCACTGAGGCTCCCAGCTGACTACTCCTAGCCCCCACTCAGCTACTCCTCAGGATATCTGACAATTTTAACAGGCTGATTTAGAACTGTGATATTACAAAATGAAATTTTCATAGATTAGAGTAGTGATACATGTATAAAGAGCTAAATCTCTTCAATTTTAAGCTTCCTTTTCCCCAGTGTCCAAGCTGCTGACAAGTCAGTTTGACACACTATAGTCTAGAAGAAAAAATAAGACTTTTTATTATTTAAATATAATGCTAATACTGAAAAAGCAGAGGGGAGAACAGGAATTGTACACAAAAAGGAAAATATATTGTAAATCTCACTGTCTTCTTACATGTTCTTCATAACCTAGAAAGACAGCCCATGGTGTAATTAACAGCAGCTGAGCGCCAAGACAGAGCATGTGTGTTCTTTCCCTATCATTTTAACAAAATCACTTTAATAAAAATAGAGGATCAAAGCACTTCAGATGAGACAAAAAAGAACCTAGAAACACTCACAGCCAAGTCACACAGATTCATTGCATAGAATATATAAGCAACCAGAAAGACAGGAAAAATGTTTGCACTAACCAAACAGCAGTCAGTTCAGAAAGACTATTAAGAAAGCATGATTAATTGGTTTATTATGGTTTATTGTGCAAGTAATAATTCAGATTAAAACTCTGTGACTTGTAAAATTAAGTTTAAAACAACTTTATAATTGTTAAGTAGCTTTAAGAGTAAATTAATTTGTAGTAAAATAATTAATGGTTATTATCTTAATTTAATATTATCTTAATTTACCAAACAACCCAAATTGCTATAAGGGGACTCTGTAGATACAAACCTTTGCAGTTGTTAGACAGTGAAATACTGCCATTAACTTATTCTTTACCTTGTTGGAGACTACATGATAAAAATTAAAGTGTCATAGGTCATTGCATGATTAAGCCTTTATTTTTTCTTCACTAAGAAAACAGGGTAGCAAAGAAGGTAACCTAAATCACTGATTGAATCCTTGAGACAAAAGATTCATAAAATGTATTACAACAATACCTCCTTGGATGTGATATCAGCTATCAAGTCCAGTGAGTTCATGTAAAGCAGCTGTGTATAAATGTGAATAATTAAAGATATGCTTCTGCTTCAGAAAAAGATTATCAGACTGGAGGGTCACTTTGTCCTTGAATGTAACCTAGTTCACACACTATTAACAAACACTAGATTAGGTGTCTTTGCCTTGCAAGTTTCCATAGAAAAAAGACTGGTGAAAAGTCTAACGTAAATGAGTCCTTCTAGCTGTCTGGATCAAAATTGGTCTGCAAAGAACACTAGTCCCTTCTGCAGTGATGCAATCCAATTTCTTCAAAATTTTACATTTAACTTTTGAGTTTCTATATCACATCAGACAAGTTATTTCTCACATTCTGTTGATGGATTGCCAAATTAGTCTATCTTCTTTAGTTGCTTAAGTAAAAGAAAACAGGCAAGCTTCAAACAACAGACTTGACTAAGCTTCTAAATACAGAGTTCGGTTTTTAAGTTACTTTGATAATAGATTTCCATATATCCATATATTTTTATTTTTGCTAAATAGTTTACACTGTTATTGTGGAATAGCATGAAACAGACTCCGCATTCCCTTTATTTACAGGAAACAGAAAGCTGATTCTGAATGAACCTGACAAAGCAACATGTGTGGCCAAGATCAGAGTTGGGAGAAAGCACCAAGGCTCCTTTGGATAGAAGATGCATTAAGAGAACATCATTTGCAGATGTTCTTTATCCAGTTGGATTCCCTGGCTTTTCACTATCTCTGCTCACATGAGCCACGGCCAAAACAAACAAGTCCTCTCTCCAGCAAAGTGCATTTGATGGTGCTGTGCAGATGGGAGGCCTCCAAAGCAATGGTTCTCACCATTCCAGCTGATTTGTTCTTGTAATTGGCTCTGCCTCCTCCTGTCCCAGGATCTTCTCACAGTAAATCTAATTAGGAAAAGTTGCATAAAGTGCAGTATCAAGGAAGTAACAGGGAGATGATGTGAAAGTAACATTGCTTTTTAAACTACATTCCTAGCATAGAAGACCAAGAGTTTATTTCCTCTTGGCAGATGTAAGATGTAAACAATCTTTCTTGGTAATTTTGCAGCTTGATCATCTGTTTTTATGCATTTTATATCCTGTCTCATCATTAGCAAGTATTAGGATGGAAAGCACCAGAAGAAATAAAAAAGTTGGGCTGTACCAGTGCATCTCAAAGTATTAAAATCTGTTTAACCTATGAAAGCCTGTTTCACCTTGCTCACATGGCCACTAAAAAAGTCACCTGAATCAGGACCAGAAAGACAAGTCCTGTTCAGCATTTTTTGCCTGTAGCAAAATGTATATGTATATACTGCACATATACCTTTAAAGATCACGCAGTAAATACTGACCAGAGATTGTACTACAAGAGGATACCAAGACATTTCACAGAATCACAAAACCACTAGGTTGGAAAAGACCTCCAGGATCATTGAGTCCAACCATTCCTATCAAACACTAAACCATGCCCCTCAGTTCCTCGTCTGCTCATCTCCTAAACCCCTCCAGGGAAGGTGAATCAACAACCTCCCTGGGAAGCCTGTTCCAGTGCCCAATGACCCTTTCCATGATTTTTTCTTTTTCTGATGTCAAGTCTGAACCTCCCCTGATGGAGCTGGAGGCAATTCCCTCTTGTCCTGTCACTTGGGAGAAGAGGACAGCACCATCCTCTCTACAACCTCCTTTCAGGCAGTTGTAGAGAGCAATGAGGTCTCCCCTCAGCCTCCTCTTCTCCAGGCTAAACACCCCCAGCTCTCTCAGTCACTCCTCATAAGGCCTGTTCTCCAGCCCCTTCCCCAGCTTCGTTGCTCTTCTCTGGACTCGCTCCAGAGCCTCAACATCCTTCTTGTGGTGAGAGGCCCAGAACTGAACCCAGGATTCGAGGTGCGGTCTCACCAGTGCCAAGTACAGAGGGAATTTGGAACGTTTCATCTTTTTGTAGAGCGTGTGGTGGTAAGATGTACAGATAGTCTCTAGATCCTCTTAGATTAAACATCTAAAGCATAGTTAATCACTAAGACCTGGAGTTGTTGACCAATGCAATTACCTTTATTCCTCTGTCCTTATAAAGGGCCAATGCAAGTCGTAGACTCTTCTTTCAGAGGACTGCAGTTGGAAGAAATAGTCATTGCTTTAAACTGCGGAGTCTCCAGTATTTGGAGTGAAATTATCTGAGATTATAACAAGGTGGCCCAAGAGCAGTGATAACATTTAACATAGTTCTGGAATCCCGATCCACAGCAACTGCCTCCCAGATTAAAGCTGCTCTAGATATCTGAGGCTTCTTGCCTTTTTCAATGAGATATAAAAGCCTTCCATTTCAGAATGGGCTCAATTAGAGCAAACATGCTTGTTTCATACAGTAGAAGAAAAGGAAATTACTATTAACCAACTGTGAAAAGGCTGAACTAGTTTTTCTGATTATATAAAGACCTTCATGCAAAATAAATGCATGTTCTCAATAAAAGTTTACAGACAGGAAAGCTCGGTTTCAAATAATTTAATGAATTACATGTATTTACACATAAAATATCTTCACTTGACAAAACACACATTTCTGAACTTGAGAAAAGCAAGATAAATGTCAGTTGCAATATTACACAAGCCATACAGGTGGTTCCTGTGAAAGTCCGAACAAACTTACCCCCAAAGAGCAATATTGTCTGAGATTATTTTCTTCCTCTTTAGACAAATTCTCTTTAAACACATTATGTTTTCCATTTCAACTTACCTGTGAATGTAGCTGTCAATTACAAGTCTATTAAAACTACTGTTTATTTTGGATAGCAATTATTTCACAGAACAGCGTCTCTGTTACAAACATTACTACTAAGACATAATGATTGCATATGACATCAGTATAAGGAGTTAAGAGTTTGCATTTTTAATTTCCTGTACCTCTCTTATATTTTTCACTTGGTGATTTGGAAGGCTCATATCCATAACTATTGAATCGATTGGCATGAAAAGTGAATCAAATTCAGTAATATTTGACTTTCAGGAAGACTGAGCAGACTTATGGAATTTTAAGAAATTACTTTTATGTAGGGTATTTGAAATAGGTTTGCATCTCTGTTTAAATAAGAAAAACACAATGACTAGTCTATAAAATCCCTTCCCCACTTCATTGACTTCTTTCTAATGTTCCTGATTTTCAGCATGCATACAAGCAGCAAGGATTAAGGAAGGGCTGAAAAAAGTCTTCATGAAGCAGAAACGGATATTTAGAAATGTGCCAGAGCAAAGTCACAGAGCTGTTTGCCATACTTACACATTCAGTCCATGCAGCTTGGTAACTGCAAAGTGAGTACTTGACCAAAAAAAAAAAAATAAAAATGAGGGGGGGAGTAGGATAAACCCTCTCTCTACTTCAGTTTCCAAGCTTGTGAGTTGGCATGACAACTGCAAGCAAGTAGTCAAGTCAGGCACCAACCGAGAGTAAGAAGCCAAAAGAAACCAACAGAAACATATAAAAGCCAGGAACACAGACAAGTGTCAGTAAAAGAAATGATAAACTGTGGACATCACAGAGCTTTAGAGGTGTGGGCACTAGCACAAACAGTGAGTAACTATGTCCCTGCATAGCAGTAGGCAGAGTATCATATAGCTGAGGTGGTGACTAGCTGTTTCTCCAGCAAATAAAAAGATTGTGCTACTCTAGGCAAAAATCCAGCTCTGTTGTGTGCCAACAGAAATAGCTGATTAAGCTGCACAAGACCAATTCCATAGTGAACTGCAAGTAGTGATACATAAAGAGCTTATTAATCTTCCTTTACTGGTGAAGCAAGTTTAATTTCCAGTAAATAGATAATTATACATAAATCAAAGAAAATAATCAAGAAAGATGTCAAAAATAAGACTATCTGAGTTGTTATGGAGAACTCTAAATCATGTAAAGAAGGAGAGGAGAGGAGAGGAGAGGAGAGGAGAGGAGAGGAGAGGAGAGGAGAGGAGAGGAGAGGAGAGGAGAGGAGAGGAGAGGAGAGGAGAGGAGAGGAGAGGAGAGGAGAGGAGAGGAGAGGAGAGGAGAGGAGAGGAGAGGAGAGGAGAGGAGAGGAGAGGAGAGGAGAGGAGAGGAGAGGAGAGGAGAGGAGAGGAGAGGAGAGGAGAGGAGAGGAGAGGAGAGGAGAGGAGAGGAGAGGAGAGGAGAGGAGAGGAGAGGAGAGGAGAGGAGAGGAGAGGAGAGGAGAGGAGAGGAGAGGAGAGGAGAGGAGAGGAGGAAGGAAGAAAAAAATTATAAAATAGGTTTGGGAATAAGAGGAGACATTAATGGATACGGTACAACAAGTTGTTCTGTATCTTCCCCTGCAATGCTTTTCTTTGTTATTGTTACCTCAGTATTTTGACTCAACAAATTCTCTTCTGTCTCTACTGCCATACAAGCTGGTAAGCAGAGCAACAAACCTACTCCACAACACTGACACATAGCCACAGACTGGCATCAGACACCATTCTCTCCTTAAATAGAGGCATCACTGCCACACTTGGGGACAGCTAAGGCCAGATTAGCCCACAGCAGAAGTCTTCAGTCCCATATTTCCTTATCCAAGTATAATTTTTTAAATGTCATAATATCAATAACCTATTTCAATTGAAATTATGACCTAAAATTTTTTTGCAAACCATTACAATCTCATCCCTTGCATTTTGTTTTCTTTCAGAAAGTTGGTCATTATTGTTATGCTTGTCAAATGATTAAAGTCTTCACATTTTGTGTTTGTTCTGCTTGTGGACTTGACAATTCTGAAATGGGAAAAAATGAATTTTCATTGAGATAGGGAAGTTTGAAAGCTTCTCACATGATAAGACAAAAAAGGTTACAGCCTTTATGCCCAAGTGGCAACCAATGGGAATTCTTCCATTTCTTCTGCTTCCAAGACTTATTTCCTGACCTATTAATACAACTATTCTTTTGAAAACCGATATTTGAGTTTGCTAATTTTAACTTGAAAATTGCTATATCTACTGTATCCACAGTTAATCATGGCATAATATAAAATTGCCTTGTTTGTTACAAACAGGAAAAGAGAAGAATCACCTCACAGAGGAGTAACAGTTCTTCAACACACAGATTATATTTCATGTGATATTACAAGTATGAAAACAATAAGCAGCAGTCCATTGAGGAAGGTTTTCCTTGATGGTAAAGCTGTCTCAAGGAGCAAAGCTGGAGAGAACACCACCAAAACACAAAGCTGTTCTTAACACAGATACCATGTGAGAAGAAGGAAGGAAGTTCTCTCCTCGCATATACCACAAACAGAAGTATATTGTTTCATCAGACATTCCAGCTGAAAGAGGATTCTTTTTTAAAGAACAGGCTCCATACTTTTAGGCTGGATAGCACTGGTTTGTGTTAAGTAATTATCCTAGTGGCATTAGTGTTTACTTTTTTTTTTCATGTAGATGGTACAATCAACAGTAGGTCAGTTATGACTAGTCCTTGGAATAAAAAATTATATATGAAAGAATAAGGAAAATCAAATAAGAAATTAACAGTAATAACAGATCAGAATACCTGAAATCCTCAAAAAGTAACCTGAAAATACCATAAAAATATAAATCAAGAAGATTCTTCACCAATGTCTGTAGTTCTCCCTTCTGCCCCTATTCCCCTCCTCTGCCTCTGAAACCAACTTTCTGAACCTGTGTTGGTTAAGAATAAGATATCTGTAACGTGATACATTCTCACTAATCCTATAGATAGCTGTTAGCAAGCAGCCCATCACAAATGTGGCTTCTATTAAGTTTCGTTACTTTCAGGATGCTAATTTTGGTACAGGCTTATTTTCCTAATTCTGTTCAAAAATACTACCCATCATGCTAAACAAACAGAAGTATGGAGGTGGAAAAACATAAAAGTGAATTAAAACCACTGAAGTAGATATCTAAATATCCAGCATTAATCTGCTTAATTTTACAGTGACTAATTGACCAAGATGAGGCACAAGCCCTCCCAAGACTCTATGACATTATTCTGTTCATAGGCTACGGGTATAAATGATATCTTGTAAATTACTACAGAAACTCATATTCTAAATCCTCTATGCTACATGAGAAATATGTAGGAGTTCTTAGTCAAAGAAAACATTCAATTTGAAACATTACTCAGAATCCAGTGTCCAGGTAACCTCATATTTCCCAGAAGACTGTGACTTTCAATCAGGGCTATCAGTTATCACCATAATACCTGGGAGTAGATGAGGATAATACTTCACAATCTGATATGGAAAAGAAAAATTGTTAATACTCACATATTTTCCTTTACAATGTATGAAGAAAAATATAGCACCACCATAGTTTACAGAAGTATTAAAGTATTTAAAATGTTATGAACCTAAGTTAAAAATACAGAAAAATCACATCAAAATATTCTGTAATTCTAGAAGTTAAACATTTAGCTATTAAGAAATTCCAGAAGTGAGGTTGCCGTCAAACCTTGCCAGCATTTATGTACAGACAGATATTAACATATATTCTGAAATCAAGTAATGCGTAATTCTTTACGAATGAGCAGGGATCTTGGGGTAGTGGCATGGGGAACTCAAAGGCTTGAGAAGGCTGCTATCGGCAGGACATGAAATTTTACAGGAGGCAAGAACTGGAAGAGTTAAGAAGAAAAAGTATTTCTTTAGTCCAAATATGTAAATGCTGCCATGGAGAAATAGACTCTATCTTTGTCTCTATCACAGATCAGCCCACAACCCCCACAATTTCATGTCTGTATAATTTGAAACATCTGGGCAGTTTGATTTTCAAAAGAAGTGACCTCTAAATCAAAGGTGCAAGTTTAGTTAGCAGAAGCTATATACTAAATATCTAAATACTACATAAATTTTAATGACTATAAAACAGGTGATGAGCCTCTCAAAAATTATTGAGCTCTGTTCCTCAGTTAACCACCTCAAAAATACAAATAACACTTCTTTGTCTCACCAGCACATTTTTTAAGATAAGACTTCTTACTTATACTGGCGAAAACAACAGACATGCACATTACACAAGCCTACATGTCCTCTCCTACTAGTGAAACTGCTGTAATATCATTCTTGCTGCCCCCACTGTCCACATTCTCCCCTTCACCATGTCCTTTTTGGGATTATGAATGCCATTTTTGCTCCAAGCATTTAACTGTCAATTTAATTTTGAACTCTAACCCTACTCTCCAATACCTGCATCTCCTCCTCTGTGTAGCATTGCCAGAAAAATCAAATAAGCATATTCTATTCCATCATCCATATTTTCAATGACAGATAATAATGCCCAGCATACACAGAATAAAACCTTGAAGAACCAAAGCTGATAAAATTGACAAGTATTAATTACAACACAGAACATGTGTAAGTTTTCCAGCCACTTTTAGCCTCACTTTACACTATTATCATCTAGTCTATATGTTTTCAGACCCTGAGAATATCAGAATAACTTCTTATTTATGTTAGGTTTTCCTATAACTCTTTCCTCAGCAGCTCCATTAAGCTATGTGCCATGGTAAGTCTCTCTTTAGCTCCACAACACTTGACAAAGTCACATACTCTTCTTTTGAGCTAACTGGAACATATTCAGCTCAAGTAATTTGTAAGCCAATACTATGAAGTATAACGCAGTGCTACCACCAAACCAGCCTTTTTAAACAAGTCCTAGCTACAGCATGAGCAACAGCTTTGATCCAATATCACATTTCATCATGTGGTATTAAGTACAGTGTAATCACAATGCAAATATTTATAAAAATAAGAATGCTACAGAAAAGAGCTACAATTCTTTTGCTTCTACTTTATTTTTCTAGGTCCTCTCATTTTAATTAGTAAATGTTTTGAAAAAACTTTTATTAAGGTACTTACGCTAATTAAATGGCTGCACAGAGCAATTTCCAATACAAGATTAAAAATATGTACTTCTCTTTAGGCTAATTAAATGGCTGCACAGAGCAATTTCCAATACAAGATTAAAAAAATGTACTTCACTTTTTTCAAAGGCTCACTCTCTGCAGTGTTAAGAGAAAGACATAGTGTTTATATCTACCCTCTTAAGCACACATATATCCATAGGCCAATTTATATAGAAATGCTCAGTGCTTAAGGCTGAAAGATTATATAATGCTGCCTTACTGCCCATTTTAACTAAAAACTATAACTCTTAGTACCACATATCACCATATATAGCAAAATATCTGATATAAGAAGCAGTGACAAAATTTTACAGATTTTTCAATTAAATCTAGAGGTGTCACTGTTGATATACGATTGCAAATGTACAAGTTAATGAAAAGAGTTGAAAGAAATGGCCTAAAGTGATTTCAAACTGAGCATAATTTTAAGCATATGAAACTTTCTTCAGGCACTAAAGAGACATCATCTGGAGTTGGGTGTAGATTTCTATCACTCACATCCAAGAAATAGTAATTAAAAAAGAGATGAAACACACTGGCAGCTGCCAGGGAATCAAGAGTCTATCTGCCTATGGCAGCTTGAAACAGCTTGGATTGTTTATCACAGCAAAACAGCCTGAATGGGATAGCACTGAGCTCTCTGTAAATATCAGAATACTAAATGCCAAAAGGTAAGTAGAATTTTTTACATTAAAGGATAATTTAGACTCCAAAGAAGAAATGCAAGCTAAATAGGAAGAAGTTATGTCAGAAACTGAAAGGCTGCATACTACAGTCAGAATATTCTTGAAGATGCTTGCAGCAGCAGCAAACAGAGCAACCCGCACCCCCCAAAATAACTATTCAAAAGGATGTGAATGGACTCATATGACATACTTTGATAGCAGATGACTAAGCCTGATGACCCAGTCAGTCTTTCTTAATCAAAACTTGGTCATGCAACTTAAATGATTTAAAAATCATCTAGGACTTGAGGCCAGACCTTTTGGTGAAGGCACATGAGCACATGGCTCTATTAACATCACCAGTATGCTGAGTCATAACGATTCAGAGTCTAGCAAGTAGTTTTGAATTATTTAACACTCATGTGTGAATGATGAAAGAGGATTTGGGTGTACATGTTGATGAACTGCATTGATGACAATTTTCTGATACAAGTGATGGACAAATGAAGTAGGTGCTCTGTTGGATCTCATCTGCTTCCCTAAACAATCAAGAACCAGTTGAGATTGTGAAAGTTGAGGGGAACCTTAACTGCAATGACCATAACATTGTTCAGTTTAAAATCCAAAGTCAAGCGAGCATGATAAATACAAAAAATTGCAATCCTGGCCTTCAAGAAAGCAGATCTTGCTTGTTCAGGGATGTAGTTGGTAAGACCCATGGGATACTGCCATGAAGGACAACGAGGCCCAGAGGAGCTTGCTGATTTTCATGGGCTACCTTATCAAAGCACAAGAATGGTCCTTTCTGACACAGGAAAACAAGTAAGGATGGCAGAAGAATACAGAAGGTGGACACAGCAACAGACTACTTGGAGAAAGGGAGGCACTGCATGAGCATGTAGGGATGAAGACACAAGAGCCAAAGCTCAGTTGAAGCTAAAACTACAAAGAGAGGTGAAAAGCAAGAAGGAGACTTCAATATCAGTAGCAAACAAAAGAATAAAGAATCAATGAGACCACTGCTTAACAGAGCAGGGGACCTAATGATAAATGAAATGGAAAAGTCTGAGGTAGTAAATGCCTTCGTGCCCTCTGGTTTTATTGTTAAGTTTTTTCTTAGGTGTCCTAGCTCCTTCATCTTAGTAGCAGAGTCTGTGGGAGTGAAACATTACCTACCACAACAATAAATCAGGAATCACTAAAGCTAACTGTATATATACAAGCCCACCTGCTCAGATAGGCTGCAGCTGAAGTGGCTGATTCATTACAAGGCTGCGCTCTGTCTTCAAAAGATCATGGGAATTACGGGTGGTCTCCGATGACTGGGAAGAGAGCAATGAGGATCCAAATCACTATAGGCCACTCAGCCTTGCCTCTAGTCCCAGAAGGGTTATGGAGTAAGTCATAAAGGACAAAAAGGTGACAGAAAAACACCCAGCGTGGATTCATCAAGGACCAAGTGGGTGTAACCAATGCCTTTGGTGATAACAAGGCTGGCTCAGTGGACAAAGGGAGTGCAAAATATGATGATTTAATTTGATTTTAGCAAAGCCTTCAACTCCTTTAATGTCACTGTAGCAAAACTGGTGAGATGCAGGCTAAGTAAGTGATAAATGTGGATGGAAAATCAGTCGGACTATAAGACACACAAGGCTCTGATCAGTAAGTCCAACTGGCAGCCAGTTACTATGGGCATCCCCGCAAGTACCAAAAGTGGGTCTTTATCTACTCTTTAACATTACTTAAGACTCTTTAACACTCTTTAACAAGATGCACAATGGGACAGAGAGCATACTATGCAACTTCATGGGTGGTAACATATGGGAAAGAACCTTAAACGCTGGAGGGCCAGATGGATCTTCAGAGGGATCTGAACTGACTGGAGAAAAAAGATGGTTGAAACCTCTTGAAATTGAGCAAAAGCAGGTGGGGTAGATGAGTAGATGGTGAGATAGATTGAGAACTGGCTGGATGGCATCACTCAGAGAGTTGTGACTGGCACTGCAGAGTCTAGTTGGAAGCCTGCGGCGAATAGTGTTTCCCAGGTGCCAGTACTGGGTCCAGTCATGTTCAATATATTCACCAGTGACCTGGATGAGGGAACAGAGTGTATCCTCAGCAAGTGCTGGTTTTCTGCATATCTATCAGAACATGTTTTGCCAATTTGTAACAGAAGTCCTGGTTCAAGTAGTATTTTGTTTTAGGGTTTTTCTGCTATACACTCTAAATTACAGGATGACAGAAAGAGAGAAAAGAGCAGCTTTCAGACTATAAACATGGCAAGAGTGTATTACTCATTATGAAAGAGATTGCCATAAGCACACATATCCTTTTATGGAGGAAGAGAAGAAAATGTTTGCAAGAACACTTGCCTGTTTTGTTACCCTTTCATGGAAAAACTGCCCTAACAATATTGCAAAGATCCAGTATATAAACAGATAATCATGCAAAATAATTGCAGACACTGCAACAGCTAATTGGCCCTGCATAAGCTACATAAGCATTTGGTTTACATAAATTACACCACTCTTATTCTGACACAAGTAGTGTTCTCTCCTTTCTTACCATCATTGATGTTGAACTACACAAAAAATAAGTACTTGTGTTAAAGTGCTTCTCCCCCAGGAAATAAGTGATAGATAAAGCAAAATATATCAGATAAATAATCAGTTATACTTTTGCAAGTATGATTTAGCCAATCTCACTCACAGAAGCTAATTTGTAAGCGATCCATACTGGCAGAGATCACTACACAGAACTCCTCAGACACCTAAATCTCCATTTATCGTTATGAAATACTAAGATTATAGCAACATCACCAGTTTGCATGTAAATGTACAGATTGAGCTAGCCCATTTTCAGTTGCAGACAGAACATGTGAATACACTGTTACCTGTGGATATAGCTACAATTTGTTTCACACAGTCTACGCGGGAAAAACAAATTTGAAATTCCTTTGGCAGTAAACTAATATGCACAAAGGAACCAATTGTTATAATCAACATGAAGTCATGTAACTGCCTGGCCAGAGGAGGTCTAAGAGGCACAACATACATGATGTGAAATTCAGAGGGGTTTGATTGTTTGACAGAGAGCGCACACAACAGTAAAAACGTGTCCTCCCTTAGTAAGTTTGCAGATGACACCAAGCTGGGTGGGAGTGTGGATCTGCTGGAGGGTCGGGAGGCTCTGCAAAGGGATCTGAACAGGCTGGACTGCTGGGCTGAGACCAACAGCATGAGGTTTAACAAGGCCAAATGCCGGGTCCTGCACTTGGGGCACAACTACCCTAAGCAGACGTACAAACTAGGAGAAACCTGGCTGGAAAGCTGCCAGGAGGAGAAGGACCTGGGGGTGCTGGTTGACAGCGACTGAACATGAGCCACCAGTGGCCCAGGTGGCCAAGAAGGCCAATGGCATCTTGGCTTGTATCAGAAACGGCGTGACCAGCAGGTCCAGGGAGGTTCTTCTCGCTCTGTACTCAGCACCGGTGAGACCGCACCTCGAGTACTGTGTTCAGTTCTGGGGCCCTCACCACAAGAAGGATGTTGAGGCTCTGGAGCGAGTCCAGAGAAGAGCAACAAAGCTGGTGAAGGGGCTGGAGAACAAATCTTATGAGGAGCGACTGAGAGAGCTGGGGTTGTTCAGCCTGGAGAAGAGGAGGCTGAGGGGAGACTTTATTGCTCTCTACAACTACCTGAGGGGAGGTTGTGGAGAGGAGGGAGCTGGCCTCTTCTGCCAAGTGACAGGGGACAGGACAAGAGGGAATGGCCTCAAGCTCCACCAGGGGAGATTTAGGCTTGAGATAAGGAAAAGTTCTTCATGGAGAGGGTGGTTAGGCATTGGAACGGTCTGCCCAGGGAGGTGGTTGAGTCACCGTCCCTGGAGGTGTTTAAGGTGAGGGTGGATGCGGTACTTAGGGGCATGATTTAGGGATTGGTGGGAATGGTTGGACTCGATGATCCAGTGGGTCTCTTCCAACCTGGTTATTCTGTGATTCTGTGTCTAGACTAGTATCACATGGCAAAAAACCCACAAATACTTTACTCAGATGTTTAATTCTGAAGAGATTTAAAGGTACTTTCAATCAGTAGAGCCTTGTAGGCCACAAACCTCTATGGATGATGGGACCAGACATCTATTAAACATCTGGTAGTTTTTGTTCCATGGAGCAGAACAGGCATGTAACATTAACTGCTGGCCTGGGAGTCATGCTTTTTTTCTGAAGAACTGAATGTGGCAACCGACATTTCATTACAAATGAGCATAAACCATCGTCTCAGGAAAAAGTTTTATTTAAAATGTTAATTATTACAATAAGTGCCACCAACATAAATTATACAGCATAGATGAACTGTTTCTGCCATTTCAAAGGGGGGAAAAAATGGCACATTTGGCACTAGAATTCTAATATTTTCCTACACTATGGTATTTGCACTATTGCCACTGACATACAGGATAGCACTTGAAACTGGTGACCACTCAAAACCCCTGAGCTGCACAAGCTGCTAACAAAGACACTAAGAGTGTACAGTTTTATTAATGCTTTGCAGTGCTCTGCAATATTCTTATCTCCTCAAAAAGCAAAGATACCTACAAAAGTGTAAATTCATGCAATGACACTTTATCAGCTAGAAAGCAAGAATGGCATAGTATCTTTCTAGCTTTATTTATGCTTACTTGAGAGGAACTTAGTATGACTCATGGAGTAACGATGCATACCTCAACTTTCAATGACAGTGAAAGTCAAATAACTCCAAATTCTTTATTTGTAACCAAATAAACATGTTGATGTATCAACTTACAAAAGCCTTTTGTACTGTTTTAAATGGGAATTCTGACACTAAAGTCGAATAGTTCAAAATTTCCATGAAAGCAGTGGGCTTAGTGAGAAGTAAAGTTTAAAGCTAACACTTCCAGAAATATCTTGTACAAATTCAGATGAAAACATTTGTGATGTGCAGTGGGCAGAAGAACTGTACTGATCAACGAAAACCACCTTTTTTGAGATAAAGCTCCAACTCAACATAATGAGTTACCATTCCTGGTAACGACATAAAGCCACAAGCCTTTAAACTTAGCACTTCAGCATCAGTTCTCTTATTCTGTAATCAAGAAAGAGTAATTTTGTTTAATGGAAGTTTCACCGGGTATTGCCACAGTCCCAGTACAAGCTGGGATAGGCTACGCTGAAAAGGCTGCTTCTTTCAATCCATTTTGTACCCTGCTTACAATTAGGTATTTATTCACTGCTTTCAACCACCAGTCCTCTGATCACTGCCTAGATAACATCGCTCAAAAAAACAACATAAAGAAAAGCAGAGAGGTATTTGGTCTTCTGTATAGCAAACACATGGATATTATTTAGCCATGAAAAAATATCTTATTTAAGGTCAGGACAGTATTTTGGTTTTGCTATTTGGTTTTGGCCCTTAAAAGGACTCATACTTCAAATCTTAATTATGAAGGTGTATTTTAAGAGAACCTTTAAAGCTTTTAAGAATAGGCTACTTTTTCATTTGCCCCATTCAGTGTTTCATAGTCATACTTAGGCTTTTTCAGTCTGGGGTAAAAAAGATTACTATTTCTCAGTCACACATTAAAAAATTTATTGTGTGCTTGGATAAGGAAACGAGTACTACTGCAGCTGGAAAGTTCCTATTCCAAAGTAGGAAAACAAATGTGGCATCTTTTATCTGAACAGATGTGTTCCTAATGTATTTTGAACAAAAAATTCCTACTTGAATAAAAAGAAAAATCAGCAAAACCCCATTGTATTCATTTACTTTGTTTCCAGAGTGAGAACAAGCATGTGATGAATTCAATTCTTAAGAATCACTACTAAAAATTTGTATTAAATTACTGTCACTTCTAATTCCCCAAACCCACTGAAAATCATAATGTTGGCTAAGCGTCAGAAAGCATAAATCAAGCAATATATAAGACACAATGTGACTTAAACCTTTAGTATTTGCAATGACACATGACGAGAAAATGATCTATATTGCTTCTACAGGAAAGACAGTTCATAAATTGTCCTTATAAGCTAGAGCATGTTTCAAAAGAAAAACCCAAAGGAACAGAAAATAAGCACACCATTATACAGAATGTTTTTCTAAAATTTCACTATTTAAAGTCCACCACAGTGAACCAAATTTGTTGGGGGGTGGGGAGGAGGAAGTCACTAGATAATTAGGCTTTGCTCTGAATTAAAGAAAACTTTGAAAGCCATGATGCCTTGCCTTGCACTGCAGTGGCTTTGAGAATGAGGAAAGAAACACACAGTCTTTGTAGGCTGAAAAAATGCCTCTACTTTGTCCTGAATATTAGGCATGATGTGATAGATACTGAAAAGAAAAAGTTGGCGAGTGGAAACATATTCAATAAGGAACAGACACCAAAAAGGCCTGTATTCTTAACCCATGGACATTAGCCCACAGACATTTGAATCGTGGAATGTTGAATGGGCTTCTCTCATAACCTGGGAAAAGAAGAAAAGAGGTTAGCAAAAAGTTCCTTCTGTGAAACTTACTCAGATTTATTTCAGGAAAAAAATGCCTTACTAATCAAGCATGTACTGCTCAAAGCAAAACACAAATACTCAAACCAGAAGCTTTCCATTTCATTGAAGAAGCAGATAAACTCCTGTTTGCCCATAGAAAACAATGCAGTGACAATTTAGTACAAAGTTTTAAATCAAGTTAAACTAAGAACATGCTTGTTTGATGACAAGATAGCGCATATCTGCAGAAGTCAGCAAGCTATAGAACCTGACAACTCTAATTTCCACTATTTTTGCATCAATTTTTTTCCATTTTTAAAGCAAAATAATAAGATATCTTCCCCTGTGAGTTGATTTTTAGGTATAAGTACCTAATCTTTCAGTTACTCTTCTAGCTTATCAAGACTGCCTATACAACTGCCACCTCTCATCAGAAAAAATCTCACAATAAACCCCCAGGGAAACAAAACCAACAAGCCCAGCTTACCTTGCCATATTCCAGTACACAGTTGTTCACACCAGGTGTTCTCAATGAGCACGTTATAATTTACAGTTGCTCACTTGATTTTAGAACGAATTTGCAAAATTCATCCAGACTATCTAAAAAAATCACTCTCCTGCCTCAAATATGACTTCCCACACCAGAACAATGCAATTATCACTACAAAAAGGCAGTTCTTCTTAAGGCCTAACCTCAGCTAACTACAAGAGTGAGGAATTAATATGCTTATAGTGCTGTTCCTTTGACAGAGCCAAGCCTTATCCTTTCTCTTCCATGTTTTTTCAGATTGTCAGTGTGCTTTTGAGGCGAATCTGCTGAAAACCTCCATGCACAACACTGTGCTTCATGCTCCAGAGCAGGCTTGGAGCACATCTCATATTCTCCAGCTGCTAAAAAGCAGGACCAAAGGTGAGTTAGATCACAGCAGCTCTCTAGGACAGCAGACAAGGCCTCAGTATAAACTACCATACCACTCTACCTGCTCATGCTGGCACAGCCACTAAAAAAACTACCAGGAAAGTGATATAAATTCTGCCTTCTGGTGGGAGAAACAAGCACAGCTTGTACACTACCTTAGTTCACAACTGTCTGCAAAACATGTGCAGTTGGATACAACTTCGTGTGATAACACAGTTTCCAACGTATTTATTAAATTCACAAGACAATATTTTAGGCATTATCTTCTTTCATAATCTTTGATAGTCTTTTTCATATCTAGGCATTTCCTTCTCACCTTAGACACTAACTTAGCCCATTAGCAACATCTTAGGGAAACAAAAAAATGCCAACAGGAAAGAAAGAATCATAGAATCACTAGGTTGGAAAAGACCCACCGGATCATTGAGTCCAACCATTCCTATCAATCACTAACCCATGCCCCTCAGCACCTCATCCATCCGTCTTTTAAACACCTCTGGGGAAGGTGACTCAACCTCCTCCCTGGGCAGCCTGTTCCAGTGCCCAATGACCCTTTCCATGACAATTTTTTTCCTAATGTCCAGCCTGAACCTCGCCTGGTGGAGCTTGAGGCCATTAAAGCAAAGTAACTGAATGAATGGGTACACATTCTATTTTGTTTTCAGTATGCTTTCCAACACCTTCCTTTCGATCCGAATTTGTACACTGCTGAGAACAAAAAGAATCTGTAAAATGGGAATTATTTCCCAAAAGCATTTTAATCACCAAAGAGCATTTTAATCACCCTGACCAACCCCTCGTCTTCACTGGCACCTTTGTCTGGAACCTCCTGGGCAGGATGATGCCCCTCACCACAAGAAGGATGCTGAGGCTCTGGAGCGAGTCCAGAGAAGAGCAACGAAGCTGGTGAAGGGGCTGGAGAACAGGCCTTATGAGGAGCAGCTGAGAGAGCTGGGGGTGTTTAGCCTGGAGAAGAGGAGGCTGAGGGGAGACCTCATTGCTGAGGGACAAGGTTTAGTATTGGATAGGAATGGTTGGACTCGATGATCCAATGGGTCTTTTCCAACCTGGTGATTCTATGATGCGGAGAAGGAATGGAAATTCATTCTTTGGTGCACTATAGGTGGCTCAGTCCTCCGATTGCTTTAAAAGAAAGTCCTTAACTAAATCGTAATTATTGCTTGGGGCAGGTTTTTAAAGAAACGTAAGAAAACAAAAAAGGGGGGGGGAGGGAACACGATTAGTTTAGTTCTGTTCCCTTCCCCCTCCCGATGCGCAGCTCTGCCCGCCACAGCGGGTTCCAATCCCTACAATTCCCACTTTGCGCTCCTAAACCCAGCCAGGACGGGCCGTAGGGCTTCCCCAAGCACCCCCCCTCCCCGCCGTCCTCCCCCTCTCCAGCTCCATCCGATCCCCCGCTCCCCCAGGGCACCGTGTGGGAAGTACGAATCTCCGCAGAGTTTTCTGGGCGAGTTTCGGAGCTCGTCTGTCCTGCAGCTCCCCGCTCCGCCCGCCGACACCCCCCCCCACCCCCCATTCTCCAGCCCCGCTCCGCCCCCGGGAGCAACGCCGGAGCCGCGGGCAGCCTCGCCGCTCCGCTCCGCACCCCGAAGGGGCGGCAGAGCGCGGGGGGAGCCGCCGGAGAGCCCTCCCGTTCGGGAAAGCCCGCGGGGCGGGCACCGGCGCGGAGCGGAGGCCGCTTAGCAGCCGCGGAAGGAGGCGGGGGGGTTGGGGGGGTGGGTGATGCCGGAGAGACACAAAGCCGGCGGGGGAAGCAGCCCGAAGCTCGTCCCGCGATGGGGGCGCCGCGCCGGGTCCGCCTGATGGGGCTGTGGGGCTCCGTCCCGCTGCTGCTGCTGCTGCTGCCGCCCGCGGCCGAGCCCCTCTGCCCCGAGCCATGCGACTGCCAGCAGCACCAGCACCTCCTCTGCACCAACCGCGGCCTCCGCTCCGTGCCCAGGGCCGCCGCGCCCCACGACGTCCTCACCTACAGCCTCGGGGGCAACTTCATCGCCAACATCTCCGCCTCCGACTTCCACCGCCTGGCGGGACTCCAGCGCCTGGACCTGCAGTACAACCGGATCCGCTCCCTGCATCCCAAAGCCTTTGAGCGCCTGGGCCGGCTGGAGGAGCTCTACCTGGGCAACAACCTGCTGCCGGCGCTGGCCCCCGGCACGCTCAGCGCCCTGGCCAAGCTGCGCGTCCTCTACGTGAACGCCAACGAGATCGGCCGCCTCAGCGCCGCCTCCTTCTCCGGCCTGGGCAGCCTGGTCAAGCTGCGCCTGGACGGCAACGAGCTGGGCTCGCTGGGCGACTCCACTTTCTCGGGGCTGCCGAACCTGCTGTACCTGCACCTGGAGTCCAACCGCATCCGCTGGCTGAGCCGCGGAGCCTTCGCGGGGCTGGCCAAGCTGCGCTTCCTCGACCTCTCGGGGAACCGGCAGAGCTCCCTTCGGCACCCGGACGTCTTCGCGCCGCTGCCGGCGCTGCACACGCTGCTGCTGGCCGGGAACAGCCTGCGGGAGCTGCCCGGGGGGCTTTTCGGACACCTGCCCGCCCTGGCCAAGCTCTCTCTCGGCGGCAACCGGCTGGCTCGCCTGGCCCCGGACGCCTTCGCGGGGCTGGGCTCGCTGAAGGAGCTGAGCCTCGAGGGGAACCTGCTGAGCCGCCTGCCCGCCGCCCTGCTGGAGCCGCTGGGCGGCCTGGAGGCGCTGGACCTGAGCCGCAACGCGCTCACCGCCCTGCGCCCCGACGCCTTCGCCCGCCTCGGCCGCCTGCGGGAGCTCAGCCTGCGGGACAACGCGCTGGCCACGCTCCCCGGCGAGCTCTTCGCCTCCAGCCCGGCTCTGTCCCGCCTGGAGCTGGAGGGCAACGCCTGGAGCTGCGACTGCCGCCTGCGCGGCCTCAAGCGCTGGCTGGGGGCGCGGCGCTCTCGGGGCCGCCCGCTCGCCGCCTCGGTGCGGTGCCGCCTGCCGCCCGCCCTGGCCGGGCAGCACCTCGAGCACCTGCCGGAGGCGCGGCTGCCGCCCCCCGCGGACGGCGGCCCCTGTCCCCTCCCCGCCGCCGCCGCCGTCGCCGCCGCGTCCCCCGCGCCCGAGGCGCCCGGCGGCAACGCCAGCAGCGCGGGGGCCACCGCCCGCCCGCAGGGGGCGCCCGCCGGGGCCGCGCGGTCCTCGCCGGCGCCGCCGCTGGTGTCCGACCCGTGCGACTTCAACGCGCTGTTCCTGCACAACCTGTCGGTGGAGGCCGTGGGCTCCAGCTCGGTGACGGTGCGCTGGGCGGTGCGGCCGCACCGCAGCGCTCGGCCGGAGGGGCCGCCGCGCTTCCGCCTCCTCTTCGACCGCTTCGGCGCCGCCGTCAAGTTCCAGCGCTTCGTCTACCTGCCCGAGCGCGGGGAGCCGGCGGCCACGCTGCGGGAGCTCCGCCCGGACACCCCCTACCTCGTGTGCGTCGAGGCCGTCCTGGGCGGCCGCGCGTGCCCGGTGGCGCCGCGGGATCACTGCGCCGGGCTGGTCACCCTGCCCGAGGCCGGCGGCGCCCGCGGCCCCGACCCGCAGCTGCTGACGCTGGCGCTGCTGGCGGCCAACGCGCTGCTGCTGCTGGCGGCGCTGGCGGCCTGGGCCTCCCGCCTGCTGCGCAAGAAGCTGCTGGGGCGGCGGCGGAAGGCGGCGCCCGTCCACGTGCGGCAGCTCTACTCCGCTCGACGCCCGCTGCGCTCCGCGGGCACCGGCGTCTCGGCGGACTTCTCGGGCTTCCAGTCCCGCCGCCCGCCTCACGCCGCCGCCTGCGCCCTCGGCGAGGCCGACCTCATCGAGTTCCCCTGCGAGCGTTTTGGGGACAGCGCCGGCGGTGCCCGGCGCGGCGACGACCTCCTGCTGCAGCGCTTTGCCGACTGAGCCCGCCGGGATGCGGCTGCCGGCATCGAGGTGGCGCGGGGCCCTCTGCGTCACAGCCACCACGGCAGAGAGCTGCCGTCGGCTGTCCCCGAGGGCCAGGGTTGACGCCGTCTGTGAGACAGGCGTGCTCGGTCGCCTCCATCGTCTCAGACGTCGTTGCCAAGCCAAGCGAAAGCCTAGAGTGCAGTGGAACCGTTCCTTGCCGCAAGGAGAGCGAAACGGTGGCAGCTGCTGCCAACAGCGGCGGGTGCCTCCCTGAGGTGAACTCAGCCTGAAATATAAGTGTATAGTGTTTTACAGGTGCTTTTCTCAGACTGGAGTAGGGACTGGCAGTTGTGGTGAGCAGCCCGGCCCTGTGCGATGACTCCTTGAACAGACATTTTCAAGGCACCGGCCTTTCCTAACAAAAACTTTTGGACTGAGGGTCATCTTTTAACCTTGGTACTGTTGATCTGTGCCACCTGTGAGTTGGCTGGAGGGCTGGAAATGTGTGTTTTGCGCTGAACAGCTTGAAGGCTGTGCCATTTTAACTCGAATTGAACGTGAGGCAATTTAATGTGCTCGAGTGTGTTCTCATACTTTTTTTGTAACAGGAAATAATAATGCAGCTGCTTAGTTTTACGGGAATATATTGCTGACACCACTAGGAAAAACTAACAGTTTTGTTATATGTTTACAAATTAGCTATTTTTAAATTGTTTTTTGAATAAATTTTGAATAAATACTGCTTGGTACTTGTGCACATTAATGTGTGCTGGAGTTGGCTGGGTCCATGATGGTCAGTAGGTCACTGACCCTCACATAATCCGTCTTTGTTTCTAAATGAGTGGGTGCAGAGGTGAACTGTTGATGGGTAAAAAAAAAAAATACTGGTGCCTTTCTTCAGAAACAATAATAAGTAAGAATATTTCAGGAATGTGAAATAGTCTTTATATTAACAGGCAGATCTCTTTTAGCCTTATCCTACTAAAGTATAGAAGCTTTATGTACCTTACTGTGAAATAAAACGTTTTTGTATATTAATCTAGATTCCATGTTTTGTGTAGCTGAGTAATGCTAACGTTAAACCGTTACGCAGTAGTATATGATGTTTGAGTCGGTTTGTTTTGTTTATTTTTAATTTGAATTTTGGTTTTAGAGCAATGCTAATCATTTTGTGATCAGTTGCTCTCTACTTTCCTGGACTTTTACTTTCCTAAATATTTACAGAATGTGGTTCTGTTACTATGAAATACGGTGGTTTAGTTTACATTAATAATTATCTCTGTGTGGTCTGGAAGTGAGCTATTAAGAAGGTCCAAACTGTGGTTATGCTTCAAATGCAAATGTTTTAGATGGAGTTTGGTAAATTGTTGAGACCATTTGTACTACTTCTGCTCCTTTGAATTTAATGTGCAACCTCAGATGAACTCTTGTGGAAATGAATAGCTTGAAGGAAGTGTGAGTGGACTATGGAGACATTCATCTCAGTATCCTGCATTCATTGCTGACCTGAGGTGTTCATGGCTACAAGTTGTTTATTACCATAATTGCAAGTAAGCGATTTGGGGGGGGGGGGGGGGGTCCCTTTTTTTTTTTACCTTTTCTTCTCTTTAGATGAACAAGTGTTTACAAAAGACGCCATAGTAACTGGTGCCTTCAGATGGAGTTCAGTGACTGAATGCAGAGAACAAGATTTTGTTTTCTGAGGGAATTTTGTTCAATCTTTAAATTCAAATGGGAGGAAAGGAGATAGTGTACGGATCATTTGTCTAATCTTTGCCTTTAAATGGAAAAAAGAAGCGATTTAATCTTAATTCATGAGCCAAGAGCAAAAAGTCCATTGGCATTTCTTTTTGACAAGCAGAAGCTTTTATGAATATCAGGGGCCAAACTCAGTTGTCAGTGTATGGATTAAAATTCCAAACCGTTACAGGTACAACATTGAATGGAATTAAAACTGAAGGAATCCAGAACCAGATTTTATTTTTGTTAAGAGCCTTACATTTCTGTTCTTTTGGCCCCTTGCATGCCTTTGGCCATCTATTGAGAAATACACCACTGTTTGTTGTTAGAAATGCAGTGGGTATTATTGAGTAAAGCTGTGTATCACACTAACATTAGCTCTATCACTGGATATTCTTCCAATGGGAGATGCATAGATGCTGTACATGGTTATAATCAATTATGTCAATAAATCCATTTGCTGAAAGAAAATGGTGTCTTAGATTGTATCTCATAATGCACTGCTCTTCAATCATATACTGGCTGTAACTTCTTCATATTACTAGGACTGCAGAGAGTGCTCATCATTTATTCTCTCATGTCTTTTCACCATACTTTCTTTCCTGTTTTGATTGCAATGTTTGGGTAGTGCATATACTAAAATGATTTACGTGATCAGTTCTGGAAAAGGTAAGTCACTGTCCCCAGATACAGTAATAAAGTCCTGTTACTTATCAATGCACTAATGATCTAAGCTAAATAAGAAATTATTGGGACAATATATTTTTTAATAGTGATTGCAAATTACACTTGGGAGGGTTTTTCAGTGTTATCAGGCTAATGATAAAAGTGTGTCGTCACATTGAGCATATACATATTGTTTTAATTAAGAATTCACCCCTGCTTTTTTAATTTCTACAAACATCTGGGAGGTTGTTGGAATAAAATGGCTGCTTGCTTCAGCCTGGGAAAAGTAAATACATAGATCAACATGACAACAAAAGATGAGTAACAGAATTAAGTTGGTGACTTCTTAAAAGCCACACATACTGTAACTCTTAATATTTCCTAGGCTCTCTGTACCGATGTTACTTACAGATTTTTTTTTTTCAAGGGGGAAGCTGTACTAGCAAGTGATTGAGGAAAGAAATGTCAGTAGCATTCAGTATCTGCGTCATGCAAATATTACATGGCTCTATTTTTACCAATAGTAGAGTATTTATAGGTATTTGCATCCTTTTTAAAGTAAGGTCCTTTCTACAGAATGACTGTAAAAAGAGCCGTTTCTAAATGGATTGTTCTGCCAGCAATTTGTGCTCAAAATGTTTCTCCTTCCAGCAGAAAGAGTTTTACTGCCTCATCTGCTTCTAGAATGCATGCAGCTTGGAGAAGACTGAAATGGTTGCTGTTCTCCTGCTAAGTAATTACCAAGCAGGTTGTCTGTGAAAGGTGGAAAATCATCCAAATATTGTCCCTGCAGATTAAGTGGACTACAGCTGAGGGGTCTGCAAAAGGTGGCAGGTTTCCCTGCACTGCTTGGCTCTGCAGCCTCTACCCACCTCCTGCTTACCCCCACAAATCCCTGACCCTTCCCTGCTGTCAGGCACAATTGTTTGTGCAGCTGGAAGGTGAACTGCAAAATTGGTCCTCCTGGAAAATAACCTTTCCTGGTACCTTCCCCTCCCCTAATTTTCCACCAGTCCAGTTTGTTTGATTCTGCGGAACTCGCACAGGTGTTTGAAGTGGCAAAATGTGGAGGTGCAGTGCAGAGGCAGGAAAAAACAGTCAAAGATGGGAAGCTGCTTAAAACCATCTCAAGTAGTCTTGATACCTAGAGTGTCTGCAGCCTAAGATCTAGACTATTCACACTAGAATAAAAGCCCTTTAATAATCGACCTTTACTGGAAAATAAATTAATGATCTGCAAAAGTGAAAATGCGTAACTTCTTTATGAGGTCGTAGAAACATTGATGTTACAGCACAGGGCTAGAGAGAAATAGATCTAAAGAGAACAGGGATATAATGGTGTCAGTGAAGGTCTGAACGTGCATGAAAAACCCTTGTTGAAAAGCACCACTTGACTGACTAACAGAGCCTGCATTCACTGTTGGATTTATAAAAATATTGAATTCTTTCTGCAGTGCTTTAGTTTTTCACAATGCATTGAGACTGCCACATTTTAAAATGCCATCATAATTTAAACCACGTTCTTACCCTTACAAGAAGGGACCTGGTGAATTATGTGCCTTCCATGCCTTTACCTTTCTTTTCCTTTGTGGGAGTGATTTGGAGAATGAAGAACTGGGAGGAAAAAAAAAGAGAATACTCCAGTTCCATCAGGATGTTTATTTAATTAGTAAACCTACATTTGGATTGCAGTGTATGAGTGCACAACAAATAATTTGTCTTCATGAATATGTATGTATTTGCAGAAAACTCCTTCAGTGATCAAGAGAAAGGCTACCTCATTTCCAAAAACCTGGCTGCTCACAGATTCATGTTCCTCTGGCCACCAAGGGTGTGCATATGTTGTGCGAGGTCCACAAGTGAAGCTTTGCTTTAAAAAATGATTTTAAAATCAAATTAGATTAATCGAACAGATTATGTGTACCCAGCAATGTACTTAATTTTTCATCTGGGCAACAGTTTTGAGAGCAGCTGCTATATAAATGTTGATCTATGATCTGGTATTTGTTCAGTAGAAATGGGGAATAACTGTAAGGAAACTGTGTTTGCTGGATGCTGGATTCGTTCTCTTTTCTTCATGCTAAATATAGCATAATTTTGGCAGCCTGTCCAAATACTGCTGTTGTGTTTTTCTCCATAAAAAGCTGAGTTTTCTCAAGAGCATGTTTTAATTCCCACAGAAATTAAATTCCCATAGAAAAATAGCCAATTGTCTTTAAACACGAATATTTATCTTAATATCACTATACGTAAGTTTATTTATATAGATGCTCTGTGATACATTGCTTAAAATAAAGCTACATCTTATTTTTCTTTACAAAAAAGGCCATAAGAATTAAAATTAATAATACTGTATTAATAAATGGCTGGAAGAAAACTGCCTAAAAACATAACAGAGATATTTACTAACAAAGAAGAATCTGACACTTTAAAGAGAATGTATGAATATTTATCGTGTGGTACATAGATCATTTGTTGTTCAATTTTTAATTTGATAATTTATGTGTATAAATTCTATGTCATAGAAATCAGTTATCAGTCCATGGGTGGAGAGGTCCCTGCATACCTAAACCTTAAAAGCTATTGAGTGCTACTAAGAAATCTGGGGTGCTGTTAAAAGTATTAATTCTTGCTGAAGTATTACCTGTTTTTTCCATGCAGAGTTTATTTAAAGTTTGTTCCAGGTAGAGCAGCCCTTAACTAATACATTAAATGGTATCTCTTGACTTCAGAGAGTGACCTATAATCCCATTCCTTGCTTTACCAGTTCTTTAACATTCAGACAAACATATTCTCAAATCATATTAATTCTTTTTTTTTTTCCAATTAATTCAGGTGTTTGTATATTCAGTACTTCAGAACACTTCACTACTCTCAGGAGATCCATTCATCCACATGGAACCTGTACCAGGAAAGAATCTGAGCGAATATTAGAGCAATCTGTCAGTCAACATATGTCTAGGACTTTGTAACGCAGCAAGTGCACAGAGGCTGCAAAGTGAGTGGGTTATTTTTTTATAATCTTATGAGATTGAACAGCCAACAAGACACTCGTGCAGGGCTATATCTGCACCCTCTAGCTATGGCAAATGTATTACTATAATGTTGTACCTTGTGAACCAGCCTAGTCTAGTCTGTTTAATTTCATTTTGTCATGTGAGACTGGAAAAAAAGACTTGATTATGAGACCTGAATTTCAAGGAAATAGAGTGGATAAGGTTTTTGTGAAGTCCTTGGCAAAAATCCTGTTAGCCAGACTTTTGCCTAGTTCATTTAGTTAACTTATCACGTGTGCAGTTTGTTTTGTTGTTGTTAGTTTAGTTTATGTTTACTTAGCTGTAGTTACTGTTTGTAATTATTTTGAAGGTGCGGATACATACGAGAGATAAAAATGATACACAAAAAGATAATGAGACAATATTTTTTGTTGAGAGGCTTATTTATCTCATGAGGGACAAATATTTAAGGGATGATGTGAACTTAAATCTGAATGTCAGTTTTAAATTAAGAAACGTGCTCTCTTTTTTTGGAACATGAAGAAGGTAGGAAGGTTATAGATAATTACATTTAATATCTTGCCAAAACGAGAGAAGATTGGCATAGTGTTAACAAAGTGTATTACATGGGGCTATGCATGTATCCTCTCTGGATCCAGAAAAGTTCACTGAAATGCTGTCTGTGCTGTCACTTTTAAATGGAGACACACTGTTACACTTCTGTAGTTCATCCTGATAGTAGAGAAATAGTGGATTAAAATTTGAATGTTCAAATCCATGTTTTAGTACAGTCATTAACTTAATCCGTCATTGTACCATTGGTATTCATTTTCCTCCTATCTTGCTTAATGTTTAAATATTAATGTTACTTAGCACAGTAACATTCCCTATCTGACCACTGTAAAACAAATTTAAATAAGGGAGAACACTCAGTGATGGTACCTATCAGATGAAAGGTGGGAAGTATTTTTTTTTCTAGAAGAATACACTTAAGAAAAGCATGCTTTTAGGGGAAAAAAAAAGTTATTTGCTTTGTTTATAAGTGAAGGCTAACATGGTTTATTTGACATTACTATGTTATGATCTAAATCTTGAACAAATCTATTGCATGACAAGGCTCATATGTTAGATTTATGAGACAATTTGGAGTATTGCTCAGTACATATAGCAGATGTTTTAGCATACCGATTTTTACACAAACAGCTTGATCCTTCTGTTTTTGCTCTGTGAGAGTGAAAAGATTTCAAGACTCTCAATGTAGGTAGCCATTGATAATAGGACTGTGGCAACAGAATACACTGTACAGCAGAACTGTGCTCTAAAATTTAGTATTCATTCTAAAAAAATTATTAAATTCTCAAGTCTGATGAGCTTGGAGTGTTAACAGGTATAGATATGTCTTTCTTGGCTGATAATTACCAAAAAGGGCAAATCTTTCAAGATCATTGTAGTAAGCTGTTAACTCTGAAGCCTAAAGATGCCAAATGGTTTCTTTGTTGATGGCATTACTATAAACACACAATTAACTCACTTTCCCCAGAAGAAAATTCTTCAATTCCTCTTGTTGCCTAAAAAGATCAACTTATAATTTAAAACATTTTGTTAAAACCTTGAATTTTAATTTCAACCAGCAGTGCTCATGCATTAGATATTGACAGCATAAGACTTGGCAAACTGTTGCAACTTTTTAATGCAGGAGTGACAGAAATAACTGAGTGACAAGTGTACTCCCTGGGTTCAATGTGAAAATGAATAAAGTAGTAAATACGTCAACAAATCTGGAATTTGCCAGTGGTTCTCATACGCCCGGTGGAGGTTCTGAGGTCCTCACTATACAGTTCTGCAGTGCTGTTTGTGCTTTCCTTCTTTCTGGTGCAGCACTACCTTCTAACATCTTACTTGTGGACACATGGTTTTCTCCAACAGATTAGGGACATTCTGTTCAGCCTGGTATCTAGTCAGTTATTTGGTTTTTCTTTCCTTATTTTAAAAATTCTTTGAAATATGGAAACTTGTTTGGGTTTATCTGGTTTGAAATACAGATAATAGCCATTTAAAATAAAATCTGCTCTTAGAAAGATAAAGGAGGAGTAAATGAATAAATCCTGCTTAAACTGAAGTTATTTTATTCAGGAACAATTTGTCATTGGAATCATTCACTGGGATCCCACTGATACTATCCTGCTAGCACAAAGGGAAGTGCAGAGGCTTCTGGTTTTCCTGACAGGATGTATCTGTAAGAACCTGAAGCTGCAAAGTTCCAGTGGGAACTAGAGACTTCCCTTCCTTCCATTTCTGTGGCTCAAAAGGAAAAGAGGTTCAAGGTCAGTGGCTTTTTACACTGGGATGGCTAAGAACTTCATTTATGCTATAAAATATATATTGACCCGAGCTGATTTTGTAAGCAAAGAGTTATAAATAGGTTTCACTTGAGGCAGCATCAAAAACTTGGCATTTTGGGATACAAAACCTTCTTGCTTTTCCTCTGTAAAAGCAAAGTCAGCACCGATTGGAGTAAATGACAGTTTTTTTGAAAGTGTTAACAGCTCTTTGAGGTTTCTGTAATATGCAATTGAGTATGATTTACTCAGTTAAAATAGCGTCTCATGTATTTTATTTTGGGGTATTTGGAGTACGTTCCAAGTGGAAAATACTGTTAGCTTATAAAGACACTGACCTATGTAGATTTTAGGTTCGTTGTTTAAATGTGTGCTTGAAAATGCACCTGAGGTGTTTCTGAAATTCAGTCTGTTTGCAAATTAATACTCAATGTGCTAAAATCACCTGCCATTCCAATTAGCACAACTGTACCTGGAAAACTGCAGCCATTTCATTTAACAGCATTTTATTTTTAGCTTTTTCACTCATACTATGGTAGAAAATCATCTTTCTCTATGAGCCCCTGAGTTATGCAGTTGCTTATGAAAAAGGAGAACGTACAGCTTTCCCAGCCTTCCAAACACAGCCAAACTCTAACAGCCAGAACAGATTTGGGTGTCACCTTTTTGTGTTTGGGGGGGGGGGGGGTTTGTTATTGTTGGTTTTTTTCCTGTGGTAAATAGCTGCTGGATTAGAATTTTGCAAATATACTGCAATTGCACAAGTCTACAAGTAATGACAGCAGTGGCAAGACCCAAATATATATATATATATATATATATATATATATATATATATATATATGCAGTAGAATAACAATTTGGGTGTTCAGATTGGGAACTCTGAAAAATTCAGACACATGAAAAACGTCACTAGAACTGATTTTAGACATTTAGGACTTACCAGTTATGCTGTTGTGGGGTGTTTTTTCCTCCAATTTGTTCTTCCTCTTTACCCCTGTTCTATAACCTCCTTCTCCATCTGGTTCAAGGGTTTTGGATTAGTTCAGCAAAAGTGACTGGAATGTGTATTTAATGATGCTGAGTATCCAATGTGTCTGAAAAGCTGCAGGTGCTTAGAAAATATTATACCATAGCAAACCTGTGAAATACAGAATTTGAGAGGTATTCAAGTTCAACACTGTGGATAGTTGTCCAAATTCATGTGTTATCATCCCTGTTCATCACCTTATTGTGGCTGGCTGTCTTTTGCTTCTCTTTGTGATCTGTAATGAGGTGTCAAATTTTGTGTCTTCTGTATTGTATTTTGACCTGGTCCTGACTACTGTAACCTCTTGGATTGCTTTAATCTCCAGAGTGGCTGGATCATTTATTGCGTATTGGTTTTACGTAGTATCATATAAAGTACAAGAGAAAAACAATTATGGATTTAGAAAATGTGTTTCTTGCCTAAGGTAAGGCTTTATTATGCAGCTGATGATAATCCAGGCAGATAGCCTCAGCAATCTATCTCTCTGATTCTTCAGAGAGACGGCTGCCTCTCTCCCTAGAGGGGGAGAAGCTGACAGACTTCTCCCATTCTGTGTTTGTGATCTTTTTGGTTTGGATGAAACCAGTTTTCTACATTTCTTTACTGAAGGAGGTAAAATCCTGACATACAGGCCAGTGCTAGAGCTCTTACAATGCGTACGTGGTTTCACATCAAAGAGCTTTGCGTAGCTTCTTGTTTTTCAGACAGTGCCCGTTGGACCTCAGGTGGTCAGAAACAGACACAAACAGTCAGAAACCAGATTTTTATTCATGAATATTTAAACCAAGAGTAATTAATATATTACACAGAACAATTTGGCAGGTGGAATAATTCTCCTCAAAGACACTAATCTTATTTTAGGCAGCTTTCTCTTTCTGATGCCCTTGGGATCTGCCCTGCAGAGCAGTCCCTCTCTCCCAAGCCACCCGTCTGTGTACAGCCAGGATTAGCTTGCATTTCTCAGAAACCTTTGGAGGGTTTTTTGCTGCTTGTTTTGTTTGTTTTCTGCTGTATAATAGGCCCCATCCATGTCCTCTCTTTCTTTGCCTTATTGGGTTTTAAACATCAGGTCTTTACAGCAGAGCTGCAAAACTGATGTAATGATCTCTGTGTGTTTTGAACTCAGGAATGAGAATTGATACTTCATCTGCTTATCTGTAATGCTGAAACATTTTAAACAATCTTTGTTTCATAATTCCTCTGCCCTTTTTGTGTCATCAAATTCCCAATTTACTCTTCTAAAAAAGTAAGTGGAGTTTTTCTGACTCATCTTTTCCATGTAAAGTCATTATGCCTGACCCATAAATATAAACTTCCAAAGAGTAAATACTTTATATCTGAAAAGGTCCCAATGGCATGTATCTTCCTAAGGGGACAAAAGCCCTCTCGAAATATCTAGGAAGACTTTATTGACAATCCATTTAAAATAAAGTTAAATATCACTTTGCAAAAGGGATTGTACTGGAGAACAGAAAGGATGTAACTAAAACTCTATTTATTATATATTACTAACATATTTAGACTACAGGATTACAGCATAAAAACACAGTTCTTTACTAGATTGAATTATTATTCCTAGAATTACTTTTTTTTGTTAGTGGAACTACATTATGCCAAACTGGTGCAGCACAATGGGTCTCAAGGTACCCCAGTTTTTGCCAGTTTCAGTGTATCTACATCACACGTTAAAGTAAGCCAGTCTTTCTGTTTTCCTGCTTCCGCTGCAAAAATGTAGAAATGCATATTACTAAGAATTTGTGGGCTGATTAAAAAAGGACTCTGATTAAAAAAAATCAATTATTGATCTCTACCTTGTAACTGTGAAGTTATATTCTTAGAATTTGTGACACAGTATGTGAAACTAATTAATTTCTGGAAAATGTTCATCTGTGATTCAGCTGCCCCCATTATACTTCTTGGAGTATTACATGGAAAATCAAGCTACCAAAAGGAAACATCTGTTTGTATCTTAGAACCCAAACATTTCTAAAATTTAGCAACATAGATTCTTCTTGGGGCTGCCACCTATTATATGCTGCTCTAGAGCAAACACCAAAAGGATACTTGAGGTGACCTTTTGTATCAGATTAAACAAAATGAGACAACATTTGGCAATCAGACTTCCTCTGCTAGGCCATGGGAAACAGCAGAGCAGAGGAACAGATAGAGTGAAAATGTATTAATTCAGTCTCATTTGCTTTAGAGGAATCCAGCAGTAAAAAGAACAACTGACTGTGAAAAACCCGATATCTCTGTAATTTGGCACCTCTTGAAGTCTGTCTAGATACTCCTGACAAGAACTATCTCAAGCAACAGAAAGATGAGAGATGATGAAGAAAAACAAACAACTAGAAAACATTATGGGGGAAATGATTTTCTTCCAAAAGCTATTTCTTTGGAAGAAAATATCCCCAGTGGTCTGCTGTTTTGTAACCGTGTTCCTGTTGCATGTTAAAGCACTCTGGCTTTGAATATTTTTCTAAGACTGTGGATTTCAAGGTTCCCTGTGCTTGTGTGAATCTGCAACTCCTTTGTTTGTTGGTGCCCTGAGTAAAGCTGGGGGAGGGAAACAAACTGTAGTTTCCCAGTGAGGTTACGTTAGCACAAGCTGGAATGCAGTTAAAATATTAGTCGTGTTTGCTGGTGGATACTCATCTCTTCCAGCTGTCCATCCAGCACATGGTGGGTAATAGTACTACTGGTAGTGTATATCACTGCTCCTTGCCACATGCTGGCAAGGTCACTGGATTGTTTATTTGCATTTGCCAATGAATGCATGAATAATAGGAATAGTCAGCTTTACTGACTATTTTGCAGTAGTTCTACACACTAAGGCCCTAGTTCAGAAGGTTCAAGTTCAGACCTTCTGTGCACTAGGGGTAGTTTGCTTTGGTACTTTGCTCCTTGCTGCTTCTGCTTAGTTGCTCATACTCAGATCTTGGATTCCTCCTCTGTATGGAACTGCGTGACCCCAGCAGGTTTCTTGTAACTGGATGGGATGGGAAAGACAACCTCCTTCTGCTTCCCAGAGTGGAACACCTGCAAGGAGAGTGGGAAGTAATGAGGACATCAAGGTTTTCACCACATCCTTGCAGGCAAGAAGCCCAGAGGACCAACTTCAAGACCAGTTGTGTAGCCAGTAGGCAGGGATGGGGAAAAAAGATAGGAAGACCTCACCTGGAGATAAAACTGCAGTGATGGCAAGCATGATGGCCAAAGAAGGGCTTGGTGAGGAAAAAAAGTTTGCAGCATGCAGAACCTTTGACTGGGTTAAGAAAATTCAAGGTCAGAAGTGCTAAGAGGATTCTTTTGGCCTGCTTAATTGTTCCACTCTTACATCCCTGCCCTATATCCAGGGGACACACCTTTTGTTTGGGGTAATTTTTTTTAGAAGTAAGAACTATGAGCGTTTCAACACTCTCCCACCACCCCTCTCGTGTCCATCTCACAGAATCACAGAATAACCAGGTTGGAAGAGACCCACTGGATCATCCATTCCATTCCCACCAATCCCTAAATCATGCCCCTAGGCACCTCATCCACCCTCACCTTAAACACCTCCAGGGACGGTGACTCAACCACCTCCCTGAGCAGACTGTTCCAATGCCTAACCACCCTCTCCATGAAGAACTTTTTCCTTATTTCAAGTCTAAATCTCCCCTGGCGGAGCTTGAGGCCATTCCCTCTCGTCCTGTCCCCTGTCACTTGGGAGAAGAGGCCAGCTCCCTCCTCTCCACAACCTCCCTTCAGGTAGTTGTAGAGAGCAATAAAGTCTCCCCTCAGCCTCCTCTTCTCCAGGCTAAACACCCCCAGCTCTCTCAGTCACTCCTCATAAGGCCTGTTCTCCAGCCCCTTCACCAGCTTTGTTGCTCTTCTCTGGACTCACTCCAGAGCCACAACATCCTTCTTGTGGTGAGGGGCCCAGAACTGAACACAGGATTTGAGGTGCGGTCTCACCAGTGCCGAGTACAGAGGGAGAAGAACCTCCCTGGACCTGCTGGTCACGCTGTTTCTGATACAAGCCAAGATGCCATTGGCCTTCTTGGCCACCTGGGCCACTGCTGGCTCATGTTCACTCGCTGTCAACCAACACCCCCAGGTCCTTCTCCTCCTGGCAGCTTTCCAGCCAGGCTTCTCCTAGTCTGTAGCTCTGCGTAGGGTTGTGCATTGAGTATCCAGAGATCACTGCTGACAGAATTTTTCTTGAAAAATATTGGCCCATTCACAATGTAGGCTGCTATCTTCAGCAAGAAAGTCTCATTGTTTATCAGTAAGCACATCTAAAAGCAGTTTCAGTAGGATCACAGAGTCTTCTTGGCTCTGAGGCACTTGGAAGGACAGGTTCCACAGCCAAGTTCCCAGATTTTCCTAACAGCATTGCCGCTTCTCTGTTTCTCCCTGCATGTGCTGCAATACATTGCACATGCTCTGCTGGGCACCTAGCATGAGGCTTGCAGGTGTGGGTTGGTGCTGCTAAATGACAAGTAATGGCAAATATCACATTTCTTGGAAATAAAAGTAATTTCTTTAAAAACTGCTGAAAGTCATAGGAAACACAGACTGCTGAATGAGGGGGGTGTGTAAGCTCCCATGAGGGTAACTGTTGTGTTGGCTGGATGTTGCAGGGTAACTTTTAGCACATGTAGGTGGATTTTGCATGGAGTTGCGCTTCTGCTTAGAAGACAGATGGTGAAATGGTGATATGTAGGACACAGGATTAAACTTGATTCTTATTTCAGCCACAAAACACAAAGGTAATTGAGTCCTGCCAGTACTATTGGGGAGTAAGTGGGATCTTCTTCCTTTGCAGATTGCACAGAGGTGTGGAGTGATTCCCTGCTGCAGTTGACCCCCCTGGATTGGCAGAAGAGCTCGTGGAGGAGATCTGGCTCCAGAGAAGGAGTTTTTAGACTAAGAGTTTAACTGGTGGTGATGTACCCTTGAGGAACCTGACAAGCTCTGCTCCGAGAAGGGCTCAAGGCACACCACACACTTAAGCATCCTTTTAAACAGTCAGCAGCTGGGCTACTTACTGCAAGTGCTATGACTATAGACTTTGTTCTACTCTGCCTTTGTATACATGTCCTCCTCCTTGGACCTCTTTTTTTTTTTATTTCACTAAGTGTGAGAGATCAGCATGAGCCAAAACTCCAATGGATTCTGTGAGGCCAGAAAAGCTGACTGAAAGAGAAAGACCTACAGGATGTCCAAAATAGTAGCTGATTTTTTGGAAGTTTTGCTACTATGGATAGAGAGAAAGGAATAGGGAAGCACAAACATATACATTTTTTAAAGTGCAATCCTTATGCTATTTTTTTTCTTTATATCATTTTGGGGTTTTTTCTTCTCTTTCTTTCCTTTACTTCTTAAGTTCACCCATTTTTTCTGTCTTCGTTCTACTTTTTCTCCAACTCCCTGCTACTGACATTGTTCACACACATCTGTTAGAGCCTTCACAGTGTTCTTTCTGGGTGATTGTTCATTAACAATGAACAAAAAGCAGTTTAGTTATATTTTGAAGATTCCCAGCATCTCTACTGACAGATTTTTTTCCTGGTAACTTTGCTGTTTCCTGAGCTCAGCCTTTCTATTCTTCCTTCATAAAAAATGTGAGGCTTACAAATGAGCTCATTTAAGCCCCTTGTAAAGTCTTGGTTCAAGGATGCTTCCTCATAAGTTCATCCTTGGGGATGTGCAATTTACCTCCTCAGAATTTTTAGGTTGTTGCATATAATTGTGCAGTTGATAGAATTATAAACAAGCTAGTCATTAATTCAACAATGTATACACAAAATTGGATGACACACAAAAAACCTCAGCACAGGTATTCGCTGCTGGAGTTGCCCTAGCAGCCTGCAACATCCATGCCTCCAGGCCTTTTCTCCATGTACATGGTTCCTCCTGAAAACTGCTGGGCATTTCTAGGGCAGCTCATTTTCTTTGATCCTTTTATCCCTGTTTTATTTGGATCCCCTTTCCCAATATAAGAGCAAATTTACTTCTTTCTGTCCCTTGTCACGACATCCTTGTTTGACTTGGTGAACAGGTTTATATATCTTCTTCATAAAATTTGGAAGGATATTTAGTCTGAAATTAGTAATTTTCAATCTCCAACCACTTTCATAGACATAGAAAAAAAGGTTGCTTTATTAGCCTTCCACCTCCCAGCTGCTCGAGGCATATCCAGTTCAGTAGATGATATTTGGTTTACAGACTGACTGTAGGCTCTTGTGTGGCAGAGTTGTGAAATAATCCTGCTCAGATATTGAACGCTATTCCATAATTATGCTGTATCTTCAACTGGAACAGATTTCATCAGGAAAATATTTTAACATGTTAACATTCCTCAGATCCTTAGGGCTTACCTACCTTCATGGGTTATGCTGAAAGGAAGCTTCTTGAGGAAGCTGGAGCTTACTTCAGCACAGCTTTCAATAAATAGTAACACATCTCAGCTGAAAACTAGTTTAAGGTTGATGTTTCTTCTGGATTGTTTTACTACTAACATTGACCAGGCAGATGAACTTTGGGGAAAAGTGGAAGGAAAGTAATCAATATAGTTGTTAAAACTGACTTAGGTAGTTGAATATGGGAATAGATGTATTTGGGAATACGTCTACTTGTTAGGATGGGTAGGTGCAAACAGTATTGACTGCATATCTGTTTGAGTCCTCACTAGTCACCACACCTGGTCCCAGAAGGCACCTCCAGTTCTCAGCTCAGGCTGAAAGCCCTGGGGTCCTTCTCATGATTAGGAACGCTGCCTCCAGGACTTATGTGCCCACTTAATATTTTCCTTGCACTAGTGTTGCCTCTCTGGCAATAATTTTCATTGTACTTCCTGATCTAGTTTTCTTCTAGAACCCAAATAACAGCATCACCGCTTTCAAAGTACTTAAAGAAATGAAGTATTTTTCACCATGTTTCCTATCGCAAAGTTTTGATAATAAGTAGCATAAACTGAAAATACTTTGTCAAAATAAAGAAGTTAAAAGATAGAATTCATAGGAGGTGACTTCAAAAACCATCTAGGCATGGTCAGAACTCTATAGACACATTCTTGAGCAACTGTGTGTATGGGGACCTGCTTAAGCAGTGGTACTAGACAAGATGACCTCAGATTTCTCTTCTAGCCTCACCTCTTCACGCTTTGTGATTCTATGTCTTAACTTTATATACATATGCCTTTTAAAAATAGTAACTGAAGCTATTTTTCACCCAAGGTATAAGCAGAAATGCTAGTTGAAGACACATAGATTTCACCCCCAATCACATACACTGAAGTACATGCATTGCTGAAGTTCATTAGGTGAAAATCAAATACCATCCTTTGTCTAGACACTTTGAACATCAAGCAGTGGAGGAAGTGGGTTACTCATTTTTCTTTTCCCCAAAATGAAAATTCCTCTTCATAGTCTTTGATTCCAGCCTTTTGACCCTTAAACCAGTTCAGATCACATTTAGGCAACAATGTGGTAAATTAGGTAATTCTTTCTATCTATCTACGGTCTATGAAGGGTCACTGATTTTCCCATGCTATACCTGAAACAATTCAGTAGGTTTTTGTGATGATCAAGATTTCATCTTGTTTCTCAGTGAATTTGAGGGTTGATCTGTAGTTTTGAGTGTTTAAATATCAGGGCTAAAATCACAGTCAGCGTGATAAACAGCCATCTAAATAACATGGTAACTTCTGATCAGGTGGCCTCACCTTCGTAATTACTACTTCCTCCTTGGGGTAATCACATCATCACAACAATAATAATCACCTTCAGTGAAAATAAAAGCACAGACAACCACTAACATTGGGTCACATCCAAATTGGAAGTCACCAGAGTAATTGCCAGTAATTTGCCCAGCTGCAGTCATCTGTGCTTTTAATTAATTTTTTTTGTTTTGCATCAGTTCTACCTGTAGTTTCCTTTTGGTTGTGTCTGGGAAGAAGTAGTAAACAAATACAGTACTGGTCTGCACTTGCAGTTACTCTGTTTTGTTTTGGAGGAGCATTTTGCAGAAATACTGAAGGGAGTACAAAAAAGGTTTTCATTTACACTTCCCCTGTGCCCTTTTAGAGCCCTCTCACAATGAATAAAATATTCACTTTTCTTTTTCCTCCCCAGAGCAGCATAGAGAAGCCTCAGCGACACTGTCAATTCCAGTCACACAAAATTTGCAAGCATTAGCAAAACAGCGGATTTGGAGTTCATTTTAATTTGCTTTCAGTAGTTTGAACTGTACTATTTTGCATTTTAAAAATTCCCTGTAACTGAGAGGATTGGAAGCATACTTAAAAATAAAGGAAAAAAAGAAAAATCGGTCTTGCAAAAATGTGGTGGATCAAGAGCTGGGTAGCCTAAGGAAAACAGCAACATTTATGTAAAGTTTTAAATTTGAAATGCTGAAATGCAGATCAGACTGTAAGACTCATCACTAGAAAATAGTGCTAAATAAAGAAAGGAAGTCGATTTTCCAGATGAGGGAAGTCTTAGATACGGATTTTAATGTTTAGCTTCCTGATCAAAATGTAGACTGTAATCTTGGTCCATGTGATTTTTTTGGCTTGATTTGATGGGTTCTAGACAGCCTTGACATGCTGTAGAGTTCAGAATTAAGTGCCTGAGTTCTAGAGATTTTCCTCCTTTTACCATCTGACAAGGCATACTTGGTTATATCAAAATCTTTATGAATAACAATTGCTGTAAACAGAAAGCAAAAGAAGTGACCTGGCTATAGATGATTCTTTAAAAAGTGCGTTCAAGAGAATTAACCTTCTAAAGTAATTTTACATGTACGTTTGTGCTACAGTTAAAAAATTTAGCTGTCTTGAAAAATCATGTTCCAACATAAAACATTTGAGGTAATTTAATAGTTGGCACTTAAAGTAACTGCAGTTTGATGTTCAATTCAAACCAGATGGGGTTTTTTTGCAAGAAGTCTATTCTGTTGTCAGGGGAGAGAAAAAGCATTCAAGGTTATGGAGCAGGCATTTCTTATAGCAGTTGATTAGAACAAATTACTAAGAGCTGCACTTCACATCTGAAAGACTGAGACGTTTACGATCTCAGGCCCCAACAATTAAAGAAAACAAAAACAAAGGGATTGAGAGTCTACATATTGTGAGCATTGTG
This sequence comes from Clamator glandarius, assembly GCA_033459285.1. Classification (NCBI taxonomy): domain Eukaryota; kingdom Metazoa; phylum Chordata; class Aves; order Cuculiformes; family Cuculidae; genus Clamator; species Clamator glandarius. The sequence goes on from JAUNZM010000266.1 coordinate 6,599,404, forward strand.
AGCAGTTAAACTGCAAGCATGTTGCGGATCCTAAACAGCTGGATTCCATTTGAACTCAAAAAGTTTAATAGCATAAGTCTGCACATCTTCTTTTCCACTTCTGAGGATCATCTGCCAGATGGAGAAGCCCTCCCTCTCATTTCCTTGCACTGTACAATTGTGTTGCAGAATAAAGTGACTTGATATGCTGGAGCAGAACCAGTACTTTTAAACCAGGGAAAGAGATACATCTCTTAGAAAAGCTCGGTTTGATGTAAAGGAAACAAAGGTAATACAACATTCAGCTTAAGTAGTTAAATACTTGCTGGAAAGGTATTTTATTCAGGTACAAAGCAAGTTATTAACATACTGAGATCTGCATTGCTGGAAAGTGAGATGCATTAGTGAGATCATGATTTAAGATTATGGAATCTTAAAATGTGCCCAAAAGTTATTTGCTATTCGCTGGTTTGAATGATAGGTCTCCTGTAGTCATGCTAATTGGACACTCAACGATGACTCCTCTGCTCATTGTCCAAACTTAAGATTTGGAAATAAATTTAGTGAGGAAAGGACAGAGAAAAAAAAAAAAAAACAACAACAAACCTCTTTGTTCAAGATGGTAGTGATCCAGCAACAGGGCTGGAAGAAATCAACAGCATCCAAGACCTTCCTCTGAGATGGGCTGCAATTTAATGGTCTTCAGGCTCTCGCTTCTGTCTCCAGTCACACACAGAGTCTGTAGAGACTGTCTGTGGAGCATTAAGGAATGTACAATTCCAGTCTCATGTCATAAAATTTTGCTTCCCAGGAAGATACTGGTTCTGTTGTCTGTGGGATTGTTCATGCACTTGAAAGGAGAAGAGCTTTTTGTCACGTATTTTAATGATGCCAATTAAATTAGATATCCACAGAGCATTGTGCAGCATTAATTACAGCCCATTTTGCAGCGAGTGCATGCGTAGGAGAGGAATCATACAGAAGCTAAATCACATAACTGCATTTTGAGTACATGTGCTGGAACTCCAGCAAATCCAGCTCTAATGGCAGCTCAAGAGGGTAAGTCCTGCAGGCGGCGCTTCATGCGGAAGAACTGAAAAAAAGTCTTTGAACCAACCTTGAATTGCAGGCAGGGACTGTATGAGACAACCTTTCTTTCAGATAATCAGCTTCCCTCAAGTGCAGCTCACAGTCTCAATATCCAGAGATGAAGGCGAAGCCAAAATCAGTGAGATGTCACAGGGGTTTTGTACTGCTTATGGCTTGGTTTATGGTCAAACAAATCCATTCCTCAGTATAGAACAAAAGCACCGTAGTTTTCCAAAGCCTGAGCACGTTATCTTTGTCTGTAATGCTGATATTCAGCCCTGAAGCCTAAGCCTGCATGATTAGGTGGTGCTTTAAGCATCAGCTAACTGACCCATGCTAGAAAAGATGCTGAAACTTTGATTCAGTTAATGGATCAAGATGACGAGGCCACCGAGCTGCTGCAATGGATGCCACAACAGTTCACTAGATGCTAATCCAGCATCTCCCTTTTGATAAACAAACCACTCCTTATACAGTTCTCTTTTTTCCCCACAGTGTGTTGCTTCCAGCAGAAAAAGAACACCCTTCATTTGATCCCTGATGTGGTTAAGATTATAGAAACTGCTTATCACTCCAGCAGTGTGAAAGGATTATATATGATTTTGAAACAAATATCCTCAGCCTGTTAAGATTTTGAGAGTCATTTTGGTAAGAGCTAACAACACTCAGCACATCTTTATAAGCTGTAGTAAGACTCACTGGCCTGTTTTAGAGGGCTTTAAAAGACGTACATTATTTTTATGTTTAGCTTTCTCCAATTATTCTCCAAGGTTATTTCTTTAGTTTGGATGTAGAAAGATGCCTTTGGTGACTTTTGGTCCCAAGCCCCAGCTGAGTTTGAGACAAAAGCTGTGTTTTACTAGCTTATCTGTCAATAATAATAAGATTTCTGCAAGTTGAACTACCTGTGGAGCCCTGTTGTCCCTACTGGAGCCAAGCATAGCTTACTCAGTATTTCTGTCTGTGAACATCATAACACTGCTTACAAGTGCTGGTCAACCTTCTGTCCAGACTGAGCAGTAGATAAAGTAACTGAAGATACTTGTCTTTGTCTTGGGAAGAGATGAATTTCCTAAAAATAATTTCTTTGGAACTGGAGAGCAGGGTCAATTATGTACAGGTAGATAGTGAGGTTGCAAAAATGTGAACAAAAGCATATGTGTCTACATTGCTGCATATTTCACTGGGATTATCATATCTGAACATTTGTTTATGGGCTTCCAGGTGGTATTTGTGTCTAGCAAAGCTTTCTTTTTTAACTTGGAAGAGGATTTTCTGAGCTCTGCTGGAACCACCAGATGAACATGAAAGCAGCAGTACCCGTACAGTGCCACACTCTGCCCTCTCGAGAGGAGCAAAAGCTTACGCAGATGGCAAGAGAGCATCTGCAGGATATCCACAGCCCTTTAAACGAGCTGTGACTGCAGTAAATTGTGGATTCCCTAAAAACCGTGCGGTTAGTATGGGATGCAAAACACTTTCCTGCGGGCTCCCCTCTCGGCTCCCCTTCTCACCCGAAGACAGCGAGTACCACCCAGTGGTGCTGGGAATTATTACAGGTTTTCAGATGATTTGTCTGAAACCTGATGTTTTCCTCGCTAGTGAAAGAAACACTGAGGAACTCGGCCAATAACATCTATAAAAAATCAGTCTGAGTTCACTAATGCTAAATGTCCTTCCCAGGGCTGAAAGAAAGCAGTACTGGGTCACAAAAGTATGTGGCATTACCTCCTTGGGAAGCAAATGAATTGCTCGTGTTTGAGGTGTTCCAAGCTGGTTTACTCTGATTCTGCAGATACATTTACAAAACAGCATGTGTATACTACGTGCAACTTACAAGTTTGGATACCGACAGATTTTATGCAGCTTCAAAAAGTGTTGTGATGACATCAGTGATCACAGTTTCTTTGTAAATGGGAAATGAAAACATTATTTAATGTGTAGAAGCTATTACAAGCTTTCAAAGATTGTTCAAATGCTATAAAACACTCTAAATTTTTTTCCCTGCCATGGAGTTACGCGGAACGGAGAAAATGACTGTTACATAGGACGAGGTGCTGAGGGGCATGTATTTGATACGAATTGTTGGACTCAGTGATCCAGTGGGACTTTTCCAACCTGGTGATTCTATGATTCTATGATTCTACATTGCAAGAATGAAAAAGATGTAATTGATCATATGTTGTAGTTGCCTTATTATCATTAACTGTGTTATTCTGTTGATATTAGATACACAGAGCATAATTCTGTATTATGTTTGCAGGAAGCCTTCAAATCTAAATCTATTTCTTCCTTTTTCCAGATGTGCCAGAGCAAAGAGCATGTTTTCAAAGTATAATAATTCAATTTCTATATAGATTGTGAAAATAAAATCTTCTTAAACCCAACAAGTGGTTTTTATGAAATTCTAAAAAAAAAAGGCAGCAAAAATTACAAAAAAAATCCCCTTCAGTCTAATGTATTCATTGAATGATTAGTTAGTGTGTGTGAACTGTGGAAATGGAACCAGAACTAAAGTAAAAGGGAAATATACCATAGACAGTGGAAAACACTTCACACAGTGGCTTTCACTCCCCTTTCGTATCTTTATTTTGCAGAGTCTAAAGTCTTACTAGTAACATATAAAACCCATCAATTAAAATTATTTTATTTCAGCATGGCCTCTGCTTATAATTGAAACTTTTGACGGTTGATTTGAAGATTCAGAGTCTGAAAAGTGCCTGAGAATGCACTTGGGATCTTTGTGTGGCAGCAGGGTGGTGGTTTAGATGATCTAATAGAGTTTTCCCATCCATAACTTTCAGCAGCTTTATGATTTTCTTTTTTTTAAATATCAGAACTCATTTGTGCTCTTAACCTGTCACTAGGGATGTGTGTGGGCATGTAGGATTCTGGAAGACACTGTGTTTTTTATTAGGCTTTTAGTCCAAATTTCAGTACCAGGCCTGGTCTTAAAATATTTTAACATGATCTCTGGTGCTATATTTTAACTTTCTATTCTGGTGAATTAAAAACAAACCAACAAACAGAAAACAAGCTAAGAAGGAGAGATTAATCCACTACACCTATAAACCACATTTTTTTAATATAGAACAGTTGAGCTGAAATAATTATATGCTGTAGATAAGATTGTATGTTTAAGTATGCAATTAACATTAGCCTGTTCCTTTTAATTTGCTGAAATCTATCGACTTCCCTGAGAATGGCAATAATCTCCTTCGGTTTAGTTCATGCATTCATATTCTTACGCTGTGTTAAGAGATGCTTATTTCAGAGCTCAGGCTGATATTTCAGTGGATGACCACAGGGGACTTAAAAGATTTACGGGGGACTTCCCTCAGTGCTGAACAGAGCGCTTCCAAGAGCGCTTCCAGCATATCCCCACCAGAACTAGGTTAAACAGACAGTTACTAAGAGACTTGCTTAAAACCTACTTTCCTGTTACTCTTATTAAGTTTTTTGGTCCTGCTACTGTAGTATAAATCCATGTGGAGTTGTTACTTAAAGCCTTTAAACAGGTGGGAACTAGGAATGTGGGAATATGTGAGTCTCTATATATTTTGTGTGCTGCTATTTTTGGAGCAATATGTACATTTGCAAGTGGAGCCAGATCTGGGAAATGAACTGGCTGATAAGTAAACCAAGGAAAAAAATGGGGATGATGTGCTCTCAACTGGATCAGTTCCACAGGGAGATGTTGACATCAAAGAAATGGTGATGTCAGGCAGCACAAAGAAGGATGAGGGAGGGAAATATCTTTCTGCAGCAGGATGATCGAAGGCCAACACTGAATCACGACCCTGCCTTGAAACATGCATGGGACAGGTTTCCATTTTTTCATTCTGTGTAGCAATGGTTTTACATCTAATAATGAAGTAAATAAATATTTTAGAACTTCCTTTCATGTTAATTTCCATGCCTAAAACCTTCTTAAAACTAGATCTTTACTACTCCTTCATGTCTCCTCTCCACCGTGTACCAGGGTCATAAAGTCCAAATCCTCTTTGTGTTGCTTTTAAATGAGTCCTTTGTATATTCATTTTTAAATACTTATTTTGGTAACTACGTGCCCAGTCAGTTCCTCACTGCAGTGATACAAATAAGTTTGGTGGCACTAAATGTCAGCAACGATGGCCAGGCTAGGGAGGCTGCCACAAGAGGCCCCTGTGAAATCTCTTTTAACTTTGCTGAGAACAGAGCTTGAGACTAAAATGGCTGATGCAGATGGCAAGGACCACTATCCCTGGGAAGGATTTAACACCTTGACAGTAAGCAAGTGAGGGCAGCTTTGTAAAGCAGTTGTCACAAAATTAATAATATAGGCATTTTCCCCTTCTTCTCACGATAAATGCCCTAGATTCTGATCCTTAAGAGACTTTTTTCCCTGCTCACCCAGATATTATTATTCCCATTAGTTTTAACTGAACCATTTAGACAAGCCAGAGCTGCAGGATTTGAGCCCTTTTGGCATGTACAATACTCGTGTAATAGCATTACATAATTTTAAAGCACTACACAGATGTTAGTGAAGCTTCCTGCCACCTTTATGATGTTAATGGGTGTGGTAAGTTTGGAAAGGGTGGGGAAGAAGGACCAGCACTGAAGTTTATTACCCTAGAAGTGTCTTTCCATAGTCCCTCCTAGGAAGACACCTCCCTGGTTTTGCCATCTCCAGTCCAGGTTATCCACGTCCTTCTCCTTTCACTTCTCAAGCCTACTTGCTCCTTCTCCCAGCCCTACCCTTGGGTCTGGCTGGCGGCATGGGTGAACCAGGTGCCTCCTGCCACACAATTAAACAATCTTCAATTTGAAGATAACAAAATATGATAGCCTTGGGTCAAAAGGTGACTCTGTTAACTAAATTAGTGGTTGTATGTGTTTCACATGTGTGGGGAAAAAAAAGAAGTGAATCACACTTACGTTACCAGTAGCAGTAACTGTTGAAACACCTTAAATATGAAAATATTTTTCATTGCTTAGATATTCTGTTTCTTCCATTGTTTACACATTCAAATATATTAATTGGATTAATTTTCACTCCCTTTTCAGTTCATTGCACAGAATGATACAGGGTTGCTGGGACACAGAAGACTTTTCATGCACTGCTTTCTGGAGAGATTAATTTTGTTTTAATTCCTAACTTGGAAACATTTCTGTGGGTATGGATTTGGACAGGCTTCAGTTTTACGAAAACAAATAATTTGTGGGTAAATTAAACCTGTCTTGATCTGAAATAATTCTTGCCATACCCAGGCTGGGGGGTTCATCAATAGCCTGGGGATCATAATCCATGCTTGTGCATATAGGTGACAAACTCAATAGGGAAATAATATTGTCTTTTTTTAGTTTTTATCTTAGTGTGATATTTATTAATTGCATGGATTCATTTGGCTCTGTTTTCTGTTACCATTACAGTCCTTGTTATGAATACCCTAACTGTAGTTGTTTCGTAGGCTCTGGGTAAACCTCATGATTTATCACTTCGACCTGTTTTTTCTGCGTTTTCTTTTTTAATATGGCTGGGCATTTCTGCTCCTTTTCTCTCAGGTTGGTTATTGTGATTATTACCAAGGATGTGGGGACATGGCCAATAAATCAAGTTCCTGGCCAAGGAAAATGGTCAAAGACAGTACATTTGGAGACTCCACACCTCTCCCACTCTGAATTTCCCCAAAGAACAGAAAAGATGTAAAGAAATCATACAATATTCTTACTAATTCTTATTAAAAAGAGGAAGCAGCACATGATAAATCAGTTTTGAAACTACAACTGGAGCAAAAATGGAAAAAGATACAAAACTGTTCCCATTGTAGAGCTTGGAGAAGGACTACGTATGCCTGTGTCCTGCCTGACAAGAAGAAGAGGTGTGAGAATCCTGCATCAGCAGGCTCTGGATGACTTGCTTCCCTCATTAGAGTTAGCCTTTCGGGATAGGCTTAACCTCAGAAGTGTGAATTTTAATGTCCTGTCCAAAGTTATCATCATTAACGATGATTTATCCACATGAATAACTGGTTCATTTATGACTCTTGCTACATTCCTGTGTGTGACATTCCCATTGTGGTGAATGCTGAAGCCTGTTCACACATCAAGAGGAAAGGTGTTTGCCTCAGCCAGCTCAGAATTTTGTCAACACTTAACTTTCACTGCATGCCTCCTTGAGTTCATGTTATGGAAGAGATTAGGAACTACTCTTTGGCCTCTGTTTTGTGAACAATACATTATTTTATATACTATTCCAGTGTCTCTTATTTTAGTGTTCTAAGACGCTCCCTCACAGTGTTAAGTCCCAGCTCTCCTGCAACAGCAATACATGAAGATTTTTTGTTTTAGGTTACATATAGGAGCCGAGACTATTACTCTTCGACATTGTTCAACAGTAGATGCTTGGGGGAGAATTTTAGGAGATGAAAATAGCCTGCAGCTGTTCATGCTCAGGCATTGCCTGGACCCAAGATGGGACCTGTAGATTTTTCTCCATAAATTTATACTCCAAAATGACCCTTGGCACAACCTTGCTACTTGCTTGTATCTTTATACGGCTTTTAGTTCTTGCATTAGAAGACAATAAACAATCTTTTGTTGCTTATTTACCTTATTCTCATCACTAATTATTTCATTAGCCTGTAGCATACCGTGCTGCAGTCAGATCTGGAGAACCTGCCTCCCTAATAAACCCTGATATGACAGCTGTACCTTGTCACCAATCACCATTGTTACCTTTTCCATACCATACCTTTTATAGGTCTTCTCAATCTTCTCAGGTGGGACAGAATCAGAACTGTACAACAATATCCATTTTGTAGGTGAAGCATTGTAGCATTCTCCATATTATTCTTTCATCCTTTCCTACTAGTTCATGTAATATGATCTGCCTTTCTTAACTGATGCATTTTCATACAGCTATTTTAACTTCAAAATCTCTTTCCTGAGTAGTCTTATATTGGTCAGAAGTTTCCACAATATACATAATATACAAGGGATGTCTGGTTTTCCTGGTTGTATTCGCTGTGAATATCATCTTGCCATTTTCTTCACCCAGTTATTACCTCCTGATGCTTCTGCAGTTCTTCATAGTTGTCCCTTATTCTTACAATCCTAAATAATATTGTTGCATCACTACTGACATTTCCCCCCCCCCCCGCCTTTCTACATTTTGTAGGAATTTGTTGAACAATGTTGCTTTCTGCACAAGACTCTGAGTATTTGATGGTCATCTGTTTTTTCCTGCTCTCTGGAAAGACCTTCTCTCTTGGTCTGTAGCAGTTTAGTTCCTTCTCGGGTGAGAGATTTTGTCAAATGTCTTTCAGAAATTTGGGCAAAAAATCAGCTGTATCTTCCTTGACCATATGCTGACTGGTCTATTTAATTAACTCAAATACATTTGTGAGGTATCAGAGAATTTTCTTCCTTATTCACTGTGGAGTTATTCAAGTCATCATAATACTCCTTATACATAACTTATTGCATCTATCACTGCAGCCTTTACATACTTATTCAAGCCACAAATTTGCCTCTTTATGGAATAAGCTGTGGATGTACCCTGTATGACTGCTGGCTGGGAGAGTCAGGTTTCTCCTTCTCCTTTAGGAGAAGCAATGAGTTGCCTTCTTCTCTTGGCCATGGCATTATTCTGCACTTCAGAGTCTTGCTCAGGTCTCCTTCAGAGTGTCTCCAGGAAAACTGTCTTTCGATTCAACTCGTAAATGTCCTATTACTAAAATTCCTTATTACTGCAGCACTTGGGGTGTTACTATATGGAGTAGATATATATGCCAAAAGAGGCATATTAGTTGGAAAGCATGAGGCAGTACCAAGCGGATCAGCCTATAGATGAGTTTAAACCAAAGAGAACTTTGTCTGCTAATTAGATTTTTTTGAATGAAAGGTTAAAGGCCCATTGGTGAAATACTAGATGGTTATCTTGGAATAATAAGGCAAAATTAACCAGGAGTGAAATTTGGCTATGGCAAACAAGGTCAAGAAAGCAGTGACATCCTTTAAGCTATTTATATTGAAAAACTGTCCTGGTTTGGTTTCATAATGTACCTGCTCTGTTTCCCTATGAAATTCTTTTTTGCTGTCTGTGCAGTCCCAACACTGGAACCCAGTAAAATGGCCACGTTCCGTATGCCTGCGGGAGGGGTATGAGAACTAAGGGACATCTAAAAGAATTACAGCAGGTTAGTGCAAAACCAAGGAATTCCTCAGACAACATTTTGGCACTGGGGAGGATTATGTCATTTACCCAGGGGTCAGATTTAGCTTTAGCACTTCTCATTGTTTCCATTTACTGAAATCTTCAGAGGAGACAATACGGTTATATATTGCCAGATTAATTCTCACATTTTTATGAGTAAAACTGACCTAAATGGGTAGAACAAACCTAGGCACTTAACATCTTTCCCTCCTCAAGTCTACAGCTAACTCTTTTGGGTTCATGTTTGCGTGCATAATGTTCAACAAAAATATGTGAGCTGTCTCCAGACTTTTTGGGCCATTTAGGATGAATAACCATTGCTATTCTTGGAAAAAACCTTGTGGCACAGCCAGTGTAGACCTCTAAACGTCCATCAGTGAGTGAGATTGTTTGAGTGCCGTCAATGGGATTCTGTGCAGGCAAAGGGAGCTGCCACACTGAGCCCATTGTGGGACCCAGGCATTTCCCCTCTTGCAGGATCAGATCTATTTGAGGACAAGGCACTTAGCGCAGTCCAGTTTGCAGGAGGTATTGAATAACCTCTCATCTCGCTCGTTTAGGCCCCCTTTAAAATACACTTCTTCTGAAGTTTCAGTGTAATGTCTGAAGGGGAGAGGGGGAAAAAAATCAAACCTTAATCGGTGCCTGAGTTTTATTTTTATCAAGGTGAGGGGTAAGGAACGCTCTGAACCTAAATCTGGTCCCTTCATCAGGCTGACCCACAAAAGTGTGAGGGGGGAGTTACAAATATTGGCTGTCTCCTCTTTGTTCAGATGAACCCCATGCTCTGAATATGCCTTGGAGGGACAATAAAAAGGCTCCCTAAGTTAACATTCATCCCACCATAATCACTAATCGCTGTATTTCTAACTATCACCAAGAAGAAGGTAGAGTTGTCTGAAGATATGCAAATAAAGTGCATTCACAAATAATAACAATAATTTATTTTAAAAATCAAATCTCTGTCTTTGTGAGTGATGGAGAAACACTGAATCTTTAATTTCCTCCCTGAAAGGCTATAAATCCCTTGAATGAGGGTTTCTTTACACAAAGAAACACAGCACAAAGAAATTACAAGGAAAAAGAAGGGAGTAAAATGCAGGCCAATTATTCTCCAGCTCTGGAGTGTTGCTGCCAAGGCTATTTATTTTCACAGACAGTGGTAATTTTGTATGCACACACAGAGCTTTGCTTGCTGATACCACAGTGAATTTTAATTTTGGAGGAGGCTCTGGTTCTTGTCACCCTTAAATTCACCTCCCCCATTTACTTTAAATGAAGACAGTTTTGGCTTAAGATCTCCAGGTTATTTTCTTACATCTCCTTCTTGGAATTAAGCGTCACTATCTAAAGGTTTGCAGGACATCCAACTCAAATTCTTCCTAAATGATCTATTAGGCCAAATGGAGTTGAAGCATTTCCTCTGGGTGAGACATAGGCAAAACAACCTCTCTGATTTAAGATGCCAGGTGAAGATGAAGGCTCAGAGCCAGCCCACTGAGGTGATGATGACCTCTCGTGATGGTTGGGCATCTTCTCACCAGCTGACGTTGTACCCCTACTGTTCAGATAACGACAGAAAGAACATGACTAAATAATGCCATATATGACTTCTAAATGAATCGTTCTGTAGAGCATGTCCTGAACCTCACTCTCCCTCACTGGCAGACCAGTCTTTGCACTTGTTGTGCACCAATTTAAAAAGATGCATCTGGCATTGGGTTCTTTAGCTACAGCAGATGTCAATTATAAATTGGCAAGACATAATGCTGACAATCCAAGAGTGAAGGTACAATATATGAAGCTTCAGTCTCTCTTGGAAGGCATTCTTACACATACAGGATTGTTCATAATTCTTTTCTCCTTTGTCATAAGGCATTCTTTCTTGTTTTTATGGTGTCCAGTCTTCTGTGATTTAATGATCTTCATGAAGAATGGCAAAAGCAGAACCATGTATTTATTTAACTTAGTTTCTGTTTGAGCTTGATTGCTGAAGTGAAAAATTAAAACAGTTAAATGTGGAGGGAGGACAGCAAAACACCTGTTAAAGCACAACTTTGTAAATAAGGTCAATCTGCATAAATCACTGCATTGGATTTTATGTTAATGAAAGCTTTTGTGCCTTCAGTATACTAATTAACGTGTGGAATGTCTCATTCTCCAGCCTCCCTTGCAGGGGGAACTGCAGGTGCTGAGTATTTTTGAAAAGCAGGCCAGCATGGTGCTCCCATAATCAGAAGCCTCTTTGAAAATCCTGTTTCTATTTACTCAACAAAGCTCTTATTTTAACCATGGTCTCTCAATAAATTTATCCTTGGGCTTTCCTTAAAAACTGAAATGTCAGTTGAACATTGGAGAAGTTATTTCTTCTATTCACAGGAACCACTCCAAAGCCTGAGCCACCAACTTAAGTTTTTGAATTTAGCTTTCTTCAAGTGTGATAGTGTTTCAGTTTGAGAAATCTAATTTCACAATGTGTGAATTTCACAAACAGAATTCACCAGGATTTAGGTTATTGTAAAACTGAGATGTTATTTGGGATTGCTCTTATATATATAGAATACTTCATGAGTTCTATGACAACAGTCATAAGCAGGAACTGTGAGATAGTTTGGATGCACTCTAGGGGGCTTGTGTTATCATTTGCTGTTATTTGAGGTTGAATCCCATTGTTACTCTTCAAAGAAACAGTAAATGATTGCTACAATTAGAATTTGGTTTATACGCTTGCAAAAAGCTCAGCAGCACACTTCATATCCACTTATCCTGTATACATTTGATATATTCAAAATCATATCTTCAGATACATAGTACTGTTCTGGCACTAAATTGTTACAATGGCCTAGGTTGTTTTATAACTGTACCAGTGGGATAATAGGCGTCTTGTTTTAAGATTTCTTGGGCATTATTTACAGTGAAATTGCAGCAAGTCTCTTAATCCTGAACCACAGGTGATATCTGGTGAACATCTGGTCAAAGTTTGGTGTGATCAGAATTATTAGAGCATATTCAAGAGTTTCTTTAAATGTGAAAGGTGTTTCTGAATTTCTATTCTCTATGTTGCCTTTGAACCTCCACGATCAAACATATCTTCAGACATCCAGCCTCTGTGCTGAAGAATATCCACAAGAAGGATGTTGAGGCTCTGGAGCGAGTCCAGAGAAGAGCAACGAAGCTGGTGAAGGGGCTGGAGAACAGGCCTTATGAGGAGCGGCTGAGAGAGCTGGGGTTGTTTAGCCTGGAGAAGAGGAGGCTGAGGGGAGACCTCATTGCTCTCTACAACTACCTGAAAGGGAGGTTGTAGAGAGGACAGTGCTGGCCTCTTCTCCCAAGTGACAGGGAACAGGACAAGAGGGAATGGCCTCAAGCTCTGCCAGGGGAGGTTTAGGCTGGACATTAGGAAAATATTTTTCAACGAAAGGGTCACTGGGCACTGGCAGAGGCTGCCCAGGGAGGTGGTTGATTCACCTTCCCTGGAGGTGTTTAAGGCACGGGTGGATGAGGTGCTGAGGGACATGGGTTAGTGTTTGATAGGAATGGTTGGACTCGATGATCCGGTGGGTCTCTTCCAACCTGGTTTTTCTATGATTCTATGATTCTAAGTATTTTTCCAGCAGTTTGAAACATACACAACAAATTGTCCATAAGGAGCAGAGGTATCATGCAATGTACTTAGTTCATGTTAAAGGTATGAGGTGACCTCACAGCCACCCTGAAAGCAATGACAGTGCTGCAGTAGACACTATGACAGCCAAACTGTCTCTTTTAAGATTTTATCTACTGATTTCCATGTGGATAGACAAACTATATCCCAGCTGGAGGCAGCAGCCAATAACCTCCTTAACTATACTGGGAAGGGAAAAATACTGCCTTTTGAATCCATCTTGCCCATATGTAAGACGATGGCTCCTGTAAGACATTCATCTGAAGGTAACATTCCCAGAAAGTCTGGGTGCCTAGATGAGCTGTAACCACATGCTGTGCTGGGGAATAAATTGGGAATATGGTGCTTAGAATAGAGGAAAGCTATGGGGACACGCTATGAAAGGAAGGGAGGCATTAATGACATGATGGTAAATATAAACAAAACCAAACATGGGGGTTTTTTTTAATATAAAGAAATAATGACTCTTCTCTTAAGTGAGAAATTAACTCTTCATCATCTGAATTTGAAATGGGAGAGAAATGCCTCTCTGTACCACAAAGAGAGCTTGTGGATAAGAGGAGCATTTTTGAGGTTGATAACCCATTTCTCCCTGACATCGTATCTTTATTTGTCTTGGGTTTTGAGTCAGTCAAAGGTGATAAGAACGATGAAAAGCTTCTTTTCAAAGCTATACATACCAAGATTGAAATTCAAAAGCTTCGAGTCAGTCACAGAATTACTGAGGAAGGTATATGTTTTCCTGCAAATATGAGTAAAGACTAAATCTCAGGTAAGAAGTGATTGAAAGTTGCCACCTCTTTTGAGCAGTTTAAACAGCTCAGTGATCTTTCTTATGTTATGAAAGATGTGATGTCTACATCCCAGAAGACCATCAGCTCAACAGGTATTTTTCCATGGACTTGGAGAGAGAGAGGCATTGTCTCGTGGGCAGGAAGACTGAACAAATACTTTTTTTTTTCCTGGACTGAGAGATTTAAGTTTATCCTGCATCATACTTAATCTCCTACAACCATGTGAAAGAAATGCAGATGAGTTGTGTTCCACTCCTCTTTTTGCTTGCAGCCTTTTATAATGTGAGCTCTGACCTGGTACTGGTAGGAATGTCTTAGAGCAGAAGTGGACAGAGCCATCAGCATCATTCAAGACACTTTGTTGGGACAGTCTTTTACTATTATTTTCATGACAGGAATTCTCATAGGAATAACAAACTTCAGAATTCAGGATGGTCTTTCAAATTTCTTATGTTCCTGGGAATTGCCTTTAAAAAGTATGCAAGCAGAATTTACACTTTTTTTTCACTCTATAATGATGTGTGCAGTCTTCCTACATTTGATAAGGGGCTGAGCCCATGCTGAGAAGCTTCTGGCCCAGGGACTCCCATCCTGAAAACTGCATATGAATTTCTAGTTACTCCTGTGGGCAGTCCCAGTGGCATTTGGAAGCATTTGTGTCTTGTGAGGGAGAATGTGGGTTTTGAAGTAACCACTTCCTACATGATTCCACTTACTGGAGTGCGAGTACTGTACATTTCTGCTGTAGCAGAAGTTTTCATCAAGAGTTTCCATATTTTTAAACTTAATTTACATATATATTTTGCTACATTTTCATGCTCCACCAACCCTATAGGACTTTTTGACCTTTCAAGGAGTTAACATTTGCTTTTCAAAAGATTATGATAGAAAATAGCTTTCGAATAACTTTTTTAAAAATGACTAATAAGTCCAGTGGTTATCGCAAAAATATAAGAAACAACTCTGATTTTTGTCACAAAGTTACAGAAAATGGGTTGATTTCTCTCTGTCGGGGCTGGATTTTTTTTCTGTTTCTTATTTTTATAACTTACCCCTCAGTTTTCATCAGTTGTAGAATTTTTCCAGGGGACAGAGAGAGAGAGAGAGGCTAGTTGTTCAAGAAAAAAGTACCTGAGAGTCTCAACAAGAAATAGGGCAAATGAATGTACTAAGCACTCCCCAGCATCCAAATTCCAACAGGGCCCTGAATTTTTTCTAAAGTACTCATTACTCTAAAGGCTGCAATTATTTCTAGCAAGTAGATGGTGCTTGTACTGGGGTCTGAAAAGCAAAGTGGATGCATTTACATCTTCAGTTTGCTTGAGATGCTCCTCTTTCTTCCCTGCCCTGGCTGTTAGGGTCTTGGTTGTTAGGGTTTTGCCTTGTGGGTCCTGCTCCCCTTGGTATTCGTGGCAGCGGTCCCAAGCTTAAGCAGTTCCTGGCCCTCTTTGGCTTTTGTGTAGCAGGCACAACAGATGGCTGAGGAGGTCACATACTTTGGGGCCTCTCACACTCCAGCTCCCCCTTTCAAAATCCAAACCCTCCTATAATATCCATAATCCTTCACGTCGACTGTTTCACATTAAAGAGAGATGTATTTTTGGTTTGCTAAACGAAAGTTCCTAAGGGTGGACCTGCTAATGATTAGCTGATGTAACAATGCCCAATAAAAGCAACTCATAGTGGTGAAGTAAATTTTACCGCACCCAATAACCAATGGAGTAAATTAATTGTTTGCTGATTTGTAGAATTCTATTGTGACAAGTTTTAAGAAGACTAAATGATGTAACTCTTGCATTCACCTCATGAACACTTCAATAAGTCATTTGGATTTTTACTAGCAATAAAACAACCTCCACCATCTTTCATTTGAATATTTGAAAGTGCTTTACAAGTTCCTGAACACCACGATTGCAGTAGCCTTTCTACGTTGTTGCCTTAGTGTACCACTTATTTCTTCTGAGATCATTCAAATTAAAAGAATGACACTGGAAGGGAGGCATTACCAACACGGTCTGTTGGGTGGGCTACTATCACAAAGGCTTTAATTTCAGTTTTGAACCTCTGGATTCTCTCTCTCTCTTTTTTTTTTTTAGTTCTTTCCAATGACGTTTACAAAGGAGAACATGCTTTTACAAAGGTCTGCCTGAAAACAATGTTCAGTGTTTCATTCGATGTTGCTCTGGTGGGATTCCTGTAAACATTTGGACAATAATCAATAGTTTTAAAATAGTGGGTTTTGTCAAAGATCTGTTGGCCTTTTGTCAAAGATCTGTCAGAATGGCCTCAAGCTCTGCCAGGGGAGATTTAGGCTTGAGATAAGGAAAAAATTCTTCACGGAAAGGGTGGTTAGGCATTGGAACGGTCTGCCAAGGGAGGTGGTTGAGTCACTGCCCCTGGAGGTGTTTAAGGTGAGGGTGGATGAGGTACTTAGGGGCATGATTTAGGGATTGGTGGGAATGGTTGGACTCGATAATCCGGCGGGTCTCTTCCAACCTGGTTATTCTGTGATTCTTTAGATTTCAGGATCAATTTTTAGCCAGTTTTACCTGAAATGGAAGAATTACTCAACTTTTTACTAACCTTTGTCCTAAAAAAAATATAATGGAGCAGCTTCTTTTTTTCAACAGTTGCAAGCAGCTCTATTATAATAAAAATAACAGCCACAAACTAATTTCTTTCTTAAGTTCAGGCAGGATGTAACTTAACTTGTATTTAAAGAATAATATTGCACTCTTGCTTTTACTATCACTGTCTCTTTGGAGACCAATATTCAATTGCAAAGGGTCAGCTCTTACTGCCATACAACTTTTTAATGAAAGACCTAAGTTCCAAGGGTGAAATGCATACCAAATTTTATTGAAACTGGAAAGAAAGGTTTTTCTTATTGAGAATGCCCAGAATCAATTTCACTTGGGCAAAATAATTACCTGCAGTTGTCACAGGTGAAAAGTGTTAGCCAAGGAAGCACATATGGCAGTCTATTAATTTGCTGAGAGACTAGGTAGAATACTTTGAACTGGATTTCTCTGTCTATTGGAGAAAAAAACCTGAGTATGTCCCTTGACTGATTCTCAAAACTGTATAATTAATGACTCCGGAGAGAGTGAGAAAGTTAGAAAATTGTTTGAAAGGGTATTCTAAGTTCTGAAATGACATATTTTAACATCAAGTAATCAGCAGATGAGATTCCCCAGCCCATTTAAATATTCAATACTTATGCATGATGATATCAATCATTCTTACAAAGCACAAGCTCTTGAAAAATCTCTTATGTTTCTTCTTACCACCAATTTTTACAGTAAGTATGCAGCGCAATTTGCTGCCTAGTTCTGTGTATGGAATTTCGATTGACACTAGTGAGAAGTGTGCATGCTCCTAGTCATGGGTACAGTTTGGCCTTTGGGCAGTTCTCCTCCAAATGAGACCATGGGGAATGACACCACACTGGGCTGGGGCTCTAATTTTCATGATTTTGTGCAATTGAGTACTCTTATTTGCAACCTTCCAAAAGCAGTAAAGTTCTGGTCAAAATGTAATTCCTGGGCCAAAAATAAAGAAGCTGAGGGAAACCTTTGAAGCACTACCTCAACAGACATTGTTCAAAGTTATTTTTATTTTCTTTCCAAGGTTTAAATCTTGAATTTCTCCAGTATAATTATTCCAGAAATGATATTTTGCTGTAAGTCCATGCATGGGCAGTCTTATCCTTTACAATTCTGATTTCAACTCGGTTCACTTTGGGTAACTGCTACTAGGGAGACTTATTCTGGCACCCCAGTTTCAATAGATGTTCAACTGTAAAAAAGTCCAGATTTTTTCCTTCAGATCACAGGTGAATGACTGTTGTCAGTTGAATTGTACTGGTTCTTACTGGTAACTCAGATGAAGGCAATGCTCCTATATTTATCTTTATGCCTTTGAGCACACTTGACATCCCTGGCTTTGCTCTGGATTTCACACCTGCAGTTAATTCCTGGTGGATCTTCATCTTGTCAATACGACAGAAGGAGAAGTCCAACAAACACTATAGCATCTCTTGCTCATGTGCAAGTCACTACGTCATGAACATACTCTGTCCAGTTTACATGCTGTCTACCTCTTATTAGAGATGCTATTCCATCTCCTAGTTTACATCAACTTGTATTCTCTCCAACCACCACCACCTTAACACACACCTTGCCGGCAGCTTTTGTTCCTCGGTCTTTCCATACCTCAACTTTCTTTCATACACTCCTTAGTACATTCATCTTCTCAGAGTACATGATAATGTAATCAAATACATCATAGCTCAATTACAGCCAGTGCTTTGGTCAATCTGCTGTTCATCCACACTTTCAAAGCTTTATGCTCTTACAGCCTTTAAATAAGCACCTGCTGTTAGTCCTCAGTGTTGTGTACCATGCATGATATGGGAAAAAAACATCACAGTAGGTGAATATTATCTGATGTTGTCCAATATCACCTGCATGTCATCCTTGGACTTCTGATTGATTACTGAGAATAACATTGCTGTAATTGTTACTTTTTAGTATTATGGTATTACAAAAGGCACTCCAGTCTTATCCAGAACTTACTTTATGGTGAAGAGCAGACTAGTATATGATCAGTAAGATAGGAAAGCATGTCTCTTGTGTTTCCCATCCAATGCAGAACCAGAAGAATTTCACACCTATGTAGGAATCTAAGACAATAGCGCATAGCAATTCCAATGCTTCTCAATGACTTAATTAAAGACATAACACAAACATGAAAATTACATGCCTGCAAGACAAATTGAAAACTTTCTCTCCTTCTATCCCTTTGAAATGAAACATAGAGTGAAACATGAACATTCTCAACAATCCCTGTTTTGTAACAATGAAAACATTTAAAGTGATTTATTATCACACTAGGTATTTTCTTTGCCACACTTGGCTTTGAAACGCTCCTTTAAATAGAAACATACCCTCTCTTACTTGAATGGTGTAATACTGTAAGCACCAGGGTGCAGCAATGGTGGGTGGCCTTTTTTCTTTTTCTTGCTAAACACATGAATGATTCATATGGGATGGTCCCATTCTCCCACTCCTCTGCTGCCCCTCTTTCCTTTCAGTTAATTCAGTAAAGCTTCATGAGTGTTGGAAGGTGGTAGATGAAGTCATGTAAATCAACACACCTTAAATCATTGGGCAATAAGGGAACTCTGTTGATCTACCCAGACATTTCTGCTCAGAAATGAAATCTCACGTGAGGCGTGTCAAATGCTTCTGCTTATTACAGAAGTGCTGATTCCCCTTTTTGGACCAAATGCTACTCTTAGATGCATATGCGGGGTCCAGCTGAGAGAAATGGAAGCAAAATGGAGCATCTACTATCAGAATTTGACCCAGAGATACCAGGGAAATTCCTACTGCGATTGACTGACTGCAACGGTGATACTGAGGTTGTTACATCAAAAGAAGTGATGTTCTCCTACGCTGGTAATTTTGCTATGGAGATATCCCCTATGGTACAGTCTGAGGCTTCTCCTGTATTTCCCCCTGTTCCCATCTCAAGCAACCTGAGTCGACATATGCGATGCACAATAATTTCTCCCCCCAAAAGATCTGTCTGTATGTCTCTGACTGCGATTTAAAAGGGGACAAGCAGCACATTTACTTGCTGAAACCTATTAGAAGCTGGGAGAGATGTGAAGAACCAGATTCTCTGCTGCACTGAGACATTTTGTACTGTTAGAACAATGGGACCAGAATGAGATGGATCTTCCCAGCGTGCAATTTATTCTGTTGTTGGGAAATCTTTAGCCCCAGTGGCTTCTGCAGCTGGTGGCAGGCAGAATGCTGGAGTCAGGAGATGACAAGAATAGTATTGCTGTTCCCTGCCCCTGTGAGCTCTTGATAAACAGCTGGTTTAGCTTAGAGCAGTCCCAAGGCTTTTGTTTGAACTGTTCATGATCTGAGTTAGATGAAATTAGAACTGGGAAGCAGCAGCCAGCTCTGTTGTCATTTTTCTACCTTATAGCTGCAACTGGCAGCTGTAGAGTATTTCTAAAAATGCTAAGGGACTTGCTTCTTATCCCCATCAGAGGCACAGGAGGCTGTACTGTGCCTGCTGCAATCTCTGCAGGCAGCTTCCAACAAAGAGATGCTTCTTCCCTCTCTGATGTAAAAATGAACTCAACTGTATGTCTTTTCAGAGTCCTTATCTGCAATGGTCTGAGTGTAGGGAGGCAGAGTGGATGTCTCTAAATCCACCAGACTACTGCTCAGCCCATGCCGCCTGGGAGTGGTGGAACCATGGCTTTGTGCTTCATGTTTGGATGAGGAGGACTTTGCTCTCTTCTCCCTCAGTGATGGGGCAAGTGTTCTCTCTTCTTTATCCAGCCCTTTCCTTTGATGAAACTGGTTGGAGCTATGTGACTGCTGCCCATCTGACTCTTTGAAATGGTCCAATGGTTTCAAAAGTTATTAAGAGGGAGATAAAGGTATACACTCACTCACCTGCATACAGCACATACGCATTGTTTCCTTAGGAAACTAGATCTAACACAAAACCAAGAAATGCAGCTACTCTTGGTCATGTTCTTAATGGATTTACATTAGTGTGACACCAGTTAATGCCACTCATTCATAGAGATATGTCAGTCTCAAAGGTTTACTGCTTTTTGGCACCCTCTGTAACCAATTATACCAGGGCAAGGAGTGTTCAAATTGCTATCAGTTGAAAATAGTAGCATTTTAAAATCACTTTGTGGGGTATGTATCACTTCAGAAGATTCTGAGTAACCATGAATCAAGCCTTGAACCTCTTACCACATGTTAGGAAACCATCTAAATCTTCCCATCCTCTCAGTGAAGAACAATAGCTTTCACTTGAAGAGACACTATTAATGGCAAAATGGCTTTAAAAAAAAGAGAGAGGAAAATGAGTAATAATAAAAAACCCCTCAATCACTTGACTTACAGATGCAACTAACTGATTTGAGGGTTGGTGGGGAGAGTGCCATGGCAGCCAGTTTGATGTAGTAATTAATGCAATCATCATTCTTTGTTATTACTTTAGTAAGGTAAACACCCTGTTAAAATAAACTGAAACAGTTGTCTCTGGCCAAGAGCTCGTAGTTGTGGTGAGCAGCGTAATAACCCCATAATGTAAAACTTGGACAGGAAAGAATGAATTACATTAATCCCCAAAGGTTCTTACTGCAGACTTTTGAAGTTTTAACTTTAGAGTGGAAAACGAGATCTGAAACTTGAAGGCTTTGTGGCTCCTGAGAGAAAGCAGTGTTTGTCTGCTTGAGTACCCTGAATCCTGTTAATACAGGCCAGAGATAAGCCCAGTTTCTGCAAACACTCATGCCTGAGCTTATCTGCACTACTACAAATAGTCCCACAGTACTAAAAGCCAGGCACAGCATAAAATCACCAGGTAGCTTTTGCATCATATTGGAGTATCAGTATGAAGATGGAAGGTTTCAACTCTAGTTTTTACCTGATGATTGTCTTAGTAGTAGTTTCCAGAAAAACCCAGTTTCAGTAGTATGATTCAAAGGGCTGATTTATTTGTTTGGGTTGTTCACATCAGCTGCTCATTCTAGTCAACAACATTGAGAAGGATAGTTGTGCTGTGTTATTAAGGATCCCTGCAATAAAAGGGAGTGGCTGAAACACATAGGAAAAATTGAGAAAATCAATTTACCAGTAAATAATAACAATATTTTTCTCTTCTATTTGCTTACAATGTTTTAATTGCAATATGCACGCAACTCAGCATATTATTCAGATATTTCACTTTTCTCTTATATCCTAAACCTCTTGTTCTACCTATAGTGCATGAGCCCTTCTTTGGACTGAAATCTTTGCACGTGGTCTGAAACCTTACAAAAATTTTTATGCAAAACCTATCTGGCTCATTTGAGAAGTCCCATGGGACCAAAAGACTTGGATTTCTCCTCATTTCCTGCTCTTCCCATTGACACCTTAAGCGTCAATAATCTGAATGACGATTCGCCAGATTCGCGTCTTGTGGGAAGCCCAAAGATTCCTATCTTATAGCAAGCCCAAAGATGGATTATATCACTGGAAATGCAGGAGTAACTTTTATGATGAATAATGTACAATGAATGCAAGATGGTGAGCACAGTGTGTTATACTGGAGTAGATTTACAGTGTGAATAGGTAATAAAAGGTTATGGCCTCCTTATTCATGTCAGCCAAGATAATGTGCTTTGGGTGTCACAGGCAAAGTAGTCACAATTTGTGGAATTTTTACCTTATCATTTCTTCCCAGATAACATAAATTTCTGATCACCAGTCAGGGCATGGAGAAAAGCAAATAACCAACAATTAAACACTGAAATAAACAGCTTTCCTCCCCCTTCCCAGTGCTCAGCTTGGGTCAAACACCAGTCCTAGCCCTGCCTCACTGCATTTGCTCTGATTTTTCAGCCATGTTACACTTGGTCTATCTCAATCTCCTCAGTGAGCAACAGGTGTCTGCCTGTCATGCTAGGTGTATGGGTTTCTAGTGGCTTCTGCATGCTTTTTTTGTTGTTCTCTCTGCTGGTCTTGCCTCACCTGGGTCACCCTTGGCTTTAGTCCCTGAGGGGTGTTCCTGTCCCAGTAGAGATCACCATAGTCCCTTAGAGCTGTCCAACCAATGACAGGGATAGCTTCCTGCCAAGAGCCCTTGTCCCTCCAGCTGCCTCCTCCACAGCATCTCCAGCCCCATGTCTCCAAGAGCACCACTCGCCCCACTGGCTGCTATTGTTTTTCTTATACGTGTCTGAGTCGCGGCACGATGTACTCCTCAGCTCTAGGCAGAAGTTCTGGCATGTAATCTGTGTTTTCATGTATTTCAGATGGCTGTATGTGGCACTTGAGTCTTCCTGGGCTCTTTCCACACTGTCATCCTCTGGTACCGAAGCCCTGCCACTTATACCCAATGCACAGGGTCTTTCTGCAGGCTGTGCTGTCCCCTCTACGGCGAGCTCCAGTCTGCTTGTTTCTTTCTGGACTGGCATTCTAACAGGAACAGCTTCAGAAAGCTGAAGCTGCCCTGGCTGTACAGAAGAGAAAGATGTGTTATTCACAGCACATGCCTGTTTATGCTTTTTATAAGCTCTGGAACTTTACTCCAATGGATCATTTCCTTGTCAGTTTCTCATTTCTACAATGGTTGAAGTTGATAACAGAAATAGCACAGTCCACAGAGAAAGTATCTGAGATGAGAGTAAGAAAGGTACTTAAGATGACAAGTTTTTTAATTCCCTTGTTTCCATCCTTAGGCTGGAATTCTTCATTCACATTCTTATGGCTCCATCTTCATAGTTTCTTCCTGAAAAATCAAAGTAGATGGCAGTGTCAGGTGTGTAGTAAGGTGCATGAGAGGGCAGTGAAAATTGTTAGCTCTGAAACAAGAAAAGGAAGAAACCAGCAGTGTAATCCCCTTCCCTTGGCTTTGGGTAGCATCCCAGGAAGAGTGAGACACCAGCCTCAACTCAGGGTGCTTTTCAGTGCCCTGGCCCAGGTGAAAGAGGGAGAAAGGACAGCTCTTACATGAACCAGGGTAGCATTTCTACCCTGGTGCTCACCTGCCAGCAAACTGATGAATCATAGATTGATTCATAGAATAGTTTTGATTTGAAGGGACCTTAAAGATGATCTAGTTCCAACCCTTCTGCCATGGGCAGGGCCACCTCTCACTAGATCAGGCTGCTCAAGGACTTGGCCTTGAACACCTCCAGGGATGGGGCAGCCACAGCTTCCCTGGGCAACCTGTGCCAGTGCCTCACTACCCTCACGGTGAAGAAATTCTTCCTTATGTCTAGTCTAAGTCTGTACTTCTTTGGTTTATATCCATTCCCCCTTTCCTATCACCACAAGCCTTTATGAATAGCCCCTCTCCAGCTTTCTTGCAGCCCCTTTCGGGTACTGGAAGGTCGCTATAAGGTCTCCTCGGAGCCTTCTCTTCTCCAGGCTGAACAATCCCAACTCTCTCAGCCTGTCCTCACATGGAAGGTGCTCCAGCCCTCGGATCATCCTTGTAACCCTCCTCTGGACCCGTTCCAGCAGCTCCATCTCCTTCTTATGTTGAGGATTCCAGAACTGGAGATGATACTCCAGATGAGGTCTCACAAGAGAGGAACAGAGAGGCAGAATTACCCCACCTCGCCCTGCTGGCCACGCTTCTTCTGATGCAGCCCGGGATACGTTTGGCCTTCTGGGCTGTGAGCTCACACTGCTGGCTTATGTCGAGCTGATCATCACCTAGCACCTCAAGTCCTTCTCTGCGGGGCAGCTCCCAATCATACCATCCCCATCCTGTACTGAAATCGGGAATTGTCCCGTTGCAGGTGAGTGAACACCATTCCCTGTTCCTGCAGAAGAATCACGGCACTGCTTCTCCCACGGTGCCGCTCCCCGGCGCAGGAAGCCATTCCAGACCTTTCGGTGGCAACTGTGACTTTGCTGGGGTTTGCTGAGTTAACCCGCGACCAGATCAGTTCGAGGGGAGGGGGCTTGCCCTGCAGTCACCTGTGTCGGGGCAGGGAGAGAAAGCAGCGGCTCCGCTTCCGAGGGAGACCCGCGCGGAGCCCGCGGCCGAGCGGCGCCTGAGCTTCCCGGCGGGGACACAGGGGGGCGCGGCCGCACCGGGAACGCTCCGCGCCGAGACCGGCGCCGCTGGGCCTTGCCGAGCCGAGCCTTGCCATGCCTTGTCGAGCCGAGTCTTTCTGTGCTGAGCTGAGCCGAGTCTTTCTGTGCTGAGCTGAGCCGAGCCTTGCCATGCCTTGTCGAGCCGAGCAGAGCCGAGCCGAGCCGAGCCGAGCCGAGCCGAGCCTTGATGACCCGAGCTGAGCCGAGCCTTGTTGAGCCCAGCCTTGCCTTGCCGAGCCGAGCCGAGCTTTGCCATGTCTTGCCGAGCCAAGCCAAGCCTTGCCTTGCCAAGCTGAGCCGAGCTGAGCTGAGCCAAGCTGGGCCGAGCCAAGCCATGCCTTGTCAAAGCCACTGTGCCTTGCCAAGCCAAGTCATGCCTTACTGAGCCAAGCCTTGCCATGCTGCCTTGTCAAGCCAAACCGAGCCATGCCTTGCCAAGACAAGCCTTGCCAAGCCAAGCTGAGCCTTGCCATTCCTTGTCGAGCCGAGCCTTTCTGTGCTGAGCTGAGCCGAGCCGAGCCGAGCCTTGTTGAGCCCAGCCTTGCCTTGCCGAGCCTTGCCCGGATGAGCCAAGCTGAGCCAAGCCAGGCCGAGCCAAGCCAAGCCAAGCTGTGCCTTGTTGAGCCGAGCCGAGCCTTGCTGTGCCTTGTCAAGCCGAGCCTTGCCATGCTGCCTTGTCAAGCCAAACCGAGCCATGCCTTGCCAAGACAAGCCTTGCCGAGCCAAGCTGAGCCTTGCCATTCCTTGTCGAGCCGAGCCTTTCTGTGCCAAGCTGAGATGAGCTGTGCTGAACCGAGCCGTGCCTTGATGAGCCGAGCTGAGCCATGCCTTGTCAAGCTGAGCCTTGCCTTGATGAGCCGAGCTGTGTCGAGCCGTGCCTTGCCGAGCTGTATAACCATCATGTCCCCTTGTGCCCAGCAACTCTCACCCCGCCGTGCTGTGACCTTTGCCCTGTTGCTGCCATCAGTGCCTCTGGCCCAGGGAGATGTCAGACCCTGACTCCGTGCAGCAGTGCCTGGGCTGCCTGGCCGAGCAAACCCGTCTGCCGGAGGTCCTGCAAAAACCCAGGGCCTCTCCAGGTTTTTCCTCAGCCACCTGCCTGTTTGGCCTTGGTGGGAGAGGGGCTTGTGCCCACAGGGGGTGGGGATGGCAGCAGGTGAGGAGCACATGAGTGGAACCCTGTGGTCACTGTCAGCCAGAAGGTTTGGGAGCAGCCGGTGAAGCCCTTCACAGTATCCATGGAGAAGCTGGAAGAAGCATGGAAGGCAGAGCCTTTCCCTTCCCTTCCCCGTATAAACAAGAAGTTGGCTTGTTTTGCATTGATGTAGTTGATGGGGTGTGTTAGAGCTCTGGTAACTATTAATGTAATGATTTTGTTTGCATCTTCACACAAGCACAGCACATTTGTCCCATATGAGGACAGGCTGGGAGAGGGATGGTTGTGCAGCCTAGAGAAGAAGGCTCCAGGGAGACTTTATAGCAGCCTTCCAGAACTTAAAGGAGGCCTACAGGAAAGCCATGGAGGGGCTCTTTATCAGGGAGGGCACTAATAGGATGATAAGGGTAATGGTTTTAAGCTGAAAGAGGGAAGATTTAGATTAGATATTAAAAAGAATTTTTTACTGTGAGGGTGGTGAGGCACTGGAAGAGGTTGCCCAGTGAGGCTATGGCTGCCCCATCCCTGGAGGTGTTCAAGATCAGGTGGGATGAGTCTCTGAGCAGCCTGATCTAGTGGAAGGTGTCTCTGCCCATGGCAGGGGGGTTGGGACTAGATAATCTTTAAGGTCCCTTCCAACCTAAACCATTCTTTGATTCCATGATTCTATGATTTGGCCAACTGTGGGAGGAGTGGTTGCTTTTTCGCACCCCAGCACGCAGCAGCAGAAACTAAAATGCAGAAATTGAGTCACTATGGTGCGAGTGATGACACAGTTTTCTTAAACTTGCTGTGTGACCAAGACAAACATACAGGCAATTTGTCCCCTGAGAATCTCCTGCACTTATTCTGCTTGTAAGCCACAGATCTGAATATCTTTACGTGCATACAGCGATAAAGCACTATGTACTTCAGCGGGACAGTCCATCTGCATATGTGTGCACACGCGTTTGCAGGATGAGGGTCTTGCACGTTCCCCTCTCATTATTGCAGGTGAAGCTGAGGCAGAAGGGGGCCCTTTTAAAAGCAGGAGATTTTGTGGTGGAATGAATGGGAATCAGAGAGCAAACATACCTCTGAGGAATGAACATGGAGAGGATCCAGTGCCAACTATAATAATCTGTGTGACTAATAGGGAACACCAAGAACTGTTCCATGATATCATGAGACATTACATCGTGCTTGAGAAAACAGTCTTTGATGACATGTGAAGGACTGGCAAGTGCTTTTCAGGGAATCCTCCTTTATTTCTTCAAGGGTTTCAGCCCATGTTCATCATGTTAAGCATAATTTGACTTTCTTGGTGGTTACATTGAATTTACTCATATGGGTTTTACTTATTCATCATTTAAATTTGAGGTGTATGGACTTATTTTAAAAGTTACTCATTTATAGTTCCTTGGAGGAATTAGAAACTGGGACTTTATGATAATTTCACTATGTATTTCTAGACCTCGCCCAGTATGCTATGGTTTTACGAAATGGCAGATATTAACAGAGCTCTGTTTGCATTTAGGCTTATAGAACATACGGAGTAATATTTCTGTATAAAGTATTGTGATATTGACTCTCATATTTAATTTTAATATCACAAGTGTCAGGAAGGAGTTTGTTGCCTTCATTACAACTAATATAAGTAGAGCAAAACAAAGAACTTTTTAGAAAATGAATATGCTCTGGGGAAATTCAATAAATCTTTGTTAGAAGAAGAAAGGTCTTATATATAAATACATAAAAGCTTGGTATGTATTGTGCAAAGTTGCTTACTGCTAAAGGAGTAATGCATTGTAAATCGATGGTGGGTCCCCTAGCACATTATGGTGTATTTTATTGGGTTTTTACCTTAAGGTAAGGTCTTTTATTAAGAGTATATAAGAGCACACTCTGCTGAATACCTTGTTTTTCACAGTGCTCTATACATAATGGCTTTTTTTTTATATGCTTCATTAAACATTCCTGTAATTAATGCATTTAATGGGAATCCAGCAGTAACAAATATAAAATTTACTGTGGTTTAAAAAAAACCCTCACTTCAGTTACTAGATTTTCCATTAACAAATAGCAATGACCAAATTTCTCAAAATATTTCTGCCCTCACCCCAGAAATCTCCTGCTAAAACAGGTGATGTTTTCAACTGTGTAATGGGAAAGAAACTCCACATAAATAATCCTTGTGAAGGAGTTAGTATAAACACAGAGGGACAGAGCACCAAAAAGTGTCTAAAATAATCCCCCCAAAAACCTGTTTCAAGCTTGATAAGGAGATGTCTGTATTAGCACTAGAGTTTGCAGGGTGAGTTATTAGGTGCTGAAAGACACCATCTAGGGAGCCTGACCCATCAGAATTTGAATGTAAAAGGCAAGTGACAACTGAATACATGAAAAACCTTAGAACCTGGTCCCAAAGCCCTCTTTCCCTGCCTGAAAAGCCCATTTATCTTCAGATGAATAAGAGTTACAGAATTGGAACCTAAGGAAAAAATTGGTGGTATGCGTGGCCAAGGGAATGTCTCCTTCCCACCCATTTTATTATAACCATGTGCGTGTTTGGCTAAAGAAACTGCAGGGCTTTCCCCTCTCCTCTGTGGAGGATTGTGGCATTTTATTTAAATGCTGATATGGTTCCCCATTCCTGTTCCTCACAAGCTTTTGATCTGGGCAAATAAATAAAGAGCTGTCAGAACCAGAGAATCATTTTACAGCGTATAAAAATCTTCCCATCTAATCCAAGAGGAAATCATAATGTGAAGAACATTGGTGGTTTAATGGCCTTCGAATGAAGATGAGCTTGGCCAGAACTTTGAAGAAGACAAACGGAAAGCAGAATAGCTCATTTCTCCTCAAGGGCAAGGATTAGGATTTCTTGAGAGGTCGGCATTGATATGCCTTCAGCAGGTAAATCTTTGCCTGCCTGAAGTCTGGTGGGGTCCTGGTGTATGGACTGTTGGCAAGAGGAGAGGAGGGGGGCAAGAAAGCAGTGGGCGTGCTTACATTTTCTGGTTTCTCTGTCAGTCTATTCTTCTCTGCGTGCTGCTGGGAAAAAAATGAAAACAATTATATTTACCTAAATCCCTGGGTAATTAAAGCACTAAATTAAAGCCTGAGAAGAACTTGAAACTCTTTGATGAAAAAGCCCATACATAGATAGCATGCTCATAACTTTACATGTCTGGGGTTCTCCCTAGGGTACTGGGGATACACAGCAAATACTCTGTACAGCCACAGATAGGTGATCACATCTAATTTAAAAGCCCTCATTACTCCCTCCTGACAGGCTTGGATGCTTGCCTGCCTAGTTCCAAGGCCAGCGTCAATCCATTTAAAATTAATATTTTTCATTCCTCTTTCCACCTCATGCATGTAAAAGCTATCCTTGGCTTCCTTTCCCAGCTCCTGGCTCTGATTAGCCCAGCAGCAGCTGCTGGGGCTCTGCTTTGCAGCACCGATGGGATCCTACTGCTATCATACTACATTAGGAGCAGAGGTTTCCTGGAAAAGGGACTGCCTTGTACTTGACATCTTCCTTGGCTTTGGCAAGATGAGGAGGCTTAATTTCCAGTTGGGAAAAATAAGCCTTTTTCTTGTCCCATCCCAGAAAGGACCTGTGAGTGCCGGGGTCTTGGTGTCATACTTCTTCCTGCCGCAGTGTCCTTTGGAACGGCTGAGATGTGCTCCTTGTGATCACCTGGGGCTTGAAAAAGAAGAAGTGGTTTTGTGAGAGGAGCAAGGACTTCTGTGAGAGTAAAAAAGGAGTTTGTACAGTTGTCCTTGAGTGACATGCAGCATAACATAGCAGAGGAAATTGCTTTTGTGAAAATACACCTGACGCTTACCCTAAGCAATTAAAAATGTGGGTTCTGCTCTGGAAAGCAACTATGAAAACAAGAAAAACAATACATTACTTTAATCAGCAGCTTGGCTTTCCCCCTACCTGCAGGGTGAGTTTTGCTCACTCTTTGAAGGCAAAGAACAGATCCTGTTTTAAAGCTACTTTTGGCTTTGTGGGCTTTGGAGAGGAAAGACAAATGTGGGTGGAGCCTTGCTGGTAGTTTAGGACCAGAAGCACAGTGAGGTGGATAAACCTCACAGAGACAACTACGCAGCACCACTACCACTGATGGCACAGGTTGTGGAGACCATCTCACCTGAGTTTCTGTCTTGTGCCTTGGTCACAAGCTGTGGGGATGGCTTCACCATGCAGCAGCTCATGCACATCTTGGCCATCCTGACCCCACTGCCTTCCTGGGGCTTTACACATGGCAAGTTGCTTGGTTAGCCACACCAATTTGCAAAGCTGGGAACTCGATAAATACCTTCTGCTGTATTTTCCCTTGGTTTTAGTCAGTCAAATTTACTTGAGGTACATACAGAACCTTGGTTTAGCTCAGCCCTTGCAGTGTGGTGGCAGGAGTCACCTGCAGAGCCAGAGAGAAGCGGGTCAGTGCAGTGGGACTCCTCTAAATCTTGCTTCCAGTGTGGCCAGGATGCTGCCACATTGTATTGCAGTGGAAATGTAGGGCTGTGGGTATCTCTGCATGCCCTCT
This sequence comes from Clamator glandarius, assembly GCA_033459285.1. Taxonomy (NCBI): domain Eukaryota; kingdom Metazoa; phylum Chordata; class Aves; order Cuculiformes; family Cuculidae; genus Clamator; species Clamator glandarius. The sequence goes on from JAUNZM010000266.1 coordinate 6,629,467, forward strand.
ACCCTACTCCACAGAATACTAGGCAGGAACACCATTGTGGAGGATTAGTGGTCCTTCAACTATTTTAGGGGTTGGACTTAGGAGGACTGAAGGAATTAGGGGCAAAGGGGTGTGCCAGTCAGTGGAGCTTGCACGTACTGTAGGTGAATGATAAAAATTTTGCCTCCAAAGGCAAGCCACCATCGCAGCATGACAAAAGCAAAGCTATTGTCCTCTCATCCTCCCCATTCAGCTTGCAAAAACTACTTGGCTTTAACTTTAATTCTGACAGTTTTACTTTTAGATCAAAGTGCAGGGAATAGCTACAGAAAAACTCCAACAACAGAATACCCAAGCCAAAACAACAGTCAGTGTTGTGATACCAAACACAATCCTGTGTAATGTCGTTCGCATTTGTGTTGTTCGTGGTTGTGTCCCTCTGTGGACTTATCCTTTTTCTTGTCCACAGCTACATGTTGTCTTTGTGGCACAGCTCCTTGAAACTAAGAAAAACTTTTACTAATCTGGAATTGGCTTTGCTGCCTTATAACGCAGAATGAAAATTATTAGTGAGACAAAAAAGGAAGTGTGAGGAGGATATAGAGTCCTTTCATACAAAGCCTCCTGTCTTCCTCTGTGATCCATTATAATCCAGAGGGCCCCAGATTTAAACTAATATGTTTCTGCCTTTATTTATTTTTCCTTGAGTCAATTTCCTACATGAACTGGCCAGTTATGTCAAGTATTTTTCTTTCTTTTAACTTGACTTGCTGTCAGCTGAATGCAAAGCCCTATGAAAACACCTGCTGACCTGCTGTATACACACATTCGTACCATCTGCATCTGTCTGTCTATCTATCTATCTATCTATCTATCTATCTATCTATCTATCTATCTATCCGTCTACTTTCTATGTATCTATATAATTGATATCTGCCTATATCTCTATCTATCTCTATCCCTATCTCTATCTCTATCTCTATCTCTATCTCTATCTCTATCTCTATCTCTATCTCTATCTCTATCTCTATCTCTATCTCTATCTCTATCTCTATCTCTATCTCTATCTCTATCTCTATCTCTATCTCTATCTTTATCTCTATATCTCTATCTCTATATAATTTGCTTTTAGAGTGGGGCATAAAGGTTGCAAATTTCTCAAGCATCTGCAAAATAAAACTTCAAGCTACTCTCTTTTGGGAAAGGCAGCTTCTAGTTCAGGCTCCTCTGGCTTGCTCTGCTGGCAAGTCCTAGGGGAATGGGCTGGTCAGGTTCACTAATGGCTGAGCTTTTGTGGTATTTGCTTACCTAACACAACCAGAACATGTGTCTTAAATATTTTATCAGCTTTGCAGGGTCATTCTTATACAATGGCATTGTGTTACACTGGCAAATAGAGCAGGTCAGAGGAAAAATGGTGCTCAGGAGCACTGCAGAATATGGGTTTTAAGAGAATGGCAAGCTCTAATGCCCTGCTTAGAGATGCCAAAACAAATGTTCCTGTTGCAGCAAGGCAGATGGGAGACAAAAAGAAGTTAAGGCAGTTGTAATAACAAAGCAAAACAAACAACTGAGCAAATGACCCCAGTTGCTCACTCTGATCTGCAGGGTGGTGGCAGTCCTGTTTTAACTTTGATCCTACTCTTATTTGCTTAATTTTTTTTTTTAATTCTCTTGAAACTAGTGCTCAGAAAGCTTTGTGATTAATCTTATGTTTATTCCCTGTGGGCCAAGATCCTGAATAGCTGTGAGTAAAATCCTCCTATAAAGAAAGTGGGTGCAAAATGATAATTCTGGGGTTCACCCAGAGCTGGAGTTTCTTATAGTGGTTATCATGGAGAAGAAAATTGGTTTCCTCTGAATGGGTCCACTGCCTGCCTTCAGCCTGGCCGTGCTGGCTCCAGGATGGGCAGGGAAAGTTGGGAGGTAGGTCTGTATTGAAAGTCTTTGCTAGAGCTGTGGGTGGCGAGGGTTGCTGATAGGGGGATCTTAACTACCTGCACCATTTCTGAGCCTGACCCGTGCTGTATGGGAGGAGATTCCGCAGGAGGGGAATCAGACTCCCTTTGAATCGTTTGTGCTAATAGCCAGTGTGCCATCAGAGAGCTTTACATCCTTGCAATGTTCAGTGTTCCCTCTATCCCCCTGTTTCTTGAAAATCACCCCAAAACTAACAAACCCCCAATCATATCTGCTTGCTTCACCACTTCTTTTTTGAAAGGTTTCTTTAGCACCAGTCCACTTCCAGTTTCTGAGCTCATCTCTGTTTACACCTGGGTTCATTTGGGCTCATCCCCTGCCATTAGTCCCACGTGCCCCTTTCTGGGGGAAGCGTTTGCTTTCTCCAGGTGGTTGTTGCTGATCTGCTATGATGCCTACTTTGTGCCAATGCCTTTGGGTATCTGTGGTGCCCTCTGTGTTAGCTTATCATCCCTAATGAAACTCTATGCTCCACTGCCATTAGTCTTGAGTGCCCTTACAGCAAGTAGCTGTAAGTTTTTTGGTAAAAAACTGAGGACAGGTTGAGAGGCAAAGCAGGTCCAGCCAAAGCATGAGGGGCTGGTTTTGCAGGGGGAAAGAGTCTCTCTGCACCACTGCTTTGACTGATGTTAAGCTGGACCAACTTTCTCACTGATGCAGAGCATCCTCAGCTCAGTCTAGTCCTGGCCACATCCCTGCAAAGAAGAGGGGAAGGAGAGTGCACTCACACTGATTCATTTTTTCTCTATTAATAACTTTGTTATGATGTCCAGAGCAGCCTGGATAGAGCAATAGTAACAGTGGACTGCTTGGAAAAGGAACAAATATTGCGATCAAGTTTAGGAAACCATGAATCAGCTGTAAAGGGCAGTGTTACCTCAGCCTGAATACATCTTTCTTAGCTCATACTGTCAGGTATAAATATAACTGTGTGGACAATAAAATAGCCCTGTGATATACCTTCATAAGAGGCGTCTATTTTTACAGGTATGATGATCCTCTTTCAGTATTTGGTCCCAGACCAAGAACCCTGCTGTATAGATACGGATTACGGTGTGGAATGACAGCCTTGCTTTAAATGCAGGTGTATACAACCTCAGAAATGGCTCTAGCTAATGCCACACCTTGATGTTTGAGGGAAACATCTGCCGTATCCCATTAAAGAGGGAGGCATGTGCACCAAATGCTCCATCTTCCAGCCTTTAAAAGGGGACAGTGGGAACAGGGGCATGACTCTGCCGTTTTCCTACCCATTTTGGGAGGGTGAACGCTCTTGGCTAGATTTAGCCTTTTGAAAACCAGGGGGAGAGCAGCAGAAGTTGTGCCCATGCCCGGGCCTCCAAGGGAGCAGCACGGTCATGTCACGTGAGGCTGGACTCATGCAATGTGACACCAGCACCAACCATTTGTGGGTGGGCTGGACCCCGAGGCCAAGCCTGCATCGCTTAGGTCTTGGGTCCCGTTGGGTCAGGCCAACACCGCGGGACTGCCAGCGAGGTCATCAATTTGCATAAAATCTAAAACCGGCTTTCCTGCTGGAGAAATGGGTTCATCTTGACTAACTTTAGATTACAGTTTACATATTATTGTGCCAAGGTCTGTATTGGACCAATTTACAGTGAGAAATGAGGTTGGCAAGATAACAGGGGCATCACAATTAGAGCTAATTAGCCCAGCAGGAAATTCATTTCCAGGCAGCTTTTGGCGTGAGGCAAGGTTGGCGGGATAACAAGCGTAGAGTGTATTTTGATATAAGCACACTCCAGCTGCAAGGAGAAGTAAAATAACAGCTTGTCTAATCCTTATGCAGAGGCCTCACGTCAGACTCCACCACTAAAGTCTTTTTGTTTGAGGCTCTGCAGCGTCCCTGCTTGGAAAAGGTTCAGAGAACTTGCTCTTGCAAAGTCACCTCAGCTGCTGGAAGGCAATGATGGACTGTAAGGTCTGCACAGCCTCTCACCCTTACGGCGAGACAGGAGAATGTCCAGCATCATGGTCCTCCTTCAGTTTCGGAGGAGATGAGGGATTACAGCTCAGAACAGAAACCACTGAAGAGTAGCTTTGTTTAAGCGCAGGAGATTTCCATACCATAAAATGTCCCAGGTATAGACACAGCTGAACTACTGCAAGTATTTGTATTTGAGTGCTTTATTATACTGGAATTGCGGTGATATTATTAACATTTGTACAAATGCACAAAATTCCTGTCTCTTCTAGCTAGAAAGAGATGTAAAAATCTGACATAGTTGAACAGTCTCAATGAACTCATTGTCCATTTGTAACAATAATGGGTTCACAACAAAAAGCTTAACATAAAATTAAACATATTAAATGCTGCAGCAAGTATTTACACTTATGTACCAAAAAAAAAAAAATTATCTCCCTCCAGTAAGGAAGGTGGTTGCTTTACAGAATAAAACACAGACAAACAAACATAAAACCTTTGCATATAATACAAACAACCTCAAGCCCCAAACTTACTGTGACAGCACCTTTTTTCAATATAATATATATACTTATATATAAACTTCGATAGTTTAGGCTTACTCCAAGCAGTGCTAAAAGTTCCTTAAAATCAGGACAATGACAATAATCTGAAGAAGCAACATTCAGCAGATGAATGCTACCCAGTGTTTGAATGGAGATGTTACAGAGAGGGGCACAGAGCTCGCAGCCATGGGCTGGGAAACACTTGGGTCCCAGTGATAAAGTCCTAGGCAAAACTCTCAGTGGCAATTAGTCTTACTGGGAAGAGCAAATACACCTTTTGTGCAAAATACTTTATCTTATGGAAGCATGGTAAAGGTTGTTTCTGACAAGGATCTCTTTGCAATCTCAGCTCCAATGAGTGGGGAAAAAAATTCTCAGGAATTTTCTAAACTGAAGAAAGGAAAATGCCCTATCAGCCTTTCCCCCTGCCTCTCTTCCTTACGCTGCTGCAGTTTCAGCAAAGCCAAGCAGATCTTTCAGTCTTCATTGAGAAGGCTGTCACACAGATTTTTAGTCGGAAAAGAGATTTGGGTCTATGAGTCTCATGGCATCAAGTAGCATGCTCTTACTGTGGGATTTGGGAACAGTTCCATCAGGTGAAGCTCAACATCACTAACATTTAAATTGCATAAATACAGAGCTGGAGCTCCTGAATCCCAGGTGTTACACATTGGTCTAAATATAGTAAGTTACAATCATTGATTCCAGTTCAAGGAGAGCCTGGGAAAGAATCAGATTTCCACTTAAGAGAATGTCTTGTCTGTGAGTGTGTGTGAACACTGACATTTTTGGCCTCATGTACTTTAGGATTTGCTATAAAGACATTTTGAAAGCTCTGAAAAACCAGTAATGGTAAGCAATTTAGCTCTTAAGTGTAAAGCCACTGATAAAACTGAGATAACGGTAAGCTCTGAAAAAAAAAGAGGTTAAAGATGTAAACAGTCTCTTTTATCTTTGCAGTAAGATGATTATTTCAGATGATGAAAAAAATGAACAATTTGTATTTGTTTTGGTGTTCAGATCACTTGAGATTTTATTGCTTCTTAGAAGTTTTAGTTTGTCCTTAGAAGATTTTAGTCTCTTTTCTTCTTTTTTTTTTTTTTTTTGAAAGGTGCTGTCCCTAGTCAAGTTATAAGGCAACATATTTTACTGATTCAGAACTCTAATACATAGTATGGCCACTGTTATCACTGCAGCTTCGCAGCTACCGTGAATTGGACGACAGTCAAAGTGCATGACAATGCACAACAGAGCCAGTCTCCTGACCTTATGATATACAGGACACTTTGGTTCTTGGGATGAGAGATTATAAATGTAGCTTAGATGCTGCCTCACATACTTTGCATAATAAAACATTTATATGCTGTCATGAAGAGGATGTAAAGTCTAAGTCACACTGCAGACTGGCTGTTCCCAGCTTCTCTGTTCGGGCAGGTGTGAGAGACAAGTTGTAGATATGCCACCAGTGAAAGCATATAAATGTATCTGGTGCAAACGTTTTACAAGAGTATTTATAAATGATTCAACAAGGGAGAGCAAGAAAGAGAGTGAGAGCTAAAGTGCAATTTTAAAATAATATAAATAATTGAAACATAGAAATAAGATACTAATTAGTTGTAACTGGTTTTGTTTTATAGGCACAGTTTAGTTTTTATGTCTACAGATCAATCTTTTTCTCTTCTTTCCACTCCAGTAATTTTCTCTGATGTATAATGGAGTTTCAATGGTCTAAATCTAAGGAACGCTGCTTAGTAAGAGGACAGAAGAGGCAATGATAAGGCAGTATAGTGCAACTCACTATGTGATATTAGAAAAGAAATAAGGATGGGTTAGATCTTCAGTGGTGATGTATAAAATCAGCCTTAAAAAAAAAACAGAGCAAAAAAAAAAAAAGACAGGCTTTCCAGTTATATGTTGACCTGTGCTTTCTAAGATGAGAAAGCACATTTTCCAATACAAAAGAAACAACTGAAGGTCCATAATTTGTTTTGTCGTTACTGAAAAAAAGAATAAAAGTAGAAAAAAAAGGCAGATGCTGCTTTAAGGAAAGCATTTAATTCTAGGAATTTCTGTACAACTGACCTCAGCAAGCTTTTCCATCTTAGATGGATGACTTATGCTTGAGACCCTGAAAGATTTAGATGCACACACACTGAGAGTAGTTTATTGCAAAACTAATATTGTAACTTAAAAAACCCAAACAAACAGATTCTGTACAAGAATACTGTTCAAATGGAATGTGTTAAAATAACATTTATTAATAAATACTTTATAAAATTCTATATGAATACTAAATTAATAGATTCCTGTTTTAAAATCGCTTTGGTCCTCATGAATTTTCATAAATTCACTCTATATGCTTTTTTTTTTTTTAAAAAAGGTATTAGCTGCTAAAAAGCATATTTTGCCTAAACTAAAAGGCTAGTTTTCAACACTAAATATTGTTGCTTAAAAAAATATGAATCCTCAAAAGTCGGGCATTTAACAACAGTTATAGCTGGCTTGTTAGTTAACAGGACAGAGTCAGTTAACACACTAAATCCACACACACTGAGGCACTGAACCATTGACTTTCCACTATTCAGAAGATGGGCAGCAGACATATAGCTTCATAGCAGGAATTGACTCCCAACAGTGTGAAATTCTCCATAAATCATCATCATCATCGTCCTTATAAAACACACCATGATAGCACACAAACTACTTGTCTCCCACAGGCAGTGTTATGAATATGGCTTGCATATATATATTTACTTGGGAAAGGAAGGCTGGGGACGACGGAACCAGATCACAGCATTGTTTCTTTCCAATCAAAGTATTGCAGTTGTCCATGGCTGAGATTTCCAACGTGTTTTGGATGTTGCATGATGAGAGACGCTATCCACAGAAATGCTTCAGCAAGGTGCCCGCCAAGGCTTGCTGCCCTGCCAGTGCTGGGGAGGGTGGGTGAGGGCAACGCTCCGCATCATCCAGTGGCAGTGGGACAGGGCAAGGAGCCCGGCAAGCCTGGCAACTGGATTGGCAGGCTTGTGGAAAAGCAGGATTTCTCCTTGATGGAAAGAGGTTGGTAGGTGCATTTAGAGTGACGTGCTTAGGAAGAGGCCACTGCCATTGACCACACGGCAGAGGGACATCCAGGGGACAGAGGGGCAGGGGCTTCTCCCGCAGCCCTTGCTCAGGCAGCTTGAGGAAAGGCTGCAGGATCGCTCCCCTGGAAAACAAAACTATTTTAATGTGGATGAATAATATAAGGTGCCTGATACAGTTGGTCCTTTTACCAATGATATAGCTGATACAAATATGCTGCGTGTTGTCTTGGCCAATGAATCTGCGACAGAGTTACAAGAAGCAATAGCAAATAGCTTTTCATCCTTTACTGATTTCCACATCACTAGCGAGGATTATACCTAAAGGCCAATAGTATAGAGAGGAGACATTTCATTGTAATTACACATTTAGGCCAACATGTGTGGTTGGCTTGCCTAGTTAGCATTAAAAAAAGAAATAATTGAGCTATATATAATACACATCAGTCAAACTGTCAAGTTGCTGAATTTAACAAAACTTAGGCAAGGTTTGTTTTTTTTTTCTTTTTTTTTGCATTTTAATGTAGAGGCTTTCAGTTTAACAGCTAAATATTTTAATTGAGAAGATTGAATAAAATGAAGCTAAACCGTAATTCTAGTGCAGTGTAGCTCAACTGGGTATTCTAATATTACCAACAAGTTTGATATTTATTTTTAATGTATTTAAGTGCTACCCATATAGAGGGAAAGTTTTAAAAATTAACCCTGTGTTGGCATCTTCTTTTTCATGGTGAATGATGAAATTCAGACATAAGGGAAATACTTATTAGGGTTTTTTTTTTATATAGTGGGTACTCAGTTGGAACATTTTGCTTGACTGCATATTTGAAAAAAATTCCCTTGGGAGCCGTGATGATGCAAAACCATTTAGCTATTACAACTGGAGGTTAAAAAAAATTATAGATTCAGTATTTAAAACACTTTAAAAGTATATGTTTGTCTAAAATATAATAGAAAATCCTTTACAATTGTATTTTTTCATAATTTTTTTGGTTCTTAGACTATATAATCAAGTCAAGATTTACACTGTACATTAAAAATCTTATTCTTTTGAATGTATTTGCATAAATGGAAAGCGAGCTGTTAAAAGAATACTGATAAAAAGTTAGTTACCGAGATAAGAACTAATTCAGAAATGCATAATCCTCAGAATTCTGCTTTTACTTTCAGGAGGCCCTGCTCCTTACAGTTGTTGCACTCTCCCACCCGCATGGAGAAGAGCCACCCTTTTAAACTTCACAGCTCCTCTAAAACCCAAAGATACAGCCTTCGAGGAGGAGAACTTCACTTCAGAACAAAGTCTCTTCAGGGCTAGAGGATCTGCCAGGAATAAGGTGAATTAGCTTTTGCTACTAAAGCTGCAGCTCAAAATGTTTGTACATCCTTCACCAGCTGGGAGCTTGCTTCCCGGGTAAGCAGCGAGAGGCTTTGTTGCTGACAGATTTGAGAGCAAAATCACGTCCCTATACACGGCAAGGTAGTGTAATTAACTGGCATCATCTCCATCTGATTTTCCCATCAATCATGGGTGTCACTTGAGGATGCAAATCAGTCGTGCTGAGGGGCAGGCCCAGAGTCCAAACAAAAACCTTAATTGTGGCATAAGGTTCTTTTCCAGATCCTCTTTGCAGGACTGAATTTTCTCCGGAGCACAGTGGGATTTGCCATTCTTGCAGCACTTTTTAGCGGCTGCATGCCTTCTAAAAATTATTTAGCGTCCTAATGAGACAATTCCTTACCCACGGTAAACGGGCATTAAGTGCCATTAAAGTCAGTGAAGCTACACTGCTGTCTGCCAGCTCAGGATTGGTTTGGGGATGCTTAAAGGAATGCCTACAGAGTGCAGATCTTTCCCTGGGAACTGAAAATGGCATTTTTCCAACTGGTCAGAGCTGTTACACTGATTTATTTCTCATTTATTGCCCGTGAAACCTGAGGCTGTTAGGTTTTGTTGCTACAACAACGCAACCGAGTTAGGGAATAGAACTTTTCCGAATTACTATATACTACATGGATTTTTTTTCTAAGTTAATGATTGGCAGTGCAAAAGAATTGCTGTGATTCTCAGGTGCTGCTCACTACGCCTGCACCATGCCACAGAAGCTTACAGAGCTGTTAGCATCAACACAGCTGGCTCTCAATCCTTCTTCACCTGGGGCTGCGCTGCTTTTGCTTTTTGCTGTTTATTAAAAACAGTAAATCAGAAGTATTTCTGTTTTTTTAAAAGTCAACTGCTCAACGCAGAGCAGCTGCAGGTGAAGAGCCAGTGAAAGCAGCAGCCGTGCTGACAGTTTTTAGGTGGGCTTGAAGTTGTTGCTTGTTCATCATCATTCTTTGAGAAAAACAGAAGGAAGCGAGAAAGCCTTGGAATGAAAAATAAAGCAGGGAGGGGGGGAAAGCTGGGGGATGGAAAGGGTTTCAGAAGGGAAAAGGAAGGTGTAAGAATAACTAGAGGGGAAAAAGGCCAGGGTGTTGGAGAAAGGATAAGGGGGAGGGCTAGACAAAAGAGCACATTATTGGGCTTGATTTTGTCCTGATAGACACATCCTATATAACCACTTTGAAAGAGGCTCTGAATGCAAGATGGAGTCTGCTGATAGCACAATGCTAACTCATTTTTTATTATGCTGTCAGCAGATGCCCTCTCTATGTATTTATAGCCTAATTACTCCCAGTTACCTACACATGACTGTTTAATACTCTTCATGCCTCACGTTGGCTAACAAGCTGCAGTTTAACACAACTTTGTATTTCTGAGGTTTCAGGCTAGTTTGGTGAGAAGGAAACATGACTATGTACAGAAACAGTTAGGTTTATAAACAAGTAACTGGTACCAAAAAAAAACGGAGAAAGCACCAAAGCATTTCTCAAGCTGATAGCATATTAATTGCATAACTCCCTTTTATGTAACTAAGTATAAAAGACATTTTAATAACTATAAAAATGAAAGCCAGAGTCTTTCAAGAACTGAGGAATCTTCCAGGCTTGAGTTACAGTTGCCAATGTCCTTAGCACAGAGGATGCTTTGATATGCTACCACACTCCCCTAGCAGTTTCTGATCAACCACTTTTAAAGGATGGGGTTGATGTCTGTTCTGTGGCTGGCAAGCTGGGTCAGAGTGGAGCTTCCCACAACATCGCTGACGGAGGAGGAGGTCGTGATGGTGTTGTGCTGGATGACTTGCTGCTGGGAGCAAGCTGGGACTGGGCTCGCAGGAGGACTGCTCTCGGGACCTGAGAAGGGGGTGAGGGCACAGAGACAACACACATTGATTTTTCCATTTGAGTAACAAGCCCAGGCTGGGTAAGACTCCTGGAAAAGAGACATACTAACAGCAGCACTAACAACCTGAGTCACGCAGAAGTCCCAGGATTTCAAAATACACAGTTATTCAACACTCTCAGTCTTCTGATCTTTTGCAGGTTTTGTTATTTTTTTAAGCCAGCTTCTCTGTTATCAACCTGACTTCAGGAGTTGGGACCTTGAAGAAAGTCCACACCCTTTAAGATTTTGAAAGCAAAGTTGGGATAAAAAGGCCAGTATCTATAAAATCAGTTGGGATGCTTAAATGCTTTATTTGCTCGAGCAGGAATCAAGATTAGAGTGCAGTGCACTGCAGCACAGAAAATCTAATTCAGACAACAGTTGATAGGCATGTAATGCAATTTTACATTTTTTTCTTTGAGTACTGTTAAAGAGCCAGATGCATAGTGATGCAGACAGAAATGGCCTCTATTTTAAGACAATGCCGCAATTTAGCAAATATTAACCCTCGGGCTCTTCTGAGCTGTTCTAGAGCCAAGCAAAGAATTTGTCCCTAAATTACCACTCATAAAATGCATCAACTAGACAGAATCGATTCAACATCTCCATTAGATAATACTTCTTTTGAAAAAGAATTAAAGAGTTAAAAAAGAGTTAACAAACCTTGAAAGCCTGCGCCAGGCCTGGTCTGCGCCACTGTCAGAGCACAGTACCATTTTCGCTGGAAGGGATTGTAATGTTTTCCTTTTTAACTTTTCTTTTGAGAGTTATTTTAAGGTTCTGGCAGCGCTGTGCCCAGGACTCTTGCAGGCTTGGAGCTGTGAGTTCAAGCAGGATCCTCCACAGGGGAGTGAGCATCCATCCGTGTGCATCTCTTTGTGGAAGGGTGGGGTAGGAAAGGCTAGCTCTGCTGAGTAGGATGCAAACCAGGGCTTTTTTTTTTGGTTTTGAGCAGGGCTGGATAAATAAGGGTAGGATATTGGATGGCTTGGTTGATGTTTGAGAAGACTGGTTCAAGTGAGAATATGACCAAGAAGGGGATCTGGAGGGAAGAGTTAGAAACTTTGCTTTCTTGTGAGCAGTGTGGAGACAGTGCAAACGTGCCAGCTACTTACTTAGATATCCTTGCGATTCTTTCTGCATAGCTGTTATCGGACAGTCTTTATGCGTTAACAATAACTGTTTCAGCTGTGCTACCTCATTTTTCAGCATGGAAACCTCATTCTAGAAAAGAAAGAGAGGGTTTGGTTTGCCACAAAGCTTAAACCAGGCTCTTCTGCAAAGTTCAAACCTAAGAACACAGACACTGCTCCAGAACTTTGGAAGAGCTGAGCACTCATTGGTCATGTGCTGTGTTTATGTTAACATTTGTGGGCAACGTTATTTTATGACAACTTCTGAAGGCAATTTGTCTTCCAGATCTGATGATATAAACTGACAAGCAAACCAGATACTTTACGCAGAGTTTTTTTACCTGCTGGGAAAATACTCTGGCTGTCTGCATCAGGACAGGAGGCCAGACACGTGGAGGCAAATGGCAGGCTGCCACACTTGGGGGCACGGTGGCAGGGCTGCTGTCACCTATGACTCTACCTCACCCAGCACTTTGGTGCTGCTCATACCTCTGTGTTTTGGGGGAGTACGTTTTGGAGGGGGTGCCATTCCAAGTGGTCTTTACGCTCTTGGCAGCACATAGACACACCTTTGTATGGGGGAGAAGTACTGTGCCCGCCAGAAGAATGGCACCACCACAAGAAGGGCTTTTACCATCACATTCAGGGTATTTTCATCCATCCACTTCATTCTTTTCCCTACTGGTAGACTGATCTATTTACACTCTTACCCCACTGGCTTTGAATGAAGGTTTAGCTACGTGCCCTGCTCTGAAGAAGTCTTTTAACGTCAAGTTAATGGCACTTCAAAGAAAAAGAAAAAATCCACAAAAAGCAGTGACAAGAAAAGAAAATAAATAAAACTCTGTCTAGCGAAGGCTTCTAAATCCCAAGACAGCATTTTCCTGGCTTACGCTACTGAAATGCAGTTACTTCTTTAGTTGAAGCACACACATCTTGATTAATCGACCTTGATCGCGCCCATGCTCCCACTAGAAGCTGTCTGTGTGGAGGCAGCTCTGAAGGCAGCAAGGGCCAGCCAGCACCACCAGCCCCTCTGAGCACAAAGAGCCCCTCTGTGTCCTCGGGGGCGCAGACAGTGTCTCGCACCTGAAGCTGCATGTTTGTCTGGGTGAGCTCTTCTGCTTTCTTTTCCAGTGACATCACCCAGACCTTCCTCTTCTGTCTGCAGCGTGTGGCGGCGGCTCGATTCCTTTCCAGAAATTTCCGCCTCCTCTCATCTGGGTCTTCATCCACCACCCTCCTCCGGCGACCTCCAGTTGGCTGTGGTGGCTGTATCGTTTGTGTGGGCTGCATCTGCTGTGCTGCTGGTGAAACCTGGCAGGGAAGAAGACGTTTGGCAAGGGTTTGAGGGGAGAAAATTAGGGAGGGGGATGCTGAAAGGAGAAGGGAAATCTCACACACTCCTGCTCCCCGGCAAGATCTGCAATAGGCACAAGTCAAAGACTGAGCCAGATGCCACTGAAATTAGCTGCTGGCAAATCCTTGCCCTGGTCAAAGGGGAGACTTTTTTTGAAACAGTCCTCTGAATATTAGTAGGGAAAATATTTTTCCCCTTGCAGTTATTAAAAACATTTCTCTTAGATACTTTCTCTGCCACCACCTATTTCAAACCTGAAATGTCAAGTTCCTCTCAGCAACTGTTTTAATCAAAGCAGAAGACTGTAGTGGCCTTATTTCTGTCTCTCTTTTTTTTCCCCCCCTAATTGCCTCCAAAATTTTAGGACACTTCTATTTCACAGGCTCTTCCATCTCTGTCTCATGCCTTACCACCTCCAGAGACAGGAGTTGCAGTGCTCTTCACACCTGCATGGAGCCAGGAAGCTGTGGACTGGAATCATGCAAGGCTAGCAGACCTCACTGCCCCTCAGCTGGGGGCAAAAGAATCCCAGCACTGTGTGGAGAAGGGCTTCTTCCCTTTTCGGGCACTTCCATTTGACCCTCATGGATGATAATACTTTTTATTCAGCAATCTGGCTTTGATAGCAGAGGTGCACTACATCCAGCTCTAATGCTCTGAAGCATAGCAAAACTAGAAAAATAGCAAAAATATGTATTTATGCTATTTCAAGTGCAGAAGAGTATTGACTCTGCTTCTGAGAGTAATTGGCCCATTCCATTACAGAAAAAGTGCACGTGGGGACATCCCCGCGTAGCTTGTGCTCCAGCTCCTGGGTGGATGAACACATATCCGCATCCTTGTCAGGAAACAGCATCAGATTTAATGTTCAGCTGACTGCAAATAGCCAGCTTTTGGACTCCTTTCATGCCTCATCATGGTGCCCAGGCCATGGGACTCTGGATTGTGCTGAGGGTTTGGGAGCTTGACCTACAGGTCACATTGCCTGCATGTAGCAGGAGCTGCTGCTGCAGCTCACGTTGCTGCTGCTGCTGCTCCAGCACAGTCTGGAACAGTCTAGAAACCTGAATTGTTGACTCAAAATTAGCCTTCTTGTTCTGGCAAGGGCCCAAACCTCTAAGGTGATTCCTTTTGACTCTAGGGAGTGGACATACTCAGCGCTTTTGTCAGACTGAGCCCTGAATTTCAATTGCAGCAATTAACATGTGTTTGCCTAACACCTCTGTCTGTCTCAATTAAAATGATACTATCGTCTTGCAAGGTCGCTTTTCTGTCTAGAATCTCACCACAAACTGTAAAGAAGAGTTTGCCCCCTCCCCTAGCTGACTTGTGGCAATTAAAGTGGCAATTTTGTGTGTAATTAATCTGTGCATCTGATAATGCTTTTTGCACAAAGACAATTTATTCCAGCTTTATGTTGCACAGTCAGGGAATCTTTCTTGTAGGAGCACAAAAATGTTATTAAAAAAATTAACCTTCTAAAAATAAATAAGCCACCTTGCACATTTTGACTGATTTTTAAAATTTCAGCTTGTATTAAGTCTGTATGTTAACTGGTAAATTCTCCAACCCTCTGTCCACATCAGGGGCTGGAGCCTCAGGACTACAGCATTTGCAGAGCTACAACCACCAGTGCTGTGGGGGATCCCCAGCCAGCCAGCCAGAACTACCAGCCGCTGTCCCTCTCCTAGCCGGCATCCCCCAAGAGCCTCCAACAGAATGCTGCAGAGGGATGCTAGCTGCTCCCCATCCACTGGGGCTATGCACGCTGCCTCTTTTAGCGAGATGTCTAGTGCAGAGGCCTGAGATCCCTTTTAAAGTCAACATCTCATCAAAGGCCTTTCATTTTCTCTCGTATAACACCTTTTGGGATGTCAAAGATTTGTTATTTACGTTTCAGGACACCAAAAACTTTCTTATGCCATTTCTCTCCTTTTTCATCCAGTATTAAAAATTCTTCTTTCTTAACTCTCCCAGTCGGGTCTACTGCATAGGCAGAAAAAGTTAGCTACAGATTTTTTTGTTCTTTCCCCTCATATGGTCATTTTCTCCTGAATAACTAGCGAGCCATTTTTTTTTTTCAGAATGTAGCTGTCGGTCTTTGGGCAGTTAAGAGAGCATTTTCAGAACAACAAAATCTTCTCTCTGTCTTTTGCAGATATAAATATATAATATATTATGTCACTTATAATGTCACATGGGATAATTAACTGACTCTTACTAGATAGCACTTAACCCTGAAATCTGTTGGGTTATATCTTGGTAACTGTCTAAGCATCATTGTTTAGCAGGAATTCGCTGCCCTGCCTAGGGACATAAGAAAGAAAATGGACATATATTAAAATTGAGGTTATTTGTTATTAGAGGATGCTAGTCACGTACCCATAATGAAGACAAATGTAGAACAAGTTACAGCATGAAGCAACATCCAAATCCCTACTCTCCTTAAATTATCACTTAGGCAAGTTTGATATGAAGACACCTTCGTGGGACCAATACAAGGATAATACTGTCATTGTTGTAGTAGTTGAGGCAACACAGCTACAGAAAAGATTCCTATCAGAAGGTAATTTCTACTTTTATCCTTGATCCAATACTTCTTTCTGTTCTTTGCAACATACTACAAAACTAATACCCATCCATTCATTCTATGAAAGCATAATTCGTTGGGCTCCTGTGTATCAAAATGGTAGCTGAAAAGCATGAAATGAATACTAACACTACAGAAGGGTGCGGTGTAGAGTAATGATAGTTTCAGCCTGGGAGCACACTGCCCATGGGAGCACACCACCCACAGTGGCATGGACCATGCTGCCACTTGGCAGGTGATTTAGAATAGAAGAATCTGGCTCAGAAAAATAAGGAGATGAATAATTAGTAAAATGCACCATAAAATTGTCTGCTGAAGCAATCTGACCCCCAAAGAGGCCATTACCACGGGGTCTAGGGATGAGCTTTGAAAGTAATAACCGTGTGGTTATTACTCAGCAAAAGCATCTGTTCAGAAATCACTACAGGCTTCGCGCCATGGGAGCTGGCGCTGCCCACAGAAGCCACTGAGCTGAGGAGTCCTACTCAGCCTCATCAGCCACCGTCCTTCATTCCCATCCTCTTGGTGACACTCACAAGTATGGACAAGCTGAAGACCAACTTGATCCCTGATGAGGCTCGTTGCCTTCAGTGACTTGCTGTGCATCGCAAAGTTCATCTGCCTATAGGCCAGGCTCCAGACTGGAGTGAATCTGATATAGCTTTCTGGCTGCCAGTCAGCTCACCTACCCTGGTGTTCATATTTCTTACTGCCTGCCTACAAATCTGTCAGGGTGCCTAACTAATAGGGCACACAAAGCACAAGGAGTTGGGCCTGTCCGAACTAGAATGACTCAAACTCATCTTCAGCAGCACATACTATAAGAGGAAGAGGTGGATGTTATTGCAGAACTCCTCTCCTTCATCTACCAAAGGTCTTGGGAGTCTGGGAAGGTCCCTGCTGACTGGAAGCTAGCCAATGTTATTCCAGTCTACAAAAAGGGTGTGAAGCAAGACCCAGGGTGAGATGTCAGTACTATTACCCTTGTTTTAAAAGCCTCAGAGAGGTGAAGTGACTTCCTTGATCTCATCCATGTGGTTCTCAGTCTGCTAAGCAAAACTCAATCCTTACTCTCTTGTGGACCTCTAAGACAGACATCAGGTTAGTTTTGGTTTCTCTGTTATGAGATAATGTCTTTTTAATGGAGTTTTTAAACAACTCTAAGGAAAATAATTCATTAACAGATTGGAAAATAATTGAAATCACAAAGTAAAAACTGAACTAAACTTAGGAAAGCTCTGGACATCTTGTCACAGGGGAGTCTGCTGCTCTCCTATTTAGACTGTTTCTCTAAAGCTGACAATTCATTTTACATTAGCAAATGCTTCAGGGAAATCCCATGTGCTTGCAGCCTCTGCAATAATAAACCTAGATGTTAGTAAATAGTTAATGTTGTGGGACACTGGGATGTCAGCCAAATCCTCTCATTTTCTTTAATGTTTTCTAAGAGCTTGTCTGAAAGGTATTTTCAAGCAACACAATACTTCACAGATTGAACTTCTTATGGATGGCATTCCTCTTTGTCCTCATTCTATGCACTGCTGCTTGTCCTCTTAAATTGGCTCTCCTGACCTGACATGTTACAGTCACTGTCCCCAGAGGTTTATTTAGGTTTATTTCTCTTCTGCTATCCTGTACAGAAACCTGTCATCTTAAGACATTAATAGAATTCCTCTCAAAAATTACTCTGCTTAAGTCCATGCTCACTAGTTCATTAGTTCAAGAAACATTCAGAACATTCAGTTCAGATATTGAATTATCCACATTGCTGAAGCCAAAAACTGGTCCAAAAACTGAGATCTTCATCTTATTCAGTGGAGATCTTCACTGAGTTGTCATTACCTGAATTCAAATAAAAATTGCCTTCCTGGCTTAAATATCCCTCATTTGACTGGCTCCATCATCGTTTTTCTCCTGTTACAACATCCACCAACTATTGCACTGCACTCACAGCCAATCTTGGGTTTCTCTGATACTCTGCAGCTGGCAACTTCTATCCCCTTCACATGATCTGGATCCTTTTTTCTTTTCCCCTAAGCCAATATCTTAAAGTTAGCTCTACTATCTCCAGTCTAGAAGACACATACATCCCCACAACACACACGCCACACCCACCAGTGCCATTTTACTTCACTGAAGAGCTATGTATCCTGTAGGTAGAACTTACAGCTTTATAAATCTTGGCCTGAGAAGTTTAGGTTCAAGCACATTAAGCAACATGTATAATGTGCTAATCTCCATAATATACCTCATCCATAAAACGATACGTGGCAATCTGCAGAGCTCTGAGCACCAAAAAACCTCGGAGCTCTTTATTAAGTAACATTACAAATGTTTAGCAAATTAAGCAACAAAAGCAAGTTGTTGCCTGACTCCATTTTTTTAATAAAGCTGCACTTCACCACCACCGGTAAAGGATATTCATGAGTAGCCTGAGGGGCTTATATCTAAGAAGACATGTGTGCAAGAAAGAACAGTACAGGGATCAGGCATATAGCTCTACATAACAGCAAAACCCATAGGTGTAGCAAGGCATGAAGGTCTACCTGTGCTGAGTGCAGCTGGGGGTGCGGCGAGGTCTGATGATGTGCTGGGTGTGCATGAAGGTGCGAGTGGGAGTGGTGGTGAGGATGATTCTGCTGGTGATGAGGCTGAGGATGAGGATGGTGCGCCGGATGCTGGTGCTGATGCGGGTATGAGTGATGAGGTGGCAGCGTCTGGTGCTGATGAGGATGTGAGTGCATATGATGGTGTGGCGTTTGGTCCTGCCGTGAGCTCATCATTTCCATCATGTGGCCCATCGTGTTCATATTCCCATTTGACATGGTGGCAGGATGATGAGTCAGCGCTGCCTTCAGTCTCTGAAACAGAACAAAGTAGAAAATTCAGCGTTCATATATGATGATCTGAGAAATCAGAATAAGATTTCTGCTGTTGTAGAAATGGTGCCTTGTCCTTTGTTTTGAGATTTATTTAGGTTTTTCTTGCTATTGCCTTAATAAAAGGCATCTTATTTTAGTTTGAGAAGGAACATGTTGTTGGAATCTAATCTAGTTTTCTGTTGTAAATATGTAAAGATATAAATGTCTGAACTGAAATTCAGCAGTTACACATTTCCTACTGTACTCCTGAGTAAAATAACTGTCTCTCATCCTTTTCTCTTTGGCCAGCTCAGTAGTGTTAGCTTCATCAAGCTTGTATTCTTGCAGTTTTTAAAAAGGAATGTCTAATGTTCCCCTCTCATTTTTACTAAAGATGTTATTTTAAAGACTTATTGATAAATTTATGTATTGATGTGGTTTTCAAATTCAGGCTCAAATATATTCTACCATTGTACTAGCACCCAACCTGGTCTTATTAGAAAGACAGGAAATAATGAGGGCAGCCTCAACCTGATCCTCTTCCTTCGCTGTAAAGTTCAAATGTCTGCTGTGTTGTTATTGCAGACTAATCCCTCTCTTTGTTCTGTACTCCTTATATTTTGAACTTTCATAGAATTGGGCCCTGGAGTCCTGACCAGGCCAAAACTCTCATTAATATCAATAGGATTTGTTGACTCTTGCCTGAACACCACCAAAGGGCAATGGGAAGAGCTACTACATTTTGGACTGTAGGATACAGGCCTTGCATACTAAAGCTATAGCTGAAATACAGGGAAAAAAAATGTTTCCTTTCAGTGTAATTAAAGGGTCATCCCAAAGCTGTAAGCTGTAGTGTCATATAGACACCTCACTGGTGCCATCCTAATGGCATTTGAGATAGCAAATCAGGAGAGACAGTGAGAGTTCTGACATGTAGCTGGTTTCAGTCAATAGGGGTCATTTCACAGAATCACAGAATAACCAGGTTGGAAGAGACCCACTGGATCATTGAGTCCAACCATTCCCACCAATCCCTAAATCATGCCCCAAAGTACCTCATCCACCCTCACCTTAAACACCTCCAGGGAAGGTGACTCAACCACCTCCCTGGGCAGACTGTTCCAATGCCTAACCACCCTCTCCATGAAGAATTTTTTCCTAATCTCAAGCCTAAATCTCCCCTGGCGGAGCTTGAGGCCATTCCCTCTCGTCCTGTCCCCTGTCACTTGGGAGAAGAGGCCAGCACCCTCTTCTCCACAACCTCCCTTCAGGTAGTTGTATTTGATCTGAGTATTTTGTAAGCTCCTTGTTCACTGTTCCCAATGGAAGGGTGGGCCAGCTGCCCTGGATCCCAGTCCTGTTAAGAAACCAGCTCTCTACCTCATCCTGTCCCAGCACAGCAACTGCCACCTTGCCTCCCGTTAACTTCATGCTTGGATCAGTTCTGCAACAGCAAGAGCCCTGCCTGCACATGCACCCAGAGCGACATTCATCTTCCATTAACCAGTCACTGCTACTCAACAGAAATATTTCTCTAATGGTAAACACTTTATTTTGGTTCATTTTCAGCTAGATCAATTGTTTTTGATGTTTTAGTTATAGCACAGAGAGGAAAATGAGCAGCGCTTGGTGAACTCTTTGCATTGAGTATGTGTAGAGCTTGAAGGACAGGCTGCGTTTTTGTTCTTGTTCATTTTACGCGTGCTAATTGCAAACAACTGTTTTAGTTTAACGTCAAATAAAATGTGATGGCATCAAAATTGAGCTTACTGGATTGATTATATTAGCAAATACCATCTAAAAGGGGACAATAACCCAGGACCTGATCCTACAGCAGCTCAGGTTGTCAAGATCTCCTGTGACTGAATTCACCACAGCCTGCAGGTACCTGGTAGTTCACAAATTCTCACTACCCTCTGCTCTCAGCAGAACCTGAAATTTCTCCTAATCTCAGTGGCAGTGTTGTTTTTTTTTAAGAGTGCAATACTTGTTCTCTCCTTTTTATAGTGCAATTGAAAAAAAGAGAAATCCCCAACAACCTCAAATTCCCACTCAAGCCAAGAGAAAACGCGGGTGCTTATCTCATCTGACTTTTGGGCCTTACTGATTGCGTTTATTATTTCATCAAAGTAACATAGTGACCAATATCAGTTACAGCTGATTTCCACTGGATCATGACACTTCCATTAATGACACAGGCAACATGATAAATAATTTCACAGAGAACTGCTTACTTTGCTTCTGACTGAGTGAATAAAGAAAACTCCCATTCGATCCTACAGAAAGCCAGAAGCACATAAACTCTTGTGTTTGATGCTCAGGAGGAAATGGAAAGAGTGGATATTAGTGCTTCATAGTTATGAGTGTTGCGTTTCTTCTACTATTGCTCAAGCTAATGTCCCTAACTGACACATTTACTCTGAAGCCACCCCAGTGAATGTGCTATGAAGTTAACAGATCAAACAAGTTCTCATTGTACCTGGACATATAATTCAAGATTGGTTTGGGTTTTGCCCCACCTTTCTTCCTCCAAAATTGCTAGTGAAAAATATGCAGCATTTTTTTTTCTCGTTTGTTAGAAGAAAAGATATGACAAAAGACTACAACTTTCTCCCATTTATTCCTCAATGGAGAAATGACAAAAATCACCTCCAATTTTATAGATGTTATTACCTGAGTGGTCTGTGCTTGCATCAGGCAATATGCTATTATATCATGCAGCTGAATTTTAGGTTGCAACAGACATGGAGTGCTGGTTTTGAATGGAACTGAATTGCTCTGAAGAATTATGCATTGCTGCACTCAGAAAATTCTCACTGCCCCTTCTGGTCTCCATGCCCAAATCCCCCTAAATTAGAGAAGAGAAAAGACCAGCTGTAGTATCAGCTTAATGTCTGGTATATTCTTGACAGGGGACTATGTCAGAGCCCTTTGAGCAGATGGAATATGATCTCAAATATACTTTCTTGCACTAGTGCCTGTGATTCTAGTTCCTGTTATACAGGGATGTAATAAGTTCTCCACAGGAGATAAGAGAGGTGAGATAACAGGAAAAAAATATAGGCATCAAACACCCATGCACATCTGCAATTAGGCAGCAACTTCAGGGTAAAAATCTTGATTAACCAAACTCCATGGCCAGCATACCATTGACTTCAGCGGCACTAATATTATTTTCTCATCTGCAGTGGTTAATTTCCTTTTTCACTCATGCTCCTCTAAGCATCATACCCAAGATGAAAACACTGAATTAAGCCAGTGGCAGCTAAAGCTGCAAACAGAACTTCATGCGGCATATTTCAGAGCATCACACTGAATTTTATCTTTTCCTCCAACTACGACTGCAATGAGAGAACTTAAGCATAATGCCATTTAGGTCTTTTATAGTTGGATGCCCACAAGCATTTCACAGTGTAAATAACAGAAACCACTCTTTGAAAATGTTCTACTTACATTCATAAAAGCAAATTGGAGGCAATTCATCTCCACCCAGTAAGTGAACTGCAGATACTTACAAGTACAATTTGGAGACTGGTGATTAGAAAGTATCTGATGCCACATTAAATGCTTGTTCCTACATTTCTTGTGCAATAAAATACAGACCTGCATATTGACTGAAGAAGTGAGAGGCATGCAAAGGACATGAAACCAGAACCAAAGTGATGCATTACACTGATGTAAAGAGAAAAGGGGGATGCATTTCATTCACGGCTTGGCAGTAAACATCACTAAACTGCTAATCTTCTAATTATTCTCAGGCTATTTGGTAAATATGAATTATACTTTTCCCTTTCTTTGTGCTTTCTCCCCTACTTAGTCAGATGTTGTAATGACACAAACAATGGATTGTCATCCAGCCTTGACTGCAGCTTAGCCTCTAATAAATACAACAAATCTGCTCCCTTGTCCTTCCAAACACAAAATGGATTAAACTTCAGCAGCGAGAAGTGAGAATCAACTGTAAACAATCAAAGCAGCTATAAAACTAATAGACACCACGCTGCTCAAGGACTGGGCAGCTGCATGAACTGCTTCAATGTCCCTGAATATGGGGCATGGAGGAGCTCTGAGCAGTCACGCTTGCCAGTGAAATCAGTCCCAGTGACACTTCTCTGGATAAGTGCCTGTTTTAAGTAATCCAAGGCAGGTCACAGCCAGCGTGACCTAAGGGTACTCTGCCAGAATTGCCATCTTCTGGTGACGACATTTAAGTGAGAATGGCCACAGCTCCAGTGACAGCAGAAAACATGAATTTACATTTCACCTCCCCTCTGCAATTTCCTTCCGCTCATCTCAAAGCACCTTGCAAAGGAGATAAGCGATACACCACGTTTATAAGGATTAGAAATAGAAAAATACTAAATTCCCCCCTCCTATTAAACATGTATTTTTAATGAACAAGTAAATTATAGTCAAGGCAGAAAATACACTGAAAATACAGTTTATACTTCTCACTATATACTGTTTCTTACATGAACAATTTCTTAATGCAGAGTCAAACAACTGGATTTGATTTGCACAGGAGTCAGGAAATGTGAAGTTCAAATAATCAAACCCTAATTCCCACCAAGTCTAAGTCAATCCCTGCACGTGTATCCATGACAAAGGATATTTAATTATGTAATCACACAACAGACAGCAGATGATTTATCACTGGCAAATGGTGTCATATAATTTCAACATACACTACTGAGGGAAGGATCCAAAAAATACAACCAACTTCTGCCTGACTTTCCCTCTGTGAGCCGGAGTCCAAAAGCCAAGTTGCTACTTAGCTGCTACCTACCCCTGGAGAGAGAGGTTTCAGACAGCAAAATGCCTGACACTTCAGGGATTAATTGCCTGTGCCTGCTGTCAGTAGGCAGGCACATACCTAGTCCCTATCCTAGTTCTCCAAACAGGCAGTTTTTGCTTAGTTACTCTGCCAGACGCATCTATGAGATATTCCTACACATGCTAAGTTATCACCCATGGAAATCAGAAAAAGGAGGTGGCAATAAAATTGCTCAGTGTTAACAGCAACCTGCAAGGCAATGGGAAAACTTGGGCTTGAGAGGACCTGAGTCTGTACTGCCTGTCTTCCAGATACATTCTCTAGCACTTATACGAGAGCTCATTCCCAAACTGAAAGATTATGGACTCTTTCTTCACGTTGGACATAAAACACATAGGCAAAGCCTCTGGCAAAGTGGCTGGAGTTCATGTCTTCCTCACTCCCACAAGCAAACACTATAAACCACTGTAACTAGGGTTCCAAAATCGTGTCCCCATCTTCTAGTACAGTTCAAGTGGAAAGTGCTTGTTCAGGGCTTGCACTGATATATACATCTACATCTACATCTACATCTACATCTACATCTACATCTACATCTACATCTACATCTACATCTACATCTACATCTAAATATATATGCACATACATATATATATGAATATACATGCATATACATAGGCCTCAAGCTCCACCAGGGGAGATTTAGGCTGGACATTAGGAAAAAATTTTTCACGGAAAGGGTCATTGTGCACTGGCAGAGGCTGCCCAGGGAGGTAGTTGAGTCACCTTCCCTGGAGGTGTTTAAGGCATGGGTGGACGAGGTGCTGAGGGACATGGGTTAGTGTTTTACAGGAACGTTTGGACTCGATGATCCGGTGGGTCGCTTCCAACCTGGTTATTCTGTGATTCTGTGATTCTGTGATATATATATATGATGTGCCTAAGCCCACAATGAACATTTATTAAATAAGAAAAGTGGGAACTGATTTCAGTGGAAGTTTGGGGAATTTCCTATACAAACCAGATACACAGCAAATCCTCAAATGAAAGCACTGTGCAACACTGTAAGGAACACAGTGAGTTTAGGTATTTTAATCTGTACTTAGTGATCAGACAGGATTAGCACCGCAAAAGAATATCTTTCTGCAGAATACTGCTCTGTAGCCTCAAGATCCCTTACGGAGTGATTTCGGTTTCTTGTCAAGGATGCAAGTTGCTTGCTTTCCTTTTCCCTCCCATGAGCATAACGTATACACCAAGGACATGAGAAGGACAGGTTCAAAGTCTTCCTCTGTCAGAAGATTCCTGAACTTTCATCGCCCACCTCTTACTAAGGCTGATTAAGTCATTCATATTCAAAGAAAAATGCCATCCAAGTATATAAAACTTGTGTGTGTTTTTTTTTCCTTCACTGGTGTGACTTTTGAATACTCGTTTTTCCTGGATTAAACCCAGCACATTTTAAAGGCTACCAGCAAGCCAGAAATGGGATACATGTGCACTTAAAAGTGCTTTGATTCCATCCCAGATGTGCAGTGCTCAAGGGCGTACGCACAGACACACATGCACGCACATACGCGCACACACAAATACACGCAGACTGACTGCATAGACGATACGGTCTGATCTGTAGATTTTGTTTCAAGATTATACCAACCAGACTCTGAAACTTAAAACCAAAGCCCTGACCACTTACAGCCATTAGGGATCCCAGGGCTCTTTGTGAAAGA
The DNA here is from genome assembly GCA_033459285.1 of Clamator glandarius. Lineage (NCBI taxonomy): Eukaryota > Metazoa > Chordata > Aves > Cuculiformes > Cuculidae > Clamator > Clamator glandarius. Next base: position 6,654,715 of record JAUNZM010000266.1, read on the forward strand.
GTATTGATATTCATTAGCCTATTGGCCTGACTGAAGAATTCAGTGCAGGTAATTAGACATTGTCTCATTACCACATAGTTTCAGGCGAAGTTCTTTTACTCCTTCATTTCTAAAGTTAAGTAATTCTTGAAACATTTTTAAAGAATTCACGGATTTTTTTTTATTTTTTCTGAAGAATTGAATGGAATTTAAGGTACAGCACAGGGCCATATAAAATTATAAATTTCTTATGGATTATTTCACATTTTTTAAAACCTGAATTACAGCATTTGTCCCTCAAAAATAAAATAATATTTTAGTTCAGCAGATAGCTTTCAATTATCTGCCTATGAAAACCTAGTGACTGTCTACTGTCTTTTAAAATGCAGGTACTCATGTACGGCACATAGTACATAGATACAAAGAGTAAGGAGTGTGAACAGGTTCATTTTGTGTCAATTTTCACTGTTATAAATATAAGTATAATCTATGCTGACAGTTACCTGCATGGATATCTTGAAAATTCAGCACTCTATATATCAGTTTTGATAGGTACCATCCTTTTATACCCTCATGCAGGGTCTCTTACACCCACCCACCTTTCACCATGTTCTCCCCGTGACTTCACCCCTCAGGCTGCTGCCTTCCACCGTGCCCCCTTTGTTCTCCACCTGCATCACCTCCACTGAGGCACAGCTCAAATTGCTGCCTTGTTTTTCACCACGCTGTATGTATCAGCCGCTTTTAAACAGCAATATCTTGGGTCAGACGCATTGAATTTCAAAGCCACTTGAGGCCCCAGAACAGTAAGAGCTCAGCCCTCTACCAGGTAGTAGCTAGTTACTCTACTGTCAGTTCCACAAGGTCTTTTAAAACACTTTAATCTAGTTACAGTGTAAAACAAGACACAAAAAGAATCAAACCCAAAAATATTTCTTTTCAGTGGAAAAAAGAAAGCATGACTGTGATTTACAGTAACAGGCTTTACTTTGTGTTGGAAGGGGCTAGGAATGCATCTACACACACCATCTTCCCATGGCTCGGCTGACAAGCAATGACTTACTGAAATGCAATATTTCAGCTGCTCACTCTCTTCTAGATCGTACGCTTACTCTTCGGCAACACTGCTTTTCAGAGCAATCGTCAGATATGTCAGAGCAGATTGAAAAAAACCAACCTTCCTCAGGGAAGGGAAGGATGCTGGTAAGACATTGACTCATCCTGCCATTTCTGGACAGCTGGATTTAGTTTTCCTACAGCACATACCACAAGATACAGAACGCATTTGCCCAGGTCAGGGACCTGGCTAGACCCACAGCTGTGGTGGCTGTCACAGGAGCAGGATTTCCTTCCCCGCACTCAGTGACAAGCACAGAGCATCCTGCCTCACTTGACTGTGGACTCTTCCCCATCCCTTCAGCCCAAGGGAAAGAGGGCAGAAAGAACCTGATAGGGGCAAATCCATGGCAGAGGTGCCCTGGCTGAGGGCAGGCAGGCAGAGGGTCCCTGCAGCACGCTGTACATCGAGCGTACATTGTACAATGGGTCGTGTTTTGGGTGAGCAATGCCCATAGTGACAGGGAGATGTTAGACCCAGACACCTTCCCTCTAACCAGAAACAGCTGCCAGGATCACAGGAACAGGTGACTCCTGCACACCAATTATCCGTCTCTGCTCAGGATCCTTCACAGCACAGACGAGTCTTCCAACAAGCATGTCAGGGATCCAGCTGCTCCTTCTATTGCCCTACCTTCCTTTTTTTTAAAAAATATTTCTTGTGTACTTCTACTGAGTGTAGGAGAAAGGCATAAATATCATCTTGCTTTGGTGCTTAACACATCTTCCTGTCTCCTCTCTCAGCCTTGCTGACAGCATTATCCATCTTCCTGACACCACCATTGTCTGATTCATTTGACATATGCACCAGAAAAAAATGTCATGTTCCGAACAAGATCATAATGCTGTGATCTCATTCCTGTCTCAGACTCCTCAGCATCTCCGCAGCACCTCCCATTTCTTGCTGCTTTAGAAAGAGAGGGACTGGGAAACCTTTTCAGCTTGCACATTGGGAAGCTTATAGAGGGGTTGCATTGAGGGAAAACAAGCCAGCAAAGACACACAAACATATACATGTATGTTAGAAATCAATATAATGCAATAGAAACTTCAGCTATTCGCCTCCTACCTACAGTGTGAAGCAACAAATTCTTTCTTGTCTCCTGCTACTTGGGGTTGTTGAGCCACTCTGTGTAGATATGTGTCATTTCCAAAGGGAACAACACTTTTAGAGGTGGTGACAGGGACATCTTGGCAGCAGCAGGGACATGTTGGCTGTATTGTGGAAATCGCTGAGTCTTTCTACCCATTTTTTTTCCTCTCTTTTGAAACTAAAAAGCCTCATGCAATCACCCGCCTCTGATATTCAGGACTAGGCTTATGATGAAGTTCCCTCTTTCGACTGGCACACCAGCAGGGCAGTGTAAGGATTCCTGATGTCTTGTCTCCCTCCCTGCCCCTCACGTGTGGCTGTTGTCTCAGCCAAAGGAGTTAACAATTTAAGGGCAATTAAGAGATGGCTGTGCACTGGCAGCTGAGGCACAGACAGTCTTGCCCCAAACCTGTGCCCTGCACTCTTGCAGCCTCTGTGCCTCTTTTCCAGGGAACGTTAGCATCCCACTGCCACCTACAGCTATTAACCATCTGGCCAATTGAGTTATCCTCTCAGGGCTACTTGTCTTTGGAGATCTGCCAAAGGATAAAGGGTGAGGAGGGTGGCAGCAAACCAAACTGGGGGCTTGGATGAACAGAGGAAGGGAAAAGACTTTGAGAAGAGAGGTTGAGGCAGCTAATTTTTTCTTTTTTTTCCCTGTGGTTAAAGCATTGACACATCATTTATCACACATTTTGATGGTGCTCCAGCTGGCAGGGAAAAGAGCTATCTATTTATTAATTCAATTAGCCTGCTTATTTATCAGCGGAGGGCGAGAAGGTGCAGTCACAGGCCAAACTGTACCAGCCTCAGACTGCTCTGTCGGGCTGAGAGGATGGCTGGAAGTAGTAACATGTAGCCCAGGCTGCTCTGGCCAATGTGTTCATTACCGTATTATCTCAGGCCTCCTGAGGCATGAAAAGAATAATATAAAATACAAAACTTAACAGCACACATTAGGCATATCAACAAATCCACAAGGCAGGCTTACAACCAGAACCACAGGGCTTTGCTGCCACTACTTCAGTGCCCTAGAAGTATTTGTTACGCCTGACATTCTGCCCAGAAATTATTTTTTAATTCATTAAAACAGATGAATACACTTTTATTTGAATTCAATGGGGATAGTGTTCAAACCAACATACCAATAAAGTGCTGAGCAGTTGGAGGGTGTAGGACAGGGCAAGAAGGGGGCTGTCCAGGTACCCACCAACATTTGCCATTTTTGAAAAGCGGAAAATTATGAGAGGGGAAGAAAACAAAGGGACAAAAAAGGCAGGCTTTGGGATGGCACAGAAGTGTTCCGAACTAAATGCATTTTGGACAGCTGGAATAGCAGTGTGGCTACAGAAAGGCCTCCATGCCCTCTAACTGCAGACAGTGAGATAGGGTTAATCCTGCTTTGGTTGTGGCCAGTGCCAGGTATTCTCCTACCTTTCCTCTGACTCATCTTCAGTCTGCCTTGCTCCATCCATGACCCACTACTTTGCTCTCTGGGGCTGCCTATCTAGGCATACTAGGTCTCTTTCCCATTCATTAAAAAGTCCAAGACTTCTGTCGAAGCTCCAAATCCAGAAAACACTGTGCAAAATGCTCCTTGGAGCTATCTAAGCCAAGGTGTGTCTAAACGTATAGAGTATTTGTAAAATCCATGACGATGGAGAGCCATTTCCCTACAGCCAGAAAACCTTCTCAGCTTTAGAAACTGCAGACTATAATTTCTACGTGATGTCAATGCTGTTGTAAACAGCAGTTGTTTTTCTTTTGCTGCTTCTATAAAGTGTCCAAGTTCCTTTTCTATCACATATAAGTACACTTACAATATAGATATAGTGGCTTCCAGTTATTCCTTAAAAGACACTATGCAGCTTCTCATTTATACATGTAAGTCTTACAATGCTCTGACTTTAAAATGCGACCACTCACAAGGATAGAGTGGTCTCCTTGGGATAAAGGGAGGATGCACACACTCTCAAATGCTGCTATTATCACTCTCCTCATTTTGTTCCTCCACCAACAAACGTTTAAAGAAAATTTGCATTTTGTTTACATTCTTTTTTTTTTTTTAAATTCTTTAGAGTCTTCCTTTCACTTTCTGAAATCTTGCAGGATGTTTCACGACAGGACACCACATCAGAGCAGGATGGCAGTGATTGTTCCCACTGCAGATGAACTTACAGGAGCTTTAACAAAAGATAAGCTAGAAATGCATCTCCACCGTCCCCCACCTCCATTGCCAAGTTTGCCTTTCAGCCTCTCCTGACTGATGATTAGTCTCATATTCTGAACCAAGATCCTGCCTGACATGTGATTCCACTAACACTGGTAGTTTAGGCTACATATCAACATTTTATAAATTCTTAATTTTCTCACTGCAGCCATATTGAACAGTTTTGTGCAAATGAGGCTTATAATTACCCAGATAAATCAGTGCAACGCAGTATTTCTTAGGATCTTTCTCAATTTTCTCCCTGGAGGATGGGATCCCATCTGCTTTACTACATTCAGGCTAATTGAAGGGCGCTGACTTTTCCAAATGGACTCATTAATTACTCTAGCCAGATTCTCTGCGGAGTTCTTCGTTCGATGGGTGACACTTGGGCTGTACTTTACCATCCACCCATGTTTAGCAATGTTGCTCTGATTCTCAGTTACAAGCTAAAACATTTGCAGATGTGTTGGCAGGAACGGATCTGGCCTTAACTGCACAGTGTTACAAAACAAATATAATTCCGCTTCTCCTTTGCTTCTAATTTAATATGCATTCAGAATCTATAAATATTGTAACCACGACTTTCAGTCATTTCAGTATGTTTTACTCTTTGTCATCATAAGTATAAGTAACCGCTCCAAAGAAGAACCCCTAAGTTCATAAGTATTGTATTGCCAACAGCAGAAAAAGAAGAGAAACAAGCATTTACTGTCTTATTGCAGGAAATCAGTATGTGTGGCAGCCTAATGTGAAATTAAACAATTAAATTTAAATGCAAAGCTGTCCTGGATAATTCTGGCCTTGAATTGATTTTATTCAGTACAACAGTATCCTGGGTTTTCCATGAATTCACATGTATTCATATTGTTCACTCAAACATCAGGTAGACACCAAAGGAAAAATAAAGACTCATCTAGCAAAGACCTAACTAAAGTGAAGAAGGTGGTGCTGGCAATCTTCAGACAGGACCAGGCAGAAAGGAACCTCCCCAAGGTCACAGAATCTGGCTCTGCTAGAAGTTTAATCTGCTTCCCCCTACAGCAGGCACAACTTCACACTACTTAAAATATTTTATATTCTGAACACTTGTTTAGTTAATTCAGGTTTATGAGACAACTGGCCTGGGAATCAGTGACACAATCTGCTGTGAGTGAACAACGAGCCTTCATGCTTTCCAGGAATCCCAAAGCATTTTGTAAACATGAGACCCATTTGTGGAAGTCGCTTGGCCTCTTTGCAAGGGTCCGTGCTGCTGCACCTCATGCTGCTTTAAAGATGAACCCAATGTCACTGAATGTGGTGGGAGGCTCAGTTTACAGATCAGTGAACTAAAATTCTGAAATGGCCCAAATATCATAGAAACCCTTAATGGCAGAGCCAGAAACATAGTCCAAGAGCTGACTTGCTTACAGAGAAAAGTCCTGCTCCCTTTAACTCTTTCCTCCCAATGGCATTGTGAGCCCCCAAGATGCAATAAGGGTCTACTTTTTTATGCCTTACAAGACAATAATTCTATTTATATCTATGAACAGACAATAAAAACCTATATATATACACATTAGCTTTAACTATGTGGTTGCTTTGAGAAGTTAATGTCATGCAAACAAAAAGCTAATGATGCAATTCATCTAACAAATCAGTGAATGTATCATTCTTCTCACCTAACACGCCACAGACCTTAACAAATTAATCAGCTAAGTATAATAGACCATGTACATAGGAATGTAGTAAAGGCCATGGAAGTGTATGCGGGGATGACCTTTGCTCTGCAATTTAAGAATTTATCTTCTCTGCTATCCTTTCCTCTTTAGCTCAGACAGACGTGGTACGGAGCTTCTTTTTTTTTGGGACAGAAAAGCTCTCTCTCACAACTTTTCCCTCTGATTGCCAGCTTATCCCTTCTAAATGCAGCAGCTAATAAATGCACTCCTGCACAGGCCAGCACAACAAGGTACACACCTTCAAAGAGGGAGTCTGAAGCAACGATGTCATTACATGGCAGGACAGAGTTATTCTGAATTGGAGCGGCTATTTGATTTTTTTCTTCTTCTCACATTGTTTGTCTCTCATCTCTCCCTGGTTTATAAACAGCGGTCAAAAAGGAGTTCATAAACTATTCACAAAGGAAAATAAAGCCAAGCAAGGAGCCCATATCTTTTGCTGCTTATTTGTTTTTGTCTCTAGGATCAGCGCTGGCAGATGAAGTGTGGAAGGCAGGCGGGCAGGCAGAGACGCAGGCAGGCAGCCCTCTTCCCCTGCCCTCCTCTCCCAGCTGGATGATGCTGGCCCAGCAGCTGCAGGGGAGCTACGTTGATATATGTCAGTGAGAACCTGGATCCATTCATCTGAGTCGGTGCCAGCACTGCCAGTTAGCACTGCATCTGGTTGTGTCTAGGTTCTCAGAAACCAGCCAGTGACTTTTTTTTTTAGGATAATACATTTTATCACCCTTATGACAGTGAAAATCTATAGCTCAAGTGCTCCAGTTCTTAAGGGGGGTATCCAGCACACAAGGAATCACAAGGAATGTTTTGCAGTGAGAAGGACACTTTGTGTTTTGCGATGTAAGAGATCAGTCTAGACATTACCAGCTTTTAAAAAACAATGTTGAAAGCGCCCCATTAAAATTTTTCTGTATTATTTTTTTAAAAATTCAGAAACAGCTCCACGTGTTCAAAAGAACTTGATCCTATGCCAAACAGTAAGCTAGTCTCGGCTCTAGCTGTGGCACTGCTACATTTTTTTTATTCTGGGGCCGAGGAATATGACATATTATATACACCAGTGAATTGTAAAGTAGTTAATTTTCTGTGCAGCTGATAGGAGTGATCGATTGGGCTCACTCCTTGCAACTGCTTCACCTCCCTTCTCCCTCTCTCCTCTTCCCTCCCTGCCCCAGAAATGGCTCAGACTACGACATCCATCAAGTCATATACACTATTGTAGCAAAGAGCTCCACAGGATAGCAAGCAGGTCTTTGCATTTGCTCTGTATTTAAATTTTACAGCCAGTTTTGCCCTGCACAGCTCTGAGTCAGACCACAATATCGTTTCCTATCCAAAGCCCTTTTCTGTTGCCACTGCCTGAAGAACTGTATTACTATTTCATTTCATATTACATCTGAGGTAGAAGGGAAAACGTAATAGGATTCAGTGGCAGCTAAAACTGCCTGCAAGTTGTTTAAGATTTTCCCTAATACTTTTCCATCGATTTTATGAGCATCTTTTTCCTGTTATAGTAGCATTCTAAAATATTTTAGTAAAATTCAGAGATGACCTCACTCATTTATCATCTTTAATTTTTCAAAGAAGAGTCCAACATAATTTCATCAGTGTTCAAAGTCCATGCTTCCAAAAGGCTTTTTTTCCACTCTCTTCTTGTGATTCAAAATCATGGAGGCATAGATCAATGTGTCTTTTTTACCTTAATATCACTGTATTTTGAGTAAGAAGTAATGTTATCAAGAGCAACATGCATTTGACAGGATCTTCCCACAAAAGGAATAATAATAATTTATTTTAGAAGTGTTTTCTAAACTGGTACATGCATGGGTGGACCAAATTATATCCACTTAAACTAGGCATATTCTAGTTCAAAATACTATTAGACTAATGTTTGTAGCTGCTTCCAGGGTTTTTATTATTATTATTATTGTTGCTGTTGTTATCATCATCCATGTTGATTTAAAAATTAAATTGATCTTTGTCCATATACTAGACATATTGTGATTTATTTTTTGGTCTTTTCCTCCTTTTGATTCTGAAGGTTTAAATGACTGGAAAATTAGTACAAAAATACTTCGAAGTAAGAAAATCTTCGCCCATGATGTCAAGCTACGCATCTAATGTCACAGCCTAGCTGCAGTGTTGCATCTGACAGGAATCCTACTTTCTTCAAAATTTGTTTTTCTCACACTGTGGTAAAATAGGGTAAATTAAATATACCACAACAGAGATACTGGAAGAATCCACTTCATGTATTCAGTTGTTGCCCTGAGGCAGCTGAGTAAACAGCTTGCAAAAGTCTGTTTGAAGACTGCCAGCTAGTTACACCCATAATTTCATCTCTATTAACAAAAACAACTTGCACTGCCGCAATGCCTCGAGTCGATTACTGAGCAGCTAAATTATAGATTGCTGCTTGAGTTACCCTCTGCAGTGGCAGGGACTGTGTTTTAATACCCATTCAATACTTCCCACCTTGCTGATTAGCAGAATATCTATCAAAACAAAAAAATGCATAGGAAAAGATACAGAGAGGTTTTGGCAATATTATCCCATGACTGACAGAAAAATAGTTGTGTAATACTGTTCAACTCAGTGAGTCAGAATAACAAGTCTTATAAATATGTCCTTTTGAGCTGGATATAGAACAATCCAGGGAATGAGAGAGCAATCTGGGGAAAAAAAAATCCACAGTAACTGTTTTTACAGATAATGCCATCGTCGTGTTCAAACAGCTGTTGTTTCTGAAGTGGTGCTCAACATTAGGTAGTCAACATGGATACCTGCACAGGCTTACTAAACTTCAAAGTGATGTGCTGACAAAACCCAGAATATTCCCTGGGCTGTGACACCAGAACTAGAATGGAAAATAACAGTTTGCTGGTGATCTTCTTACTGGAAGTTTGAGAGTCCCTCACTGAGACTACCCAAATGAGTTATTCCACACTAACATAAGGGTCAAAATACAGCCAGAAGCGAGTATCATAGCAGCTCTGCTTGGTGACTGCAATGCCCAAAGCACCAAAAGAGCTGACCAAAGCCTTCACTAGTAAAGGGAATCTCCATTATACATGCCAGCCTGGCAATGGAAACAATCTGCAGTCGAGTAAATACAAAAGAAATACCTAGGAATTATCAAAGAATGCCTTGAGTAACTTTCCAAATTAAAGTGATAGCTTTGTAGACTTTTTATACTTCAGTTTCATTTATATTTTTCCTTTTAAGCTTCAATAATCAAAACAAGCAAGAAAGCTTGTACAAGACTTAACAAATTCACATTGTACTACAAACTGTTGGCTCTGCTTTATGAAAAAAAAAGGCTTCACTAATACAACACCACACTACATTATAGAATCAGAATTTTAGATAAAGGGAGCCCAAATTTTTTTTGGGGGGAACAATATGATGGCTATCGTGCAATGCAGCAAACCATACACGTAATGCAATGCATTTAGGCATGGTATTACTTTGAAGCACATGTTGTGCTTCAAGTTATTGAGATTCACTACTGTGAATTTATAAAGTCCTTTCTAAAACATAAAAAGAATGGGGAACTGCAAATATCATGTCAGCTATATGTTGGGAATTCCCAATTTCGGCATTGGTAAATAGAGCCACAGCATAAGCAATCTGCACTTAGTAAAATCTGAATGACCATCACTCTCAATATTTGTAGCCATTTCCAGTTCTTTTGATGAATTGCCCTTATAAAAATACATATTTTTATTCATACAGAGTTTGATTAAGTTTTTAACTGCAAAGGCCTGGCAAGATGAATGAAGACTTCAGACAAAGATTTGAAAATTATGCATTCAAAGAAACATGCTCCCTCCTGTTCAAATTTGTCTTTCCACATTGTCTTAACATATTAAGAAATCTTAACACATTAAACAGAAATTGTGCAATAATTTTAGAGATTAATGACAAGAGTGGGAGAAGACAATGACTTTTCTTTGAGAAATTATCTGGAGGCATTTTGCCTCCAGCCTCCAATTAAAAAGAAACCACAGAACACCTTTTATCTTCCCTTATTTCACTCTCTTCCTCAGAATACTGTGCTAAAGCAGTATCCTTGACAAAAAAACAGGCATTAACTAGATAACATGAGCAATCTGGGTAATAGGCTTTACATAGTCCACAGAATTTGAGCATGGTTGTGCTTCTTTAAAAAAGCTTCATCTGTGTACAATTACACACCAAACTGTATAGACCATAAGCAAAAGACGCAGCAAACTGAAGAGAATTATGTATGCCTCAGTGTGTATCATTCCCACCAAATCCAGCTTTTTCAGGTAGGTTATGGTTATCCAATAGAGGTGTCCCATGCAAACCCAAGCTCAGCCCAGTGTGCCAGCACAGTCATCCCAGAAATTTCAACTGTTCATACTAATAGCACGGCACAGAGTTTATATGCATTTTCAGGGTCACCTTGCACACTGATCTGATGTGGTTTTGCATTAGTGGTGCAGCGAGACTGAGATACGATATTAGATTGCAAATGATAATTTCAGACACTGCAGGAGAATGGGTGATTTGTGTTGTCAGTGATTGTGCATAGAGATTACAGAGGTGAATTTCTGGACGTGTCTGACAGCAGTTGAAGCGAGTCTCTCTGTCTTTTCCTTCATGCTTTTATTAACTGGACTCTAGATTGTACATTTGTGCACACACCCACGTGTATGTACCTTACTCATTGTGTTTCTTCTGGCCTGCCCACCTGAAAATCCTCCTGTGCCCCCTCGTTCAGCCTGTCATAGACCTCCAAGCATCTCGCTCTGCAGCCACTGCAAAGCAGTTGAAGGTCACTAGGTGGCCAGCAGGCTGCAAGCACAGTGTGTTATTGCTACCATGGCAGATCAAGTGGAAATATCTGCGAGGTTCTTTGCAAGCCCAAAATTTCCATAAGATTCAGTTCCAAGTGAGTATAGAGTATACGGATGGAGTATGAAAACAGCGGGGGCGCTTGGTAACGTTTATAGTTGTTGTGAAGACAGCAGCTGAGTGAGTGCTCAAAGAATTGGCACAGGATCTCCTCCTCCTCCAGCCTAGCAAGGAAAAGACATTACAAGAATGGGGGGAGAAGGCGGGGATCTACCACTGTGGAGAAGCTTGGCGCTTGAAGAGTTATGAACATGCCACCCATCATGGACAAGACTCTGCTGTTACACACAGTGACCGCAGCGAGTGAAATGATTAGCCCACATTACAAAATAAGGCAAATAAGGCACCAAAAAGCTGTGACCCACCCACTCAAACTCATACGTGAAATTGTAAATCAAAGACTAACCGCCCAGCAAACTGGCAGCTGGCACCATAATGTTACATGTAGCACCAACAAAAGGCTTCCTTATATGTTTTGGGTTAACTGTTTCTTAAGTTCTTTGCCGCAAAAGAAAGACTTAAAAGTATGTGTATGCACAGTTGAATTTACGAGCAAATAACAAGAAACTCTAGGAGAGCAGCAATACCACCCTACTGTCTATCAGCTCTCACTGCTACCTTTCTGTAGAACCCTGCTGAAGAAACTAAAGATTCAGCGTTTCTGACAATTTGTCATTTCAACAGGAAGCATTTTCTGCCATGCAGTAATAAATGTTTCTTGCTGGCAAATTCACTTTTTTACCACCTCTAGTGTCTCACTAGGACTGGCGTCAGACAGCTTCAACAAACCTCAAAGTCAGCCTTTTATAACATCTACATAGTGTCTTCTATTGTAACAGCATTCAAATGAAAAAAAAAAAAAAAGGAAACCTTTTCAGTTCTGTCTATTCCAGTGTTGTTGGTGAACTTTAATGAGATTCGCTGTCCCAAAGGCAAGTTTTGTTCTGAATTTCCTACTGAATGTATTGGCAAAACAACAGCTGTTGTACAGTGTCTGTCTCCTACCCACCCCCTGCTTTGGCACCACTTGCTTGGATGTGTTGATTCATACGTAGGAGAAGGGGAAAGCACTGGACCCACTGGCTGTAGAGCGTAGGAAGGAGGTGCGTCTGCCAGCAAATCTTTAGACTTTGATCACTCCTACTTATTTGCCTCTGTCTCCCTGCTGCACTCATTTTGCCTACAGTCATCCCACCTTGGCAAGCATATTTGCAGAAGCTAATAAGCCAAGCATAGTCAAGCCTATTTAGTATAGAGATGGGAATCCTCCAAGGAAAACCTAGCTACTGCAGGAAGATATCCAGCTGGCATGCTGCTTTCTTTTTTTTAGCAAAAAACAGTCACCCAGCATTGCACAGTGGGTGAGGAGGCAGAAATTTGGTGGTAGAAAGCATTTTTTCCCTTCTTCTTTCAAACCGAAGCATGGGTCACTTGTAATCAGCTGAAGGACCATAAGAATTAGCCTAAAACAGTCACATGAAAAGAGATACCCAGGTGAAAACTTAACCTGATTAATATTATACCTCATTAAAATTATGCCTGCAAATCCAAAACGCATCTCCCCTTTCCCATTTTAAGGATTCTAAGTGGATTGGATACTTTCTGTAAGAGGAGTTAACATTTTACCTCGAAAGGTTTTACTATATAGAGTCACTCGAGCTCACTAAAGGCTTTGGCCTGAAACACATCTCTCTTTGCGTATCATTTGGACCCATGTAAAATGCAACATCCCATGATCTGAGCAATGAAGATTTCATTTTAGTTAAATGCAAAAAGTCAATGCCACGTGCCCATAGAATGAGACCCAGTACGTCCTGCAGCAGTGATACTGCTGGTCTACAAGACATCAGAAGGTAGTCCTGGACATGCCTGGAGTCATAGACACATGTTTGCACTCAGCTGGCAGGTCAGTGTCTATAGGCAGGTCTCTAGATGGGAGTTAGTACCTAATTCATGTTAGTGTCTAATGAATTTGTCAGTAATTACAGCAGAACAATTATAATTCCACAAAATAACATTACATGCACAATAAATGTGTATCTCGTCTATTACACCACTGCCACCACTGCTTTCCCTGCCCAATAGCTAAACAACAGTGGGATGCAACGTTATCTATGGAGTTTGCTTGTAACAGTGAGATACCCTTCCAGTTTAAAAATGCGAAGAATTACTGCTCTACAGAATCATTTTGGGGATGATTTAGTAAAGGCTTCTGTTCCTGGTTCATCCTGCCACGGTGAACATTTCCCATTTTATGGGATTCACACCTCTGGTTTTCTGTTCTACCACCCACAATCACTGTAATTTCCTGTTACTTCAGTATCCGCCTACAGGTTCTCTGAAAAATATATTGAGCTCTTCAGGAACTAGGACAACACTGATACATAATAATTACATTACTATACATTTGCATACCCACCCTGCCTTCTCCAGCAACTCCTGAGATGGGGCAGAAACAGATTCGAGCGCTACCCAGACAGCTGCGCTGTGACTGACCAAGGATGCTACTTTGGTCTTGGTGGTGTGCAGGGAGCACATGCACAGAAAACCCCAGCACTGTTACCACCACATACGTTTTCATTTGCATCAAAGTGGGAAACATTTTGTTTTCAGCAGAGTGTGACTCAGAAGCCCACTTCTTGATAGAAAGAAGGCTTTAATTTTGTTTTTGTCTGATGAAAACCATGGAACAGCTCCATTTCACCCAATTTGCTCAACATCATGTGAAAGTGTTTGCAACTGTAAGCAAAACATTAAAAATATGAAGATTAGGAGGGGGAAGATGGGAACAGTTTGGCATGATTGTGGCTGACAGCTGACATTTATCAGGACTGGACTGAGCAGTAACTTAATAAAACCTGCCACTTCAAAACAACCAAACCCAAACATGTCCCAAGGATCAGAATCCAAATTGGGAAGGGGAGGGCGTGACAGAGCAGGCAACCCCTCCCTGTGACTGCTCGGACAGCTTTTGCTTTGGGATATAACAAATATTAGCACATGATGTACCAGAGCCTCATTATTGAAAACATCATGGATTGCTGAGCTTAAAAGTACATAACAAAGTTTATAATAACTCCATATTCTGGAGGAGTTATCAAAAAAATCAACTATAGGCTTTGTATTACAGACCTAGTGTCAATAAACTACCTATTTAATACGCCAGGGCACTAAGACAAACAAATCCCCTTCAGTCTAATATAGAGAAAAGCTAGACTTGGAAATTATAATGATACTATCACTGTTGCCGTGTAGTAACAGGGGAAAATACTGACTTTCAGTGATCTCAGATTGTTAAAAATCTGTGAGTAATTAAAATTAATGTGGAAATTTCTGCTAGACTGCTTAAGAAATAAAGCAGCTCCTTGCTAACACTGCTGACTCTGATGATAAGTTAAAATTTGCTGAGGACATCAGGCTATGAGAAAAAGACAAGAAAAGAATTAAACAAACAGCTTTTTTTTCAGTGGTACATGCACAGCCTGTCATGGTCTGGCACACTCTCATACGCAATGTGATCTTTTAAAGGCTACAGTTTTATCTTTTAAGAAGAACTACAGCAAGAATCCATATGGGGACAAACATTGATCATAACATGCAAAAATAAATACAAACAGAACTTTTACTGAGTGGTAATGCCAGGTTATTTAAAAAATCTTTTTGCAGGCAAATGTTGATTACAGCAAAATCTTCCCTTTTGAAGAAACTAAGAATAAAATTAGGGTAATGTGTTAAACTAATCTCTCCACATAAACCAGAACTATGAAAAAAATAATTCTAGCATGCCTTGGTAAAGTTTACCCTTGCAAAAAATGTTTTGATCCAATTTTAAATTTGGGCTAATTCATTTGGAAACACTGACCTGTTTCTGCTTCCATCCAATCAAGGAATAAGATTCCCAGTAGGGCAAGGGTTGAACCATTTTACTTTTAAGTTTATTTTTCCTTGTTGTATTTAATGTTCTAACCAGACGTCCTACAAAATAAACTACAACAAGTTTGTCTGGACATTTAATAAGGGCCAGATTCAGCAAACACCAGCTAGTAAATTTAGTATTTAATGGGTACAATTCACTGGCCTTATTTTGCAAAAAAAAAAAAAAGACCTATTCAAGGAAAGATATTACACGCAGAGATGTCTCAGAGAGATATTGCAAAAGCGTACCTCAATTTTCATTTATATGGTTTAATTCTTGTTGTGATATCTTTATTGTGTGCAGACTTCCATAATTTCAACTTAACAATTATTTTTTAGTATTTTCAAGTAGATAATTTCAATAGACTTATTCCAATACAGCATGTTCAAAGTCTGAGAGAGTTCACCTAGGGTCTTTTTGATTTTTGGCTACAGAGGTCAAAGCAGGACACGGTAAAGACCCCAAATGTCCATTTCCCTTTGGAATGTCATTACAGTACTTTTGTACTTTATAATACTTTAAATACGTAGGTCATTATGAGGATACATTTCTTTTTTATTAGTAATATTAACCTATCTCAACTGGTCAAAGAGCCAAGGTAACGAAGGTAAAAAGAATGTGGGTAGTATTAAAAGGTTAGTTTGCAATATTTTTGTTCCAGGCTGTGTGGAACAATGACTTTACAACTGAAAAAACTCAGCTAAAGTGGAACTGAAGACCTGATCCTATTCCTAGTAAAGTCAGTGGAAAGACTTCAGCAGTGCCTGGACCAAGTCTGTTGTATGAGGTGAATGAGTAATAAGAATAATACATGGAATGATTCACATTTAATAGGACTATTGTCAAAATACAATGCAAGCAGGAGTTTAGGATGCCTTGAATGTCTGTCAGTGAATGTCTATTTGCCCAATTCTCTTTCTTGATTTCTTACTGCAAACTAGATAGTGAAGCAAGAGCAAGACCCTGGCTCAAACCACCTCCATCTCCAGCGAATAACCAAGTACACAGAGTTAAGGGTGATGCTCCTTCCTTAGCTCAAGCTGGATTTTGCAAATCCTGGTGAGGGGTGGAAAAGCAGACGTGCCAAACAGGGCGTGGACACGCGGTCAGACCTGGGTGTTGTGGGCAGATCCTCTGGTCAAGACTTGGCATATATGCTGCTCCCACTGCCCTGACGCAGCCTGGTTTGCCTAAGTCAGTCCTTTAGCCTAATGCTGGAGACATGCAGGGGTTGACAAAGTTTGCTCACATCTGGGAAGACTGCAGAACCAGGCTGAAGAGATAGTGCTTTCTCATCTCTTCTGCTCGCAAGCATCTTTCCCTGTGCAAGTCCTCATTGTTCCAATCAAAATTACTGCTCCTATATGGCACAATCTCTGGGGAAACGGTACTAAAGCCCAGCTCATCTACGAGTTAGATCCTAGGCCAAGGAGGACAAATGCACGAAAGCGTCACTGCTGTAAACACCAATCTGTTTACCCACTATCTTATTACCAGGACCAGAGTTACAAGAGAGCTAATAAAAGACATCAAGACTTTCTGAATTCATTTAGGTAGAAAAAGATAGGAAAGAAGAGTTATTCATCCTTTAGACTTAAAGGAAAAAAAGAGAAATAAAAAAGGAAGATTATAATCAAGTGTATTGCAACTGCAAAGACAGTCAGGGAATGACCACACATGCTGCAATTCCTATATTGCTTTGATTTTTAAAACGTAATTTTGGCAATACAATTGCTTTAACTGTCTCTAGTGATAGCAAGTGCTTTTAACCATTGCTTGTAATACAGCAAGACCTGTTTTAACATCTGAAAACAATAAATAGAGCACTGAAAGGCAACCTACGCTTTCAGCTCTTTTTAACAACCCCAAACAGCACTCCAATGAGTAATACTAGAATAGCCAAAACCTCATATTATCTCATGTTGTTGCCATTGTCTAAATGAGTATATGCTGAATTTTATAAAGAGAATATGAATAGCAACATACTGTCTAAAATATTTATCTATGAAAGAAAAGGTAAAAGCCACATGATACACAAACGGGTAGTGGTGATTTATATAATGCTCCCTGAGTGCAAATGACCCCACTAAATCTCATTATCCTAAGTATAGTTATAAATTCCTAGGTGACAACTGAAATGTGGAAATAGCAGGGACATTATAGATCTCCAGTCTCCAATTACCCTAGGTGAAGTATGATTTTTTTTTTTTTATTAAATGGCAAAAGCATCAGAGAAAATATTGAGTAATATGGTAGATAAAGGCTTTATAATCTACTGCTTTGAACTTCTTTTCATATTAACTGGAAGTGTAATCTGGGTCTGAACTCCACATAATAAACTTGACTTCCTTCCCACTGACATCAGCTTGAATTTTGCTTCCAACCTTCATGGGAATGGACACATGGGAAATAACACACCAAACAAAGCTCTCTAAATATGTATTTAGCAACTGTTTTTTAACACAGCCTTTCTGAGGTGATGAGAAGTAACAGCAGACTTGCTGCTAAGACTCTTAAAAGCGACAGTGACTCTTAAGGACTATCTCCTGCCTGCATGTGCATATATAGACTAACAAAAAAACAGTAGAAATTTTAATATAAACATACAGCATTCACTCTCTAAACTCAGAGACACATGAAACACCTAGAACTTCAATGAAAATTAATGTGCATTAGCATTATATCCCTAAAACAGACTCAGGAAAGAATCATCTCCTGCACAGACATCTGCCATATTAAAGGTCAGGCTGCAAAGATATAAGAGAGGGGATGAAGTAGGAAGAATTGGCAGCTACTTTGGTTAGTTATAATTCACCTGCATTCGCAAGTGCACAATTTTGTACAGTCCTTCTACACTGTAGTCTAGAATGATTTATTTTGTTTATTCTTGTAAAGATCAAAATTTCTCCTGAAGTTGACAAATTAAAATAAAGGGAAATGTGTCTTTTTTTTTTTAATAAAAAGATGATAACAGATGTGGGTTTTGTTTTTCTTTAGTATAAACTGTAAATTAACAACAGCACTAGGTTTCAGTCTGTATCAACCCCAATACACATAAGTCTCTCCCTCCTCAAAATAAAGTGAGATGTGATTATTTTAATCTCAGTTCGTATCATAAATATGATTTTTGTATGGTAGAACAAATCCAGAAGAATTGCAGTATGGCTGCAAACATAGAAAACCAGAGTGAGACAAAATTTTGTCTCTGCATATGCAAGCGGGGGCATAATCAACTTCTGTATATCTGAGAAGTTAAGATACAAGACACAGCTGTCTCATAGATGCACTCAGCAACCTCAGTCTATATCCCATGTGCCATGAGTCAACCTGTCAAGATACCCATGAGAAGTCTGCTTTCAGTTTAATTGCCCAACAAGATCTTCCAGGTAGTTTTGAAACAGACACAAGAGTAATTCTTAAATTGAATTCCTTTCCTGGGTTAATTGCAGTCTCCTGGATTAGCCTCCAGCAATCCCTATCTCTACCACACAAAATTTGCGAAATAAACATCCGCCACCCCCCAACATTTGCCGTTCTGGCTCTTATATAAACAAAGACCTCTTCATTTAATCATGTAGATTCTTTAGGTTGAATTAATCAAATCAATAATATATGGAGGTTTGTTCAGCTCTGGATATTATCAGTTTGCAAAGACATCTGGAGTAAAGAAAGGGAGTTTAGGTATGTAAAGAGATACTAGGGCTCTTCTCACAATTCTGAAGGAAATGTAGGACCGCAAAGGAGACCAGAGGTCCAGCCTCCATAGGGACTTGGGTTGTACAGCACTGACTGCGCTGATGAGGGATGACTCAACCTGAGCAGCTCTACCACGATTTCACAAACCTGCACCTCACTCGAGCTCACA
The DNA here is from genome assembly GCA_033459285.1 of Clamator glandarius. Taxonomy (NCBI): domain Eukaryota; kingdom Metazoa; phylum Chordata; class Aves; order Cuculiformes; family Cuculidae; genus Clamator; species Clamator glandarius. The sequence continues at coordinate 6,673,501 of JAUNZM010000266.1, forward strand.
CAGAGGTGGCAAGGCAGGCGCTGGCTGCCTGTGAGCTGGCTGCGTCTCAGGGCACTTCTGTCTGTCAGGCAGTGAGAAGCGAGCAATGTTTCAGCCAGGGCTTGTATTCAGTTCTCAGAATATGATTTCAGGGCCCTGCCAGCTGGAGCCAGAGGCCAGGTCTTGCTTGGTTGATGTCCCATTGCTTGCAGACAATTTGCCTCCCTCACTTGATTCTCCCTTGAATCTCCTGACCCATTGGGCGCCTTAGGTATGAATGCTCCAGCCTGAGCAGATTTGAAGGGAAGGGCTGCAACGGATTTATTCCCTGTTGGCTCTTCTAGCAGCTCCCTCCTCTAAAACACACAGCCCTTGGCAGGTCCCCATCAAGACCGCACAACAGCAGCTAGAGGAGACGCCCACTGCTTCAAGTATCCCCAAGAACATCAGCAGAGTCTCAAGGACAGGAATGCCCCTCTCTGCCTCCACACTGCCCTGGAACCAGTGCCCAGCACTAACCGCACAGCCATCCCAGAGCTCCAGCAAGTGAAAGGGGCAGACATGGGGCAGCTGAGCCTCCCACCATCTGTGCATCCCCTGAAGGGGTAGTTAGCGATGAAAAAAAGGCAAGGGATGACCATGGTCTCTTGTTTTTAATAATGCAGAACTCTTGCTTAAGAGGAAATTGTTTTATGAACCATCTAAACCTAGTCTTAAAACCTTGGCAACACAGCATTATAGACCAACTTTCCTAAATCAAACCTTTTTGCCAACAACAGAGATGTTTCCATGAAACAAAAGGACAAACTGCACCTCATGCATAGTTTAAAGTCACTTATAAAGGGAATGTTTTTGGCTTCTCTCCCAGTTACTCAATATGTGAGCTCTACAACTTGATCAGAAAGAAAAACTAGGAGAAAAAAGGCAATGCATTGTAATTACATTCCTGCTTTTGCCTTTTGGGGTTATAAGAAAGAACAATTCATAATTGCTCCAAATAACTGTTGTCAAAATATTCTTCTTTTTTTTTGGCAATTAATTAAATTCAATCTGTGTGACTGTGGGGGGATCTCTCACTTGCTTGCAATACCTGCATTGTTAGAAAGACATTAGCCACCATAATTTGATTTCTATGCTAGTATTGTATATTTCTTCAGTATTTTTGCAAAGAGACTTGTGTTGTTGCATAATAGCTTATAAGGGAACCATTTGAACTGACGGATGCAGTACTGTGTGAAGTTCAGAGACCTCTGGCTGAAATCTGCTTAAGTTTCCCTCTTCCCCACCTTGTCTAAGCTCTCATCTTAAAATGCCTGATCCAGGCTAGATCCAAAAGCCATGAAGAACTCCCAAGTCCCAGTCTCTTCACCAAATTATACAGTCTGGATGCCTGTGCCTTTTGAAGCTGACATAATGTGCGGCAATATCTAACCTGATGTTAGCCTGCACGACATGACCTGATTTGCTGCTGTGCCTCAGCATACCTGCAGGCTGACATGCTTCAATGCTTCACGTTGCCAGAATACTACAGTAGCTTTTATTAATAAAGTAATGCCAATTCATGACGAAGAACATTGGAACTATTACCCATACTTAGCTGAATCTCTTGGGAAGACATCTGAACTGTTTTAATAATTAACAGCTCACCATAATGCAAAATGATAACAAAGACAAGGAAAGCATGTGTAGGAAATCACCCATGAAATGAACTTCTCCTGAGGAGGTGTGTTTGTTGTCCATAACACAAAATAGAATCAAAACAAACCCAGAAGTTCTGTGTGGGAGGGGAGGAAAAAAGAGAGGGAACATATCTGGCATTTACGCATTGAAGCCCATCAAATAATGGATGAGGAATCAGAGCTGACATCATGGTATAACTAACAGTCTGGGACCTATTTGCATGTGGTTAGGAACTAAATTCTCCTCTGCTGCTGATGTCATTTGACAAACTTGCATTAGTGATGTGGATTGGCAGGATTTCCTTTTTTTCCACATAATAAACACCCATGGCATACCGCTGGCCTATAGGAACCTGGGAATGTCAGGAACACTGCAAGGATGTGAGAGCAGAACAGTTCACACTCTGGGGCTGCACATGCACAGGCATGGAGCAACGACATCCTCTGTATGCACCAGCAAGCACTTGTGCAGCACATGTCCAGCAACAACAAACGGCGTGATACTTACAGGGTCAGGTAGTTAGCAAGCAAATACTATAGTTAGTACTCAAAAGAAGCAAACAGGGTGATTCCTCTTTCACCCCTACAGGCAAAATAGCTCAAGCCACATGAATGCATGCAGCGTGTAAACCAATTAGGCACGTAGTGCAAAAGCTGTGAGTATCCAATACCCCTCTGCATGACACAGGAGCAATCAATGCCAATTTACAGTTGCATTTGCTTTCCTATGCAGTTAAATTAAACAGTCTTTTCAGTAAAAACATCAACTAAAAGCAGAATTTAAGTTTATCGTGGTTTTGTTTATTTATAGATTTTTTATGTATATGTACCTAGTGTCTATATACATTTTTTTCCCTAGCATATACTAGAATTCTACATTGAAAGCTTTAAAACATCCTATTTCAATTTCAGTGTACTGTGACAAGTAAAAGCCATGTAATTAATCATGCTAATTCAAATGAGTATTACTTTTTTGTTGAATTAGTGTTTTTATAATTGCCTCCAGACTTTGTGCTTTCATTAATACTATTAGTGTGGTGGAATTACTTACTTCTCATTTTATATACACTTTTCTGTAAGTCAACTAACAAAACTAATTAGTAGCTGTGAAAGAACATATTAATAGAATAAAAATATATAATACAGTTCTGAGAATTCTCAGGTTGAACCCTATATATCACGAGGCTTTGCTTAGTACTCCAGGCCCTTTTCCCCAATATAAATAAACTTATGTAAAATTGAAGGTTTTTAAACTTGCCTTTAGACCATACACTTCCTGAACGAACCATTTTTAAATTACACATAAACACATGTAATCAATCTTTACTACACAGCTAGGAATTTACCATACGGTTGAGGGGTTAGATTTTTATTTTTTAAAGCAGGCACTTGGCACTTTTAGATTAAAACGTACAATTAGCAACAATAACCTAGACTAAGGCAAAAAGCAAATTTTACAGTATCCTGCAATGACAGCATCACTGGAATTGTTAAACAATCCAACAGCAGCAGCCGGACCCAGTAGGACCCAGGCAGAATTTGGATTAATAGCTTCACAAAAGCAAAGCAAAGATGAGGAACATTTTTTGAGTTCGTTTTTTACTGTTTTAAAATTACGGGGCAGAGTTGCTGCTGGAGTGAGCGAACAGAAGTTACACTGAAGTCAACTGAACAGCCACAATTTACATTTGCCCTGGGAATGTAAAACCATGTATGATTTGCAAGAGCAGCTGAAGATGTTGAGCATATAACATGTGACATTTCTGAGCGCTCCTCATTTCTGTAATGCTTGTACGCAGCTTTTCCCAGACCATGGGCTGCTGAACCATGTCCGTAACAAGGCAAAGCTGCACTATGCCTGGGCAGAACAAGGTGAGAGTTCTCCAAGCACTCCCAAGATGACCTGGGGATGAGGAATTCACTGGGTTTCATTTACAGCTTGTCCTGATTGCCTGCAGATGGGCAAGGCAATGGAGACCTGTCCATCAGGGCCAAGGGAACTGACCCTGCTCTGCTCTGGCACCACAGAGACTTGCCTGGTCCACTGTCTTGTGGCACCAGGGTTTCAAGAAATTTCATCTGGGCCCTCCTGCATCCTTTACACTCTGAAATCTCACCTGCAAAATCTACCTGACCTACTGACCATGCAGGGGGTTAGAGCAGGAGAGGGACAGGAAGGTTATGCAGCAATCAGGCACCACTAAAGCACATCATATTCCTCAGCAACAGCCTAGTACCCTCTCCCACGACAGGATCAGTGTGCTTGGAGCCTGCCATCACATAACTCTGCATCCTCAAGCCTGCTCTCATCACACACTAAGATGGCACAGCCTCATGTACCTGATATCAAGGGACTTAAGAAGTCTGCATAAATACAGAAGCAAATAAAAAGGGGGAAGCTGAAGGATGCAAGTACACGTATTTAAAATAAGATTCCTCAAGTCTTCCAGAGATGCATGTAAAAATCCTACAGAGCTGCTTTTTTTTTTTTTTTGCAGACTGCTATCATGCAGATGGAAACAGATAGTGTGGGAACTTCACAAACAAAGACGTAATTCTGCTCCAAATTACATTCGCTGGTCCTGTACTAGCACAAGGGCAGTTACAATGAGGACAGGCAGGTAGCTTGGCTGGGACTGTCTGATAGACAAAAATTATTTACACTTCCCTGGAGAGAGGCTGTTCCCAGTAACATCAGTCTATCCATCTGCACCAGTTTTCTCCCTGCCCCTCCCCCTCCCCAAAATTAGGGGGGGGCCCTCCCTAAACTGCCTCTTTGTAAATTTAGTTCTATATTCCTAATCCGTTAATTTCCTCAAGTTTAATTACTTAAAGAGTAAACGAAAAAAAAATAAGTGCAAAGAGGAGAAAAAGGACCTTCTTAAAAGTGAAATTAAAGCTGCGGGAACCACACTCAAAGCTGAATATCCCTGTTTATTTACAGAGTAGGTGCAACACAGACAAGAGCAGTCTGAGCCCTCTCTGGCTACCTTGCCAGCTTGCTTTAATGCCAACTTAGGACCACCCGGGCGAGGGTATCGTGGGCTCATTGCCCACACAGTCTTTGGCCCTGTTTCTGAAGCTGCCAGCAAAGATGCCAATTAGGGCCGGCAGCGATTTGGACACCTGTCTGCTCCAAACCCGCTTGAGACCACCAACTAATGCCTTACACACGGGCTCCAAAGCAGCTATCATTTTCCAGCTCAGCTTCTGTGAGCTGGATTTGAACTACTGACCTGGAAGCAAAAGGCTCTTTTATGCTTGGGCTGCAGGGGCCCAAATTCCTCCCCCTCCACTTTTCTGACTCTTAGCCATTCCAAAGTCAGACAAAACCAGGACATAGACATTTGGGAAAGAAGCAAAGGCCACTAGAAATAGAATTAAAGCATAGCAAGACCAGACTTTAAAACGCACATTAAGACAAAGGGAGGTTTATGAGGAGTGAAGATGATGGGGGAGGTAAGGGGATCCTGACAGGTGGCCAAGGGCAGGAGGAGGAGGAAAGAGAGGGAGGGGAAGCAGAGCACCCGCTCCTTCTAGCAGACCTGAAACTCTCCTCTTGCAAACGCCCCATAACCTTTCCTTTCCTAGAACAGTCAGACATGAGTTGCACCAAAGGACAGAATTGGAAAGAAGCATGAGCATTTACTCTTTTGTGTCACATTTACTGTGTTCTCCCAACAAAAGCAACTTGTGCTGCATGTCCCACTTCCAGCACTACTTCAAAGCACTACCCAGATACTTGGGTTTGCTCACATCTCTCCAGACACCCTTTTTCTTTTGCAAGGTCTTTATATGGTATTGGTTTGGTTGTTTTTTTTTTTTCCTTTTCTGATTTCTGCTTCATTTATTCCCCTGCTTCTGTGTCATTTTTCATCCCAACATCTCTCTCTCCCTCTTCCCTCTTTCTGCCACCATCCCAAACTCCCATCTGGGTAAAGAGGCTGAGGAGAAGCACAGATGTTAGTACAGCCAGACCAGGGCAGGCCAGCAGCAGCTCTCAGCCTGCCGCTTACCAAAAAAGGCTAGTTTTCCCAGGGAAAAAACTCTCCAAACTTCTCTGCCTGCCTCACTAGCTCTGGGCATTCCTGTGCTGTGCAAAGATGAGGGTACCAAATGAGCCATAAAGTCTTTCTATAATTTTTGCAATTTTTACAAAAAGTTGGGGGGTGGGGGGAAGCCAAAATCGGTGCATAAGCCCTGGTGTTGGCCTGATCAGCAGCCTTCTGCAGCAGAAGCATAGCACTGAGTGTTCTGCTTCCAGAAACACGGTCTCACGTTTATCAGTGGCTGCCTGGGGGCAAGATTTTGATGGGTGAGATAGAAACAGGCTACTCCAACAAGTCTAGGTCGAAAAAGTGGTGGTTTCCCTGCTGCATGACATGGCAAAGGTGATCATGAGCAAGAAGGTATTCCTATCTTGGACAAATTCATTGGTAACCCATGGAGGCACATGATAAAGCTGAAGCAGCAAGAGGCATCGTGGGATGAAAACAGGGCCCCTTTGGCTCTTGCACTGGGTGGTGAGGTTGGGATGGACAGTCTTGTTTGAAATAGCAGCTGCTCCAAGTCTACCCGGGTTTGTGAGTTTGGAGAGCCTTGTGGAAAAAGGGCTTGAAGGGCTTGTTCACTTGGCAGGTTTTTCCAAGTTCTCAGAGCTCTAATTATGATGGTGGGTGAGGAGAGGCAATTTGCCAGTGTACCCTTGCCAACATGTTTATATGGTCTTTGAAGTTAATAAAAGGAATAAGTAAAATACAAAATAACACAGATATAGCAAATCTCACACTCCTTCAAATGCCACTTTGCTACATCACCCAGCCACTGCCCAGCTCTCAGACACGTACACCAGGTTATGCCATACTGTATATTTGTAAGAGTTCCCACTGGGTACAAAGGTGACACTAATAGGAAGCCATCACTCTTTATAAAGTTGAGTCATTTCTTTTCAAAAGAATGAGGGGGAAAAAGCCCTTTGATGGGCCAAGTGCTGCTCCCCTTGATGCTGGCATAAATCCTGAACATCAGTGAGAATTACAAAGGGACTGCTCAGGATTTACGCCACATAATTCAGAGCAGAATGAGGCCTGATAACTGTTTATTTTTTTTTAAAATGAAGGCTTTAAAATAAACCATGTGGATTTTCACTTATATTAGATGCATAAAGCGGTCTCCGAAGAGCGGTTTGTAAAAGCAGAGGAAACCATACATTGTGCATCAGACCATAGAGTAGAGCCAGGAATGCATCTAAAGCCCTGTGAGAGGCATTCAGCTCCACAGGCAGTGCCCGCAGCAACTCTGACTTGGGCAAAAGTGCTGTATTCCTTTAAGCATAAGCTGGTGCACCATGTAGCAGAGAGGCTGTAGATTCAGCTGTGTTCTTACCTCACTTTCCCTTCTGCAGTGACCTCATCCTGTTACAATGCTACTATTCATGCAGATGGGATGGAAGACTGCATACAAAAGTTTCATTTAGGCACATAAACATGAATATTTAGCCTGTTTGATTAGAAATGAAAGCCAAATATCTCTACTTCTTGCAATCTGCAAGAGACTTTTAAAGTTTTTTAGTAATCCTGATTTTACAAGCCAGCATTGAAAAACAACATAATGAGTCACATGCAATAATTTCTCTGATAACCATGTTAATATGCTTGTTCTCAGTGATCCCATCACAGCTTCTTTTGCTTAAAAGTATTAGTCAGGAAAAGAGAGCACATGCAAACATGCACCAAGACAAGACAGATTGATTTTTTAAAAAAACAGTCCTAAGTTTCATTCTTAGCAAGTGTTGTTGCTGAAGTCAACATAGCTCCGTAGATATTAGATCTACTCCTTTCTGAAAATCTAACCCCAACTGATAGTAATATACATGCTATTTCACTAAGTCATTACTGTGTCTCTCCCTCTGTGATTTTCACAGGTTTTAACCATGCATAAGGATAGTGATGAACACAACAGAATATTCCACAGCTGAAATTTCTAAAGCTTGGGGTGCGACTACTTACTCACATCACTTGAATCAGTCTCCTGGCTGGGGAGCCTCAGCTGCCCCTAGTCCTGTAGTGCCACCAGAAAGCCATTCAGAAAACCTAATGTTAGGTTGTAATTAGCTCTTAACCTAAGTGCTCCATTAAATCTATTAGGAAATTTGGCTCCTGATTTAGACAGGTGTCTCAAATTGGGCTATGCAAATAAACTCCAGATAGTTTCCATAGCCAGACCTGACACCCCACCCATTTCAAATGAAGAAGATGAGCAATTAAATCATTTCACACTCTATTTCCTCTGCTCGGCAGTTCTCAGCCTTAGTCACCTCCCTGCCACGTCAACATCTCAGTGTTGGTTCTGAACAACTCCACAGGGGATGGTCATTTGTGTTGACTACATCTCCTGAACTTGGGTAGTTACCACTACAAGGCTTAGATAGTCTTACTGAGTTCTGCTGGCCTGCCCGTGTTTTTTACTGTATCTCTTTATAATAAAAGAGTTTCTATCACATGTTGCTCTGCATAAGCAATCACGCAACAACACTGATGAGAGCAAATTGCAGCAAAATAGAACTGTTTACAGAAATTGTGACTCTTGTCACTGCTCCAGAGTAAGAACAATCCAGTTTTGCATGGATGTCCTTAGAATTTAAGTGCACACTTAGAATTTAAGTTCAATTTAAAAGATCACAATTTACACACATAGTGCATTCATCATGACAGCTCTTCATGTATGACCTAATCATAAACATAATACAAGTAAAAGGAACCATTTAATTTGACTCGGGTAGTGCTAGGGGTTCTTCCTATCAGTGATACATAACTTTCTTTGACCACGTTCAAGTGAGTCCTGATACCTTTCTCTGTTCACCTTACCTTGTTGCACTGTACACATCTTTGCAAGTTCCCCTCTTCCTTCAAAGGACACATTTCTGCCTGCAGATGGGTTTGCTCTCAAGTTACTTCCTTCCTCTTTGAAAGTTCCCTTGTTTTACATCCTCCTTCAATGGCCTTCATCCTTCACAACTTGTTAATAAAAGCAGAGGAGTGAACTGAACTTCTGTCCTGTGAGCAGTTCAGGAAGGGAAGAACTGTCCACCACAACTCAGTAACTGAGGTCTGTCAACAACTTCGGCATTGCAGGCCAACACTGGCTAAGGAATCAGCAAAATATTTCACTGCTGCTCCTCTTCCATCCATGATAATCCATTACTACCTTCCTAACTACAGTCTTGCATCCCCTGGCAGCACCATCAACGTCTGGCATCTACCAATCCTTAGCAGCCAAATCCCAATCTCCTGAACTACCTCAAAATCATGAGAACATTTCCCATATTAAGATAACAATAATGATACAACGCAAGATAATTGTTAGCTCCCACATGGGACCTTGATGTCTGTGGAGACCAGCACCCAAAGCAGACTAAGGCTGATAACAGGTAAACACCAACCGAAAATATCCTGGGAAAATTATCTCCTGTGATTCACCTGCTAAATTACAGCTCTTGTATCTTGTGCTTCCTGCGTTTGCAGTTTTCCCACTTGCTGTCAGGGAGGGACAGGGTTGTGATGAGAAAGGGGAACAGTGGACTCTGCAAAGCAGATCTGAGATGAGATTTTTGCTGTAAATTTGCTATCAAGTTCATTAAACACATCTTTACAGGGATCTGAGTAGCTATTCATCTCAAACCAATAACACTTAGTATTTTACAAGCAATTTGGTTCAATAATTTACACAGACCCCTTCAGCTGTCTTGCTGAAGCAAATACACCAGTGGCATTTATGAATTCCTGTTTCTGGATGGAGTCTGGATCACTCTTATCCTGGAAGAGTGAAAAGTGTCACAATTTCAGTGAATAGTCTCGTTTTGCTATCACCGGTTCCGTTGTGTGACCTCTCATACACAGCAACACATGATAATAACTCTTTGACTATAAAGAAATAGAGTGACAAGAACACATCTTCCTTTCACGTTTGTCAGCGTCTGCTGAGGCACTGAGGGACACCTAACTATGTGGTGTGTATTGCAAACCAGTTCTGATTCTTCACTGGCTAGTGGGAAACATTCATTGGGTCTCTACGCACATTTTGGCATCTGGTAAAGGTTTAGGAATTCTTCATATTCTACCCAGAGAAGCATACTTGAAATTGAGATGAACTCTCAAAAGATGACAATTCTGACCCCAAAACCATTTTAAATGCTGCACTTGCAGAAAACTGATTGTTACAAGATTACACTGTGATGATTAAGCAAATGTTTGGGAAGACCCTGAAAGGTGCAGAAAATAAAAATTTGGCATTGTTATTCCATGTAAATTAATCCCTGACAGATTAGATTTTACCCAGTGGCACTTTCAATTATGTGCCTCAAATAAGGTTTTAATTTAGATTTAATAAGACAGTTATTGCATGATAATTAAATACTAATGGATTATTAAAAACGTATTTTCTCAGGTTTAACAATCTCACAGTAAGCACATCTCTCTAAACCTGAATACACATGGTTTTAATCAGTCATTGGAATGAAGTTATAACATAGTTGCTGAAAGTTGAAGTATGTGATTGGACTCAAGAAGACAATTACAGTATGTCTATTACACAAACATGGATTTGATAGAAGAATTAATAGGCAATAACCATATTTATCTGCTAAATAATGGTATTGATTTAAAAGTATTCATATGCCACCCATATTAACTGAATTTAAACTTAAAAAGGATATAGAAGAACAAATACATTTCATTAAGCAGACTTACATGCAGGACTGGTCAGTAAAATGCATTTCTTTAAAAAAAAATTCTCAACTAAAAGACATTTCATTATTCTTAGACACAGATTTTTGCTTAGAAGTAGTATAGTGCACTTTTTATATAGTGCCTGTTAACAAAAATATAACTTTATCACTTGCCAAGAATGATGTCACATTTTTAGTTTTTGGCCAATTCCTCAGCCAACTGGAGTCTACTTCTGAAGCATGTAAAACTATTTATCTTTCAAAAAATCTGGCAATCTCATTGAACACTTCTACACACATTGATGTATTAGATACTCCTAGCAACCCAGTAAACAGAAAATAATCTGGAAGATTAACTTAGCTAATGAGATTATTTAGTAATTACAGGTATTCTAATTAGCATTAGTGAATACATCCTTAAAAAATTGATTGCTTAACGACTAACTGTCCCCTGTTGCTCCAGAGGACATTGCTTCACTAAAGTCCTTTACAATGCCTGAGCCTGTGCCAAGAGAATATGGGTACTGGATGAAGCCCCATAATGATACCTTTAATCAATACTTGCAGAATAAAATATATCTGAAGCAAGCTATATGCACTGAGACTATTACCAGCTTTTTAGGATATTCTTACATGTATCTGCACTACTGACACAAGCCTGCAAATATAAAGCAATCAAGCCCATCTTTCTGCAAGGCACGGATTACCAGCATTTGCTAATCTATTCATACTTTCTGCTCTTGGCAGTTCCCCTCAAAATCTTTCACAGAACGATCAGCCTGGGAAAGGAATAATATCCCTTCAGTTGCACCAGCACAGAAGTGGAAAAGAAGACTTTCACAGCAGGAACCCCTTGTTAAATACCCTGGCACAAGAGATGCCAACATAGCAGTCAAAAACTAATCATATCAAAAAGGAAAATTAATTTGGTGGTTGTATGCCAGTTGTGAGCACTTGAGAGCTGCTCTCTGGTTCTGCACTATGGCAGCAGGACAACCGCTGGGGAAAAAAAAAAAAAAAAAAAAAAGAGGTGTTTTAAGCCAGACTAAAGGTACCTTGGCAGGCTCTGTGGGTGAGCCTGCATTGCTCCTGCCAGCACTACAATTATTAGATGCTATCATCCCCTTGCATTCACTACTACATGCAAACTTTTAAAACAAACAAGCAAAACAACCACACAATGAAGTAATGGGCTGTTTTGCATTTCTCCTGGCATGGATACAATCTCATTCATCTGATAGCCATGCTACTGAAACCAAAGCACAGAAAACTCAAAGTCAAACAAATGAAAATGCATAGATTTATTCTTGTACTCACTCTCCCAGACAGCACAGGAAAGGAGAGACAGTACAGAACATTTGCAGCGGTATCTATGGGATGACAAGCACTTAAAACCATTCCGCAGCACAAGCTCAGAGCTAGCATTTGTGCCAAGTTTCAATGACATGCTTCAGTAACACAAATTGCTTACTGTTGGGCTTTGTTTAACCACTCTCTTTCTAGCAGTTCTCTGAACTATGGAGTCTTCTCCCCAAGAATACAAAAGCCTAAGGTATGAGTTCATTGCTAAAGAACGAAAGCATCTCAGCAGCCCAGGCTGTCTGGTGGTTTGCTTAGCTCCTCTACACCAGTTGTGAGTTTTCTTCTAATTTAACTGTTAGGGTTTAAACTAAAAAGAATCTGGTCAGTGAAGCTCTCTTATCTATCCAAGCACAATCCTAATCCAAACCAGGATCATCTCTCAGTAAGACTTTTTTTTTTGTTGTTTAACTGAGGAAATGTAGCACTCCTAAAACACTACAGTGTTTGCAGTAAAGACTGAGGATGAGTTTTGTAGAAATGCTGTGATTTCATTTCACCTTTAGAAAAGATGCGACTAAAGCACCTTTTTTTTTTTTGCTTTTTATGAACCACTAGACAGGCAGCAGACTTTTTTTCCCACAGAAAGCCATATTTGCCTCAGTGCTCTACAGCAATCTGTAAAACTTGCCTCTATCACTGACTAATTATTACTCTTAAGGAAATGTTTTTCTAATGCTTATATCTGAAGCCATCAGACAAACTATAATTTGTGACCAGCCTTTGTATTTGGTAATAGCCTGACGTGGCAGAGTCAGAATCCATTCATTAGCTCTGGCAGGCAGCTCCAGCCTCCTGTGCAAGGAGCAAAGATTAATACAGACATTGTACTCGGGGTGGCCCTCATACTACAAACTCTATGGTTTCAGCTTCACTTACGAATCCAGAAAACTTTTTTTTCTTTGCTCAGGAGTAAAATTGTTAGTGAGTTAAAGCAGTGATGTTTATAGTCAAACTTACTGTGTAAGACATAGCTGATCATTATTATTTACACAATCCTAGAATATTCATCCTACTTAGTTTAAATTATATGCCACCAGCTACTCCTCATCCTCAAAAATGCACAGGGACAAATTTTTTATTGCAATGTGACTGACAGGGATGGGAGAGCAAATGTTCCAACTTAATTATGAGAATAGTGCCTAAACAAGAAATAGTAGAATATTTCCAGAAAACAACTCAGAACTCATGAAATTTAGGCATACCTTTTCCTCTGTCTTCCTCAAAATAGGCAGCCCTGTAGCAAGGTGTCCTGCACTTTCTTACATTTCCAGTTTGTGCTTTGTGTTGCTAACTAACAGTTTATGTTTGGCTTTTTGAGGTGGTTTAATTTCTGTCACAGTTTTCGTCCCAAGTATTTGTTCCTGATTGCAAATTTATCTTTTGACACTGAAGCTCATGTTGATAGGGAAAAGTAATTTAATCGAGCAATTTAAGGCTTGATTTCCCAAACTACTTGAGCATCTGCTGAATTAGATCCTGAAATCACGCTATGAAAAAGCATAAAGACTCATAGTCCAACTGTGAACTGGGATGTTTATTGTCTGGGTTCTCTATGTTTTAATTTCACTCTATATCTACCATCTATTACCCAGGCGCAATATGTAAACATAATCTAAATTGAACTGTAAATGCAACACACAATTACTCTGAATTAGAATTTAGTAGATTGCAAGAAAATAACACAACCTGAGAATAAAATGCTTAAACTACCCATGCCTTTTAAATCTATTCATTTAGCTTAAAAGCAAAACAGAGCTAGCATATCTCTTGCAGAGATCATCAATAACACCAGACAGACTACCCAACACATCTTTAGTCGCATCTTCTTTTATGGAAACAAAAAGACTGAAGAAGGCGGCATTCAACTCCACTCTTCCTTCTACACAGAAAATATCTAGTCTCAAAATGCACATCATTTGGAAGGAAATTATGAGGAAATTATGAGCTTGGTCCCTAATTTTTTTCATTATGTGTTTGCTCATAATTCCTTCATGTATGGAATTGACAGGAGTTACACTAGAGTAATAAATTTACTTTTCCTCTTCTTTCTTCAAAGCAAAAGAAGTTAAATTCCAGCCATGGTTATGGCCTCAGGGAATCTCAGGTTTCACTCACACAATAGCAGTGACTTTATATGGTCCAAGACACCCCAGGAAAGCCATGGATAAATGTCAAAATATCCTATTTCTCTGCTGTGTATTTTCTCTATGTCATAGTAGCTTTATTTTTTAAGTAAACTACATTTACAGGTTGCTATTCCTTTTAATTCCATTTACATCACTAGATGTGTGTCTGTAGAGTCTAGGGACCTCTTTTGTTGTCCTGCTGCATGCACACTCCCAGTACCCCCTGTACTTGCACTTTAAGACTCATCCCATCCTAAACAGTCTCCCTCGAGGATGGGGAATCTTTCCATTGCTCAAAGCAGAATTAATCTGTTTGAGAGGCCAAAAACACCCCCACACCTTAGTACTATCCAAGAATAATGCCTAAAGAAGTAATAGCTGCATCCCCTGTGACCACATGAAATGACATCATGAGTCCGTCCAGACCCAGAGTTCCTGGTTCCCCTGGGTCCCACCAATCCAGAGGTCTTCCTAAATGGAACATACAAGTGATTTCTGCCTTCCAAACATGACAAAAGCCATTCATAATGATCTCATGCAATACACAAGGAGGAGAAAGAGATAGAAAGTGCCAAACTTATCTTTTAATGCCTTTTGCTCTTTCCAAGTATTTCTAATAGAGGTGAGAAGTCTTTTCAGTGCCTACTTCTCCACTGTTCTTTCAGCAATCACCAAAGAGACTGTACATATATATGCATACACATACACATTATAGAATGAAAGGTAAGACGACTGATTTAAATGTATCAGAAGTAAAAAAAAGCTGGGCTTTTAAGCCGATGAGGTGTCAAAGCCTGCTCAGCATTTACACGCTGTCAGAGCAGAGCACAGAGCGTGGACCTGCTTGGGAGCAGAGATAGGGAGCAAAATGAATCTAGAAGGATCACAATTCCAGTGAAATTCATAGAAAGGATTGGTGCATGCCACAGCGTATCGATAATATACCTTTTGTTAGATGTAATAAAGTCTCAGCAAGCACAGGTGATGACACAGGAAGCACAAACAAAAAGAGAGTGTCTTCAAAAACGCAGGCAAAACAACTCCAGATCATTTCAAGTTTAAAAGAAATATTACCAAAATCAAAAGCAATGTCTGGCAACCACTCCTATTCAATTCTGACTGTACTTCATTAGGGTTCAGAGATGGCTTTAGCCAAGGCCATCAAAGACAGACAGTTAGAGCTGCTACCCTCAGGCAGCTCACGGATCATTTTTCCCCTAAGGAAGCTCCTGAATATACAGTAGAAAAACCCACTATGAAATTTCCAGAATGGAAACAAAATACTTCTCTGAGGATATTTTCCTGTGATCTTAGCTACCTGATGTTTATCTTTTCCCTTCAAATTTCTTTTCTGGGTGCTGGCATGGGTGCAGCCTGTTAGTTTGCTGACCGTGCAGAGGTTCTCAGAGCAGCCAGGGCGGCTAAGCTCATCTCTAAAGGCATTGCAGGCAAATCTGATTTAGTTTACATTTTAAACAGACCAGAAACATGGACACAGGAAGCTACCACATCTCAGATGAGGGAACAGATTAGGCTGTTCACTCTCCATTCTAAGAGCATGTCTCACTGTGTCTTAACAGCAGGGCTCCAGGACCCCATGAGGGTGGGCTCTGAACTGAGACTTTTTGGTCTCATTAGCCTCACGTATACTGTTTGGTCTTGGGTTGCAAAATGGTATGAAGATTGCAAGCAACGTGGAAAGCAGTGGTCAGTATTGGGCATTCTTCATGTCCTACGCGTTGCATGATGTTGCAAGCAAGGTCAAATCCATGAATTCAAAGGACACTGTTTCACCTAACCAAAAATGTGGCTTTTCATATTCATTTGAAGAAAACAGTACACATACGACTAATAACTTAGAGTCATCAAAAAGTACTAGGCTATTAATATATTGCAGTGACACGTATCAGTAAAACTTTGGAGACAGACAGAGAAATCCCAGTGGAAGACAGTCAGGTTTTATGGTGGTCATGTCCCTAGGCCAAATCCAGCCTGCGCGAAAATGTGCTGACACCATTAAAGATACCCCAAGGATGAATTAGACTCATTACATAATAAGATCTGTACAGGGGAATTTCTTACAGTCTTGCTGCTAGAGCTTCTAGTCTTAAATAGGATTTGTACATCCCTAACTTACAATGAAATTTCCAAAGTATTTTAAGGCATATATCACCCAGACTACATAAAACTGATTTATAGAACTGGTTTCCAAAACTTACATGCTTCAGCCTTCGGCCCAGCCTGTTTCACAGTATCGCTTAGAGCTGTTAAATTGTGGATTTAGTCCCACTCAGAACAAGACTGCACTTCCCAACTGGAAGAAGTGAGCCCTACGAGATGAGAAGACAAAAAGCTGCTCATCTCCAGAGAACAAAAAGCAAGCACTGTCCCCATGGCTAACAATAAAATGAGCCATTTGCACACCAAAACATGCTTCCCAAAAAAAGCTGCTGAAGCCATTATCTTTTAGGTATTGCAGAAATAAAATAGAAGGCACAGGACTTGTCCTTCCCACTATGGGTTAAACCTTGGTAAAATAGGGCACATCCAATGAACCTGAAGGAGGAGGTGAAGTAAGACTGCCTCTGTGGTTGCAAGCTCTGTGCTGCTTTCAAGCCTCCTGAATTAAGCTCAGCTTGACATTTCAAAGCTTTGTAGAGGTTGGTCATTCTCTCAAACTTGACACAGTCATAAATCCAAGGCACTGTGCAGCCAGGCACAGAATTGGGTTTTTTTCCAGGATGAGAACACATCTGAAACAACACGCTCAGCCTGTATGGTATTATTTACTTACAGCTGAGCCTAGGAGATCGGGTAGCAGGAGCCTCAGAAATTATCCCAATTATTTGAAATTGCAGTACAGTGTAAGAAATCTGTCAGGAGAGAGGAGAGCAAGAGAGAGCAGTGGGAAAAATTAAGATGGATTGATAGCTTTTTTTTTTTTGAGAAAGCAAAATGAACCAAGGCAAGTATTCAAAAATAAGTTACTAAAAAACATTTTATAAACCAGCTTTAAAATCTTGTAATAGCATTAGCTTACCTTCTGTTTTGTCTGAAGAAATATATATGAACTAATAATGTTCTCATGAGATTTCATTACTGAAAAGGCTCATTACAAAAGGCATTAAAATACTAATTACCTCATAAACTATTCAGTTGTGTACCCACTGGGATAGTACTCACGAGTGCTCAAGCTCTTCATAGATCCAGCTAATCAATTAATGCTCATTACAACTAGAAAGAGTATGCAGACTGCAGCATGCAGGAGAAATAAATAAGTCAGAGGTTAGCAAAGAAAGTGACTTGGCTGTAATGGAGCCTTCCTTTGTAACACAACTGTTGTCTGCTACGATCTAATTTTAATCAGCCTTTTTGTTACTTCTGGTAACATGACTCTTCTCATCCTAAGAATCTCAGCTATTGTTATTGCTCTGTGAAGTACATAATTTATTATGGGAGATACATCAAATGCCACATGGAGATTCAAGTGGACAGCTATAGCGCTCACTGATTCCATGCTAACATTACCTACTGGGTCAGTAAATGAAGAGGAGAGGGGCTTAGAGGTGTGTCTTGGGTGGTCTCCTTCAAAGAAGAGAAGCAGCCACACAGAGACAGCTGGACTGCCAGCTCTCCTGCACATGCTCCCATGGAAAGCAAAGCCCAATGCCAGTGCCTGCCCACCCTCTGACAAGGCTTGGGAAGGGACAGGAGACATCTGTCAGTGAGAATTGGGCTCTCACGATGTTTTATAATCACCATGGGGGAAGGGATCTTGCTTTACACCTCGCAGACATGGCAAATATGCTCCTTCACTTCAGGAGCACCAGGACTGCAGACTCTCTCTCCTTGCTGGACGTAGCTGCTCAGTCTCCACGCGAGGAGTGCTTGGATCTTGGGTGAAGCCTGCTGGGCTCCTCTCCTTGCCTTTTGCAGAGACTTCTACAGGGAGGCTCCTGGAACACATGCTGTCATTATTAGACTTGTGTGGTTCATCACTCATGATGCTTAGCATCCCACTAAGATACAAAGGATGGAGACAGACCTGCAGGTAGCCCATGATTTTAGGCAAACATCGTTTCCCAACCACGTGCATGATTTCTCCTTTCCCGTAACAGCCAGCAGGCTGGCAATGTGTTGCTTAAAGAAAAACATTTTGGGAAATGTAGCTCTCGGCACAATCCACAGCATTTCTGGTTAAAGACAACCACTACTTATTCCTGGCTGCTTATGATCCCTTCACACATGCAACTGAAGAGCTTCACTTCTGCTTGAGACCTTAAAAATATCTGCGGAAGGATCTTACATATTCCAAAGATGTGCATGTTTATGGTCTCTGTTGTTTTCACAGTGGAGGGGAAAAACCAAAGACAGGAACTAGTAAAGTGAAGAATTTTAGAGCTTCTTTATCCAGATGGTCATGGTCCAGGTTGTGGTGGTCAGGAGCCCCAGGGATAGCCTAGCTCCTCCTCTAGGAGGAAGGAACATGCTGGATGGGTACTACAAGTCACAGCTACATTATTTGAATTTTTGTGGGCAGTATTAAACTGGCATCATATATACCAGTTTTACTAAGACTAGCATAAACATGTCTTGAATTTTAAGTGTAGTAGAAAGGGAAGTTTTACTTTCTAAAATGTTTAAAATGGAATCAAGCTACCTTGTTTTCTGAAATTAAGGATTTGGGTATCCTTGGAAAATCCCAGAAACCATAGACTTCACCAAGGGCAATTAATTCCTATTTTAGTTCTCAGCAGTGATGCAGTTGTATTCCAGTTTTCACATAAGCCCTAGACTAATTCAGACTAATTCAAACACTGCATGGATCAAGTTTCCAATCAAACCACTAACATCAATTGAAAGACTGACAACTCTGAAGACTGATGTAGAACAAAATTCCCATTCTTTGTGCAAATGGTAGTCATCTCAAAGCTAGTAAGTGACTTTTGAATAACACAGATGGATTTTCAGCTATTTATCATTCTTCCACATTCAAAAGCGTTTCAGGAAAAGTGGTTTCTTAACAAAAGATAAGGTAATCCACAAATAAACAGATGGACAAAGCTAGCCAAGTACACGTAGGTAAGATTATGCTTGCACAGTAAAAGAGCACAGAATGAAGAAGGGAAAAAAAACCCCAAACAAACACCAAAACCACAGAAAAGAAAAAAAAATATGCACATGCATATGTGCACAAACATACACCTGCAGGCATTTGACCAACAGAGCTAGAGCTCTTCAGATTGTTAGCTTATAATATCGCCTACCACTACCTCCTGTTTAAATGAAGTACTCATAGAGTTTAGATTTTGTATGCATCCAAATATTAATGTGTTGGCAGGATTTTTTAATTTAAGAGGATTCCTAGAAGATGAAGTTTTCTCTCTGACACATGCACACACTGCACACCACCACCAGCCTTCAGAGCAGCTGTACATGTCCATCCAATGAAAAGCAGATCAAGACTTCACCCACCCTCACCCAGGGTATCTCCTGGCTGCAACGTTGGCAGCCAAAACAAAGTTCATGCTTAACCTCATGCTAAAGACCCTCTGTTAACAGTCAGGGAACACATTTCATCCTCTTTACATATATTTCTTCTGAACAACAAGCAGCACATAAGGCAGACTCAAGTCAGATCCAGTAATGATGCTAGGTATTTTGGAAAGAAAGAAAAAATAGCAAAAATTTGGCACAGTAAGGCAAATGTCATACTTTGGTGTATAGTGGTGTTCTGTCAGAAGCCAGACATATTAAAAATATTTACATAATTTAAAATAATTTGTACAGGTCTAGTAAAGTCTATTTTGAGCTTTGGGCTTTAATAAAAGTTTAAACATTTGCTAGATCCCATTGGACTTCATGTGTAACCTTGGCATTTGAGGGCAGAATTAAGGATACAACATTACTAAACTCTTCATATTACTATGAGTGTGAACTGAAATACCATAATAAAAATATAACAGTATTTCTTGTGACTTGAAAATAGCCCTGGACTTTCTATGTATTTCCAGATGGGAAACTAAAAACGTACTCTGTGTTTCCATGTGTATACTCAGAGGTAGCTTTTAGTCTAATTTCAGCATTCCAGAATAACATGGGCTAAATACAACAACATGAATCATTCATCAGCTTCAAAGAAGTATCTGGCAATTTTTCATTACGCATCATTAGGGACAGGTACCAATACCTGTCACTGACTGGTACAAGAGAGTTAAAAATTCCCAGTGACTGCTTGGCATGATGAATAAATTATAAAAATCTCCTGATAATATTTTGGGACCTAGAGAAAATAATTTATCTTTAAATAATATGTAATGAACACCCATAGGAAGCAGAGTTTAAAGATTAAGTCAGAAAAAGTCCATATAAGATGCTGGAAGAGTTGGTAAAACACCAGTGTGCAAAAAGAAAAGGCAAATATGTACCGTACTCTAAATAGAAGAATAACATTAAAGTCAAAAGCCAAAACCTACAGAATGCTTACTTGTCAGCATCAAACTGTGAAAGGCCAGAACTTGCCTAAAGGGAACTTCTGAGATTCAGAAATAAAAGTTTGGTCCTCAGTTAATGCAAAACCCACATAGTTCCTTTGCAATTTATGATTTTGTGCAGCTGAAGATCAGGGCTAATTTAATAAAAGTATTCTTTGACTATAGCAAAACCGTTACCTCTAATTTTTTTAATTCTAGACAAATATGAAATTCCAGTTTAAGCCAATTATTGGGCTTATTTCTTTTCTGGACACTTATTTTGGAAAATTAAAACAAGAGAGGAGCTGCAGTAAAAAAGGTGGCTATTTTGTTTTAAGTAATTTCCAGCAGACTGAGAAACAAAGCTACAGGAATCCTGGCTCCCACTTTTCTATTTTACAAAGGCTTTGTTTTTATAAAAACATAATTTGAAGACCAAGCTTTCATGAAAGAAATTGTAATACAATGAAGGTAACAATCCTAAATTTAAGTGCTTCCACACTGATATTATTACTAAATGAAGAATTTAATACTATCTTAAAATAAGATTTTTAGAAGATTTTTTTCAACATCCTAATGAGTTGGTTTCAGTGTGACCTGAATATATAAAGTAGCATAAAATATAGCACACCCATGAGTAGAAGAGGTAGTTTTTGCACAAATTAAATTATATTTCTAGAAAACTTACAATCTTTTACTCAAATCTTTAAGTTCATCTTTAGCTGGTCAATGTCCATGTTCCCTCTGCCTCTGCAAAACTACTGGGATGTTATTCCAACAGCATCAAGTATTTTGCTGTTTTCTTGGTAACATAGGTAAACTAAATAAGGCTAAACTAGCTAAAGCAGAGTAATTTGGAGGTGGCCACATTGCCAGAGAAACCGCAATCACTCCTCAAGTACACAAGCTGTGAGTAAAGACTGATTTGGTCCCCTGGGAGAGACAGGGGGTATCCAGTAAGGTGAGCTATTCAGTAATAGTATCAGGAGGATATAGAGAACAGAGGACATGACTAAATACAATACATCCCTTGAAGTTTTACTAAAGAGAATATTTGGGAAGATTATTCACAACATTTCATACACTAAAATCTCAGATAAACGTTACTGGCCAGCTATTTGCTAGTAAAAACCGCAAGCAGAGCAAAGTTTGCTGTGTAAGTGTTTCCAGGGTGGGAGACCCAGCGTGTCCCAGTTTTTAAATTACCTCCAAGCATAAATAAGACAAGTCACACTAATGAACAGCTGGAAGACAGTACATAACCCTCCCACTGCTGAAAAGTGTCACTGGCCATATCTGACAGAAGAAACAACAAATGCTGCGAGCATCTCATCAGACCGAACACAGTATTTCAAATATGCCTGTGATCTTAGAAGGAGCTCTACAGGGGTATTTGTTAGTCCTGGTTTGGATATGGTTGACATTATGTGAGAAGTAAGTGCTCTCCTGAGATTTCAGTGAAAGTCACGATGCCAGGGAAGCTGATCTCACAAGGCTTCCATCATCTCCGATGACAGAAGTCTCAGAAGATCAGTTAATTTTTGTCATTATGAGCCAAAATCTCACAAGTAAAGTTCAGGGAATTTCAGGGGCATTAAATCCAAACACAAACCATCACCTTCATTTGGATTTGGATCCTAAATTTGAGCCTGCTCCCTGTAAGCCTGAGAAGCTCATAGTCTCCCCAGTCTTTTACTAGTCCTGAAAAAACACTCCAATTCAACAATTACATTGATATTAATAATATTAAAAATTAATATTAACTTGAAAAAATACATATACATAAATTCTACTTAGATAGAAGTTGTGTTTTCTGGAAGTGGCAGCCAGAAATTCTTCCGTGCTTGTTTCAGCTCTTCCACTGACAAACTGGCCTTTAGTGAGTCACTTCACTTTTCTCTCTCAGTTCAACAGTCTAAAATTACTTATCTCACAGGAATGCTATCATAATTAATAAACTGTTTCATTAGCTACTGTATAGTTTTTAGAAAATGCTTTTTAAGCCTCTTCATAAAGAAGAGATTTATTGGCATGAAAATTTTGCTTCTAGCTCTTATGTCCTTGGTGGTTAAAATATGGTAAGGTATCTAACACCGTCCCCTCAAAGCCCATCACTTGTCATAAGATGCACTTGTACATCCCAAGCAACCATCAAGCTTAACACGCAACAGCCTGAAGTGCAAAACAACTTTCATTATTCATGGCTCTTGCAAAAATCTTGGAAAGTGAAAGCTGTACATATTCCAAGCAAAAGACTGAAATATATCTATGCAAGGCAGAACTTCCATGTAACACAACCTTGTTTTTACTTTCATAATTTCCATTTTTTTCCCTGGCTTCACTACTACAAGGACTCGCTTTTACTTGCACCAGCTCCCACTGACACAGAATTCTACACAAGCAAAACCTTTTCTGGAAAGGATGGTTCAGCACCAAACTAATCCCCCTCACAAATTCAGATGCATCTGACTTAAGTTTCAAAATGTTACAGCACACAAAAGCCAGCAGTTCTTGTGTTGGGCTAGATGATAGCTACAGCAAGCAAATATTAGGGTTGTATTTCAATAATTGCTATGGTTACAAAATCAGGGTGGACACTGGAGGAAAAAGGAGAAAGAGAAACAAATCTACAAAGACAGCAAATCCTCTGAGGAAACAGAGGGTGGTGGAGAAACAGAGGGAAAGAGAATGGGTGAGGACTGGTGTGTAGGGGAGAAAGAGAGGTCACTTTAACACCCAGCTGAATCAAGGCAAACAAAATAATAAAAATCCCCGTTCTTCTCGGGAAGTAGTGCTGATAGTATCACCACAGGATAAAGTGACACAAAGAAAGAAAAATGCAAGGAATTGTTACAACTTGTATCTGCAACAAGCAACACACTTTGTATGCACTCAGGAGAAGCAAAATCAAATATTCAGCACATATTTGCAGCAGTGATGAGTAACTGAACTGGCTCCCTTCTCTATTGCACTTATTGAGCCACTGACAGCTTAAGAAGAATTAGTTCCTACCCAGTCTACTTCATAATTCAGCATTTAGGCATGACGGGTACAAGGTCCTGTTTCAGTAAACAAAACAAAATATCATTAGCTTCACCCATCACGATAATACCTTAACCCACAGCAAGGCATACTGTCTGCAGGCAAAGCTACTGCCCAGGAAGGATTTTAAAGCATAGATCAGGAGGACGCTGGAAGGTTGGCTTTGGTGACTTTAAAACATAAGCACAAATGTAACAAGAGATACAATTTCAGAACAGTGAGTTTTGTCAACAGTTGCAGGAGCACCATGGTTTTTAACTATTTAACAGTTGCTTCCTCAAAAACATTTCTTGGTAGGGACACAGGAAATTTTGTCACAACTCTTTTTTTATATTGGAAGGCTTCACTGATATTTTTTTTTCTGCTGCTGCTTTCCTTGCTTTATTGTGAAGGACAAGATGAGCAACTGCTGTTGAAAGTTCTGCAGAGATGCAACATTTCTCTTTCTGCTCAGTAGTACAGAATCTATGCAAAGAAAAGCTGTCTGGCCCTGAAGCAACACATGTTGCTCTATTAAAGTGATTCCTTTCCCAGCCAGCTTGATTTGAACATAGACTTCAAACTGTTCATTATATCTAAAGGAATATCTTCAGTCATGAAGTATTAAGGAGTTAAACCTAGAGCGTCAGTGGCTCTGATCCTGCCCAGACCCATCCTGCCAGCCTCCTTCCAGCATGGGAACCTCACAGACCTGGTCCCAGAGCTGGTACCCAGTGGGATGTCCTTCCCAAGGCCACTAGCTGGGCCAGAATGCCACTGCTTTTACAGCAGTGATCTTGTTTCTGCATCCAATGGCTGATAAAAGGGCTGAGCCAAGTACCACACCACCAGAGCTGGGGGTCGGAGCTTACTCCAGCAGCTCCTCCCTTTGCACCAGTCGAACCACCACACCTCACAGGCAGGGAAACACACGCTATTTGTAAAACACAAAGCAGCAGAAGACTCCATCCAAACACAAACCCAAATCTGAGACTGAGGAAAGCCAGCCACCACTGAGTTGTTCCTGCTTGGTCGTTTTTGAAGAAAGCAGCAGAGCCTGTCTGACAGCTGTACAAAATGGATCCAGTTCCCCGCAGCCAGTTGTGCCTTTCTGCTGGGATGGAGAGATGAGTGATGCTTAGACAGGGATTTTCACAGTCGCCAGTAGGATCTGGACCTTTAACTCTCATGAAGTCACATAAAAATTAGTGCTGATGACAACTGGCTAACTACAATGTCTTTCACCTCACTCTTCCTGTTCTGCCAAAGCTGTCCACCACTCTTAAGTATATTACGAGTTTCAGTTCATATGGATATTTTACCATTATAGTTAGGAACAAGCTCATTACTCATTTATAGCTTTTCATTTCTGTCTTTTTTTCACTCTTACATCTGTTAGACACTTTAAAATTAACTTTCATATTATTACTGTTCAACCTAGTAATACATACAAAGCAAAAAAAAAAAAAGTCCAAAAACCTACATACTTCTGATACAGAAACCACTTCTTTTCTTTTTTTAAAAAACAACCATACAGATTCTGTCAGGAAGGCAGGCAAAGCAAACACTTATTATATTTCATTTAAGTTTTATAAAACTAGGTATCTAGTGAGGGGCAGAGGGAGAGGCAAAAAAAAATAACAGGTCAAACTCTGTTTTTAAGTTAGGATTGTTTTCATTGCTAGTCTGTTTTTATACCTCCTTTCAGAGCTCATAAATCTCTGCATTGCAAAATTCAGATAGAGATACATCAGCTTCACTGAAAAGACCTGTTTTCATGCAGCCTTCCAGTGGTTCAGTGCAGACTATTTATCTTTCACTCCAGTAATCCACACAGTATTGCACTTCCGAGTTATAAAACCTCGGACACTCTGAAACTGCAAAACAAACTGTATGTAAGCAGTACATTAAGTCAAAGGGAACGCCAACAGTTTTGAGTTCATAATATTCTCACCCTACTGAACCACATGTTAATACATGTGGTATTCTGCATATTCTTACAACCTGGACTTACAGCTATGTTTCCTCCATTTGCCAACGCAGTATTTTTTAATACAAAATCAGTGTGGCAGCATGAAGATTTTATCCAGTCAGCTCTGAGTCTAAAACAAAAGCAGTAAAGATTTAGATGTCCACTCATTCATTTACTGAGAGTTTCAAAGCATGAGGTGATAAGCTAATTGACAGGCACACTGTGAGGGAAATTGAGATTGTTGTGATAAATTAAACCAGTTCTGGGATGTCATCTGCAATACTCAAAATTAATTTGAAGTAATATTTTCTCGAAAAAATAAACCAAGAAATGAGCATCTTGAGTTGCAAAATGTGGCTTTCTATGAATGCCAGTAAGTACAAGCTGATTAAAATATGAATAGATAAATAAACTGCATATTCTAAAAACATTAATTCAACACACATTCTATATGTGTCTGTGTATTTATCAGACTGGCTTCCATTTCCTACTGCAAACTGATTAGAGACCAATCAAGGGCATGAATCTTTTGCTGTCTATCTGCTTTCTCTAGAAAAACTGGTATCACACGGCATCCATACCTGTATTATTCATTCATATTTATTTTACAGAGTCATACAAGTCACCAAATAGTGTTACGACTGCTGCATACCAAATTGTGCTTGCATTGCTCAGGTACATGCTTTCACGTGCATAAGGCGAGACAGATTCAATCTCACATCTGGATCCTGCATTTAGAGGAGCCTTTCTTGCATTCCCTCATGGAGGCACAAAGAAAATGCTGATCCATCTACCATGGATTTGGATGGCTTATGAATCATGCCCAAAGTCCCCCAAAATTCTCCAGATATTGCAGCCATGAGCTGCAAGTAGCTTAGAGCACTCTGCCTAGTGTTCATCGCATACATTCTTTGCAAAGTGGGGCCAGCCAAAGAGAACATAAGCAGTGCTGGATGCACCATCAGTAATAACATTAGCAGAATCTGGGAAAATCTGAAATTCCTTCCTAATACAGGGCACAATCTACCAATGTACTAAGCACCCTTTTTTTCCATTTCTTAAAAAAAAGTTGCCAGAGTATGTGAAGTCACATTCTTTGAGCACGAAGTGAAATAGTTAATAATAAGAACAAACATGCTTGTAATACAGATGATTCACATTTAAAATTCATCAATTTACATGTAAGAAATAATTTTGATCTGAATCTTTCCTAGATCTTTTCTACTTTGCATTCATGCAGAGTATTGTTAATAGATTCATATTTTTCAACGAACTGGCTAAAAAAAGAGCAGTTTTACATTACATGTATGCTCAGACATGAAGTATAAAACTAGAACATAGGATATAAAAACCACCCCGCATTTAAAAAGAAGAAAGCTCTGAATTATGCTTCTTACTCTCAATAGTTAATGCATGTATATTTTTTCCACCTCTGGAAAAGCAGCAGAAAGCCCCCAAGAAGCAAAAGGACTCCTTGTTCACGATACTGTGTTTTGGAACTGATAGCAATTTCTGTCTGAAAGAGGCAGCTTCATATGTTAGATTTAGGGGCAAAACCTGCTTATCCAGATTAAAAAGTGGTTTGTATTAATGTACAGTTTCAGGTACTCAAGCAGAGAAATCTCACTATATGCACCGATAATTTAATCTTGGTCTTGGGTAGCCTCACACTTCCAGTAAAAGAAGAGGCAAGGGGTAGCGAGGGGAGAGTAAACTACAGAACCTTTAGTCCCCAAAACAGATGCCAGTTTTAGATTTATTCAGCCAAGGAGTATTTAGCTTGGCTCAGCTGTGCTTGAGTTGAAAAAACACTCGCCTATTCCAAAAAGTTTTTAACAAGCTCTGCTACAGATGCTGTTGCCATTTGGCATGTCACTGTCACTGTGTGGTACAGCAGAGAGAGAACTCTTGACCACAGGTTTTCCTTGGCTGGGGGAGCCAGCGTTTTTGGCTATCGCTCTTCTTCTGGCCAACTGGCTGCATGTTTATGGAGTGTGGTTTTAGACGGGGTGTTAACAGAGGTTGGGTTAACAGCCTAACCCAGACCAACAGTGAGGCGAAGGCATGACCTCTCCAATCTAAGAAAACAAAGACAGAATAAACTCATATATGTTGTTGCTCTTTAACCCACAGTCCTTTGCATGCACCGTAGCTATAGACAATGAGATATTTTTCTTTGCCTCAGGACAGATGACAACAACGTTAAAAGTTGTACCAGTCATGCAAAGTAGAAATATATAAAAACATGTGGTTGCTTAATCTTTGTCGGCTTGATTTCATTCTCTCACTTATGACAATTTTACCTTCGCAAAATGCCACTGAATGAAGTTCAGTGAAGTTACTCCTGTTTTCCACTATGATGAGATAACTTCAGCGGATAAAAACCCTACAGAGTTAAAACTGCAAACTTCTGTCCTTGTATTTCCACTATTTAGCAAATGGCAGCTCTGAAACAGAAAAGGCCTAAGTGTTTCTACATTGATAAACTCAGTTTCAGGGATGTTAGTGCTGAATACCTCCACAAGAGTGCATATAAGGGTCGGGAAAACTTACAAATGACCACTTGTAGTTTAGTTTACATATATTAATCCTATACTTGTGCATATGCCTGAGAAGCCTTGACTTGTAAGACATACAACAACTTATAAAAACCCTTTTGCATTTCACTCATACAAATAAACTATTTTTGTCCAAATTCTGACTCTTCATTTTGATGGCAACACCTTTGTTGCACTCAAGCAAAAGAAAATATCCCAGTTTTATACACACTGTTTGCTCTGCTTTTCTAACACTGCCATTACCTTCATAAATCATGCATCTGTCTGGAACAAACAAAGACTATATAGACTCTCTCCACACCAGACACTTTTTCCTTCACTCTTTATTAACAGACAATTTTTTTGTAAGCTAAGCTGGGGAGCACAAATGCTATCAGACAACCAGACAGACCATTTGCTTAAACTCTACTAATCTGCACCAAAATTCCTGTTTAACACAGTATGGATCTCCTATGCCACCCTTCAATTTGTTCCCTGTTACCGAGACTTCAACTATGACTAGGAACATCTTGAAAGTTCATAGGCACAAAGGCAATTTACTGCAGCATATTAAGAAAGAGTATAACATATGACTAAGAATGAAGTAAGCGGTGTCTGGCTACATCCCCCACTGTCTGGGTAATGGAAGAGCAATATAAGAAACTGAAATAATTTGTTAAAAAATTTCTTTTTACCATTTTGGCTTCTGAATGCATTGGGGGGACTTGAGGTGAAGCACACGGATTATTTAGGTTCGGCCCCTGCATCCCCATGATGTTGGAGTTCATTGACATTTGTCGCTCCATCTTTTAAAAGAAAATGGAAAAAAGAAGGGTTTTAAACATCTGGAGACATTTGCAAGAATTTATGCTTGGTTTCTATTTAAATGGACTCAGCTTTATTTCTTCAAGTCATGACTGGAAAAATAACAATCTGTGTCGTGAATTGCATGTGTGCATGCACACAGGCATGTATTTCATCAGAATCAGCCCTGAAAACTCACAACCAATTATAAAGAAAAGAGTTCTTTACTAAACAAATGTAGCAGCCACCCAGGTTTGCACTTTTTTTAATGATTTTCTCCCTTTCAGTATAACAACACTCTGAGTTAAGTGGTTTTAAAAGCATCACTGTATAAAGTTGTGGCTTCTCCTGTCAGATCAGCCCAACTTAGCTTGTTAAAAATATAAATAAAAATCTATACTCTTAAGTCTATCAAAAATGAATTGGCCCTTTTTCCTTCACTTGGACTGCTCAGCTGAGGAGAGTTTTCCATCTGCTTTCATGTACTGCAGATAGCAAAAAACAAAGAGGAACTCCTTATGGTTACTCAGAGCCCCTTCTGCAAGCCAACCTCACTAGGCTGGGAAGGAGGAATACAATTTTCAAATGAAACCTAATGGCAGTAAGGCCTGGATAAAATAATTTCCTGAAGTGTCTTCCCTCAAAACAGGCAAGTTGGGTTTACTCTGCTTGTCATTGGTAGGGGTGACAAGCAGGGTTCTGCTTTCAATGAGAGCTGAGCATTCTGTTTTGCTTTTGGTCAGTCCTCTGAATCTTTGGCTCATGAAAAAAAGAAGCTTTTGGATCTTCCTGAGCTATTCCAAGCAGGTTAGCTATTTTTGTGTCCTTTGGTGAGGTACTGACTCACATCCTCCATGATCCCACCAAGACATCTCCATGACTCTCAGCCAGAGCACACCTGCCTGTCTGCAGAAAGAGCTGCCCAAAGGACTCCCTGGAAGCAACCTAAAGCCCCATAGCTTACACTGAAGCAGAATGTTTTCTCCATTTCAAGTTCCTTAGGAATCATGCCAGAAAAAAACTGCTCACAGTGACATGTCATATTTTTTTTGTTGAACTTCCTGGTCGATATTCCAGGGGAGACTTATTGATAAGTTACTAACTAATCTTTTTGCTCCAGCAGAGACATGCTGATCTAACTTCCACGAACAACT
The DNA here is from genome assembly GCA_033459285.1 of Clamator glandarius. NCBI lineage: Eukaryota > Metazoa > Chordata > Aves > Cuculiformes > Cuculidae > Clamator > Clamator glandarius. Next base: position 6,703,333 of record JAUNZM010000266.1, read on the forward strand.
GTGAGAACCAGAAATTGTAGTCTCACATAAACCATTTCTACATGGTCCCATACTAATTGCCCTGCCATTAACTGCAAGAGAAGTACTCTTCTGTAAGATGCAGCAGTGAGGTCCAGCTTCCTTAACTCAAAACACTTTGATTTCTTAGAATATCCAGCAGTCTTTAACCTCTGCATAGATTGAATCTCAAGCAAATAACCAGTCTTTCTTCCCTCCAAAACAAAAAAACTTACAGGCATGAGAACAGCAGAAGATCCAGGCATGGTGGGGTTGGGCAGGGTTCCTGGCATAGAGGCAGGCATAGGCTGTCTTTGTCGGTTGTGTAGGTGCAGTAGTGAAGACAGAGAACCTGGGACAGGCCTAGAAGAAAAGAAAAGAAAGGTGTCATGAACACAGAGACCAAAACAATCCTTTCTCTGCAAGCCAGTGCTAGGCACAGGCAACTCTAGACAAGCAGTTGCAGATAAGGCAATACAGCATTTGTCCTGTCCTGCATGAATCCATAGAACAGAAAGTTTTCAAGAAACGTGAATCACCTTCCTTCTACTATTTATCGGTTAAAGCAGCAGTATATTTCATTGGATAGAACATTAATGGAAACGTAACAGCCGATGTGAGTCTATGCACCTCTACATCTTACAGTGGCCAGCAAAAGATTTCTACAGATGAATCAGTGAAATTTCCTGGCATGCCACATCAGTGCCTTGCTGTAAATTCAGTCCTCTGGAACAAAAATATCTGGATGATAGTTTTGCAGACTATGGCAGAAAATTAAACACAATTTTGAAATGTTATCGCATGTACATAAACTACTTAAAATGAGCTGGTTTGCCTTTGCTCTTGCTCTTTTGTCCTGTGAAACTCTACCAACCTTTATTCCAAAGTGAGGTTCCTAATTTTGCCAGTTAGCATGTCACCAGGGCACAGAACATGTCAGGAGAAGGCGGGGTGGGAAAATTAGCAAAATTATATTCCGATTAAATAGCTTGTAAAGGCAAAAAGTATAGACTATGAAAAGCAGAGTGAGTTATTTTCGCAAATTGAGTTAGAAAGATTTAGAAGGATTTTTTCAAAGTACAGCACAGGGAAAGCGGTACATTTGAGAAAGCAGATCCACTCACAAAGAAGAACGATTATAAAATTAATGGATTAAACAAACTGGGACTACTTGAAAACAGTCTTTAAGAAGGTAGTCTTGGGAATTATTTAAATCAAACGGGTTTGTTGGTATTTTTTTAGTTTTGAAGAAAATATGAGTTGCTTGAAGTTTGGGGAAAATATAACTTGTTATCTTTTAAAAAAGCAAGAAAACAAGAAAGCTTTCACATATAGTACCTCAACAAACATCGTTAGTACAATTTGCTATGTTATATTTTCACAGAGCAGGATGTTCTGCAGAATAATACACGGTTACGCTCTTTATTAGGCAGTAGAGATACCCCTAAAGGTATAGAAAAGAACAGAGAGAAGGGGACATAGTTGTGACGTTTAAAGAGCCTCTGCAAGGCAGGAAATATGGAAAGAGTCTGAAGACATTTGGTGCCTCTGAACTTCAGGGTTGATTTTCAGCCTTGGCAGAAGCACCCCTTACTTCAGTGACAATTCCACAGCCAGCCATGAAAGCCTCATAATCAGGCAGGGCTGTTCAGGGAAGCAAAGTCGTAACTTCAGAGCTGCAAGGGGAAAGGCAGTCATTTCTCCCACTTGGTCTGAACTGAGTCACATCAAATAATGGGGCTTTACTTCTTGCCCCTTCAAATGTAAGTGATACCAGCAACCATGAATACATACACCCTCCTCTAAGCTTAGCTGTTACTTCCATTTATATAACAATAAATGAAGAGGCCAAAGGCTGTGACCAACAGGATTCACAGACATCCCATATGGAGAACACCATGTCCAGGAACACCAGCATCTTCTCACCCACAAGTCTCATCCTCTTCTGCCCAAAGGTCAAACCACCTAATCCCTTCTTCCCTAGAACTCCCCGGTATTTCCCATCTTTGGACTTTTAAGTTCTTCAATTCTCCTCTTTTCAAGCTCATTCCCCCTAAAATATTTCTGTACCAACAAATGCCACATCAAAGTCCTTGCCCCTGCTTCTCCTGCCCTCAGCTGCCCTCTCTTTAGCAGCTGCACATGACTGAACCCATCCTTTTGTCTTGGTTCTCCATGGAGAAAAACAGCCTGTGTTTTGAAGGATGTTCTAAAAATCCTCCCAGACACATACAGATCTAATTCAGAGGGAGGAATAAAAAAAACCCCCAAACAACAACAAATATATCTCTGATCCAGACAAGAAGCTCTTCTCATGCTTCCCTGGTTATCTACTGATGCAGGAATATGATGTACCTTACATCTTCACACATCCCCAAAGACATTGTCTCCCAAATATGTGGTGTAGCCCTGTGAGAGGGTACAAGAAGTGCTATGAGGGAGCATGGAACAGCTTCTGGGACAGAGGACTCTATGGACAGCTCAGCGCAAGGTGAAGTCTGTGGAGCTGTGAAGGTGGTGTAAGTGGAATGGATGTAGTGCAGGAAAAATGAACTCAGGTAATACACCAAGTACACAGCCCCTAACACATCCTGGTCTCCACTCAGAACACAGCTGCTCCATGCACAAGCACTCGTTCACACAAGAGGACTTACAAACCATTAGGAGAGGGTCAAAATAGCACAAAAACGCAGATTCAGCTATCCTTAGAAAAGAAAAATGTCAGCAGATACCAGGCTGAATGTGAGGAGAACTGTCAGTTTTGTTTCCAGAGGCTATGGTGACCCACACAAGCAGAGTCCACTTTCCACCAGTCCATCCTCACTGCAACTACAGCCCTGCCAAGCAGCAGACAACAAGTTCAAACAGGTCTTCCCTATCTTGTCCTGTAAAGTCTGTGAGACAGCTGCCAGATGGAAGGATTGAGACCCCTACACTGTGGGGGCTGAGGAGCAGAACAGAGCGTGGTACCCCCCTGCCTGGGACGCATCCTGAGTTTCCTCCCAGGAGAGCAGCAAGAAGGAGTGGACAGGAGAGGAGAAAGCACTGGTGCACTCTTGTGTCTGTCCTAGGAGGAGGCAGAGGTTAGCACCGACCCACCCACCAGACTTCTGCAGCCCTTTAGGTCCACCAGCTTAGAAACAGACTACGGGAACTGTGCTGGCTAACAGGAGTAAAGCATTCAATAAAAGTATTGCTTGAGTTTTCAGTGGGACCAAAGTAAAACTAGTACCATGACAACAGCCCCTCCATTGACTCATTCTGAGACTGTCCCACATACAGACCCTTTGTACAATTCACTGGTTTCATAATAAGCTTAGGTGTTAGGCTATTTGACAGAAACTTATTTTGGCCTGACCTATGCAATTTGCGTAAGTGATTCTCAAGAGACTGCACAGTTTGCACTTTGCTTATATGTTCCAGAGCCAAAAAAAATTCCCAAATTGCTTTAATGAATTTGGGAATATGGGACTTGGGCAAAAGGGAATTTATTGGTATTTATTAAAATGGCAAAGAAGCTTCCTTGCTGTCCCCAGTTTCACCCTTAATGCTGCTTTGCTTTGGGGGTCTGCATATGCTTTGCACTTAGTTAGAGAAAAAAAATTACTCAGTACTTCAGGTATTTTTTTCTTGCTATACTCCTGCTAGTCTGTTCCCAAGTGTGGTTTTGCAAAGGTGCAGAGCAGTCGGAGAAACCTTGTGCTTCAAGGCTGACCTTTTTTGTTGAAAAGACTGCACTGCTCCTGCCACCAATAAAAGTGCTACATAATGCACACCAGATTCTGCTCTCCATGGGGGAAGCCTGACATTGGCCAGTACTCATGGATATTTCTATTGCTTCCACATTGAATACAGGTCATCGATTAGCACATGCTCATGCACACTCACTTGCACAGACCTCAGGGAGCATGAAAGCTACAGAACTGTATAGGCTGAGATACTCAATTTGTCTAAAATATTTCTTCTCCTTCCAAGGACAACAAAATTTCTTTTGTTGTTGCTTTCTATCCTGCAGCAAAGAAAGTCAGTGAGAGTTTATAATTGTTATTTTTAATGTTGGACACGTTGACTCTGCTCCACTCTGTAAACGCTGAGGAAGTGTTGCCTGCAGCCTGTCAGTCAATATTGCTGACTGAAGGATTTTAATTCCTTGGCACCTGTGTTGTTAAATAAATAGGGTTATTGGGCAAACAGCCCATAAATAAAAGATAGATAAGATACAGAACTGGCAATTGCTCAACCTCACTGGAAATCTGACCATCCATGTTTGGGTTTTTTTCCCAACTTTAAGTATTTTCATCGTGTTCCAGCAGGAACCTGCTGTTGGACAACATGGGGTCTCGGTCAGCATTTGTACACTATCTCTTTGGATGTATGCAGCCTAGATGGATAATGTTACGGTGGCTTAGTAAAATACCACATGTTAGCCAAGCTGCTGTAACTGACCACATTGGCTCTCCTCCCTCTGCACGGTCACACGAGCACTGTGAGTCATCCTTACTAACATTTAAACAGATGGGCGGTACCCCGCTAAGCCATGGTGACTCGATCAGGTTCCATCATATGACTTTACCCAACGATTACAGATAACCCCACTAATGTAATTAAATATCTATGATATATACTTCGCTATGTGCTTCTTGATTAATACCAAATAATCTGTCTGCTATGATGCAACATCTATCTCACCCAGAGAAATTTTCCAGATTATTTTATGACTAAACAATACATTTGTCTATTAAAAGACTAGGTTTCCCTTAACTCATAGTATTCAAGGACAGTTTCTGCAGATGACAATTTGCTGCTGAGGTCTCATGAGATTTGGTTCATACTGACCTAGACCATTCATGGCTACATGCAGAAGGCCTGATGCTATTTCAAGTATCACTGCAGTATGTTTTCTATTATGGTAAAGCACTCCAGGTCAATTGGTCTTACCATGACCCCTCTCCTGTTCCTTACTCACCTGCATGTACCACTCACGCAAGGTCAGCAAGAAAACCTACACCACAATCAAGTTTGTTCCTCTTTAGTTAGCTCCGGCACAAAAAAAAGTAAATTCGTAAGTATATGGAGTTACACTACAGCAAAGGAACTAATTTCTTTACTTTCTATGGTCTCTAGATCCAGTCAGCTCACACAGAAGCAGCCCACAGGTGGCTGGTTGTGCTCTGGCAGTTTGCCATGTTGGGTCAGCACTGGCTCAGGGATTTCTGCACCACACTCCAGTTACACAACACAGACTTGCCCAGACTTTCATCATTTTTATATGCATGTATGTATATATATGTATGTACATATATTATGTATATATTACAGCAGTGCCTAGAAACTTTGGTTTAAAAACTGTGGGGGAGGTATTGCCCCCAAAAGCTTATAGACTAGAGACAGAATGAGGGAGAAAAAGCAGAAGCAATAGGGAGACACAGGTTAATAAAGCAGTGAAGATGCCACCATAATCAAGGTAATGAGGAACAATCACTGCATACCACCAGCCTGGATCTTTCCAAGGTATGTCAGCAAGTCCACATGGTTTGCGTGGCTTTCAGGCTGAAGTAAACAAGTAGCCTTCCATGCTGAAAATGAGCACATCTAGCTATGGTCTATCCTCTCAATGTCTCATGGACAATCACGTATTGCCACAAGTAAATTTTTCATTGCTATTATAAAAAGTAAGTTCACTGGTGCATGTGGTTCCACAGACCAGCGGCAAACCATTTCCACAGCAGCAATGGAGGCCAGAGTACCTGACCCAAGTGCTGTCCTTGGCCTTCAATATTTGCAAAATACAGTCAAAGGACAAAGATGGTGGAGGGAGGGGGTTGCCTCACTTACTGCTGGTCTCCTGTTGTTTGATTCACAGTGCCATTATTTAAGCCTATCAATCCAACGATAGTTTTCCTCATTATCTGAGGTGCTCATTATCTGAGGTGCTCCCTCCCGGAAAAACAGTAGGGTGTTCTGTCTAGTTTCAATTTATTCATTTGTCATTCAGAGAAGGAAAGAAAAAACAAACACAAAGGAAAGCAACAACAAAGCATCAGAGAAGTACTTGGAATACCTTGCATAGTTGCAGGGACCTAACCTAACCTGTCGTATGCCACACTTAATGATGTTTTAATCACAGCATCAACAGAGAGCCAAGCTTTCCAAGAAGTGGGAGGTTTGTGTCGCCAGGTTTTTCAGAGAGCCAAACCATATTCAGGGAAAAAGAAAACTGGCACCTAAAATTAATGGCTCCCTGCCAACCTAGTAAAGATCCTTGTTTGTATTTCTCAGACAATTCATACATCTGCATGATGTGGGTAGATTATTATTATCAGTAACAGACATTTATACTTGTGGTGGTGCCCAAAGGTCCCAGTCGAGACCTGGACCCCATTGAGCCTGGCACTGTACAAACACAGATAAGAGACAATTCTTACGCAGTGTGTTTACAATCTAGAGACAAAAAACAGATGAAAAGTAGAAGACGGAGATAGAACACACAAGCAAATAAAAATGCTAAAGAATTGGAGACAGTTTAGTGGCACTCCTTTGGTTGCATTTTGGTTTCTTGTGTGTTTTTTATTTAACTCGTATGCTTAGAAATGACAAGACCGAGGAAGTTTGCAAGAGGAAGGGAGTAACTAAGATTGAGACACAGGAAGGGCAATACTCTAGAGAGGGAAAATCGTGGGTCATAACTTAGAGGATTTGGAGAGCATCCAGACAAAGCTATGCTTTCTGCAGAGATTTCTAAACAACGTGCATATATTTTCATATATGTGTTACCTTAAGGTATTTTCCCAGTGTTGGACAAGAAGAGATTTCAGCCTGGGAAAGAGAAACTAGCTGATGGTAAAGACAGTGGCAAAGTGAAAGTGATGCTTGACACTGTTAATGAGAAACTGGAGGGCTGAGATAAGATAAGGCTGAGCTACAGACACTTTTAAAGACAAGAAGCCTGATTCAGAAGTGAAAGGAAAGCCCATGTAAGTGTTTGAGGAGAGGTGGCACAATTAAGATAAACTATACACTGGCACAGAGGTAGAAGGAAGCAAAGAGATATTACTTCTCAATTCACATATCCCTTGGTGCCACGTGAGAACCCATTCACTAGGAGCAAAGCAACTCCATCAGAAATGCGTTCTTGCTCAATTGCAAGGGACACAACATCTAACTAAAGGCAAAAACTAAGCCAAAAAAAAAAAAAGAAAGGGGATGGATACACGTACAGTAAACCACCAGAAATCTGTGGGAAAATGCCTCCAAATTCTGTACTTCTCACCTGAGCTTGTATGAGAAAAGTCTCACAAATCAGTAGACCCACTGCTGTAATGTATTTAGTGGGCCAAACTCTATTTAAAAATTTAGTAAATGATAAATCTTGCCTTTACAAATTCCAATTGTGCTAATGCCACCTATATTTCCTGGACATGTTTAAGGAACCTCTGCAAATTCAGCATAAGTAAAAGTACTAGCAGGTCCTTGGAAGCCTCACAGAACCCATTGACATTTGACTTTTGGCTCTTACAGGTCTCAGAAACTGCTGGTTTCAATCTTCCCTTCCCTCTAAATATTTCACTGGGTCTTACTGCCTGACCCATTACAAGAAAAATAAGAAAAATAAGAGTGGTTTCTTATACTATAACCTCATCAGAGAAGTTTATGTTCTGCACAGTGTTATGCACACAGCTGGAACTCACAAATGATATGTGAAGGATAATGGCATAGTTAAAGCAAAACAAGGAAACACTGCAGAAGGCAGGTTCAAGGGATTATAAAGAACTAGCTCATATAAAAACATATTCTTGTAATAAAACAGAAAAAAAGTGGGATAAAAACAAAAAACTGCAGCATAAACATGTTTTGATGATAAAAGCAAGCAATGATGTCAAACTGCTTCCACTGTCATCGTCTCCCAGCTCAGAAAGAACCAAGCTTAATTATTCAGGAAAATAAATGATTTTGTATCACTACAAATAAAGGTGTATCAGTTTTCACTGAAGAAAAAAGGTAGCAATAATACAGAAAGTACCGAACTACAGCTGTCTTAAAACCAGGAATAATAACAGCAATAAAGCTTACACAAACACTTTCTAACATGTCCATCCTTTCTGAGGATCAGGCTTAAGACTCTAGTCTGGCAAGCAAACTTAAGAAAACGTGAAAATTTAAGGATCATTGAGGAAGAACGTCAACAGGTTAAAGAGTTGGGAAGAAATCTAACCCCAGCATACAGACAAAAGCGACAACTGAATACCAAATAACTTTTGTGCCAGGTTTCTGCTTCCTAGAGGTGCTGGAGCCTCCATTTGCTTGAGTGACTCCACTGAAAGCACAGTTACACCAGTAGAAATGGCTTTATATCATCTTCATAAATTTGCATGTGAAAAGAATAGTAAATGTAAAAAGGATGAGGAAAACATTCCTTTTATTCTTAAAGAGCTAAGAGGGTATTTGGAGAGCTCTCCATGGATATGCACAACCAACAGATCCCTATACTGGAAATGTGGTAAAGCAAATTTCTCAAAATTCTATTTACCCATATTGTTTGGACCAGTGCAATTTAATAGAAATACTAACATAAAAGAGCTTTGTAAACCCTGCTTTATAATGAAATTGAAAAAAACAAGTCTTTAAGTGATTTATTTTTCCTTCTTTTTTTGTTCTTTTTCATTTTTTTTTAACTTCCCAAACAAAGCCGAATTTTGTCTCTGAAATAAGACGGTGAATTACAGCAAAGTCATGAAAACAAAGAACCAACAGTTTCTCCAGTGCAGGCTTGTTACCATGAGCTAATAATTCCAGACTTTAAGCAAGCTGAGCCTCTTTTTTAATAACTGCATGCCTCTAGGCAAAGTATTTCTACTAAAAATTATTGAGGCATGGAACAAGGCAAGGTGTGTGAGCTAATGTTGGATTGTTCAGTTGCTAAACCAACTCCTATAGCAATGAGCCTGCTCTGAAATGACAGATTATTTCTCTGTATACACTTGTATAAACACACTGCTTAAGGTCGAAATCTGTGTAAGCTTTCTTTTCAATTAAAATGTCAAAGATGACAGCGCATGTTTTTACTGTCCTCCACAGGATGATGGATGCCGCAGCAGCATTTTCATGCCCCCGTATTTCGGAGACGTTTGCCTTCCTAGGTGTCTAAGAAAAGTGTACTTGCTGATCTTTTCATGTGCTATGGAGGACGGCTACGGAGACTTACGCTTCAGATGGCTCAACATATCTTGACCTTTTCTTCCTCAACACACCCTCAGCTGCACCCACATCCAATGCTGTAAAAGTTGGAGCAAGAAGATAGTGCCCAAAAAAAGGTTGGGAAAGGGTCTTGAATTAAAATGCCAGATTGCTGCTTAAGTGACGGGTCTTAAATTCTTCTCTGGTTTCTGATCAAGGCCAATTCACTTCAGGCACCTAACCTAGATTGCCACAGAAACACAGTTGCTGTGGGTAGTCAACAGAAAGACAGAGGACCCCAAAAGGAGCTTCCAGCAATTCTCTCCCCCACTCCTCTTCCCAGAAAAACAAAGGAATTATCTGAATCTTTACATTCCTTCAGCTCCATATCCATGAAAAAGAACAAAACTTTATCCATTTGCTTCTCATTAATTTTCACCAGTCGAGAGCTTGTACAAAGCCAAAGCAAATGGTTCCAAACATTGTGGGGTCTCAAAACCATGTGCAACACAACTTACAGCACATGTAGTCATAATACTATGGTTGGACCTGGAGCATCAATTTGCTCACAATTTTGCTAGAAAAAGACTAATGAAAACAGTCTTGGTAAGAGAAAAACACTCCAGCATCTGCCGCATTCACTCCGTCTAACATTGACAAGACACAACTATGCTTTATGCAATATGGAAAGCAGAGTTTGACCACAGTCAGTAGCAAGAAAAACAAGTAGGTATATATATATATGTAAGATGATTTGTTTATTGAGATTTAGATTCTACCCTCAACACCAAAAATGCTAAAAAAGTAACATATATCATAGAAATTTTTTAATAAAGACATTATATAAGAAAAGCAGCAAATAAGTAAAATAGAAAATTAGGAGCCTGGAAAAGTCTCTGACAACATATGACATCACCAGCAGATCAAAATCCAGCTCTTCATCCCATTCTTGAACAAAAATACCATAGAGATACTCTATGCTTTTTAATGCTCATTGCTTCCCTAGCACTTCTGCCATCAGCACATGCTCCTGCAGTGCCAAGCTCTCTGTACAGCCCAGAGGAAAGTCAACACTTGTGCGTGGCCAGCCACAGTCACAGCCCCAAACGTACTCAGTGTCTCAAAACTGCTGATTGTTTCAGTGGGTGGCAGTGGGGGAAGGGATTGGGGAGTACATTCACTAGGTGTGCTTTCAAGTATCTCTTTAGCAAGTTACCTCCAGGTGCAAAAATATCTTAGAGCTGCCAAATAGCTATACATCTTCAGTGACCCTCTTCCAACCCCCAACTCACTTCACTGATTCCTTTCAAACTTTCATAAAGATCAAAATGAATATATGCCATTTCCTGGGAGGAACCTCTGCATGCACTTCATCTCTTAAACATGTTAAAAATCCCAACTGACAGCTGTATTAGTACAAATGATGAGAAACACAGGGAAGAGGTGAATCTCAAGGCATAAAGAACAAAGTTGTGGAGAACTGCTGCAGCTGTACTTCAACAGGGATCAGCTCCAAGCAGTGCTGACTACTCCTGTTATTTAAAGCCCTCACATCATCTTCTTGGCCTATACACCAATGGAGTAACCACCGATTGAGAGTATCTGTCGTGCAAACAGGAATCCCAAATTAACCTACAACTTCTTTCACATAGATACAGCACATTACACTGAAGGGTGGAAATTATGTTAGCTACTATTTGCTAATAAAGTCTCCCAGAACATCATATGTTAATAAATAGCGTGCTCCAGAAATGCTCAATGGCAAGGACAGAAACAGTACAGATACGGTAGCAGCTGCTGCAGATTTCACTGAGACTTAGGTGTCAATATAGTCCAGCAAAGGTTTCCAGCAGCGTGCAAGAGGAAGAAGTGATAGCTAGTAAAAGCCACTGTCCAGTCATGTACAACCACAGATACATGGGAAAAATTCTCTCTCTGTGCATGTATGCACTCTAAGGGAGATAGCAAAAAAAACCCAGGCATTGAAAAAAGGTTATTGTATTCTTTCAACAAAGTGCATATTGTCATCAATTTCCAGCCACTATCTGTGCCCACTCCCTCCTTTTTAAGCATTGGTTTGAGCATGAACCTGCAGCTAATTTTGAGGTTGGAGTTCATTTGTTTTCACATCAATGCAATTAATTTCCATTGGAAAATGCATCTCAGGCATTCAATCAAAACAGGCCTAAAATAATTCTGCAAAGCTCATCTGTCTCCAATCTATATAATGTTTTCGAAATTGGATGCATGCCCTGCAATAACATTGCACTTCACAAAGCTTAAAGCTCTAAACTTGAGGGTATCAGTTACATTGAAACTGTAGTAAATCAAAACATCCAGTTTCTGGTTTGCATTGATTTATAAATATCGACAAAACTACTATTGCAGTCATTACCACTTTGTGTGCCCCAAGTTGAATTTTCAACAGTTCAGGGTTATTTTCATTCTTATTGTGGCTACAGTAGCTTTTCAAGTTATAGATCAAGTTCCAGATAACATGTAAATCCTAAATCTTAGTTTTAAAAATATGCATACAAACCAGCCAATACTTATAATAAAAAGCAGTAAGTCTAAGTGGTCGGTAATGCCAGATACCAAACACACTTTTTTAGACACTCCAGCTTAAAGCAGAAAGAGTGTCTATCATTACAAAATGTTTAAATACAGGCAAGTGGAAATGGAATAGAATTTTAAAATGCAAATATCTCTAGGCTTTTTTTACCAGGAACTTGTTGTTCTCTTTTGAATATTTCTGTGGAATGAACCAGAAGTATATTCAAAACTTGTCTCCTAAAGAGCTTTGCACATTAGTCTACCTGGTGACCTTCAAAATGTGCTTGTTTATGAGCAAAATATCACTGAGGAAATACAAGCCTGAAAAATAAAGACAGCTGACAAGCTGTAACACAGTTAACACAATAATTTGAGAAAACAATAAGAAAAGCATGAACATGTCAACAGCAATAGAGCCAATTCTCAATGGTGTACAGCATGTAGCTTTGCCAAAGACAATGGTTTTAAATCAACTGGGAATCTCACTCATGCACACTCATGCAAGCACACTCCATAAACACACAGTATATAACATACATTACATCTGGTTGTAAAAGAAGCTTTGACAGTGATCAATGTCTTATGCTTCAAAAGAAAACAAAAATCCCCACCTTGCACCTTCGCAGCTGCAGACTACTGCTGAGCAATTTCTCCTGACCCCTGGCTGTGATTAGCTAATGAAGTGAAACAGGACAATCACCATAATATTCACAGCATTTCTTCTGAAAGCACTGACCAAATTCTACCCTTGCTGCTCTTCTCGATACCATCACTGAAGCTAATACGCCGATCTGCAATCCAGCTACCTACTATTCTTTGCATTCATCATATTTGCCTTGGACAGCATGTACAGTACACTTAACAAAGACAAGGAGAGGCTAATCCTTCTGTGGCAGATGTTCCTTTGGGCACGGTGCTCTTGCCATTGAAGTTCACAGGAGTGCTGCTAATACAGTCATCTGGAAGAGAATCAGGCCCATAAAACTGTATGACACCTATGAGGATATCTTCCTAAATTATACCCTGAAATGCTGACTTATGCGTGTAATGACACGCTACATCACACTAAGAAAAACAGGTTTATTTTACATCTCTACCTTACAATTTGTTCTGATGTTTCCGGTTTAGTGTTTTGCAGCTGGTTTTCAGTGGTGGGGTTTTTTTGTCTTGAGAGACATGTTGTCTAAAAGAGAAACATTCTCGCAAACTAGAACTTTGTGTTGAAGATTAAGAAAACATCCACTGCATCAATTTAGAGTAAATGGCTTAATGGTCAATAGGCAGTCATGCAAAAGCTTAGGTCATTGTGTCAACTTCCAAGAGTCTACAGTATGAAGTTATACGCTGCTAATTTTTTTTTCCAATTATCCATTTCATATGAACCGTAAGTGTTCTCACATAGACTCCATGAATAGTTCCGGTTTGCACTCTTTCTTTTTTCCTCCACTTTCCCTTTGAAAGTCACCACTTAAATACTGCTTTAGTTAGAAAGCTGCCATGCCAGGGGAAGTAATACAGCGGTAGTATGATTAGCATTGTCAAAAACTGAATTTGGTAACTTTTGAAATTCTGAGGGTACTGGATAACTTTAGACTTTGGCACCTCGCAGTTTTCAGCATTACAGTTGATCAAGGAAGAACCACAATTCAGCAAGGAGGAACCTGGCTAACCATACCAGGACCTCTTCAACTGCATGTGTATGGCTGAAGTTATGCAACCCATCTAGACATGGCCTGAGCCTCCCATAGACACGCAGGTCTGAAAACAGCCCTTCCAGGACCAAGAGCATCATATCAACTTGCACTGACTGCCTGATACTGTGAAACCAAACTGCTTTTCAGTGCGGGGCCACTATAACCATTGGAACCAACTGCAGCATTTGATTTCAGTGTTTTGAGATTTAAACTGTGGGAACTGGTACACTGGAGTTGTTAGTGGAAGGCCTCTGAAAATGTAATATGTCTCTCCTGCTGGCCTGACAAAAGTCAGAGCATGCTGACATTCAAGAAATGTGAGTTGTTTTTGTTTCTTTCTTGTTTTTTTTAAGCTGTTTTCTTGGAGTTGTTGGGAGGCCAGAGGAAAAGGACTGTCAGCTTAAGAAGGGGAAGAGGCAGAAGAGGGAGAATGGAAAGGAGAAAACATGTCCATTTCTAGATATGTCCTGTAAAATAAGCAAAGTGTTTGTCACACGACTGAGACACGTCAATACACTGCAGGTGAACATGTGAAAAATGTTAACTTTCCCTAAAGAATGAAGTGGCAGCCACTCAGTTTACAATAACATCAGATCTATTTGATTTGGCCCGTAGAGAGCCAGACATTTGACTGATCTGGTTATAATATCTCAACAGTCACATAACAGGCCTGGTCAAAGCCTGTTGCATCACCTGCATTTATTTTTTACTATTAATATTTAGCAATGGCAAAAAGATACAGATCTGTGCTACACACTTGCCATCTCCAACAGTATGATCTCAGCTCAGAGAGCAGCAGGAATTTGCACAGCAGTGGTATGGCTGATTTCCAGGGGTCTGAAGCCACGGCTTACTTGCTCTGCTTTGCATTTTCTGTTGTCATTCTATTTGATTATTTTAAATAGGAAAGGCAAATATGATGAATGTAAAGAACAGTGGCAAAGACAGACTGCAGGTCAGCATGTTTTGCATTTTTTTTCCTGGTCTCTCTATTTTGTGAAACATGGACTTAGCCTACAAGATAAGAAGTGGTAGGTTTATGCATAAAATTTGATGAAAAAATGAGCGTTTAGGAATAATGATTCAGATGCATACCTGTTCGACCGACACAGAAGTCTTTCCTTATCTCTTTCTCTATAGCAACAAACTGTCTGACTCAACAACATTGCACCTCGTAGAAACCTGGCCCAGTCCATACAGGATACATTACAAAGGTAATCTGTGGCTTAAAAGAAGAAAACGCAGCAGTGTATATGGCAAGACGCTTTGTATTTGGCAGACACATACAACCAGCTGTTTGTTCTTTAGCTTGTGGCTATACATCTATTGGGACGTCTCTCACCCCTGTGAACCTCCTTAGCTCCTGGTCTTATTTCTACTGTAGATTTAAACCTAACCCATGGGTAAATGTAGTGTTTGGGGTTTAAAGTAAAGTGTCATTTAGTATCATTTCTGACATCTCCATGCATTATGATGAGCTTCTTTTTCACAGGGACTTGGGATCTGATTTTAATTTGTGGTAGAGTTATGGTCATAATAAATGTCTATTTCAGATATTCATGAGAAGTTTCTAATCCAAATGGAAATAGAAAGTGGCTGTTTTCTTGTAGTTTCAAAGCCATATATGTAAAACACACAGTGCAGATCTGTTCCACATGGAAACCCATTATCAATCCACCATTGTGTCCTGACTCCTGCCCTGGTGGCAGGCACCCCCATGCTGAACTGCCTCAGCAGGTTTCGTAGCTTGCATAACAAAAGAACAGGTTATGAAATCATTAGCACCTCAGATGAGGCTGCCACAGGGATGCCCCTTCGTGTTCATTGTGAAACATTTCTTTGGCAGCTGCATCCTAGAAATATATTTGGATGTTGTTGCTTCAGTATCACCACAGAGAGTGAGAAGTAAATCAGTGTTTTCATGTTCTGACCATAATTGGTCGGGGGGGGAGTCACTCTGATCCACCTCTAAGCTAATTCTCTCCATTTACACATGCCTAATTCCAGGCATGTTGACCTCAAGAATGCCCAGATGTGTATAATCACACATGCAGCCTTACACAGTGCAGCAAAGGCCCTGGACCATGCCTGCGGAGGCTGGAAGAGTAGCTTTGTCAAGCAATACGTGTTCCAGCTCCCCTCATCCCACAGGCATGGGTGCTTCAGAGCATCCCAAATGCAGCTGAGGGGTGCCCTTCCCTTGGCTGGAGTCCTAGCTTGGGGTACAACACAGCCTGCTGGCACTTTCCCCCTCTGTAAATGCAAGCTCAGGTGAAACTGCATCAGTCCAAGCAGCTGAAGTCTGCTTTCTTGCCACTGCATAGGAGGATCCACATCTCCAACCAAAATTCACTGCTGGTCGATGAATAAAAACATCTTGGGACCTTTGGATGTTCCTTATTCCAACTTCGAGGCATTCAGAAATATTTGTGAACCTTGCCCTTGCCAATGACTGAGGGAGCACAACTGTGATCTCACTGGGTCAAGAACAATTGGTGACCCCAATTATCTAATATTAAAAAGGGGACAGTTGTACAACTTGAAGGAAAGCAGTAGCAGCAGCTGGGGAGGGGAACTTGTTGGGGGCAGTGAAATTCTACTGACTTGAGCCACCCAAGTAGTTGCTCCACTGATATTTGCAAAACTGAGTTCAGTCAGTTTTACCAGCTGGATGAGATAGAGCACCCAAAGAAGGAGTCCACGTCAGTCAGGTTCCTGAGCATTAAGTGAAGCTACCTTGTGTTGCCATCTTTCTGAATCAAAGCACTAGGTCATGATTTAAGTAACTGGGGTGCTGGACCTTTTTAAAGCAGCCTAGGTAAATAGCTAAGCTTGGTGTGATATAAAAAGCACCACAACAGAAAGGGTAGCGTAGTGTTGTAATGAAAATCACTTACCCTTAATCATCCCTGAGACAGTGTTTTTACAACTCTACTTTATTTATTTAACTAGCAAACATGCCTCCTTTGACTTTTCTAATAACAGACCATCTTAGCCATACTTGTTGAGATTTGAGTTTGGGTTTTTTAATTGTCATCCCAAGTGCATGATTTAAATGTCTTTGATGCCTTTTCTTTAAAAGAATTTGCTAAGCAGTAAATCATATTTATTTGCAAAGAATAAAAAAAAAATCCCAAACAACCCAAAACAGTCCAAGGAAAGTTTGCAAAAATAAGAGGTTTGGTCACAGGTGTGTAACCGAAGTTGCACATTTCTGGAGCACATTATTGCTTAAAGACTTACTGAAGCCTACATTCATTGCTGCTGACAAGCATGCCACTTAGTGTATGAGACTGTATGAAAGGTTGTTTGCTACGTGATTTATGATAGCGCCCTTACACTAAATAGGAAGGACTGTAAACTACCTATGCTCTGCTGAGCAGCTCCACGCTTCCTCTCGCACGGAAGGGCCTCAGCTTTTGGAAAAGCTGGACAATTTCTCAAGTGAGCACGCTCTTGTGACACTGAGGCTAGCCAGACCACAAACTATTTTATTACGTTGTGCAAAACCCTATGTGCAAAAAAAACCCTCTTTAATTAAGATAGAGCAACTAGCACTGCAGTTATAATTACCTTGGACTGCTTTACCCATGGGCATAATGAAATAAAATTGGGCCCTCTATATTTTTGTTTTTAAACTAAGTAAACCTAAATTAATTTATTCAACTCAAACCAGACAGGTTTCTCTTTAAAAGGAAGGCGTATGTGGTTGGAGGGACTGGTGCAGGAGGCAGAGTGACATGCAATGAAGACTGTGAACTGCGAACTGCTGGCAAAACATTTGGCTTGCCGTTGGTCCGTGGCCAGTATTTTCCTTTGTTAATGAATCCCACATCTTTTCTAAGTTAAGCATTTTTTCATCTCCCCCCTCATTTTATTTGAAACATATTTTAAATATTTTTGTTTTTATGACGTCGTGGAACATGATACAGCTCCCTCCTAACCCCAAATATGGGAAAATCAATTAAAACTTTGACATTAGGAGCTATGATATAAACATATGGTTCAACTGCTCAGACTTCTTTTTTTTTAAGCAACATATCAAGGATTGGCATAAAGAAGAAGTAACCAAATGAGAAATAACCAAATGAGAACCCCACATTACTGGATGAAAATGATAACAACTGAGAGTGTATCAGAGCCAGAACCTTGCTATTCATGAAACACACACTCCCCCCTGCAAATTCGGCAGGTTTTGATAGACTTCCTTTTAGACTTAGGATTACATATTTTTCATTTGCATTCTTTTCTGAGGAATATTTCCATTGGAAAGACATCCTGAATGCTGCATTTAATATTTAATACATTTTTGCCTGACTCAAAGTACCTTCCTTTTATGACTCAAAGAGTGCAACCTTGAAATGGAGTTGTATGGGCTTCCTCATAAACTACTGACTCCTCCTTGAACAAAATAGAAGAAAAAATAATCAAGAAATTTCCCATCAGAACATAAACATGACTTTCAAGTTCAATGATAGTTTTGGGCATCCAGCTCTACAGATGACCTGTCCTTAGGACTATGTGACAATGAAAACCCTTCCAGGTCCCTTTGGTATTTCAAATCATCAAAGCCCTGGAAAGACAAAATGGTAACTCACTGAAACTCCAGTGGATACAGGCACCAAAAAGAGGACTGAACTTCTTCAGGTCATTACATACAAGGCTCCCACTGAAACAAAAAGAAGCTCTTTCCCAGAGGTCTTGCAAGACTGGAAATGGTGTTACAGACAGCTTAAACTGCGGAGTTATTTTTAACCTGTCACTGGTGAGAAAACAAGTTTTTTCAATCACCTTCTACGGACATCTAGTCTCCAATCCTGCAAGCGTCTAGCTACATGAATTTACATGTCCGCCTTTAATATTCTAGAGTTTTACAAACCCTGCAAGATTTCTTCAGCCACCGTAACTCGTAGCTAGTTTTACCAATGGCAGAGATGATGAAAGTATAGCAAAGTGCATTGCTGGCCCTGCAACCCACACTGGGTAAAGACAAAGACACCCTGGAAAAAAAGTAGTTGCAAAAGCCTTTTCTGCACCAACCTTCTTACTTTTCATAGAGTGAACAGTGTCACACTCATGTTAGAAATGACAAAAAGCTTTCTCTAAAGTCTCATGATAGCAAGTCAAACTCCAAAGTTGTATGAGGATAGAGTATGTGCAAATTAAATATACTTTCTCTATTGCAGTGAATTCACTTACATTGTAACAGACGAGATTTATGCAGAAAATTGCAGCAAAGTTCAAAAGCTAGAGTTGGACTTATTTTCCCCCAGTCAAATAGAAAATTTACCAAAAGCAACACTTTCAGTTTGACCAAGACTATTAAATGTACTAATAAATTGTATTTAATAAATCTCGTAAGTGGAGAAGAATAGATATTTGGAAAAGTGAGTTTTTTCAACATTTCTAAATGTTCCTGTTTGAAATGCTATAGTAATTTGAAAATTTACTTAGCTTATTTTAAAGTGTTAATTTTTTTGTAAACCTGAAAAGTTCTTTGCTCTTTTTTATTTGCACAATTAAAAAAATCAATCGGTATTGAGTTAACCTGAATTATTATTTTTAATTTCAGTCACAAAGTCAACAACTTTGTTATTAGCAGTTCATCTGCCACAAATACATACCAATAGCACAAAAGAAACCTTAAATCTGTCAGTTTTTCTTCATTTCCTGTTCTATTAAAAATAACCTAATTTACCAACTCATTCCTCTCTTTTACATCTTCCCTCCTAGATTTTTCCTCATTTTACCAGCTAGTTAGAAACCTGAAAATCAGTACAGATACATTGATGAAAAACAGACCTAAAACTGATATTTTGCAAACTACCTTACTTAAAGACTGATTAGGTTCATTAATAAATTAAGCAGGTAGAAAGTCTGTTATCAAGGCAAAAGGAAGACATTATATTCTACAGGAAAGTATGGGACTTTTTGTTTTGTTTTCCAAAGGGATTAGCTTTTCCAGCCAGGAAGTTCTTACCACGTGCCCAGCTTCAGTGATTTGCTCCTGGTACAACCGTGGTACAAAATCATCTTTGGCATTTACTGAAGAGCCCGGCACAACACTTTAAAAGGACAAAGCTTGTCTTAATTATAAGAAAGGAGGATAAAACAAGGTGAATGCATGACAGTAAAAAAATATGCCAGCAGTATAGCGAGAGCCAGGCTGTTTGCTCTAGGACTGCACTTTTTTAAATTTCATAGATATGAACAATATCCTTCTCTAAGGCTCTTAGCTCAAGACAAATATAAGATTGAGTCAGCATCACTACACGGGCTTTTGTGAGTGAAAACTCAGGTTCAGAGACTGTTCCTTAGTCTTTACGTTATATTCCATGATAAATTATTAATTTTGCAACAATAAAATAACTGAGCATGCAGAAGGGTAAGGCATGATTTCACAAGTGATATTAATGACAGAATATTGGATAGTCCTTAGTTAATGGACAAATACGAATGCGGGATAAGGGAGTTCACTGTAAAAAGGCATTAACGTGCCATTACTTTTATAGTGGGAACAGCACTTGCTAGCTAAGTTCCTGTAAAACATACCTTTGAGCTTAGAGGGATATTAGCAAATGGATCTCTTGTATGGTGATGGACAAAGCCTATCTCTTAGTTTTGCAAAATATGCTGAAAATTACCATGAAGGCCAAGACATTTTGTTTGCTATGGTATAATTCCCCTATTTTTGTAAAAAGAAAAAGAAAAAAAAAAAAGTGGTATTTTAAATAGCTGACTGGTTTGGAAATATTTCAGAGATGGATTTTCTCATGGCATTTTAAAATTCTATTGCAATTCCTAACTGTAAGCAGAAAATACAGATGATTAGTTGAGCAGGGAAAAAGACTTCATTCAGCTGTCTATAAACTGGAAAGATATTTGGCTTCATTTTGGCTCACGTCTCAGATGAAAATAGCCAATTGTCAGAATTCTTGTTTAATCTTTGAGGTTTTATCAGGCACCTCCTAAAACTTAGGTGCCTGTCACTTGCAGCATGGTGGGAAACCTAGGAAATGAACCACCTTGAAGCATAATTCATTCTCTCCCCAGGAGCAGCAATTCAGAGTGTACAGTTACACCGCTTTTGTGAGGTGTATGCTTTCTTTTACCTCTCAAAATGCGGTGGACACAAGGAAGCACAGGATATGCTTCAGATGACACTACGTTCTTAATTTGCTATTTGCTTTTCATATTACTTTTTCCTCATCAAAATTCTTCCTGCTTCCCCAACCGGTACAGATAGACATCACTGCCTACTGCAGGACCAGAGAGCAATTTCAGTCAGAAGACATTTCTGCAGGTCACCTTATCCAAACTCCTGCTCCAAGGAGGACAAAATACACTACCAGAACAGGCTGCTCAGGGCATTTTCAAGACCAGTAATGGTGACCGCATCAACTTTCTGCTGTGTGTTGCTGCATCTTGCCACGCTACTTCTATGAGAGCCTTTCTTTCTTTAGGTGCCAGAGGAATTTCTCTTGCTGAAACCGGTGACCTAGGGAAGATATCTGTAACGACATCTGTCCTCCATGCGACTCACCCACCGTCCTCTGCTGCAGAGTCGTAAGTCTTAGCAGGTGCACCCAGGAACATGTGCGCAGTTTTGCAGTGCCCATTTACTTGGAGCTATTTGAGAATCCAAACAGATTTTGCCCTAAACTACCCCAGATTTTGGTTGGATGCAGATACTTTTTTATCCTCCCTACAACAGAGATCTTTCCAAGTTCTCTGGCATTGTCTGGGCGAATCCAAATATCTGAGCCCGAGCCAATCAGTTTATTATATGTAATGATTGTCCTATTTGATAATTACTGAGTGCAAGAGACAAATGCAAATGCAGACCTGCTATGAAATCCAGCACCCCTATGCTCAGTGCTGCATGGGGAAGCAGCAGCAGACTCATACCCTTCCTACATCCAGTTCAATTCGATCTACACTCCAAAAAGTCCTCTTATTTGAGCATTGCTTCTTTAAAACAAGTCTCCCCGAGACAGAGTACTGTACTTTAAAGCAGAAAAAAGGAGACATAGATAGAGTTGCTGCTGGCTGTGCTATCAGTCAAGAACTTATCCCAGGCACCAGGTGAGGCTAGAGTTTAAAACTCTGGAATGTAATATTTGCGATTGCCAGGGTATTATTGCCTCATTTATCATTTGCTACTCTTCACTCTTTCAGGGCATTTTCCCACAGAAACAAGTCAGAAGTAACAGAATCTTTCAGAAGAGACACTGGCCATCAAACAAAAAATTAAAATGTACAAAAGCTTAATCATCTTTCAGCATGTAGCAAGTGAGAACCTGCTACTCTTTTTCGAGATCTTTTTTTTAAATAACAAAATATTTCTCAGCAAAACTAATTACCAATTTAGAAGGGAAAGTATTTTCTCTTGAAATAATTTCAAATTTCCCTTGAAACAACTGTTTGTCAAAAGCCCAAATTTTAACAATTATTGAACCTTGTTGGAAACTTTTCAATCAACTACATTTCACTTTTCTAAATCCATGCTTTTCCAAATAACTCTATACTCAGTTTTTTTTCTTTTCTATTAATTTATTTCTCTTTATATTCTTATAAATGTTGCTGCTATATTTTTAGAATTGATTTTGTACTTCTGAAGTATGCTGCAGTTCTTTCAAAGTGCACCACAAAGACTTGTCAAAATAGTTTAAACTAAACTAAAAATGGCTAAATTAATTACTAAAAAGGAACTTGCTACATATTATCTGTTAATTTAAAATACTGCAGTATCTACTAAATCGCAGTAGCTGCATGAGGTTTTGCTCTGAATGGAAAACATTCAATACTGCACAAGATTAGCAAGTAAAAAGCCAAACTAAACACTGACTGATGCACAGCAATGTCCCCCTTTAACTATTGTTTAAATCTTTGTCCAAGATTTGATTTCTCATTCTGAAAAAAACTTGAAATAAGAGGTAGAGGCGAAGGGTGGTAATACAGTTTAAATGTCTAAAAGTAAGAAACTGTCATTCATCTGTATATATCTACATCACTACCTTAAGTCATGCAACTTGGAATCTTATTCACGTGTTAAATTCTTTCTGATAGGATTGCTTAGGAATAACAGAAGTTAATTTTGCTGTGCAGCCTCAAATATATTTGGGGACACACACACAGAGAATACACATATACAGATCTACACATACAGAGATTTCTGTACTAATCTGCACTTAATGCAACACATCCCTGTTTAATAAAAACTGCCACAGGAAGTATTTGTCAACACTGGTTTCCAGTGTCAAAGAATCTGTTAGTTCAGGCAGTCCATAAACTGAACCTTAACTTAGTCTTTATTTTGATTATTCAGCCAATTTTATTTCTATGTGAATTTACAAAAGAAACCCACTTATTTCAAGTATGTCAGAAAACTAAAAGTATTCAGAGCTGTATGTTCTCCTGCAGTTCTGAGAGAGATAGTACAGAAGAAATACAGCTCACAGCCTTAGCTGCAGAGAAACAGGAGTTCATTTTGATCTGGAAACTAAGTGACAACAAAGAACACAGTACTGGAACTGTTTTTTTTCATGATACTAAGTGCCCTTAAAACTGAGGTCAAGGGAGGATTTTTGGAGGTTTTTCAGACTCAGTTTGGAAGGTTTTTAAGACTCAGTTTGGAGGTTTTTAAGACTCAGTTTGGAAAAACTACCTCATGTTAAAACTGGCATATAAAATTACTGGTGCAGATGGGCTTTTCCAGTGTGGTAAAACACTCTGCTGGCATTATTTTCTGACAGGGCTTGTGGTAACTAGTTGACATTTAGAGAAAACTTAATGAAGTTGTATTATTATTATTTTACTACTGCTAATGGGCACAGATTTATCGCTCTTCAGAAACAGCCTCTATCTGCACTATCCATATTCTTTATCGTCACAGAGCAGCACAAGAGCTGCAGATATCCACAGCTAAATAATAAATTTAGCAGATAATAAAACCCTCCACCTTGTTATTTATATGAATACATCTTGTATTTATACTAATAAAGAGCTTAATATGTTTGACTAATGGCTGCAACTTGCAAAATATCCTATGATGCTCTTGAATGAATGATACTATGTTAAAATAAAGACTACTACACAAATACAGCTTCTCCTAAACTGAGAGACTAAAATTCTCTCTCGACTAGTAGTTTTTACCAAGGCAACGGCTGGCTTTATTATAATGCGCAGAAATCTTTCACTAAATTAAAATTTAGATACTTTCAGTACAGTTACTCATTTTAACATAGGAAGATGATGCTACAAGGAAATATCAGGACATAAAATAAATAATGGAAGTTGGGATGGAATAAACAGTGTTCTGTTAAATAACTGATACTTTCCTGGCTCTGTCAGGATTTGAAAGCCCTAAAAAGCAAAACGTGTGCCACTGGAGCTGAAAAATAATTCACAGTTTGACAACTAAGGCATGTGTTTGGAGGAAGTGGAGAGGGAAGGTGGCAAGCACCACAACACAGAAATTCCATGCCACATTTAAAAACAAACACAAGCACCCACGTAAAGAGGAAATAACCCATTAAATAGGGATCCAAGGTTCATCGGTCTCTAGGATCCCTGTGGCTGAACCAGTAGTTTTGCAGGAGCTTTCCTAAAGCTGGAGATGGTGAAAAATATGTGGGTGCTCAAATAAGTGAAAAGAGGATAGGTTTACAAACTTTACTCAGAGCCCATCAAGGCAGCACTCCCATTCACTTAAATAAGCTCTGGATCACATTCAACATCCAAACGTAGTCCTCCCTCACTAGAAACAACCGGTCACGTTGGAAACCGTTTGGGCAAAATACCCCACCCATAAACAGAGCGCTCAGGGAGAGTATGGCAGTGAGCAACAAATAATTTGTCTCTTTGCCAGGTTCGGGGTTGTGTCTTCTACTTGTTCACCCTCTGAGACAATAAAACGAGGGCTATAATACATTAATATCTCTAAGGCAATCTAAGAAGGAAAGCTAAATGAATGAGGAGCGTGATGATAAGGGTTCCTTCAATTTTGATGTTAAAAGTGAAAGAAATTAATAAGCGATGGGGTACAGAAAGCCACTAGCAGATGGATGCAGTGTTTCCACCAGTCTTTTCTCTGGGATCATGTAAGCAGGAAGAGGAACAGAGAGGAAATACAAATGTGAGCATGGAAAGAGAGTTCCACTACTGGAACTGCCACATCAGCTAGGTGGAAGACAAAAATATGCAAGTCCATTTGCAGGAGAAAGAGAGCATAAACACAGTTAAGTGGATATTAATGAATGCTAAACAAGGATGGGAAGCCTGATCTGAACTTACAAATCACATCCGCATTAATACTAAATGAGTTCATTAAGATTAACATTATTATGATGAGTATCAAAGGGATTAAAAGAGATTATGGCAAATAAGACAGTCAGATAGGAATGAGATGTAATTACCCTCATATCTGGTTTATCTATAGCTGCAGAGAAAGATCCAGCATTCCCTTCATATTGGAGGAAACTAACCCACATTATGATCTGAAGTGTAATTTTCAGCAAAGCTGATCTCAACAGTTTGGGCTGAACGTGGCCCAGGCATGTGCAGGAGGAACAAAAGAACGGTGGGAAGTTGAGCAGAGAGAGATTGGGAAGGGCAGAGGAGAGCTGCTGCTGCACCAGCACTCCTGTTGCAGAAGACAACTTGGGTCTTCTTGCCTGCCATGTCCAAAATGTGGGGTGATGCCAGTGCTGCCACCACCTCTGCCCAACAACTAGCCTGCTCCGACCTCAGCATTTGCTGCACCAACTCTGAAAATTTCTTTAGGCTTCACAAATTAGTCTTCAAAAAATGTTTAAGGGAAATAGTCTCACTGTAAAGCTAGGAAAACCAAGGAATCTTGGGCAGAGGGATCACATTCAGTGAAATTAAAATAAGCTCTCTGATTTTTTACCTATTGTTTTTGTACCGCAATTGCAGAGCCAGTTCTTTTGTATGTACAGAGAGCAGCTAAGGAGCACCAAATTGCTGCTTAAAATCACACAGCTTACAGAGCAGACATTCTGCCAATGCACACATTCGGCGACACGGGCGGAAATGTTACTTGGGATCACGGTGGGGAAAATTTACTAGGACTCCGCCAGGCCGAGCTCTGAGCAGATTGCCTTTTTTCACAGGCCGACTGTGCACAGTTGGCTCTCCAGTGCAAACATCGCTTCCCAGCTCTGGTGTGTTTGGCCTCTGGTTTGTTTGACAGGTTGCATATGCTTCCGAATATATCTTCTGATGCTCATTTTCAGAGTGCTGTTAATGTTTCTCTTGGCTGCTGTTTAAAAACTAGGTCCCTAAAGATATCATCCCTCAATAAGAAAATCCCCTTGCCAGAAGACCCAGCTTCAAATGTCTTGAGGCCAGCTGTCAGAGGTGCTGACCTCTGCCCATGGAGCTGCAAAGTCCACAGGCATACTTGGATATTGGCTCTTGGGTAGCACAAGATGGGCAGCTAGCATTGGAAGAATCCAAAACAGGCAACTACTTTCACTTTTGTCATCCAAGATGAATGTGCACTTCAAAAGCACCCACTAAGCAGTCTTGCTTTCATCGGGACAGTTATACCTCATTAATTATATGCTTTGTTGCTTCAATAGGTGATGACCATACATACAAACATACACACATACACATGTGTATTCATATGGAATTTACAGTTGCAACTTTTTGAAAGAAGACTTTTAAATTGTTTCTTTTTTTTTTTCCTGTGGTGCTGTGTTGAAATCAGTTAATAAACAGAAGTAAATTCTAACTTAGAGTTGCAATGAACTTATGGAAGGGAAGAAGGATTTATATCTTTACACTCCACCTAACTTCACCAGGCACGAATGAGCAGGGTGGAGAAGATGAAGTTGCTTTGCGAAAGTCACGAGCACAAGGCAGGGTCAACACTCAGTCCAAATTGACTAAAGCACAAAGACTTACTCCGTTACTGCACTCCCAGCCAGGTGAAATATTTATAGCTAGTACCAGACAAGGGAGACTCGGATCCCCCATGGAATGTAACTTGATGCCCAAAGACTTCCAAGCCACACTGCACAGTGTATTTTATATACATTTTTAAGAAAAGTAACAGCAAGGATGCATTTCTGCATTGGCAAAGATGGACTGTGACAAAGTCTGTCGTCCTCTGTCCAGTATCATCCCAAGACACCTAGACACTGTTTTAGGATCACACCAATGGTCTTTTCCTGCACAAAGTCTCCAGCCAGAAAAGGTAGCAAAGGAAAGAGTGAAAACAAGCCCACCCCAGCATCCAAAGCAGGCAGGCAAAGGGAAGAATCTTCTCTGCTTTATGCTGATGGTCTGTGGAGCTGCACTCCCTAACATTTCTAGGAGAAAATATGAGTCAGAAATCCTACAGGAACTCCTGCACCATCACAGCTCCCTCCACAACCCACATATCCTCAACAGAGCACTGCACAATCTAATCCATATGGTATATCTGTACTGCAACGTGGGCCAGAGCCAGGTGCGGTCTTACATTAGGCTCTGAAATGATAAAAGTTTGGCACATGAGCAATTGTTTGTACTGAGGCAGTTGACTGAGGAGCTCGGAAATCGGGGCATTTAGAAAAACCTGCGAGTAAAGTGTGGGGATATAATAACAGCTAGGCACAAGATGGCTTTGCATAAAGCTATCACAGGGAAGGGAAGGCAGGAGCTGGTCAGAGTCTTTTGCCTTGTTCAGACTGAGATGGGGAGGTTTTGCCATTATCACAGAAAAATACTGTTCGGTATTTTGCTCAGTCAGGCCCCAATACAGGTTTTAAAACAAAAATTCACCAAAATCTCAGGAGTGTGTCTAAGGCTATTTTCAGTTAGCCAAGCAAATCTTTGGCTCAGTGCTGATCCAGCTGACAAAAAGACAGTGCTTCCCTCTGAGACAGAAATCCCCTGAAGGGGGCACTTCTGAAAGCAGTATCTTAGAAGCAGACAGCTCTTGACACAGAAACCTGATGCAGAGCTCCTCTGAGCAGAATGAGTATCCTGAGGACAGCGTCGCACAGCTGGTATCTCACATTCATCCCACATCTAAACACACGCGATGCCTGAGCAGGGGCTTAGTCTGTGTTAAACTCTGCGTGGCCCACCCTAAGGGTAATGTACTCACAGTGAACTTGGGGAAGAGTTACCTTTCCTCCCTCCTCCCCAGACCTAGAGTCTGTTAGCTATGTGGAAAAAAAAAAGACTAAAAGGTCTGTAGGGAGACAGATAGACTTAATAAAAGAATCACAGTGCTCTCTCCCACAAAGGACACCTATATAAGCAGATGCCCCAAATCCCAGGTAGTTCTGGAGAGCAGAACTTTGACAGGAGGGGATCTGCTGTGCAGGATCAGGATTTCAGCAGTTCCAGCAACTACGAGAGAGCAACCCATTGAACACATAATGAGCCTAGGGTGAGCTTAGGATCAGAATGCTGCTGACAAGTGTCAGGGATGAAATACCGAGGCTCCTCGGGATAAGCTCTGCAAAGTGCCTTCCTTAAATGTTTTATTTTCTACAGCGGATTCCCAACAGTAGGAGCTTTTACTCACTCTGCTAGGCAGAGGCTAAACTGCTTTCTTCGTACAGTTTCAAATTAGCCAGCTACACTCAAAGTACCACCCCTTTTTGCTTTTGCCTTTCTCTTTTTCTTTTGCTTTCTTTGGGCTTTTTGTGAAAGAGACACCCAGTTTCAATCCATTTAAAAAATATCAAAAAAACCCTGGTGGAAAATAATTTGCAGCTGTGATAATATCACATTTTTAAAAATACCATAATATAGTTTTACTTTTAATAATAAAAGATAAAAAAGGGGAGTCTGTGAATAATTAGAGAGTGCAGTCTGAAGCTAGCTACAGTCACTGCAATTGATAATAAACTTAAAGCCCCTTGACAGCAGGTAAATGCTTTGCAACCCTGACCCCCTTCCTCTCACATTACTTAACAACCCTGCAGTTCCAGCATTACATCACCATCCAAGCGATTGGTTCCCGCATTTTAACTCTCTCTCCGTCTCCTCCGATTAGGAGCAACATACTGATGGGGGCAAAAAATACCCCAAACACAACAAACCACCAAACTTCTCTCGAATTTGCTGTGCTCCTTTCTTTGAGTTTGGTTTGGTTGGAAAAACTGCTTCTGCTTCTAAGAGTCGAAGTTACATGCACCAGAAAACAAACTCTGTCAAAGTGAAAAAGAGAGTGGGAAAGCGGGACTAGGGAGGGGAAGAGGAGAGAAGGAGAAAGACGAGGGGGAGAAAAAGTATATAGAAATTAGAAAAGGAAAAGAAAATTAAAAACAAACCTCATGGACATCACTGAGCCTGAATTCCCTGCTGAGGTGCAGAACATGAGAACCCTGGAATGAGTGTATGTAGAACTTGAGCCAAAGCTTAACTAGCCCGAGTGAGTCATATCCTTCCCATTTGATTCCCGTCCAAGTGATGATGTAATGCTCTGGCCCTCTCCCTCCTCGCTCCCGCTCGCTACACTACCTCCCTCCTCCCCTTTTCTCCTTTTTAGCTCAGTGCTGGTGAAGTCACCATTTAAATCTGGCAGAGCTGAAGCAAAAACTTCAATGTAACCAAAACAGCCCCAGGCCAAGTTCCAGCCGTACAGAGACTCGGTGGTGCAATTGCCATTGGAAACGAGTAAACAGAGAAAGAAACAGTGCCGCCTCAGAAGGGCCTGCGCAGCTGCCTGGCGGATCACAGGAAAACCCTGGGATGGGGCTGACATGATTGACTGGGGCTGATCAGAAGATACTGCACACAAACGCACTCGTTCTGGAGTGCCCGCGTGGTCTGGACTTCAGGAAGATCCAGCAAATGGGAAAGGAGAAGATCGAGCTGGAGCCAAGGAGGGCTGCGGAGAAGCTGCAAAGCGGACGCGGCGTGTTTGTGTGGGTCCGGGGAGGATGAAAAGTGCTGCTTTTACGGGTTACGCTCTTAGACTGCGATCTCTCCGTCTTAGCCACGCAGGGCCAGAACTGAGCCCTGGGTTTTTGAAGGGTAACTACGAGGCTCTCTCTTGGTGAGCCTGCAGATGTACAGGTGCGAGACACTTTTCTTTCTCCGCTACTTAAAAAGTACCAGAAAAGCCCCAAGTTGAACAGCGCTGTAAGCTTATGAACCAACTCACTGTGAGGCTGCTGCTGTTGCTTACTCTGCATTTAAAACAGTTCCCTTCTGGTGTTTATCTTCCAAGTCCGATGCTCGTGATTTTTTTAAGGCTAGAGAAGGCTTCTAAGTGGAACTACTAATAATTTTCAAAATAGAAGAAGCTTTTCATGTGTGCAAGCATAAGCTACTGCGAAGCTAAGTGCTCTGCTGCATCCTATTGCAGTTTCTAACTTTTCCTGATGTTAAATGATACAGCGACTGTGGCTGAAATACCTCCTGTTTCCTCCCTCACAGAGGTTTTTTTCACTGTACAAAACATTTGCTCTACAAAAGAATGCAAAGCCTGAGTAAGAAGAAGAAGTGAAAATATCTAAGCATGGATTATCCTGCAGCAATCCAAGGACTAACAATTTCAATGTCAAGCTGCAGAGACATAAGCACCTGAAACGCTGGAGAAGTATTTAAAAGTGACACCTTTCTTTATAGATCAGGAACTTCAGCATATTTTACAAAGTCACTACATAGAATCATAGAATTGCTAGGTTAGAAAAGACCTTTTAGATCATCAAGTCCAACCATACCTGCCCACCACTAAACCATATCCCTGAGCACTTCATCTACTCATCTTTTAAACACCTCCAGGGATTGTGGCTTAACCACCTCCCTGGGCAGCCTGTTCCAGTGCCTGACAACCCCTTCACCAGCCCTTTCACCACCTTCGTTGCCCTTCTCTGGACATGCTTCAACATCTCAATGCCTTTCTTGTAGTGAGAGGCACAAAACTGAGCACAGTATTTGACATGCCAAGTACAGAGGCACAATCACTTCCCTGGTCCTGCTGGCCACACTGTTTCTGATACAGGCCAAGATGCTACTGTCCTTCTTGCCCACCTGAGCACACTGCTGGCTCATGTTCAGCCACAGTCAACCAACAACCCCAGGTCCTTCTCTGCCAGGGAGCTTTCCAGCCACTCTTCCCCAAGCGAGTAGCGCTGCACAGGGTTATTGTGTCCCAAGTGCAGGAATTGGCATTTGGCCTTGTTAAACCTAATCCTGTTGGTCTCAGCCCATTGATCCAGCCTGTTCAGATCCCTCTATAGAGGCTTCCTACCCTCCAGGAGATCAACACTTCCTCCCAGATTACTGTCATCTGTGAACTTAAAAAAGGGTAAAAATACTTCACCCTGTATTTCAGAGTGAAATTCAGCTTTCTGGCAACCAATGTACACACCTGTCCCCCTCAAATTCAGAAAACAATAGGAAAATACCAAAGCAAACATGTTTTCTTTTCTTCCTTATGATGATATGAGTTTACGAAAAAGCAACTTCTATTATATAGTAGCATTTTACCAAAAGGGGTTTATCTGGGGCAGAGGGCAAGTTTGTTATTTGATCAAAGCAGCAATGCAATAGAGATTACTGTAAAGTACCAAAGCCTCCCTCAGATGATGGTCTTATGGCTATAAATGATCTTTAGAATATATTTCTACAGATCAACACCATTAGCTTCAGTCATGGTTCAATCTTGAATTCAAGTAGTTTCAGTCATGAATTCAAATGGATTTTGTTTAAGGTATATATGATTTTTACAGGCAGAATGAAAAGGAGAAAAAACAAGGGTTTACCCTATTCAATTAAAAAAACACAGTTCTCCTCAGTGGGCTGACCTGCTGGATGACATCCTCAATTGATATTGATGCTGCAGCCACTCACAATGACACCTTTATCAAACAAGGCAACTCTGAATTAGAGGTGATCGGCTATAATTATTACTGGCGCCACTGAAGCCTGTGGCTTGACAGCATCAGATGTGGCTGTTATAAAGTTTGGTCCATTGTGTCAATGGCCTGTATAACTCATTTATGTCTGAATTACCAGCTATTGATTTTTTGTCTTCTGTAATGTAATAAAATAAAAGTTAGGTCATTCCTAAAGCTTTCTTTTAATTCCAGCCTTGCTGATAGTTTCATTTTAAGCTCAGACGACTTCTCCGCTCCATTTTTTTTTTTAAAAGTGACTTCCTACCCTCTTTCTGTGCTTGTCTAAGAGGTCATTTTCCCTCTCTCCTTCTTTTTATTTTGTACTCTTACATTTACACTAAGGGATTACATGACACTAAAGGATTACACAGGTTCTGCTCATCCAGTTATGCCACTGGTATTGCTATAAATTTTATCACAGGCCTAGGACAGATCACTGGCTCAGAAGCTTCAAACTAATGGGGAATATGGCTTCAACCAAGACGCAAACTTAAATCACCAGACCCATCTCTGGAAGGAAAGAAGTTGCCACCAAAGAGAATAATGCTTACCCTAAGGAACTCAGGTTACACTGGGGCTGCTTGAATATACGAATCCATTCCTACAGCCTTTGTTACTGAACTGGCCTCTTCTCTGTCCTATGAAAGACCCACACTTCCACCACTCTGCTGTATTCAGAGCAAAACGCAACCAAAAAGATGATACCAGAGCTGCAGGGTAGCTCACTGTCTTCCCAAAGCTTCAAGTGATTGCCCGTGTAACTGTGCTCTTTCCAAAAGAGAACTGTGTTTACCAGAAACAAGAGCAGACTCATTGTTCATCTCTGAGCATCTTAATCAAAATATTACAAAAATGACTGCATTTGTATGGCAAATGGCCCTTTTAGTTATTACTACCTGCATAGATACAAACAAAGAAGAACTCAAGTGTCTTTGAAAACAGCCTTTGTCTTACAGAAGATATTTTCGGTATTTTGAGCATTTTCCAAAATGAATGAGAAAGATCGAAGCAGCCTGAACTGCTGATAATTTTTAAATCATATGTTTAAACTGACATCCCATTTCAAGAGGAAAACTGCTTTTAAAAAGATCTCATGTTCCAAAGGAGTTAAAAACTTATTTGTACTTGCTAGTGAGAATACAAAAGGTTCTTTCCAGGCAGGTATTTCCAAGGCCTATTGATTTTTTCTTCTCCCTAACAGGAAACACTGCTTTCCCATTTTCCTTTCTGTGACAGATCAGTTAATGATAAAGAATGTCCTGTGCTCAGAGGAAATTCCACTTGTATGCAAGAGCTCCCTCTTCATCTGTTTACGTGTCCGTCTTTTCTTTCTCCCCCC
The DNA here is from genome assembly GCA_033459285.1 of Clamator glandarius. NCBI lineage: Eukaryota > Metazoa > Chordata > Aves > Cuculiformes > Cuculidae > Clamator > Clamator glandarius. The sequence goes on from JAUNZM010000266.1 coordinate 6,735,966, forward strand.
ACTCCACCCCCATCCTTAAATTTCCATGTTCAGCCACACTCAAGAATAGGGCTGTTGTGATGAGAGTTGTGGGATGTTTTAATTCTAATGGGAGCCTTCTTCAAAGTAGCGCCCGGGCCAGCATAGTTATGACTCTAGCTTAGCTGTCTAGCTCAGGAATGCTTGCAACACCCTCCCTGCAACATGTTTCATCCTTGGGGAAAGGGTGGTGGGGCACACCACAGATGTTTGGTGTAACAGAAACTCAACGAAAATCACTGCTCCTGGTGAAAGTTTCCAGTCTGAAAAACTGGGAAGCTCTGAATTCAAAAGCCCAAATGTCAGAGTGCATTGGGATTAGCTCAAAAGCATATTGTAGCAAGGAACTGTTGAGATTGCGGATGAACAAATCATCGGTTTTTCATGCATTTTAGGTGAGTGTATCGTATGCAGCCTTTGGGACTGACTTGTACCTATATCAATCAATGCACCAAAGCATCAGCAAAGACCCTGTGGATGAAAGCAGTGTAGCTTGATTACTTTTTTGTCCAGTACTTGGCTCTTAAAGAGGCTTGATTAAGAAAATATTCTGTAATAATGGTCCTACACTCAGGAAAGTCTCATTTTCATTCCGACATTATTTTTCATTTCTAACCCAAGAGCCTTACAGTCCCTATGGAATTAAAGAGGCCAGATAATTTCAGGTTTAAATAAGCTTTAATGACTATCACATGTATGGAACCTTAAACCTAGTATAAAAAATTATTTTTTTAAAGTGGCATCTCTTCCTTTTTTAATTTAAAATAACCATCCAGGTGGTTTCCTAAGGATTTCTTTGCAAATTGCTTCCAGTGAACCTTTTCAGTTACAGACCACTGCAAACCCATGTGGTGTTATTCAGTGTTCAGTTCAACTTGGGTGTCCCATGTTTTCGCAGTGGACAGAGGTACTGTCTGCACAAATCAGTCAAAGTGTAGTGATCAATGACTCAAAGTCTAGATGGAGATCCCTGAAAAGTGGTGTCCCTCAGGAGTCCATACTGGGACCAGTGCTGTTTAATATCTTCATCAACGATATTGACAGTGAGATCGAGTGCACCCTTAACAACTTTGCAGATGACACCAAGCTGAGTGGTGTAGTTGCCACACCAGAAGGATGGGATGTCATCCAGAGAGACCTGGACAGGCTGGAGAAGTGGGGCTGTGAGAACCTCTTGAAGTTCAACAAGGCCAAGTGCAAGGTCCTACACCTGGGCTGGTGCAATCCCAGATTTCAGCACACAACGGGGGATGACATGACTGAGAGCTGCCCTGCAGAGAAGGATGTGGGGTTGCTGATTGACAATCAGCTTGATGTAAGCCAGCAGTGTGAGCTCACAGCCCAGGCGGCCAACCATCTCCTGGGCTGCATCAGATGAAGCGTGGCCAGCAGGGCAAAGTGGGGTAATTCTGCCCCTCTGTTCCTCTCTTGTGAGATCTCATCTGGAGTACTGTGTCCAGTTCTGGAATCCTCAACACAGGAAGGATATGGAACTGTTGGAACTGGTCCAGAGGAGGCTACAAAGATGATCTGAGGGCTGGAGCACCTTCCACACAAGGGCAGGCTGAGAGAGTTGGGCTTATTCAGCCTGGAGAAGAGAAGGCTCCGAGGAGATCTTACAGCAATCTTCCAGCACCTGAAAGGGGCTACAAGAAAGCTGGAGAGGGACTATTCATAAAGGCTTGTGGTGATAGGAGGAAGGGGAGTGGGTATAAACTGGAGAGGGGCAGATTTAGGCTTGATATAAGGAAGAGTTTCTTCACCATGAGAGTAGTGAGACACTGGAAAAGGTTGCCAAGGGAAGCTGTGGATGTACCCAACCCTGGAGGTGTTCAAGGCCAGGCTGGATGGGCCTTGGGCAGCCTGAGCTAGTGGGAGGTGTCCCTGCCCATGGCAGGGGGGTTGGAACTAGATGATCTTTATGGTCCCTTCCAACTCTAACTATTCTATGATTCTATTAAATGCCTGCTCAGGGAGACTGTGAGTTCTGAGAGGTGAGCTATCACCAGCAAAGATGTAAGAATGTACAAGTTTATCAATTTCAGCATAACAAGTAAGGCAGAGTTAATAAATACAGATTGCTCATAAGATAACAGGATACATGTTCCTAAGCCACTTGGGTGCTTTAGAAAAAGACATTCTCCTTTAAGGGGACTCAGATCAAAGTGCTCAGCATTAAGTTGTATCAAAGGTAGGGCAAGCTTTTATATGAGCTCTCCAAATTGTTATAAAATAGAGTATCTACAAATATCCTCTGTGAGTAGTGCCCCAGATTTCTTGAACATAACCACTGCAAGAAACTAGATTGGACTAAGTCTAAATCAACCCTGGAACAAAGATCTCCCTCTCTCACACATATGCACAAATGTACCGCTAAGCTAGAAACACTCTACCGAAAATACTTAAGGAAAAGCAATTAGCAAAAGTTTGGGCCCAACAGCTCTGGAGACAGAGGTGTGCAATGGACATGATGGCCAGGAGACTTCCCCACAACATCTTTGCAATGAATCTTAAACCAAATCTTCAAGAACGATATCAAGATAAGAAACCACTCCCCAGTAAAACTCCTAAGCAGGCTAATGCCACTTGAGATCAATTTTTTTGTGCTGGAGACACTCAACCACTAGGAAATAGAACTGCCTACTTATTATACGCTTGCTAAATAGCCATGGGACAGTGATGAGTGGCTGACCTGGAAGTGAAAAGCTCAGCATCCAATTATATCACTGAGTCATCCAACCCAAGTAGCCAGCTATTTTATTACAGCTGTAAACTGCAAATACATAAGACAAGTAATGCGGCAATTTATGGAAAATAATAAATAATGCTTTACATTCTGGTAGAATCTTTCACCCTGAAAGGTCCTACAGCACCTTGCAGGCCAGCCACAAAAAGTTATGCAAAATGATTACCCTTGACATGGGAGATGGCAGCCAGCCAAAAATGGCACAGGAGTGCAGAGGGGAGATGTTGACTAAGGACAGAAATAAACAGCTGCAATTATTTTAAAAATGCTGGTTAATCTTTAATGTTCATGCACAATGAACAGGAGGTTCCCTTCCCCCAGTGTGATTCTAATTACTGTAAAGGATAATTAGCATGTGCTTTGTGAAGACTGGAGCCACTGCTATATTTAGTGTTGCTTGAAGAAGCTTTGTCATCCATCTTTATAACCTAAATTTTTTAACCTTTGATGCCAGATGATTTAATCTTTAGTGTGAAACCCTACAGACTTTATCTTGGTCCCAGTTTAAAACCTGTATCATATATAGACACATCTCATCTCTTACAACAGGAAAAAGGATCTGGTTTTCATGCTCTTCCCCCATCATGCTTCTCACAGACAGAAAAGTAAGCTGAAGCTGCAAACTCTAGATTAAAAGAGCAAACTCATATGCTCATATTACATATGTGCTGTGGAGCATGGTATGGTTAGCACTGAATAATGGATTAGCTCTAAAATTTTAGTCTTCCCCTGAATTGTCTTCTTCATGCATTGTTGTTAAGCTTCACCTTTATCTTTTAACATGGTAAAAATAGTTGATTTTCTAATGAAACTTTTTCCAAAAATAGGCAAAGCTCTGTGACCCAGTTCCAACTGGAAAAGGAAAGTGCCAGAACTCAGATCACCCTCATTACAGCAGCACAGATTTACAGTCTTATCTGATAAAACACACACACATCACTTGCTTTTAAAGATATGTCCTCTTTTGTTAGTAATCTAGTTGATAGTGCAATATTTTCTCCGTGAAAATGAGGAACTATATACGACCACTAGGAAATGTTTCTTAAAAGCATGTGAAGTCTGCAGCACAAAGACTGAAATGCGGCCACAACTAAGGGCTAGCCTACAATTCCTGAATTTGCAGTAACTCCCATTGGAACATAATGGAATGTAAAGTTTCTAGTCATAACTCTAACTTATGGCCATAACAAGTCAGCCATAAGAATTAAAACTCTATTGTTGATGACATATAGCTATTCTATGATTTGACATTTTATTGTTTAAAAGGAATTGCATTTTCTTTTTACTTTTTTATTTTTTTGTAATGGGAGATAACCAGGAAATCATAGTTCAGTTTCATTTGTACTAACTTCTCCAGTCAGACTCATTCCTGAAATCAAGTGAGGTCCATCTGTACCCACTTACGTCTTTAGTATTTACATACTATGTCTAGTCCTCCAATGCTTCTCTTCTGGAAAAGTATGGCTATCTATTATCACTAAATATATTAACAACAAACAAATCTCTCACAGACACTCACACAAATCTTATCAGGACTCTGAAAGGAAAGCATCTGCATTTTACTGACATCAGAATTATACCAGCAGTTTCACTGTGATGAGAAATCATAGAGAAATTATTTCTAATTTCACTTCTACTTTCTGTGGGCCAGGATGCTACTTTACTTTTAATACCAGTTTCTGTAAATCAAACCAGAGAACTTTTCTAGTCTTGCATTAAAAAAAACAACCCTCCTCCACCCCCCAAAGAAAGTTAGCTGCAAAACATGCACGTACACTGAAATACTCAGTGTTTAAGTACATATTCCACACAAACTACACCTACTAGATTTACACATGGAACAGCTGTCGACTTGGCTACCCTCTGACACTAGCCTATTCTGGTCACTGTGCAAAACCAAATGGTTGTCTTTGTTTTTAGTGACCACAGTGTATCTCAATGAGGTACTTGTGTAAATTCTCTATTGGAAAAATCACACTGGCATGCTGGCATCCCTGGTGAATTTTCAGATAAAGACAGAAGATTAATTTTCTGTTGAAAAAATGAACCTTTGTCAGCTCAGTTTTAAAAATGCCAACAAAACAGATTTTTAAGTTGTTTAAATGAAAAAAAGTATTTATTATGGAAACAGGATAAACAAATTAAAACTATGATGACTAACTCATCTGAGAACCTACAGAGTTCACTTACATCCCAAGATTGCTTCTAACTCAAGTGGACACTTCTGTGAATGCCTGAATAGTTTTGATGTGAAAGAAGCAGCACCTAGAAGCTATCCCAGTTTCCCCACTTAACTGGGATGTGTTCCTTCAGTTTTTTACCTTTCAAGCCTGAACCTTTACTGTTTCTCTCCTGTCTCCACAAAATGTTTCCTTTGTTCCCTCCTTCCAAGAAGTGTGAACTTAATTTTTTAGGATTTAGATTTTTTTTAATGTTTCTTCTCCTTATGCTCAAGCTTTTTTGTATTAATTATTCTGCATGGAGATGACAATCTGAATTCAGCTTGAAACCACTTCAGGGCTTATATATTCTTGCAATTGTTTCATAACTGGAACTAAAGTTTCACCACCCTGCACGTCAATAGTTGCAACATCATTTTCTCTGGCTTTTACCAATGCAATTTCACCTCTTTCATATCTGTCCAGACTTCTGCTGCAAAGACTTTTCTGCTGCAAACCCTTTGCATGGAATGTGCCAACTTTTTCTGTGTATTCCTTAATCAACTCAGTCTTTCCTCCTGAAGTTACTTTCATTTTCAAGATCCATAACCAACTTAATCCCACCTTCCCTAACGTGTTTTCATCAGTATTAAAATTTAGTTCCAGATCAGTCCACCATGCCAGTCTAATATCTCCTAATGTGTCTGGAAAGCCATCTTCCTGATGCATCGTTATTCAAGAGTGTGAGTACCTAGGAAACGAGCAGATCACCTCAGAAGCTTGCTGCCTCTCTGTGACCACTTGCCACTATCCATGAGCCCTCCTCCTCCACGGCTGTTTCCAAATGATGAGCTTCCAGCTTCTACTTCATCTAGAAATTTTTATTAGTCCCCCCCAGGCACAGCCTTGCATTTTTTAATATTGAATTTCATTCCATTGCCATTACTTCAGCACTCAAAGCTTATCCAGGTTTTTTTTTTTTTTAGTTTTTTTTCTTTTCTTTTCTTCTTTTACGCTCTCCAGTTCCTTCTCTGCCTTGCCAATGTCTCCAAATCCTGCATCATCTGCAGTACTTGTTATATTTGCATTACCGTCATTAATGAAAACACTAAATAAAATCAGGACTGTACCAAATACTGTGTAGCTCCACAAGCAGCCTCCTCCAACCAGACACTTAGTTATTCAACACCACTTAGTTCTTTCCCCTCCAGCAAACCCCACTTTAAGCATGCTGAACAAAACCTACCTGCCCTGTTTCCTAGAGCAGATTCCCCCACATTAGCTGTAGTTGTTGAGCAGACCACAGCTGTCAGCAGCTTTCACTGAGTGGGAATTTATCAGCGTGAATAACAGTGCAGGACAAAGTTTACCCTTATTTACTGATTCACTCTCAGACCTGCCTGAACTTTCTCTAAGCTGACAGAGTGGGATAAGGAACCTTTCAGAAAGTTTTAAAGAGAATAAATGTTTTAATTACAATGCAGATAGGTAGTATTAATACTACTGAAATGTTTAAGAAATATTTAAGTGCTGACTCTCAGCACTTTTATCAGAGGAATTTTGCATCTGTGCCCCACAGACCTGAGAAGCCCTCCGTGTCACTACGTGCCATTCTGCTTTATTACACTTGTTATTAGGTAGTATCATTATGTAGAATTTTTTGTGTTCCTAAAAGGGATTTCAGGAATGCCACAGCAAAAAAATTGATGGTTTGTTTACTTGATTAATGCCGTGATTATGATTACAAATCTGTCTGCTGTTGCCTCCACAGGAAATTATTTCAAGAACTTTACTTCTGGGTGTTACTTAACAGCCAGCACTGGCTCCACTATAAACTCACACACATGATTTATCTGGTGGCTCACAAGCGTGGGATCTAGGAGTCTGACAAAACTCTTCGCTCCCTTTAACTTCCAGGACATCGGACATAGAAATCTAGACTGTTACACTTCTAAGCCTGTTTGCAAGTCCTCAGCCAACTCAAACTATTAATATTGAGCTAAGTAAGTGCAAAATGAAAGTGATTGAGAACATCCTTCTTTTAAAAAAAAATTATACACGTTTTACTAGCTCTAACCATTAAAACAGCCAATTACATCATACCAACACAGTAAAAATTACTCCAAGGTAACCTAGGAAACTGTTTTTACTAAATAATAACTGAATCCCTTCATTTAATCTCAATTCACAAAAAAAACAAGTTTAGCTTAATCTCCCTTCACAGGAATCTCATGTTGTAATTCCACGCTGTCTGTTCAGACCAGCTGGGATGTTCTTGCATCAGTTCGTAGGGCAAAGCTCTCCAGGGACTGCAGCAAGGCTTTCTCAGATGAGGGGCCCTTGTCTGTTGTATTTGCTATTCTTGGTGGCCTGCCAGCAACCCCAAATTTGGCAAGGTTCAGAGCAAAAGCTACAGTCGGGTTGCTTGATTTATCATGAATGTTATTATTTTTATTGGTCAGTTAATAAGTTCTCACTTTAGTGTGTCTTAATTTTGCTCTGGTTGTCCATGTTGGCTTTTCTGTGTCACCAGCCTAGAGAGACATAAGGATGGGCAGTCATCATCTAACTTGTACTCAGGACAATCCTTTTTCCTCCATATTTTGGAGGACAATTCATGGAAACCTCTATTCACTTGCATCTGATTCCTTAGTTGGTCAGCATTTTCATAGTGCTCAAACAAAAAGGTACTAAATACTTGCAAAGTATGATACTTAAATAAAGCTAATCAAATGGGAGCTGAGCTGGTAAACACAAAGCAAACTAGAATTAACTCTGGGATGTAACTGATGTGATTTCACCTCCCTTGCTGCTGTGCTCATGCTATGCAGACACAGAAGCATATATCTCACACACACCTAGATAAAAGGTATTATCATATAGAAAGTATTGTGCATATATTATAAATGTGACTAAGTAAAAAGATAAAGCTGACTTAAAGGACTATTACAGGATGAATGACATTAAAACTTCCGTTTACAGTTGAATCTTCATTTTCATTCTATCTCCCTTTTTTAGATACTTTTAAAATCTTCCAAAACGTTCCCTTTTTAGGCTGAAATACTGCAGGCCTGGTCTTTGCCAGATAATGAATATTTTAAAAAATATTTCCTTAAACCATTTTGTCTGTCTTTTATAAGGACAGTGAAAAGTGTAAGGAGTCATACAGTCAGAAACCCTGGGAAGTGAGAGCTGAACTTTGCCTTGAAAATAGTCCACTAAAAATGCTGTAGAGTGCATTGATAAAAATTAGATTTTACTTGGTGAAAACATTCATAGTTTTGTTTTGTTTTCTTTAGGCCAATTATGTTTTTCACGAGTTCTCTTGCTAAGCTATAAATCAAGCACCTAAGCAAAACAACTCTATTTTTCATTTCAGCTAACCTGGCTTCCATAAAAATTTACAGGGACTAAGAAAAAGGTCTGTAAAGTGTGGAGTGCTAGTGAATGTAGAAAGAAGCACAGATGAGAGACAGGCCGATATACTTTCTGGAACTCAGCTCAGCTTATTCATAAGAAATGTTTTCATATAAAAGCTTTCTGGCTTGTCTTCTTCACACATATATTTGATCTAATCTTTTGGCTCTCTTAGTCTATGGTACCAATTTTATTCTTCCTGTTCTCACTTACTCAGCCTGCTCCAGGCTACGTTTGTGACTTTCCTAGTCCTTCTACCCTCTTCCACCCATCTCTCCCCTTGCAACAAAAATATCAGACACTTGAAGTCTCATTCTTCTTTTTCCCAAGAAAAAACTCCCAACTCAGTTCATCAAGCCAATTCTTTTTCTCCACCCAACTCATATCCATCATTTTGCCTATCTGCATTAAGCTAATAAGCAGCAAAACCTAAACATAATTTTATTGAGCTAAGCTTTCTTTCCTACACATGAATCTGCTCTTGCTTAGTAGTCTTGACTCTGACTCAGTAGTCTCACAAACAAATTTATCTCATTTGTAAACAGCCAGGCCCACTGTACCTTTAAAAACTGCTTTAAAAACATGGTTTTAGCATATTCCAGGTAATATTGTAGGCAGCAGCTAGAAAAATGGACTGAAATGTCACAGAAGGAACATAAATAGAATAAAATAATAAGGATACTTTTTTCATCAGCATAGCCTTAATGACTGAGAAAATTCAGAATTCATTTTTTACAGTCCAAACTGTTGCTAAAAATGTTTTTCAAACATTTACCACAAGGTGCCAGCAGTTCTTTAATGCTTTATTTATTTTCAATTCCTGCTGCACGTAGTCAAAACAGGAGTACAATGAGGGAAGTCATAAGTGGTATTAATGCCAGGATCAGATACCTTTCAGAGAGAATAAGATCCCAGGCATATACTAGTACCTTTAAAAGAAAAAAAAAATGAAGGTCAGGTTTAGTAGTTTGTATAGAGTTATAAAGGATGATAGTTTGTGATGGTTTGGGGTTTATTCATACTTTTGAAACCAGACCAATTGTAGTTGAAACCAGCCTATATTGAGGATATTCAGCTGCCAGTGTCTGTTTTCCCTAGGTCTTATCCCCTACAAAAGTTAGAGAGAGGGAGTAAATACCTTATACAACACAAAAACAACCACTGTCTTCAGATTATAACCCCTCCTAATACCGGGAGACTTACATGCTACTGCTCTAAGCTCTCTGCAGGAGAGAGTGTCTTACCTAGGATGAGAATATGAGGTGTGTTATGCAACATGATCGACCATTTGTAAATGTTTTAATAACAAATATCAGTAAGGACTTATTGCAGCCAAGTGGAATTACATTGCAACTAATATTAGCTGGACAGTCTTGATTCCAGTACTCACTACTATTAAAAAAAAAATGTTGGTGAAGATTTACCTACATTGAAGTATCAAAGCCAGACTTTCAACAGCAAAATCAGAATAATTCAGTACTAAACCAGCAGAACTTAAAAAAGGCTGCCCTCCCAGTCTGTTTTATTACATTTTGAATCATATAGCTAAAACATGAAAGGCTATTATAAAAATTACCTGAAAGTATCCATACGTGTACATAACACTCCATTGAGTCTTAATATTTTATACATATGCAACTCTTTCCACTCAGAAAGGGTCACAAAGCAATTTACAAACAATATATGCAGAACTAACTTGAGACATTTAATGCAATCTGGTCTGCCTGCATAGAGATACATGACTAAATATCCCCAATGAGTAATATGGCTCGCAGCCATAACAGCCTCAGGCTGTGATCTGGTCTGCTCTCCTAAGCTAAACAGGGTTGGTCTGGGCCAAATGCATTTGGGAGCCCTCCAAGGAAATCCCAGGGTGCTTCAGGAAGCAGAGCTGGTGATTCAGTAGGTGGCACACTTCCCCTGGAGTCAGTACTGAACCAACCACTCCAAGGGAAATGTTGGTAGGTGCAAGCAATTAACCAAATGGGATTTCAGGCAGGATCCCTCAGCTAAGACTAGTCACTTGTCACATTGGCATCCTGGCTTTTATCAGAAGCGGTGTGACCAGCAGATCCAGGGAGGTTATTCTCCTTCTGTACTCGGCACTGGTGAGACCGCACCTCGAATCCTGTGTTCAGTTCTGGGCCCCTCACCACAAGAAGGATGTTGAGGCTCTGGAGCGAATCCAGGGAAGAGCAACGGAGCTGGTGAAGAGGCTGGAGAACAGGCCTTATGAGGAGCGGCTGAGAGAGCTGGGGGTGTTTATCCTGGTGAAGAGGAGGTTGAGAGGAGAACTCATTGCTCTCTGTAACTACCTGAAAGGAGGTTGTAGAGAGGAGGGCCTCTTCTCCCAAGTGACAGGGGACAGGACAAGGAGGAATGACCTTAAGCTCCACCAGGGGAGATTTAGGCTGGACATTAGGAAAAAAATTTTCACAGAAAGGGTCATTATGCACTGGCAGAGGCTGCCCAGGGAGGTGGTTGATTCACCTTCCCTGGAGGTGTTTAAGGTGAGGGTGGATGAGGTACTGAGGGGCATGGTTTAGTGTTTGATAGGAATGGTTGGACTCGATGATCTGGTGCGTCTCTTCCAACATGGTTATTCTGTGATTTATTAGTGATGCTATGGATTCTGCAATTAAAAACAAAGAAGTTGCTGCCACTGAGCAGTCCTCTCTCAGCAGAGCTCCTTTAGATTGGAGAACTTGAAAAAAATTGTTTCTAGCTTTTTCAGTTGCAAATGTTGTGTTTCAAATGGGAACCATCTGTAAGTGCTTCTAGGGTTCTTGGTCCTCACCAATACGAAGCAAATGTTTTACCTTCCACCCACAGTTTTAAACATAGTGCTTACACAGTTTGGTGTGTGAATCCTTTCCTTTGCATCGGTAGCTCCCATCTGGAGCACCACATTCACTTCTAGGTACTGTTCCTAGCTGTGCCAGCCAGAAAGAACCCTTTGGACAGCTAGAGAAACACTTTGGAGTCTAGAAGAGGACTGAGGACAGACTAAACAAGCTGGTTAGTCTACAAAATACATGACAGAAGGTGGACATGAATACATTTTCAAATACACAAGCGGCTGAGGAAGACAGCAGGAAGTAATAGCTTTCTCCCTGCCTGTACTGAGTAGAACCAAAAATAAAAAGAACTTAAATTTGCATCAAGGAAGGCTCAGATTAGATTGAAAGAAAAACTTGTCTCAAAGTGAATACAGTTAAGCACAGGAATAGGATGTGTGTTCTGCATTTCTGGAGCTTGTCAAAAACACATTAGAAGTATTTCTGTCAGAAATGATGTAGATGTAACTTAATCCTACTTTGGATAGAGGATTGGATGAACACTTGAAGTCCCCTCCAGCCATATAGCTCAATGGTTCCATAGTTTTTATGAAAGCAAAAGATTTATAGCTTTGGCATTACAGATTTCTTCCTATTTATATTAAGTTTAAAATAACAGTAATTCCACTCCACCAAAAAAGAAGTCTAAACCACATTTGATAGTCCTAAAACACTGTGCCATGATTTAAAGGGAGGTTACAGCAAAAACTGCACATTCTTTAAAATTCTATGCAAAATGAATTTTGTGATCTTACTCTTCTTTTGTATAGACACAACCAGAGTTTTCCACCATTCTTTCCTTCAAAAATCACATAAAAGAGCTGCGTTTCACATCTGAGTCAAAAAGAAATGCCATGAACAATGAAGACTCTACCAATGCCTGGAGAAGTGTCAGGTCATTTAAAGAAGAAAAAGGAGAAAATAGAGGAAGAGAGGAAAAGGAAGGCATTTCCTGAAGCATAAGCATGAACTCAACAAACACATTGACTTTTCCTGCTGGCTTCTTCATCAGTCACATACCTGTTTAGCTGCTGAGTTCAGGGTAGTCTGAGTCTTCCCTGGAGCACAAGTTATTGTGCTGCTATTAACTGATAACCATTTCACCTGATACAGTCTCTTGCACCTCGCATTCAACAAACTAAGGGGGAATATTGTCCTAGAGAATATGCTGCTAAAGTCCACCTTATACAGCCTTGAAGCTTCCCTTTCTTTCCCTATTTCTTTTTTCTCTTTTGAACAAAGGCGAAAATGTACAAAGTTACTCAGTAATTTGGATGATCTGGGGGAAAAGTTTTTGCAAAGCTATTTTTGTGCACGGCCACGTGGGTAGATCATTGTCACACTGGTGAGAGATAAAGAGGCAGCATATAATTGCAAGAAGAAAGGTTTAACACAGTCCAAACAGTACTGGCATGTGGCCCTGACAAAAAACATGCTTTTGGGTCAGGATGCTGAGTACTGGAATCTGGGACTACAGAGGGGAAGTCATCCTTGGTCCTCCAATTGCTCCCCATGCTGAGGAGAAAAGGACCTTATTTCCTGCAGTAAATATAAATACTTCAAAATATTCCTTTTCTAATTCAGAACTATGATACATTCCCTCAGATTTTGCTGGGCAACCTGCATCAAAGCAGAAAAAAAACCTCCATGAACATCAGTAAATGAAATTTCTTATAAAACTTAAAATGTATTTTTCCTATGACTTAGAACAGTTTCAGAATGTAGATAGGATGATATGTATCTGCTAATTGACTTTGTTAGTTTGCAGGCACATAATCAGATTTGTTAGAAAAATAGCCTCACAGAAAGAAAACATAGTTTATTCTTCAATAAATGGCTCTTAACTGAGATTTACAGTACAGACAGATTACAAGCTTTACTTTTTCCACAGAAAGAAACAAAGAATGGAGCCCTTCTAAACAAAATATTCAAACAATTCAAGAGCCTAAAGAAAGAAAAGTCTCCCCCTCTACTTCGCTAGACAGTTTTGATACCTTAATGACTGTAACATTTTAACAGCTGTGGGAAAACTGACATTAAAAAAATACCCAGCTCAGAAACATGGTCTGTGTACAACATCTTTGAGCTCTTATGTTTTATTAGCAATTTGGATTCATTACTGTTTTAAGGAGGAAGGAAGGGAGGTAGATGTTCCTGAGAGCCATTTCTCTAAATGTATTAACCAGAGATTTCCAAGCACGATTTCATATAACATCACTCGATCCTCAAAAACTAGCTAATGGGTGAGATGTCACCATTTATCCCTTCATTGAAATTCATGCTCTGACACAAGAGGTCAAAGCAGGTATTTGAGTGATCTTCGTTATGAAAATGAGATAACCTCCTTTCATCCCAAAGCCTGCTCTGATCTTAGTCCCCTCCTTCCCTCCCAGTCTGATGCTAGATGGCAGCTCACAGTTACCACACTGTCACCTTCTTTTTGAATTATTATGCTCTGAAAGAGCACTGTAGTATTTAATAGCCTGAGATCACAAGCTCTCCTGACACAATACTTAACCAGGTGCTGCCTTTTTTTCAGTGTGCTCATTATTTGCACATGGTCTATGACATCCAGGGAGAATATGTTATCGCAGAAGTTCTCTCTTCTCCCGCTGTTTGCTCTTCCGTTGTATTTATCTCCCTTACCTGACAGGCTCTTGACAGTGCTGTCAACTTTGTCAAAAAAAAAAAGAGCATTAGTGCAGATTTGGGAGGCCCTCTTTGCTAATCTTTTAGGAATCCTAAAGTGCCCTTTAGGATTTAAAACAAACACTGAAGCCTGAAAATGACTTATGTTCTGAAGCTCAACACCTCCCTCCCGATTATGCCATTAGAAATCCCTCGAAGTCTGTGTTCAGACTTCATCAGTCTCTACTAGTCAGACCCCAGGGTGGAGAAATGGACATGATGAGTGTTCAGAAATACTGCATAGGGAAACATTGAGAGAATGTTTTGCGGTAAGAGTTTTAGGGGAGTAGTTCTGCTTAATTGCAACCATACAGAAGCTTTGCTTTTGGGAGGGATATAAATAAGGTAGCTAACAAGCTGAGACATAAAATGCACTTCTATTGCCTTTATCAACTCTGAGATCCCAATTTTGTTAGATTTAAAAGGGTTTGCTGTTTTATTTTTAATACCTATCTTACCGTCCCAGCTCCCTCCCTTGTTAGGATAGGACTGAAAAGCAAAATAAGATTTCATTATTTGGATATAGTATAAATTCATTTCTTCCCTAGGAAGAAAGCCAGCAATTATTCTTTTAAGTAAGCCATGAAGCTAACACAGAAGAACATTCTTCTTTTAATAACAAATTACATGCAGAACCATGAGTATTATATTCTCTTGTGCTAATCAGAGAGCCCTTCAGGAAGACCACAGCTCTGGATGACGCAGCATTGGTGATGCCCCAACTGCGACAATCCTAAAAGCACCATATAGGCTTAGGAGATAGTTCACAGCCAGAAGAACATCCTCCCAGTGCAGCAACTCATACGTTAGTTAAAAAACTCAGTTATGTTTCCAGAATATAAATGCCAGCTCCTGTGTCAATGATAGTTTAGGTTGCTACATTCAGCTTCTTTCAGAATGATTTTGCAATGTATTGCGCTAATTTTCTAAGGTATATTAGGTGATTAAATACGTGCAGTTATTATCTGTTTATACTGGGGGAAGTTCCGTATCTAAAGTAGTCAATAAAACAGCTCTTCATACATTTATCTACATTAACTTCTTCTTGTGTGCAAGCCTACACTCCCTCATCTGAACACCTTTTTGTAAATGAAAAATGTTTGCTCCTCTGGCTTCAACAACTATCCCCAAATTAGGCAAAGGATATAAGATCTGATATATTATTTTAAATACTCCGCCTCAGCTTCATATCAGCAGGAAAGAGTCCTTCACAGCAACCTTCCCTATGAACTTCCATCACACACCTGACTAGCATCTGCTTCAGTACCCTACAGAGCAAAGGAAGAGATGAGTTCAACAGGGCATCGAATCTGCAGCCCCTCACAAAATCCTCTCTCACTGCTATCAGTCCAGCCAAGTGACATTAAAAAGTCTGTTTCCTCTCCTTTGGTACTAAAAAGTTTTCTCCTTCACTAATAGCTAGAGAGACCTTAAGTATCATACTCAAATTGCCCTAATCTCACTCTGCTCTCACCTTTTAAAATCACTGTTAGTGGTTGGCCCCTGGCAACACAACAGCATTTTAACTCAAACTTCCATGCAATAAATAGCTCAGATTTCCTTTTAAAGAAATACATACACACAACAGGCTAGGGGTGCACAGAAGTTTTATGCATCTAGCAGTTTTTACATATTCCACTGTTATTCATTTAAGGCTGACCAAGTGGTCCTCAGGGGCTGGCATGCACAAGCATAACATTATAAGTGTTAATAGGAAACGGATCTGAACAAAGAACCGCATTTCCCCATTATATTGTGTTTCTGCTTTAGTACATCATGTTAGTTTCCTTCACAGCTGGCTGGCTTGCCTGTTGTTTCAGAGGTATCTATCATTTGCTCACAACTTTCCTTTTCTGTGTATTTATATGCACATATAAGCATGTGGGATTCTTGCTTTTGTTTTACTATAAATGGCTTATCTTACAATGTGCTTTGGAAAGTTCCTAAGATAAAATGGGTAGCAAGTAAAAAATGACAACAGAAAAATATTACCTGTGCTGCCATGCTAAAGAGAGAATTGGAGTCCAGTCAGCATAAAATGTGATTGGAAATATAAATCAATTAGTTGCTTATTAATATAAACAAAATAACCAGCAAGGCAAGTTCTTGCTTTTTGTAATTCAAACTCACTTCAATAATATTCTGTTATTTATGAGCCCTTGAACTAATTTCCTCCCTCCCAAAATGCATGCAATTTGTCCTGCAGAATAGCTATACTCTTCTAGCAGTCATGGGGAGGGAAATGCCTCAAAATAAGCACAAAGAATACCAGAACATGCACTTGGGAAGCTGCTTTGTGGGAAGTCAGACTGTATCTCCTGTGGACATATACTTAAAAACCCCAAAGCAGTCAAGTAAGCATGGATGCTTCTGTGCTTTTGAGGACAGGCACTTGTGCAGGCAGTGATGGAGTCTCTGCATGGGAACACCCCTGACTGTTGCTTCTGCAAAAGCAAATAGAATAGCATATCTAAAATGGCCCCAACATGATTTAAATTGTTAACAAGGATGTACAAGACCAACTATATACTGACAAATCAACGACCAGGCTTCCATAATTCAACATATGATGTCTCAGTTAAAACAAGTATTTTTTTTTAACAAAATGTTCTTGTAATTGCTGTTTTTTCAAGAAATAGGTACCACCCTTTCCCATTGCACTCTGCAGTGAAGTTACACCCAGAGCATGACGTGACTGTAATTCCTTTCTCCCAAACACACACCATGTCAACGTGCAACTTGGAAAAGAGAAAGATCTTCCTTATTCTCAAGGATTTTCTAACTAAATAACACCACATTTGTAGCACCATATTATCACAGGAGAAAGATGTATTTCAGCCTCCAGAAAAGTTCCACTGGTGACAGAAACTCCCAAGCTCTTCAAAGAAATAGTCTCTGAGCCCTGTTTCAGTTTCTTTAATATTCTGTAAAGTCCAAGCTGTATTCTTCCCCCACACTCCTTGCTTTTATAGATCCATTTCCTAAATGAGGCATGACTCCTTTCAGGATGACAGCTTGTGAAAATCACTTTAGGGTATACTTTCCCTTTTAAGGAAGCAGCTTAGCCACTCCTTTATCCCCAGAATACTTACATCCCATCCCTGAGGGCAACAGTTCTCATCAGCAGTATTTCCCATTCCTCACATCTGCTTCTGAGAGAAATCCCAGCCAGATCAATCAGCCTCATACATGCATAGACTAGGCAAAAACATTTGTTATGCTTTCAGAGCACAGTATCAGGAAAGATACTAAGTTATCAGAAAAGATATTAAGCCAGAAAAAAACATTTCATCCACATTGTCCACTAGACACCGCAGAGTATATTTCTGATCCCTGGAGTACTCACACCAATATTAATAACAGTTTGGGTAAGGGATGGTTACAAATATTTCACTAAATTTGAAG
Organism: Clamator glandarius; assembly: GCA_033459285.1. Lineage (NCBI taxonomy): Eukaryota > Metazoa > Chordata > Aves > Cuculiformes > Cuculidae > Clamator > Clamator glandarius. The sequence continues at coordinate 6,753,236 of JAUNZM010000266.1, forward strand.
AGAGGGTGGAAGCTTTTCAAAACTAGATCTTTTATAGATTCCCATTTTCACAGAAGTAGTTTGCTTTCCACAGAAACATCTTGATTTATTTCCCCAGCCCAGCAGAATACTGACACTGCAGTACTGTTGGGTGTTGAATCAGAAGTCAGTTATTCCCTATTGAAATTTTGGCTTTATTTTATTCTTGAGAAAAATAATAATTTTTTCCTAGAAACAGACCCCATATTTATACCACTCTGATGAGGCAGTCTGGTTGATACCACAGCTCAGCTGCAGGACAAGATACTACCTTCTCTGGCAAAAGTTCTCCTACAATTTCTAATATTTATTACTTGAGTATCTATTACCTGCCATGTATGCTACTTTGGAGCACACATGATGCTAATAGTGATTCTATGACAGGGTGTGCAGCACCAAATTGCTCATATTTCAGTGTCAAGGGGATCTTAAATCAGGCTAGCAAAGCTCAGCTGCAGTTTGAGAAGTGTTTTGGAACCTGAAGTGCATAATAGAAGTGCAGGGAAAGTACGGTAGCAATTTGCACAGAAATCATCTAAAATAATTTTCTTTTTCTTTTACTATCAATAATCCATTACACTAGCAATTAATCTTTAGAGCCAATGGTTTGATTGGGGATATATTTTTTTATATACATTTATTTTTAAAATAGCTGACATATGACACTTGTTTAGTCACTGGTGGAATGATTCTAGACTACACTACGATTTTAGTGAACTACAGAAAGGAGAAAGATGTCTTTTTATGGGCCTTTCTAAGTCCCTGTAACCTGACAGAGCAACTACTGATCTGCATGCTAGGACAGTCAAGCTATTGTGTTCATTTCCAGCAGCATAGGGCACTTCATTTTATAAAGAATAAGTAACCAAGGAGCAAGAGGTTAGTAGAAAGAGGTGACAGTCAATATATTTTTCCATTTTTCCATTATGCAGTCAGTTGAAGGACCAGGTAAGATAATTAAGGAGATGGCATGCAATGCATTGCTTAATTTTCTGGCAGTTAAACTGGAATTATATGGATGATGAGTTAAGCCCAGGGCTACAGCCCGAGTGATTTCAGCCCATCCTTAACTGCAAACTGTACTATAGTCTCACTGAAGCCACACAATCTTGAATTTACTTATTAAAACAATCTTCAGAGCAGAAAATTTAAAGGACAGTGGCAAATCAGTAAGGAAAGAATACTTTCAGGAAATTAATAAGTCTTTGGAAAGCTGTCTACTTATCACTGCAGTTAATTTATTGTACTTTTTGGAGGAGTTTATCATCAATTTTTTAGAAACTAAAAAGCAAGGGATCAAATTCAGATGCTTAACATTCTACCACTGTCCTATTGACTAAAGTCACTGATGCGACTTTTAGAAAGTATATAATTGCAAAGTTCAAGAAATAGGATTTGGTAACTTCACATCCTAGACATTATAGAACCAAAATCCTTTCTGATAATCCTCTGAACTTCTTACATTCCTCAGATTCAGCATTCAGATTTCTTCAAAAGATTCTCACCTTACAGGACTTAACATGACCTAAACTGAACATAAAATCTCATTCATACATTTTCAACAAGCCTCAAACTGCTTTAAAACTCTGCCCAGTGCTTTGGTAACTGCTGTCAGGCACTTTGCAACATAACAATGACATTTTAGGAGAAGAGCTGTAGGGAAGAAATGCAATTACAAACCCCCTATGTCATACTCAGCAAATTTTCAGATTGAATTTTCTACAACTGGTATGTTTTTAAGGCAAAAAGACCTAGATTTTATTGTGATGATGTGCCTTTGTTTCTACAGCGACAGTTATCTCTAGTATCATGATATACCAGCAGCACTGATAGCCAAATCTACTTTCCTTAGAAGCATGTCAGTAGTTCCTCAAACCAGTAACTGCTTTCCACTCCCTAACATATTGCCTTTTTTTACCCATATTCCTCAGAAAGAAGCAATACTTTTACATGATGCCCAGGGACCAACCATGAAAACTACTGTTTTTCAAAAGGATCTCCTATAACAATGCTCATCACAACTATGAAGTACATAAACATCACCACATTAAGTGTGTATCTAAGTTATTCCCAGTGAGTTCTGTCCAGCTTGTATCAGACGCTGCTTATGTTACACAGTCTTTAGGACAGGGGCTGTATATATCATGTGTCTTCTAAAACACCACAATATTGGTGTTCAGAACATTAGTATTACTTAAAATTCGCTTACTGCAACATCCCTGTTTTAAGGAGCACTGAGCACAGCTCTCTGGTCCCTAATTTTGATCTTCTCAGTCTACTCAGAAATATAACGACTATTTTGTGACTGTAAGCACACACTGAAGAAAAACACAGGCATACTAGAACTTAATTTACTCTTTATTATCTCTCCCTAAAGTTGATTTTCCCATACTGGTGGCTGCTATCTGTGCCCCTTTTACCTCCAGTTGCAAGACAGCTGTCAGCTTCTTCCTGTAACCCCAGAATCGAGACTTGATATGGCTTTAACATTACCTCTTGGTTTAATCAGCTTGGAGTCTGAGAAACTCAGCCTAAGTCCTCCTGGGAGCATTATGAGCTGCTTGTGGGCCAGTGAGCTAGACCTCATCTAGCCATCTATCTGATACAGTCTTCTACATTTCTGTGTGAATCAGTGCAGACATGCTCCTTCTGGTGTATGCCAGAGCCCTCCAGCACAGCTGGGAGATCTGAACAATCTTTTATAAAGAGGATATAGAGATGTGAAAAGGTACTCACACACATGCACACACTACATGCAGAGCTAAAACTGATCAGGGCCAGGCATGACAAGGGAGCACATGTAAGAATTATTTCCAAAAAGTGTTATGTATAAAAAGTGGCAGCCATCGTTATCCATGGCTGCAAAATGTTCTGATGCAGTCTTTGAAATTGGGCTTACTTTTGGACTCCTTATTGGAAATAATATATCTCAGTACAAGAAAGCATATGGTTCAACGATGGCCTGCAGAGATGATGGTGAGACAGAAAAGTGACATTGTATTGTATTATTTCACTAGCAGTAACTATTGGCAGTGCTCAAGCTGCACATGATAGTCCTACCCACTTACCTGATTTTGTGCCTATTCATTGAAGAGGTGATATGTGCAGATAAACAATGTCACTAATGGCTGATTTAGAAGCGTGAGAGAGTCATAAGCTAGGCTAATATACCTGCTCAGTAAACAGCCCAGAAATTATAAATGGCAGAGCATGATTCTGCTCAATCAGTGTTCAGTGTGCACAAAGAGATTTACAAATGTAATAAAGCAATAAAAATACCTCCCAGAATACTTCACTGAACATGTTTGACTGCACTAGCAGCTATGACAGCACACATCTAACCAGTCAGTTTAAGATAGCTCATTGGTTCCACTATATTACATAGGAGACTGGACAGCTAGGATTTTGTGTAACGAACTATTCAAGCAAAAACTCAGAGCCCCAAATGACAACAAACTATCTCGCCATCACCATAACATCAGATAGATGCACAGTCTGACCCAGACCTCTGAGTGTCAAGAATAAAACAGGAGGTATGAATTGAGGCTCTATTTTAGATAATTTATGTAGTAATCTGGCAAGCTTTGTTCCACTGATCCTTCATACTAGTCATTTATTCTGCAGGATATGGAAAGCACAAACATGAGCTTCATGTGCACTGATAGCTGAAAAGCCATGTCATGAAGTGACAGTAAAGAAATAGCTTAGACATGGCAAAGAACTTGGTTTTAAAAGTAAGTATTTCAAGGTAAAAAGTTACACTGATGCCAGACTTGGATTCTCTGGGGACTGGGATTGAACCAATTAGTTCTCATCATAGTCTTGGATTAAACTTCTCCTGCACCGATTGTAGCTCAGAGAGTATTCCAAGTCAGTTTGATGCTATGTACATCAGGCTCTGTAAGCAACAGTAGAGAGGTTAGTGTGGGCTACTTCTTCAATCTCCATGCCGCACAGTCTGCAGAGATAACAGGAGATTAGCTAGCCTGATGGAAGTAACATAAACCAAAGAACGGATGTTCCCAGCCCCCAGATAACAGTTATAGTTGGACAACAGCTGCAAATAGTGGAAAAGCAAATCTTGCAGTCATCACAATACATAGCTTATAAAGTCTAACTAATTAGCCCAGATCCAATGGCCGACTAAGTCTAAGAGCTATCAGCCTCAAGGAAATCACAGCACATGAAATTATGATTTCATCATGTTTCAGTAGGTACTGCACTGATGTGCAAGGTCACATTTTTGGCTTAGTGGCCTCCTAGGAAAACCCAACTGCTCAGTGTTAACAATTCAGTCAGTAGCACTCTACCCTCTGAGTCAAAACTGGCTGAATGTCAATTGACTAAAAGTCAAATCCTTGTATTGGTATTAGGAGCACTTTGGCAGGTCTCTGCAAGATTACGTTTGAACTCCACACCATTTAGAGGGGCAATTATGCTCCTCCACCATCATTTTTCATAAGCCTAGTGATTACCACTTTATTCTCAATGTTAGTACTAGTTCATATAAGTTTTTTTCCTTCACAGAAACCTTCTGTAAATAAATTAGGTACAATGTTCCCCTTAATCCCAGATTTTAAACTGCTGATGTTGACTGGCCTACTGTCAGCTGTGCCACAAAGCAGTCATATAAGGTTTGCTCTATGTAAAACTAAATAATTGAAAGGACTGAAAGTCAGGGGTAGGGAACAAAATAAGTATATTCTGCATATTATGTGGAGTAGACAGCCAAAAAGCTTACGCACAAGATTACCCATTGCTCTACATCGTGTATATACCAGAGTAGCAGATTGGTTTTCTGTGGGCCTCCTTTGCTATTACCCTAAGCTTACCTTGACCCAAACCCAGGGCAGAGAGCTGGGAAGAAGGAGAAATACCATTCTCTTCTGTCTTATGCCCCAGGCCAGATACTCAACAATCAACAGAACATCAACTTTTATCTGTGCAGTTGATAAAAAGGGCAAAGTAGCAGGGCCAGCTACACGTCTGTCCTGGAGTGCAAAAAGCAGAAGTCTGACACGCCATAAAAGCAAAGAATAAAACCTAGGCAGGAACCATGCCATAATTCACCCTGAAATACATCTTTGTCTGAAGTTTAAATCTCCTACTCCTGTGAGGAGTTTAGTGCACAGCCTAACTTGTATTAATATCACATGTGCAATTGATTGGGTCAAACTTCCACCTGTTGCACATGCAGTAAGACATACAGACTTGCTAATTCTCTATTTCAGTGCAAGCAGAGATGGAGCCCAGTAGGCAGGGCTGAGATAACTGCTTGTGTAAACTACCTGCACATTTTCATGTACAAGGAAGTACTTTTTTCTTTGATTAATTAAATTACTTGGAATCACGGACTGAAGCACAGTAGAAGAAGAAGGATATGGAAAGATGTCAATTAAATGCAAACATCAAATTTTTATTCTCTTATGGATTTAAATAAAATATCCCTATGCTCTGTAACTCCATAGTTGTGATTATCTGATTAGCATAAGCCACAGTGGCTGAATGAACAGCTACAAGAAAACTCTGCTCTGAAGAAATAACCCAAAAATTTGAGTAAAATCATTGTGAAGTAAAATATAAGAATGCATTTACCTTCCAATGAGAACTTTTAAATGAGAAGAAGAAATGCTTTCAGATAAGCATCAAACAGGATTATTACAGAAGATCAAAAATACATCACGTGGGATCTTAAAAGACAAGTGGTAAAGGGGGAATTAAGCCATATAAAAATGTTTTACCTAAATAAGCATTCATGTCAATAAAGGCTCACTATATATAACACTGAGACCAACTATACAAAAACAGGGACAAACAACCGCATGCCTTTATTTTAGAATGCTATGATTTATAGAATTCTACCTTCAGTCTGGTTTTGTCATTTGACAAGTAAAAAAGCTAGCCTTTTTCCTTATTTTTTTTCCCACAGATTCCAGATCTGAAGGTACCTGCCGTCTTTTTTTTTCAAAGTTTTTGATTGATTTTCTAAGCACAGAAATAATTTTGCCCTTTTTTCCTAGATTAGAGTAGTAGTAGAAATACATCACAGAAATAATAGAGAGAAAAAAACCCAAGGAAAATCAAAGTTCAACAAGGTATGAATTAGTAATCTTGGAAACAGAAACAAGATATATAAAATACTCAGCAGGCTACTTCTTTTTTTTTCACTTGCAGAAAGACAATTTTTACAGGTTAAATTAGCCAGTGGGTGGCTTTCCTACTGTTCCCTGAATTCAGCAGAAGTACTCTCAGAAGTGATATAAAAAAAATCATAAAATGAACTAGAAGCACTGTGGAATTAGTGCAAAATGTGTTTCTTCATTCACAAACTTTTATTGCCCATATAATTTCATGTGGAACAAAATGTACAGTATATTTTGTTTCTCTAATAATAAAATAAAAAAATAAACAGCAAAAATTGTTAATAGCTTTTTCATACACAGAGCGCCAATTTTTTCCTTTTCTCATTTCTACTGTTAAAAAAGAAATGAAAAGTTTCAATAGTTGGTGCTTTCAGAATACTGTGTGCTACTCACCACTGAATGTGATTTGATGCAAATACTAATGAACATGTTTCATTTAGGTCAAGACTTGGACAATTTCATACAAGCTTAATGTTACTCAAGGAAACGAGTAACTGAAGTTATTAAGTGAAACAATATCAATACAAGTACACAACAAGTACCATAACCTTTATCATCCCACTAACTATCAGTGCAAGTGAGTAAATGGAAAAATTGGAGTTTCTCAAGATATTTGCTTGGCACATATAGAAAGATATTTATTGGAAAACAAACTTATTGAATTTGCACAGGACGCACTGCCTCTTTTTCTTAAGCTTTGTATATCATGCACGGCAGACTTTTTCTTAAAAGATATCGGGATCCAGGCACAAGATGCCAAGTGGGCCCTAACATATACAAATAGAAAGAGAGATGAAAACTCATGTGATTGCAAATACTAACTTGACAGGCAAAGTTCATTGTATGTATTTTACATTTGCACAGAAAGTTAATGTTAATGGATAGATGCTTTTAAACTGAGAGTCACGGCAACTGTCTGGGCCTCTTCAACACCGTAAGTGGGATGTCTTATAGTCACTATACTTCCTACAAGACCAGCCGGGCTGACATTCTTTGAATTCACGACTGATTAGATCTTCTTTATGAATGTCCTCCAAACCACCATCCTTCTTCCAACTGCTACTATCCAAAGGCCTTGCCCTGCTAAAATAACACTGCTTTGGACCTCAATGGACTGCTTATATAGAGAGGAAATAGATTTCAATACCTGACTAAAGGATATCAAGTAAACAGAAGGTGAATAAAAACTCCACACCCCAAAATTCCAGCTACTTTGATTGTAAAAGCACATTGAAATCACGTATCCTTCAAGCGATAGATTTCCACTGTCTGCTTAACAAACAAGAGCCTTCACCAGGAAGCGATAGCATATACTAACCCTCTTTTCTTTAGAAAGCGTAACGTCATTCTCTATCTGTAGGGTTTCAAGTCCCAGCAGCAATAAGACAGCAGATTTGATCCTGCCCTGCTTCAGTAAGGCAGCTATTCCAAAATACTATAAAACCAGCCCTTTGTATTTGGATGCAACAGCCGATCGGCAGCTAGAGGAGTCTGTGGCAGGAAAGCCTCCTTTCACATCCTCACTTCCTCATCCTCAGTGAAGGACATGGATTGTAAAAGCACACAAAAGGGGAAAAAAAAAAAAAAAAAGAGCAGGATCCTCTCAAGTGAAAATTTTTTGTTTAAGTGCCCCCATCTTGGTGCCCTGACTCCTTCCCAACAGAGTTTTCCTGTAGAATTAATATCCCTCTGACAGGCAGAAGACTGTTTCCGTACCCATTCCAGCACTGTGCAGGCTGCCTGCTTAGCTTGCGCCATGATTTCCACTCTGTTATCTCTAATTTCCTGTTGTTTGGGGAAATATGCAACAACTGCAAGGCTAGGTTCCCTTGAGTGAACTGACAACTGGTAACCTGAGGGAAAGCACACAGAGTCAAGACCTTCACAGTTTAGAAATACAAGTATCCAACCACCTCAATGTCCAGTTGCACCCTTCAGAATCAGAGAATCAGAGAATCACCAGGTTGGAAGAGACCCACCAGATCATCGAGTCCAACCATTCCTATCAATCACAACGAGATTCAGACAATGAGACAACAAGAGAGCACTCGATTCACATTGCCATTTGAGGAGTGTCCTTCAGAAAGGGAGCAGTCTCCCCCTGGTTCATGTGGGAAGCAGTGGGGCACGGCTCCTCTGTCCATTGCCGCCTCTTTATTCAAGGACAAGATGAGACGAGAGCATCTTGCCTCTCACCACTTTTAAGGCAGTGATTGTGCCCTCAGGCACAATCAGCAGGACCCCACAAGGTCTGAGGAGGCTTCTTACACCTCCCTCACCACCATGCACCCTTGTAAGGCCAGATGGAGGCCGGCCCTTAGCTGAGGATTAGCAGTGCTTAAAAATAGAAGCTGAGACATGCAAACAGACTGAGTTATAACGACTAAATTCCAGTGTGAAAAGAAAGTGTCAGCTGGCGGTGCTGGAGCTTCACTGCATGGGCAAGAAAGGTGTTGGAATGTCAATCCAAGCACCGTTTCCCATCATGGTATGTAGACAAACAGTCCTGGGAGCTTGGGAAGTACTACTGTAAATGGCACTAGAGACTACCATGTATAATGCTGCTGCGTTACAGAATAAGAAGGTGCTCAGTAATATTAGGAATGCAATAAAAAACCTCCGCAACAGCATAAATTTAAAGATATTTGACACAAGGATGAAATTCAGCAGATGAAATTCATGCAGCTGCACCTTAGCTGTGAATACTACCTAGATAGTTAATAATTTTTACACATATATAGAAATGAAGGATACCTCTAAGGCAAATAATCAGCCTAATTTTCACCTTACACTAACATAAGCATACTGGCTTCAAATGAGTTCCACCAGACGCATATTACTGTGTTTATTACTACTTATATTATGGTTGTTTCTACAAGATCACAAATCATGAAGACATGAAAGAAGTATTCCCAACTCCTGACCTAAAGCAAGAGAGACAACATCTGGCTCTCTGAGCCTACCCTCAGGATTCAATAATCAAGAAGCCAGAGATCAAACTGGGAGACATACCAGAAGCTAAAAATACTTACAAAGTAAATAATCTGTTTACTCAGTATGGATACTTACTTATTTTCTAAGGTTTTAGAATCAAGTGATCTGTGTCAATACACGATTTGAGATTTTTTGTTTGAATTTAAAATGTTCTGTGATAATAAAGTTCACCTTGTTTCAAAACAAAAATAAATAATCCCCAGGATAGCAAAAATGCCTCTGGAAGATGGTATCCTGGTCTGAGTTTTGCTCTTATTAAAAACTGATTTTTGTAGAAAATGAACACAAGAAAATAGTACTCCAAGAAGCAGCAGGACAGGAAAATATCTCTAGTAATCCTATTCTCTTTTCCAAACTTAGTAGCTAAGCAAATAAAAAGCACTTATATTTAGGCTTCTATCTTATAGCTGAATGCAAAATTTCAGTTGGCAACAGATACACTTCAGTATGTTATCTAGACAGCTAGAGGGGAAATACTCTTCAGTTTCACAGTTTGCAATGTCTTGTTTCCTTCAAGAAGCTTGATCTAATAGTCTTCAGTTGCTTGCAACTTATGGAGAATATTTAGCCGTCGTGTGCTATCCTTTGACTGAAAACAAGGCAAGCTTTCTTCACAATTCACATTTCTAGTGCCATACTGGAGAAATAGTGGCATCAAGAAACACTGTGAGGATGGCGGTTGAAGAAAAGATTTCAAAAGATGCTCTTAATACATCTGAGTTCTTGCAATGGCAAGGGGTCTTGTGGTAAGTCTAAGAAAAATGTTGCCTTGTAGTAAGCCATGTCTTACACAGCAACAACAAACCAGAAAATATGGAATGGCTGATCTAAACTTTACAGCCTCAGTATGCAAAAAAAATTGGGATCTGTTGTGAACAGCATATTATCAGGTGAATTGAAGTCCAGGTCTTTCCAGGCTTTCTGACACTGCATGCAGCTTATCCCATAAGCAAGAAAGAGGGCAGGAAAAGACAACATAAATGGCTATTAAGCACTGAAACGTATCTGCAGCGGGAGGGAGACTTTTTTTTAATCTACCAGTTCATATTACCTTGGGCTGAAATCACACCAGACTGCAAGGTCAGGGGTGGCCAGTGGTTTAACAGATGACCTTAAAAGAGGCTATGTATTTTAAGAAATGGCAATGGCAATCCAACAGGTGCCAATAATTCTTTCTCCTTCACTGAAAGGTTTTCCAAGGATCTCACTGACCAGTTTAAATTGCCTCACTGGTATTTGTACATGGGAAGTATAAGCTCATACACTAGAGTCTCAGGGCTCAGCAACACCCATCCACCTCAGTCTGTCTTTGAAAAATGCTGCTTGTGCTGAGGAATGGCTTTCTAAGGCCTGTGAGTAGTTAACTTAAGACAGGACTGGATATAAAGACTTGTAAATAAACCTCCCTAACAGATACTCAAAGGATTTCTGTGTTGACAGAGAGTCTTTCTTACAAATGAGTCACAAGACATTTCTAAGTATTAAAAAATAGCTGAAAGAAGTATTACAAAACCCTAAACTCCTTCTCAGTCTTTACCCACAAAACTCACTTAGTCTTGTCTGAGTAGGGGTCTTCTAAGTAAGAGTTTCATTCCTGGGAAAGATGGTATATAAATATCATCATTATGTAACTGCTCCTTCAAATGTGGACAGCTGTCAAAGAGATATGAAGTGTAATTAGATAATCTCTGTGTCCAGCTAATCTCTTGGGAGAAATCCTAAGCAGTACAAAGCACAAGAGACCATCTCCAGCACTTTCAACTTGAGAGCACTAAAGTCACATGTGATTAAAGTGTCTAATTTTTCCATTAGGAAATAATTATTGTCAGGCTGCTGAACAAGGTGTTTGTTTCCATAATTGTTCTACCTGGGAAACTCTCAAATAAAATTAAAAGTTTCAGATTCAGAAAAAGCCCTTTGTAACCAAACAGTAAAGTAAAATTCAGTTTGACCTATAAAAAATGAAATGAAATGAAAACCACAAGTCAGTAAATGGATGATTCTGTTGTGCCAAACTGTATGTTAGCATTAGTAACAGCTTTTCACTTTCTGGAGTTTTAATTATGACTCAAGGGACTGGGAAAAAGAGAGGGTGGGAGAGAATGTAACCTTTAACAGCCGCAGCGGTTGCTGTCCCTACCTTTACTGCTGGTGAACTACAAAACTCCACAGGCTAAAATTCCTTACATTTCAAATAAAATAGTATTTCCCTGGTTTTTATCAGCCTGAGTCCCACAAGGAACTGACAGCCGGTTTATGTCAATGAACAAGAGTTATTGTTTTCAGATATTCCATGTTCTTCACCCCACCCCTGCAAAAAAAATCATGAGGAACTGAGAGCAAATGTTACTAATAACAAACATAAGGCCCTAATGTTGGGGATTCTACTAAAGCACCATTTTGGGGCATAACATATGGTAAAAATAGGTTTGTGGAAGATGTTATGCCACTGTACTTCTTTATTGAAGTCATTCACCCATGTTTCTAACACTAGACCTACCACCATGAATCTGAAGTGACCTGGCTGTCCTCCCAGTCTTGGAGTGAACTATCTAGGAAGAGAAGGAGCTGTGGATTTGGAGGCTGAATCTCAAGGAGAAGATAATACCACACTTCTCTCTGCCATGACACAGTAACTCACAAAAGGTCTGGAAGAAGATGAGGAAATAAACTTGGGTTGCATCCTGTCATATACTTGCACACAGGTGCTCGGTGCTTTTAAAACCCAGCTTCACATTCTTTCCCAACTGATGGAAGGCAAATGTAAATAACCTAAAATTTTAGAAATTTTAGTACAAGGTTCTCACCTCTAAGAGCAAGCTCCCCTGCCTAGCTCACTGATTTGGCACGACTGATCTTGTGAGACATCCCTGTGGCAATCTATTTAGTTTGTAGACAAACAAAGTAAGAGAGTTCACTGTACTTCCTATGTCCCTTGGTGTCCATAATAGTAAGACTGAGCGATGATCATCAAGTAGATAATCATTGTTATGTGATGCGTGCTGTATAGTATGTAAGTAACTGAAAAGCCTTGAAGATGAGCTAAAACATTTTTGGAGACAGTTTAAAAGAGATTTTTCAGCTAGAGGCAGTTCAAATACTGAGTCTGGAAAGTATTGCGACTCTTAAGGGCATAGCAGGGCTGCTATTTCATTGACTAAGCTCTGTTTCCAGCAGCCACTAACACAACACAATGAAGTAGATAACAGGTCAGAAAGATGACTGACCTTAGAAAAGAAGGACTAGAACAGGGCATGGGAATACATTAATATTTTCTTTATGTTTACTGAAAACCCCAAATTATATTGCAGGGAGATATTTCAGGTCCAGCAAGGAAAGAAAAATCTCTGGTTGCTTTCCCTGTGAAGCATTTTAAAAAGACAGGATGTGTGAGCTGGTTTTAACTGAGTCTCTTAGAAGCTTGTTCTTGGATTCTGACAAAACAGCACTTGCTCTTCCCTCCACCCAATTACCTTTCCTTGTCCTGCAGTGTGTGGCCACCTTATCTCAAGCATTACAAGCCAAATCTGAATGGGAGCCATATTCTCAGTACAAATATAAAGAATCTCATAAAGGATCACTGAAATATTATCCGAATTATTACTTAGTCAACACTATTACTTTGGAAGATGAACTAATTTATTCCTAAATTCTTATTTCAGAGGACTAGATAGTCAACAGCTTATGAAATCTTGAGGTACCAGAATGAAACGAGAGATTCCAGGATCACTGGGCTGGAGGAATTTCCTATTGATATTCAAAGTATATAAGCTTTTATGTACCCTTGAATCCTTTACTTAAACTGCACCGAATAAATTAAGGTTTTCATCATTTTTTCTACATCTTTGAGCCTATGGATTAAAATAGCAAAACATAAATTTTTCAAAAAAGGAAAACAAGTTACATCTAATCAAAACCTTTTAATTGCTGCATAAAATGTTGCTGCATGAAATGTCTATATTCTCCCAGCTCAGCACTCAAAAGACATGTTAAAAAAAGAGAGAGAGCTCTAGACAGCTCTGCTCATCATAGATAAAGTTGTTATTTAACTTTAGATCTGGTAGTACTATGTCACTGAAATGAAAGAATTTCTTTGTTTCTGTAGCATTAGTTTTTAGATGTATTGAACAACTGTGCAAACACTTTTGCAATATCCTCCTCCCTCTGAAAAACACCTATCTTTGTTTTCCTATATTTTTAAAGACAGAATTGAATGGTATCATTACAAAGACGTGATTTTAATTAAGAAGAGAAAGACAGGAATGTTGGGATGACAAAGTTTAAACTGTACAGAAACTTTTGCACTGCTCTCATGAAGAACAAAAAATATTTGCACACTATGAACATAAATTTGAAGTGATGGAACTGGGTATAGGGAAAAACCCTGAAGCTCTGCCAGCAAGCCCAATAGGAAAAGCATGCTATTTTATCAATAAAATCACAAAATTTCATGCTTTAGGTGAATAAAGTAGAAAAAAATTAAACAGACTGTATAAACAATGTAATATATTTCTGAGGTTTAGATTTTTAAAAATACTTTTCTACTAAGAAAGGTGATATTTTTTTTCTCTCCTGTCTCAACAGCAACTCTGTTAGCCAGCTGAACAGTCCTGTTTATTACCACATATCTGAGAGCAGCATGTTTCAGTGTAAGTGGAAATGTCAGTCAGTGTGTGGCATTGTGGATCAAAGCTCTGCTTCGGTACGTGTACCTTCTCATCTCTTCTCATTGGGGCTTCCAATATGAGATGGAACAGAAGGAGTGCAAAGTCAGCTTCAAACAGATGTTGTGAAATGTCTGGTGGGAACAAGCTCCCCTCAGGAGCAGTCAGATTGTGTGGAATAGCATCTGTTAACTTTCATTGAAAGCTTCCACACAAGAGAATCGGAACACACTGAAGTAAGAAAATAATAACAGTAATGGAAGAGATGGAGAAAAGGAAGAAAAGTATTGTGGACTTTGTGGCATGTACTTCTATAGAACTGTTCATTTTTCCTAGTTTTTTGATATTCAACCTACGAAAATGTATTTAAAAGCAAAAATATTATTCAATTTGAAAAAGGATGGGTGGTTACAGTAAGTAAAAACATGCCCCAGAAGTAGTTATAAGGGTTCTATGTATATTCCAAGTTTAGTGGACTTTATTCTTGCACTACTTATGTAAAAAAACCAAATATGTCTTCTAATTTCATCTACCAAAAAGATTAAAATACTATTTAAGCCAAAATCAAGCCAAAGTCACTAAAATAAGCATACGCATTAAAGAAATATTGATTTTTTTGTTGTTGTTGCCAGGAGTTGAGCCCACTAGTTTTATGATTTTTTGACAGCTCTGTTTCCCAGCAGGTGTTTAGGTGTGGATTGCATCAATTAGATTCACACACAAAGCAATGATCTGATTCTGGATCAGAGGTCCATGTCATATTGCTGCTATATGGGAGTAACAACTTCTTCCTCTCAACCCTTGTACCACTACACAACTCATTTCTATCCTATCTTTCCACTTCCCTTGTTTAGAAGCTTGAATTTTTCTTTTGTCTACTTTTCGGTTGTGGATCTTTGTCCAGTTTTGAAGAATTGATCCAGCTTCAAACTAAGCATATACAATAGCACTTCAGCCATGGAATCAACAGCCAATGCATGTCAGCTAATGAAACAATCTGCAAGTCCGTTTTAATTTGCCTCTGGGCTCTCTGCTCACATTAATACCATTACTAATCAGGCCAAGGGATGTGTAGTGAGGATATATGGACACACGACTTTTTTGTCATATAAGATCATTATAATTTGATGTATACAGGAACACAGATCTATGCATCTCAGTCACAATAAAAGGAATGGAGCAATTGAACTTTTAATGACATCATGAGGAAGAAATACCTCAGCCAAGAGGAGAGACGGTCTAGCCATTTCAGAGGAAAAGCCTAAGTTATAAAATAAGATTCATTACATTCCTTTCCTTTTGGCAGTTATATTCTCAGTGTACAAGATAGCTGGGAGACCTAAGAAACCCAGTTTAAACATTCTTAATTTTGGCAGTGTACAAACTAACTTTGCGTAAACCAAACCCAAACTCATTTCAGAATCACAGAATCACAGAATAACCAGGTTGGAAGAGACCCACCGGTCGAGTCCAACCATTCCCACCTATCCCTAAATCATGCTCCTAAGTACCTCATCCACCCTAACTTTAAACACCTCCAGGGACGGTGACTCAACCACCTCCCTTGGCAGACCGTTCCAATTCCTAACCACCCTCTCCAATGAAGAACTTTTTCCTAATCTCAAGCCTAAATCTCCCCTGGCGGAGCTTGAGGCCATTCCCTCTCGTCCTGTCCCCTGTCACTTGGGAGAAGAGGCCAGCACCCTCCTCTCCACAACCTCCCTTCAGGTAGTTGTAGAGAGTAATAAAGTCTCCCCTCAGCCTCCTCTTCTCCAGGCTAAACACCCCCAGCTCTCTCAGTCGCTCCTCATAAGATTTGTTCTCCAGCTCCTTCACCAGCTTTGTTGCTCTTCTCTGGACTCACTCCAGAGCCTCAACATCCCTCTTGTGGTGAGGGGCCCAGAACTGAACACAGTACTCGAGGTACGGTCTCACCAGTGCCGAGTACAGAGGGAGAATAACCTCCCTGGACCTGCTGGTCACACCGTTTCTGATACAAGCCAAGATGCCATTGGCCTTTTTGGCCACCTGGGCCACTGGTGGCTCATGTTCAGTCGCTGTCAAGCAACACCCCCAAGTCCCTCTCCTCCTGGCAGCTTTCCAGCCAGGCTTCTCCTAGTTTGTACCTCTGCTTAGGGTTGTTGCGCCCCAAGTGCAGGACTCGGCATTTGGCCTTGTTAAACCTCATGCTGTTGGTTTCAGCCCAGCAGTCCAGCCTGTTCAGGTCCCTTTGCAGAGTCTCCCGACCCTCCAGCAGATCGACACTTCCACCCAGCTTAGTGTCATCTGCAAACTTGCTAAGGGAGCACTCGATGCCTTCATCCAGGTCGTTGATAAAGACATTAAACAGGACTGGACCCAGGACTGAGCCCTGGGGAACCCCACTTGTCACTGGCCTCCAGCTGGATTTAACTCCATTTACCACCACCCTCTGGGCCCGGTCATTCAACCAGTTTTTCACCCAGGAGAGTGTGCACCCGTCCAGGCCAGAGGCCGACAGTTTCCGAAGCAGAATGCTATGAGAAACTGTATCATGTTTCCATGTGTGAAATATCTTATCCTCTTTCCCTCTTCATTTTAAAGGTTATTAATTTCAAATAATGAATTTTCCCAATCAATAATGGTCCTTGTTGAGCACAACATGTGAAAAAGGACTTATAATCAGATTACTGTATCTTGATGTGGCCTATGATAGTCTTATTTTTAAAGCACTAATAATACTACAATAAATTAAAACTCATTTGAAGTAGTATTGCGGCAGGGTGCTTAGACAATGCTGATATAATACCCCAGAGGTATTAAAAAGACAGAAGCATGCTGGGGGGTGGCTGCATAAACACAGACGTAGCACCTTATTTCAGTCAAGAATTCAATCCAGCACTAGCCAGACTACCCAGCTGCAGACATCGATGTCCTGTCATTAGTCAACTTCAGGAAATAGTCAGCATTTGTTACCCAATCTGCGAAGACAGGAAGGAGAGGAAATGGAAACGCTGGGGGAGGGAGAAGGTTCTGTGCTTTAGTAGGTGATGGAAAACAGTGAGAACATTACTGCTCTGTTTGTTCAATCTAGTCACCTAGGGACTTCTAGACGAACAAAGACCTTTATCTCCTTTTGTAGGAATAAACATTGCAGAGTTAGAATTTGAAGACAAGTTTTGACTTGAGGACAACATAAAGGAAATTCCAGAGAAGAAATTGTAAGCTGTGTGGTTGTCTTCTCCCCAGTGTTTTAGACTTAGCTCCACTTACAGGGAGGGATACAGATCTAAAGTCTATTAATGTACATGGGAAGACTCCTGTTCACTTCAATAGGCTTTAGATCACAGCCAGAGTAACAACTCAAACATCACCACCACCTCAAAAGCTCTCCATAGTTTGAAGATCTTAAAGGATTTTTTCCAAAGCAAGTCCCAAAGCTCATTAGCAATGCTGTAGAAGTACATCAGAGACAGAAAAAGATCACAAATATTATCAAATGGGGCACTGCAAAAAACAAGGATCAACGCTGTACACTTGAAGCACTATCACATGGGTGGTAACTGAATTTTGACCATTGAAAAATATCACAGTCTAGGAAAGAACAAAATATTCTACAAAGAATTCATGAGCTTCCTACCCTATCTTCTCCCCCATTCCCACTGCCTACAGCCCAAAATAACAGCAACCTTGTAAATACATTACTTGTTTCAAACTTAAAAGAACTCTCCCTTGCTCAGTTATTTCTCACATCCTAGTGGATCTCCTTTCCTTTGTCCTTGTTTAGAGTTAAATTTACTAGAGTTACTGGCTTGTAGCCTTGATCTCCTTAAAACTTTGTGATTTTTCCTTGTAACTCAAAAATTAGCATAGTATGTGACAGGAGGCCTTAATGAAGTGTGGGCAGGCAGGAAGATGATCACAGTACTCTATGAGTGGCAACTGTTGCATCATGGAGTCTTGAGTCATGTGAAGAGGAAGCTGAATTGCTTGTTGAAAGATCTCAGTTCCCATTTTTAATTACGTGGAGGGAAGGAGGTGGTTGTGGTAAGTCTGCTGGCATATATGAGAGGCAATGGTGATCAAGAAGGATGCCTGGAAGTAGTTGCCCATGGAGTACACATCTGAAATCCCATTTCAAGACTTTCAGTGGGTCTCATTTGCAATTTCAACACAACTCAATAAAAGTTGCAGGTGTTAGGAAGCCTGTGTATTGCCATACATGCTTCTAAAGTGATGTATCAGAAACTGGTAAAGAGATAAGCAGCATCTTTTAGGCCCTGTTGTCAATTCAAATTCAGCTTGGATCACCAACAGCTGGACAGCAAACTGATAGCCTCATTTACATGACTTCTTACAGATGCAATGCTATAATAGGTGTTAATTAGTTTCTCTTGCGGGGATACACAAAAATTGTAAAAGCCTGGAGAGAGCGTTATCTCTTAAATTAGCTGAAAAGAGCATAGGGAGTAAGCCATAGGGATAGCCTAAGGACACTCCTAACTCAGCCAAAATTCCTCCTGGGTTATCTGCAGAGCAAAATTATCTGCAGTTGCAAAATGCCAAAGTGCTTCATTCTAACCTCACCAACTGCTTGACAGCATGTGGCAACCCCCAGCATGGTCCTCAATCCAAACATTCGGATACTTAATACCAAGACAACTAGAAAGGAATGGTCTCTGCAAGAGCCATAGAAAAGGCTCGTGTACGAGAATGCAAATCCAAATGTGCTATCCTTTACATGCTTAAAGGAAAATTTGTAAGCAATTTTTTAGGTGCTTTGTCCCCTTTCTTTTCCAAGGACAAAAACTGCTTTCAAAAGTAATTCCTGTAAAAAAAAATTAGTTACAAGAAACTCAGACCATCGATCCTTGAGTGTCTCCCTAGTATTAAAAAAGTGTTCACAAATCTCAGTATTTTCTACAAGAAGAGATAAAACTAGACTGTCTTGCTATTATCCTCTTAGAATATGAGGAATAACATTTTAAATCTAACAAATAAATAACTTACAAGAATAATAAGTAGATATGTCACCAAGATACAAGAAGTCATCCTTACATTTTACTTTTGTAGTAACTTTCCTTGTAGGTAATAGAGCCTAGGATAACAACAACTTAACCTGCAGCAAGAAGGTCCCCTTCCAGAAGAACAATACTATTGAATACTGTTACAGCACTCCTCACACCCTTCAACAGCACAATATACAATACTCAGCTAAAATACAGTGAATGTCAAAGGGCTGTGCTCATGGTTAGGATGTTGGGTTTTTTTAATTAAATGCATACGTGTTTTTTCTCTCCAACAGATATATTGCAGGGCATGATCCCCCAGACAGAACGATTCAATCACATACAAGCAACTGGAAAGGGCATGGCTGAATGTTATAAGTTCTGCAGCAGGTAGGTCCAAAGACTCTCTCTCCTTTCTGACAGTAACAACATATTGTTACTTTACCTCATATGCTAACATTTCCTCATTATCAACTTCTTAAAACATGCAAAAGACAAAAAATTAAAGCAAAAAGAAAAAATAGAATATCAATGGGGAAATTAATGGGAGGTTTGCAGGTGACACCAATCTGAGTGGTACAGTTGTCACACCAGAAGGACATCCAGAGGGACCTGAACAAGCTGGAGAAGTGGGCCTGTGTGAATCTCCTGAGGTTCAACAAGGCCAAGTGCAAAGTCCTGCACCTTGGTTTGGGCAAGTCTCAGTTTCAATACAGGCTGGGGGCATGACGTGATTGAGAGCAGCCCTGGGGAGAAGCACTTGGGGGGAGCCAATTGATGAGAAGCTTGACAAGAGCCAGCAATGTACACTTGCAGCCCAGAAGGTCAACCATATCCTGGGCTGCATCAGAAGAAGCATGGCCAGCAGGACAAGGGAGGTGATTCCATCCTTCTATTCCTCTCTTGTGAGACCCCACCTGGACTATCATGTCCAGTTCTGGAATCCCCAACACAAGAAGGATATAGAACTGAGCAGCCTGATCTACTGGGAGACATCTCTGCCCATGGCAGAGGAGTTGGAACGGAATGGTCTTTAAAGTCCCTTCCAACCCAAACCATTCCATGATTCATGATTCTATGACTCTATGAATATGCCAGGTAGTAGTGACTGTACATCAATACAAACTCTCTGCAGTATTTATTCTCCTTCCAAATACAAGAAACATCAAGTCATGTACAAAGATGCATTAATTAACCACTTCTCTCAGGTAGGACTGAGTGAAGACGGAGCACACTGCAGTGCACCCAGACCTTCCACTTCTGAGTGGAAAATCAAAGAAAACCATCTTCAGAACTGCTAAACACTGAGTGACGGCTCTATGACAGTGTGGGTTTCAATTCAGATTCTTCCCCCACACATCTATCATCTCTCTCAGAAAAAGAAAATTCAGAGAGCAGATACTCCCCCAAAAAATACCCTCTATGTAGGAAGATAAGCAGCAAACAAAACCTCGCATACCCCACAGGACATGAGAGTGTCTATATTTGCCCATTTTTTTTCCTTAAGATGATCACAAAAAGTTTGCAGAAGGCTGCAACAGACATTCAAAAGGCATGAAACAACCATCAGAGGGTCCTTATATTAAGGGTCAAGTTGAAAGCATATTCCCTCCGGCCGCATATTTCAGTTTGGAGCCATCTCTTGATCAGAAACAAATGCTCCACATATAATCTGTTTCTTTGAGATTCTAAAAATAGATTGATCTAGAAGTGACTGTGCTGTAATACAGTGAGTCAGATCAAGGAGTAAGAGCCATTTTTAGGCTATGAAGTAAATCTTACCCTGAATGAAAGGCTATCTCTGCAGACAGAAGAGAAGTTTTCTCAGTGTAATAATCTGAGGACATAGAGAAGAACAAGGAAGGACGAGAAAACCTTAAGTGAGAGGAGGAAAACCAGCACCTCTGTGCAACGTCTTGCTCTTCTGTGATGAAAATGCAGCAATAGTAGAAAAAAAACCCAATCATGATAAATAAGAATAATAACTAATAAATCAAAAGTTATTTAAATTTATTTAGAGCTGAGGATACAGTGATAAACAGAAGTGATGCTGCGGCAGGAGTTACAACACAACAAATGCAGAGGTGCGTGCATGAGGCAGAAGCCATGGGAGAGACAGAGGGAACAATCTCTCCAATTTTTACATCGGTTTATGGTTCCTCATCATCCTTAGCTATTAGAATGTGAAAGATTTCCCTCTCCTGTCTTAAGTAATCCCTGTTCAAAATAGGCAGTAATATGTATAAGCAAGATTTCAAGCACACGGAGATTGGTAGTAGACGTATAATCTGGTTCATGCTTACAGAACCTCACACATTTTTACACCTTTCCTGCGGCAATCATTCAGGTAAAAGGAGAAGAAATTAGGCATTCCCATTTTTACGACTTACACAGACAATACCAGTACTAAGAGGCAATAGTTCTCCAGCTTTATAAAGTTACTAAGTAGAAACCAAATCTTGTGATACTTGAAGAAATCATTTCTGTTATCAAGGCACAACTTATTTCTACAACAAATCAAAACTGTATCTTTGTTTATGATGAGATAGTATTTATTACTGTTATAGGAGACAGTATAGTGTACTAGTACCAGAAAAGAGTGATGATTACATGTTACTACTCTGCAGGTCCTGATTAAAAGGCACTAGATAATCTAGGTTCAGTTTACAGATTGTATGTACTTTCAAAATCCCAAACACAGAAATATTCTTTAGACCAGAGGATATGAACATCTGCAGTTTGTTCACAGCAGACTGTAGCACAGTAGTTAATAAATAACCATCTTTAAAAGAATATAACTTAATGTATTAATTTATAAGAAAAAATACAATTTCTCAGTAAATATGGGTATTGGAAACTTCATGCAATGTAGCCCGTTGTTTATATATATGACCTGTAGGTTTAAATCCAAAGTATTTTTCAAATACTATATTTTCTGTAGCTGAAGTGCTATACACAAGTATTTAGAAAAACACAAGGTGGGACAAAAAGAGAGAGAAAACTAGAACTAGCTCAAAACACCAATTTGGTGTAAGCTCAGACACCTTTCTCTCAAGTGCAATTCTCAATCAGGCAGTGATTCTACTACAAGTTAAGTATTTAAACCAAAAAGAAGTTTGCCAGAAGAATCACCTCTGTCAAACAGGCCAGCAGGATTTTTGTTTAACTTAGTGTGAGTGCTGACAAGTGTTTGCAGGATAATTCAGCATCTTTTTGTGCTGCAGTAAGCATAAGTTAAGCAGAAACCTAAGTGTAATTATACCATGGGAAGTGTTGAATGTTTCATCATGAAATAAAGCAACATTTATTAAAACTTTTAAATTCTACAGGAAGGGAAGTGAAAAGTCTGGCCACCTGTAAAATTTAATAAAGAATCGTTCTCAGAACACAAATTGTTCTATAGGCCAGATTTTCATCTTTATTTAAGGACCCTTTATAAAGGCAAAATAGCGTAAATGGGACATTAGTATAACAGAAATTACATCCCACAGATGAATTCTAAAATTCTATAGAGAAGTCACTAATCATAACACATTACACTTTGAACAGAGGTTTCATGAAAAATACTTTTATTATATCAGGTGCAGGTTGCCCTTCCTTTGTACATGTGTTGATGCACACTCTATTTATTACAGACTTATTTTTGCAAGAGAATTTTTAATTTAGCTTTTGAAGTATGATGTTAAAAAGAAAATCTTTCTTTTTGTTGTTACAGCTGTGACGTCCAACAGCCATCCAGAATGCAATTAATATTAGTTCACTTGCATAGAGCAGAACTGTTAAAAAAATCCCAGCTTTCTTGATCTAACTTGTCAAGAGCACATTCAAGACATGGCTATGGTCACTGGCATTAACATTTTGTTCATATCTGACAGTACAGGCCAGATAAGTCCAGCAATTTGGCTGGACTTATGTACGACACCAAAGCAGAAGAAGGGTTTGAATAAAAGTTTATTTGCTTTGCTTACACGAACAATGCAATTGTCCAGAATTCTCTCCACATCCTCAAGTTAGAGCATCTGTGAAATTTTAATGCTTCTTTTACTTACAAAAAGGCTCTTTGAGCCAGTAAAAGAATACTAGAATTAAAAACCATTTGCTAAGAAATAATTTCTGAGCGCCTCTGATCTACAGACAACATGGCTACAGTGATGTTCTGCAACAATGAACAAGGGGCTCCCTCAATACTTTCTGTCTCCTTGAGCTTGAATGGATTTTGGATGTGATCTCAAAATCATACTAATCAAGACATGCTACAGCTTGCACAATATGAAACTCCTCCATGCAAAGGCTGGGCCCTATAAACTCCCATATCGTAGAAGTTTCCTATATTTTTTCCTAAAAATTATCCCACATGCTCCTGTCACCTAACGGCAAACTCAGATTCTGCAGCTGCCCTGGACTCCTCTGTTCAGAAAGGCAGCATGTACCACTCTGGTGCATGTAAGATAAATGGGTCAGACCCATCATGTTGACGGAACAGGATGATACCTCTGAGAGGGAATGATCAGCAGCACAGACACGTAAGAACAGTGCATCAGGTAAGTGTTACAAGTGTTAAATCTGACAAGCTCCATTTTAATAGTGGCCATTTTCTGACCTGGTACAGCAAAAATCAGAGCTTCTAATACATATGTCCTATGGAGGAGAATGCAGTGTTGACAGGCTTTTTAGAGTAAAACCGCAGCAAAGTCTTCACAACTGTCTTGTTTGTCTTATATTCGAGACAGCCTGCAAGTATTCTCTCTCTTTTTTCTCTATACATGAATTGTATTTTGTACATTGCTTCCCATAAGTAGCAATTTCCATTTAATTCAAAGGATTCTCTACAGCTTCAAATTCAATGACACAGTAAATAAACAGAAAAGGGGGTGTTGAGGGGGGAAATATAAACATCCAATGCTCATTTTTAGCTGGGCCAATTTCACTATGTCAGAGGCAACATGTAGCTCTCCTTGACTGGTTGTCGGAGTTGGAGCAACCAGGAAAATGTGTGAATGTTATTGTAACACTTAGGATGCCATAGGCCAGCTAGAATCATACCAAGTCAAATACTAGTTTTATTGCCCAGTACATTAAAAGCCATAATCTAACACATGCACTTACACAGTCTGGCACAGAAACAGAATTAACAACAGTAGAGGCCATTCTTCTGTTATCCAGTGTCAACTTACCGAAAAATACACCCTATGCATCTTTGTACAATCAGATGCGTGGGGAGAATTAATGTGATCAAGGGTTTTCTCATGATTATAACCATGGGACATCTTTGTTGTATGAGAATACTGATTTTATACATCTCTTCCAATTGTTTCTTCTCTCCAGAGGATAAAGTAAAGTCTTGGAAACATATTTCCATGCAATGCCCAGCTGCTTCAAGAATTCACATCCATTAATTCTTGGTACAGCATCTGTCTGATTTTCAGAGAGAGACACTTTCACGGATATGAAGAAAATTAATACACAACACAACTGAAAAGACATTATAGGTAGACTGTAACCCAAGATTTGAATGTAGCATTCACTGCTCCCACATCCTCTCTTCTTCATACACGCTCTCCCAGGAAAACATGCATAACTTCAAACACAGAGTCCATAATTTGGCTTGATTTCTAGGATACTGAATGCTTTTGATTTTGAGCTCAGTCAGAAGCCAGTTGTGGGCCATCATAAAATTACTACCCTTCCAAGGAGAAATGTTACTGCATGGACTGTGGACCAAACCATAAAATTTAAAAATACAATTACTTCACTGAAAAAAATGCATCTTCTTAGTATGTCAGCCCAGCTGTCATACAACAAAACTTTTAAAAAGATTAGTTTGTCTGAGACTGCCTACATCATCCCAAGCTCTAAAACAGATTTCTCTCTCCTCAAATCAGATTCTAATTTGACATGCCAAACTCATGGTTACATATACTTCTTCAAACCCATATAGGAAGGTTAGCAGTACAAAAGGTTAACACTTTACATACACAACAAAAGCGTGAATCCCTCCTATTTCAAAAAGCCAGAGTTCCAAACCATATTATAATGTTCATCATTTAATAACCGTGTGAGTGAGTTCAGTGGTAGTGATAAAAGAAAGAATTAACTGTGTGTTTCACTGACCAGTAGCAGAAAAGAGCACTAAAGGTGAACAAGATAGCCACAGGATGATAACCTAGAAGTCAAAAGTGTCCCAAATGGGTGCAAGGCCAGGAAAATATCTTGTAAGCTCCTTCAGCACAGCTGAAAAATCTTCACTAGGAAAACGTACATGGTAAGCAGCATCATGACCACCACAACAGACCATTTGCAACTGGTGGTGCAGGAATTCTGCACATCAAGCTTAGATGAGAAGAAAATAGTTAAGAAATAACTTTTACGTGTCTATCCCACACAGCACTGCAGGGTCTTTTAAGTTCCACCTGTCTGGATTTTGGCAAAACATATCCTGCTTACCCTCTGCAGTTTTGTGAAGTAAGAGTTACAATTCAGCATGAGCAATGAGCAGAACACCACGGAGAATAAAACTCTGAAAATCATTTAACACTAGATACTTCTCAAAAAGTCTGTACAGAAGCTGAGCATGCAGTGAGCTTTATGACTACAGCATGTCTTTGCTCAGTAGTCACAAAGATGGGGAAGTAATCATTATTTATAAAAATCCCATAAAAGGTATCCATTTTTTTTACTCCATAAATGACTAATGGCTCCATCATTTAACACTCATGAGTCATAAGTTTTCTCTTGTAAATAGGATAAGATCAAATCTCATGGCAACATGTTCAGTCATATTTAAGTCTTAATTGTATGTTTTTCCCCTTTCTTCCTCTGCCTTCCACCTTCAGAGCATTCTGTGCCCTGTACTGTTCTCTAATTTACAAGGACTCAGTCTCATCTACAATACATCAAAACACAGACCTCCATTTTTTAAGCAAGAATGTTAGGGGGAAAAAAAATAACCACCACAACAAAATACTTTTACCTGAGTCCACTCATTAAAAATGCTCACAGTCAAGCTGAATTTTTATGAAACAGTGTTTCCTATTGTCACAGATAACTGACATATCAAATCTGTTTGGTGGGATTTTTTTGTTGTTGCTGTTATTCCCCACCCCACCTCTGACCCAGGGAAAAGAAGAATTGTCTGTAGACTTTAATCACGATACGGTATACACAGGCTGCTAGTGAAATACTCTGTCTGGAAGGTAATAAAAAAAAAAACTCTTTAGAGAAAATATTTTGGATTTCATTGCTCCCTTTCTATGTCGATGCTTTGGGAAAGAACAACCAACAGCCGCATTTTTCAATGCCATTTGAGCAGGGCTGAACACACAAATCCCATTACTGTTAATGGGATTTGTGCACATAATTCTGGATACTTCGAACACTCTCCCGTGAAGTTTCTCCCAACCCCTCAAGAAGCAGGAACAATTCTACGTTATTTAAACATAATCTCACTGACAGGTAATTTTGTGACACAAAATTTACTGCTAGCTTGTCCTTTGAGGGCATGTTTCACCATTAATGTTTCCTTTTAAAAACTCCAGGATACATTAAACGCTCATACCAAGCTTCCTGGTGTTTTCCTTGGAAAATCTTGCTTTCTGTGGTATTTCGCATTATCCAAATCCCTCTTTACTTCCCCCTCCTCCCCTTCAAATACTCAGGACACCCTTGAAAATGAAATATTTGATCTCCAAAGACCCTACTGGTCAAATATTTTTTTAAATAAACCCTTTACCGTATTCACCTATTACCTCAGACATTCATGTGGTATAAATTTTAAATAAATGTCTACCAGCTTGCAATTGATCAAGTGAGCTAGAGGCTATGAATTTAACATGACTACTCCCGCAGGCTGCCTCTTACAACCTACCATTTGCCACTAGACTTTAACGCGGTAATTAACAAAGCAGGCCATGGGCTCACGGTCCTACAGGCTAAAAGGCTGTCTCAGATATCAAGATACTCCACTTTGGCTTTCGGCCCTTCTGCAACACAAGTGGCTTTAGCTCATCTGCATTTATGTCAGTGAGTCATCTGGAAATCTCAGACATACCTCTGAGACGGTGAATTGCTGAAACAGGTCGTGCTATCAATTAACATGAAAAACAAAGTAATTTCCTACATGCAAAAAGGTGATGGGCTGGAAGGAGGAAATTAAAAATGCCATTATGTCACATGACCCAACAAGGCTGGAGCACAGTTATTGCACAGATCACAGTCATAACACATTAGAAATGCACAAGCTAGGACTTGATCACAGAGGTTTCACATACATCATCATTACCTTAGAGGGAAGGCTCTCAAGCTCTAATAAGAAAAGTATCTGATGAGATGAAAAGTTAAGAATAGGACCTACGTAGCTAACTTAAAATACTTGGGGTGTTCTCGTGGCCACAGAGCTGGAAGGGTTTCAACAAATAAGGCTTGCACTGTCAGTCTGCCAAGGATGTCCAGCATTACTCTGAGTCGAAATAACCGAAATCAGTAAATGGTGCTGGCATGATACTGTACATGCAGACTCTCCAAGATTCCTCCCACAAAGTATTGGTCTTAAGGCTTTACGCTATTGCAGTTCCTAATGAGAGGTTTGCTTAACTGCTATCAGCACTTTCAATTTAAAAAAAATATATTTTGCATAAAGGATTATGAATTAATAGTATTAAGAAGTTGCACCAGGGTGCAAGCCACTAATCAGTTCAATACTGTGTAACTAGCTGACAAAAAGACAGTGATGTGAGTTAAGCATAAAGCGGCACAGGGAAGTACTTGACTTCACCTGAAAAGAGGGCAGCTCAACAAATAATACAGAAAAAAAAAGAGGATTTTGTCTGGATCTTCTCCGAGGAAAGAGCAGGAAACACTCCCTTCAGCAGAACACAGTTAGAAGAAAATAGTCCCATTCTCTAAAGTACAAGCAAGACCCTCATCAGTTTGAATGGTTCATTTTCCCATTGTCAGTCACTCTTAAAAAACAGTCTGGCAGCTGAACTGTGAAGTCCTGTCTATGCGGTTCTCCCACCTCTTGCCCCCATTAGCTTGCACAGCTCCTCTGCAAGACCTGGAGGAAAACCGTGGTGTAGACTGACCTAGGTGTCTCTGCTCCTGCTGCCCTGAGCCACTGGAGAGCAGATATAGTCCTCAGGCATAGTATGACAGAGGGTAAAAAAAGCAGCAAGTAAAGCAGGAGAAAGAGTTTTACAGGTTTGCTGCTGGGACTCGCGTTGCTGCTGATCACCTGAGGAACAGCTGTAGCTTCTGACTCTCAGAAATGCCAGTAAAAGCTTTGTAAGAGAACTCTCACACTGGCCATAAGAGCTAGA
Source organism: Clamator glandarius (assembly GCA_033459285.1). Lineage (NCBI taxonomy): Eukaryota > Metazoa > Chordata > Aves > Cuculiformes > Cuculidae > Clamator > Clamator glandarius. Next base: position 6,781,357 of record JAUNZM010000266.1, read on the forward strand.
TACAGCTCATTTTACTATATTGAATTCAAGCAAAAATCTTCCACTAACTTAAAGGCAAACAAGGCTAAATCCACAATTTATTAGAAAGACATGACACTGAATAAACATGTAAAATAAAATATATTTAATCACAAGGTGTTTTCTCCCTTGTGGAAAAGATTATTTCCAGATTCAAACACATGACAGTAAAGTACGTTTCTGTAGTAAATACCATGTACGGATCTTAACTGCAGCCTGCTGGCAAACCTGCTTTCCAGAAATCATTGCCTCTCCCATTTAAAGGGAGTCTTAAAAGGCTGGCTCCAGAAAATCACACAGTATTTCCACTCTGCATCATCTTGATCATCTCCATCATCACCGCAAAGCTATTAGTGCGTGCACATACACATGCAAAAGCACACCAACATACACACACATGCATAGGAATAACTAGGGCAATGGAAAATACATTCCATCTTTGCTCACTTATTCCATATACAAGCTTATTTCTAAACCACAGGAGAGCAAATGTTCTACAAAGCCCTCTTATCCTACAGCTAAATACCCTTGCTAACAAAGAGTTAGCCGTGTAACCATCACTATCAAAAGCACTAACTTTTAGATTAGTAGCAGTTGGCGACTCAGTCATCCATTTTTCATTTCAAGGAAGCCTTTTTAAGACTGCTCTCATATTTTCAGGAGTACTATAAATGCACTTCTCATGTTCTTATTTTATTTATTCTGCCCTGGGGATTTGGGTCCCTCTTTGTGAGCAATAAATTTTTCTTTAAATCTTGTTGGTAATAATATATTTTAAAACTAATCAGACAAGGGGAGCAAAAACGCAGGCCCCCTTTCCAAGCATTTTGGCAAAGGATCATCGCTACGCAATGTTTGTAACCAACTTGTGGTCACTCAGCAGAGTGGTAATGACCTCTGCAAAAATGGAAGGCCACACGTGTCAAAACACGGCTTTCACCTCTCTGCTCTGCACTACCCCCACCTTCCATGCATAACCACCTTCCCCTTGCTACCATATAAATTAGTAAGGAGGAAGACAAGACAGAGATACAGACAGACAGACTACGGCAGCTTTTTAAATTGTTACTGTAAAGGATTTATCTGAAGATCTGAAGGGACAGCACTCAATACTCGACAGAACGAGTTACAGCAGTTAGTAGGGGAAGGAGAAGGACAAGAAGGACGAAGAAGGAGGGAAGGCAGCCTGGGAGGAGAAAACCTCCCAAGTCTTGTGTGTAAAATACTCCTGGAAAAATTCCAGTCACCAGTTCAGAACAATGTTGACATTTAGCCTTTTCCTAATCAGCACTGTCCGTCACCCAGGGCAGAGATTCCTGCTGTATGACAGAGCTCTTCTGCAACTGGCAGTTGTATCCTCCCACCAGTTTGCTCCTCTCTGCCATCACCCACTGGCACCAGGCTAGGGCACACGGGGCTGTGGGCTGCAGCCGATGTGTACAGTAGGGTACGGCGCAACAGTAATAGCTGCCTGCAGGAGACTAAACCACTGCTCTCACTCCAGAGTCTGGCTCCTCACAGATGGCAGGGCAACTAGAGAAGTCTCATTTTAACGCAGGTTCTGTTCCAATAAATTCAATAGAGACTGTAAACTGAAGCATCACATGCATCAAACAAGCCCTTAAAGACAGTTAAATTCAGGTACTGGATTTTTCTTTGATCAAGATGCTATTGCAGAAACCTGCAGTTTTACTTGCCTACCAGTTTCTGGGCTTAAGCAGAGGAAAAAAAAAATTACTGAAGTCCAAGAAAGAAAGTATTTAATTGCTATTAATAACTCTTCCCATTATTTACAAATCAGTTCAACACTCTTAGACCTCTGACAAGTTCAGTGTCATTGACTAGGCAGATCAGAGAAGCACAGAGCAAGGCTGAGCTACATCATGCTTTGTCCATCATCACAGAACAAAAAAGAACCAGCTTGGCACAAGCTAGACCTAAGCTGCTGTCAGCTCAGAAACATCAGGACTGGAAAAGGTCAGAGAGCACTATGAAGTTAGCACTGATAGAGCAAGATAGAGTATGTTCCATAGTGATAGCCCGCCCTAGATATCACAAAAGCAAGGACAACAGAGAGGGAGGAAAGCTCTGCCAGAACAAGGCAACCTGGCTGTTGTCATGAACGCTTAGGTTCCAATCCCACTGATTTGTCAGAGGAAGTTCCCTTGCAATGGGAGGCAGAAGATTTTGCTTTATTCATCTTTACTGCAGATACCCTGCTTAAGGATGGTAGTTGAGCAGCTGACTGACTTAAATTCAGTTCTTTAATCACAGTCATTTCAACTGGTTTAAGTTTATAGACATGGAAGCAGATGTGACTACATAAACATCAAATTAGGTAAATGCGGGATTAGGGTTACGGCTCAGTCGACTTAAGTAAATTCATTTTCACAAGTTATTTAGGATTATAATCAATTAATTTTCAGTGAAATTAAGGAACTACTTTAAAGCATCATCATACATCTCAAGAATATCCTTCAATTCAGTATTTTGAAAGACCTCAGGCAGTGAGACTACTCACAAAGAAGTTTGTACATCTTAAGATCTTGCAAAACAGTAGGATATAGCTCTGAGGCAGTAAGTTATTTCAGCTTAGGCTTCACCGTAAGCAGGGAAGTGGTGCTGCAAAGTCAGTAGAATGGGTGAAGTTTGCACATCCTGAAGTTTTTATACTTTCTTGGTGGGAAGTCCCGAGACTGAAAACAGCAGATTTCAGCTGCATCAGACCTGGACATGGACCTAACTTTGGGAAACTCTGGAAATAAAAAACCGCTGTGAAACAGAAATTTCCTACAGCCTCAAAAATCGTTTTGACTTAAATCTTACAACATCTTATTCTTGCTCCCCTTTTTCTAACAAGTTTCAGCCCATGACAAAATTCCTTTGGAAACTTCATCAAGCTTTTGACGAGCAAGACACAAAACAAAACCAATGTGTCCAGCTAGAGATTTCGAGGCAAAACAGTGAGCACAGTTTAAGCTTAGAGAAATAATGCTAAATGGACAGTGGTGATGCACAGGAGAATGAGGTGCTGTAGTGGCTTCATCTCACTCTTCAGACATAGGTCCTGATGCTACAATAAGCACCACACATGCCATTCCCTGACTTAGACTTTAGAAAAGGGAAAGAGTAAAATCTGAATATTATTTAAAAGGAAGAAGTCAGCTGTGGCAAACTAAGTCACAGTTCAAAAATAACTCTCTAGAGGAACTTTGGTTCTTTACAACTTTTTTTTTTCCCAAATCTGTCAGCATTTATCAAAGTCACCATTTAATAAATTTTCTAGAATTAATCTTTCATTTTCCAAAATTTACACCAATAATTTATCCTCATTCTGCTCAGGACAACATGGTTTAATTCCCATCTTTTCATCTCTTCTAACTTCAGACTTATCAACCTTTTAAGAAGCAAGAAGAACAAAACAAAGGAATAAAAGTATGTTGAAGACGCTAGGAAGAAATCCATATCCTGATTCCAGCTAGAGAGGAAGGAAAGACATGAATGGAGAAGAAAAGCAGAGGGGGATCAGGGAAATCAGTCTAAGAAAAGATGAAGAAAGTATCTGTGCCCCTGTGTCAGAACTGATAAACAATTCTCAGCCAGCGACATAGGCCAGAAAATTTTGCGTCCTGTTCTATTTTGTGTTTCACAGAGCACATTCTGGAGAAATTACTAGGACGAAACCAGTTTGAAAAAAATGTTGTGGCAATTCCGCTAAACTAAGTTACCAAAGAGAAATCCATTTATTCAACATAAAATGTTATTTCTAGTCGCACTGCCTTTTAAAAATGCAGATGTCAGTGTTCAGCTGTCACAAAACTGGATAGTCTTGCCAATAGCTTCACTGGGACTAACAAGCAGCTGAAGAAGTTGACTCCCAGATCATTTCTTCAATAAAACACCAAAATATTCATTAGATCTACATTAGTTATCCTCCAAACTCTCCACACAGGTTTTATTAACACATAAATTCATTAAAAAAAAAAAGAGTAATAATTTATATGCCAGCCAAAGTTGTACTTTCTTTGTGCATAACTTTGCAAATACCACACACATTGGACTTTTCTAAAGCTGAGAGGTAGAAGCCTTTTGCCATGTGTTTGTTAGCAGGCTGTTCCTCCATCCCTCCCACTCATTCCCAAAGGCCTGATGACTCTCCCAGTCAATTCCCCTCCAGTCAAGGGTGGCTGGACACAGGTCCCTCAGCAGCTTGCCAGTGGCAGAGTGTCAGCCAGACTGCGTCCCTCCCTACCCAAAGGGGCAGGTTGTGCTCAGCTGCAGCACTCCAGCCATCCCTGCGCCAGGGTAAGGATTATTAACCAGCCTTTTTTTTTTTTCTTTTTTCTGCCTTTTTCCTTTTTTCTTTAAAAGAGCACATATTAAAAGCAGGGTTAATATATTTTCTATTTTGTCATCTCCTGTGGGTGGAAAACTCCTTAACTGGAACAGGCAACAGCAACAACAAAAAGAAAGTGCTAATTTCAACATGAGCTACCTTTAACATAGATGTGGACAGGTTTCCAGAAGAATGCCAAAGACCTTGATGGTAGCCAGCATAATTTACACTTTTTCTCCCTTATATGCAATATACCACTGCTAGATACAAAGAAAATGTATCCTGCACTTACAGCAATACCAAGGGTTAAGCAGCATTTGTAACATAAGCAATCCCCGTGTTTTTCTTCATGTGTAAGTTAGTTGCTGGTGAAAGCAGATATCCACGTGGCAGCCCTTCACCCAGCTCACCTCACTGAGTGGAGACAGCTGCCAGCATCAGCAAAGTGAACCCAGAGACTTCACTGGAAGGTCCACACCAAAACTGTAGACTGGCATTGTGAAATCTTAGAACTAGGTCCTGCCACTTGCGAGAGAGATGTGACAAGCTACACAAAGTCGAGGTAGAAAATAACCACAGTAGCAAGACACGTCAAGAAAATACATGAAGAGATCTTCTTTAGCTTTCCGTTATTACTTCTTCAGTTTGGATGTTAACTTCATTCACCATGTCTTTTTTTTCATCAAATACTAACTCTGACAGACTTTAATGCTCCATTTAAAAACTTACATTGCTATTCCTCTCGGACACATGGAAAACCTTGAAAGCATGTCTCAACGTAACTCCACAGGATGAAAAAACAGATGTTAAACAAAAGGAACACCCACTTTATTATCAATGTTATTAATTATTAATTTACTCTTGATTAGAACTAGAAATATTAAAAACAAACATTTATTGGTTTTCTTAAGAGAATTGTTAGGTCATGTTTTCAAGATATTTCTCAGATTGTAAAGGTTTGAAATATCTTGAAAATGGGAGATAAAGATCTCCTACAGGTGCATAAATGTAGAATCTGGGGATTTACTAAATGAATCCCAAATTGCAAGATGTGTGAGGAAATCACTCAAGTGCAACAACGTGACAAGGAGTACTCTAGTTTGGGCACCCACCTCTGGTGTCTTTCCAGAGCCCCTACAGTTTCAATTTATTTTTTCTTTTGATATCTTGCATATGGAAATTTAATAGCTATTCTAATATTGTTCCCTTTATTGGCAATATTAGGAATAGCAACAGGCTTATTTCAAAATAAGAAAATACATGTTTTCTTTCTGGAAATCATGACATGAGCGAAACTTTCTGAAGTCTGTGTTATGCCTGCATTGATAAATAAACAAACAGCTCTTATAGGTGTCTATGTAAAGCAGATAGAATATTGGCAGTGAGGTCAGATTTGGGCACAGAGCATCTAAATGACCAGGCCACACAACCAGCCATTGAAGTTGCCAACAGCAAAGCAGTTGCAGTCTGTATGTATAAGCCCTGCATCCATTGCACCACGGCTCCTTCCGACCACGAGCTCTTCTCATACGCTCATGCTGGTTTACTATTTCTGTACCGTACAGAAATAGACAATGGACCGCATTCGATCCTATTGTGTTTTTTTCTGTGGACTGACTTTGGCTGATTTTGTTGCACTATTGGCAATTTTACTTATCCAAATATAATAAGAAAGAGTGAGAAACTAAATGATTGATAGCAGTACTCATTGAAACACTAGCAGTGTTAGGCATTAGTGAGTTCTCTCCCTCCTTATAACGATCCAAAATTCAAGACTGTGACAAAGCACAAACACGAGGGAGGATCTGGCTCGTGCCTTCCTTTTCAGCAGATGCATCCTTGGGAATAATTTAAATATCATATTTCAGCCTTGTTTTGCACACAGAGTGCAGTGGAAAGTAACTGCTGTTTTTGTAGTAAAGGCAGGGGGTACGGTGGGAGAATAGTTTTGCTAATCCTTCATTTCAGTACAGCTGAAGCTCCCTCTGTCCATGAGCCTGCTTCCCACACTGAATGACCTGGCGCTCTGGGAAATCTTTGAACTGCATTTCTTTCAGTACCTCTCTGACATTGCCTTCTGGCAAGCTGTCCTAGCTGGGTCCCAGTGCATTGCAATGGGACACAAAGGCTTCTACAAAAGGAGTAGGAGGCTTCCTTCTTGCCTGGATGCCTGAGCTCAGAGTCTGATTTTATGAGGAGGGAGTGGTGATAGGGTGGAGGGTAAGAACTGACAAATGCATATGGCTGTGAAACATTCGGAAATACTTGAGCATTTTTCTGTTCTTAGCCCCTCTACTGCATTCTCCCAGAGCAGGACAGTGGTGAGTGAAAGACTGAGATGAACTCTTGAAGGTTCCACTTAGTGAAGACAATGGGACAGTTCCAGAGAAAGCCCAAAGAAAACATCTTTCTCTGCTTTTTTTTCCCTTTCCTTTCCTTTTCTCCTCTTTGAGTTCCATCATCACTCCATCTTATGAAAAGGAGTTTGGACTCCTTGTTCTTTCCTGCTCCTTGCTAGTCTGAAGTGTGTGTTTTAGTCCCCTGTACCTCAAGTGCATGGGCTCTGACACTTAAAACTCTGCCTCTGCACCATCCCTCCTAAGAGAAGGTAAGGTAAGGGAAAAGGACACTTTTCTGCTGGGTGGCAGGTAGTGCGTTAGCCTTACTGCAGTCCCTTTCTCCAGAGCTAGTACTTGGTGTGGGGTATACACTCACATCCTACTGTTGTTTGAAATGAGCAAAATGCAGCTGCCAACATTTTGCTTTTATACTCAATACATTCCTCCTACTACAGAGGTTATAAGTTCGGCGAGCACAGACAAAGCTGTCATTTAACTGTTCACTTGAACTCTTCTTTTTCCTTGAGTTTCTTTTTTGCATTGTTTCTTTCTCCCACATTCAAATAAAAAAAGTGTGCTTAACAAAGCAAGGTGCTATACATCAACATTGCATCACTTTATAATCTACAGTATCCTAATACATGCAACACCCGCAGACAGGCAGATACAGGCATTCAGCATCCCTCAGGGACGGAGGGTGGGCTGCACAGGAACCTTGTCTATTTCTTTTGGTATAAAGAAAACTCCAAATACCCTAACATGGAAGCAGTGCAGTAATTTCTACCTGGAACATATTTGAAAAAGATAGGAGAGATTTTAATGTCTTACTGGAAATTCAGGGTCTGTACCAGTGCAGCATATTCGCCCTCTCCCAGGCCAACGTGCACAGTCAGCACTGAGATTCACTCCAAGCCTCGGTGGGGAACTTGAACCCCTTGACCTACTGGCCCAGAGAGGAGAGTGCAACTAAGTCCCTTTGACAATAAACAGAGAAACTATTAACAAGATTAACTCTCTGGCACCAGCAATTGCAGCATCTGTTTTAGTCAGAAAGAGAATGCCTGGTGAAAATATACTGGTGACAAAGAGTTAAGTAAATGTGAACTGGGCAGGATCCTGCTATGTGATTTTTTTCCATTGTTTGCTGATGAGGTGCAGGCACTTGGCTGTGCAGAGAGCGAAGTCTTTAAGCAAACCCAGAATCTCAGAATACACTTCTTTTAAATAAGGAAAGCTGATCTTTAGAAAAAGTTTCCCTTGCCACTTCATTTTTTCAATACTTCAAGACATTCATATTTTATGTAATCCCAATTTTAACGTCAGCAAAACTTGATTACAGAACCTCTAAGAATGAATCTGCAGAAGAGGACAGTGCAGTCCCCTTGTTTTCACAGTCTTGCAGAAAGCAGGGAAGGGAGGGACTGGCAGCTAACAGGCTAGAGGCTGGCACGGAAAATAGGTACTAAAGAAAGTTTGCAAACTTGTAAATGCTGCGCAGACTGTTACCTGTCTGACTGTGAATATCTTTGAAAGGGTGCCTGCTAGAAGGGGATTAGTCTAGCAGAGTGCTTGGTCCTCGTCCCAGAAGCAGCAGCCTGGTACTTCACGTTTAATACTAGAAGTAACAAAGGGCACAGAATTAAAGCTGTTAACCCAGAGGGAATGTACTCCCTTTCTTAGATCGCTAGCCCTTCCTAGAGGAACACCAGTAAAACAGACGGGGTGACCAGCAAAAGCACTCTGACAGCCAGCATGTCTGAAAGGTCAGATTGGATTGAGCACTTAGTCATTATCCATTAGCAGAAGCTAATAAATCAGGATGACTAGCAATGGCCAAGAAATAGCTGTGTCTTTGTAACATAACCATGTCTTAAACCAGATTGAAAGGGCTCCAGGAAATCTGAGGGCTCTAGATAATACTCTAGATAATTTGAGGGCTGCTTCTCAATGACCTGTTTGATAACCTTCCCCACATAAGGATGTTTATGGGCTGGGTGGCAACTAAAATGTTTAGCTATGCTGATGTGACAACTTTACGAGGTAAGAAAAATTGCACAGCATTTTATTGTTGTTGTCGTCAGATGTGGGTGCAGCTTTGAAAGGTTGCTGTAACAGTTCTGTCAATAGGACTTTTTGGAAATAATGATTTTCTGGTTAGACCTCAGGCTGCATTAATTGTTTGGTGAGTGTTATTCATCTGTTGTTAATAGCTTGTAAATATAAAAACCAAACATGGAATATTCTTGAAGCAATGTTCTAAGAGCCTAGAAAGTGCACCAGGTGGAAGTAACTTTAGAAAGGTTTTTACTTTGAAGGGCTGCTGGGCAATCTAGTGTTTGCATTTGGTGTGTCCCTGCTCATAGAAGATGGGTGTTTTCAGGGTCTGGCATAAAGGATTTCCTCTCCTACAGCTTTAGCTTGCTATTCTCACACTCTAATAAGAAGCTCAAGTTTGCTGGTATCAGAGCACATATTGCATCTTTCTGTAGCCCCTAATCACCTTTCCAGCTGCCTTGTGAGGCCATCACCGACAGTCCATTGAAGGGTATAGGGCAAATCTCCTGGAGTTCAGCAGGTATTGGGGGCAGCAAAAGGTGTTCATTTGGACATATGAGGAAACTTAATTCTCTTCCATGTTGTGTCAGATTTAAATAGTCTGTATGGATATGCCTCCAACATTTGCTGTCATAGTGTCACTTTTATCTGTTGCATGTCCAGTTCACCCCATGGTAGGAGGAGTGTTAGGGAAGTGTATTGTTTTCATTTTACTTCTGTATGCACACCAGCAGTACTTCATAACATTCATTAGTGGAAAGGAATTAGGATGGAAATCTTCCTCAGAGTCTACCTGCCAATAAGACAGTTTGTATTGTCCAGTCTAGGGAAAACAAGGAAAACACACACAAACATAAGATGATGAGTGGATGGATACCTTCAAAATAGAGAAAAGAAAGCATGCAATAGCGAGATTGAGGATGAGGGAGAACATTGTAGGCTTGCGCTTCTCTTGAAATAAATTTTTTTTTTCAGTATTTTGCAAAGAGGACAGCTGTTTTGCAGTCTTTGCAAGCTACTGTAATAGAACTAATTAAAGGAAAAAATAACTGAAGCATAAGACTTTTTCAAAAGAAAAACCAGGGTTTGTGGGATTTGTCAATGTCTGATTCAACAGGATATTAATAGATTTATTTCAATTGAAAAAAAAATGAGATAAAGAAAATTAAAGTCTTCCTCCAACTGAACATGTTGATCTCCTTTGAAAGAAATCTTAATGTTTATAAGCTCCTGTTTTATCTTGATTTCAAAAAGTTAAAGGAATATACTTCTAATTGTTTCTTGTGTATATTAGCATTCTATTGGCTTTACAAAATATGTCTGAGAATTAACTGCTATTTAATTTATTAATTTATTTTCTGCAAATCATAGAATGGTTTGGGTTGGAGGGGACCTTTAAAGATCATCTCATCCAACCCTTCTGCCACAACAGGGACTGGATTATCTCAATGTCTAGAGGAAATCTATTACAAGCTTCTGACGTTTCTCACTCTGTTCAAAGGATCTTCCACAGTACATTTTAACTTCCAGAAAGTTAACAGTACATTACTGTAAATATGATTACATAGTACTATCAGTCTTCTTTATTTCTGTGGCAAAGAACTATATATTCAGAAAAATTCCTGATGTTTAGTTACAGCAAATACTCAACATGGTGTATCAGAGGAACCTATTTACTATCTGCTCCTCTAATACCTAAATTATTTTCCAGGTTCCTGTAAGGTGAGGGAGTATTTCGACCCTTATTTACAGCTGGTGAACTGAAGCCAAGAGAGGCTGAGAAATATGGCAAAAGTTACAAAGAAATCAGTGCTAAACAAGAAACCAAACGCGATCTTGCTTACACCCAGGCTAGCACTTTAATTCTGACATTGCTTTTGCCCATCATCCAACATCCACTTGAACTGATCTCTTCATTTATACACTTTCTGTTGTTTTTATAATCAGGACTTAAGTGCTTTTCACACTTACAATGCCTGTTCTCTAAAGAACTTGACAAATACTTCGGGTTCTCTTCATTTTAGAGTGATAGAGGACAGTGTTAGAAGTAGCAGCCGTTTTCCCATTTTAACCTTCCCAGAGTATACCCCATTTTTCCTAGTTAGATACACGCTATCTTCAACTATCCTGCCAAACCCAGCATATAACAAAAGCAAGAGAGACCAAGGAGTATGTTCCCTTCCACTCTATCAGTTCTGGTCCCCACACAGCAGAACAGTCTCCGTGCATCAGTGCAGATGGTGAGTTTCTTCCAGTCCCACCACTTCTGAAAATTACCAACTGCAGCCTCAGCTCCCTGCATTAACACTTTCAAACAGCTTGCATTTCAAGAGCAGTGCATCAGCCGCTCCTTGGGAGTGGTGATACAAGGGACACTCCTTTACAGAAAAGAAGCGTTTTGCTACACTTTCAGCTGAGATTTTTAAAAAATATATATAAAAAATAAACTACAAAAAAAGGCAGGGAAGAAAACCAACATAGATCTATCCTCTCTAATTGTCTCCTTCTGGAAAATAAGCATGAGAGCAGACCTTCAAGCTGTTCAAGCCCAGGGTGAGAAGGAGAGCTTCTGAACTGCTGTCTGTGGCCCATGGAAAGGAGAGCAGTTACAAAAAAGCCTCAGTGATATGCAACCTTAGATTTCAATCATGCCAAATTGAGAGCCCCATGCCTGAACATGCTCTCTGCTGCATCAGCCCCAAAAAATTACTGGATGGAGGGGGGAGGGGGGTGGGACAAAGACAAAAAAAGCAGCCAGCTCTACAATGAGGAACAGTGAGGAAAGCTGTTATATGCACAGACACATCAGGACAGCTGTTGGGAAACGAGCTATATCCAACTCAGGCTAGCAGTCATGCTCCGGAGCCAGGAAGCTGGGCTCAGTTGCTGATAGCCAGGTGGCTCTGTGCCAAAAAGCAGAATGGCACGAGGTTTGCATTTCAGTGTCTTGGAGATACTAGGAAAGGGTTGGGGCCCTAGGAAGTTCTTTGTTTAATGCAACACACGGAGACAAGAGTTGTTTGTCCGATCTCTTTCCCCAAGGCCAGAAAGACCTCCAAAGTCCTGTTACAGAGCAAAAATGAGGAAACTGATCCACTGAATGATCCTGGTGCTAACCAAACTGATCATTTTGTTCCCTTTGGATGTAAACCAAATGCTTTCCTGAAGTTAGATGCAGGACACTTTTGGCATTATTCACTTCCAGCCAGATCTTCTGGAGCATTCAGGATGTTAATTCAAACTCTTTGTTCAGAGAAACTGAACATATACCAGTCTGCACCGCTGAACCTCTATTTGCTCCACACATAAGGCCCATCTAACATCAGCAAGCAAGGAATGCTCATGAATTAAAAGCTGCACACACAACTATTGTTTTTAAGAAAGGGGACTGCAAACAAAACACCTTTTTTCTTATCTTCACATACTAGTGCTCTTATTGTGCCAAATATTTTAAATCCCGGCTCCTCAGGATTATCTCAGTGCTGTATGACCAATCCCTAAACAATGTGCATCAATGGGAATATCAGTGGTTCTACAGCACGTCCAAACTCACTCTGAAATATTGCAAATGAAAGACTGTAGGTTTAGGATTGCTTTTTAAATTAAGCATTTATTTTCAAAGATAAGAGAATAGCTATTGTAGTGCTAAAAGCTGAAGACAAAACTACTACATGCATGGTAGTTTTTAAATATATCACTCATTTGTATTTCTTTAAGAGGAAAAAAAATTTGGCTGTTGTTGCAATCAGTCTTAATTCACTCTTTATTGCTGCTCTGTTTCTGTGTTATTTGAGCTGGTTTAACTGTTAAAAGCGTTTCAAATGTTCACATGGTCTGCATTAGGTTACAGAATAAAGTAAGCACAGCCCACCAAATGTAACTTTCTGAAATGTAAACCACATGAATTTGATTTCTTGGTGGTACAACTTTAATTGGGTTCAGAGGTCTTTCAGTCTTACCTGTCTATCTGTTCTCTGATGGCCCGACCTGATAAAGCTAATATAAAGAATCTGTGAACGTGATCCAAACTGATTACATTCACTTACAGTACATGACTTTATTCTTGACAGTAATGGCCCCTTAACCTAGTTCAATTTTAGGCTGCAAGTTTGACCCCTGGAGCCACCATTGAACTGGAAGTGGCAATGTCACAACTTGTAGTAAAAGATGATGTCTGCTTGCAACTCTTCAAAACTAGAGAGCCAGAGGGAAAGAGAGCATCTCCTACAGCGCAACCATAAGTGATCACATAGCATAAGAAAACTGCAGAAGCGTGTGTACATAATGTATGCCCTACATTGTCACAGCAATCATCAAAACAGAGAATGCATCCAACACATGCAACAGGAATTACAATAAATCCCGAAATCTTCAGAGATTGATTTTCAACTGATTTTGGACTGTATTTTTTTTTCCTCCTTTTGACAATGCACTGTGTTGCCTTAATGACACGGACTCATTACTTACTCATCAACTCTACTCTGTTGCACCATCATGTGCCATATGCCTTGCTGGGATGAAATAACAGCACCGCTGCTTCCCATCCAGAAAAGCACATCACATCTCAGCAGCAACAAAGAAAGCACTGTACAACAGATATACTCACCTTATGTCCTGTGACCCAACTTGTAAACAAGGACCTGTATCAGCTTGTGGGAGCAGATCTGGAATTAAGCAGACAACTCGGGAGAAATGTAGGGAGAAATGGAGCAGTGTGCTGAAATACTATAAGTCCCTTTACCCGAGTAGCTTGTTTTCTTGGTTGTGGAATGCACAGCCTCTATTTTGAAAAAAATACCACAAAAAAGATTCACAATGCACATAGCTCTTGGAAGAGGACAGTGCAGAAAAGAACACTCAGCAGACCCAGTAATAAAATAACATGTTATCCCAATACTGAAAATTACTCAACTATAACTTCCACTGCAATTCATTAGTTTTATTCAAGTAAGTAAATCATTAATGAGTAGAAATACCACAAGTCATCATCTACTTCAGGCAAATTACATTCTCTTTTTGCCACTGGAAGACAAAAAGAAAAAATAATTTACTTTCAAAGCCAACATAGTAATTTTTTTTAGGTTAATATTTTTCATCTATTCCCCCAAAAGTTTTGTTGTCGTTGTCCCTTTTTTACAGTTCTATTACAAAGCACTGTTCTGCACTGGTCGAACTGTTCTCTGAAGTCATTTCCACCAGTGAATACATGAGCACTAACAAATGAGGTCCTTTAATTAGTTCCAGGTTTTTCCAATAAGCGGTGTGGGCAATACAGGTTTTAGCTCTGTGCCCATTATACAAATAATAAGGCAGGGCCTGTAAACATGGTAGGGGTGGCTCTATTTTCCTGTTCATATAATGAGCAAGCAGGAGGAGTAAGAAGGAAATGTATACCTCCATTGTGGGTTTTTATTGTCAACATGGAATAGGTTTTTTTGGCTTGGAATCATTTACATCATCTTCAAGGACACCTCTTACTGCTTCCCCAACTTGGTCATAAGGAAAATTGAACATTTCCAAGGATGTTTCCTCCAAACCCAAAATTTTTCTTTTTCCTTAGAGGTTTGAAATGCCGTTTTTTGCTTTTGTTCTCAAACCCTGTTTTTCTTTTATATATGAGTTTTTGCTTCCCTCTGCATTTATGGGTTCTGCATGGGCCTAATATTGTTTCTAGTGTTTGCTTTATAGGAGTTTAGGCCTCAAGATCCTTGATGTTGTATTAATGTGCAACAAAAAGCTCCAAGCCACTAGGCTGTGTACAGAAAAAGACCAGACTGGAAGGGACCCCAGCTTTCCCCATGGAGAAATACAGTTTCACTTGATGGCTTCTGGAATGAACTTTGCTTATTATGTTTTATAGAGATTTTGAATAAATCCTTTGAGTCACAAATTTCTTACTGGAACAATAGAACTATATAGAGGCCAGGGGAAAGTTTGGAAGTGAATATGGATTTTCTTCCCTGTCATGGAGCCCAGAATCCATATCTTTCTCCACATCCATTTAGCATGGCACAAAGGGACCTCACTAGCTGCTTTCTTTGCTTCTTCATGGCAGAAATATTATTCTGCTTCCAACTTTATTTCCCCACAGATATAAAACAATTCAAAGACACTCTAGGTCTCTTTCCTCTCTAGGCCTGGAATGGACTGCAGAAGAAGAAGAAGAAATTAAAACAGGCTAAAAAGGAAATTAATTGTATGAAGGTAAGGTTTTCCACACAGCTCTTCCATTTGGTGTATGTGTTAAACGGCTCTGGTTTCCTAATGTACTGACCACGTATCTTCAGTATGGACTTAGTTTAATACCTGTGACACATAACCTCAAACAAATAAAACCACTCAAAACAAGCACTAATTGAGAAAAATAACAGGAAATTGGTTCAAATTTGGTCTCCTTTGTTTACATCAGTTCCGATTAATTTCTTCAAATGTTGTAGCAGTATTTCAACTGGGATGCATTTATTAATAGCCTGTTAAGATTGACAGACCTACTTGTTTAAATGGATATCTGTAAAGTACTGCTGCCTTTTGCCCACTTTCATGTGTTGCCCCAAAAAGTTCCATCAACAACTTGCAGCAATAATGAATTAATGAAGTGCAGCACATCCAAAGAGAGATTCCTTCGGGCACATTAGGTCAGCAGTTTATCTCACCAGGGACAGCTTCCAGTAACAGCACAAAAATACATGCCGAGAAGACAAGCTTTACCCATGATTATGACAGGGATGATTTCTGCATGCAGCTGTGCCCATTCAGATCTGTGCATCTCTTAAACACTTTCCTACGCATTACATGGGACAACCTTTCTGTATGCTAGGAGCCCGGGACGTGCAGTATGAGAAACCGCCTGAAAAGAAAAGGAAGCCAGATACTTAGCTTCCAGATAGCACCTTGCAGCTGAAGTACAGTGGCACAGTCACTCTCTAAAAACCAGAGGAAGCAGACTATCAAAGACAAGACAAACATCTGTTATACAAGGATTAATATAAAGCTTCAATGATCCATTGTATAAGTGCCCAGCTATAGGTGGGAAAGGAGATGCTTACAGCAGTGTAAGCTTTGAGCCAAATCTGCTGAGATGAAACCAACCTGGAAACCCAATTCATCACTCTAAGAAACTTCCAGTTATGTTCTCTATTTGTAATCTTTTTAGGTCATCTTACTTTCAAAGGTGGGGTCATCCTGTCTTTGCCTGTGAAATCACAGACTTTTCTGTGAGAAGAAACAAAATGAAAAAAAGAGATATGTTTAAAGACATCCAGACACTAATTAAAAAATTTTAATGCCAGGAATGCTGAGAAGAACAGAATTCTAAATGAACATTGAATGATCTTCACAGAAAATTGTGAATTCCTCAACAATGATAACAAAAATGTCAGGTTGTACTTGAATCCACGCCAGAGATCCTTAGGGGCTATTAGATGTACATAATCATTCCCAAAACTGCCATGAAGTAAACACATAGTTCAGAACAACTGCTTCGCTAAGAAGTCGGGATTAACATATCTGACTTCTAAGCAAGTTTAGAAAATTTTAAGTTGTTGAAGAAAACTTATGAAGACCAATAGCTACTACTTTCATTTTCTAGATGTGAAACTAGAAGCACCAGAACAATTTCTGTCTAGGATCATTTGATGCTAACTACGCCTTTTTTTTTAATCTCACAAAAAGAGAGCAATAGACTGGAGGGGGAGGGGGGCAGAAAAGTATAAAAACACAAGCAAGAAAAGGAAGCAAATGAACAACAGGCATTAAGTTTTTTCTTGTATAAAATGTTTGCTATGTACATGCTGTATTTCAGTTTGTGGGATTAAAAATACCTATTAATGTTACTTCAGGCCTTTGCATTTACAGCACCGGCCAGCCTGGATGTTGTGGTTACAGAACTAGATAGAAGTAACATAATATATGTCAGAATTCCCCCAGACTTATATACCATTCTCTAAAGACTGTCAAATAAGCTAGGGATTTGGATTTCACTCATTTGGAGAATTGTCCACTGAAAACATTTTATTACCTCGCCAAGTTTTTATGGACCCTATCAGAACAGCTGCGATTCACTTCACTTGCAGCACAGGAAGCTGGTAATAGCTCAAAGATTGCCCCTTCATTTCATAAACCAATTAGGACCTGGATCCTACAACTGGAGTAACACAACCCCTTCTTTTACTGGCAAAATTCCACTTCATTTATGTTAGCTCAGAATAAACCTCTCTGTTGGCAGAATACAGATGCTCAGAGCAACCAATGTTTCTAAAATACACTCTTTAATTTGTTCCTTCTTCCAAGTAACGCTTTTCCTGCACTCATCAAAATTCATCAAAATAAAGCCTTCTCAGTCTACCTGTAGGTTGTGTTTACTCACTAGTTCCTTGCAATTTGTTACTAAATATTGCTAAGATAATTTAAAGTTGTTATTCATCCTGCAGAACTTTGCTAGAAGGTCTCCAAAATGTCAGCTTTCTTTAAATTATTTTCCCCCGTACATCAAGCGTAATTTCATATATTTAAAAGAAGTAATTTCAGTGATGCTGCCACCTTAGATTTATCTAAGCTTTTCATTTCCATTGTCTTGGGTTGGTTGTTTGTTTGCTTTCTTTTAAATGCATATTTCACCTGTCCATTACTATTAACAAAAGCATGTATATGCCTTACATGGGACCCTACTGTACTACTGATTTCTAAAACTCACCTCATCAACTAACAGAGAGGACTACTTTTACAGGTGGTAAATCAGGATGCATATACTTCACAGATAGTCTATAATTGCTGTATTTTCTGCCAAGCATCTTTCTTTCAATTATTGTCATTGGATTTCAGCCACATACCAGCTTAAAACACACCAAACCAAAACAAAACAAAACAAAACATTAACACTTTACTATCTTACAGTACCTTACTAACTTATAGTATGTTTTTATACCCCTCTGAAACTCTTCAAAAAATACACTGGCAAGACAAATCATGTAAAATCAAAGTGGTATCTGTCCAACACATCAATTCCCTTATTGAAACAGGCACAAACATAACTTCTTAGTGAGCAATTACATTTTTTGTCAAAGTTCTTTGCACATGAAGCTATTCTCTTTTACACACTCACTACAGCCATTCTGCCATCCCCAAGCAAAAATCTAAGCCCTGCCCTGAAATGACAGGGTGTGAGGCAGCATCACAAAGTTTCCTCTTTCCCTGGAACCTGCAAATTACTCTCTTAAATAAGAAGAAAAGAAAGATATTTTTTTAAAAAGCCTTACACCAAACAAAGTCTATACTGTTTGAGTTAGTGTTTTACTGCAGCTTAGTTGCCTGTCAAACAGGCTGACACTTGGATAAAACACATACTGGAATCACACATCAGGATAAACCAGTGATGAAGAGCAGAGCTATGTGATTCCACTGTGCAGAGCTCTAATGATCATTCCTGGTCTAGGAAAGTTTGATCTGTTGAATCAAACCCTCTACAACTCTGAGATCCTCTTCCATCCAAAACTGATTCAACATCTGTTTTAGTTCAGAGAGTCATATAAATCAGAAGCTCTGACTATAAATGTTGATGACACCTTTAAAGAAGATTTATACAGTGTGTATTTTATATATACACGAAAGGTACGTAAGAGATACCACCACTAAAATTAAGCAATCAATGCTGTATTTTCTGAGTTCTGTATATCACACTTAAATCCTGTTTATGACTAACTTTGATGTGAGAGCCAACCTATGCCTATGAGAGCTCGCTGTTTCTGTTCAGATACGGTTATGGGTGTAGTTCAGTATTCTGACCCCGCTTTCCTATAGTTCTTGGGCGGGACGAGCCTTCCAGAACGGAAACATCATGATCCATTTCTTAGAAACCATTTATATAAGAATCTGCTTGAATGTGGTTTTGCTACCTATCTCATCTCAAACAACCATCAAAAGAGGGAGAGGGCTGGTTTCTCTTCATAGTGGAAGAGAACAATCCTAATAAGAGTCAGTGGCCAGCAAGTCACACAATATCCCTGACGCATTTTTGTGGTGGTGTTGCTCTGAACAAGCAACATTCCTAATAAGATTAGAACTTCTGTCAAGTATAGAGAGTATGAGGCATAAGATACTGTGTCATTAATAAATTTATGTATATGTATAACAAGCGCTTAACTTTCAGTATGACCATTGATTTCAAGTTAGATAAGAAACACACTAAACCGTCTCTATTCTTAGTTGTCAGGCTATTTATTACCTAGCTAATGATCTCTGTTTCAGTCCCCTGAAAGTCATCTTGATATATGTCAGTACTTTCCAACCTCTTGTTACAGCAAGAAAGTTTTTGAGAAGTCAGGGGAGTATGTGGTTGGGGATAGAAGTGAGATGTCATGAACAATCACCCCTTTGTGCTGTCTGACACACAGACTGGTGCTGTTTGCTCTTTATCTTCCTGACTCAGCAGTGTCAGGAGAGATTGAGTCAGCAGCTCCTGAACATGCAGATGCAAACAGCAACAGGGAAGGTGGGGGAGCAGACAAAGCTTCCAAACATCACACACAGAGTGGCACAGTTTGGTGTGCAGGTCAGCAGGTGGACCTGGGCAGCAGCTAGCTAAAAGGGATGAAACAGCTTGAAAGGATCTATCTATCAGACTTCATTCTCTCCTACATCCCACTGTCTACTAGCCATAAGCTATGAGGAAACTTGTTTCTGTGAATGGCTCACTTCTAACAATTTCCTAGGTAATTCACCTGAACTTCCCAGAGACTTGTGGTTGCTGCACACATGTGGCTTGATGAGATTCCATGTTAAGATTGGTCAAGGTCAGTGTAGCAGAACAGACTACAGAAAACATGTCTCAGCATAAACAGAAGAAAAAGAAGAAAGAGCATAAAACAGAAAATAAAGCCTGACTTTGCATAAAATGTCAGGAAAAAAAATATTTGGACACTGTCAGATGTTCTTTTTCCCACCTCTCCCTTTTCCTCCCCTTCCAGAGATTTAACTGATGTTCTTACATCCTGCACAACCAAGGCTACAGAATGGACCTGATCAAGTAACCAAGAGGTCATTTGATACTTAATCTCTCACTGCACATTTCTTCTCATCTTACAATGTCTGTAGTGCTTCAGTTCAAATACATCAGTTGGAATAGAGGCTTTTATCCCAAGTTTCCTGGAAAGGAAACTGGTCTTAGAATTCAATAAAAGCACATCACTCCATGGTCTCTTTGGCACCACACACTCCTCCAACTTACTAGAAGCTTGAAGAGAGATTTTCCCTGGCATGTACAAACCAGCCTATTCCAAATGTCTTCCAAAACTAGCTGCATTCTAGAAGGGTTTCCGTCCATGAACGTCTTTTATAGGACATTTCCTCAAGTCATAAAGGGTGATAGCAGGACACCTTGAGAACTCAACCAGTCATTACAGTCTTGGATAGCTTGCAGCTATGATAAAATTCCTGTGCGTGCCAGAAGGGAGCCCTGTCCTTCTGCCGCCTCAGGTTCCTCCGATCAAGACTACAGCCAAGGAATTTTTTTCCCAAGGCCAGTCACAATGAGTCTGCTCTTCATTGTGTCACCAAACCTCTGTTAGTATCATTACTTGCAGTTTTCAAACCACTCAATTTTCCATGACCGTCTGTTCAGAAAACATTCAACCCCATTAAAGGATGATAAACTGATCTGTGACAACCCTGAGTCCTCCTGTGTTCCCTTTCAGCCACAGAGTTGTAACACTGAGTTTCAAGCTGGAATAATTACTAGCCCTGTCTGCTACTAGCTTGAAAAACAGCAGCAGGTTACTTTCTCCAAGAACACTGAACAGTTAAGCTGCAGCCGCTGTTGGTCTGGAAAAGACATCTTACCTAGGAAAAGACATGCCCAGATAAAGCAACCAGTGTACTGTGTTGTCACCAATTTGTTTGACCATAATTTTCACACAGGTTGCTGAATACTCAATTACTGAAATAATGGAGTTCTTTAAAAAAAGAAGACAAACTCTACTACAGTACAGCCTAGTTCAGGGTCCCTTATGTTGAGCTGATTCAGCTTATCTGCCTTTCTATGCCTTTGACAAATGTATGTCTTATATCACTTTTGCTCCCCTTCTTCCATATGCCTTACTGCTTTTCTTCCATGTATCTTATCTCCAAATGATGTACTATTAATCAGCAAAAGACACCCTTCACTGCTAAGTGTTCCTCAACTGATTTTTCATCAGCACAAGTAGTTACTAGTTACAGCATTCCTCCCACATGCTAAAGGCTTGGGAAGGGAGGGAGGAGGAGGGATGGCAAAGAGGTTAGAGAAAGCCTCACCACATAAATACTCTCTGGGACCTTTATACCAACCTGCCAGTTTGCTGTTATGATAATGTTACTGTTTGTTCTCAACCAGATACACGGTGGGAGGGAAGTGGGACTGCACCCTGTCTTATTTTTTAAGTTATTAACCTTCATGCTCTTCCTTTTTTCTGATTAATCTGGCTGGATGCCTGTTTGCTAGTAGCTGAAGCTTAATACCTGAAACAATGTGTGTATATACACTGTGCCAGTAAGGCTTGCCCAACAACACTCATTCTGTCATGTTTTCCCATGCCTTGTTTCAATATCTCCTTTTACACACAAGCCCCCAGAGCTCAAGGAGAGGATAGCAAAAAAAGAGAAAGGCAGGGAGGGAGGGACAGGGATAGGGGGAGAGGAAGGAAAAAAAATGGAGAAAAGAAAGTAGGGGAAAATTATGTCCCTTGGGAACATCAGCTGCTGTGAACTCACCCATTCCTCACCACGAAAGGAACTGTGTGCGGGCACAGGTGGGTCCCATTCTCTGTTACTGGAGTACAGCCTACAAGCAGGGTCTAAATGAAGACTTTCATTGCTGTTCCCTGTTTTCATTGGAGTAAGGCCATCACAAACATTTGCAGGTGGCTTGGCCATAGTCTGACTCCAAAATATTTGTGGTTGTGATAAAAATCAGAATATTGCTACAAGATGGTTCTATATAACCTTTAGGGCTTGATTCTGCTCTTAGAGAACTAGCTCAATGAGAGTTTTACCCAGTTGATCTCTGCTGTTTTTATTGCTCATTAAAAGGCAATACTCTCTGGCACAATTGTCCATGGTAAGGACTCATCTACACTTTGGGGCAGCTTCAGATGTTTAAAAAAAAAAAAAAAAAAACAAGGGTGGAGGGGACAACCCAACCCAAACCCACTGATTTGAGCTCCTCAGAAGGTGTACTGGTTAAAAAGCCAAACCATCACAACTTTGTAAGGACAAACTAAAGCCACCAAACTTTGCACAGCTCAAACATTTTCTGAATCCCTCGAGATTTTTCTTCAATTGCCTAATATTGAAACCATTGCCCAGTCTGTATTCCTGGTGAATGAGTTTTGGGTGTAATTCTTAACACGTTTAGAAGGATAAGATGAAGATAAATGGAAATGACAAGATATGTTCTTTGAATAAATCAAACCGACACCACAGGGAAAAGACTGAAGGAAAAGACGACAAACAACAAGGATGCTCAACACTTTGGCAAGTAGATGAAGTCCCAAATGCAGCAATTATCTCCTAGGACACACCACGAACAAAAAACAAAACCTCCTAGGAAGAGGAAAGAATGGGGAACAGGGTATACTGGAGGTCACATCGTAAGTCTCATTCACACATCAACTCACACAGAGACTAAAATGCTGACAATTGCTTCCCAAGAGAGCAGCTTTAGACTCTGACTTAGGAAACATTTGTGTGATTTAGTCACAAGGGAGAATTAAGATATGTCATGACAAAGTTTCCCAAATGAGACACTCAGCATTGACTAGGAAATAGGCCTTTTATCCTAAACCTTTCCATCTTTGGAGATTCTAATCACCATGGCCCTGAACCAACACAAACCTAAAACCTGACTGACAAGGTCTTGCAAAAACACATATAGTTTTTTCCTCATTATACAGAAACAATTGTTTGGAAGCCAAATGTGGTCCCATATAAAACACCTCACCACTAAATATTAAAAGTTGTTCGGGGCTGGTATTTTTTCTGCTTTTAATTAGAATCGTAATTACCATTAGACCTATTAAGTCACAATTTGAACAAGAGCTTAATCATCCTCAACCCAAATTATGGTATTAGCTGTTTCTTTCTAAAATGGAAAAAGAAACTGTTCCTTCCTCCCTCTCTCCCAGCCCCCTATCTTTGAACTGAATGGGATATATATAAAACAACAATTTTCTTGGATTCACAAGTGAACAGTATTTCACATGACATCTCAGTGAACACTGTGTTTTGTCAATAACCAATATATACAAAGGCACATCTATCAAATATGTTCACCTCACCCATGCTCTCAAATTTCTACATTAAGAACCGAATCCTGAGATAGTAGGAAAAAGGAAAGTAGAGGAACTTTGCTAGAAGTACAAAACTGAGGCAGTGGATGGAATCCGTGTCCTGTGCTGGGTAAGGGCTGGGTAACCCTTACGGAGCAGTCAGTGCCACAGGCCATTCCTTCCACTGCAGCACTTGGAGATGGAGAGCCTGTGGTCTATATCCTGCCCCAGCCATCAGGCATATTGAAAGAAAACTCAAGAATAACTGGATTTTGAGTTTTCAAAGCCAGGATTTCACTTTTTGGTTCTCCTCTGAACAGACTGAAAATTGTTCATCTATTATTTGTCTACAATTTTGTCTGCAATGACTGGGGACAGAGAATGCTTTTGAACTTATCATATAATGGACATGACAAACTTACAGATGACGAATATTGAATCTAGACTGCTGCTTCATTCTCAGTTCATCTTTTTATACATAAGTTTTCATACATAAAATCCTACAAATTCTTAGAGTTTTGTTACAAAAACCTGTATCCTCAAAGCATTTGGGCAGTTTCTCTATGATTAAAAACAACATATTGTGTCTTATAAAGGCCTCAGGTTTTCTGGAAATAAGTGTATAAAACATGGATGGTTTTGTTCCTACAGTTCATACAGTCTTAACCATGAGCACACAACTGACATTCAAGCCAATACAATAAGCATCCATACTGTCAATTTATGGCAATAAATATGGATCCATCATCACAAATTGAGCAACTGTTCACAGATATCTCTGTGTCAAACTCCATTTATCTTCATGCCTTTTTATTTTGTCTTCTAGCATTCCTCAGTTAAACGGAGTATGTAGGAAATAGCCCAATCCTACTGAACATACAGAATTCCCATTGAAGGAAGTGAAGGGATCATCTTTAGAAATGCTCTGTCTTTCTTCCCACAGCAGTTTCAGAAACAACATGAACTTTGAATGTAAGGAGATAAAAACAAAAATCTGGAAGAAGAAAGCAAGACTTCCCTACAAATGCAGCACTCTGCCCCTTCTGAAGCAAAGTGCCAGGTCTGGAGCAAATGTAGTAGCCTGGACATTCCCCCACAGTCTGCAATACATGTTGCAGGGATCCTTGCTGCATCCTGGCAGGATCAAGTACAAGCTCAATAACCTCAAGAACCATGAGGACAACATCTGGTTCTACATGCCGCTGCAGGAGCCAGAAAAATGGAGAAATAAGGAAATGGAAATGGATTTACCCAATCTGTCGATTTGTGGAAGGTGCTTGTGTAATGACTGAACTGGACTGCGGAGATGGCATGGCCTGTTGAATCACAACACTGGTATCGTGGTTTGACATCCTTGCATTTGTCAGCTGGTGAGATCCAGGTCCTGCCATTGCTCCTCCAACTGTGTTATGCATGGAGATATTCTGCAAAAAGAAAGGAAATGGGGAATGTTGGAGGAAAATAAAAAAAAGAAATTAATGTCTTATCTGGTGTTTATGTTCTACAGGAATACGATTAGAAATCTGAAAGTATAAACAATATGAAAAGTTAACTGGCTCTTGCTAAATCCCAAGTCAATAGATATTGCTGTAACCAACAACAATAAAGAAATGAAAAATAACTATTTACTTTTATGGGGCAATATAAATAGAAAAATACCCACAAGCTGACTAATTGCTCTTCTGTGATTCTGACTCATGATTTACAATGGGGATATCTAGCACATATTCTCCTAACTGAATGAGATATATATTTTGTTTGACAATGACTTCTGTAGTAAGCACATGGCACCTTGATTTACTACATGGGTTGTTTACTGTATACTAGGTCTGCTCAACCTGACAAGCATATCAAGTTTTATAGTCCCAAAGTAACAAACAGCACATGGTACATCACGAAACAGCCGTTTCTATTAGCCTCCATATATTTTGTAAAGCAATAATATCCTAGGGGCCTAGAATAATAGTGCTGGTATTTGAACATACATAGGTAACTTGGAGGTCCTAAAAAGTTCTTTACAAAAAAAAATCCACAGATAACTCATATCCACAGAGCGGACAAGCCACAAGAGACTAGGATACTACTTGAGGAAGGAACTCTGGAATAAACCTTCTCTCCTATTATCCCTAAACACACAATACACACTGCTGCTAAACCGCAGAGTTTGACTTGGCCCACATTTAAAAACAAACAAAACTTTCAAGCCAGAGATAACCTGCAGTGTATACATATGAAAAAAAAGTAACCTTGAGAGCATTAGTTTTCCTATCAGGCATCAACACTTGGATTGTTAGCAGTAAGAGGAAAAGAAACTTTCCTTCATCACCTCACACTAGACAGAGGAAAAAGGGTAAAATCCTTTACATACATGTTCTGTCATCAAGACTCATGTAAAGCATCTTCCTGACTGCTGCAATACTCAGGATTGAAAACTAAAGTTAGATTTAATTCAAAATTCCAATTTATGAGCCAATTTGTCTACGGAACACATAAAAACCATATGATAATGATAGATAAAGCTGGTGAGAAAGGAAACTCAGAGCCCTGCTCAAATGTGGAGGACAGGAGATGCAGACAACATATTGAATCTCAGACCTAAAAGAAATATCATGTTCTGAATCAAAACATGAATAAACCCTTTAGATTATATTCCTCATGGAAAAGAAGCCAATAATTAGAGTATTTGCACCAAAGGCTTTAGTTGTCATCCTCCTATCTCCCGATTCTTATATATTTCAGGTGACCTCCAGGCTGCTGTAGACACAGGGATCTCTAATTCTTTTACAGGAGTTGTTCCAGTCTTCATAAATATATGAAGAGGCAGAGGTGCTGCCTATAGACATACGGTTAGACCATTCACCTAGTATGTAAATGACCTAGCTCTGAGTTCCTGTTCCAGTAAATAATTTGCAGAGTATGAATTGGGTCCAACAGCAGAACAGCCAGTATTCATTTAGGAGCATGGACTGCAACAAGGACTTCAAAAGTCATTTTTCATTTGCTTGTCATGACCAACAGGCAAAAAGAGAGAATAAACTTAGATATATGGAATCTTTTCCCTCATCTACAACATTGCCATAAAAATGTTGCTTCTTCAATGGATTATTGTTTTCTAATGAAAAACTGTTCTGGTAAATATAAAACACACACATAAACACACACTAGTTCAGGATTCAAAACCACACTGACTTTTTTTGAACATTTTACAAAAACAGGTCTAATAATCTATCCATATGCAAGTAAATCATTTAGCACTATGACTTTCTAAAACTTTCCCTTTATATTAAATGCATGTGTTTCAACTAAAACCTATCAACATGCAACACTGACTTGTTTTGAAGTTCACCCTCATGTAATTTCTCCTTTACGCTGCCTCCATAGTTTCTGAATACTTCCAGAGTTTGCTTTGAGTAGTATATTTATTACACCAAATACTAAATTGCAAAAGAGGTAGGCAGTACTTGCACCTCTGTGTCCATAGGGGAGCAATAAAGATGAAAAGCATTAGTCACTTACAATGAGTTTACTCTGCAGCGCTGCACAACCGCCTCCTGCCATGGCCAGCACAGGTCTGTCTACACACACTTGCCTGCTTCCAAAGAGGACTGTCTGCACAAAGCCAGAGCACTGGCACGAAACTGTCCAGGATCCAGAAAAACCTTTCTCTAGATTACAGACTCCAGACCACAGATTGCCAAGAGCTGTAGGACATTGACCTGCTACACTGGAGGATCTTTAAAGGAAACACAGATACTGTCATGAGTCTACAAGACCTGGGAAAGGATGGGATGTAAATTTGTTACAAGCTTTAGAAAACTAGTAACCCTGCCCTTGGCCAGATTTTGACTGGATTCTGTTGTACCATGGCAGGGCAGGACTTAAAAGATTTAGTATCAGATTCCTATGCTCCTAGACTCAGTATTTCTGTTTTCTTCTCCTTCTCCTTCTCTTTTCCCCTACAGCAATTCCAGGCCTCTCCAAGGTAAAAATGGTATGAATTATGGTGGATATGAAAAATTTCATTTGCACATAAGACATTGTAATTGTTAGCTTACATGCATAAACTTGCAATACTGTTTCAAAGTTTTTACTATCTCCAATAAACTATATCTTTACAGAAGAAAGAAAACCTGTCAGTGCATCCAGATGTCCATTCTTCTCAGTAACGCAAGCACTGTTGTTGGACAGGAACTATAACTTTATACTACACTGCCAAGAGAAAACTCAAGATTTCCCAACAAAAATGTCAATCTCAGCATGGGTCTCACATTCATAAAGAAAAGGATTTGGCAATTTTAGAATACTTTACATCTGTGAGGTTCTTGTGAATTTACAGAGAAGTTCAAGTAAGTTCATGCTTAAAATGACCATGCCTATATTTTGAAAGATGGCAGGAAGGCAATGCACAAAAGATCTGACACTTCGCCTATCTGATGCAGTCATATGCATCATAACATGTAGAATGACTCTCTATCATCAGCACAGCAAGACTAGGCCTGTTGCATGCCAACTGTCTTCAGAACACCCCGAACGGCCTCACTCTGTTGAGTTCTGCACCTGATTCTGAATGAATCTGAACAGGATATTAATGAGCTCCTTGCAGATTCAATTTTGGGCACTTGCAGAAACACAACAAATGCAGCAAAATTGAAACCTCAACTTCATAATTGAACTCTTATTTGTCTAGGTTCCTTCCAGTTCTTCTTCTAAGGAGTTCTGCGTGCTTTTCCACCAGGGATCCATGGAGAACATCTCACTTTGACTCCTCTCTTCACCCCCCTCCAGCTCTTAAGCCAATGGTGAAAATTAATTGAGACTAGGTGGGGAGCTCCAATCACTCTAACTCAGAGACAGGAGCGATGATGCAGACACAGCACTCCCCCTGCTTTTAACACTCCCAACATACATCCAACCTCTGAGAAAGTAAGATACGCTCAGAGCTTTCTCGAAAACCTTCACAACTGTCCTTCAGCATTAGAAGAGGTGATATGAGCTTATTATCCATTTTATTAAACTGAACATAAATGTTCACATAGGGAACAGGCCACCCACGTGCCAGGAGCTGTAGAGACATGAAAGACATCCCTTGCCCTTAAGACTTATTTAATGGATCTTAATTAACATCCAATGAATTAAGAGGAATTTATTTCCTCTAGGACTAAGTTTCATCCTCACCAAAGTTCATAGTCACCCCAGTGAAGCAGAAACTTGGATTATAACACTGAACAGCTTTTATAGAAATGCTCATACTGTACATTCCAGCAGTAATTAACATTTAAATAAATAAACAAACCAAAAAACAACAATCCATATTCACTAACTGCTTTTACATCAACATGCTCATTCTCAACCTTTCCAGCTGCAAGAGGAACAGGAATAGATCATCATCCACTTGACTTCTTCCCAGTTATACTGTATTCCCCGCTTCAGCTTCAGACCTTCAAGAAAACATTTGAGCATTTTGCTCCTACATGCAACTATTCAACACTGGATAGGCAACACACCTCTTTTTTCTAAAGGCTAAAATCTTCTTAAAGTCATGCTTCCATGTCCTGGTGGAGAGGATTACACATCACTCCACAAGAACACACACCCTGTTGGCAAGCACAGCAGAGAAACGACGGTTCCACAGACACAAGAGGAATACACCCCATGACTCCAGGCAGTCACCATTTCCACTAAACCCCAGTTCTTCCAGAGAAACACCCATGCATGTCACACGGCACCACCTGTATCACACATCCCCACCTACTGAATACAAGGAATGAAAAAGATGGATCCATCCATTATGATATATTGTAATAGTCTCAAACAGAGTTTGTTTGTGGTTTTAAACTATACCAGCTAGTTCCTGAATCAAAGCCAGCTTATATTTTCCTACTATTCTTTATTAACTGTGAGGTTTAAAGAAAATTGCAAATACCAGTTTTTTACTAACTGAAGACTCATTCAGGATCATTCTGGGTGAGGTTTTATTTAGATCATCAGAGCCATTACCTATAACCAATTGTATTTAAATATATTTTGCAGACTATTATATAAATTCTAAAGTCAAAAGGTATTTCCCATGGAAAAATGAGAGAAAATCCAATTCATATAAGCAAGTACAAAATCACTTTTTCTGCATTTCTTTTCTGTTTTCTGCAAAAAAAAATAACTACACTTTTTCCAATCAGTAACTTTAAATATTATTCAAATCATTTAAGAGAAAAGGCATCAACTTTTCTAAAAAAATAAAGATAGAAATCAAATATACAGCAATGTTTTAGAATGTATATCGCCTGGCCTCTCAATTAATAGATTTTAACAAAGCTAAATATTCTAAGCTGTCCAACTTCCAGGCATTTCACTATTTATGGGAAAAGAAAACATGTATTTCTAAGTTAAAGTTTTCCAGAAGACTCAACAGGCACACAGCATTTAGTGCAACCAAGATACACATTTAAATGGTAGCTACATGCAACCTTTAAAAGTGCATAGCAGTATCTTGCCTGATTATGGAGGTCATAACTTCTCAATATATAGAATACACGAGTGGAAGCCACTGGTCACACATTGACCCACTGCATATGCTACTTACACAACCAAAGAGCCTGCTGGCTTAAAAACTTGGAAGACATTGTTGTCACTAAGTCTCTATGAAGTCTCTCCCAGCCAAAGAAAAAGGTCACCTCAAAACAAAAGTCATTAAATCTCCCCAGAGACAGCATAAACTCTTTTCTTTTTTATATTATTCAGATCAATCTGTAAGGAAAACACACTCACACCTGCTCAGCACAACTGTTTTATATGTTACTGGTGTGGAACATTTAAACTGTCATAAGCATAGAACTAAGCTCACTGTCCACCCACGGCCGGCAAATATAGCAGAGGAACTAGGGAAGAAAACAGAGATAAAAAAATGAATCAGATTACTAATGCAGTTGAAGGATTACAGGGAAAAAAGAAAGTCTTACAAAGATTTAAATTTCTTAAAAACAAAAAAGGAAAAAGTTCCATTAAGCAAGAGATGGAAAAGCATAAACTTGGTGGGGACTGAAACACAATACTTTTCTTCTTTTTAATTGTAACATCTGTATAGCTTGAATGAAAAAAAGCACTACAGCAGAAAAAAAGACACAGGGAAAAAAAACTGCTGGAAAATGCTGTGTAGTAACATAAAAGCTCTGGGATAAAGAACAAGGAAGATCTTATTGCAGACTGCTAAAATCCATTTAACTCCCTTACTTAGCGAGAGGTATGAAGTCACTAAACAAGGCTGACACATAAAAATACAGAACTGATGCCAGAGGATCTATTCCTCAAAACATTTCAAAGAAAGGCAAATGTTCACTTAACAGCTACTTGATAAAATGGAGCATTAAAAAAAAAGCAGGCCTGATATATCCCAGAATGTATCTTCCCTGCTCCTAAGCCCCATCTAACGTCTACCCCTGAACTAGACGCAGCTTTTATAGCTGTCTACATAATGTTGGAGACTCAAAAGCCAGCAGCAGTCCAAGTATATCTGACTTCTCGAACCCCAGGCACCACTGCTCAGTCAAATGTTATCAACTTGATCCCCTTAGGGGTAAAAATGTAAAGAAAAACTAAACTCCTTACTCAAAAATGACAAGTAATGATAGGCAGATGGGGGAAGAAGAGAAACATTGCTCTCACTGAAATCATAAAGCTTTGAATCTGTACTTATCAGTCTTGGCCACTGGTTTCCAATTTTTTGGATCACAGACCTCTGTCTACCCTCTGAATTTCTCACAGAGCACTCTGCTCTTATCATAAACTGTGTAATTAAGGCAAGATGGTTCCACAGACCAGCTGCAGATGACTTACCACAGCTTTGCGACCACCAGCAGTTCAGAGACCAAAGTTTAACTATCGCCCAAGTACTGCTTCAGAGCACCACGACTGGAATCTCTTGATAATAAAGACAGTATTTCTAAAGGTATCTACAGACTTAACTCATCCAAATCCTTTTTTTTTTTTTTATATGTCTTCAGTCTTCTGGAGTCTTAGTGGATAATTACTGTTAATTAATAGATCAGATTTGTTTACCAGAGTTCGCAGCAGCTCTGTGAAAATTTATCCTAAATAACTATACTGGAACAGGCAAGGAAACTTCCTTGTTTTATTAATTCAGGATGAATTATTTTTCAATGTAGGCATGCTGGGTGCTACTAAAGAGGCACAAACAAAAGAAAAGATCACCTTGCATAAAATAATCTTTTTTTTCTTTTTATCCTGTTTTCTTTCAATAGCTGATACTACATTATCAGAAAGACTTTCTGAAATACCCTGAGTGATGCAAATGAAACCTCAAGACCGCTAATCTCCAGCAAAAGACATGGTGCTGCTAAGAAGCATGGCACAAGACACAGGACAGGCGTATGAAGTGCTAAGCCAGGTATAAGCCATCTCAAGGCTGCAGAATCACCACCATAACTTGAAGTCCAAAGGGCCCATTTAAACACTACTAATCCTCTTAAGACAGCCGACCGAAGGGTGACAAGTCCTGCACAAAATCTCCACAATACAGCTCGTGCTGCAGGCCAACCTTTGACATGTCTTTCAGCTTGGCCTCTGCTCTTTGGGTACCAGAAGTACAGTCATCTCCTCTGGTCTCTTACTTGTATCTCCTGCGGGAAATCCACATGAACTTCTTCCAGGGGCACATTAAGCCTCCCTGCTTGTCCTCCACTTTGGCTGCTGGTTTCAGCAAATGCTCTGACTCCTCTGGTATTATGAACAAAATGCAGGAGATTTGGAATTTTTTGGTCTTTTATCTTAATTTTTGTGACATGACCTAATTACAGACATTCAGTGGTGCCCTCTAATTACCAGTAGAAATGAATACTGAAAGATGACCCTTGTCTTCCACAATTCCCTCCCCTCTTCCCCCACTACCCTCCTCATGCCCTTTTCAGCACATCTGTCTAGACTATGCCTTTGACATATCAAGTCTTCTTTACATACACAGTAAAATATGGTGTGTACGAGATGTATCCAAGATAAACCATTTACTAGAGGAAAGGAAAAAAGTGATTTAAAGGAAATGCAATGAACATATTTTAAAGGAGAAAGAAATTTTGGAAGATTGGTCTCACCAGACTTTGAAAGGAAATAGCTTCTCTATAGGAAAAGATGACATCAGATTGCATGCTATGTCTTGAAGTTTCCTACAGATATACCCCATTTTCCTCAGGGTTGCTTGTTTCATAGATAATTACTCACCCAAGACAGCCACTTAAGCAAAATAGCACAAAGAGCTGCTTCTGTTCAAATAAACATCAGTAACACTAGGTTATACACTGCATAGTCCAGTTTGGGTCACTCAGGGTGTTTTGCACTGCTAACACCACCCAACGTCCTGCTAATTGGAAGGCTGCAAAACAGGGGAAGCATAACTGGCTGCCTGGCTCTACACAGTTCTGTCATATTTTATGCAAAAGCCATAAACTATTTCATTTCTTCCAAGTTGCCTATTGTGACATTTATAAACAGGAACCTGGCAGCATGTCAATGGTGCAAACTGATTTCCTTTTCTAAATATAATTTTAAAAAGCAAATAAACAAGGTTATGCCTGCTAATGAAACATTATATGCCGTACTGGAGCTAGTTTTTCTCAAATGTATTCTCTAGAGCAGATGGAACACCAATAAACACAAAACAACAATCCCTTTTACAAGAAGTATATAAGAAAATACATTCTTCATAGAACCCTGTCTAAGGAAAAACTGGCTTATATCTGTAATTTTATCTTGGGGACCTAATTATGGCCCCATTAGATTGCTGTAAACAAGGGAGCTTGCATGAATTTCAAATGGAGAAGTGCTAGTAAGAAACTTGAATGTAAGAGAGATTTACTAGTATACTTACTAGGTGTAATTCCTATAGGTTTCAGTGGAATCAAGGCCTTATTATGCAAAAAGCTGTATAGACACATTGATAGACTACACTTGCCCACAAGCCTTAAAGCTCAGAGACAAAGCAAGGAAAGAGGAAGGAAGAAAAAGAAAGAAAGTGATTTGTGTAGCCAAAAATTAGAATTCATTGGAAGAGGTCTTTTTTCCAAGCCTACTGTCTTATCCACTATTTTGCACTCTTTCTCTGCATCTAATACTTATCTATGAATTCAGAAAAGGAGGAAACTATAAATAAATAAATAAATAAAGCCCAAGAAAAACAGGATTCTAAGCTCTACTCTGAGTCTTTTTCCAGCACCGTATTTTATTTCTGTAAATCAAACAAAATGCACATACAAAGTGGGTACTCAACCTTCTCAAAGTAGGTGCATGTCAACTTTTGCAGGACAAGCAATTAGACATCCAAAAGCAGCTGCCAGATCTGAAGGCCAGTCAGAGGGTAGCTGAAAACCTGGCTTTCCTTTCTTTATTGCAGGGAGTTTTGTTTTAATCCTTCGTGAAACAGAAAGCTGAGGGGGGAGGGAGGCAATCCAGGAATTGCTTTAAACAAGCCTTTGATACCGCCAACCGAAGGCGCTAGGCTTTTCAACATTATGCAAACCATTTATAATCTGTTAATAGCAAATTCACAGAGACAGCAATTTGGCATTTAAATCTGTTATATTTTTTTTTAAAGCTTCTTTGAAATTCTCATTATTGATTTCACTAGCATAAGTTATTGGCATCATGCATAAGTTAAACCAATGGCTGCTAGATCACATTCAATGACCAGAACATTTTTTAGACAGAGCAGTTGGTAAAGGAGAGCAAGAATGGTAGCAACAAAACAGCCAGTGATTTTCCATTCAGGCAGTTTCAAGCAGAAAACCAGCAGGCTTAACTTTTCTGCTAAGAAGTCAAGTGGAAATGCTGCTACCCTGGTAATAAAACGCACCTCCTAAATATTCTTTTAACCCTTACCCACTGTGGCAGCTATGTTGGGCCAGGCTGGCTAGTTCTACATGGGGACCAAAACAAAATGCTGGAAAATGTCCAGGAGTCAAGGCCAATGTCGCTTCAAAAAGCACCCAGACAGACCATTTGCTACATAAAAGGAATCATAGGTATAACCAGTGGAGTGGATTGACAAGTGAACTGGTAGGAAAATGTTTTTATCGGTGAAAATCATACAATGAACACCAAAGCATGAAGCTGGGATCAAGTTAATGCACCAGACCTTCTGGGAAGTAATCATGAAGGCAAGCATACAGTTTTGCAGCATCCACAATCATTTAAATCAATTTTAGGTCCATTTTTTAGGAGAGGAGAGCTAGCTTAGTCTAGATCTTGGTCAGAAAGAACTTGGACAGAAAGAGAATTAGGTTGATAAGTGGGAACCATTCAGACAAAATTAATAATCTTCGTAGCCGTAAGCTTAAAATGTTAGGGTTTAGGAAGGCAATCAGACTGTTTACATAGAAAACAAACAAACAAACAAAAAGTTAAATACACTTCTGGTTAAGAAAAGTTCACTTCCAGTAAGTACAGCAATGGCTATAGACAAACAGGTACTACAAGAAAGTATTCTCTGAATCATCAAGGATGTTCTGACATTCTGCAGTTTGGTTAAGGAGAAACACACTGTCCTCGTCCATCTCTGCCTTGGTTTCAGCAGTTACCTTCTGCAGTAGCAGACTGGCAGCAAAAAAAACACTAACAAGACTAGGAGAACAAACATGCTTGGAAGAAAGAGAAACTAATAGCTGGCCCAGAACGTTGCCCAAAGTTTCATACTTTCAAAAGATCCAAACAAGAAAACTGAGGTTGTCTGGATTTACTAATTGTGTCCCATGTATTATAGTAAGACTAGAAATTTTAAATCCCCCATTAAGATTTATTGGGTATTGGTACAGCACATGTAAGTTTAGTGGTCAGAGAAAAGCTGTTCACCAGAGAAAGAACAAAAAAAAAGTAAATGCAATGAGGTTCAAAACAAATGAAGAAAAATAATAGAGATTTTTGTGATCATAGAGAGTATTCTTTGTTCTTCTTTTAGATTATTTGCTTTAATGCAGAAATATGATAGTCTGAATTTTAATAGGATATGGTAGAGTCTGTGATGTAGGGAGTCCAAAATGACTATTCTTCTTTCAAAAAAAAGACAGACAGCTTACTACCCTACAATATTTGCTCTGTCTCTTCTTACAGTAAACATTGCTAATGCTCCTGGAGAGGGGCTGACCTTGCCAGCCAATTACATTATGCTAATTTGTCTGTTACTATAACTCCTACAGAGGCATTCACAGCTCAGAGCAGGACAGAGATTTATATTGTCTTTTCCAAACTGCAGACTATGGGTGTTAATCTCTCTCTCTTTCCAGTTACAACTCTGCATGGCGGTATCTACACACAGGCCACTGCACATTCAACACGACAGTTTTTGCCAGATTTATTCAACTTAAAAGACAAGACATTGTCCTTCTAATAACTGTCACTCTATCTAAGAAAGCATATGCTTGGTAACAGCTGTTTTCTTATGAAAACATATGGTATCTCATATGCTTTTGAAATACCACAGAAATGTGTGCTCTCTTGCTAGATTCTAGTGTCATTATATCAAGCAACAAAATCATTGAAAGGAACTGCAATATGTTTTCCATGTTATACTTGTGTATTACAGAAATATCTATTGTTTTAAAGAAAAAAAAACATTCCGCTGAAAAGATTAGATATAAAAATAAGGCTCATAATTTAGGAGTTATGAGCACTTCATCATTATGTAAAGATGGGATCAAAACGTTAGTCTTCTAGAGCTATGTAGCAAATAGCATGCTTCATGCAAGTAGTTTACAGTCCATGTGGTATAATGAAAAAGAAAACCTCCTTAAGATGTGGCTCTTCTAACTGCTAGGAAGATCAAAAACTTCCCTAACATGTTCCAATTGAGATACCATAAACAGAGTATGAAAAAAATTGAATTTATAATAAACTACTGTACACCAAGTAAACCACAGTAATGACCTTTATATGCTTCTCTCTCTCTCTCCATAATATTTAGGGTAAGCTAAGAGTATTTGCATGGTCAGTTGCATGTCACAGGAGAAAAAAGAAATTAATTCATTTGACTACTTTAACTCAAATGTATTTGGTCTAGGGCCAGGCTAAACGGAAAGCTAAATATTTTGCTAAATAAAAGTTTCAGCTTTGGTTTTTAAGATTTCAACATCAACTGACATACAAACTGAAATAAAAATGCAGAAAGTTTTAAAAATATTAATAAGACAGTTAGAGAAGTTATAGGTCAGCAGGAAAACAAGAAAAACATAAAAACATGGCTTATGAGAAGATCTTAAAAAAAAAATCATAGAATCATAAACTCATAAAATAACCAGGTTGGAAGAGACCCACCGGATCGTTGAGTCCAACCATTCCCACCAATCTCTAAACCTCGCCCCTAAGTACCTCATCCACCCTCACCTTAAACACCTCCAGGGAAGGCGAGTCAACCACCTCCCTGGGCAGACTGTTCCAATGCTTAACGACCCTTTCCGTGAAGAATTTTTTTCCGTGAAGAATTTTTTCCTTATCTCAAGCCTGAATCTCCCCTGGCGGAGCTTGAGGCCATTCCCTCTCATCCTGTCCCCTGTCACTTGGCAGAAGAGCCCAGCTCCCTCCTCTCCACAACCTCCTTTCAGGTAGTTGTAGAGAGCAATAAGGTCTCCCCTCAGCCTCCTCTTCTCCAGGCTGAACAACCCCAGCTCCCTCAGTTGCTCCTCGTAAGACTTGTTCTCCAGCCCCTTCATTAGTAGAAAAGAAAGAAAAAAATATATTCAATCCACTTCATGCTCTAGCATCAACATCATCAAGAAAACTATATAAATTTACTGCAAGAACTTCTCAAGACACCAGTAAGTCTAGGTGGTATTCCAGTACTTCTCATGTAACTTCAAAAATTTTACACCTGTGCCTTTATGGCAGTGAAACACAAGGTCACACCAAAATAAACCCATCACACTGAAATGTAAGCATTTTATTACCTGTTAACACTGGGGGGGCACACACAGAAGTGCACAGAAATCTGTATCACTGACTTAACAATTTCCAGCAGATCATGTTGCGCTACCGCCTGCAGTTAATGCCCTGAGCCAGTCTGATTTTCAAGAAGGTGCTTAAGCACATGATACACAGAGGTCAGGAAAGCCAATGAACAGCAAGAACTGGTGAAACTCCTGTGACAGCTTGAGGTATGGCTCTCAGATATCTGGTTGGCCTCTTCCCATGCAGTCCATGAAAGGCAACGCTTGCCTGGTGGGTACAAATGTCACTATGAGGATCTAACGTTTTGCAGCCTGCTGGCAGATGTGCAATAAACCCATACGGCCCTTCTTTCTAAAAGCAAGCAGCAACCAAAGACTTAATAAGATGCCCTGGGCACAGCACACAGGAAAACAAGCTGTTTCCTTGCGCAACTGTTCCTACTAGGGAGGATATAATACAGCAGGGACAAACCTAAAAAGCCCGCAGAGGAGATTAATACAAGATGTTTTGCTTGGAAAGTAGAAACTGTGTCTGAAAGAGATATAAGCCAAGGGAGGTAATGGAAAGATATCCTTACCTGACAAAAAGATGCTTTGCAGATAGCAAACAGAGGTATAACCTTGTTAGCCTGTTTAGACACCACAAGGAAATTATGAAATCAACTTTCAATACCAACTGCTTAACAGCATGCAGTGTTCTCAATCCCAGAAGGCAACTGAGAGCACCTTTTGCCCAAGTTGACTCTTTCAAGCTTGAACAAATACCAAGATCAAATCTCAAAAGAGTTTGTTTCATAGAGGCAAACAGTTCATATGTGGCACTGGTCAGATCTGCTAGGATTTAGCATAAGAGCACGATGAAATCAGATTTGTGTCTTTTTCTGCAGAGGGAAGGAAAAAATAATAAAATAAGGTACAGCCTGCCATTCACAGGTTTCATATCCTGCCAAAACCAACAGTAAAGTATTCTCATTTGACTTCAACTTGTTATTCATAACTTCAGTTCTTTCCTAGTAAAGAAAAGGAGGAAGAAAAGATTGATTTACAGATACACGTCCAGTCTTTCCAAATATATCAAACAGCTTCGTGTGATAACAAGTATTTTCATAAGGCACAACAGTGTGAGAAGACTTAAATGTACGTACAACAAAAATGAAATCAACTGCTTAGACTATCATACAGCACACAGTATATTAAAAATTAATAAAAAGTTATAGAATTATATTGTTAACCTACATTTCTCTTTAAAATCAGAACACTGGCTCTTCCATGAAGTCAGTTAATTATCTGGCAATGATCAACACATGACATATCTCAAGTCTCCAAAATTTAATTTTCTACTCATTTTCCAGCTGATGCACAAAAGGAAAGTGCTCTTCCTGCACAATTAATTTAGCTTATACTGCTATCATGAAAGTTCTTTACAAATGCTTGAATTCTTAGAAAATGCTTTTAAGAACAACAAAAGCGAAAGAAATAGCTGTAATACGCATATGACAAAGTGTCATCTACGACCTTCCTAGGCATCCAGGAAAGAAAAAAAAAACATAAAACAGAAAACACATACTGCAGACTCTCAACAACTTCAGCAAAACTCACCTCGTACTACGAGAAGTGACCTAAGACTACTTCATTTTACATACATACATCCTCTGTATTAAGCACCATTTTCAAAATATGTAGTATATAGAGAGCACAGCATGGAAGTATTTTGAAGAGCAAGTTTTCCAATCAGTTCTGTGAGTTTACATGAGCAAATCTGGTCCCTTTGTGACGTTTCTAAAATTTCCTCATTGCAAATCTAACTTCTCATTATTTACTATTGCTGAAAGAAGCTTATCTGCTTGACAAGAAAGACAAAGAGCATTTAAAATTCCCAGAGTACCACTTTGCTTTAGATCCCAAAAGGGCTGAGGGTTTCTAGCTGGCACAGCTCATGGAAGTCGAAGTGACAGGGATCTGATCCAGGCAATATCTGTACAGACAGCATGCATTAGGTTCCTTAGCTGCTCAGCTCTTTCACACTATATTAAGAGCCTTTGAATGCATCAACTCTGGAACAAGCAGAGATATTTTTTTTATTATTATTTTTTTGGAAAAATATACTGTGGTATTAGGTTAGTAGTCTTGTTGGAAATATAATAGTTATGGTATAATCCCTCATGTTATAAAAGTAATTGCCATAATCATAACCGACATTCAATTATTCCTTTTGCTACAGTGCAGCTGCAGGGGTTTCCCACTCCCAACCTGCCATCCTATCACTGAGGAGACAAAAAGGGGCAGAAAGCAGAGCTCACAAAACACTACTACAGCCCATCCCTCTCCGTTGCCTAATAGCAAGTGACTCCCCATTCCAGTTAATAAAGAGCTCCTTGTCCCTCCATTATGCAGTGTAATCTTTAAAAGATTACATTCTCATTTGGGAACGAGCCAAGAGCCAGTGGGAAATTCTCTAGTAAATTGGATAGGGAGACAACAATATGAAGGGCAGCTGGACGGGAGCACATTTTTTTCAGGGCATTCCTATTCCTGGGGCCCTCCGGCATTGTTAGAAGTCCTACAGTCTCGGCTCTTTTCACTGCTCTGTTGTCAGGATAATGCTATTCAAGAAGAAGGGGATACAGATTAACTTGTTTGAAGTTGGAAGCGAGGAAGCAAATATAAGAAAAGACAGGGGAAATCCCAATTACATTTTTAAGTCTTACCACCTTATGTAAAACCAAAGGAAGAGCACTTTGTTTTAAAACACTGCATTGAGTGTATCAACTGCAACAGCAAAACATGGTTTATTTCTTCCTCGACCATCATCATATGGCAATTTAAGCACTCCATTAATAGCATATTAAATAGAATTTTGAAAGGCACATTTCCCTCAATGCTGATTTCCTCTTGCCTGCACCTTCCAACAGATGCATTTGCCCTGTGGAATGTACTTTCCACCCTACCCTACCTGTGATCCATGATGGAGAAAACCAAAACAACGTGAGGCAGGTTGCCCTATCCCACTGCTCCCTGCACAAAGAAGGACTCAAGTGAAAGAGAAAGGCAACCAGATTTTTTTGTTAGGGTTCTTCTTATTGTTTTTTTCTTTGTTTTAAGGTGGTAGTTGGTTTGGGGGAGTAGTATTTTTTTGGTTTGGAGTTTTTTCTTCCACATTTGTTCTTCTTTAAAAGCACTTTCTAAGATGTCACAAAGACTTATGTATTCAAAAGACTGGATAGGTGCCTCATGTTTATTTGGTCAATAATGGCATACATACTACCCTCTTAGTATGACTTTTTGTCAGAAAGTTCAGAAATCTGAGGGGAAAAAAATCAAAAACCTACAACAAATTAACTTTATAGTAGCAGATCTTTTTATTCCTCCTACAAAATAAGTTTTTAATCATACCATGGTATTCCAATCATTATTTCTTTTCATGAAACAGAATTAAGATATTTATTAGGAGGAAGTAAAAAAAAGTAGGTGTCACAGCAGGGTATCAAAAAGACTGTCTTTACCCTTAAATTGCCGTCTGCCCAACTACAACTTCCTTCACCTGCAGGACTCCAGTAACAACAGCTACCTACCGTTCATGGGAGGCAGTAGTTAAAATATATTAAAGTAGAGGATTGTCTGCAATTTAAAATCTTAGTGTTGTGAAGTACTGTTTCAGCAAACTATCTGTACTGAGCAAACCCCTACACACATGCTTGAAGTTAACCACATGTTTAAGAGCTATTGAAGTACATGGACTTTGGCCACATTTCAGAAAATCAGTTATATGCACATTTACCTGGCTGAGAGGGATGAAGCAAAGAAAAGAAACTAGGATAAGAGAGCTATACCTGAAAAAGATTCCAGCCAAACAATAATCCACAAAATAAGAACTTATGTACAGAAGTGTAATATACTTAATAGCTTTCCTGATTTTCCTCAAACATATATATTGGCATTTACACTTGCATGAGTTTACTGTATTGGAACAAAAACATAGCATAAAAGGGAGAGAACCATGGTAACTACTTACCAGTAGAGAAACAGGCCTTACATAGATGTATACATCCCAAGGGACATACACCTTAATCTCAGAGACAAGGCAGAAGTGTGATGAGAGAAAGAATATATGATAAAGACCACTGAAAGCAGAAACAACAGTGTTCAGGGTGACTCTCCCTCCTTCTTTTTCAGAGAAAAAAACTGTTCTAATACCCAGTATCAATTGAACATCTCCATCTCTCTTCCTCTTGTATAGCTGCATTCCTTGACATCTCAATTCAATATTATGCAGAGAAACCAACTCAATTTTCTTGAAGCAAAGTTTGTTTCTTTCTTTCTTTCTTTCTTTCCTTCCTTCCCTTCCTTTCAGGAGAGAAGAGGAAAAAAAGAAATTATGCTTTTCATACTCCTCTATTTATGCTCATCCAATTCTGCTAACAAGTACATCACACAAACATTTTAGTACCCCAGTCCTCGGAAAACGAAGAATTGCCTTTCTAATGTCTGCCTTATGTGAGTGCTGTTCCTTACTTCACACACCTTTCATTTTCCCTTACACAACCTCACGATACCCCTCAGTTACTCCACGCTTGATTAACATTGGTTTTCCTCTTCTTCCATGTGGACGTTCCTTTCCATTTTCCCCACCAAGTCTGATCTGGGATAGAAGTAAGTCCTTTCACTCCTTCCTTCCTTCCATCAGCCCATATCTTCCCGTCATCTCTTTTCTCTCCCCTCTATCCCATACAGTATTTGGACACCAGGGAGGACTCTTGCAACACAAAGATGGAGGGACTGGAAACATAGCTCATTTTTCTTTCTCCTTTGATAGGGAAAGAAATAGTAGTACTAGGGGAAAAGTGAACTGCCAGACAGCAACACACACAGCCCACAGATGGGGCAGCTTTTACTGTTTCTTCCAGGTGCCACTACTGCACCGTTTCTTACTGAGAATGATGAAGCCAAATGCCAGTTTCCTTTCCCTTTTTCTTCCTTTTGAATTTCCCTGTGTCTTGGTAAGTCCACAAACAGGGAGGAAATATCACTCCCCACCTCAGGAGCAAATCTTTCTTAATGCAAGAAGGGAAACCACGCTGTCCACACAGACACACACACACTTCTCTGTTGAGAAGGAGGTAAAACCTACTCAACTAACAACTGTATTGTACTTTTAGCTTATTGAAAGGTGCTGTGGCACAGAAATCAAGTACATCCATCATCACATGCATTACACTTATAAGCTACACAGCACAGAGTTTAACATAGTGCCTTAATCTTCTTTTTTTTTTACTGCAGTTCCTTTTGCAGATGTCTTTTATCTAGAAAGGGAATTTCTAAACTTTAATAGGGAGTACTGGAGCAAGCTACAACTACTGAAAAGGGAGAACACAAGGTTTACATGACAAGCCAACAAATTTTACTGAACATTATATTGTCCATGTTTACTGAGACCCCCAGAAAAATCAGTGAAATCTAGATTTCCAAATAAAATCAAGCATTAAATCAAAAGGGGCTGCAGCCATTTTCTGGAATTCCAAAGACAGAAAGAGAAAGAAAAAATACTCTGCCAGGCCCACGACAATTTTCCTATTCCCATTAAGCACACTTTTCCATCAAGATTTCTCTTAATAATAGTATGCCACAAATATCATTAGGCAGTAAAAACGGGTCAGGGCAGGAATAACAAAGATGAAAAGAAACTGCTGAGAGTTCACCTCTGCTGTTTATTTTGAGGCACGCTTAAGATTCAAGTTGGACTATTCTAATTGTATTCAAAGACTTAGTCCTCTAAAGAACATAAACAAAGCAAGCAAAGGCCATCAGCCAGAATAAAGTTTTCCTCATAATCATACAGTAAGGTCAGGGTTTTTTTTTTTTGTTCTTTCATATGATAAATCTCAACTCCTCTGTGCTGATTTTTTTAATTTTCCAAAAAGGAAAAAAATGAAGTTTCTTAAGACTAATGACCTATTTCTGCAGGGATAGCATTTTCAGCATACTTAGATATCTTCTAGGGGCTGGGGGCTGTAATTTTCATATGAAGTATTTCGAAGCTTTAACACCTAATCTAGGTTAGCCGCTCCGGTTAGCAGCTTGCATCCATCGAAAGGTGAGGCAATAATCCATCTAGGTTTAGGGCATT
The DNA here is from genome assembly GCA_033459285.1 of Clamator glandarius. Lineage (NCBI taxonomy): Eukaryota > Metazoa > Chordata > Aves > Cuculiformes > Cuculidae > Clamator > Clamator glandarius. Next base: position 6,824,463 of record JAUNZM010000266.1, read on the forward strand.
TCCATAGAACTGATGCAGAGCTGTGTCAATTTTAATGTCATGCTATGGAGAGTGCATGCAGCTCTCTCCACTTTAGAGGATTAAAAGTGACCTCTCTTACCAAAATCAATAAGGGCAGCTTGCTGTGACTAATAGGTTGTCGAAATTCAAAAGAGACAGTTTGTAACACTGAGTTCATTCTCCCAGCATCTCTCTCCACCCAGCCCCGACTGGCTGGCAGAGCTGCACTTTGACATGTACATTCACATGGCGAATTGATGCCTGTTCCCTTCCCAGGGATCAGACGTAGCAACACACAGTTTACTCACATTTGAGGAAAGAAAGTAAGCTGATAATTTTTTTGTAAAACTGGATTTGGCAACTTCCATAGAGAAGCATGTGAGAGAGAAACTAGAGTAAGGAAACAGTTAAAATGTACTTTTTTTTTTTGCTTTCCAGTATGGTTTTTAAAAGGCCCTATTTCTACATACTATCAGGACACCAACAAGTACTCAGACACTTCACATCACTTCAGGACCACAGGATTGGGGGGGGTTGGTTCCTAGTCTCTGAACAAAGGCTTTTCTCCCTTCAGAACTTTGCCTTGTTGCAATAGGCTAAAAAATTAAATTCCATTAAAGTCTATGGAACTGCCCCAGATATGTATGAGGCTACAGATCCAACTGTAGCATTCATTAACTGCCATGGCACATGCTCAGTTGTTCTGGGTTCTTTCTCTTCTCCACTGTTCCTTTTGTTACTCTGAATACTTCAGACTTAACAGTCAAGTTTGGGGACTTCTAGAAATACAGTAACTTCAAACAGTAGTAGAAATGGATCATGCTACAGAGTGCACACAACTGGCGTAAAGCAAGTTTTCAGTTTTCGGTTTCATATTTTGTAAGACTAAAGAATACCAGCAACTCAGCTCAGGATCTCCTAACTCATGGTGAAAATACCCTTCCTCTCCTGGATATCTCTAATTTCCAATTTATTTTGCTTGAGGTACAAATTAAAAATCACTACCCACAGTTCATAGCTTATGGACATTTTCTCCACGTAACAATCACCATCATTGTCTTTATGCCAATAAAACAAGACTTGCCCTGAGGGAACAGGGGAGAAAAGGGGCTGAAGTGGTGGGAGGAACCTAACTGTAAAGGTTTAGGAGTCCCTGTGGAGGTTTATAAATAGACGACTGCCATGTGCAAAACGTGAAAGAAACCCAGTCAGCATAAGAGCAGTTGCTGTTCTGAAATCTTCTAACTACATCCATTTAGGTAGTAGACAAACAAACAATAAATCTAAAAATTATTAGCATTTGAATTTTGTCAAGATAATAAAATGTGAAGAGGTATAATCAGCAAATAATAGGAAAGATCTGCAAGTGAACCCACCAATTAATGATAAATAGGATTTGGCATGGAACAACTTCACCAATGTGGATCTCATTAGATGGCTGTGGAACCTGTTTCTGCAGCAGCCTTCTTTGAGTGAGGGAAAGGTGAGGTAACTGAAATGTCAGCATACCCACCCCCTCATAGCTCTTGGGCTCCAGGATTGTAACCACCTGGGCCAAAATGACAACCTTATGCTGCAGGAAGGCCATGCTGAGGTTCTCCAGTCTCAAATCGATAGGTTTCCTCATCTCAGCTTTTGGACCTTTGCTCTACAATTCCATCCCAACAAAGGCGACCAAAACCACATAGCTTGGCTTGCTCTGGAGAATGATAATACCTCTCTCCTCTGTTCACCTTGCTTTATTAACAATACCTCTTAGAGAGGGAGATGCCCCCAAGCAAGTGATATCACTTAAACAGATAGTTTACCTGTTGGGGAGGGGGTGGGAGAGGGGGAAGAGAACTTGCCTTATTAGACTAGAAACAGACACACCATATTAATACAAAGAATCAGCATATGGTTCTAATAGGCTTTCTCAAAATGATTTATCAGCTGTGATTAAGCCCTTGACCAGCATGTCTATCTTCATAAATAAAGTAGAAGTGCACCTTGCTCTGAAATATATCAGCAGTATCTTATTACCTACCCAACCATATAGGCTGCAGTCGACTCTGGGGAGCAAAGAGCTTGTGTTTAATAGCACAGCATATGCTCTAAAGAGATTGCCAAGATTTAGGGGCTTTACCTAAGAGATAGACTTATAAAAATGCCACTACGGGGAAGGTTTATCCCTTCATCATGGGCCATCTAGTCCATGCTGCTGAAATCTGAACCAGTAACAAGAAAGCTGTGCCATTAAAAACGATCATAGGAAGACCAAAATACACAACTATGCCATGTTGTTGTGAAAGAAGTGTCAGAATGAAATCAGGCAGGACTCCTTTTCTTTGGGGGTAGCCAAAATACACAAAACACAACAAAAACCCAAACATTACAAGAGGGTGACTCAACTTCTTTGGGACAGAGACAATAAGAAGCAGAAGGAAAGTGAACTGTCCTGACTGAGCTCTGCAGGATGATTCATCAGCTGGAATTCAGAAGAACATGGAAGGATTATGGTTAGGGAGGTTTAGCTCAATCAAAAACGTATGCCCTCAAGAATTGCCTTTCAGTATGATACAGGCACTTACTGCTGGAAAAACATTCAAGTCTTCTCTCAGAGTACGAGTATCTAAATCCACAAATCCATTCAAACACAGTCCATTGCTACAGAAGAAGATAAGACAAACCTGTCTGACAGCAGAAGATATGATGTTGCAAGGGCAGCAATAAGCCTAAGTTAAAGCCCATTCTTGACTATTTTTGCAAGGTCATGTTATCAACTCTGTTGTCTTGACAGCTTTTCTGCATCATTATGCCCAAAGTGTCCCTTTTGTAATACAGGTCAACATGGTAATTAAGTGCCCAGAATAAATGCTTCTCCATAGATAAAACATTCAAAATAGGACTCCTAGAGTCAGAGGACTAAAGTGCCTACTGCAGAACTGCCATATAAAATATAATATACCATCCCATCTCTACCATGGAAGCTCCACAAGTTAAGAAGTCAAAATAAAGCAAGCCTACCCATCTGGAGAGAGGATAGCATTCTTCCTGTCTTGAACACTGAACAACAGCTGATAAATCTTTAACACACATGGTTTGTGGGATGCCCTGTGCTAGGACTGAGGAGATACAGAATCAATCTGAGGCTCTGCCACAGACTTCCTACACAATTTTCAGCATGTCGCTTGAGCCCAGATCCTTTCTAGTAGCTCACTATGTTTTATTTCAGTGAGAGCAAGACACCAAAATGCCTTTGAAGATGTCTATCAATCTTTTGGGGTCACACTGCTAAAGATATTAAGGAATCGACAGAGACAGAAAGTCACTTCTTTGGCAGAATGGTGGAAAACGAGAGACGAAGCATTTCCCTTCTCCATAGCAGTGATGCAAAAGTTAATTATTAAGAAAAATGAAGTTTTATAAACACAAAGTGAGTCCTTAAAGCAGATCAATAACCTGACAAAATTAATGCATACAAAAAGACAGAATAATGCATTGAGAACATTCTGATACAGAGTTATAATGTATATTTACAGTACCTTAATGCAGTAAGCTGAAGCACAGCTATGCTGAGAAGATGCTCACATCTTCACACATAAAAATGTTATATTTACAGTATAGGAATTACTGTATTATATTGAAATGTTTTAAACTGGAGTGATGTTTTGGGCTTTGAACTTAAGAATTTTGAGATATCACCTTGACAACAGCTTAACTGATTGATAACATAAGAGCGTGAAGTTATTACGATACCTGTAACAATGGTACCCTGGCCTTTTAGCACTACATTAACATAAACGATTCCTAGTCTTATATTCTATCTGCTGTAACACACTCACCAAATAAGATACTCGATCTCAGTGGGAAAATAAGTCATCAGAGGGACCTGTGACTTGAAAAATATATGGACATACTTACATCATATTTCAACAAACACAAAAAGAATATATATGTGTATTTATAATTGCATAACTTTAAAAAATCAAAATATTAAGCATTTAAACATAAGCCTTTGATTTCTTCTGCTGTGCAGACTGTCAGTAAGTGAGTTGAAAGCACTCCAGGACCAAGCTTATGAGTTCATTGGTTTGTCTGACGTCACGGGTGAAATTCAGCTGTTTCAGAGCACGTGGCTCTTGCATACTATTCTACTCAACAACTCACTGGGATTTCAGAGTATGCTCAAGGGAAGATCACAGCAAATGTGATTGCTGTAGAGGCAGGGCACCCACTCAGGGGACATACTGTTCTGCACTAGTGCACTGCAGCATTGACACTACCTCCCACAAGACCACGCTTAAAAGAAAACGAATCTGCAGATCTTCTGTCCTGTATTACTAGAAAAGTGGACCAAAAAAAACCACCACCAACTCTGTACGTATTCATGAAACAAGGCTCTGTGTCACACAATAATTATGTGAGGGAAAGAGTCAGGTGAGTACACTCCTTGCGACGGTAGCTGCTTTTCATAAATGGACAGTGTTGACTTTGTAGTCCACCAGCCAAGCCAACCACCATAGTGAACACTTCATCCCTGCTCTTCTCTTTCAACAACACAGTGCATTGCCAACGTTACTGTACGCACTAATACAGGCCTCTAAAAACCAAACACCTGTACAGTGTGCTTTATCAACATACAGACTTTTTCCTTGTTTCTTATTATTTTAATAATAAGACCTTTCCTGTCTAGGGGTTGCCATTTACTGCACTGCTAGTTTTAGCTACTATGTTGTCAATGATTAAATGTAGGTGTGAATTTTCTGCTTTGATGGAATGATGGACCAGATTAAAACAAGATATGAAGTGTATTCTTACATACAACCAATAGAGCTCTTGCAGCTTATCCTACAGGGAAAGTCAGAACATTTCAAAATGGCATCTGCTGCAAACAAGCAACACATCTCCCAGGTCCTGCTTCTTGCATCACTGACATAAGCAAACAAGTAAGGGCTGGTTTTCGGTTGGTTTGATCCTTAATTTAAAATAAGCCCTGGAAAAGGAAATCAGCAGCAAACCCCAGCAAGTTTGTACAACACAGGAAATTCTTATTAGACATTTTTATTCCACCAGATTTTGGGCTGCTGGTTTAGTACCTCCTTGTTGGAATGTAAGAGGTTACCTTTAAAAAAAAATATTCAAATTGAGTAAAACCCATCACACTTTTTCTGTCTGCGTACTTTTTAGAAGACAGAGGGGAAAACCTAAGGACCAGGTATATATTGCAAACAATTTAAACAAGGTGTGAAAATTAAGTGAAATTTTCCACCAAACTACATCTGCTCAAAGAGATTCTATCATTTCCATCTCACCTTAAATTAGAGCATACTCCCAGTATTCATAGGCTATAGCACAGCACTATGACATTCAGAACATATTTGCAAGAATTCTCTTCTGGAGATTAGAGAGTCACTGAATTCAGCACAAAATGGTAAAATGGTATAAGCTAGATTAGTGCATTTTATTTACTTTCCTAAGCTGACAGACAGAAATCTATTCTGGTATATACAATACAGAAGGAGGACAGGAAAGGTACAAACCAAATTTCTGCCCTTCAATTATACATTAGAGCGTAGCATCATCCCTTGCTTACTACAACTAAACTGAATTTTCAGACTTTTAATCATTCTGCACACTGAACCTGCCCGTTCAACCACCAAACATCCTGTATTTGGTTTTTCAGTTGGTTTTTTTTTTTTCCCTTCATTGGACGACTTCAATTTGCTGATGCTTGTCTAGGAGTGAGGTGCCCATAGTGCAACAGTATACTTAGAACAAGAATGATAAGCCATGTAGAGGACTCACTGGCTGTGAGCTTCCTGAGCTGCTACTGAATAACCTACATTAAATCCAAGCTGTAGATGAGAATACCCATTTCCTTGCCTCATTTGCAGTTTACGTATTTCCTTGCAGAACTGAGCACTGGTTAGAGGATTTCAAAATTGCAGACTAAGCCTTAGAAATTGTAGCATAAGCAGAATGTGATTTTAAAAATGCCCTCCTACTGAAAATATTCAACTCACTATTTCTAAATACTTCTTGATGACACCCTACACTGAGCATATTTCCACTCTTTCTCATTTCATGCACAGAGATCAGACAAGATGCATTTTAGTGAAGCAGGTCCAATTACTTGCTCAGAAACAGACCCAGACTCTTCCCATCTCTGACATTATTCCCTCAGACCCAAGCTCAATACTCAAAACAAAATGCAACAACAGGACCTATCCAGTGCCAGCAAAGGTCTTGTGTTTGCAAGTACAACCTATTACAAATGTTTTGTATACTTAATGCTTTGAGCAGTGTAAACCTACAGCCTGCAACTAGTTAGCTGAGTTCATCATCTGATCTGCCAGCACTACAGATCCTGTTGATTTGCATATCAAATTTTGTCTGGGGCAGAGCTGTCAATTACTGCCTGCCTCAAGTTCCTAAAATCTTTAATATTTACACTTTTGCAACTAGAAAGATAGTATAGGCATGCTTTTATCCATGCTAATTTTGGTGGTGAATTTGGCAGGTATAGTGCTGTCAAGACGACGCAAAAAGCCACTTTCTCATATGCTTATTGCTGGTTTATAGCATCCTATCAATTTAGGAAGCAGGCCTTTCTCAAGCAGAGACTTTCAGCTAATACTTGATGGTATAGACAGCAGAGGAGCCAAGACAAACTGACAATTTCACTTCTGTTTATAACTGAACTTTTCTCATTTCAGCTCGGGTCCTGGAGGTCACCATTATTATTACCATTTAAGCTCACTCAGTCCACAAGCAAAGGCTAACCCATGTATATTTTAAGAGATGATGTTATAATCACAAGATATATCAAGCATGAGGGACAGAAAGAGACGATACTCCCACTTTAGGCATGAGCAACTATGATGGAAAGATGTTAAGTGATTTGTTCCTGGATAAGCACCTGGGATATTAGTGCAAGTCCTTTCCCTTCAATACTACCTTTACGAAAAAAGTATACATGATGTTCCTAAAACCATGCACTCAGCGCTTCACAGCTAAGTTGGAACATTATCAGTCCATATAATCAGCTTAACAACAATACATTTTTAAGGCTTATCCACGGGGGAGGGAAGGAAGGAAGGAAGGAAGGAAGGAAGGAAGGAGAAGGAAGGAAAGGAAGGAAGGAAGGAAGGAAGGAAGGAAGGAAGGAAGGAAGGAAGGAAGGAAGGAAGGAAGGAAGGAAGGAAGGAAGGAAGGAAGGAAGGAAGGAAGGAAGGAAGAAGGAAGGAAGGAAGGAAGGAAGGAAGGAAGGAAGGAAGGAAGGAAGGAAGGAAGAAGGAAGGAAGGAAGGAAGGAAGGAAGGAAGGAAGGAAGGAAGGAAGGAAGGAAGGAAGGAAGGAAGGAAGGAAGGAAGGAAGGAAGGAAGGAAGGAAGGAAGGAAGGAAGGAAGGAAGGAAGGAAGGAAGGAAGGAAGGAAGGAAGGAAGGAAGGAAGGAAGGAAGGAAGGAAGGAAGGAAGGAAGGAAGGAAGGAAGGAAGGAAGGAAGGAAGGAAGGAAGGAAGGAAGGAAGGGAAGGAAGGAAGGAAGGAAGGAAGGAAGGAAGGAAGGCAAGCTAATTGGACTTTATGATTTGAGGTTTTGAATTTTTCAACTCTCCAGGATGGGAAAAAAAAAAAAAGAGTGTTTTCTCTTACAAGATTTCACTGTCAAGCTGTGTGCTAAGCCACAGTGATATCCTAAAATAAACAAAACTATTTCTTTCAAGGTTCAGAGAAATTAACACGACCAAAAATATTTTTGCAAGACTTTTCTGAGCTGTGGGTAAGATTTCCATGCAGCTAGTATTAGTCTCCACGTGTCAGTAGGTCCAGTAGGACAACACTACTTTGTACTCATATTCCAGGGACAGGCTGTTAGAAGCATTTCATCAGTGATAGCTGCAGCTGGAGGCGTCCCTTTCTGTCATGGCCTTTGTCTCTTGCATTTGTGTTAAGCCCTGCCGGGGCCCGCTTTAGATTCCTATCTGACAGTCAGTCGGTAATGTAAGAACGAGCATACAGCAGACTAATTGGAAACACAGAGCAAATGTTACAGGTTAACTAGCTAGTGGGACTCTTGTTTTCTTTCTTTTTTTTCTTTCTTTTTTTGAAATTATTTCATCTTCCACCCCATCACTGCTCCCTGGAGATCACCAGTGGCAGCTGCAGGGCTTGGTAGAAGGAGGACAGAATAAGACTTACAGAGGCCATTAAACAATGGGTAATATCAGGTAACCTGATGCCCTTGTCTAGACTTTTAATCACATCGTGCAACTACCCCTTGCGAACTGAAATGGACTCTGCAACATCAAGCACTGTGATCTGTGACTAACTGCGCAGAAGTCCACATCAGTAGATATTCCCTCATCTCCTACTCCTGCAAAATAAACATCATGCAGAAAGAACTGTTGAGATATTCTCTAACTGACAAAGAAGTAGGAACGTACAGGAATGTTCTTGATTTCAGCCAAGTCTCCCCTCCATGGCACGTAAGAAACAAAGGGTTAATAAATTAAATCTAAAATTAGACACATGTATCTCATTACCTGGCTGTTTCCTAGCATTCGTCCTGCATACAAAGCTGTGAGGGTCACTGTAGGCTATTCTTCCAATTCCAGACCAAAACTTAAACTCTCTCACATTTTCCTATAAGCCAAAATCAAACCACTTCTAGACTCTCTTCCTATCTTCTTTCCACAAGCCTCACCCCCTCTTCTACACCTCAGCAATCAGCATTATCTTTCTTTCCCAAAAAGCCCTTTTGGGCATGTACTCCACAGACCTCAAGATCCCTGAATGTTGCTACGTCCAGATTTCACAAGCCCCAGCAGCACACAAATGTCTCACGGCTATGAACTTTGAGTTGGACAGTAATCATCAACAGGCAAAGCAAATGACACAGACAACAGCTGTAAGAAACAGTACCTACAGAGGAAGCCCTAGCAACTGGAAGCACAGACATTCTGAAAGCCAAAATAATGCTGAGACAAGCTAAGGAGAAATGCAGCACCTTAACTGCTTTGTGGCAACCTTTTCTTACTTTTATTCTATGATGCCCGTTAATGTTCAAATTAGATAAAGATTACTGTGAGAACTAAGCCAAACAACACAGTGCTCAGTGACTGGGGAACTCCTATGGTAGGGGACACATTCCACAAGAATTTCCAAGAGCTGCAGAAACGGGAGAGGAAAACAGAGGCACAAATGGGAACATTGTGAAGGGGATGCATTGGGCAAGTTGTTGGAGGGCATGTGGGAGCAATATGCTCCTGTAGGAAGCTCCACACTACTCATGTTTTAGTTCTGAAAAGCAACCAGAGCTTTGGATCTTATTTGAAATGTTACCATTTCCTGCATTACCTCTTGCTGGCCTCTGTAGTGCATTAAGATTTTTTACAATTCCTTGAAAATTTTAATAGCTCTTTAGGATCCCTCAAAATACTGTAACAACCTTTGGGCACTGGAGTACATTTAATTGCATACAAAGCAGCCTATATAATTCAACCAAAACTTACAAATACTGAAAATAAAAGAATACTAATTGGAAATGGGATATGTTATCTACTAGGTATTACAAGTTAATGATTCCTCCTTCAACATGAATACCTTATGAGAAATACAGAAACACAATAAAGCTGATAATGACAACAAATAAATCCAGGGGCCCATCATGTTGCAGAGGAAAGAGCAAAACTTTTATTTTGTTTTAAGTAAACACCCCTTCATAATCCACACTTCCCTGTAATATATTTGAGCAAGTCTGCAATCCTCACTTCAAATGTGATACAATTTCCCCAAGCCTCTCCCTCAAGAGGTCCATGGTTTGTGCTATAGTTTACTTAAAAGCAAAGACTTCAAATCAAACCCTGGCAAACACAGCTACACACTTCTGGAAATTTAATGCTGGGTTTTTGTTGGTTTGTGGGTTTTTTTATTTTTGTCAACGGCTTCAATAGTTTAAAAAGCATGTTACAACTTATAGTGACACCTAGTTTCCAACCAAAAGGCTGCTACCAGGTAGTAGAGCTTAATCTGCTTTCACGCAGTGTCCTTCAACACTTGAAGGAATCAAAAGAGGAGGAAGGGTTCAGTGTGTTCACACTTACCCTTTTGTTGTTCTCTTCTTCTTGTGCCTTCCTAAACTCGTGCTCTAGGGAGCAATCAATGTCGTTGAAGAGGCCCACTTCCTCACAGTTCTTCAGAAAGCGTGTTGGTGTAGGAGTCTGATCTGAGAATATCACAAGAAATGATCATTGGTATTTAATATTAAAAGGAGAGGGAGAGAATTAAATAGTCTGATAGGAAAAGAGGGATTCTAGCTAACCTCTCCATGTCTCACTGCTCCCATCATGCCACCATTAAAAATAAACCACACAGCACTGGATTTGGACACTACAGAATGCAGGGAGATTGTGCTTTTGCCAACAGTGCCTGAAAACAGGCAGTAGTCATAATTCTGGCAGAAAGATAACAGGCCAGGTTTAAAGAACAGCACAAAATACAAGTGCATATCCTTACCTGTGCAAGTAGTCATTATAACCACCTATAAGCCCCCAATAACAGGTGCACGCAAAACAACGCACGGTGCATATGGTAATGCACATCTACACCACAGCATGCAGGCAACTGCCACAGATATGCGCTAGTTAACATCTTCAGGTGCTTGAAAATTACTTCAAACATACACATACTTTGCAAAACCCATGAAGTTAGCCACAACGAGAAGTAGTTCTGCTTCTAACACATTTTTTGAAGGAGCAAAATGCCATTTAGAAAAAGCTATGAAATCACAGAACCATAGAATAGTTTGAGTTGGAAGGGAACTTAAAGATTGTCTAGTTCCAACCTCCCTGCCATGGGCAGAGACACCTCCCACCAGATCAGGCTGCCCAAGGCCCATCCAGCTTGGCCTTGAACAACTCCAGGGATGGGGCAGCCACAGCTTCATTGGGTAACCTGTTCCAGTGCCTCACCACTCTCACGGTGAAGAAATTCCTCCTTACGTCAAATCTAAATCTGCCTCTCTCTGATTTATAGCCATTCCCCCTAGTCCTATCACTACATGCCTTTATAAAAAGTCCCTCCCCAGCTTTCTTGTACATCACCTTCAGGTACTGGAATATCACTAGGAGGTCTCCTTGGAGCCTTCTCCTCTCAAGGCTCAACAACCTCAACTCTCTCAGCCTGTCCTCAGGTGCTCCAGCCCTCAGGTGGGAGGTGCTCCAGCCCTCTGATCATCCCTGTAGTCCTTCTCTGACCACAAAGAAGTGTCCTTATGTGCTTTATACCTAAAAGCATTTATAATATATGTATACAATGAGATTTGGAGTCCAAGGATTTTTAATGCATGCTTTCATCTCTAGGATTCTTTTGCGTTCAGAAATATTTCGAGGAAGGACAGGATTCTCTTTAACACCACAAGCAACAGCAGGTCAAGAAGGTACAAGAATTTCAGCCACCCCTTCCAAAAACCTCTAAGACAGATGAGCTAAATTGTCCTGTAGACTATGATTTCAGTGATGACCCTGGCTAGTCTTTCTTCAGGATGTGAAAAATCAAGCCCAAACTTGCAAACCTAGGACTCCTCAAAGGTCAGCTCTGAGGCACCTTCATTCATCCTGAGATGAGTTCTTAACTATTCCAACTCAGTATCCCCATATCCCTCCACAAATTACAATACAGAACCATATTAGCAAAAGCATGGGAGAATCCATATGGTCCTATCAGCTCTACACATATTAAAAGGAAAAAATCCTCTCTTGAAAGTTGGTTTCCTCTTCTCAAGCACCCATTCCAGCTCAAGCTGCTTTGTAGTACATAATTTTACAGAAAGATTGGACTCACTCTTAAAAAATAGTTTTCTGCAGGGTCATTGACAACTACACTATTGTTTGAAATTCATTCCTTAAAGAATGAAAACTGTCATACTAATCCTATGCTTATATTGAGCCAAACCTGACCTCAGAAAAAAAAGTTTCTCACCTCAGTGAGTTCTGGAAGAAAAATTTGGTTTCTTGCACCTAGCTAAGCTGACTCAGATTCTAACATTCCTCCTTACAGGCAACAGGCAACAGACACAATGAACTTTATATGATCAGCGTAGAAACACATAACAAATCCTAAACAGAAGGCAGCATAAAAGGAATTCAAACAAAAAGGAGTACAGTTTCTAAGTGGAGCAGCCTCCTCCACTGTAAAGCCAGCTGAAGCCAATTTCTACCAGTATAAGGTGTGGTCCTACAGGTTATGCCTTCTCAAGTAATCCAAGGGCAAACACACTTGTTTGCACTTATATTACTGATGGAACATATTGATGTAACATAAAAAGCAAGTCCTTAATGTTAAACTTCTGTTTTATTTCTTTTGGCTTGAGTATCATACTTGTGAGCTTAAAAGAAACAAAACTCAAGTGTTTGGGAATGCACGCATATTTATCTAATAGTTTTCACAGCTAACTACTGTATTACCATAGTCAGAAACATAAGACCTTCCAAGAATCTCGCAAGAGCTCAACATGGAGCCGAGTCAACGAGGTGTTGGCATTGATGGGAGCTACAGACACTCAGCACTTCAGAGATCCATATCCTATCCATATCCTAAGTAAGTAGTGCCAAAGTAACCTATAGGGTAACCTCACTGAACTCTGTAGATTTACACCAGGGCTGTCTTTGGCCCTTGGACCAAAATGAAGTACACTTAAAAAAAAAAAAAAGGAGAGATCAATTTTATTTCCAAAACAAATTAAGTATTACTTTAGTGAATAACACAACTGATTTGTAGAAAAACAAAAATTAGCCAAGCCTTCCTGGACATAAGGGGTATGACAGTATTTGACTTTGAAGTAAATGCAGAAAATGTTTTTTTTTCAGAAGTAGTACATCTCTGTCAAATAAGCAAGGTATCATTTTCATGACCAAGGTGAAAAACTAGGGTTTCAAAGGGAAGTTGATGGCAGCACTTTCACTAAAATAAAAAGTACTGAGTTTTTTTTTCAGCGCTGCTTTAACACAGGATTTTTTTGGGGTGGAGGGGGGTTGTGGAACATGCAGTGCAGAAGAGAATAGACTAATATAGATAAATTCTTGATATTTTTCCTCAAGGTATGCGACTGATCCAGAAATCAGGCTTTACTTCTACAGGCTACATTATATCAGAGCCAACTTAATGGGTAGAAAGGTGGTGATTAGGTACACACATCTTAAGTTCCCAATCTGTTCAGCATCTATTCCATTAATGTTAGATGGGGGGGGGGGGAAGCCACAAAAAAAAGTTATCTCCGTGAAGTAAATCCATTTTAACAGTGAAAACAAGCAATACTCAGCTAGAAGGTAATTTCAAAAGCATAAAGGCCTCATCAGCTTTTCTCCACACATGCTGAAGTGCATCATCTACTGCAACCACAAGCAGTCTGAGATAATCACGTTATGTTGCCTAGAGTTGATCTTTCCAATTAACTACTTTATTATCTTAAGCATCAAAGCTGATAGAGTAATGACACTGTTTATAACACTTTATATCACTACCTCAGTCTCCCCATATGATTATTGTAGTTTCCATGATCCAGAAATCAGATCAGCAAGAATCACGAGTGGAGGGGACATGATACCACACCAAAAACCGAACCACAACCACCCAGCCTTATCTCCATCCACAGACCTTTTGGAAGCCAACTCAGCCAGGTATAAGCTAAGAGCTGCCCTTCTACCTTCTAATACTTCATCCTTCAATATTCACAGAAACTAGGAGTCCCCAAAACCACTGTGTTTGTCTGTGTTTTCTCCCTCAGAAGATGGGCAAACTAGTAGAAGATACTACTCTCAACACCACAGTAATTCTTTCACTTAGATTAGGCAAGCCTCTATGTTTTAATTGGGAACAGTATCACAAAGGAGACCCTAGCATATGTTGCATATTCAGGTCTCCTAGAATTAATAAAATATTCCTAATTCTCAGCACTTAAAAATGCATTAATAGTTCCAACAGCTTGTGCCTGACCTCATTGTTCCCTGTTGGTACAAACAAAGCTTTTGTTGCTATCACCAGCACCCACAACTATTGCAGACTCACTGAGAACAGGGCTCTGATTTGTTGCTCTTCAGCAACTGGATATGCCAGACCCATCTGGACCAAAACTCAGACAGAGCTAGCACCGCTCTCAGCATTCCTGCTGAGGACACGTGTTACTGTAGGAAGGTGTCAGCATGCACACTGTTAGCCACACAACCCAAGCTTTTAATGTCCCAAGCTGCATTTTAAACTGGGCAGCCTGGGATACAGGTCTGTCTGGGTTATCCCTAGCACCTGGCTATTACACTGACCAGCCATCCCAACCCAAACCTGTTGTTCAACATGTAAAAGATCTTTCCATCCCCTGCTGGCACAGGAACTTGTTTACTATGCTTTGAGGCATCTGCCTCTAGCCAACAGTCACTTCACAGATGAACCTGTCAGCTGACAATTACTTAAGATGTTATTTCTATCTCACCTTTACCATTCAATTGGACACCAAAACTGCCAAGCTACAAATAAGGCAATATTTTGTTCAGCCTGTTCAACACTCAGGTGAATAATCAGCCTCTCCGATGACACAGCCATGGCCAGAACGGCTGCGGGAAACATCAAGTTTTATTTAAAGTAAAAAATCTAAATGGACAACACAAAAGCCCCAGAGCAAGATCAAATGGGCTCACCTGTGCAGATTCCAGGTCAACCTACTGTATCTTACAGGAGAGGATTTCGGAAGCATTCAGCAATCAGATTTTGACCAGAGCCTGATATACAGAAGATATTCAGCTGCTGAACAATTTGAAAACCTGCCCTCAGTGTCTGAAATGATGCCTGATTATCCAGACTAATTGAAAAATGTATCATAGTATCACAGAATGGCTTGGGTTGGAAGGGACCTTAAAGATCACCCAGTTCCACTCTCCCTGCCATAGGCAGGGACACCTCCCACTAGGACAGGCTGCCCAAGGCCCCATCCAGCCTGGCCCTGAACACCCCCAGGGACAGGGCATCCACTACTTCCCTAGACAGCCTGTTCCAGTGCCTCACCACCCTCATAGTGAAGAATTTATTCCTAACATCTAGTCTAAATCTTCCCCACTCCAATTTGTAGCCACTCCCTGCCATCCTATCACTAGATGCTTTTCTAAGAAGTCCTCCAGCTTTCTTGTAGGCTCCCTTCACGTACTGGAAGGCCACTACAAGGTCTCCCCAGAGCCTTCTCTTCTCCAGGCTGAACCATGGGAACTCTTTCATCCTGTCCTCTGTCCAGCCTGCTCAAGCCCTCCGATCGTCTTCATGGCTCTCCTTTGGACCCATTCCAACAGATCCATATGCTTCTTTTATTGCGGATTCCAGAACTGGACACAATATTCCAGGTGAGGTTTCACAAGAGAAGAGTAGAGGGGCAGAATCACCCCTCCTTGCCCTGCTGGCCACACTTCTTTTGATGCAGCCCAGGATGCAGTTGACTTTTGGGCTGCGAGCACGCATTGCTGGCTCATGTTGAGCTTCTCATCAATCAGCACCCCCAAACCCTTCTCTGCAGGGCAGCTCTCAATCACATCATCCCCCATCCTGTACTGAAACCATGAATTGTCCCAACCCAGGTGCAGGACCTTGCACTTGGCCTTGTTGAACCTCATGAGGTTCACACAGGCCCACTTCTCCAGCTTGTCCAGGTCCCTCTGGATGACATCCTGGCCTTATACATATCCCTTATATAATTTGAAATGGGAAATTTGAAGTCTTTAGTAAAGAGATTCAATTACATCTTCATTATGTTAGGCTATGCAAATCTTGGGTTTGTTATTGTTTATTTTGGGAGGTTTTGAGGGGGGAGTTGACTACTGAAATAATAGTCTCATAAGGACTCTCAGTCTCACTAGAGTGCTTTAAAACAACAGCCCAAGAAATGCAACATTAGTTGCTATACAGTTTATTTAAACGCATTTTGTAAAACCACCTTGGATCCTAGAGTTTCCTTCCTCAAAGCATGAAATAAAACTTTAAAGCCCGATACCAGTTAAGAAAAAAAATGGAGAACCAAAGAACAGTTATGTGAAACAAGCTTTCATTCTGGAAAAAAAAAAAAAAAATTCAGATTCAGTAAGAGATATCTAACAGCACAGCTCCAAACTATGTAACTTGATTCTTCATCTTTCTTTAAAAAAAAAATGTTTAGTCTGATGTGCAGTAATAACAGGCATTTGGCTTGTTCAGCTGTGGGCTCTGTTGAAGTTATACACTTAGCAATGTTATACTTTCACACAATGATAACAAAGTCAGAGGATTAGGGCTAGCACTGAAATCTGAAGGGCTGCCCATCAAGCAGCCACAAAGAAAGAGGAATGTCCTGAGAAATTCATGGACGTTTCTTCATTTATTTGGCAGGTTACTTCCCAAGTGTAACAAGATGATCACAGCCCCAACTCCTTAAGCAGGTGACGGAAGAGAAGAGGAGGAAGAGGTGCACCCAGTTGTACCTGGTGGAATTGCTCTTACCCAGGGACTCACAACTGAGGGCTCCCAAAAGCTTTACTGCTTAAAGATGCACTCTTTAAAGCCCTGGTTTGACTTTATGTGGGGCTACTGCGTACAACACATCTTTAATTTCTTCTAGTCGCCCAGAACCTGACCAGTTGAATTTTAGAAGCCTTTTCCATTCATTATTTGGTAAAGCAAGGATCACAGAAGCCAACAAGAAATCAAGCAAAATTATTTTTCCTTATTTCTAATAATTCTAAACTCCACAAAATTTATACCTAGATAAACCTCCTTGTGTAAAAAGGAGAAAATAAACCAAGCCAACCAAGAACGCTATAATTTTCCTCACCAACACAAGCACAAACAAGGAAAAGTAATACATTTGCACTACCTTTAGTGCATATCCTTTTTCATCTAGACACTTACTAACTCCACAGTGGGCTTTACCACTAAAAACCCAAAGGGCTGGATTTAAGTAAATAGAATCAAGAAGAAATTAGGTTTCTCTGTAAATAATCCTAGCCTCTCCTACACCTCCTATACACCTTTGGAAGGAGTTCCACCCCTCCAAGGATGGTAAGGTGTCACTCCTGCCTTTCCACAGGAATCTCAGCGTCCATGACTCCCGAAGTTAATTTCCATGCCACTTTTAGTACTTACCGGGAGGGAATAATCTTCCCCACGGACATTAATACTCCAGGGTTAAAACAACAACAACTTTGACACACAACAAACAAGAGTTTCAAAGCAATGCTATGTGTAGTTAGAACAACAGCAAAGACCACATCTACTCCAGTCAACCTAACTATAATGTTTCCTGCAACAAGTAGCATGCGAAACTTACACGAAATATTCTGTGTTATCTCAAACAGATCTTTTTTGTCTGAGAAAGATGGAAATGGAAACCATCAATGACACTCTATCCACACTCACAACAAGGCTTTCTAACAAATTAAAATGAAATACACATACAAAAAGGAACAAATAGTATGACAGTATTTCTTCTGTCTTTTTAAATTAATGTCAAATTATCAACAAAAGTATCACCTGCACTTTCATGAAATTAGTTCAAGGAGTCACTGGATTTAATAAGATTTGTTCTTCTTCAGCCATCAAAAAATTGAAGCAAATACAGCAAAGCTAGATGATAACAAGCAAGCTCTTGGCTTCCTAGCTCATAAATCAGCATAGCACCAATAATTTCAATCTGGTCACAGAAAATTTTTTATTAAATTGTGACCCTATCTACACAACAACGTACAACTCTACATGTTACATAACTTTACCTCTCACTTACAAGTACAAGGCCAACAGCCCCTCAGTTTTAGTGTCTATTGCAACAGCAGTTTATAGAAGGCATGCTTAGCGTGTGTTAAGTCTTACTGATGTTATACTGACCCCAGACTGAGTATTAGCTACCTCTGAAAACAGCAGATAATTCTAACAGCTACCTGAAAGCAAACAGCTCATTATTTTGCGTGACTAATTACTAATCATTAATAGGTTAAAATAGAACACATTACAAGGTAGTATGTAACATACTGGAAAAAAGGAGAAAGTCTGACTTCTAGACAGCTTAATAAACAGAGGAAAGAAAAATCCACCACACAGTAGCACTGCACCTGGCTTATCACCAGGCAATTGCTCCTGCAATTCTTTGAACCTACTGATGACAAAAACAATTTTTTTCAATTAAAAAAAGCCAAACAAGCAAAATTGCAAAAAAAGAGAAGGAAGTCACGAAGACAAATGTCTAAGAGAAAAGTCTGTCTCTTTTCCCCATATATCATTAATTTTTCATTATGAAATCTAAGAATAAAACATCTTAAACTTTAAGGTATTTAGATTTCCCCAGGGTTTAGGTAGGTAATGAAACAACTATTTTTCAATGTCTCCCTGCAGAGCACAGATGATCTACGATGCTTCCAAATAAAGGACTGCAAAATACCAAACAAATCCACCAAATGAACACAAAAAGAAATCACACACAGCAGCACCAGGCTGCCAAGCCATTAGAGTCAGGCACATTTGCCACAGTCTAAGAAAATGTGCAACTTTTTACACTTTCATTACTACAGAGGATTGTCATACACAATGCACAGAGAATACATCCCTCAGAAGCAATCTGGCAGCCTTTCTGGCCACAGAATCTTGCATTTCTATATACTAAATTGGTGGATTGGAGATCTAGGGGCACCACTACTGATGATAGTAGTAGAAGCCAGCCAGAGCATTTTGCCTGGGAAAGCAACCTACTGGAAGGAGAAGGACAGCTGTCTCATAGAAATTACCATACGTGAAAAGAGCTTCTCTACTCAGGACACTCCTGACAGGAGAATATACTCCTCGGAAACTGCCCTTGAGCAAAAGTCCTACCAAACAAGAAGTTCTAACAAAAGCTGGCACTTACACAGGGTGAATGCGTCCACAGTACAGATGTCTTCCAGCAGTTTCACTGCTAGAGACATGGCCAAGTGCAAAAGCAGCAGTTTCTCACTCTTGCTGCAAACGCAGGATTCTGCAGGCGCAGTTGCCATGTAGGCAGTTTGCTAGCCCTACTCTTCAATGTGCTCTGTACTGTTCCTTTCTAAACTTAGTCTACTATGGCATTTTCAAGTGTAAGAGGAAAATAAATTCTATATGGGACAATGTCCATTTAATTTCCCACTGGCTTCTAAAGTCCTAAAAAAAACCCAACCCCAAAATCCCAAAAAATCAATTCCTACCCAATTATGATTTTCATAAAAAATAGAAATGGTTTATCCAGAAAAGAGTTAATCTGCTGGAGACCCTTTAATCATTATATATTTGCACCTAAAATGGCACAATTTACCTTGGAGAAGCCCATTTCAAAAGAGAAATCTTAAACATAAGTTAACATACATATACACATTTGCATAAAAGGTTTTTTTTGAAAACTCAAATATCCTAGTGATATTACTGTTAACAATCCATTACCATAGCCCAAAGAAGATACAATAGGAAAGGGAATTGGAAATTAGAAATGCAGTAAGATTGAGGCTAGCCTGACCTTACCCAGCACTCGCTGAATGCCAGCAAGCCACTGATGTGTAATTACTCAGACCAGACTACAAAATACTACATAAGAAACTAAAATATGTAATTGCGCATAATACCAAATAACCTCTGTGTATGATGCAGAAAGTGCAGAGGGAGATGGTTACCATTAGGGAGAAAGAATACTGGTTATTACCTACGGGTTTACCCTCCTGGCTATGGTTGTTTACAGCGAGCAGGTCTTCAGCAACCACAAAGGTGGCTTCACAATGTTACAGTTGCTGAAGAGAGCCTGTCAAAATAGTGAATCTAACAGGAAAGGTACAAATGCACTTCATTAACACGCTCACTGCTGGGCTCCGAGGTGACATGCGCTTAAGTGCCCATATTTCACCAGTGTGTTGACACGGGAGTCAAAGACAGAGCTGCCAGCATGGCTGAGGTTCAAAAATTTCTCTCCCTTTCATGCCAAACCTGTGGGAAGGCATAAGAATGGCAGCTGTCTCTTTGTCCAAAGATATGCATTCTAGTTTATTCCATCTCTACTTGTTATTTAATTGGAGCTGGGTTTTTTAAAACCAATCTTGGAGGTATTTTGCCGTTAGCTTTCCAATAGGAGTCATGCTTTCAACATCATCTGAATAGTTATCTTCACTCTTGAATTCGTGTCTTCTTACCTGATAACATATTATCTGTTTTTATTGAAGGAAACTTCAAAGTCATTTCATGTTTGTGCCTGTGAATCATCAGATGATCCTCTGTTGGAAAACGCTGTCAGGCAAACACAGAGAGAGAGAGAGAGAGAGAGAGGAAGAGAGGAAAAAAAAATAATTTAATTCTCTAATAAACTTTTGGCATTGGACAGAATTTCAAAAATGAGAGGAAGAAAGAAATTTATCCAGCTAGAAATGTGTCCAAATGGCACAGGAAACAGAATACTAGAAAATGCAAGTGACTATAAGTAACAAAGGGCTGTACTTTACTTATAAGTATATTTACTTCAGCATTCTCTGGGGCTGCAAACCACCAAGTATCACACATTTGCTTGAAAAGGTTACAGACCAAGTTTTGGATTCTAAGGGTCTCAAGACAACCACTCCAGCTACCGCAGCCTCACAAGTCACCACGTGCCTGAGGATCTGCGATAACTGCTGCTGCATATGCTCTTAGCCTAGGGCAAACACTAAGTAATGCAGCCTTATCTTAAATCACTTCACTGGATTTTTCTGCTTTTGTGTCTTTCTGCAATCTATGTCTGCTTAAGAGCATAAAAATAATCGAACAAGCCAGACTTCCCCTACCCAAAATTATTCAAGCAAAACGCATCTTTAATCTTGGAAACCTCTTATACTTCAACTTGATTCAAAGTGGTACTCAGTATATAACAACTATACTATGACCCTTTATGATACTAAATTAAACTATTTTCCTTTGTCAAGCAGAGAAGGTGGAAAGATGTGCTTTGTTAAAAACTAATCAGTGCACTAAGTTTGTTTTGCAGTCTGATTACATTTTGCAACTAATAGCTTCTTTTGAACAAGATAAAGAAGAGACAAGCTTGAATACATGTTCAAGCACCTGCACAGTTGGGGTCTAAAAGCAGATCGGTTAAGTTTCCTTCATCAGAAGATGTGTAAGAAGACCTTTGCTACAAACAACTGTAAGAGCTTTAACAGGTTTATTTCAGGACTAGCAGAGGCAAAAAATTGTATCACTGGTGCTTGAAGGGAAAAAAAATAAAATGTAAAAGCAGCTTTTTGAAGCAACAAGTACTTAAGAGACTGTAAAAAAATGGCAACAACAGAGTTAAAGTGACTTAACGCTTTCAACACAGTATATTCTTGGCTAAGTGACTTTGCTGATGGCTGTAGTATAAATAGTTGCAGCATGTTACACCTCCTGAGAGGCTCTCTAAGCTCATGGACAAAGTAGCAAAAATACTGGGAATGAAGTCTCTGAGGAAAAAAAAATCCCAAAGACCTTTTCCTGAGTGTGAAATCCTGGTTCATTACTTACTCACCTGGAAGAAATGTGGCGCTAGCACTAGAAATTTATGTTAAGAACAAAGGGAATATGTGAAAGACCTTGCTCAATGAAATTGGGATTGGGGAATAAAAAGCACATTTTTTTTTTTAATGGAAATGGATTTCCACTCGTGGACACCATGCTCAGTCTTCATTGTCAAGTCAGCCAGCTTAAGGAAGGCATGGGGTAACTGGGAGAATCTATTCCATCAGTCCAGACCTCTCTGTCATTTTTGTAAATCTACTTTCTCCCTTGTGCAGAAGGTCAATTCTGTCAGCCCTCAACACACACCCGCACTGGCTGATGGAGAAGGATTCCTCAGAAAGTTTAGCTGGATAACAGCACTACACTACGCACTTCTGTCAAGTCCTTATTTACAATAAATGGAGGTCGTGTTCCAAAATAGAAAATTAAATGTTTTTTTCAAGATGAAGTCACATCTACATTGCTTTTCTTCCCAAAGTGTTACAGCATACAACAAAACCTGCTCTCTGAACACCTAACTCAGCTTGTTTGGTTCAGCTTCTCCTCCACTGAGGAAATTAATTAATAGCTCACATGAAACCACTGAAGTCCACTGCAATAAGTCAAAGTTTGCTCTAAAATTCAACAAAAATGTAAATAAAATTTGACCATAAAAGTCACTAGATCAAATTAGGGTCAGAAGCATTACATATGCAACTTCCCTCATCACTGCAAAATCATCAAAAAACCCCACAAAAATCCCAATTTAAAATCTCAGCAGGTAAAATCTTTCTCACTTCAATCTTTGTAAGATCATTAAACATCTAGCGTTACAGGTCAGATTACACCCTCAGAGACACATGGCAGATAACCAGTCAACAGGAATCACAAATGTACGTCCTGGGCCAGAATTTATCTATAGAATCATAGAATCACCAGGTTGGAAAAGACCTCTTGGATCATCGAGTCCAACTGTTCCTATCTGCCACTAAACCATGTCCCTGAGCACCTCATCTACCCATCTTTTAAACACCTCCAGGGATGGTAGGCTGCATTTTGTTTAGGGAATATTGAATAGGAAGATGTCTCAAAGATTTAATTAAAAAAAAGCCAATAAGCTAATAAGATATCATTGTATGCCGTATTTTTAAAAAATATCAGGAGGGTTACCACATCCAATAGGAAACATAATATATTTCATTGTACATCCAAGCAGAAGAAAGATAAATGTGTCCTGCCTAGTGTATTCTCACTTGCTAGCCACTAAAGGAATTTGCAATACCTGGCCTGAAACTTTAGGCTTGAGGATGAAGGCAGAAGCAGCTTGAGAAGCACTTTTACCAAGTCACTTTTTAGTGGATGTTTTATTTGCTTTAAATATTTTGTAATAATATCTTGTTGGGCTAGGAGGGAATTGAGGAGAGGAAGGACATTAAAAAAAAAACAACCCACCACATACATACATATTATTAAACATGTTAATATATCAAGAGGCATTATACAAGCCAGAGCTAGTGCTGAGGACTCAATTAATATCACTGCTGACTCCACTCACCTGTGAGCAGCCTGGGGCACTGCAGACAAAAGGCCTCTCCTGCTCCAAGTTCATCTTTGATTCCTCATAAATCTACATGTTAAAAGGGGGGGAGGGGAAAGAAAGGGAACCTATGAATACATACGTTCTAAACTTCACACATACATGCAAATACAATCAGCACAGTTTGTGGTTTTATTTCAAACTCCCAAAATAAACCAAAATAAAGTTTTCATCCTCGAAGTACTAAAATTGCTAATACGCAGCAGGCTCCCTACAGTCTAAGTTCTTATTACTCCTTCCTGAGCGCATATTTACTTTGAAGGAAGAAAAAAAAATAGGCTTCCACAACAGAAATCTGCCTCAGAAAAAAGCATATGTTCAGTGTTGTTACTAGATAAGACTGTGTCTGCTCAGAAATATCTTGAATTAAGGGGTTTTACCTTTTGTCCTTTAGTTCCTCCTGAACAACATTAAAACCAGACGTCTAGGTTACTTCTGAGAAAGAATCCCCTTTTTGAAGTTCTTCCTCTATACTGTTTGATATTAATAACTTATATTAAATACATTACATGCATGCTCTCTATACACTCCATATAATCATGCATCTCCATCCTTTAAAAGGTCAACTAGATCCTCAGTAGCTTGAGAAGTGAAGTTTCGCCTAAAACCACAGGTTCCCCACAGCAGTTCCAGTCCTGTAACCTTGAACTAAAGCCTGGGGGAGAGCTTACAGGTCTAGAATAAAGCAGCAGGAGGAAATATTTGTCCTCAAAACACAATAATGCAGCTGAATTTGGGTCAATATTACAGCAATGTCCCTAACTGGCATCAATAAAAATAATTTTTAGTAACATTCTGGGATGTAAAATAAGTCACTTCTTTTGGAAATTTTTTGATCCTGTTGGCACAGTTAGCATTACAAGGTAGAACATAATATCTCACTCACCTTAAAGTACCACACACAACTTCTGCTTACAATATACCTCAAATCTCTTAAAATTCAGCCTCACCACAGCCTCATGTAGACAAATACCTGAGCTGCATTTGTCTGAGTTTTTCCATAAAACAAAGCCAAACATCTTGATGGAGAAGCATAATATGATTTTAAAGCCACAAAAAATTGCAGAAGCACAAATGCTAACATTACTCCACCCTGCTGTCATTTTCTAAAACTACAATTCATTGCTTTTTATTATCAGGTATATCTTTACCACACTTACTTAAACTTGTAGTTAGAAAAGCTTTATTTTCAGAGGAGTTGCTACCATCCCCTGCAAACAATAAATACATCATTAACCTAAACATCCACCAGACCTACATTTACAATACTCTTTTCAGTACCCACTTCTGAAAAAAAAACCTAACATTTTTGGATGATAACTTTTTCTTTTAATCAATATTTATTCTGGTGGATAGAATTACTCTGGCAGGATATTTTCCTACTTATGATCTAGAGAAAAAAAAAGAATTAAAACCAAAAAAATGTAGCAAAACCCCTTTACCCATCTCCCAGATGCAATGTCCATAACTGAAGAATTTCTATTTATATTTGCCCTTTAACCTCCACAAGGACACTACCCCCTAAAGGCAATAATTATAATGAACTGATTTTCTTGATGTGGACATCTCTACAAACACCTGGCCTGAGAAAAGTGATTTATTGCACCAAATGCAATCAGATGTCAAGAAAGACCCTAACACAGAACTAACCTATCTATCTACACAAGGCTAGAACCGAAATAACTAAAATTGTACCTAATTTACTCCTTTAAGTTTATTCATATCCTGTTTTGATTTAACTTACAGCTATGTTAAACTGAAATAAGATACTCATAATCAGAAATGAAAGAGTATGGTCACATAAAGCCTCATACTAAAATAACTAAAGGTGTTAAATTACTTCTAATTTCAGTTATTTCAGTTCCAGACTATGCATAGACAGGCTTTTCAGAGATAAAGCAATAAAAATGTTCTGAAATACATTAATGTATCTGAAAGAAACAAGCAGCAGTGAGATAACTGGCTAAACAAACTAACCCACACCAAAAAAACCCAAAAAACCCAAAACCTCTAGCTCAGTTTGGTTTTTAAATCCACTTCTATTTATGGGATGCGATCCTAAAATGTTGTCTTTACTAAAGACCTTTTTACAGAAAAAAAAAAAAATAATAATCTATGTGTGGATAATGAAAAATGTTATCAGATATCTCAATTACTCCTGCAACTGAAGCACTGCCAAATGTTTCTGTTACTCCTTTCTCCCCTTCTCAGGGGAGAGTGACAACTGTATTTTCAATAGCAGAACAATGGATGAGATTCAGTTAAAGAAAACAAGAAAACAAGAGAGTAACAATTCCCGTCCCAAGGGTCCAAGTGAATTTCAAAACATTACCAGGAATTATTTGAGGTTTGGTTTTTTTATTGAGTATTGAGAGTCTATGAGCTCCCTCCCCACCGTGAGGTTGAGCTTTAGTCCTTAAACCTATCAGTACATGCTCTGATAACAATCAAATGATTCTCAAGGTTATCTAGATAGACAGGCATAGACTAAGCACCAAAGTAACATACTCGATGAAGATTAGAATCTTGAGGATTCAGTACAAGAAAACGTGGACTTGGGTTTTATTCTCAGTACTTTGAAAAGGTGACAGATTCAATGTCTAGTCATTGACTGCAAATGTACAAGCAAATGCTGGTTCCCACAAGGATCACTCTTTGCAGATACTAAACTTAAAAAAAAAAGCAAAAAAAGTAATAATCCTTCTGCAGCCCCCATTTCTGCTGAACTCTGCAAGAGCTGCAGATGTACCAGCAATGCAGGATCTGGCTCCAGGTTTGCAGCAGGATGGGAGCTCTCAGCAACAGAGGCACTTTGGTTGTGCACAGCACCGTTTGCAGGACATTGCTTCCAAGCTGCACATGTGCATCCCTCATCCTTCTGTTCAGGTTATAGACAGCCGTCCACAGCCTCTGGCACACAGTTCACTTCCCACAGTTTACGTGTCGCTGGGCCACACAACCCAGGACTCCTTTTTCCACAGTGTGTGCAGGTGGTTCAGCATGCACGAAGGAAATAACACAACCCATGGCAACATTTTAAACTCACCTAAAGAAAACAAATCACAGCAACCTTTCCATCCAAATTAAGGTGCTTATTAACCTTTGGGGTCTTAAAAATTGAAGTCACACTCATGCACCTTTCATAGTACTACATATGAATGCCACAATTAACATGCACAAAGAATATCAGGCAAATCAATGATGACTGAAAAATTAAAAAAGATTTCTCAGGCCTTAATTTTCTACTTCTGTTATCAATACCTTAATTTATTGCAACTTTGTGACCTCTTCAAAGGATTATAAATGTGAGCAAGCACTAATATTGATATGTCAGCATTAGTTCCAATATTATTAAGAATAGGCATGAGTGCTTTATGCAGCAGAAAAAGGGGCTGAATTTTAACAGACATGTTAACAACATCTGTCAGCATTTATTGCCCTATTGTGACCATGTAAAAAGCCTTATTGGCAGAATGTGTAAGCGAGGAAATCTGCTACACCGTTGTAGCCTGCCATTCTCCCTAAATATCACTCTGTTCAGCAGAAGTTAATGTATTCTAAGTAGAGAAATAAATAAATAAATAAGCAGAAATATAGAAGAAAAATAGAAAAAGTTCTCTAAGCCACATTACATGGAAGAGAAACAAGTTCTGCAGCAAGCCAGGATTTTCCTCTATTCCTTGATTTCTGCATAAGATAATTAATAAAAGTGAAGCCCACAGCAAGGAATGCATGAACATAACAGAGAAATAAAAAGCAAACAAAAGAAACAAAACCACCCTCAGAACATGAACTGCAAACCCCTCTCAGCAGCATCCAGAGGGAAGTACCACACGTCCTCGGACTCCTCAAGGAGACTTCACAGAGCCCCATGATCGTCTTTTCTGAATCAGAAAAATAGTTCTAACATCTCACACCAAGACAGCATGCTCCTTTCTGCCTCTCTCCCCCTCTTTTTAAACTCAGCAGTAATCTTACTGCCATACTGGTAAAAACATCAAGCAGGCTTGTTTCCTGTTTCAATGTTATTCTTGAAGCGGTCTGCAGTAAGAATCTGATTTTCATTGGGCTATTATTATTTGCAGCTGTGTGACCTTTTTAACCCTCTTTTAAAAGTGACATTTCAGCCTTCAACCTCAAGCTGTCTAAATGTTGCAAGGTTTTCAGCCCTCTGATTAACAGTGAAAAAGAATTGATGGGGAGGTGTATATTACAATGTGCCTAGTACAGGTCAGTGTACCCATTCTGCCATTTGCACAACTGAGTAATTACACTCTTATAAGCAACCTGCTTGTTGAAATTAATCACCTGGATATATACTTGCAAGACAGGTTTCTTCAGCCTGGTCAGACCAAGGTCACTGAGATTTCCAAATACAAGTACAAAATACACAGTCGCCAGTGTTAACAGCGGTATGCGGAGACATGACCAATAAATGAAGCATCACCTAGTTTTTAGCATCGTGGCCACAACGATTAAAATGTGAGAGGAGACATGATTATACTGCACTTGTGAATATTAAAGAACTCCATCATTGCACACAGCATTTTAAATTGCTAGTAGTAGCTATTCAGTACAGCATTATTTACAGATAATTACAGTGTTATTACAAATGCTATTAAGACTTGTTAGTTTTGGAAGTGTAGTACACACAGGGTTAATGCCTACAGTTGTTTCCAATATGTCCTTGCAAAAGCAAAGAAAATTTTAAGTGTCGTTGTGCTGAAACAGTGCATGGTGGTTTTCGTCAGCATGGGCTGTTCAGTGGAAGCACTTGTTTTCTGAAACCAGCATCATGCTTTCCACATACAGGGCTCATTATCACAGCCCTGCCTGTTTCAGCTGCTACAACGACGGGTCTGTCAGCATTTCCATGAGAAACCCTCTCAATTCAGGATTAAAGCATTTCCAAATGGTTCTGGATGCTGGAAAGCAATTTGTGACTGGAGTCCCCAAGAAGGACTTTAATGTGATGCACATTTGAGCTGGGGCTCAATTCCTCACTGGTATTTCAGTGAAGTTTTTGTGATTGCATTTATGACATTTATATGTGGAAAAACACTCAGCTCGGGCCTTTATTCATTTGTTTTAAAAAGAGGAGAGCCCCATAAATCTTTGGGCAGAGCCGAGTGCTCTTAAAAAGTGGTTGATGTGTGAATTGCCTCAACAGCAAGCACACTTCAGTCCTTTCCCCACAGCCGACAGCACTGCTGCCCAGCAGCATCTGTGGCACGGAGGGTGCCTCACTGGTAGTTAGCCCTGGCCACCCTTACAGTTGCTGGCCACTGCATGCTTCAGGATCATTTGCAAATGGAGTATCAAAAAAGGTGGTTGTTTCATATTGGCGAACATCTCAGAACTTTCTAAACAACCACTCGGTTTGCTTAGTGTCTTTCTGAATGAAATCCAGTGCTAGGAAGGCTTCCCAGCAGGAGGGAAAACCTCCTAAGGTTTTGTCCTATGTCTTTCTCCCAGATACATCCAATTGCCTCCAAATCAACAAAGGGAGAGGAGTTTTTGCTCCCATGCTCAGTGTTCAGCTGCTAGAACCTACCGTTTCTGTTATCATGGAAAACCAAATAGCTGCCTCCTGCCTTTCTTCTGCTTATGCAGCGCTGCTTTCTTCTCAAGAACAAAGAGTAGAACTGAGGATAACTGAAACAAGAAGGGGCAGAGATAGGAAATTTCAAAAGGGAACACAAATGAAGTTAGTAAAACTCTGGTATTAATGAGGGGGAGAAATAAGGAGAAGAGAAACCCCAAAGGAGCTGGGAGAAAGGAGCCACTGATGGAAATGGAAAACAGAAAGAAAATCGAAGTGAGACCTGCAGACTACTGAGGATCTCTGAAAAAGAAACTCAAAAAAAAAAAAAAAGCAGATAACCTACTGCCTTCCCACATAACAGCAGCATGAGACCCCAGCACTGTATATCATCAATGCAAGGTAAGAGTCCTCTTCATTGGATGATCTGTATCTCAAATCTAGTGAAAATGCATAAGTCTAAATGATTATTTTACATTTCTTGGGCTCTCCATTTCAGTATAGGAAAGCCATCATGGATTTACTTGGTACAGAGCAAAAGGATTTACTATTTTACAGAAATGGCCGTGGAGTTACTAAGCATTAGCAACAGAAGACAAAAAAAAAGGAAATAGGAAAAGAGAGGTGAAAAATGAATTTAAAACAAAACAAATTTAAAAAAACCCAGCACTTTTGAAAAGAGTTTATGAAAGTTATCTCAGCACAGAAATATTCTATAGGAGAAATCAGATCTTTATAGGGAAAGATGGCTATTACTTTATAGGCAAAGATGGCTATTACTTCAACTCTGGAAAAACGCTTTGAGGAATAACGTGGTTATTTGCACTATGTGACTGGCCAAATGGGGAAGGCCTGACCTGGAAGGGTCCCAGGCTTGTAGCTCTGTAACTGTCCCCCACTGATGGCATTTGCAGAACAAGCCTAATACCTGTTCTCCCTAGTTACAAGTCTGAAACGACACAAGAGACCAGACTGTAACCTCACTGATAGCACAGAGGTTTGCTTAACAGATCACAGCACAACCTGTAGCAAAGTAAGAACTGAGCCAAGCAATGCAAGGGAAAGGCACGTTTTGCAGAGCACCAGACAGAAACACCTGTGTGCTTCTCTATATGTACCGCTTTGCCTTAAACGCAATTCCTCCGTTAGCCATTCAGTGCCAGGAATTTAACAGCCAACTCAGACCTGCTGAAGTAAAACCAACATTTAGGTCTATGGACTTCACATGTCAAACATCAGGGAGAAGGTTAAGTTTCTATGCACAGTTGACCAACATCAGAATTTCATGTTTATCTCAATATCAACAAATATTCTCGCTCTTTATCATCAGGCATTCAACTTCATTGCTCATGTTAGAGGGCTGAGGGTCTTGGGATAGTCAATGGAAAGAAAGAATGAAGGCTGTGTTAGAACAGGATTCAAACAAATGCTGTCTGTCTGTCTTTTCCAATCCTCTAGCTTCCCAAGAACAAGGTAGGAATGGTTGGACTCGATGATCTAATAGGTCTTTTCCAACCTAGTGATTCTATGATTCTATCTGCTATAAAAAGACTCTCCGCTATTTCAAAAGCTTCAACACTCAGACTTCTTTGATCAGATGCATGTACATGGTGATCATATCTGCCCTTACCTAAGTCACTGTCCCTCTCACAAATTGTTCTGCACAAAGGGAGGTGGGGAACTGCAAAACAATTGCAGAAACACAAGTGATAGGAATCTTGCTTCAAGATACAACCACTAATAGCATTTTAAAGGAAAAACGTATTTACTCTGTTCTTTATAGGCAAGTCTTGGCTTTCCCCTGTTTAGGACACAGTCCCTTGAGGCACAGAATGCACGCACACATGCACACACACAGAAGTTAATACCACCATTAGCTTAGCTGAAATCAATATTTACTATCAAACTCTGAAAGATTTAAACGAGAAGATACATGCAGAGAATGCCATTCTAGGCTTTTACAATCACTATTAACATGGGTCCAATAGCACCCACTCTTTACTAATTCTTAGTGGGTTACAAAATTAACCACCACCACAGTGCAATATTCGATGCCCTAACAAGTTGCTAATAACATAAGAACAGCCTTCTTAAAAACGTATATAGTTACTTTCCAGGTGAAGGATAAAAAAGACCAGAAGATGCTTAGCCTGTCAGGTAGTCTGCCTCAACTGTCACTCATGTCCCAAAGGTTAACGTTGAGGTGGGTCCTCTGTCTTCTACAAACCCCATCACAAACAGCCCCATTCCCAGAGCTGTAGAAGTCGCTACGTTTCACTGTCAGTGGTTCCTATGCCAAGAGCATTATCTTGGGTGTATGAAAGAAAAACAAGCAGTCTTCAGATCATCTTCACAAGTTAAGATGGTTCATCATGCCTGTTGCTGTGAAACAACCCATACACACACACTTCAAGGGAAAAAATCAAGCATTATGCACTGGAGAAGATCTCCAGGAAGCCTGCAAAGGGCAGAAAAGGCAACTGCAACTGTGGTGAGAGACGAAGCCCATGAAGCAGAGGGTGTCAATGATGAACTCCCAGTAACATCTGGCAAATAAGCTAATCTTTTGGGACTTTCCAATGTTGGCAGATAAGTGTGTTGTCTGTCCCTTCAAAGGCTGACCTCATTTCTATCCCTGGGTTAATGGCATGCAAAGCTCTCTGCTACGCTTACTTCTTTCACTCTTCCCCCCACCCCCAACAGTTATTATTAAACACCAAACAACTTTGCCTATTGTTGTAGTTTGCATGCAATTTAATTAAGAGGTTTCCCTCCAGGAATAATATTGACTGAAGGTTTTGAAGGGTTGTTTTGTTTTTTAAGTGTACTGTAACTGCAGTATGCTAATTGCTTTGGTTTATGATACACAAATAGATAAAAGAATTCACCTACCTTGCATGCAAATAAACACTTGGATTTCCAAATAGAAGGAAGGAGAAAAAAAAAGCATAAAAGATATCCTGGGGGAAAAAAACAACACAAGGCTGCTTAGCTAACTTTCATACCAGAAGCAGTTAGGGGCTTTGACATGAGCTTTGAAAATTCTGCCAGGCCAAATTTTCCTTCTGGTTTATTATATAAAATAATTCCTAAACCAGAACCCTGCAAACCAACTTTATACATTTTATGGATACAACTCTGCAATTCAGTATATTTAAAATAATTTAAAATAATTTAAAACTATGGCCAATCTCACTTTTTACTTTTTTTTTTTAATAGTTAACATACAAGACAGCTTAAGACTTTCATTACATAGAAAAATGAGACCATTAATAACTCAGCCACAAGCTGTTAATTATTAACTTTCACCAATTTTTAATTACAATTATTAAAGATTGTTTTTAACAGGAACTTCTCTCTCTTCAAAATGACCAAAAAAACCTGACCTGAATCAAACCTTCAACATTGACTGTTCTTAGTATAAAATAAAATCCTCTAGCGTAAAAAAAATCTCTGCTGAGAACAGTGGCAGCCCACATCTCCCCTTAGGCAGTACTCAGTGCTAGAAAGTCTTAAGACATTAAAAACTGTTGTTTTCAGCCATGACAATCAAGGGCAGGCTGACTTGCAGCACTCTGAATTTACAAAGCCACTGGCAGTTTCCAACACATACACCCTATCTTCAGGCACTTCATTTCTCAGCATCATGTAACAAGTTTTACTAACAGCAGTATAATAACCTGTTTTGTGTGAGTTTCATTTGGTTTCAGGCTTATCTGTACATTTTTTTAGGAATATAAAGACAGAGTCATCTTACTGTTAAAATACCTTCATTAAAATAAGAGGATTTGAGTTTCAGAACAAGGTTTAAAAAGTATTTCCTAATCACCCTTACCATTTGCATTGAATATAGCACAGCAAAACTGGATTTTAAAAGGGCAGTACACGAGCAGGGCAGTAAGCAAGTATTTGCTTGAACTAACAAGTAACTCAGGAGAAAAGAAGATACACTTAGAGAAGCTGCAGATATTTAAAAAAGACTTTCTGTACTTTGGTGGCCCACTTACACATCAGAGTCAGCCACTTCTGGAGATTTTTCATCAGACTGGAGGCTTCCATCTTATCGAAACCGTTAAAAACTGAGAACTGTCTGCCTGGCAATCCAGGTATCAGACTCAGAAAGAGCACAGGACAGCCTGCAAACTGCTTGGCAGAGATCCAAAAAAACAACAACCAAAAGAAAATCAAACAAACCATTTTGTGCTGCTCCCCCCACCTTCCCGTGGACCCCTCAGCTTGGCTCTGGCATCCACCTCCACTCTGGATGTGTCTGCATCTCCTGGGGCAAATTTCTCAACCGTTAAAGCACTGGACCCAGGAAAGGGGCTACCTTTGATGAGAACCCAATACAGGTCTTCAGAGACTTTTTTTGCAAATATATGCCTGCTCGGAGCACAAAAGAGGTGATCCCTGCCTTCCCAGCAACTCAGACTAAAGCACAAGGGCCCTAGAGGTACTCATGAGGGCCAGAGACACTCCTCCAACCCCAGCCCTGCGAATGGGTTTGATAATGTGTGATTAGGGATCTGAACAGGCTGGACCGCTGGGCTGAGACCAGTGGCATGAGGTTTAACAAGGCTAAATGCCAGGTCCTCCACTTGGGGCACAACAACCCTAAGCAGTGCTACAGACTAGGAGAGGTCTGTCTAGAAAGCCACTTGGAGGAGAAGGACCTGGGGGTGTTGGTTGACAGCAACTGAACATGAGCCAGCAGTGTGCCCAGGTGGCCAAGAAGGCCAACAGCATCTTGGCTTGGATCAGGAACGGCGTGACCAGCAGGTCCAGGGAGGTTCTTCTCCCTCTGTACTCGGCACTGGTACAAACTGGAGACCAAACCTTGAATCCTGTGTTCAGTTCTGGGCCCCTCACCACAAGAGGGATGTTGTGGCTCTGGAGCGAGTCCAGAGAAGAGCAACGAAGCTGGTGAAGGGGCTGGAGAACAGGCCTTATGAGGAGCGGCTGAGGGAGCTGGGGTTGTTTAGCCTGGAGAAGAGGAGGCTGAGGGGAGACCTCATTACTGTCTACAACTACCTGAAGGGAGGTTGTGGAGAGGAGGGAGCTGGCCTCTTCTCCCAAGTGACAGGGGACAGGACGAGAGGGAATGGCCTCAAGCTCCACCGGAGGAGGTTTAGGCTGAACATTAGGAAAAAATTTTTCACAGAAAGGGTCATCAGGCACTGGCAGAGGCTGCCCAGGGAGGTGGTTGAGTCACCGTCCCTGGAGGGGTTTAAGGGACGGGTGGACGAGGTGCTGAGGGGCAGGGTTTAGTGTTTGATAGGAATGGTTGGACTCGATGATCCGGTGGGTCTTTTCCAACCTGGTGATTCTATGATTCTATGATTCTATAAACGTGAAAGAGAAACAAGAGTCTGCCTCACTCTATGTACCTGGAACTGCAGTTCAAACATCAGCATCTCAGAGGAGCCCCAGGGTAGGCAGGGATCTGCCAGTGCCTGGAGCTGGGGCTGCTCTGCTCCCTAGCTGGGGAAATGGGACGAGTCCTGCCCTGACATCCCCTCAAGCCCTCCGTGGTGCCTGACATACAGCTTTCCTAGTAGTCTCCATTAGTGGGGACTGTGTGGGTTCAACAGCCCAAGGTGCTTGTTGGGGAGACAGCTCAGCTGCTGGTCCTGCGGGAGCACTCCCAAACCAATGGCTCTGCAACAAACCCAGACAGGCACAGCTCGTGTACTTCTTTCTAGATGGAGCTCAATGAGAGACATGGGATGAAGATGTAAAGGTACATAAACGCAGTCATTGCTCCACTGCCACTTGACAAGCAGGTGACATAGTACATGGGTTGTCACTCTTGACTAATACAGCTGCTGCAAAGCAAACTGCTATCACTGGTTGGGCAGGGGGATAAGTCTGCTTTCCAGAATCATTTGAGTGGTGCCCATCATTAAGGTAAATGTACATGTAAACTATGGGAAACTCTCCCAGGAGCAGATAGGCAGCAGAGACAACTGCTTGGCAGGTGCCAAGGAGAGCTCTGGACTACAGGAGTGATTGTGCACGTCTGTGTAAACATGCATGGAAATCTGTGGGGTAAGTGGGAGTGTGTTAAGGGGCAATTCTTTCCTTCCTAAAGGGCTACAAGTACATCTGAGTAATATAGAACTCCCCAGAACTCTTCTCAGAAGACTGCTGCATCTCAGTAAAAAAGCAACCTTTCTGACTAATGGAAATCACTTCCATTAAGGAGGCAGGACATCAAAATGAAACAATCCCAGCCAGTGATTAACCACAAATTTCTGGCAGTGACCAATTCATAACTACAAACAACAATATTAAAAACCAACACACATGGAAAAAAAAAAGTTACTTTTCTTAAAAAGAAAGAGGCAAAGTCAGGAGTAATTCTCCATAGACTATACATTCACAATCTGCGAACAACTCACAGCAACTTATAACATGCTGCAAGTGCAAAGCGGTGAAATTCAAACATTTCTGAAAACCACAGATTTGTAACTTGCGCTTATGTAAATACAAAGCTTTCAAGACTCAGCCATCCTGGCCATAGCTCTTCTGGGAAAAATGAAAAAATCTTGGCTGAGATTTTCAAGAGCAAGTGGTGATACAGCGTGCCTCCAGTTTTTAGGTGTCCAATCAGAAATACTATGAAAGGCTTCATTTTCGACACATGCTGCACACACCCTCTTCCAATCATATCCCTTTAGGGAATATTTATCTTAAAAAGTAAGCAAATAAGAAAAGTTCAGATGCATACACTTTATTTTGTTCATTCTTCTCTCAGTATTTTCTCCAACATGAAGAGATAATACTGTGACAAAATTATGGATAAGAAGCTAAAAATATATATTTTTTTTTAAACAGAGCTTAAAGATGTCAAAAATCATCATTTACTGCAAGGACCTTTAATTATCTTATATTTGCACTTTCATCTGAAAAATTCTAGATCTATCCCAATTCATGCAAAGTTGGTGGCAAAGCCAGGAAATAAAAGTATATATGATGTATGTATGCGTATATATATACACATAGGTACATATACATATGTATGTATATAAAAATAGTTACAATGGACTGCTTAACTACAAGATCATTATTTTGGGAATGGAATGCACAGACTGATCTGGCTTTTTGCATTTTTAATTAATATAATTTATCTCATTTTGAACTAGATTGCAGAGAGTTATGAATAACAAATTCTTTGTATGAGAACCTAAAATAGAATTTTAAAAACCCTAAAAAGCTATCTCAACATACAATCGCCTCAGTGTCTAAAAAGAGGATTTAATATATAGGCTGTTTAGCTGGTCTAACAAGTATATGAATAAATAATTCTTTTGTCCTCCTCTTGCAGGAACAGAAGATCTCTGAGATTTATACCAGAAGAGTGAAAAAATACCCTTCTTTTGAAAATAATCATAATTTAAGTGCTAATGTTCCCTAATAATATAAATGTTATAACCCACTACACAAACCCACAAATAATATAGATACTACAACCCACTACACCAAAACATGCACAGAGCCATGATCTTTCTATACAGAACCACTTATCTTGTTACCATCTATGCGCCTATACGGCTAACATGCAACATCTGTCTTGTATCAACTGGTCAGATCTATCTATGCTTCACAGTACCTGTGCTACAGAGGTAACGTAATCATAAAATGCAGGTGTAACTGAGGTGGTACCATTCCTGTGAAAGCAGATTTTATAAGTTACTAATAGCAGTGACTGTATTTGATAAAGGGATTACAAGTGCAGACTTCAGTGTCTGAAACTGCAGAGGACTTTTTTAAAGACCCTTTCATCCTAAACTCTTACAGATCCTCTTGGTGCCCTGTATGCCTCCGATCTGGCACCTGAAGATGGTCAGGAGTTCTTCTCAGAAAGCCATATGACTGCAGGATACATCTTCCCAAGTACATGCTAGCAATAGGAAGGCTATTAGGTCTGTATACTCTAGCTGTCATAATTTTGCATGATGTACCATCCAATATTTTGATAGGTAAGGCTAGGTTTTGTTGAACAGATAGTGCTACCTACATGATCAGTTTCAGATACTGACTCATGATTTTGCACAAATAGCTTTTCTTTTTTTCAGATTTTCTTTTAGGTCAGTTAGCGGCAATTATAAATAGGTTCTATTATCTCCTTTTGTACCAAAATGGGAAAGAAAATATTTAACACCAATTTTGGTTGTATCATCCAAATAATACAATTATTTACATAACTGCACAGAACAAAAAAAATGTTCAGAGAGTATCAAGAACAAATGGGACTATTACAAGTCTCCTTCCAAGGACTAACATTCACCTGCTCTAGTAGATTCCCATGCTACACTTCCCTCCTTCTCCCCTCATATTCTCCTTTCTTACGTACTACCTTGATCTCACGTGAAGAAGCCTCCAATCTTGGACCATTCTTTTTGCATTTACATACCTAACAGTTTATTTCATGCATTTCTTTTATTACTTCATAGCATGTATGTGGCTGTAGTACACAATGGGTTATGAACTTTTTGTTATTAAAATGTTTTAAAAAAATAAGCTCCTTCTCTGAGGCACCTTGATACTGCACCAACACCTTTGGTACTGTCTAAGTTTGCTCCTTTATGTACTCATGGAATAACATCTGGACTAAGTAAAAAATCTAAAATTTGAAGTTCACTTGGAAAAATTTTACCGAGTATTTCCTAGGCAGCTTACTTCACTTCAATTTATTGTTTCTGAGTATTCACAGGTTGCCTGGCTTCTAGCACCGATGTTTTGCTCTAAGTAGACCCTATATTTTTCTTTTTCAATCTTAGGTGCACAAGGGAGCAAATGAGTCAATTTAGTAGAGCTGTCAGAGCAACAGTAAAGAGAAAAAAGAAGTCTGTCATCATGGTCCTTCCCACTAACAAGGAACTTATGGAACATACTTAATTTTTTCAAGAAAATTTGATCTTCTTTTGTTAATAGCTTTCTCTGGCAACCTCGCCCCCATTCTCCTACTTTCCTAATGGAAAAAAAAAAAAAAAAGAAAAAGGAAAAGAAACTAAAAGCACAGTGAAAATGACACTTTGTGGAGGGTGTTAGCATGATGAAGTTTAGAGGAGAATTATGGAGTTATTTGGGTTTCATCCTCAATGCAGTCTTTAAGGAATTTTACAATTCCAGATCAGCTCTTCTGTTCATGCACAGGACTTGACTGACAATGACATCTATTTTGCAGGAGCCAACAGGGCAACGTTAGTAAGGCCGTCTCCAGATAGAGACTCAAGCATTCAAACCTCATAGTGGTGAAGATCCCAGTTTCAAGAGAGGTCAAGCCCATTTTGCTACTGGATATGACTCCATATTTAGGGGAGAGGTAGGAGGAAGCAAAGAAAATCAGACAACATGTATGCTGTCCCTTCTGTCCTTCAACCCTCTTCACAAAGCCTGTATAACTTGCTTTTTTGATGGAGAGCTTTAACTGTGTGATAAATCATTGTTAGTAAAACAATTATATCTAATTTAAATAGAAGCCCCTTTTGGAGGGCTTTAATAGTTCTGCCTGCAGATCTACCATGAGCAAGCCAGAGTAGCAATGAATGTGAAAACACATATCCGTCAGGGACTATGATTTTACAGAAACTTTTAAAGAAGCAAGGCTAGAATATTGCAAGACTACTCATTTTGGTGTGTGAAAATCCCTTTGGTGTTTTTCAGTTAATAAGGATGAAAGGAGGAAAAAAAAAATATAACATGGGGAAAAAATTATAGGGCTGCATCGGCAGCCTTGAAGGAACATGGATTGAACAACCTTTGAAGTACCCAATTCTAAAATGAGATCACATCAGAACTTTTTAAAGCAATAAAAGTGAAGCCTCAGAAATAAGTGTAAGTTACAGCCTGAAGTGCTTTATCACAGCTCCGTGAACCCTCTTCCATAAACCATAGTTGTTTTAAAAGTTTATTTTCTTCAAGGCAAAAATGGAACTGGTCGTAGGGGGATGAAAGACAGGGTTCTATAGTTTTCCAGAGGTGTGTTGATAAATAAGACCTGCATCTAATGACATCAAAATTATTACAGAAGGAAAACTGTCTCCTCTCTCCTGCAAAGGGGTATTTACCACTCAGTGGTAAGAAGAACAAGTACCAGTGCCTTCTGTGCTTCTCCAACAAAACTCTCACCCTCTAGAGAGCAAAGCTTTCGAGTTAACAACATGCCTATAGGTATGTAAAATCACAAGTTAACTTCTAAGTCTGTTGCCTCATAAAGTTATGCCTGTGCTAAAGGTACAATTGCTGTGCCACACAAAATACCCGAGCTGATTCTGAGGGAGCAAGCCTGTTTGCACAGCATGATACAATGCTGGGCAGAGATATTAGCTCACATCAAGGAAGCAACATCATCCCAACATTGTTCTTGAGCTGATCAGCCATGTTCAGAGCGAGTCCAGAGAAGAGCAATGAAGCTGGTGAAGGGGCCTGGAGAATAAGTCTTATGAGGAGCGGCTGAGAGAGCTGGGGGTGTTTAGCCTGGAGAAGAAGAGGGTGAGGGGAGAGCTCATTGCTGTCTATAACTACCTGGAAGGAGGTTGTAGAGAGGAAGGTGCTGGCCTCTTCTCCCAAGTGACAGGGGACAGGACAAGAGGGAATGGCCTCAAGCTCCACCAGGGGAGGTTCAGGCTGAACATTAGGAAAAAATATTTTGCAGAAAGGGTCATTGGGCACTGGAACAGGCTGCCCAGGGAGGGAGGTTGAATCACCTTCCCTGGAGGTGTTTAAAAGACGGGTGGATGAGGTGCTGAGGGACATGGTTTAGTGACTGATGGGAATAGTTGGACTCAATGATCCAGTGGGTCCTTTCCAACCTTGTGATTCTATGATTCTGTCTTTCAGTGGTGCAAAACTCTGCTGATGTGGATATGCCCCTTTTACATAGAAATCTCTTCACCTATGCTAATCTGCGAGGCTTCTGCATGTATGGCACACACACAATCAACTTGACTTTAAACATCCTTACCATCCCCACCTGAGTAAATCATCCCAGACTTCCACCACTATCAATGGAGAGAGGCACACAAACAAAATTCACTTGATATAGACCTTACTGTGAAGAAAGGTATCATGAGCTAGAATTGTTCTCTCTACTATCTCCAAGAAAAGCCTGCAGGATTAGTTCAGACACCACAAAGATGCCTGTATGGGGTCAGAAAAAAAACATTCCTCCATACCTGAAGCTACCACAGCTGTCTGAGCTATGATAATGCTGGCTGCCTGTCTGTACAGTGCCTTTAAACCTATGGATGGCAGCACACTGAAAAAAAATATGCATAAAACTGCTGCTACTGATATTCTTGAAGGAGAAATTCGAGAAAATGTGATACTTTAAGAAAGCGTTCAATATGCATCACTTTTGGGGCTTGTTTGGTTTTTTTTTGCAACTAGATCATGTTTTGCTCCTACCAGAGCAAAAGTCTGGCTCCAATTTCTGCACTTCCATGTATGTGGCACCTCCAACCCCTAGAACTAGCTGGAATTAGCAAGAGGAAATTTTTCACACCATCCATGGGTAAAGGAGTGTTTTTCCCTGTGCACAGTGACCTGCCTGATCATATAAGAACAACCCTCCAGCTATGTACGTGCAGACCTTCCTTAGGTGGAAAACATCCATGATGCAGGATGTCAAAGAGAGTGGAGAATCTTATGCTACAGGGGTAGTCCAGCGCAGACACTGTCTAAGCCACTGAAAACACGGTGTGGTCTCTCAACATTCTTTCCACAAACTCCACCTGTGTTGAAATAATAGCTGTAAAAGATATCACATTAGATATACTGTGTTTAAAGCACTGTGTTCAGTTCTGGAATCCTCAGCACAGGAAGGACATGGACCTGTTAGAGCGAGTCCAGAGGAAGGCCACAAAGATGATCAGAGGGCTGGAGCACCTCCCATACGAGGACAGGCTGAGAGAGTTGGAGTTGCTCAGCCTGGAGAAGAGAAAGCTCAGGGGACACCTTTTAGAGGCCTTCCAGTACTTGAAGGGGGCTACAGGAAAGCAGGGGAGGGGCTTTTAATTGGGGAGTGCAGTGAGCAAGGAGTAATGGTTTTCAGCCGAAAAGGGGGAAGATTTAGATTAGACAATAGGAAGAAATTTTTTACTGTGAGGGTGGTGGCACAGGTTGCCCTGTCATGGACCCCTGAAGGTGTTCAAGGCCAGGTTGGATGAGA
The DNA here is from genome assembly GCA_033459285.1 of Clamator glandarius. Lineage (NCBI taxonomy): Eukaryota > Metazoa > Chordata > Aves > Cuculiformes > Cuculidae > Clamator > Clamator glandarius. Next base: position 6,865,253 of record JAUNZM010000266.1, read on the forward strand.
CTTTGAGCAACCCGATCTAGTGGAAGGTTTCCCTGCCCATGGCAGGGGGTTTGGAACTGGATAATCTTCAAGCTCCCTTCTGACCCAAACCATTCTATGACTCTGTATCGATTGAACTTGTATGCTATTGTATACAGAAGTTACTTTTAAATATATTCAAACAACAATGTTATTGATACAACTTGTGTTGGGAAGCTAAAAAAAAATTTTAACAAGTTCTGTTTCCAGCCTTGTGGTTTGGCTGCCATCAGTTCTGCAAGACCGAAGTTTTGAACTCTATACATGCAACTATTTGTTACGCAGTTTTCAAGTAACCCCCAGGAGCCCTGGGAAGAAATACAGCTAGGCAGCTAGAGGAAAGAAATTGTTCAGATATTTGCTCAGCGCCATTCAGAGATCTGTCCCAATTTTACAAATGAGATAAGAAGTACAGAATTTAAAATATGCAGATGCTGAATCATTTGTGTTGGACAATTTAACAAACTGAGGCCTTTAAATTCAATTCTTCAAGTTATAAAGGAGTCCATCCAGGGCAGTTGTTACAGTAGGTTGACTTCATCCTCTAAGACAAATTTCTTCTCCTTATTCCTAAGCCCTGTAACTCCCCACAAACCCCAAGGGCACCCCTGCAGCAATCTTCAGAGGAAGAAAGACAGAGACAGAAAGTTGTCCTTGGATTTATTTAGCAAGAAGGAGGCCAAATCTGGGATAGGGAAAAAGGTTTGCATAGAATCAGAGCTCTTGTGGATCTGTAAAATCATCCATGCACATGGAATACATTGAACCTTGAACTTAAACTAAGGTCAAGCAAGTTTAAGGCTTGATACAGATGTTTCACAGAACTCTGGTAAATGAAGGTGAATGTTACTGTTAAAGCAAGAGCAAAAAACAAGCTATAAAAATGGTTGGTCGATTGTTTATTTTTCTTTTCAGTCCATTGTCAAGTTTACTTTGTCCCCCTTAAACCCAGCACTGGTATTTCCTGCATCTGGGTGATGACAGCAGTCTCTTATACAGAACATAAAACAGATTTAGAAGTTTGAAAGCTACTCCTGGGCTGGTTTCTCCCCGGAAATATATCCCTCCAGCACAAAGGAATATTTGTATTATCCTCATTCATATTTAATTTATAAAAATACTGATTGCCTTCTGGTGGAAAAAAAAAAAGATAAATTCATTATATGGAGAAGTGGGCCTGTGAGAAGCTCATTAGTTTCAACAGTGCCAAGTGCAAGGTCCTACACCTGGGTCAGGGCAATCCCCATTTTCAGGGCACAATGGGGGATGACATGATTTAAAGCAGCCCTGAAGAGAAGGACTTGGGGGTGCTGATCAATGAGAAGCTCGACATGAGCCAGCAATGCACGCTCGCAACCCAGAAGGCCAACCGTATCCTGGGCTGCATCCAAAGAAGCATGGCCAGCATACTGAGGAAGGGGATTCTGCCCCTCTTTTCCTCTCTTGTGAGACCTCATCTGGAGTATTGTGTCCAGTTCTGGAATCCTCAATGTAAGAATGATATGGAGCTGTTGGAACGGGCCCAGAGGAGGCTACAAAGATGATCAGAGGGCTGGAGCACCTTCCTTACGAGGACAGGTTGAGAGAGTTGGACTTGTTTAGTCTGGAGAAGAGAAGGCTCCAAGGAGATCTTATAGCGACCTTCCAGTATCTGAAAGGAGCCTACAAGAAAGCTGGAGAGGAACTATTCATAAAGGCTTGTGGTGATAAGACAAGGGGGAATGGGTAAAAACTGGAGAGAGGTAGATTTAGACTAGAGATTAGGAAGAATTTCTTCACCATGAGAATGGTGAGACGCTGGCACAGGTTGCCAAGAGAACTTGTGGATACCCCATCCCTGGAGGTGTTCAAGCCCAGGCTGGATGGGGCCTTGGGCAGCCTGGTCTAGTGGGATGTTCCTGCCCATGGCAGGAGGGTTGGAACTAGATGATCTTTAAGGTTCCTCCCAACCCAAACTATTCTATCATTCTATGATTATAATTGAAGTACCAACCCCTCCATAACCAGTAAGAGAGTTTCTGAACCAAGATTACTTTTTCTTTTTTAATTAAGTTACAGAACAATCCAAAGAGAAGTCCCTTGAGAAAAATTAACATAATGACTTTTTAAAAAGATAATGCAACCACTTGTTTTTAGCCAATTACTTCTCCTCCTTTGGCATGAATGTGTTTGAAACTGTGCTCAGAAAAGGGGCCAAAACCTTAGAAGTGTTCAATGCCATGATGGGGCATTGGCCAATATGGAAGAAATACCCTTTCCAAGGAAGTTCTGACTAACAGTGATAATGTTACTGGCTCTGAATCTGGAATGAGTCTCAAGATCTGGCAAATGCAGGAGAAATACAAGTTTGGAAATAATTTGGAAAAGTTAAAAACTTTTAGGAGATTCACTGTAAAATAATGTTTTAATAATAAGTACTTTTCAGATGCAAAGAGCTTAGCCAAAATAAAATTTCAACATCAGAAGGTACAGAGGTAGTGCTTTCTCCATTCTACTGACAGGCCAAAAAAGCAAGGGGACAGATGGAACCAGTATCAGAACAAATTAAAACAAGAGATGATGGGCCATGAAGTCTTGTGTCCAGAACAAATAAAAATGAGACAGTCTTCAAAATTAAAAAATTAAGGAGGAATAAGTTTCCAGAGAAGATAGAAGTAATATTAGTGGTTTTAGTCTTCCCAAGCTAACTGTATGAGTGATGGAATTGCAGGATTAGCACACCTGCTTCTGCAAATCAACTTGAAAGCTGGTTACTTGCTCTGCTTTCTTCACGTTCTCACTTAAGTCCCAGGAATCCTGGTTCCAGTTCCCCACTGATTTGCACCTTGGGTTATCATTAGTGCCCAAGTTCATCAAAGAGCTCAACTGCATGCTTAAGTTTCAGCACACACAAGCACTCCCAACATTCAATTATCCATGGCTGATCTAACCAAATTGAGTGGATTAACTATTCTACACACAGAGAAACACTGTACCCGGTGCTACCAGGAGCCCATGAGGCTCTGGCAGGGCTGTGAGGTCAGGCTGGTGGTTCAAGCACCACTCTCCTGCTTGAGCTGTTATCATAAGATCGATGTAGACTAGTTTGTACCACATCAAATTTACCCTCATAGGACTCAGAGCACCAGGAAACATATTCTAAAGACACCTGAGTAGGTCTGATGCAGCCAGGCTTGCATCAACGTGGTTCACCATGGGTTATGCACGGGTCCCTGACTGTACTTTATACTAAATCACCACAGCATCATTGCATCAGCCCACCTAGGGCATACACAGCATGTAGGGTATCCTCATGCACCCTTAGGCCAGTAGGTGAAAAGCAGTTGATTCCCATTCCCACAAGTTCAGAAAATTAAATAGGTATCATGCAGCATTTTGCATTGACAACAGGAACAGATTATTTCTTATTTTTAAAAAGTTTCATTTTACAAAGAGAATCCTCTAGCACTAGTAACCTGCACCCAACATATTAAACATGTGGCAGCAATCAGCCTAGTGGGATAGTGCAAGGAATGAGTTAAAAAACAAAGACAGACATAGCTTTTAAAAACAGAAAGTACTGGTAATATTAGGATGTAGACTACCAGAAAAGTTAGATCTTCAGACAAAAAGCGCTGAACAGTCATACGACTAAAACATGAATTTGTACAAATTTTTAAAAGTTCTACTACTATACTGTCCCATCATTCCCCTAGTATAATAGTGAAAAGTATAGGGAAGAAATGGACAAAAGTAAATGGGGAAAATCATGTTCACAATGCTGGAAATATTGGGAAAAGTTATTAATTGCATGCAGTGAGTTCTGTGACTTCAAACCTCATACCATGAGACACTAAGAACAAATGGATGCTTGCATTAGAGAACTCAGAATGCAACCATTCACTTCAAGTTTAGAGACACAAAAATCATTACTTAGGGCAAGAGCATTTGCAGAAAAATCAATGGGAGGAAACAAATTTAACCCAAGGTTTATAACTGCAAACAACACAGCTAAATTACACAAGGGAAGGATCAAAACGATAGGTTCTAGTGAAGATTAAGTACATAGAGACGTGTTTGATGAATTTAGAGGGCAAGACAAAGACAGACCAACTGAGATTGCTGGCACCCCGATCCTGTGCACAGGATCTGGAAAGCATCAAGAAACACTGAAAGAAAGAAAAAAAATGCACAGATTATAGACAACTGTGGGAAACAGAACTGCTTTATACTAATGCTGCAGTAATCCCAGGCAGGACTGCAAGTGGGTAGTTCATGCAGTTCTACATACAGTGACTGAGGATCAATAAAATTTCCTATAGGAGAAGAATATATGGAATGTAACTTAAGCAAAGACTGTCTATGTGCAAATACTATGCGGAAAAACTATCAAATATATCTGCAACTGTGACACTGGATCAAACAACTAGCTAGATTCCAGCTGGGTTGCAGAGCCAGCTGCAATGTGATCACTGCAATTGTGATGAGCAGCAATATTAGACATGAGAAATGTGCCTGAGTGCTGGTGATGCACGACACTGCCAATAAGAACATCATGAAGCAGAAGATGCTATCATTTGGCATTTATAGCAGATGACTCACTGGAGTACCACCCACCGCTGGGCAACAGGGTAGAGCGAGACACTGATTTGAATGCAATACAACACCGCGACTCCTTCATCTAATACCCGGGGGATGAATAGTCACTGTGGGTCATGCAGTGTTCTGACTGAACATATAGGTTGTTTCAAAGACAAGAGCACCTTAAAAATACGGTAGTGTCAAGCAAAACCAAGCCAAAATGCAGAGGTATTCATGTTTTAGGAGAGTCATTGAATCCAGCAACCCTGCAGAAAGGCACCATACCTGTACAAACTAGTAAAGACTAGACCTTAGCAAAAAAAACAAGGAGGGGGGGCAGCATAAAAAAATCAGAGTATGTACACTAATACAAAAATGCTGAGGAAAAAAAAAAGCACAGTAAAGAGGCCAAAGCCCATTAAAACAGCTGAGGCAAAACTACAAAGATATATCCAGGGCATCTTTGTTCATGGCAATAAAAACAGGTCTGGCACTTTGTCACATCATGGACCAGCCATGAGGAGACACTCATGTCTTAGTGTTGCTCTCATTGTAGAGAAAGATGTTAAAGAAGAGGCATTTCAGGACTGTTAGAAATTACTTCAGTTATTCCTAAACACAAGACGAGGCTGAAAACCAGTAAACTGAACTGGAAAAGCAATATGACTTCCTGCTTTGCACATAGGGACTCAGTGCTAAATCCAAAGAAACCCAAAACCTCTAAGAAACACCCAGACACAAGTGAGTAGAGTGTTTGACCATCGTTCCAGATTTGATATGCATCAGCAATGTGATGCTTGTATTCAGTTAATATCCAGCAATGCACAGGGGGTGGGGAGCCTGGAAGTCAAAGCCCAGATAATGAAAACAGGCAAAGATGGGTGTGAGATGCCAGCTGTAAGACACTACAAATATAAGGAGAAAGCAAAGCAAAAATATCAAGAGGAAAGCCCAGGAACAAAGCTAGCCACCTACAGGCTTGAGTTAGGAGGGAGAAAAGGAGGGAGGGAGGGAGGGAGGGAAGGAGGGAAGGAGGAAAGGAGGGGGGAAAAGAATGTGTCAAATTGAGAAGGATCTAGCAGCTAAGACAACTAGAGCAATTCAAGCAGTCCAATCCTAAGCCATCAATGTGCACTTAGTCACCAGTCTCAAGTCAGTAACAACACAGCCTGCACCAGGCAAACAAAAACCCCCTCAAACCTGCTTGTGAGATCAGCCAAGTGACTACAGCTCATGCGTACAGATTCAATGACAGCCAAAGCTGCCATACTGCTGTGAATAGTTATGCCACTAAAAGTAGTTTCTCTTAGCAACATGGTGTCCACTCACATTGACACCCAGAATACTGTACATTAAATACCCCCATGCTCTGTAGTGGCCACTGCCCCTTCATAGCAGGAGTTTCCTTCCTATTTCCCAGTAGAAGTGTACAGAAGTGGGAAACTATAAACCAAACGGTATTCTCTCCCAGTTGTCCTTGTCGTAGCCAAATGTGTTGCCTTCGTAGACCTACTAGAAAATAGGAAATCAATTACAAATACTGCAATCATTCCTTTCCTGTCTGTACTGTACTCTGTGTGTTTGTTTACATACTGTACTTGTTGGCAGATATTTGTTTACATTCTTTTTATATAAACTAATTATTTCCTACAGGGAAGTGACTAATTATGCCTTTACTCATGCACTGCTAGTACATAGAGTTTCTTACCTGTGTTAATTTAAGGGTTCTGCACAAAACCAGTGTATATGGTAACACGTGCTGTGAAAAGCAAACTATGCAAAGTAACTAAATATTTACCAATAAAAGGACTCACTACAGTTGCATAGTTTTTCACAGGGAGAAATCTGGCCTACAGCAGCAGTCTGTAGGTCCAACGCAAATACGTTTTACTGACTGACCACTGACAGATCCATCTGACCACAGTGAGAGCAGAGTATGCCCAACACTACTTTCAATTTTCACCCATGTGACTGGCTTCACTTTGAAGTCTCACAGTCAGAACCGACCAATTCCCGTGTATACTAAGTGAACAGCATTAGCAAAAGTACATACACGTATATACATAGTCTGCTAGAATGTCAGATATGTATCTTCTGTTCAGTCTGACATAACAATAAGATATGCAGAATAATTTCACAAAAAAATTAAACACCCCTTGTCTCACTAGGAAAAATTTTCAATCATTTTGAGCATAGGCCAGCTGTTAGACTAGCAACTAGACTAAAATGTACATGTTACATGCTTCAGAACAGCAATTACGCAAATACCAGCACTGCAGTCGTAGGCTGACTCCAGAGAGCTCCCTTTGCAGGGAGCCCTGGGATTGTATCTTGCCAGAGCTCCTTTGCAGAAAGGCTTCCAACACCAATCAAGTGGGTGGTGGATTTACTAACTACAACCTCTCGACATGAACAAATAATGTGACTTTACAGTGGTGAAGAATACTATGTCCTCTCTCCCATGTATTTCTCCCTCCCTCTCCTCCAGAGCTGAATCCTCCAAGCAGAGTGGAGCAACTGCAGCAGGTAATTACAAGTTATTATTGTTGCATTAGAGTGAGTAGCTATTGAGTAAATTAGTACATATTATTAACTAAACCTATTCATTTAAAGAACACAAGAATCAGCCTCAGAGCAGCAATTAACAAATTATTCCTAAACAGGTGTCACTAAGAGACTAAGTCAGGCTATCAATTTTCTGTAATTCACCAGTAAAACGCTGACTTCTTCCATATAGTAAACACAATTTAAGCAGATGGTATGTTCTCAAAAGGCAAGAGACCTATCCTTGAATAAATCAAAGCTGCTGGATGAGAAGCCTTACACTGATAGTCAGCAGAATTTGTGGAGCATCTCCTTAAGACTTAGGAGTGATTTACTACTACGCTAAGAGAACAAGCCCAAGATCTAAATCTTGCCAATTAAACTCCATGCACTCCTGGAAAAAAAAAAAAAAGAAAAACAGACCTCTTCTTTGTCTATACAAAAGAATTATTGATACCTATAATGCTACGTATTAGTGTATTATCACAAAAATATTAGGATCCCTGTTAACATATACAGTATTTTTAATGCTCTGTGGCAGGAACACATTAATTCACTGCCTTTTAATCTTGATTGTGCAAACACACTCTTCTCTGGGTAGTTTTCCTGCTCTTCAGTAAGATCTATACGCCTCTGACTTGGAGTCCCTTGAGTTACTATTGCACACTTGCATACATGAAACAAACTGACAGACTAAAGATCTTGCTCCAGACCAAACACTGCTGCAGCAAATACAAAGATAGATGGAACAAGTGTAAAATTTACACAGGAGGAAAACGCTTTCAGTTCCTAAAAGTAACTCAACAGCTCTCCCTAAGCCACATTCCCTGACTGGGATTCTTGGGGAGGGGAAGAGAGCTTTTTCATCGCAGGTAGCATTCCCCTCTGAAATGGCATGGACCGCTGAGCTGAGATCAATGGCATGAGGTTTAACAAGGCCAAATGCCGGGTCCTCCACTTGGGGCACAACAACCCTAAGCAGCTACAGACTAGGAGAATCCCGTCTAGAAAGTTGTCTGGAGGAGATGGACCTGAGGGTGTTGGTTGACAGCAACTGAACATGAGCCAGCAGTGGCCCAGGTGGCCAAGAAGGCCAATGGCATCTTGGCTTGTATCAGAAACTGCGTGACCAGCAGGTCCAGGGAGGTTCTTCTCCCTCTGCACTCGGCACTGGTGAGACTGCACCTCGAATCCTGTGTTCAGTTCTGGGCCCCTCACCACAAGAAGGATGTTGTGGCTCTGGAGTGAGTCCAGAGAAGAGCAACAAAGCTGGTGAAGGGGCTGGAGAACAGGCCTTATGAGGAGCGGCTGAGAGAGCTGGGGGTGTTTAGCCTGGAGAAGAGGAGGCTGAGAAGAGACCTCATTGCTCTCTATAACTACCTGGAAGGAGATTGTAGAGAGGAGGGTGCTGGGCTCTTCTCCCAGGTGACAGGGGACAGGACAAGAGGGAATGGCCTCAAGCTCCTCCAGGGAAGATTCAGGCTGAACATTAGGAAAAAAATTTTCATGGAAAGGGTCACTAGGCACTGGCAGAGGCTGCCCAGGGAGGTGGTTGAGTCACCTTCCCTGGAGGTGTTTAAGGTGAGGGTGGATGAGGTGCTGAGGGACATGGTTTAGTGATTGATGGGAATTGTTGGACTTGACGATCCAGTGGGTCATTTCCAACCTAGTGATTCTGTGATTTTTCTTTTTGTTGTTTTTTGCAAAGCCCGTGGGCAGCGCGGGTGATGCCCTCCATCCCCTGCATCCCTCCATCCCCTCCATCCCCTCCATCCCCTCCATTCCCTGCATCCCTTCCATCCCCTGCATCCCCTCCATCGCTTCCATCCCCTCTATTCCCTGCATCCCCTCCATCCCCTGCATCCCCTCCATCCCTTCCATCCCCTCCATTCCCTGCATCCCCTCCAATCCTTCCATCCCCTCCATCCCCTGCATCCCCTCCATCCCCTGCATCCCCTCCATCCCTTCCATCCCCTCCATTCCCTGCATCCCCTCCATCCCCTCCATCCCTTCCATCCCCTCCATCCCTTCCATCCCCTCCATCCCTTCCATCCCCTCCATTACCTGCATCCCCTCCATCCCCTCCATTCCTTCCATCCCCTTCATCCCTTCCATCCCCTTCATCCCCTGCATCCCCTCCATCCCCTCCATCCTCTCCATCCCTTCCATCCCCTGCACCCCCTCCATCCCCTGCATCCCCTCCATCCCTTCCATCCCCTCCATCCCCTCCATCCCCTGCATCCCCTGCATCCCCTCCATCCCTTCCATCCCCTCCATCCCCTGCATCCCGGGGCTGGCGGGCGGACAGCAGCCTCTGCTGGCGAGTGCGGGCAGGAGGCGGCCGCGGCTCGGCGGGGGCTCGTTGCGGAGCGGGGCTGCTCCGCTCCCCGGGGGCAGCGTTAAGCGCTGGCAAAAGCAGCCTCGCAATCCCGAGGAGCGATGTTTTGCTTCCAAGTGTTACGACTTTCCTGCTTTTGGCCATTTAAAAAAGAACGCCACAAGTTCCTCTGGGTTTCCAAACTTTCAGCTAAAGAGACCTGTAAAACGTAACCAAAAACGATGTTACAGTGATGTGAAAAAGCACCAGTGAAGTGTGGGAAGATGTGCATAGCCTGCAGTCAAAAAGCCTAGACAGCAAAGACAACAAACACAGACTATTACTGCAACAAACTACAGCACGTACCTAATAAATTTTTTTTGACATAAACCACATAGCTGAAAAGCCCTCACAAAGAGTAAGAGAAGATGCACTCATAGAATCTGTTTCCAGAAGGGTGTTGTCTCCCCAGACCTCACGTAGAGGCAGGTACCATTCTTAGAATCATAGAATCACCAGGTTGGAAGAGACCCACAGGATCATTAAGTCCAACCATTCCCATCAATCACTAACCCATGTTCCTTAGCACCTCGTCCACCCGTCCCTTAAACCCCTCCAGGGAAGGTGACTCAACCTCCTCCCTGGGCAGCCTCTGCCAGTGCCCAATGACCCTTTCTGTTAATTTTTTTTCCTAATGTTCAGCCTGAACCTCCCCTGGAGGAGCTTGAGGCCATTCCCTCTTGTCCTGTCCCCTGTCACTTGGGAGAAGAGGCCAGTGGCAGAATACAGAGCAAGAGCCCGCTTGAAGTTGCTGGAAAGTAATCCCAAGCCTTCATACCAACATACTCACTGCTGCCTTCATTTGCTGGTAAAAGAGTTGCTGAGTGAAGATCATTTTCCAACTGATGTGATTAGTATAAACAATTTTAGCCTTCATTAGCCACTATGTTTAGTTTTTCATGAGGGTATTTTTCCAGGCCTTTGGAAATGCAGAAACTACAGGCTTCTTAGAGCAGAGTCCCAGCACAACAGCAGAAACAGCAGCAATCTGGTTTAATACTGTACCAATTTATTGCAAGATGTTTTTTTACTCCACCGGCACAGGAGAATCACCTAATCTGAATAATTCCACAAGGAATCATGATCACTACACAACCAGGTAAAGAGAACATTTAAAAATTAAAGGCATTTAATCATCTTGAAAGTAGATTTGTTTTAATAGACAAAAAGTTAAAGTATAAACAACAGTATTATATTGTAAATAGTGTAACAATGTTTACAGCCAGAAAAGAACTTGTCTTTTGACATAAAACACCTCCACTAACTTACTGATTTATCTGACTTAGCATTTTCCCTTTGCTTTGAAATTAAAGCCAATGTTGTTTTGGAGCATTCTTTTCATGATTAGAAAACCTACCTTATCTTATGGCAAATGAACTTTAGCCTGGAGATGTGGGAGGGGCTGAGAACCTCATTGATTCGATATTATCACATTTCCATGCTTTCACCCTTCTTCCATTTCACCTGGAGCTGTTCCCTCTGAATTTTTTTCAGCAGCCTTAAGAGACAGCACAGGAGGCTACCAGAAAATGCTGCTCAAGGAGCACAGAGCTTCTCTCCTCATGAATGTGGCCTGACAGAAAGGAAAATTTCATTTTCCGAGCTTGGTGGAAAGGAGAAGGGGAAGCTCATGGGGAAGAAACACTCACTCACCTACCAAAACTGTTGCCACCACCGAATACCTCCAGAAACCTGCAAGTGCTCCTTCTGCTCTGATAAACCGGTGCTTCCTGTTACATACCACGATTAGAGGTAATTTTGATGACCTTAGATTTGGGGGAATTCCCTGATCTATGTGCCACAGCTTGTGCCCAGGCAGGGAGCCCTGGCAAACCACTTCCCAAGAACGCTGCAGGAAAAGGCAAGGCAGGCAAGGAATTTACATTACCCCTATCCAGCAGATACCTGTGAAGGGAGGAGAGATGCATCCCCCCAAGACCTTGCAGGCCCCCTCAATAGGAATTAAATGAGTGGCAAAAGCTAACATAGCCCAAGCTCTTGATGAAGAGCCTCATCTCCCAGCAGGTCACAGGTTTCTGCTCCAGCTGATGCAAACAGAGCACACAGTCAACCACCACTTGAGAAAAATACCCAGAGTGACAAGCAAGCTCACACACAGGCAGAGCAGATCTCTCATTTCCAAGTTTGAAGCGATAATTACAATGAAAGCAAATAGTTTGAAAAGAAAGCCCTGTGGCTGCTTCTTTTCAGTCTCAACTTAGGTACGTGTGGAGGGGAAGCAGTGAGCTTCTCAACTGCTAACAGATTTGTAGCTGCAATTTCATTTGCATAAAGTTGACCCTCACACAGATACCTTATAGAAAACTTAAAATGCATTTTAATTTAACTGAATTCTCCCAACCAGGCTATGTACAAACAAAATTTAACAGTCAAGGGAATTCACAGAATTGTTTAGGTTGGAAAAGACTTTTAAGATCATAAAGCCCAACACTGCCAAGTCCACCACTAAACCATGACTGTAAGTGCCATATCTACACACCTTTTAAATACTTCAAGGGATGGTGACTCAAAATTCATCTCCTCAGTCACCACATCCACAAGGATTCAATGGGCCTTTTTCTTTTTCCTTTCTTCTTTTTTCTTAAACTTCTCCTTCTTTGATCTTTACCAACCACTCCCAAGTACTCGCTCTCTCTGTATTTACAGCTTCACAATCTTCTACACTTGATAAGAGTTTGATAGTTCAACAAAGAGACTTCCCAGACACCAAACTGTAGGCTGGAGACAAAGCTGGGTGCCAAATAGAATCTGACTAAGGAGACTGCCAAGCAGGAGTTTGGTTTCAAGTGACAGTCTGCCCATCATGCAGAGTCTTCTGTCACATCTGAACTAAACTGTAAAATCCACACAAATCCTCCTTGGAGCATAAAGCAACAAAAATGGGACATACGCTGTTTCTAACATCGATAATATTTGAAAATCTTGAGCAAAAGGAAGCATGAGAACAGATGTGAAGAGAAAGAGACAGCATCATACTTCCTATACCCACCCTCCCTGCCGCCCCAGTGTGGGCTCTGCATCATTTTTTTTTGCAATTGTAGGTGGAATTCCCCTTTAAGCCAGCACAAGGTTTCACACAGATGAGCAGTAGGACTTTTGCAACTGGTTTGGGGAGAAAAATAAAACAAACAAACAGAGAAGCACATATACAAGCTTATCTGACAGAATGTAAATCAGATGTTATTAATCATAGTCAAAACAGGGTAGAAAGAGGAAAGTAATTCCTTTCTTTTCTGGTAGCACCTTACTTTTGTGGCTGAAAATTAAAATGTACAAATCCTAATACTGAGATCATTGTACTAAACTTGCGTTAAGACTTAGGTTTACTTTAAAAGGGTAACAGTTTCTTACAGGGATGGATTCTACCTGCAGAGGTGGACTGCATGGCTTTTTTCAGAGCCTCCACAAAACTCAAAGCAAATTTCATGCCACTGCCAGCTAGCCCAGCCCTGGCTCTGCCTCACCTCTTGTCTCCAAAGCTCTCACTATGTATGTCTTCACCTTTCTCACTCCAAAAAAGGACCAGAAAACTGACTGCCAGCTCTTCCACCTCTCTGTTAGTCAGGATTTGTTTATCCCTCACCTGCTCTGCCATTTTGGTACATCCAGGCACCTTACAACCTCTTGGGTCTCATTCTCTAGGGTTCAGTCTCAAAGAAACATTCTGCAAACACTTGCTCATCCAAGCAAGAGCCCTTATTTTGCCCACCGGGTACAGCTTTTAATGTTAACCTTTATTTGCTCAGTAAATTACTAGATGTCCTGTTACAAAGAGTTTGAACCAAACGGGAAGATAGAATTAAAAATAAAAAAAAATAACATTAAAAATATCCCTCCAAATATAAAAAAAAATGGCTTGTCTGTGTGCTGAAAAATCAAGAGCGAGTTTGGCAAAGTGGAATGTGCCAAGACAATCCTACACATTTTTAATGAATGAATTTTGGGGAGTTTGCAGACACAGGAAACAACAAAATATCAGGAACAACATGCCAATGAAACCTCTTTTGCATTGTGCAGTGCTCCCTATATATACCTTTAGGTATTCTCAAGACAAGCATCATGCCTAAGTTCCGCAAAGGACTCAGCCTCAGCTACCCATGCCACACGTGCAGTAGTCATGTGGCAATCAGTTCCCATTAGGTAAACCAAATTGAAATTTGATCTCAGGACAGGTCACTTCAGTCACTGGCTGCATGTGGTTGATTGACAGACTGAACAGAAAGTGAAAACTATATTAACACCAGGTTACTCTGTTTTCCAGTGTTTGGCGATAAGAGAAAAAATCCTTATGATTTATTGATAAGTCTCAGAGAGTGTTTTCTTCTCCTGTACTACACCTATTTGCATCTGAAAGGTATGGCTGCAGGTTTTTGTAGGTCCTACATACACAGAAATCATGAAGGAACAAGATGTAGTAACTGATAGAACCAGACTAAAAAATCATCATTCATCGACAAAATCCCAGACTGAGACATTTTAAAGCTCCCTAGAAAGTTTTTTACATTCATTTTTAGAGGATGCACACAGATAAAGTGACCAGACATCTTTTTAAAACTGCACTTTAGATACCTCTGGGATCTGTTTAAACTCTGCTGTACAATTTCTCAGCTTTTTAATTACTTTAAGAGAAAATATGTTTTCCCTAAGTTCTAAGATTTTCACTGTCAACCAAAATGACTTTGTAGTTACTCTTCTGACAAAGTGAGATTTTTGCAATCTGTTTTTTCAAATCAGAAAGCGGTGGTTTCACATCTTAATTTGTTTAAAGAAATAGACAACACCAGCTCTCAATTAGAAGATCCGGAACTCTGACAAGAGAGGTAACCAAATTACCAATTCAATTCTTGCAGCAGCAAAAGTCATTAGCATCAGTCATGAAGCTCAAACGAAAGGGTCACACAAAAACTAACAGCCTGAAATCCTGTTACACTTGAAGCTGACCAAAATCCTCACAGATTCCAGTGGATGCATCGGTAGGCTACAATCTTGACAGAGAAACAACCTGGAGCTTTCTAATGCATGTAGTAACCACTTTCCCAAGGACATGTGTTTTTTATACATATGATCACAGCCAGTCATAAACATAATTTTCTTTACGTTGTAGAGGTGGCATCTGAGCTGATTCACAGACAGTGCTCCCAGAAGAGATGGACAAGCCACTGAGAGACTCTACAGCAGCCTTCTAATAATGCCTGCCTTTTACAGAGCCTGACCTCCTTTCACCTTGTTAAAAGCAGTAAGTAGTAAGTAATAGATCTTGTCAAAGGTTACTCTGTAGAATAACCTCTGGAGATATTAGATAGAGGTGTCCAGAGAAATACCACAAAAAGGTGCTGACAAGGAAACCGAGGGGATTATGATTAGGAAGTGTGAATAAGCTAAGGTTTCAAACATACTCAGATTTTGGTTAGAAATGCTGAAGTAGAGGAAGGAAATGTTCTACATACCATCAAGCCACCAAAAACACACTTGAAAAGACAAGTTAAAGAGCCATCACATAGAGATTAAGTACTCCACATGATTTAAGAAAAGCTGCAAGAAGGGCAATTCCACAGTTAACTAGAATAAGCAATAATTTCTTCCTCCCTAAAAATCCAGTATATCTCATGATAAAATTTGAGAAACTAATTTGCTCAAAAGCAAACAAAAATTCTGTACCTATAAAACATTACTTGTTCCTTTAGCTCCTTTTTATCTATTCTTGAATATTCAAATTAATCTATCAGAACTTCTACCAATTAATTCCCAACCAGACGTTTTCATTTAAGCAATTCACATTTCCCCTAAAGAAGAAATAAAAAAGACCCTAAAACATAAGCCAGTAGCATAACGCAGAAAGACTATTTCTCTATGTCCTCCAGTTTCTGAGTTTAACTATTATGCAATAACATAACTAAAAAAAAAAATCCAAGGTATTTCTGGTAGCATTCTTAGAGGACAGCCTCTACTAAAGGTATTCTAAGTGACGTTGCCATACAAAGACGTGGTTTATTTCAGCCATTTTTTTCTGATCCCATCAGCTGATGAAGACAATTTTGCACAGCCCTGCAGGGAAGGCAGTTATCTTCTCTGTCCCAGTCAGATCAAACCAGATCAGACCAAGTCCTAGGAAATGTTCAGGAGATCTGGCCAGCAAAATAGCTCTATGCAGCCATTTGAAGTTCTCAACCAACACGGCTTTGCAGCAGCTTGCCCCATCTTACATGTGCAATGTTATATTGTGCAGATGAGAACGGTAAAGAAATCCAAGCTCCTTAAACTGAGAGCAGACAAATAAAGATAGATAAACATAAAAATATTTGCATCAACCTGAAAGACTTTATTCAGCACCAAAAAAATAAAAAGATTCATATATGAAAGATTTAGTGTCTTGTGTCTTCCTTAATGTAAGTCAATTTCCAAAGGATGTATTGAAACTGAGTATTCTGGCTTTTTCACATATTTTCCTCTCCTTTCAATTTGGCTAAAGCTAGTCACAAAATTTGATCTGTAACTTTGAACACTTTCAGACCTTCAATTGTTGAGTGGATTTCTTCATGTAAAAGTCTTCAGTGAATACTTGTTTCCCTCAAAAAAAGAGTCACAAACCTGTCTGCATAGGATACATGAACTCCCCTCCAAAGCCTCTGCTTGCAGGACACCCACCTTAACCCCAGCAACTAATATTTGAATTAACTCAGGGTCTGATGGGGCTGCAGAGAAACCCTGTGGCCCAACTGTCTTCTCTGTACAACGGCAAGGAAATCCCCTCTGTGCTAAATATGGGGCTT
The DNA here is from genome assembly GCA_033459285.1 of Clamator glandarius. Lineage (NCBI taxonomy): Eukaryota > Metazoa > Chordata > Aves > Cuculiformes > Cuculidae > Clamator > Clamator glandarius. Next base: position 6,881,543 of record JAUNZM010000266.1, read on the forward strand.
GGCAAGAGACAAGAGGCTCTGTCAGGACTTTGTCACTTTAGAGGCCATCTCAAATACTTGAGAGCACAGACGGCTTTAGGTAGAGTTGGCTGTTAAATGGAGAAACAAGCAGCATTTTAATGTGGGCACCAAAAGGATGGCACTTTTTAAGTACATATTTCGAAGAGGGCTATTAGGAAGCCACGAGGTGTATGAGGAAAATGCTACCCACAGAATTATAAAAGGCTAAAAAAGTACGGCTATTTTCATTTTCATTTTACTCTTTCACCACTTTATCAAAGATCTGGTATTTCCATATCACTGAGCACTTGATTTTACCTTTACCTCCTCTAGCCATAAGCTACATAACACATTGTCATTTATCATTTACTATGTACACAGGAGTCTCTCCATCCACACTAGCTTGCCTTGGATTTGCTCTTATAATGCTGCAATGTCAAGCTATAAACAATCGATATTTTACAAAACGCATTCTACATGTGATACCTGCCTATTTTGGGTGCTACAGAGCACTACAGCCTCTGTAAATGTAGACAGGAACAGTTTCCTGTCATAGACCGCTATTTTCTAAGCACTGAGGCCAAGTAAGAGATTTGCTAGTAATCTTTCTTGAATCTTCTGGAAGCACCTCAACCTTGGTGGCTGGCAATTTTATTAGTGGGGAAAGGCATAAGGTGGCTTCCACTGCCACATTGATATCTGCCGGGCAGTGCGTGCAACAAAGCCACATGGCTCAGCAGCACTCCCCATGCCACATCTTCCCCTGCTTAAAGAAGGGGGCTTCCTTGAAATAAGAGATATAACAAGAAGCTTATCATGCACAGCACGCCAAACCAACACTTTGCTGCAAGACATTCTCAATACATTTAAGCTATCTGAAACCTACATAGTAACGTGACATTGAAAATAAAAAAAATCTATTTCTGTGACTAGCTTGATGAGACAGGCATCATCATATCTGTTATTGTCCTCATTATAAATTCATTTAGCATTAATTATAATGCTCAAGATATTTTTTTCTAGGCTTATTCGGTCCCTAAAACTTTCAGTCTGCTGAAAAGCATTTGGCTGAGAGTGTATTGACTAAAAAATCTGAAATGAAAACTGGAAGACTGACAGCCTAGAAATAGGCTGTCCTAATATTTTGGAATACCAGCTTTTTGGCAAGAAAAATTGTACAGAATCAGACAGAGAGAGAGAGAAAATACATAACATAGCATCCTAACTGCTACAGAGGGAGCAATGTTTTTGAACTGTTTCCTTGGGTATCCTGCAAGCTCAACTCAACTTAGACGTCAGTAAGAGATACAAGTAAAAGGCCACAGTATGGCAGCAAAATAAACTATTTGGAACCCTTCAATTTTAGGGTATAATTAAGTCAATTGACTCATCTGGGATTAATTGATTTTAACTATTTACGTTGAAAAGAACCCATCATAATTTTTCACCGAGGAACAAAAGAATGGGCAAGTGGCATGTACATCGTTTCATAGCTTATCTTTCAGAGCACCTATTTGACTACATGTAGCTGCAGTCATTAGTCCTAAAGTTTTTTAATCTAACACTGAGGAAAACAAAATAATTCCTGATAACATTAAAGAATACTTTCAAGAGAATAAAATAGGAAACTGTCTCTGTATTTTGTGTGATGTAACAGAGACCAGAAATAATGTTCTCTGAAGCAGAATCTTTGTACTGGTAAGTTATGAGCAGAATATCAGCTCTAATTGTCACTCTTCATGTTGAAGGCTTCCTTGAGGGCTACAGAAATAGAGCACGTACATTTTCAGCTCTGTATTGAAGAGATGGAGGGGAATCTCGATCTTGAACAAAGGCAGCTTTTCTCCCAAGAACTTGCTAGGAGTTTGAAATAATGAGGAATTAAGTTTCATCTCAGCAATTTTACTAAACTTTGGAGAAAAAGGACACAATGCTCCTAGTCACCAAGTGCCCTCAATGCCTATTGACTTTAATGGGGATAGAGATGGGTCCTTCTTTTAGTTGATACAGCACCTCGCAGAAGTAGATCCAATCTCTTTCCCTCAAAAAATGTATTTTTTGCATTAGCCAGCTGATTTTTATTTTGGTTTGACTAGAGGTGAAATTAATGCGGATGTTTTGGTTCTGACAACCTCCCTGTCAAATTATATAGTGACTTCTCATGCTAAAACTTGTTTGTTTTCACACCATCATCACTGATGATCTCAGCACAGCAGTGCTCTGAGAATAATGGCTTAGTCAAACGCAATGCCAGCAGAAGGAACATAAGACAATGTGTGCTTATATAGGGCCTACATAAATAGTGCCTTTTTTAAAACGTTTGGCAATGAAATAATAGTTGTAAGTTTGTTTCATTTTTTTATAAATTAACCTCTGCATTGTTAAGGGTCCAGCTACACCACAGTCAGTTACAAAGCCCAAAACTTTTTGGTTCCATCCTCCTACAAAAAAATTATATGCACAAGTTGCCTGTTGTGTGCCATTAATAAACAACTGTGAGCAATATCCTCAACACCGCACAGTTTCAGAGAAGTCAATGGAATTACACCAATTTTAAAAATTACAGAGCTGACCCCACATATCCTGGGTCAAATGAAGAAAACTGGAAGTCAGTGTACATGATTCAGAATGGGGGAGGCAGGGGTTATACCCTGGACACAATGTATTTATCACTCTTTTCAATGTTCTTTTTTAATTCAAAATTCCTCGTTGATTGTTGTTCAAAAAAAAAAAAAAAATAAGAATAGCTCTGGCAGTGATAAGATTTTTCCCTATTTCTGAAAGATTTCATCTGCTTTCACTTGCGGGTCAGTCCAGGAACTGTGCAGGGTGCTTGAGTGGCTTGAGTCGCACTTTCCAGTGCTGCAAACAAACCAATTTATTTAAACTGCAGGGCAACATTGCCTTCCCACTTCTTTCCCCTTCCTATCTCTTGAAAACATACACAAAACTCCACAAACAAAACATAACTGGAGTCTAAGGTGTTACTCTCAATTCACAACAGCAGCATCAAGAGTGAAAACACCTGTCATATTTAGGAGCAGAATTATATCCTGCTGTACTTCAATGAAAATCTTGGTGAGCTTTTTGCCTGCGTTGTGCAAGCCTGAATCCAGAGTGGTGACTGTCACAGCCAAAGAGACACAGACAGATAGATGATGGAGAGTGCAGACTGCGCACCCACACATAAAGCGCATGAGAGGAAGGAGAGTGCACGGAAGGAATATTAATTGAGCACAAAATAAGTATTCTCAATATCCCCCTGCCTCCTTAAAAGTAGCCACAAGATGAGGAGAGCTACAAACGTGTTCATCTGGGGAAAACAGCCGTCCTTAACATGACATGTCAGGCTATTGCTTTAATAATGGGATTTGCACAGCGCACAACTGATAGGCTATGTTCAGAATAGACCCCGTGAATCTAATTTTCTTCTCAATGCAGTGTTACAGCAGTCGGTAACTCTATGGCTTTCAATAGAGTTGCTCCAGATTTGTATTGGGGTGAGTGGAGAATTAGGCTCTACTATGATATTTTTTAAATCCACAAGACTGTAATTCTCCTTATCCAGTCATAAAACCCAGGGCTCTTTTGATCCTTTCTACTTTCATAGAAGGTTATTTAGAGAAACTTGTCTTTTCAAGATTCGCATCAAAATAGTTAAATTACTGCTTTCTCTCGCTTTTTGTGATAAACCAGCAATTACTCAAATTTAACCTATTTTCACGCTTGAGTCCACGCGCTGCTTTATTTGTGCTGAAGAATGAAAGAGCAGTATGAGGAATGTAGAAAGTGGTTTAGTATTTACACCATCCAATTTTTCCCCACTTGCTTCTTAAAATACTTTTTTTATTGCACAGCCAGTAAAAATCACACATTGTCTTTATTTAATTACAGGTATAAAATAACCTTAAGCGCTACACAGATATAGTTAAGGATATAGAAGTGAGAAAAGAAGGAAAATTCTTTAACTTGTTTTTAACTTCAACATCCCTTATTTTTCCTCATTTTGCACACTCTCTGGGAAATTAGGGAAGTCTCTAAAGATGTTGATCTTGATCGCTTCGGCCTTAAAATAAAAATTTGCAAATGCTTTCTCCCCTACCCACCCCCCACTTATTACCAGCAAAAGGAGCTTCTTTTCTTGAAGTCACAAAAAAGGAAATTGATGTGGTGGTTGAAATCCTCGCAAAGTCTTAACAAAGATTTCTTCTTCCTAAAACATTCACTCAGTAATGAAGTTAAACAGTAGGTAGTAAAAGACATTCCTGAACAAGGCAATTTATTATCTTTCTTATACTCCATTGCTCAGTTTTAAGTTTCTTCAGTTTGTATTTTACTCCCATTCCAAAAAAAATAAGTTTTCTATAGGTGAGGTATTGGCATGTCCAAATTTCTAATGCAAACAATGCTCATTTCTGGACAAGCACAATTCCAGGCTCTTTGCCATCACACATTCAGGTCACCTTTGGAGTTCCTGCTAGGCTCCTAAAAATATTTGGTAATAAATTCATTCACTGACCTGACCAGAAGCGAAAGCAGGCCAAGATTATACCAACCAGCTAAAATCACTTCTGAGTAGCACCTATAGAGACATGAATTCAGAATTTGAAAGCACGATGTAGTGTTATAGCCCCTCCATACAACACATCCTAAACCTAATCTCAGATTCCATTTGTTGTGCTACAGAGCCCCCTGTATTGAGCATTACATGGTAGCTAGCATTATTTATATTTGATCAGAAGAAAAAAAATCATATTTTAAATCTAGGAACAACTGGTGTGTGTTAATTTCCCATATGAGCCAAACTAATTTCTGAGTATTTGCAAACAGCTCAGAAAAAAAGCTGGCAATGAACAAATGCTGCTTTACATGCAATGGAAGAGTAACTGAAGCCACAACTCACAAAGTAAACTGGTAAAAAAGCCACTTCTTCCTCTAAATTAGGAAATGATCAGCCTAACTAAATACATTTGTCCTCTGGGATTGAATTTATGCAGTATGTTCAAGGATGACCAGCCTAAACTCAGCACATCCCTGGACAAAAAACTTCAAAAAACACACAAATACACTGAGATTGGGACCATGCACTTCAACTGCAACAAAATGTTCGTGGTGTGGTGGCATCTAAAGAGAAGGTTCTCGGGAAGGAAAGAAATTGAGATGCGAGCAAAGAATGATGTTTCAGAAAATACTGCACGGGACAAAAAGTCGATAGTAACTGTTTGTGTAGTTTATGTGGGGTAGAGAGCTGAGATCAAACCAGTTCCTGAGCTAACAGAGGTCTCGGTACCCTAGTAAGAGTAATGAAAACACTCAGAGCCAAAGAAAAGCAGAATCAACTCCTGGTGCTGGCAAAGGTAATAAAGGATTTGTAGTATTTTCCCCCAATTAAATTCAAATCTCATTTCTCCTGGCTTCTTCTAAAGACGTCGCTGTTTTTATCACCTGCTGAGTAGAGCTCTCTGGCCAAGTGGGGCTGCTCCCCACATTTTCAAATCACCTTAGGTGAAAGGGTGTCACGACAGTGACATGAGCAGTCTCAAAGGACGAGATTATTAAAATTGCACACCTAGACAAACACTGCTGATGACAACATTTCAAGGCATTTATTTTGAAGCTGTGTGCAGGACCGACTTCCTGAACAAATTCCCACAAAAAAATATAAGACGGAAACAAGAACCAAAAGCAAAACATCTTTTAAGCTAAGGAAATTGTCATAAGCTTTCAATGTTTTACTTTGAAAATCCTACAGCCTTCAGCAAAATCCTTGGAAAATCTCTTCATGTTTATAAAACAGTATTTGATATCACCATCTAGAAACCTACAAACCAGTGCAACCAATCCTTTCTCAACTCTCTAAGGGCAAACAACAGCTGCATTTCCCATGCGATGGCTAGTAAAAAAATGCTGATTCTCAGTATTTTTAATTACAGAGTAAAATAACACCTTAATGAAAAATAGAAGACGCACCATTATATTAAAGTGTCAGGGTTACCCCTTCAACCTGAACCATGACAGGAGCAAACAATCAGCATGCAAATAAATGGAACAGCTCCTTGGATGTAACAAGACACAACAGCTTATCTGCTTCAACAAGTCTTTTCACCACATCACTACAGTAATTACTTTACATGTGTTATGTTGTGCTTGTTATGTACACCTGAGACAAATTTAATCATTTCTCTGATTGCATGTATAACTAGAAAGAAAAATATTTCCATAACAGCAATTTGTTTTTACAAAGTCAAATCTACAAAAGCTAGTTTCTGTACTTAACTGCTGTAACACAGTTAACGTTCAAACACAGCACGATAACATATTGCCCGAGATCATTGTTTTGTCTGTGCCAGAGACTACTACACCTTAAAAACCGTAAATTAGTATAGCAATATACATTCTGGTAAGAGGAAAAAATGCTTTCACAGTTCTTATTCCAAACTGTTGCTTCAAATTTGCAACCAACTTCAATAATTTCTCAAGGAAGAATAATGCAGAAGCACTAAAACTACTTTTTTAGGGCTAAAATCCTAAAATCATTATAATTCAAAGAGCAGAATATATCAGAATATATCAGCAGATTATATTTCTCCTGGAAATCGGGGAGTCTTGCTTTGCGGATGTTAAATAGCACACAGCGTGAAGAGAGGGAGAGGACAAATGAGCAGAAATAATTGACATATTGCAGAGTGGCAACAACCTATCAAGTTTTCTGATCAGCTCTGCCATTAGCATTTAAGACTGACAGAATCTCAATGGTTTTAAAATATTTCCACTAGGGCTCCAAGGTCCTCATTGTAATGACAGTTTATACACAAAAGGTTAAGCCAAAACAAAATTGGTTAGTATGAGATATCCAAACCCAAACCAAAGCAAAGAGAATCACCTGGGCATATGAAAAAGAACTGAAAGACCTGTCGCTTTATACACATAACCATGTTCCAGCAACTGCATCTACTGAGTAGAGTTTTCTTGTAGTGAGTTACAAGAAAAGTCAGTTTTGTAGGCCTTGAGTAAAGTTACCATTTTGTTCCAATAATAAATCTATGGTCCTTAATAATATAAAAAATGATTTAAGTAGAAACTGTCTCCCTCTTCTTTTATTGCAAAATCTTGTCTAGAAAAAAAGCTTCTAAAACTAAAGGGTTCATAGGAAAGACGGTCACTGGAATTAAAATTAAGCTTGAAAGACGGCTAATAATAGGTATGAATCCTCAAAGCAATAGGTTTACAGAAGACCCAGAAAGTTAACTAACAGGTATTAGAGGCTTAGGACAACAAAGGTTAGAGGACAAGTCTTTGATTTAAAAAAAAAAGTTGTTTTAAAAGTAACAAGAACCTTGCAAGAACTCTTCCAATATTTAAGCTCCTCGTGTCTTGATTAGGGGCGCAGAGACAGGTTTTTAAAGGGGGCCACGAGCAGACAAGTTAATAACCAACTTTCAAATCTTTCAGCAAGACTTGCTGAGCTCACAGAGATTCTGCCCACACAAAACTGAAAGGTTTAGTACAAAAAGCTGCCTTCTGAAGGCACTGCGAGATTGCCTCTCTCTTATCAGCTCCAGAGTGAACTCCAGCTCTCACTGAAACAACGTTTTACAGAAGACTCCTCTACAGTGCACAGAATAAATGTGAGCAACTGAAGTGTGTTTCAGGTTCTGAGTAACGGAACATGAAATTAAAAAGTAATTATTACACTTTATCTCTGAAAGTTGTCCTGATAAAGGGTGATATGAATAAAATGGTACGTACAGTCTTGCTTCTGTCTTTTCTTTTGATCTCTATACGTAGTTTGCTTCCCTTTACATTCCCTAGGTTAAATCAGCAGAGGTAGAGTTCAACAAATTGAAGCTGAACTATTAATGGATATTTTGGTGAGGGAGAAAGGGTTCTGATCATTCTAAATGTGCGAAGTTTTTAAAATACTGGAATTTTAACTGCTGGAAGAGTGCCATCCAATATTCAAGAGTGGCAGACAGAGCTTATTGCCTTTTTTTACATGACATTACAAAACTTCTTGATTTTAAGCATTAGTCTCACTGCTCCTAAGGGCCTCCTGTTAAAGGTTTAACAACAGGAGACTACAGCAGTTTCTTTTTTAGGCCATAAGATCATTATTTCTGTTTCCTGTTTCACTTAATTTTTTTATTTAAAGTTTTGAAACTTTTGATGATTGACGCAAACAGAAATCCCATCTAAGTCAGCGGGACAGCAGAAACATCCCTAAGTCTATGACAGCACTAGATATCAATTCTTCACAATCCACACATGATAAGAGTAAAGAGAAATCCCTGTTTGGTTATCATAAAAACAGATTCCTTACCATTTCCTGCAGAGTACAGTCCCGTCCAAGTTGTTTCGTTCAACCGCTGCGCCAACTGTTCTTTCTTGTTAGTGACTAACCCTTTTTTAAAGAACACCTCCCTTTGCCAGTGATAGCTGGGGGAAAAACTCCCAAAAGCTCTTAGGCTTCAGTAATTAAGGCCATCAGAACCGTACTTCATTAATACACTATAAAAGAGTCCAATCAAGAATTATGTCCCAAGCTGTAGCTATTTGCCCCTCTCTCGTTTTCTCCTTCTCACACTCACCGTTTCTTTCAGTAAATGAGACTAATTTTTCCAGTAGCCTTTAACTCACTAGATTAACTGACGTGGAAAATGTGACTACAAACTCGTGGCACTGTCTAGCCTCCAACCCAGCACAGAATCAACTTTGTTGTAAATGTTGAAGGACACCTAGCAAGCTGCTGCTCGCTAAGTTCATAACCCAGCACCACACACTCAAAAAGAACAGGACTGCGCCATCTAGTTAGCTGCCAGCAGGCTCTGCTCTTGCCTGTTGGGAGCAGATGCCTCGGGATGCAGGACCTGAGCACTTGGGAATGTTCGGTTTCTTAAAAGATTGAATTGGTTTGGGTTTGGTTTTTTGGTTGTTTTTTTTTTTTTTTTAAGTAAAATATCACTACTGGGATAATCCACATCTAGTGGATATGGGAAAATTTAGGCTATAATAGCGCAGCGAACTTCTACATCTATCTTTGATTTACAAGATAAAAGCAACTTTTAAATTAAAGAGCCTTTCTGCTAATAGAGCTTATTATGCCAGAGACAGGAATGATTTTCCTAGAAAGTTGTCCCTGTATGCATGCCTATTATCTTCGCTTTCCCCCTTCCGCTAATGAGCATTTATCTAAAGAGCCTGTTAATCGTCTGATGTGTGCTTCTGGTCAGAGGTAACAGTTTGAATAAAACCGCTAATCACTTATCACTAATCACTGATCGTTAATCACACTTTTCCCTAGTGCTTTGCGACCCAGCCCAGCTCCCCTGAGGATTAAGGAGTCACAAATAAGGATTTTAGCCAGTTTTTTAATAAATAATTTCAAGCTTTTGATACAGACAACCTCATTCACCGCATGCAAGTCACAAAATACCGACTCGGGGGCTATGAACACAGCCCACTCCTCTCCTGAGGATAAACCAAACCCTTCTGAAAGGCAAAATCCCCCCGAACTACGCTCTACTTTTTGCATTCAGCTCTCTCCTTCCACCTCTCCGTTTTCTTTCAGCCCTGTTCGTGGATTATTTCTGCATGACAGTTTCTTACAACAAAGTTTTCCTCCTCCTGCGGTACCTGCGCTGCTGCTTGTCCGAAAGGGCAGAGACGGGAGGGCTGGTGCGAGCCAGCGGGGGAGCTCGACAAAAGCCCAAGCAAGATGCGTCGCGGTAATTAACCTCCTTCCGTTTAATTTAATTTCATCTGGCTAAACACCGTTTCTTACTGATAATACACGGAAAGCTTCTGATCTCGCCGCTTGCAATACTCCCGACATCGTGCTGGATTTAATAATATTTTTTAAAAAAAAAAATAATAAAACAACACAAACAAACGGACACTTCATTTTTTTTCCTTTATTCCTACCCGCATCTTTGAACCATGTCTCTCATTCCGACTGCAAAGAAACCCTGGAGACGGAGGATCACTCACCGCGCTCGGCCATAAATAATAGAGGAGCGGGAGTTGAGCAAGTATTCCCCTTACACCCCCGAAGCTCTTAATCGCCCTGCAAACTTCGCTGGGGAGAGAGAGAGAGACCCCTGGGAGAGGGGAGAGCGGCGGGTGGGGGGCGCGGAGCCGGGTTGAGGAGCGCCGGGGTTGCCAAGGGGGAGCGGGGACCTCGCCGGGGCTGCCCGCAGCATCGGCCCCGCAGCATCGGCCCCGCAGCATCGGCCCCGCAGCATCGGCCCCGCAGCATCGGCCCGGGGGGAGCCGCCCGCACCGGGGAGCAAACGGGGCTGCGAGCGCCGCCGCCAAACTCCGCCGCAAGTTTAGGGGCTGCCGGGACCGCGGCGGCGGGGAGACCCCGGGGTGCCCTCCCGCACCCCGAGGCGGCTCCGAGCGGGGTCCCTGCTTGCTCTGAATGAGGAGCCTTCCCGCACCCCGGGGCGGCTCCGAGCGGGGTCCCTGCCTGCGCCGAATGGGGTCCGTGCCCGCAGCCCGAGGCAGCTCGGAGCGGGGAGCCTGCTTGCTCTGAATGTCCCCATTCAGGGGAGCCTTCCCGCACCCCGGAGCAGCTCCGAGCGGGGTCCGTGCCTGCTCCAAATGGAATCCCTGCCCGCACCTAGAGGCGGCTCGGAAAGGGGTCCCTGCCCGCACCCCGGGGCGGCTCGGAACGGGGTCCCTGCCCGCACCCCGGGGCGGCTCGGAACGGGGTCCCTGCCCGCACCCCGGGGCGGCTCGGAACGGGGTCCCTGCCCGCACCCCGGGGCGGCTCGGAACGGGGTCTCTGCCCGCACCCCGGGGCGGCTCGGAACGGGGTCTCTGCCCGCACCCCGGGGCGGCTCGGAACGGGGTCCCTGCCTGCTCCGAGCGGGGTCCCTGCCCGCACCCCGGGGCAGCTCCGAGCGGGGTCCCTGCCCGCACCCCGGGGCAGCTCCGAGCGGGGTCCCTGCCCGCACCCGAAGCGGCCACCCCGTCCTATCCCGCTCTCTCCCATCGCCGGGAAGCGCCGCGCAGCCACTTTCCCAAACTCCTGGAGGTGCGGGAGGGGAGCCCGGCCGGCTGCCCGCTCTTCTCCCCGCAGCGCCCGGGGCAGCGGCGGAGGGGAGAGCCGCGGGGCCGCCCCCCCGCCCCTCGCTGCCCCGCGGGGAGCGCTGCGAACGCGCCGGGCGCCTCCGCGGGGGCTGCCCCGTATTTTTAGGAACTTACCGCCCGGCGCGGCGGGGACGGGACCGGCGGCGCGGCCGGAGGAACCACGTTGGACTGAGGGACGGTTACAATACGTTCTATTTAGAGAAGCATTACATCACCCTCCGTGACGTCACGTGGGATTCCTGAACTTCTAAATCATTGCGGTCCGTGCCGGGCGGAGGGGCCGGGGCGGGGGGGGGGGGGGGGCGGAGGAGGGGAGGGGGCGGAGGAGGGGAGGGGGCCGGGGCGGCGCTTCGTGGGACCCGGCCCCCTGCTCGGCGGGGCGGAGCGGGGGTGAATCAGCCTGGAAACAATGTCCCGCCTACCCCCTCCGCCGCGGGGTTTGCCCCCGGTCCGCGGGGCTGCGCACCCCGCGAGGGGCTCTGCGGCTCGGGCTGCGCGCTCGGCTGGGGCTCGGGCCGGCGACCCCCGACTCCTCGGTTTGGAGTTTTTACCTGGGAAGCGGTTAAGAGAGAGCGCGGCGTGCGAGGAGGAGTCCTGCGAGGATGGACCGCCACCTGCTTCAGGTGTGCCTGGTGCACTCATGCCCACCTGCTTCAGGTGTGCCTGGTGCACTCATGCCCACCTGCTTCAGGTGTGCCTGGTGCACTCATGCCCACCTGCTTCAGGTGTGTCTCGTCCACTCAAATCCACCTGCTTCAGGTGTGCCTGGTCCACGTGTGCCCACCTGCTTCAGATGTGCTTAGTCCACATGTGTCCACCTGCTTCAGCTGTTCCTGGCCCACTCAAATCCACCTGCTTCAGGTGTGCCTGGTCCACGTGTGCCCACCTGCTTCAGATGTGCTTAGTCCACATGTGTCCACCTGCTTCAGCTGTTCCTGGCCCACTCAAATCCACCTGCTTCAGGTGTGCCTGGTCCACGTGTGCCCACCTGCTTCAGATGTGCTTAGTCCACATGTGTCCACCTGCTTCAGCTGTTCCTGGCCCACTCAAAGCCACCTGCTTCAGGTGTGCCTAGTCCATGTGTGTCCACCTGCTTCAGATGTGCTTAGTTCACATGTGTCCTCCTGCTTCAGGTGTGCCTGGTCCACTCAAAGCCACCTGCTTCAGGTGTGCCTAGTCCATGTGTGCCCACCTGCTTCAGATGTGCTTAGTCCACATGTGTCCACCTGCTTCAGCTGTGCCTGGCCAGTCAAAGCCACCTGCTTCAGGTGTGCCTGGTCCACGTGTGCCCACCTGCTTCAGATGTGCTTAGTCCACATGTGTCCTCCTGCTTCAGGTGTGCCTGGTCCACTCGTGCCCACCTGCTTCGGGTGTGCCTGGTCCACGCGTCTCCACCTCCTTCAGGTATGCCTGTTTAGGTGTTCCTGGGCCGCTCATGCCCACCTGCTTAGGTGTGCCTGGTCCACTTGAATCCACCTGCTTCGACTGTGCCTAGTCCACTCAAACCCACTTGCTACTGGTGTGCCTGGTTCACGTGTGCCCACCTGCTTCAGGTGTGCTTGGTCTAGGCATGTTCACCTGCTTAGGTGTTCCTGGTCCATGTGTGCCCACGCCCTTCAAGTGTTCCTGGTCCACGTGTGCCCACCCCCTTCAGGTGTGCCTGGTCCATCCCTGCTCACCTGCTTCAGGTGTTCCTAGTCCACACGTGTCCTGCCAGCAGGGCTGGAGTGGTGGGGCAGACCAAGAGGCGCTGCGGCAGGTGGTGATAGAGTGTTAACTGATAAAATCAGAGATTTCACTCCTTTTTCAACAACTAACATTCTGCATCTGGTTGACAGGGTGTCTTGTAATTCTCTGGGACGATGACCAGTGGCAAGTTTATTGCTCCTTCCTGTAACTACTTCAGTGCCTTCTTTTCTGGGTTTTCTTGTATTAAGATCATTTCCTCAGTCTCGGCCCTGTGCTCCTCAGCAGCCTCTCTAGCACCTGTCTGGATTTTCCTCTAGCACCTAACTAATTATCGAGGGGGCATTCTTATCAAAGATACACAAGATAATTAACTGGATTTAGCTGCCGATTCATGCCAGGAGGTATGACTTAATTTCGATGCAGCGTTTTAGCACCTAAGCCTAGAATGACTTTGTGACGCAACCTCAGTGTTTCGAGGTTGGGTCTTAGAATCTGCAGCGTATTACTTGGTCTGGTTTTTCTCCGATGCTCAATTAACAGGGGAGAGAGTAATGTAACATGTACTGCCAAAATCAAATCAGGAACTACTTTATAAAAGGCAATAATACAGTGCTTTACTCCTAATAATACTATTCTTTCGCTGGCTTATATTAGACTATCTAATAGCCATCCTCAGCTTTTAACAATTCACTGGCACTTTCTGCAGGATTTAAGCAGATAGAAGCAGATCCTATCAGTGACTGATGATAGGTTTTGAACTCATTTAACTACTTAGGATAAGGCTCAATGATGCTGTCATTGGAAGCCTTCGTTTTGTCAGGTATTATCCTTGGAAACTGCCTTACTGCTAAATCTCCTAAAATTATAAACCACAGAGATGACTAAACTAAAAATCCCAGTTACTTCTGTTGCACAGGAAGGATTTTAAAATACAGAAACACTGCACTTCTTTAAGGCCATGACAAAAAAAAAAGATTTAAGTACGGGAAGCAGCTCTGCATCTGTCATTGAGATTTCATCATACAATTTATGTACTCGCGCTCCTTACAGAAGCACAGCCAGGACTGTGGCTGATAGATGGGTTTTCTGGAGTAGGCACAGCTTTTTTTTTTTTTTTCTCCAGGTTTCTCAATGAGACCAGACTGGAACGGGCGATGGAGAATTCAGATGCCAGCCAAGGGCACCAGGGCCCAAATCCCCCAGGTACCTGTGTAGTAAGAATCAGTTATGGCAAATATGACACAGATAAATGCAAATAAATGCTAGGTGAAATATTGGCCATAGTTTTATGCTATCAGTCCAGTAGTGATGCTTTCTTATGAATTATATTGTAGACTCTGTGTGACTCGTACTCAGGTAATAGCGAGTAAATAACTGAACGTGTGCTTCAATTTAATAAATTTTGTTTAAAGTTCCTGACTTGAATATTCTGCATGTCCTTCTGCCCTGTTGTGCAAAAAGACGTCCTAAAAGCGAGATGAGCAAGACCGCCGCATTAGTCAGATCAGTAACTTTACATGCCACCTACCTGTTTGGACAGATCTCTAGCACTTGAAGAGAGAGGCAGCTTGCAGCAGCGGTTTGTGTGTCTGCCGCTGGGAGGGTGGTGACAAAAGCTTTGATAGGTGGTTACATGGGTTTTCACTGACAGCAGAGCAGAGAGATTCTGGATTCCTGAAATGAGTCTCGAGTCCTGAAGGAAGACTCTTGACTCTTGAAATGAGCTGTAGCACTGGCGAGGAATGAGTACAGAATAAAGTCAGCAGTTCCTCTCGGGTTTAAATCTGCTGCAATATTGCTTCCTCCCATGCTCAACTTCTGCTTCACTTGTCACCCCCAGCTCCTGTTGCTCTCCTCCCTCTTCCAGCTTTTTCCATGCCTATTTCTGCTTTCCTCTTGCCTGTTACCAACCTCCTCGCCATCTTAAGGCAACTACTCTGATCTCTGATGGGGATGTGAAAAGAAGCACTGAGAGATGCAGCTTTGTTTTATTCTATGCTCACTTCAGCGCCTGGTTCCTGAGCAGCTCACTGAGGAGAAAATACCTGAGAACGCTGACCAGAGAAGAAACATTGAGAAAACATAATTACAGAATCACAGAATAACCAGGTTGGAAGAGACCCACTGGATCGTCGAGTCCAACCATTCCCACCTATCCCTAAATCATGTTCCTAAGTACCTCATCCACCTTCACCTTAAAGACCTCCAGGGATGGTAACTCAACCACCTCCCTGGGCAGACCGTTCCAATGCCTAACCACCCTCTCCATGTAGAATTTTTTCCTAATCTCAAGCCTAAATCTCCCCTGGCGGAGCTTGAGGCCATTCCCTCTCGTCCTGTCCCCTGTCACTTGGGAGAAGAGGCCAGCTCCCTCCTCTCCACAATCTCCCTTCAGGTAGTTGTAGAGAGTAATAAGCTCTCCCCTCAGCCTCCTCTTCTCCAGGCTAAACAACCCCAGCTCTCTCAGCCGCTCCTCATAAGATTTCTTCTCCAGCCCTTTCACCAGCTTCGTTGCTCTTCTCTGGACTCGCTCCAGAGCCTCAACATCCTTCTTGTGGTGAGGGGCCCAGAACTGAACACAGTACTCGAGGTGCGGTCTCACCAGTGCCAAGTACAGGGGGAGAATAACCCCCCTGGACCTGCTGGTCACACCATTTCTGATACAAGCCAAGACGCCATTGACCTTTTTGGCCACCTGGGCCACTGCTGGCTAATGTTCAGTCGGTTGTCAACCAACACTCCCAGGTCCTTCTCCTCCTGGCAGCTTTCCAGCCAGGCTTCTCCTAGTCTGTACCTCTGCTTAGGGTTGTTGTGCCCCAAGTGCAGGACCCGGCACTTGGCCGTGTTAAACCTCATGCCGTTGGTCTCAGCCCAGCAGTCCAGCCTGTTCAGGTCCCTTTGCAGAGTCTCCGGACCCTCCAGCAGATCGACACTTCCACCCAGCTTGGTGTCATCTGCAAACTTGCTAAGGGAGCACTCGATGCCTTCATCCAGGTCGTTGATAAAGACACTGAACAGGGCTGGACCCAGGACTGAGCCCTGGGGAACCCCACTTGTAACTGGCCTCCAGCTGGAGTTAACTCCATTTACTACCACCCTCTGGGCCCGGTCATTCAACGAGTTTTTCACCCAGGAATTGCTGAGTTCTTTTGTGATGCAGACTGCAGGGTGATGATAGGACAAGAGGAACTCCCCTGCCTTTGAAGTTACTGCTTTTTGGCTGAGCTGATGTCTGCTGCATGTTGTCACTGTGAAGAACAACTCTTTTGCATGAACTCCTGTGCAGGTGGCTCAGAGTAGGATATTCTACTCTGTATGCAGAGCCAGTTACCACAGCTCAGCTGACAAGCCGTAACTTGGGAGGATGCTCAATACGGGGGACAAATCTGGGCAAATCTTAGAGGAGAATGAAAGGCACACCCTGTGACATGGAGACAATCATTCTGCACAACTTCAAGTTCCTGCTCCAAAAGCACTAGATGTTCCCAGCAAAGAAAAGCCTTGTGAGGTTTGGGATAATGGTAGGCAAGGAAACCTACCTTTTCTGGAATATTGTTTGTGGAATGACTGACTTTTGGAAGCAGCTTTCCAGAATAGTCCTGCCTGGGGCAGGCATCTGGCATGGAAAATTCTATTCTGAATGGTTCAAAACTTGGCAAGATTTTAGTGTGATTGAAGAAACTTAGAATGAAAAGTACTGAGCAACCTACCACATGAGGCACTACCTGTTTTATCTGTAAAGTTGTTTCATAACTAGTTGAAAGGTAGAAAGTCATATGCTACTTTTCTATCTTTATACTCAGGCTTTTATGAATTTGCTTTCTTATGATGGCAAAATCCCTACTTACCTTTCTGTATTGTATGTTCTAAAAATGTTTCCCAGATAGATCTTTGTCATTTTTATTCTTCAATTATAAAATACTAAAATAAGAACATATTCTTTACAACAGTAGCTTAACTGGTATGACAACTACTCAGACTTTTGCAGTTAAAATGACATTTTATTTGATTGATAGTAAATGTCAGGAGTGCTGTTTCAGCAAACATGTAAAATCTTTGTCATATCATTGAAATCATTGGAAGTAAAGATATTAAAGTAATTGTATGAGTTTTGTATGTCAAATATCAGTCTCAGTAAGACACTGCTGCTGTCACAAAGAATTAATATTTATTGCTGGCATAGCTGAATATTTTACATACCCATTCCACCTGTAACACCATTAACCACATGTTTAACTAAGCTGCTGCCAGCGTTGAGTGTTGCTCTTAACTTTAGCACTTGCAATTATCTTGTTACAAGTGCTTTTCAGCAATATCTTTTAGTCTAATCAAACAGTAATTTATTTACCTCCTCACATGCTACTAGACACTTCAGAGCTCCACATTTATCACAAGAAACTACCTGCAAAAAGTAAAAAAAAAAAAAAAAAAAGTCATTCAGGTCATTCAGTGCTCTATTCTCCTTAGCAGAGATCTAAACCACTCACACAGAAGTGAAGCCTTAGAAATAAAATTATAAAGGGAAAAACTGATTTCTAGACCTTAACATATGCTTTAATCCATGATCACAGTAAAATGCATTTTAAGAGGAGCTACAAATTATGCTGTTTAATGTATAACAATCCTAGTAATATCCTGAAGAAATGCAAATCTTGTGTTTTTGTTCAACATTTGATTTCTTAATTTCTTCTGGTTCTCATCTGTACTTGTTTTTGTAACAGACTGCAAAGGGAACTAAGTACTCTCGATGGTTTCAGGGGCTTGCTAGTAAGTACCAGATTAGTCTTAAAGTTGAAACAGAAACTGGAGAATAAGCAGAGTGAACCAGAAGTTAAGTAGTATTCAACATTAAAACCCCCCCTTCTTTTAGCTGAAATATAAATGATAGCCCGTGTTTCCTCCCAAACATTTAATTTCTCCAGTGGGTGGGAGAGGAAAGGGAAGTGTGATGCTCCACAGGCAGGTGAAACAGTCCCGTGGGATACCAAGCAAGTCATAACTTTGTGTCTTTGCTCTACATACATCTCCTCACCTATTCATCTGATGGTCTCATCATTGCTTAATGTCATTTCTCTGTCTTAAGCAGGTGATGTAAATTGAAGTGAGCCAGGTCTCAGTAGGAGCTCTTGCGATGTAAAGAATTACTTTGTGAGAGAAGAAGGCTAAAGGGCCCTGTTTATTCTTCGTGCATCCGTAGTGTTGATTTACATACGAGCATGTTTGAGCCCATAGTGGTATTAGTTGACACTTGTTTTCTGGAAATAAAGATGTCTAGTAGTACCTCCTGGTTTTTATGACATCAAATCAAAATGTTAATTCTCTCCTGATTCTGAATGATGTCCTAGACTCTGGCACACCTACAAATACTGTGTGACACTGAGAATGGATCTAATAATGAATTCATGTTCTCTTTGACATTGTTTATCTGCAAAGGCAAGGTGAGATGGGTGAGATGAACAGGAGCTCTTCGCATTTCACCACAACTACTCTGCAGAAGCCACAACCCAGAAATGTTGCCATTTCTTTTCCATTTCCTGCAAGGTTACCTGTCAAGTATCTAATCACTTAACTCCAAGCTCCCCTGTCTGACCTGCACTCTGGAGTGTCTGTAGGAAGCAATATTGCTGGTGGTAGAAGGAGGCTCTTTTTAAATGCACAGTCTTTTAACTGATGTTGAAGATACGTTGATTGGGTGCGTTTAGCAGAGCTTTAAGAAACACTTTAAATGATAGCTTCTAGCTCTTCCCAAGTTACCCAAAATCAGTCTTACTCAATTTTCCTCCTTACTCTTGCTGAACTTAACAGGAGTAATGGGTTACGCTTGTGCCACGTAAAAAGAACAGGCATGAGAACGGAGAGGCACAGTCCTTCCCACAGATAAGACCTTGATGAAAGTTAACCCATGCAGGAAGATGTACGCTGGCCTCCTTAACTCAGCGAGAACAGGCAAGATATGCAAGGCCCAGAACAGCAAGACAAAGGATCATCAATTTTTACACTTCTCTTCTTCTGCTCTTGAGGGATCCCAGTGTATTAGGAAGCATACTGTATTTGTCCAACCTCCTTTCCTTCAGATCTCAGCATACGTTTGTTCTTGATGCCTGTGCTGAGCATACAGGTTTGCTTGGCTCTGACACACAGTGTTATTTAACTCCGTATGTTTTGTGCATAAATGTTTCCACAGTGGTTCTCCAAGTTGGTTTAGTGACTGATAGGAATGGTTGGACTCGATGATCCGGTGGGTCTCTTCCAACCTGGCGATGGTTCTATGATTCTATGATTCTATGATTCTATGATTCTATGATTCTATGATTCTATGATCTCAGATACCCAAAGGAAGGTCTAGGATAACTCTCTAGCCAGCTCCCCATGGGGACAATGCTACATGGGAAGCCATAAACTTTAATTACAACACTAATCCTAACCCTCCTTATGTAGAGTTTTCTTGCATAAAACTGTCCCATGTATAGTTCTTCTCCACAGACAGTTGGTCATGGAAAGTTGTCTGCTGAATGATCTCTTCTTTGTAGTTGTGTGCCATATGGTCTATTCCAGGAAGATAAAAAAGAGAGACTTTATATTGCCTTCTATATCCACAACAATTCAAAGAACAGTTTGTTTCCTCCATACTCAGACACCATTATTTCATGCTTCTTTGGGTTGAGGTCACAAACTTATTCACAATATTACTCCCCCATGGAGCCCCTACATGAATTATTTTGTATTTAATTTACGCTTTTTAATGTTATGCTTGTTGGAATACTCCTAATTACAACTGAATTGCTTAGTGCATGAATATAGAAAACTGATCAGATACATGAATTTTTGATACTACATCTCCAGTCATATGTAGGTTTGTATCATTTTTTTGCTGTTTTACTGGGCTTTGGAGTCTGTTTTTTGTTGTTGGGTTGGGGTGCTTTTTTTAGTCTTAGGAGAAGAATGAGAAATAAGAGGTGAAAGAGATTGTAAGAGTCTAATTTAAAAAACACATTTAGGTTAAAGGAAAAAAAAAGCAATTTCTTCTATAAATTCCAGTCTGCCTCATTTGATCATATCTCTGATTACTAATTGACTGGAATAACATAACAGCTGTATTTGTGCACAGAAATGATGGAGTCAATGATGGCAAAAAGATGTTACAGATCTCATAACTGCAATTAACTACCTGTTGAATAGACTCTCTCTTACCAATTCTCTTCTTGAGGATGTCAAGAATGTCAGAGATACAAAGGTCACTTTTCTTCCATTAAATGTGCTGTAAAGGTGGCTCATTCACACCTTCATATGACTCACTTCGAAGTTTTTTGCTGCTTGGAAGAGAAGGAGAGAAAATATTTTGCATGAGAATTCACAGGTACTCTATTTCAAACACTTCTACTAACAGTCACTTACACTAACATGATTAAAACTCAAGAGAAGAAGAGAAATACATGAACTGTCCCAACAAAGGTATCCCACAGAAATTCAAGTTGTTTCAGCCAAGGGTAAAAGCACAAACTGTCAGAGGTTTATTTTCTAGCCCACAGGTGAGGGCTGGAGAGAGACTGCAGTGGAGCCTCCCCCCAGTTAGTGGATTTATAGTGCCTCTTAAAGTTCTCTGCATAGTCTGCTTAGTTAGTCTCCCTGCTTGTGCAGGGAGAGTCAAGTTTCCGCCTTATTTTCTGGCTGAAAAGCCAAGAAAGAGATGATGACAAATAACTCCAGCAGTTCTCATGCAATTGCAAAGTTCATAACTGTGACAGTGCAGCAGAAGTAAAGTGTTTGCTACCATAAAGCGCTGCCAGCACTTCACACAACCAAAGAAAAATAAAGAAAAAATATAAAGAAAGATAGTAACTTGTTAGTGGTTTTTTGGTTTTGATGGGTGCAAAAAGGAGGTCTATGAGGGAGAAATAAAAAGGCATAGTGACTCAAGGGTTAAATTATTGTTTTGAGAAAAATTTACTAAAAATTACATTAAACAAAAATCAGTCTGCGCTACTAAACCTCATCTGCCACTAAGAACTTACTGCTGACATCATGACTATATAAATTACAAAGTTCTACATGTGACATAAAGATTATATTACTAGCATATGAAAAAAAAATTAACTTCTGATTTTTTAATTCAGGATGAACTGCTATTACAATACTAGGTACACATAGCAAAACAACACCAGCAGTTTGCCTTCTTGTTACTTTTACACCAACAAATGCAAAAACATTAGTTTCATCAAAAACTCATGGATACACAAAGCCACTTTAAGAAGGGTTGTAGCTTTGATTTCATTCTTGTAACCCACAATGTGTTATGGATTTTATTTTAGCTGAAGTACAGAATCAAGTTTTTTGCATTTTGCTGCTGTAAATCCAGGGGTAAAATCCTGGCTTCTCTGAAGTCAATAGGAAAACTCCCATGGATTCACTGGGGCCAAGATTTAATCCTGTGTCTGTAATCAATCATTAAAATGTAGCAGGGTCCAATGAGTGACTACACCAGAAAAAAATTACAGCAAAATACTTGGAGTAGTTTGCAAATGTTTTGGTGACTTGAGACTTGGGCATTAATGCCTCTCCTAGTTACTCCTAGAAAAACATTTACAAAACTTGTACTTGTTTATAGGTGAGTTCCAGATTGGATATTCTAAGCATATGCCGTATTTGACATTAAAAAACAGATCCGTTTTAACTTTGTCTCTTCCTGAATGATTTGCTTTTCGCTTTTGTAAGTTTCTTTTACACATTTTGTTCTTTGGTTGAAAAGGAGAAACATTCAAATACCTTCACTTCTGAAAGGGAGACATTCATTAATCTTAAATGATAAAGCAAGAAAATATGACAGGTAAATGTTTGCAAGTCATGTATTTTATTTTACACTGCATTAAGTTTGTCTCCAACTTTAGCGTAGTAGTATGAAAAAAAAGAAATTACATATGTAACCAACAGAAAATTGAGAAGTAGGACAACAGACAAGGTACATGCCATGAACCCTGATTTTCTCTTCTCCTCCCCCTCCTTTCAGTTCAAGCAACACACTCCATGCTCCAAAGGTAGTTAAATTGGCAATGTAATACTCAAAATGAGCAAATTAAAAAGGTTTCCAAAATACAAGATACATGAAAGGCAGTGAAAGCTCCAAGGAGAGGGTTTTCTTACATATTAAATAAGTTACGTATTCGCATATAGCTGAACTTCAGCTTATAGCAACACTAGCAACCAAATTAACATGTTATGTACATAAACAAGAAATCCCAATTCAGACTTACCTAATACAGAATAATACAGTGAATAATTCCTTGTTTTGAAAATGAAGTATTTAATTCACAAGAGCAGAAATAAAAGTAAATTCCTCATATATTTGTCCTCATAAAAGTCTCTCAAGTCCCCAAAAATAAATTACAAGAAAGCATGGGTGGATGGTGGTCTATGTGAACTAATAACAGGGAAGCATAGAAATTAAACCTCATCCTTCTGGCTCAATAAAAGCCCACTATAAATTCAAGGGAATTCTACCTGAATAACCACCATATGAACCAGGCACAGAGTACCCATCATCCCCACTCATATGTCTGGAACAGCCATATCAGAGCCTGAACTAAAATCGGAATGGGGAATAAAACAGCCATCCGTATTCTCTGCTACTAGAAAAAGATGTATGCACTTCAATATCCAGGACAGATTACCTAGGACCTTTAAGCAAACAGCACCACTAAAAATCATTCAACTATAACAAGGCTGACTAGAAACATCTTTAGGAAATACAGTAAAAAGAGAGAATTTGTTGTTCTGAAGCTGTAATTCTAAATAGTTTCAAGTATTGTTTTAGTAGCAAAGATAAATAGCTAATGCAGGAGAGAAAACTAACACTACTCTTGCCAGAAGATCCAATAACACTCAGCACACGCATGAAATAAACAGTGCTGTAAAGATCACAGGATTAGAAAGCAAATTAAATGGCAACACAGCTATAGAGCTGTTTTTCTTTAGGAAAAATACCTGGGAAAACACAGAAATGTAGTAGTGTATTTTTGTGCAGGAGAGTAGAAAAAAAAGAACATAATTCCAACTGATTGAGACATCAATTTGTTTGTGGAAAGCCCTAAGAGATGGCAAGAAGCCTGCTGGAAACACAAAGGGAAAAAGGCTTACTCTGAAATCCTAGGCTTGGTGATGCTCATACAAGTTTTACTATTAACTGTTGACTCGGTGTTCACACCCCAGTTCTTCCCCACTGGGGGACACGCACCCGGTAAGATGATCAGAAACAGTGAAGAAGTGCTATGAGCTACTAAAATGTATGGAAAGATAAACGCCAAGGCCACTGATGACTCAGGAATGAAATTGCAAAGAGAAAGTTTGTCTAGGTGTCTGTTGCTATTAAATTTTTCTAGAAGAGAAAGACTCTGGGTGTAATTTTGGAATCAGGAGTTGAGCATTTCCTAAGGAGCCACGTTTCTTTTGGAAGTGTTGGGCTTGAAAGAGTAGCAGAAAACAGCCAGGCAAATAATGAGATGTAGTACGTGGGGACATCTTTAGGGAATCCAAGAAGAAACACAACTGATCAAAACTTACAGGGATATTATCAGATACTTGGCTGTACCAAAGTCATCCTTCTTCAGAGATGGTGAATGCTACCATCTAATTATATTTTTGTTTGCCATATTTAGAGAAACACATGACAGGTTTTCACACTTTGAACGTTTTTTTTCAGTGCGTATAAGCACTGGTTTGTACTTTTGTAGAATTATGTTTAAAAAGCAATATGAAAACTAAACTACACAAAATTGTTCAATCTGAGAAAAGTTCCATTGTAAACTGAAGGAAGGCATCTTTAATCTTTTATTTTAAGACAGCTCTTAAAAGCTCCTATCTCATTATATAGATTATTTTTTTTAAACGTGCAGCAGTTTTTTTTGAAGTATATATGGACTGTGCCTGCACAGACATAGCCCGTATGGGGTAATGCGAACTGTGAGCCAAGCCTTGTATCAGAGATATTAACACAACTGATTACGTTGATGGAGTGAAGCCACTATTTTTATCTCACCTGAGATAAGGCACACAAGATAAAATTTTCTGTTCAAAAGGCAAGGGATAAAATTTAAATTTTAAATGGGGGGCAAGGGGAAGGAAAGAAACATTTATTTTAAAGATAGAGCAGCAGTAAGACTAAAAGGGAGGGAAATTTGTATTAGGTACATTCTGTGTCTAGAAAGACACACCAGGAGGGAGACAGAGCACCTACCTCTGTTGGGGCTGGGAGCTGTAGAGCCAGCTGAGGCTGCGCAGCTACACATGAGGCTGCTTGTGGCCCAAGGCACCATGGCGCAACCAGTGTCCATCTTAAAGCAATTAATAAAACCTCTTAATCCCCTTATCCTACAGAGCACGCAAAGCACATTTGCCAAAGACGACTAATAATAGCTCCCTGGCACCATTCCTACCCACTGTGGCTGCTGCTCCATGCCCCTCCAGCTCCTGCAGCCTACAGGGAGGCACCATCAAAGCCCAGCAACTATAACAGACTTAAAGTTTGGGAGCTGCAAGATTTTTTACCAAAAATTGCTTTCCTTTATCTTTGGTGCCTTTCCATCTAGGTGTCTAAAGAACAAGAGCCAGATGTTTGTTGCACTGAATTTTTATCACAGGAGCTGTGCTTAACTTTGACAGATCCTTCATTTTCCAGGCATATATCTTCTCCTGTTGTTTCAGAGCTTGTGAGGCTCCAGATCAGAGTAGAGTGTGAGTTTCTCTGCCTCTGCTGTATCTGAGGCTGAAGGTGAAAACGTGCAAAAGTTTGTATGCTCAGCCAAACACGAAGCTGACAGGCGGTTGATCGGTATGTAACCCCTGTGATACACAGATTGCTGGGATCTCTGCCTGCTGCCAATTCTAATGTTTAAAAGCAAAGCTGTGGCTCCTCTGAAAACAGCAGTAAAATTTCTGGTGGTTCATGTAGGGGTGAGATTTCACCCCTGAGCTGGATGATGGGAATACTCACTGATCTGCCTCATCTCTGGGCTTCAAGCACACAAACCCACAGGCAACATCCTCATTCTCAGCTACTGGTAGAGTGACATAAGGCAGACTTTTCAGCCATGAAACATTAGCTTTATTGCAACTTTCAGAGCAAAAAGTAACTCCCCGCTTTTGCATTAGCTTCCCTAATTTAATCTCCTCAAAGACGGGAAACAAAAATTAGATAAACAGAAGTCCTAGATATAAATGTCAAACAAAACCACCCAAAGAAACCTGCTAGGAAGCACAGAGTAACAGAGCGTTTGATTGTTATGTGGTGCTGATTTTTAACCTGGCATACTCAAATGAGCTCCCCTTTCAATTGTTACCCTAGCTGCAACATCTTGTTGCTGCTATTTTCGGTAATGTCACTAACCACAGCAGCTAAAAGAACTGCAGTTTTTAAGCTAAAATGTTAATAATACTTGAATCAGACCCTCAGCTACAGAAGTCAGAGTAGGTGCATTGATTTCAGCACAGTTATAAGAACTACTCCTGATTAATGTACCGAAGTCACAAAATAGTTTTAATTAGATAACTTCATAAAGTAGATCTTACAGACTTGCCTGCATCTAAGACAGAGAAAAGCGGTAAAACCTTGAGAACATAAACCACTTGATTTTTCTTTCACAAATAAAATCTGCTATATTTTCAGCACATTCTCCACCCCAGTGTTATTTCACAAACAGGAGACATTCTAGCAGGCAGTCCCTCCCCAACTTCTCCAGTAAAGCTGTACAACGTACATGATTTATCACCAGGTTATTCAGGAATGTCCTTAGTAGATGCATCTTACCATTTTCAAGATACAGGTTAAAACTCAGGCTCTGTTTCATCTCTAGTGGTAACAAGTTCTGTAGCTGCAGGCCTTCCGTTAAGAATGCTTGTGCTGTTCCCGACCAGTTACATCACCTCATTCATCCCAATTACATATACTGTAGCTGATGTAGTGCTTTAATAATTTGTTTTATTTGTGCACTGATTAAAAATTTCTAGATCAAACGTTTAATGAAAAGCTCTCCAACCTGACAGGTTTGCTGCTGAATGCAGTCATTTACAACTCAAACCTTATAATAACCAGAGCAAGTGGTGGAGAAGTTGTTCATGCCAAATGCTCAGCAACTGACACATATAATCTTATATCTTTTCATTCAGATCTTTTTAAAAAAAAAAAATCTGAGACCCAATTATATTGGTTGTAACTGTTCTGAAATGAATGGTGGCAGGAACTAATACTTGTTTATTTTCTTTCCTGACAAGTGCTCTGAATAAAAACAGTTTCTAGACATGATGGAATGACTTTTCCTATGACTCAGACACACTCAATGAAATAAGGTTTGAAGAAACTGGAGTTTGTTTCTGTCTAACAATAGTAAGTGAAAATACCCAGAACTTTTAAGTATTTACACCATTTAGAAATGTTGGACTAAAAACTACACAGGGAGGCCAAAAAGTCTCCAGCAAACACGCTTTTGCCCTATGCTTTTTCATCTGAATGAGATATTGCACTTATTCACTCAGGCTTATTTCAATTTAATGAATTTCTCTTTTCAGTTTGATTTTCTATTTCATTTTTAATTTACAAGTGCCACTTAAAGTAAACAGTAGTATTTCCAGCTGGTAACGTATTTAATGTTCTTCACAGCTCCAGGGCAAATTGAAGTTTTAAAATATACTACTGAGTAATAAAGGAAAGGCACATAAAAACTTCATGTTTATTTCCATGTTGCAAAGCTCTAATTAGCACACTTTTTGCACACTGCTTAGCTCCCAGCACTTCAGTTCTTTCAGCTTTTCTAGGAGTAAGTTACCTAGTTTGGCTCTGTTTTACAGTAGTTATCCTAAAATTTTGTTATTGCTCTGCAGAAACCAGTTTAAAAGAAACTAAACACCAGTGAATATTATTTGAAAACTTGGTAAAGTGTCTGCTGAAAAGAGAAATCTATCTGGTAATTTAAGTACAGTAATTGCAAAAGCTTGAAAAACCTCTCGGAACATAGATTTACTTTTTAAAAGTAGTTGATTAAATCCTTCTGTCTATATTCTCCCCTTATCCTTAACAATACAAGCATATTTTGTAATCTCAGGAAATCATTCAGGCTGCCAATTGTACTCCTGCAGCTGTAATTAAAGGCACTCGGCCTTTCATCTCACGTCTTGGGGGTCAAAATATGCAAGATGTATAAGTTGCAGAGCACACCCCTTTGTATTTTCTTGCTGACTCTATCTGTGGCCCGTCTGCTCGAGCACTGCAATCCCACAGTCAGTATTTCCAACCCAAACTGCATCTCTGAGCAGCTTTTTGAAGCACGCACCGAAGCATTAAGCTCTACCGAAGAACCGAAGTCACGTCGATAACCCAGTTTGGGGATGGTTAGAACGCATTGGCAATAATACTCCTCGGTAAAGAAGGGATGTATTTGTAGGGGCAGGCTCTCCCCGGGGTTGGGGCACGTTTATTTTTTAAAAGGACGGTAGGAGAGAACGTGCGTTTGGCTCTTCCCTGCCTGCCGGGCCATTCCTCATCGGAGGGCTCCCTCTAGAGGGGCTGCCGGCCGCCGCTCCCCTCCAGCATCACCTCTCTCCTCTCCCGCATCACCTCTCTCCTCTCCCGCATCACCTCTCTCCCACATCTCCACTCTCCTCTTCCCGCATCACCTCTCTCCCACATCTCCACTCTCCTCTTCCCGCATCACCTTTCCTCTCCCGCATCACCTTTCTCCTCTTCCCGCATCACTGCTCTCCTCTTCCCGCATCACCTCTCTCCTCTCCCACATCACCTCTCTCCCACATCACCACCTTCCTATTCCCGCATCACCGTTCTCCTCTTCCCGCATCACCTCTCTCCTCTCCCGCATCACCGCTCTCCCACATCACCACCTTTCTATTCCCGCATCACCACTCTCCTCTTCCCACATCACCGTTCTCCTCTTCCCGCGTTACCGCTCTCCTCTTCCCGCATCACCGCTCTCCTCTCCCACATCACCGCTCTCCCACATCACCACCTTCCTATTCCCACATCACCACTCTCCTCTTCCCACATCACCGTTCTCCTCTTCCCGCATTACCGTTCTCCTCTTCCTGCATCACCTCTCTCCTCTCCCGCATCACCGCTCTCCTCTTCCCACATCACTGTTCTCCTCTTCCCGCATTACCGTTCTCCTCTTCCCGCATCACCTCTCTCCTCTCCCGCATCACCGCTCTCCCACATCACCACCTTCCTATTCCCGCATCACCGCTCTCCTCTTCCCACATCACCGTTCTCCTCTTCCCGCATTACCGCTCTCCTCTTCCTGCAATACCACTCTCCTCTCCCACATCACCGCTCTCCCACATCACCACCTTCCTATTCCCGCATCACCGCTCTCCTCTTCCCGCATTACCGTTCTCCTCTTCCTGCATCACCGCTCTCCTCTTCCCGCATCACCTCTCTCCTCTCCCGCATTACCGTTCTCCTCTTCCCACATTACCTCTATCCTCTTGCTGCATCACCGCTCTCCTCTTCCTGCATCACTTCTCTTCATGCATCTACACTTCCCTCTGCCACATCACCTCTCCCGTCTCCTGCATCACCTCTCATCTCTCCCACATCACCTCTCCCCTCTCCCACATCGCTGCTCTCCTCTCCCGCATCACTGCTCTCCTCTCCCGCATCGCTGCTTTCCTCTTCCTGCATCACCCGCTCTCCTCTCCCACATCATCACTTTCCTCTTCCCACATCACTGCTCCCCTCTTCCCGTATCACCTCTCTTCTCTTCCCACACCACCACTTTCCTCTTCCTGCATCAGCACTTTCCTCTTCCCACATCACCACTCTCCTCTCTCGCACCACCTCTCCCATCTCCCACATCACCATTCCCCTCTTCCACACTGCCACTCCTCTCTCCCACATTTCCACTCTCCTCTCCCATAACACCGCTCCCCTCTTTCCTGCTCCCCTCTCCCGCATCGCTCAGCTCTTCAGTACAAAAGTCATAGCAGATATGATGGGGCAGCAGAAAGGAGAAGCTGAGGGGCAGCAAATTGCTGCTGTTGGCCTCAGGCTCTGCTAGGGAAGGTTTAGGCTGGACATTAGGAAAAAAATTTCACCGAAAGGGTCATTGGGCACTGGCAGAGGCTGCCCAGGGAGGGGGTTGAGTCACCTTCCCTGGAGGTGTTTAAGGGACGGGTGAACCAGGTGCTGAGGGACATGGTTTAGTGATTGATAGGAATGGTTGGACTCAATGATCTGGTGGGTCTTTTCCAACCTGGTGATTCTATGATTCTATACGATACTTGAGATATTTTCAAGTAACTGTAAACCTGTTCTGCAATAGCAACATAACACTGCATAGGTATCCACTACTCAGGTGGTTATTCATCCTCTGGAAGAGCACCGCGCCCTCCACCATCTACAGAGGTGGGTGAAGAGCTTCAGACATACAGGATAGTGGAGATGAATCTCACTGGTAGTTTATATAATACCTGCACTTAACTAATCTGTTGCTTAAAGTCTGATCTCTCTACACCAATAGACTTGGCCACTTGCAAGTAAGAATGCAACATTGCTTACTTAGCATACATCTCCCTTAGGCACAAGGCAGGCACATCCCACTAGCCTTCATTAAGCTGGTCTGTCTGCATGGAGGGGTACAGACTCTGTGCAAGCATCCTAGCCCTGTCCTGAAACCCCACATGGGCTCTGAGTTCAGCCTCTCACTAGGACGTATTGGCTCAGCCAGAACATAATGCTGACACGACTATGTGACTTTGTTAATCATTAGCCCAAACCTCTGCACCATACCTGTATCCAGTCTAAAGCAGACAGAGATATGGACCAGAATTGTTACCTCGAGTTTATAAAGCTGACTAGCTTGGATCAGTGCACGCCTGATCCTGCATATAAGTTACACCACAGAGTGCCACAGATGGAGCTACTCCAAAGACCATTTCAACAACATCGTTGAAAGAAAAAACAAAGCCTCAGAAATCTGGCTTTCTTCTGGGCCTATCTTCTTTTCTTATCTGTCTTCAATTAAATAAGTGCAGTTATTTTCTGTTTACTTATAGATAACATTTTTGTTATGCCAGAGTTTTATTACACATTGTTCAGCTTCCAGAGAACAAAAGGAGTGCGTTTATAGAA
Organism: Clamator glandarius; assembly: GCA_033459285.1. Classification (NCBI taxonomy): domain Eukaryota; kingdom Metazoa; phylum Chordata; class Aves; order Cuculiformes; family Cuculidae; genus Clamator; species Clamator glandarius. Next base: position 6,911,451 of record JAUNZM010000266.1, read on the forward strand.
CTCTTACCTATAATTAGTGTCACCCAGTTAAACAAGGAACCTCTATTTTAGAATTGCCAAAGCTGTCATGCCTTTTTTCAAAATAAATTTCAGTGATGGACTACTTGAGCCACAGTTTTCTCAAAAAGTAGCATGAAAATGTGTTACTACTCTAGACCTGCTATTCTAACCAACCGTATCAGGTGGCAGGCTCTGCCCACAGTTGCCAGAGCTAGGAAAATGCTTCCTCTATAATATTTCCACTTAATTATTCTTGTACTTTTCAATAATTGTGTGTCATAAAATCATGGCATATAGTCGATTTGGATTAGCTTTATCCTACCAGGTTATGACAGACTTTCAGCCTAGCCATTAATCTGCCGTCATAAGTTTTGGAATCGTAGAGATGTGAGAGCAAGTCGTATTTAAATTGGGAAAGTATACTTTTTATGAGTCTACATTTAATTAGAATTCCAATAAAAGTGACACATCCATTTGAGGCAAGCTTAATATGCTGAGTTTTAACTTTTCTTCAAAATACTTTTCTCTTAAAGAGAAATTTCTGCAAAGAAAAGCAATATTTTGTCCAGATATAACAATCTTCTCAGCCTTTCCCAAGGAAATACAGCCCCCAGGGTGAAGGCCCCAACGGATACTGCCATTCAAAAGGAGACTGGGAGGTTGTTGAACAACTCAGCTTGGGTCTATCACTTCCCCGTGCGTGTTAACTCACCTGCTGCTGCACTACGTGTGTGATAAGTGGACCAAGCTTCACCAAGACAAGTGTGACTGGGCTGGGTTATTTGTATGAGCTGGCGGTAGATTTCTCCATGACCCACACATCCTCTTCTCCACTCTACGTACCTCTCCTCCCTGCTTCATTCGGATCTCAGAGAGCCTCTGGCTAATGCTGCTGCATCACCCACTGCCCAGGATACTCCTTGCAGATGAAGGAGCAGGAAGAAGGGGATGAGGATGAGTTTGGGTGGCAGGGGACATAGGCAGAAGAGGCAAGCCACAGACACAGAAAGCATGTAGAAGTCAGCTCTGCTCCTACCTGCTTCCACAAGGTACTAGGTTCCCCAGAATGCATTTCCTTGTTCTTCAAATGAAGACATGGGTTGGTTTCCAGCCTTGTCAACCACTCCTTGCCAAGAAAATGGGATTCTGATCCCCCGGGAGTCATGGAAGCAGCCTCTGTTTTTCATGGCCAGTCTACCAACTCCCACAATTCTTTCTTATATTCCTGGCCAAGGCAAAAAATGGCTTCTCCATCTAAAGGACTTCAGCTCAATCTGTCTACATGTTTAAAATGCTCACACTAAACTCACCATCTGACTACCAGACCTTTAATTCCTTGTATGGAAGGACACAGGCTATCAGCCTCACCATCCTCAGCAAGTCCAATACATTTTAATTTGTGTGAACCAAAATAACCTATAAAACCGATGCATTTTTAAACAATTCTAACAGGATGGATAATATTTGCTGGTTTACAGCAGCTAGTACTTTTTCCTATTTAAATTTATTTTTATTAAAAAAAGAAGCCTGGTTAAAGTTACATTTGATTTTATAACACCCTACATTAAGGCCAAGATTTAATACCTGAAAGCTATTTACGTATGCTTTAAAAATATTCTGAATCAATGAGCTCTCCTTAAACTCCAATGAGATAAAAGGTGCTATTCTTTAGTTATATGTAGTTAAGGAAACTTTTGAGGTCAGCTCACCCTATATGTATATTGCAAAGTCATACACTACATTAAATATTTACATTATTTTCAGTCTTGGCAATCAACCAAGTTCTCATATTTGCATTTCTCCTGATGGAAAGCAGTTCCAGACTCTGTTGTATATTAAAAAAGAAGTTTACCTGAATCTGCCCTGAGCATTTAAGTTAGCTCACAGTAGCATGAAGAATCTTTACTTCATTTGCACTGCTGAGAAATGTGAGAGACAGTTAAAAAAAAAAAAAACAAGATTTCCCTGTTGAAACCATTGAACATCCTTCATTAGGATCAGATATTGCAGAAAAGGCATTCACTTTTCAAAGGCATGAGAAGACACAGAGACTGCAGAGAGTGTGGTTTTTGTTGAGTTCATCCCTCATTGATTACTCTGAAAGTGGCTGAGCACTTTCAGAAATCCTTCTGAGGAGAGAGATTACCTTACATGATTCTTAAGATACCATGCCTGTGATGTACAGACCTAGTCTGTGATATCATTGTGGTTTCTTTCACAGAGTCATGAGCTTCATTAATTTTACATGTGAAACAATGATTTAGTAAGTTACCTTCTTTACTCCATATTTTCTGACAAGTAAATTACTAAAATTAATAATGTTAGCTTTTGAACAGTAACAGCCAAGTTACAGTTTCCATCTAAAAGTAGCCTGATGAAGTCACCAGTAAAAATTACAATTCAGTAAATAAGAATTGCTTGATCTGCTATTTCTTCAGATCAGAAAATTAAACATTGAACTATTTAATCGCTTAAATAATTTAATAATTTAATTGCTTAAATCTGGCCAAGGATGTCAAGAACAATAAGAAAAGGTTCTATAGATATGTCAGTGACAAAAAGAAGACTAGGGAGAATGTGGGCCCTCTCCAGGAAACAAGAAAGGACCTAGCTGCCCAGGATATGGAGAAGGCTGAGGTACTTAATGGCTTTTTTTGCCTTAGTCTTCATTGGCAAGGACTCAAGCTAAACTAGCCAAGTCACAGAAGGCAAAGGAAGGGACTGGAAAATTGAAGAGCTGCCCACTGTAGGAGAGGATCAGGTGAGAGACCATCTAAGGACCCTGAAGGTGCACAAGTCCATGGCACCTGATGAGATGCATCCACAGATCCTGAGGAAACTGGCGGATGAAGTTGCTAAGCCACTACTCATTATGTCTGAGAAGCTGTAGCAGTTCAATGAAGTCCCCACTGATTAGAAAAGGGGAAATATGACTCCTGTTTTTTTAAAAAGGAAGACTGAGGGAACTACAAGGCAGTCAGTCTCATCTCTGTGACAGGCAAGATCATGGAGCAAATCCTCCTGGAAACTCTGTTGAGGCATGTGGAAAATAAGGAGGTGACTGGTGACAACCACTATGGCTTCACCAAAGGCAAACTCTGCCTGACAAATCTGGCGGCCTTCTACGACAGGACTACAGTATCGACGGGTAAGGGAAGAGTAGCTGACGTCACCTACCTGGACTGGTGCAAAGCATCTGACAGTGTCCCACACAATATTCTTGTCTCTAAATTTGAGAGACATGGATTTGACAGATGGACCACTCGGCGGATAAAGAATTGGGTGGATGGTAGCACTAAAAGATTTTTGATCAATGGCTCAATGTTCAAGTGGAGAACAGCAACGAGTGGTGCTCTGCAGGTGTCGGGTTTGGGACCAGTGTTGTTTAACATCTTCGTCGCAGTCATGGACAGTGGGATTCCGTGCACCCTCAGCAAGTTTGCCAATGACACCAAGCTGTGTAGTGCAGTCAACACACTGGAGGGAAAGAATGTCATCCAGAGGGACCTTGACAAGCTTGAGAGGTGGGTCTGTGCTAACCTCATGAAGTTCAAATTGAATTGATCCCTGAGGAACACCACTGGTGACCAGTCGCCATCCAGATGTAGCCCCATTCACTACAAATCTTTGAGCTCTGTTCTTCAGCTGGTTCTTCACCCAGTGCACCACACATCTGTTCATCTCACAGATGAACACCTTGACCTGGAGGATGCTGTGTGGGACACTATCAAAGCTTTACTAAAATCCAGAAAATCTACTGCCTTCCCTTCATTCACTGATGCCTGAGCAGTTTGTCTTGGAAAAAAAAAGATTATAAAACAAGAGATAATGAGAACAGTAACACTCCATCACACCAAAGGTCCATCTAGACCAATACTTGGTCTCCGAAGTGGCCAACTATAAACATCTAAAGGACAGTATAAGAGCAGTTTGAGTCCTCTTCTGTCAAGGTCCTGCGGTGCATATAGACCTCAATGGCTAAGACTGGCATCCCCAGGGGCTTTCATCCACATAGTCTCTTATCAAGGGCCGAGGCCACATGCTTCAGCTCAGCCTGGGACCTTCAGTCCTTGCTTGAGCAAGGCTGTAGGTGTGTCTAGATGTTTCTGACCCTGTCTCCTGGATGGGCCTGGGACCTGTGCTGCAGAGAGCTGCTCTTCTGGATGCTCTCAGACCTAGGTCACAGCTTGTCATGCATAATGCATTGAACAGCAGAATTTATTCTGTTCCCTGTGCTCGTGATGGAGTTGAATAATGACAAGACCGTTATTTGACTGAAATGCCAAGGGCTTTTCAGCTCCAAAAACATTTTCAAGGACACAAATCAGAAAGGTTTCAAGTGGTAACAGCATTTGATTTGATTGGATTTGATATGATTTTTCAGAATCTGTTTCAGAGCCAATGCTCACACTAATACAATGTTCAGGTGTAGCCAGGAGCCGGCTGATGTTTAGCTTCAGCTTAGCTTGGAAAAAAAATCACTTGTAGTCTGGCAAAGAGAAGCCACAGAGCTACAGAAGGTAGCAGCAGGAATACAGGCCAAGCAGTCCCTTTTTCCTGAAAAGTGAGGATTGAAGAGTGAGAATTGGTACCGATCACACACAAAAGAAGAAGAGGTATGTGGTACCATGGAGGTTTTTCAGAGGTATGGCCCATATTGATGACAACTGTACTTTTTTACTTCAAAAAACTCTACTGTGCTTCTTTGCCTGCTGTGTGCTCTCCTGCTGCCTGGTGCTTGTATTCCATGCAGAAAAAGCTGGGAACTGGCAGCGCCTGATGGAGCAGCCACCCTGGAGCCCTTTTGCACAAGCCAGAACAGCCAAGGTGTTGGCCCAGGTGGCCAAGAAGGCCAATGGCATCTTGGCTTGTATGAGAAACGGCGTAACCAGCAGGTCCAGGGAGGTTATTCTCCCTCTGTACTTGGCACTGGTGAGACCGCACCTCGAGTACTGTGTTCAGTTCTGGGCCCCTCACCACAAGAAGGATGTTGAGGCTCTGGAGCGAGTCCAGAGAAGAGCAACAAAGCCGGTGAAGGAGCTGGAGAACAGGCCTTATGAGGAGCGGCTGAGAGAGCTGGGGGTGTTTAGCCTGGAGAAGAGGAGACTGAGGGGAGACCTTATTGCTCTCTACAACTACCTGAAGGGAGGTTGTGGAGAGGAGGGAGCTGGCCTCTTCTCCCAAGTGACAGGCGACAGGACAAGACGAAATGGCCTCAAGCCAGAGGAGATTCAATCTAGACATCAGGAAAAAATTTTTCAAGGAAAGGGTCGTTGTGGACTGGCAGAGGCTGCCCAGGGAGGGGGTTGAGTCACCTTCCCTGGAGGTGTTTAAGGGACAGGTGACCAAGTGCTGATGGACATAGTTTAGTGATTGATAGGAATGGTTGGACTCGATGATCTGGTGGGTCTTTTCCAACCTGGTGATTCTATGATTCTATGAAATGGAGCCAAGGGAGAGCAGAGCTCGCTCCCACTATAAACTTGCAACAGGAAAGAGAACCCTGGAGAACCAGGGCATGAGTGGAGCCTCGGCGGTAAAAGAGCAGCGGGCAAGAGCCTCACGGAAGGTCCCTGGCAAGGGGCTGTGCTCAGCGCTACAGAGGACAAGAAGCATCCCCTGGGATGCCATGAAGGCCCACTCTAGAAGTCAAGAAAGCTTCCTCCCCCTGGATGAGGGGCACTTTCACAGCTCGTAGGTGATACTTTAACCTTTCTAAGAGATATTTGCCTATCTTATTTTGTGGGAAGGCCTTCAGATATTACCTAAACCCCTGGAAAATCTCTTTTCTCTTTAGGATTCAGTATTCTTAGTTCTGAAAGAGTAAGCAAGGTACTGTAATTATCATTTTGTATGGTATAATCATACTTTCCTGGTATAAAATATTCAGAGTAAAGAAATAAATTTTAAAATCTTTTGGTTTTAAACCCACACATTCCACAGTGGTTGTTGGTTGGTTGGGTTTTTTTATTCTCCAGAAGTGATATCTACTGAAGCCATCTCTGCTGCCAATTCTCAAAGACATTCTAGCAGACAGGCTGGTTTTGGGCTGGGCTTCCTCATTTGTAGCAATTACCAAGTAACTTTCTGAAGCCTACTATGAACCCAGGCAAGAACCACTGGTTAATCAGCAGCACCCTGGGAGGAAGATTTCTCAAAGCCATCTAAGCTAAAAAGCTATTTAGAAATGCAAAAGATTGCACAGACTGAATCACCCAACGGATGTACACGTAATCAAAGAAACAGAATGAGGTCAGGAAAAAACAACTCTGGAGGAACTGTGGGGAAGTAATGACATGCTTTAGGCACTGAGGAGAATAGCTTTTATCTGCATTATCAGAAAAAAAGAGTTAGAGCCCTGCAGCCTGGATTCTGACTTTCACTCCTGAGCAAGTAAGAGGGCATGACCTTAAACAGCTTCAAACCCGTGAGTTATGACACTACGACACACTGCAATGAAAACACCTAGGAAGACTTTAATACTTCACAGACAAACCTAGAAAACCTTTCTGCTCTCCCCTGCACATAAATATTTACCCTCCAGTGCTATACTACTCCTATGAGTAGTTGTCCCTTTCGGCAGTCTGACCTGATGGTCTTATATATCCATGTTTCTTTGGAACTGGATGTTCTTCTGATCAGCTATTTGTGCTATTTTTGTTAGTGTGATTTATTTGCCTACAAAACAGAAGCCTCCTCATCAGAGTATAGGAACTTTTGACTTCTCAGGATGCTTCCCCTCTTGCACAAAACCTCAGGTGTGCCGTGCAGCTCTACCTGGACCTCACAGGCCATGGTGATGAGGCTGTCAGTCTTTCCAAAAGCTCTGATGAGCATCACACTTTAGATACTTTTATCCCAGGGCTGTTTACTAAAAGCAGTGGCTGACCACACACACAAAAAGCCCCAGCTGAGGAAAAGCTGAACAGAGGAGCTTTAGCAAAAGGAGGAAAGGGGAAAAGTCTATCCACAGCTCACTCACGGTATCTCTCTGTCTAGCCCACCACACGGTGCTTTAGCTCATTATACAGGTGGTTTCATCCCGAGTGATTAGGCAGCAGTGACACCTAATGCACAAGCTGGTAATTCCTTGTAATACAAAAGCACCGGAGGCTTTTCTGCCTGCCTATTTCTAGAACCAGGGAGTACCCTCACAGGTAGTTTGCAAGTTTTAGTGAGTTTCCAAGTGGCTGGTGGATGCAAGCCCATCTGCACTTTTTCTGAGCCCTTGCTCATTCTCAAAGTCAACAAAAGCTTTTAAAACAATAGCAAGATGCTTCTGCCATATAAATCTGTTTTTTATTTAGTTCTCTCCTTTAACATTTTAACTGCTTAATTTGAACTTATAGTCATGTGTTTCTCTCTTTAAATTCAGATTTTTTAGATTATTTTTTAAATAATCATAATAAAGACATATGTATTTGCTGCTGAAGCTTTTTTTCCCAACAGATACTAAGTACTGAGTTGGAGGAGTCTTTTCCTTACCTCGTGGAAATAGAATATGTTAAAAAATAAACTCACAACTGATATACACACTTTTTCTGCTCTAGAGTGAACATCCTCTTAGTTTCTATTTATTCAGTTTTGCCACATCAATAATGAGTTCACTCAAGCTGAGAAACTGATTTGGACTTGAATAGTAGGAAAATCTATTTTCCTTTTCCAAGATATGAATAAAAAGTCTGAGGGGCTGGGACATGCTAGTTCTAAAATTCTGGAGGACTAAATGACCAGAAATAATAAGTCAACCTTTTATTGATAACATTTCTTTAAAATAAATCACCTTTAAATGAATCATATTTTTTTCTATGCATTCAATGCATTCCACATACTTTTTATTTTAGCAGATCAGATTGTTTTCAGAAAGCCAGTTCGCTGCACTATTACAATAATTTCTTTTTCCATCCAAAGGCATTTCTACCCAACAGTGAACAAGGATTCCAATAAATAAGAGATATCATTTACTGTTTTATAACATAATAACATTTCGGAATTTTCCTTAAGTTTTAGAAGGCTGATATGCCAAAAAAAAAAAAAAAAAGAATCATAGCATGGTTTGGATTGGAAGGGACCTGAAAGATCATCTAGTTTCAACCCCTCTGCCACGGGGAGGGACACTTTCACCTGGACCAAGTTGCTCAAAGCCCCATCCAACCTGGCTTTCAACACCTCCAGGGATGGGGCAGCCACAACTTTTGTGCGCAATCTGTTCCAGTGCCTCACCACCCCCGTAGTGAAGAATTTCTTCCTTATATTTAATCTAAATCTACCCTTTTACAGTTTAAAGTCAGCATCCTTCGCCCTGTCACTCCATGCCCTTGTAAAAAGTCCCTCTCCAGCTTTCCTGGAAAGCCCCCTTCACGTACTGGAGAGCTGCTATAAGGTCTCCCCAGAGACTTCTCTTCTGTAGGCTGAACAACCCCCAGATCAGATGAAGCATAAAAGCAATCTCTAATTATAAATAGATATATATCAATATTTACCTATCAGAACTCTAACTTTCTTCCGAAAAGTACTAGATTATACAAAGGAAAACAGGATGAATGTTGCTTATTAAACTCGTGATCTTCTGAAGGTTAAAACCTTTCATTTAAAACAATGAGCTCTGCTTATTACAGCTGAGCTCTGTGGGAATAAAGGTATTTCTCTGGGCAATGCTATATCCGTTTCTGTGGTTCTTTATACGTTAGTTTGGAATTTTGAAGGCTGGTGGTGATTTTGAAGGTTGATCACGATACAAGGTTTTCCTCCATTATGAACGATTAAGTAAACCTAGCTTGAATAAGCCACATAATTTTGCCAAATGATTCCTGAACCTTAGCCAATAATCTGATTAAAGACAGCAAGAACTTACTTTTTGTATTTTAAAAGTGTGTTTGGAGAAACTCCACTGGTCATTCAGATTTCATTAACCTCTGAGTTACTAATTCACATTCTGTCTACTGTATCACGTTCTGTCTTCAGGACGAATTCACCCCTGATATGTTCAAACTAGGGGAAAAGTCACTGAATGACTCTTTGCTCAGAAACAAGTAAAACTAGAACAAAAAGAAAGAAAACATATTGCAATTCAGGTCCTTTGCTTAAGCTGCTACAAATGTGCTCCACTGCTGTGAGTCTCCTCTAGAAGGTACCATAACAGCAGCTCTCAGATGAGAATATAAGAGTGACTTTAAAACCTAAGACGCATAGGACAGCAGTAAAGAGCAGCAACTGCAGAAAATAGGTTTCTTACCTAACATATACCCAGAGCATTACCAGCTATGCTTGAACTGAATTCTGCACACTGTTAGAGGGGCAATGATGATTCATAGAAAGATAATACACTGAGCTATCCCCAACAGAGTCTGTAGCAGATCTTAACAGATGGGACAGATCTCCCAGTGTGCTCCCCTGCCAGCATCCATTACCTCTCCTGTAAACACGGAGCCAAAACATTACTCAATGCGTGACCTGTCCATTCACAGAAGTCATATGCTCCTTTGAGAAGACCCAGGGAGTAGAAGCAGGAGGGAAGGCAGATTTTACGTAAGTAATTTTTTTTTTTAAATGCTGTCTACAGTTTCTTCTGCCCTGAATACCAAAATGCATTGCTTCTGTGTTGAAATCCTTTACAGTGTAAGAAATATTTGGCCTGAAAAACATAGAATCACCGGGTTGGAAAAGACTCATCGGATCATCGAGTCCAACCATTCCTATCAAACACTAAACCATGTCCCTCAGCACCTCGTCCACCCGTCCCTTAAACCCCTCCAGGGAAGGTGACTCAACCACCTCCCTGGGCAGCCTCTGCCAGTGCCCAATGACCCTTTCAGTAAAAAATTTTTTCTGATGTCAAGCCTGAACCTCCCCTGTTGCAGCTTGAGGCCATTCCCTCTTGTCCTGTCCCCTGTCACTTGGGAGAAGAGCCCAGCTCCCTCCTCTCCACAACCTCCTTTCAGGTAGTTGTAGAGAGCAATGAGGTCTCCCCTCAGCCTCCTCTTCTCCAGGCTAAACACCCCCAGCTCTCTCAGCCGCTCCTCATAAGGCCTGTTCTCCAGCTCCTTCACCAGCTTTGTTGCTCTTCTCTGGACTCGCTCCAGAGCCTCAACATCCTTCTCGTGGTGAGGGGCCCAGAACTGAACACAGTACTCGAGGTGCGGTCTCACCAGTGCCGAGCACAGAGGGAGAATAACCTCCCTGGACCTGCTGGTCACGCCGTTTCTGATACAAGCCAAGATGCCACTGGCCTTCTTGGCCACCTAAGCTTTTTTTGCAGAAGAACAGATTAACTTATGATCACCTACCTGTCTGAATAACTTGAAAGTCCAAAGGGCTCAAAGATTATTTTGGAAAAAAATCTAAATATTTATATACCTCTCCAATGTCTCAGACTGGGATACTGTGCCTCATTCCTGAAGTTTCCTTCTTCTCACCCATCCCCATCACCAATCATCCTGCTGAAAGTGCTCGCATGAGGGAACATATCCAGTTTATTTGCTCTAACTCACCTGTGTCAAGAACAGGCCAGTTCTCTCCCAGTCTTTCAGCTGGATTGGCAGATACGTTACAGTAGAAAGCAAAACAATGCTGCCTTGATTTTTCTAATGCAAAGTCACTGACATTTAGGCGATCGATAGATTCTACACGCTTCTCTGAATGACTTAGATAGATAGTAGTCCCTAACACCCAAAAAAGCAGTTGCTTACTTATTTTTGTTGATCAGATCACAAAAATCCAAGACACTATTTCCATGGAGAAAAGAAACCAAGTAATCTTCAGGCACCATTTCTGAGAGCTAAACTTGAAATTAATAACATATAGTTTGAGGCTTATGATTTTTTTTTAAATCGTCCACTGCCTGCCCAAACGCTCCAAGTTAAATGTATCTATATAATCTACTTACAAATGTTTCCAGACTTCCAGACAATGCAAAATTATGTTTGTACCCAGGTCTGACAGCCCTTTTCAGAGACATTGCAGAGCACTGTCCAAAACGTACTGATCTGCAGACACTTTTCATATTCAAATCAAAGCAATTTCACATCAAGTATTCCTTACAGGACTCATTTTAGAAAAAAATCCTGAAGACTATTATAGTGTAACAAAACCTGAAGTGATTTAATATGACCCATCAAAGTGAAGGACAAAAAGCCTGTATTGTTAATCAAAAGACTGAATATTCAGTTCTTACAGGTCTTGCCTCCCATCAGCTTTTGTGATGCTTTAAAAATGAGAGTAAGGCCAATAGTCAAAAATTTATAGGCTGGGGTTTTTTTTAATAAGTTAATGTGTGAAAAAAAATTAGTTGCCTTGTACACCTGGATGAAGTATTTATACACATGGTTGCCTTATGTTTCTGTGAAAGCAATGGTCTCATGGCAGTCTGGCTTACACAGCATTTAGTATCTGTCTATTGACAAGTCTTAGTATCAGATCTGATTTACATCTTTAGTGCCAAAGATCCTAAGAAACCATGGATGAAAACAAAGTAGTATGTTTGATATGATAAAAAGTAGTATGTTTAATATCTGCTGACGATAAGAAATTTGTGTTGTGCTGCTTTTTTTCCCATGAAGGGTGAAGTATAATATAATGCTCACAAGAGTTAAACATCAAGAATATTATTTCATTGGGAATTTGTACTAGAAGTTATCTGAACTGGATCTAATAACATAATTATAAATACAAAAGGTTTAAGTTTACAATATTATAAGAGCATTGACAGAAACCAATAAGTCAGTCATAAGCAGTTTCCAAAAATATTCCCCATCCTTTCTTTTAAAATTCCTGACTACGGTATAGATACTACCCAAAACAAATTTAAAAATTAAGTCCAAATTGCTATCAAGGTAAGCAGACAGTGTTTCAATGGAAATTATTTTATTATGGAAAGGCATATATATTTTGTGTTTTAGAAAGAGCTGAATACCGGTCCTTTTTAATAAAAGTGAAGAAACAACTGACAGATCTTTTACTATAAGAAGTCAGGGAAAAAATCCTGAAGGGGGAAAAGGACTTCACAAAATATGGACACCTCTTGAAATATTGGCTTTTCAAGCAGAAGGATGCAAGTGAAGATTCTTTACATTCCTTCAGCCTCATGTAGTTGACCCAGAATATCTTTTCTCAGAATATGTAGAAGAAAAGTGCAAAAAAAGAAAAGCTTTTAAAAAAGAGGAAAAGTAAGCAAAAACATTTTGGTATTTGAATTGATGTGGGCATTAGTGCATTGCCAGTTTGAAGAAAATATTATATGTTTGTATATATAATGCAATTATCGAATATAATACCAAGCACACTCAATAAAAAGACTAAAAGAAAAGAGTCCATAGGATTACTTAGAAAGAGAAACACTGGATAGATACACACAGCCAGGAAAGTATGCAGCAGTATCTACTGCTATTAGGGGACTTTAAAACATCACAGTGTAAATCAGCTACCCTTATTTCATTTAAGTATAAATGCAGATAAATACATCTATGACAGAGAATCAGAATAATTGCAGCTGAATCAATGACTTCAACAGAAATGAACATGTGTGTTGGCCTGAAAGAGGAACAGGTTTAAGATGCATACTGTTACCTCTGATACCTGTAACCTTTTTGAATTTTAAAAGTCTCTTGGAATTTACTTGGTGTCACAGAAAGATTAACAGATAGACTAAATGTGCATATATCCATATGGAGATATATATACTTACATATCCATATGGAGCAATCATAGTCTGTCTCATACATATTATGCTCCATAGAAGCGTGCCTTGCTTATGATCCACAGATAACTGAGATTTCAAAAGTTTCTGCAGGAAATCAGTATTGGAATTGTATAGGGGTCTCCATGTTTTTTAGCAACATTTTCAAAAGAAACACCTCCACTTAGAGTACTAATGAACAAGAAGTAAGTTGTCTTACTTTGTAAACAGAGGCAGGTTGAATCCACAATGGCATAACTTACATGTTTTTCTTTTCCTCTTTGTCATTCTTTACAGAAAATAAGTCAAAGTATTTAAATAAAATTCTTTGGAATAAAATAGCTATTCCAAAAAAAGAAAAAAATGTAGCCCAGTTTAGTCACAGAGCTCCAAAACCAGTCTACAACCGATGATATCTTAGGTTCAGGATAAAACTTTGCCATGAGTCTTTGATAGGATTTAGGATAATGAGGAGAAAGGATTATGCAGTTACAATACAGAACACATCAAAACCAAGATTTGTACTACATAGAAATACAGGGGATGTTTGTTCAGTATTTATACTCACAAAAAATGATAACATCCTCCCTCCAGTATAGAAATCAGTTAATCATGACAAGATAAATTGATTAAAGCTCTGTAGATCTGAGTCACTGGGAGCAGCTGGTGTACAGCAGCCTATGTGTTAGATACCAATTAACCTCACAAAACAGGAAATATCAAATGCAGCTCAAGAGAGTAGAACTATTGTGAATTTGTACTTTTCTGATTCATTCAATGATTTGCAGATGTCCTCCAAAACCTATGGCCAAGTTACAAGGAGCTAGGCAAGTCTAGTCTTTCAAAGAAGCTGTCCCATCCGTCACTAATAGCAGATCCAAGATAAAATGTTGTAGATTTTTTTTGTGCCAGATAAAATAAATAAGTTTCAAATTATTTTATTCTTGAAGAAACTTGTGTCCCAAAATTGATTCGTTGAAGAAGTGGTAAAGCACCTGTTATTATTTTTAGAGTTCCAATAACTAAATTTATTACAATATATCTGCCAAATTCAGACCTGCAGCTAAAACCTGCCCTGCTACTTCAGTGTAAGTTTGACATAGCTGACCTGCTTTGGGGTAAAATTTAAACAAATTTCACTGAGATTAGAATGTGGCCCCTAAAATCAGCAAACATAACTCTTCACCAGCTCAGTTCAATCCCACACCTGACTTGGAAAGATTGGGTAATTTTCTCTTACTTTGCCTTCAGGAAATGTACGATAATGTTGAACAATTCAAAGGGCATCACAAAACACCAGTGTCAAGAAAAGTCTCCAGCGCTGAGGAGGGTTGTTAATCCTCATAGGAACTGAGTAAGCAAATACATGAAAAAGAAGCTTGTTCTTTCCCCTCCCCACCCCTAAAAAAAATGTTAACGACAAAATTCCTACCTTAGGAGAGGGAATTGGTGTGTTACCCCAATATTAAGCATTGAGAATAGAGATTCCCTCTAGGAAAGCAATTTATTCACTGTGCTTTCAGCTGGACAAGAATTGTTTTTCCCATATTCTGGGGAAAAAAAACAAACATAAAAGACTTTATCTGTTCTATTTTAATTAGAGATATGTGTACACACACGAAGACCTGCAAATCTAGGTATCTCTTCTCCTTCCCCCTCCCTACTGCAAGCAAAGTTTAAAAAAAAAAACAAATCCATAATTTTTTAATTAACAACTACACAGGAAAGCAATAACCGGAATGCTTTACTTTGCAAATGAACTATTCCTCCACTAAAAATCCTTTTATTTTGACATCTGAGAGAACAGTATACTGAATTAGAGCCTAATACAGCACCACCACCTTCATACATAATGCTGTTAGGAAACTACTTAACTTACAGAGAATAATTCTTCCCCTCACTGGAGTTTTTCCCATCAGCCTAGGAAGTTTACTTACTAGCTATTGTGAGAAACATTAAAACTATTATGAAGCCTCTTAAGCAGTAAATAAAAGAACAATCAAGGAATTTTGGAAGGAAGCCCACCATCCGTGCGTAGAGAGATTTAAAAATAATTCTCTAAAGACTCCTGGGTTCAAAATTGACAGTTTTATTTAAAGAGAGGGACCCAGATATTGCCTGGGACAGACAAGTCACTTCAATGCCCAGATAAGGTCAAAAAAAGCAAACAAAAGGTAAGAGGGCACAAAAATAAGGGGAGGTGAGAAATGCTGCCATGTGAATAATGCCATTATTTATATCAGGAGTTCATGGTCCTCTGCAAATACAGTCAGTGCTGTGAATGCTATCTCAATACTCCAAAATAAGGTGGAATTAAGAACTAGAAGTGAAAAGGGACATGAAGAAAGATGTCATGGAAAGATAATTTGAAAATGTCGGAGTTGTCTGCTTCAAAGAGAAAACTAACCACAAACTATCATAATGAAATAGCAGTCATCAAGAAAAAAAAAGAATATAGACATTAGTTTACATTAGACATAACTAAGTAGGCAGTTAGTGAAGAGACAAAAGTAGTAAATGTAAAACTCCTGGACCTTCTCCATGCACAATTCTGCAGAACCTTCTGAAGCCAAAAATTCAGAAAGGAAATGGAAAGACAAATGTAAGACAAAAAATTTATAGAAATATTTCAAAGCACAAATGCTTCATTGACACTCAAAAAAAACACAGTACAAGTCCCAATTCAAAACCTTCTGAAGTCAATCGAAAGTTTTTTCATTTGTCTTGAACTCAGATGAGCCTATTGTTATGAATTTCCATTATTTGTGAGGGAGGTTATAAATCCCAACTTTAAAAGAATACAAATGTAGTTTGTGTGTTATTATTATTTCAAAAGTACTTATCTTGGTTTCTCCCTTGGGGTAGATAATGGAATTGGTATAAAAAAGAAACATAATGAAAATGAAATTTGGAAATAAAATTTACCAGAAAAAGAAGCAATATCAAATAACAGCACTCCCAAAATTGAATACAGTTATGGAAAGCTGCCATCTGAAGAGCTGACTTGTTCACATCCATTACTCAGAAATCACTTCGAAGATGGCAGATGCCTAAATGTGTGATGCTTAGTATTTCATAGAAGTCTACAGTAGACACAGACACATGTAAGTATTTCAGCTGTTTAAACAATCTGTTTTCCACAGAAAAGCTTTTGATCTTTTAGCTGGTAGTTTTCATGAAATATGGGGAAAGAACTTAAATGTAATAACACCATTAGTGAAAACAGTACTTGGAGGCACCTGAAACAAAAACAGATTGGTAAAATTAACACACGCAGTCACACACAGAGAGAAAAACTGGAACAGAAAATAAAACACATGCAATTTTGCATCTCAGTTCACACAGCAACTGGACCAAAACCTTCATTATTTCAAATACTTGTAGCAGTATTCCCCAGTGAATCAGAGGTGTGAAAACTGTGAGAACTGGAATCTATTTGTACCTTAGCGACCAATAACTCAATCGACGCTCCTTTGTGCTGGTAGCAAACATCACGTAGACCTTCATCTCTAGCGCTGGTCAGCCAGGAGGATAAGGTGGAGAAAGACAGCAGGTGGAACAAAGGAGCGAGCAGAACAAGAAATAGGAAATGGAAGAAAGTGAGAAGAAACAAAAGAGACAGCAGCATAAGTAAAAGACATTAAAAAAAGGGAAACTAATATAATATCTACAGATGAAGCGACATTTCATCTTAAGCTCAGTTCTTTGAAGTCGGAGATGGATTTCCACGGCCCATTGACCTTGTGCTCACCTTCCCCAAAGGGCTTAGTTTCATTCATTCACAGTGCTCTACAGCTGCAAGGACTCTGAAGTTCGCTTAACAAAATTTTGCAACAATGTTAATTACTTTGCCATTTTTTCACCAAGTACTAAAACTATTTTTTTTTTTTTGCTACAAGAATTGCTCTCCTTAATTCTTTTCTTAACTTACTATTGAGAGATTGAGAGAAAAAGACAAAAAAAAAAAAGATATATCCAGAGGAAACTGTTCAAAAACACAAATCAAAAACATCTGCAGAAGAATGAACATACATACATACACTTGATAAAAACTAGGTGAATAGAAATAAATTAATATTATGGGAGGGAAAGAAGTCTTGAATAGAAAACAAAATACGGAAAAAAGACACAAAGTGCTCTGGAAAGAAAAGTACAATATGACACAAGAAAAAATGTAAGGCAACAGCAGCTGATTTCATGAGTGTCTAGGAATATGATAAATATTATAGCCACCAAAATCTGGGATAATTCTGAATATGACTCCATAAATGTTTCAGTTTTATTTAGGAAAATGCTTTAAAATGGGTTTGTTGGCATTTTAAAAGCATTTTCAATAATGCAAGTCATACAAGTGTGAGTTACCTTGCAGTTACAGAGCGATAAGAACATGCAGTCAGAGTGATAAGATGCTGCAGCTTGTTTACACTCAACCCACAGCCCAGCCGGGATCAGGGCGGCTGTGGGGGCAGCAGGTACAGCATGTTGCACCCCCCTGGGGACAGGGATGGGCTGAGGCCAGACCAGGACATCCACCTACAGGTGGGCATCAGCATCAGCATAGTCTGTAGCACAGCAGGGCTCCCAGGGCTTTTCCAGGCCCTCAGCAATGGCTTGAAAAACAAGGCTTGCTTTCCCTTACTGTCTTTCCTGGCCTCCTTCCTACCCCAGAGATGAAATAATTGCCTGGGCTCAGAGAAGTTGTCTGTATTACATGAGAGAAGAGAAGGTTCATGATCCTTGCAGAAGATGGACTAAAGAGAAGGAGGCTCCACACTCATGAAACAAAACTGAAAGGGGTTCTCAGAAGCAGAGACAGAGAGAGAAAGCTCCCTGTAAATCCCCAAACCAGTCAGCTCTCCACTCAAACTTTTACTAACTCCATCCATTCTGTTCCCTCAGCAAAATCATAAAGCAAAATTTTGAATCCCTCCACAAACAATACTATGAAATCCCTAATAACTGTTCCCAATCTCCTTTCTCTCCCTGACTCTCTTTTACCTGCTCCAAGATTTCTCAGCCACCACTGCAAGACTGAGTCATTGTGCTGCTGAGAAACTTTGAGCCAGTTCTGGGACCAAGTCCAGCAGCAGCGCAGCTGCTCTCACACGATGCTGAACCTGAATCATTAAGCTCTGCCAGACATGAGCCACAAGAGTATCTCGGCACACAGATCCCCAATGCTCCTGCTTGTCAGAGAGTTTATTAGTCCAGGCAAAGTGCCAGACCTTGGCAGACCCATGGGTGTGTGGGGTGCAAATCTTCAAGGCATGGGAGTACTCCACGCTTTTCCAAGTTTTCCATTAATTAAGGCTAAACTGAATTTGCCAAAGGGGTGATTGATTTTAAGCTATTTTTCCCTTTCATTTATTTTCTCTATAAAAAAGTTGACTTAACTCAGCATCTCTTACAATTCTTTCTGTAATTGTTTAGAGGACAGTACTAATGGATTATCACTGAAAAGTTTTGTGTCAGTCCTTCTACCTGCTACTCTGGTACTCTAGTACTCTGCTTTTCACAGAATCACAGAATAACCAGGTTGCAAGAGACCCACTGGATCGTCGAGTCCAACCATTCCCACCAGTCCCTAAATCATGCCCCTAAGTACCTCGTCTACCCTAACCTTAAACACCTCCAGGGACGGTGACTCAACCACCTTCCTTGGCAGACCATTCCAATGCCTAACCACCCTCTCCGTGAAGAACTTTTTCCTAATCTCAAGCCTAAATCTCCCCTGGCGGAGCTTGAGGCCATTCCCTCTTGTCCTGTCCCCTGTCACTTGGGAGAAGAGGCCAGCTCCCTCCTATCCACAATCTCCCTTCAGGTAGTTGTAGAGAATAATGAGGTCTCCCCTCAGCCTCCTCTTCTCCAGGCTGAACAACCCCAGCTCTCTCAGCCGCTCCTCATAAGATTTGTTCTCCAGCCCCTTCACCAGCTTTGTTGCTCTTCTCTGGACTCGCTCCAGAGCCTCAACATCCTTCTTGTGATGAGGGGCCCAGAACTGAACACAGCACTCGAGGTGCGGTCTCACCAGTGCTGAGTACAGGGGGAGAATAACCTCCCTGGACCTGCTGGTCACGCCATTCCTGATACAAGCCAGGATGCCATTGGTAGCCTAGCTGGCATGTCCAATTCAAACTGCTGCACCTATGTGAGCAATTCGGTTGTTTGACAATAATCTTGAGATCTCCAAAGCAATTCATGTAATGAATCCAGTGCACAGATGTCCTGTCAACCCAGTGATCAGAGGCTCAGTGTCCACTCTCCATCTATACTTCAAAAATAGAAGCCTGGGACAGGTTAATAATTTGTACAGGTATGATGTAGTAAGTACTCTGGTTAGCAAGGTGACATCGTCCTTGAGCCTTTCAATTTCTGTATCAGCCCAGTCGTATATTACTTGGATTAATTTGGTTGCAACACACTCGATCAAAGGGAAAACAGTATAACCATCAGAGAAAGAGTGGTTAGTAAGAAAGAAGTCTTTTAATTCAGAGGGTAAATACAAAAGAAGTTTTGCTTCCTCCAATGGATAGAAAAGTGAAGGACAAACTCAAAATACAATCTGAGGTTACAGAAATAATAAGTACAACTAGGCAAGCAGTCAGAGGAAGAATATATGAGAAGCAGTGAGACATTAACTTCTGGAAAGACTAAACAATCTGTATGTTTTGTTAATTTTATTAACTAGGCTAAATTAGACAGAATATGGCTTGCCTAGGATTTCACTATGGATTCACATATTTTGCTTTACCTTGAGTGTTAGAGGTTAAACTGACACATCTTTTGAAAAGGAGGCAATGAGGCAATGTGTTCACCTGGTGAAAGCATGAAAATCTACTGGATAACAGAGTTTGTGTTTTAAAATGGCTTCTGCCATCACAAAATATGCATTATCATTTCTAGAGCTTCCCCTTTGTGTTTCCACCAAAAGCACACAGTTGAAAGTAACCAGCATTATCTTCATACAAATAGAATTTCCTCATTCTCAATGTGGAAAGCATTTTAGTAGGATTACTTAATCATAACGGTAATGATTGTAATGAGATACACAGTACATCAACTTAGTTTAGAAAAGTGAGCACCCCTGTGCACAGAAATCTATTAAATTTCTTTTGTTGATACCTTAAAAAAAAACCCAAAACATAACATTTAGAAACTTAGCACTCTTTCTCTCACTGAAGTTTTCTATTACATTTATCACCATGGTATCCAAACACAAAAGGCTTTTAAACTCTCTCTGTAGAATCTTTCGGTGTTCTGCAGAGAACAAAACAGACACCTTGCAAATAGAGGAAGGGCAAGAAGCATGACACTAACAACAGCACCAGGGAAGGGCAGGATTCCAGGGCAGCATGTCAGAAGACAGACCTCTTCATGTGCCAGTTTTTCCACTTTCATAAAGAGCTCATAGAGCATAACAATGTTTCTAGAGGGCTTTCAGCTTTACAGTGAAGAGTTATTACGGGAACAGGGAAATTATTAACCTGATAATAAAAAGACAATGATGAGAAAGAGCCCTTCTGTGTTGAACTTGAGCTGAATTTCTGATTTTCAGAGTGCTACTCATGCTGAATAACTAGGTATCTATTTGAAGAAGGTATACGAGCCTGCTCAACCTACTCTTTCTCCCTCATTTTCACTATTTACATTGAAATAACTGCTGCTGGCCATACTTTACATCAGAAGAAACAACAAATAAAACTAACTTTTCTACCTCATTTTTTTCCTAGGCATTATACTTTGGATGACTACAGACTATCAGGCATAGAACTGAGTTCCAAATTTTTCACTGACCACCTAATATTCTCTAACTGACTCCCTAAGAACTGTCTTCCCCCAAAACCAATATGACTCTGCGAGATAGTCTAGGTGGTAGACTTCCAAACACTTCAGAGAAAGCATATTAAAAAGCTTTTGTATGTCAAGGGAAAAAAATAGAAGTGTTATAAATAAAAAAGGAGGAAATGTGACTACTGGAAAATGTGCAGGAACTTGTCTCGGTCAAAGTAACCCTTGTGGCATCCTTACATTTGCTGTTATAATCCAGATATCCACTTTTCAGTGGCACTATGCCATCTTCTATGAAGTCATGAGAGGGAGCATGTTTTAAGCTATGTAAATAGTGGGCTTTTGGAACATTGGAGGACATCATTACACAGAATTATCATTAAATAAAATGATTCTACTCTTTTAAGTTAGGACATAACATAAGCTATGATCCACTATCGTCAGAAAGCTAAGGAATATAGCAGACTGCGCAAAAATGTTATTTCCTTCTGGAAAGGAAAAATGAAGATTAAAATAAGCAGGTAAGCAGACGGGTGCACCTTGTTTATCCTTTCTGGGGTACTTCCATCTACCTTTGTCTAGTTAGCAGAGAATTCTGGCAGTTTCTTATTCTTTTATTTAGCAATCATGATGACAGATCTGTTTTCTTTTCAACTTGGATTATCCAAGAGACATTCCTGCTCTGATTGACTACCAGTCACTGTGTACAGTCACAAAGCAGCAGCATACATGCTTTCTTAATGCCAGTAGTCCAAAACTGTTCCACAACAGTGACTTTCAAGAGAAAAAGACTAATTGTAGTCTTCTGTCTTTGCTGAGACTTGTAAAAGAGCAATTACTGAATGGAACAGCTGCCAGCAGAGAAAGGGAACTACAGAGGCATATGATACACTATCCATACAGACTGCAATAATTTTATTACAGAGATTAATCCAAATTAAAATGTGGTTCCCAGGTCAGATATGAACCGGTGATCAAAAGGCCAAAAGCTTTCCAACTAATAGAAATTATGCACCTTTTTGCTACACAAGTAATAAACAATACATTGGAGATGTCTCTGACTTCTGGAGGAAGGGCCAAAAGTGTAGCAGCACGTTCTGAACAAATACAAAATCCAGCTAATAGGAATACACAATTAATCCCTCTGTTGTAGTTCAGAGCTTACAAGCATTTCAGGGTAATTCTCTTTGTGTTCAATAGAATCAAAGGAAGTATAACTCTTCATGGGAAACCAGAGATCTCTTTATGCTAGCTTGTTTTTCTGCTAAGCACATACTCCTGTTATCCGATATTTTGTTATTAGCCGATCCCAGAGTCTTCCTGAAAAGGTAATTGCAAATCCTTCAAACCAAATATGTTTTTTAATAAATAACGGTTGATTTGTTGCAATTTGCTAATGAAAACAATCCTTAAAAAAAAATCTAAATATGTCTTTTTATCTTACTTATTCTGCTTTATAGCTGAAATGCTGCAACAAATATTATCCCTCTATATCACAACTGTTGTTTTTCACACAATTTGCACTCCAGTCCCTGAGATTTTGCAGTTGCTTGCCTTCAGGCAATGTCTGCAAAAACTATATGTTGCTATAACTCTGCATAAAATCAAAGTCAATGATAAAATGGAAAGAGGAGAGGGAGGAGGAAGGAACAGCAGAACAAGCCTGCTATACTGTTGATTTATTAGCACATAATACTGAAAATCTTCTTTTAAAAAAAATGGCCCACAAGGTCTGCTTTTGATAATTTTGCCTGGAAAAGAAAATTGACACATAGGGATACATTTTCAAAGCACTGCACAAAGTTTTAACGACATGATTCCCATTGACATTAGCGAGTCACATGGCTGAAATACTGCACAGTGCTTTGAAAATATACCCTACAGACTTTTAAGGCTGCTTTTGAGAAACCAGAGCACTTGCCTCCTAAGTAACCTTTCAGTTGCAAGTCCAGATTATTACTACGAGCTCCGTTCTTCACTGGGCAGAGGAGGCTTCCTCCCATGCTGCGTGAAGATGGTTGCAGCAGGACTGCTTTGTGGTTGTGTGTGGAGCCGCTCCAGTGACAACCCCACTCCTCCGTGACCAGGATGGGGTGCGGGTAGGGAGAGGAACATGATCCAATGGCAGCTGCCATAATCTGAAACAGCTTCCAAAATGGTTTAAATTATGAGGAGATTTGGCCTGGCGTGACTGTAGCCAGACTCAGACTGTCCAGCCCTCTGCCTTGAGCGATGCTCTCACTGTTGTAGTGCAAGGTCTTTAGGTATGTCAACAGGCTCAGGAATTGTGACTTTTTTTTACCTTTTCTCTACTAAACAGTGCTACAGAAGGAAACAAACAAGGAAGTTTGCAGGGAAATGTGGTAATTGTATTATACCAGCTGCTAATTTACCCACAGTCTCACCTGCCTTACACCCTTAGTCCATCACAGCAATAACTTCACTTCCTCACTACTTTCTCACCAATAAAATGAACATTTGAATTGAAACAATTCCTCCCTAGTGAGAAATAGGAAGAAATTTTTCCTCTCCTACAAAAAAAAATGGATACATTTATTTTGGAAAGCTTAGCATCTTGAAATTAAGAGATGGAGAAAGGCAATAGCACAGCAAATCTATTTGCAACATGCCTTTGCTGAAGTTAATTAAGCTGAATGCTATTTATATCCTCTCAGACATAAGGGGAGGCTCTTGCAAAGCTTTGAAATGTAAGACCTGGGTAATCCATAGACACTACAGAGGCGTGTGGGTTTTGTTAAACCTGAAAACATTTGGTCATGCAAAAACTGTAAATACTTCAGACATATATCAAAAGATTATGTAGTTAATGACTAAAAAGGATGCAGACTTTGGCTAAACTCCATGGCTGAAGTACAGAGCTTTCTTTAGTTAGCTGCTTAGATGCATTAGCAGACCAGCTATGCAGAGAAGCAATATTGTCTCCAAGTGGGACACAGGCAATTTTCAAAGGTTGTCTGTCCCAGGATTACTTTCTGTGAAAGGCACAGGATAGGTTAAGGTAAGAAACACAAATGGAGGCTTAGATTTTTGCTATATCCTTTTCCCAGCAGACGACAGACCAGTGCTGTTCAGGTATTAGAAATCTATTTTCTTCATTTAAAAAAACCCACCAAAATCCCCTCATTAATCTTGCATAATTACTTTATTCATAATAAAAAAAAAGATTACAGAATTGGTAGGCAACACTGATGCTACCCTTCTGTACGTGAACTACAAAAATCTATCCTTTAAATACAAGATTAATGTTTATATAGTTGTGCTTTATAGTTACATGTACAAAGTTTAAAAGTGCAGCATTTATCTTTATGCTCACTTCTAGCCCGCAGCCAATGTCGAGTGATGCAACTTAGCTTAGTTCTCTTAGGCATGTTACCTTGCTTCTGTTGTGCACTTGTACACACAAGGACAATCACTCAAGTTCAACTGGCACTTGATAATGGGTTACCTTGGTCGTACATTTTACAAATCAGAGAATAAATAGCAAAATATGTGCACAATAGAGCAGAGGTTAGTAATAAGCATTCAATCCTACTATTTTGTCTTTCAGGGCAATCTGTGCAGGTAAAGTAATGGCACACAATTTTTGCAGGGGAGTGACCTTTGCTTGCACTACAAGTATTAACTCTTCCTATGTGGACTCGTTTCCATAAGCTGCAATAAACCCCAAGTAGTAATGTGCAAATTAAAACACTACTTTTCTCTGCCCGAGTATTTTTCTTTTTTTTTTTTTTTTTTCAGTTTTTGGGTAAGCGTGGTTTTGCTTGTTTAATACCATCACCGGCATATATCACGGAATACCAGAAGATAATATGAAGGGCTGCATCATTACTAGCACCCTTATTTAAAAATCAACACACAAACAAGCAGAAAAATAAAAGGGTTCTATAATGTAATTCTCTAACAATTTCTTAGTTTACATTTTCACAACATCATCTTCTCTAGCAAGCTGTGGTCAGCAAAATGCAAGGCAGACTAGGAGAACCATGACCTGACTTGGAAGAATGTATGAAGTTACTCCATCTAGCTGTTAATTACTGCCTTTCAGCAGAAGGTTACTGCTTCCTGAAACACAGGACCTGACAGCATGAATGCTCTGTCTTCTCAGTGAGTAAAACAGGTCAGTTAGGGTCATCATCAGTAGAAGACACCATGAAATTCCAACAAGTTCTATTTCTGCTTTGCAAACAAAATTCCTCTAAGGTAACAAAGCATGTCAGTTTTAATACAAACTTTATAGCAGTACTGTGTTTAAGACCGATATGGCACAGATACATTTAATTGATAAGTAAAAATTCCTCTGGGATAACATTTTCTTTAAAATTTCTCTGAATTATTTCAAATTTTGACAAAACCTGAATGTGAAATATTTCCTTCTACTTTAAGAACTTTTTATTCAGTATTCTAGGTTGCTTTTCAGGACTAAACAAAGGAGAAGAGGAAAGACACATACACACAAAAAAAATGTTTTGCTGGCTTTAGACTTGTACATGCAAGCATAAACAAACAAAAATAATTTTCTACTTTGCTTTACACAGACACAAGGATTTTGCAAAGCAGTTGTTTCAATATTTCAAGAAGAGTCAAGATCTTAGCTCAAAGTAATCATTTTGTAACAGTTCTATAGTCTTGTGTAACTACATGTTTAATATAGATGTTTCAAGGGGGGAGAATAGAAGAATATTCAAAATTATGGATATAGTTAAGCTGCATTCATTCTACCTACTTTGAAATAGCATAACAACCTTAATAAGAGTAATAAGGGCATCATATTAAGTAGTTGAGAAAGTAGAGAGAACACAGCCAGCTTGGACTTCATCATCTGAAGAAAACTGCAACATATTCCTGGTGAGCAATGTTCATGCCCCTTTCCATTAACTTAGTGCAGTGTAATTTTCTTATTTCTAGAGTCCCTTACCCAATGAAACAAACAACAGTAGAGGTAATCAAGAGAACCAGCCATTGAGTAAGGCTTCTCATTCTAGAATTTCATTAAAACAAGGATGGTGTTGCTGAACCTGTTAGTGCAAATCAAGTTACAGAACTAATAATGGTTGGAAGCAATAGCACAAAGCAAAGAAAGAAAATTCATACAGCTCTAGAGATGGTCAGTCTTTAGCTTCACCTTGCTCTTCTAAAATCCTTAGAAATTAAAAACACATAGATTTTTCTTTCCTGCAAGAAATCGGCTTGGAATACTCTGCAGTTCAAGCACTGGTTCATAGGTCCCTTACAAATCCTTGGGAAAAGGAAAATCCCTCTGACTACAAAACACCATCTCTGTGCAATATGAATGTCCAGCATATTACAAGCATAGAACAACTACAGTGAGCAAGCATAGGCTGACAGCAATACCAACAGCCGTGCTGATTTTATGCATCCATATCCTTGCACACATCCTAAATATATGTGTGGTTTGAGCTTTTTCATGAAGCTGAAACATGTTGCACTGGGCAACTTTGCCACTGCTTTGGGTAGCAGCTTGATCTTCTAACAAAAGTTGCAGCCGTGGGTGGACACCAGCTCATTCAATGTGACCCAAGCCTGTCTGACTCTGAGCCTGCTTTAAATCATTTGCAATACAAATGATCTGCTGTAAAGTCAGACCTTTTGTCATTGCCCATCTACCATAACCTGTGGCCCACCCAGATTTCTGTTCCTAGCTAGGTAACTGTTTCCAATAGCAAAGTCACAACATTCTCATGTACTGAACAATGCATTTTATTTGTCTCAGGTGATTTATGACACTAACGCTTTTGAATCTCTTATCTCATAAATAGTGGAAATGGAAACCTTTTACTTTTTTTTTTCTGCCAAAGTTAACACCACTAATACGTACATAGAATATCTGAACTACTAGGACATATTCAGAGCAGCATGCATTTTGAGTTCAGACTATAAACATTTTTCTTTTCATTAAAATAGAAAGCAGAGTGTTAACTGTGTAGGTTTTATCTGATTAGATGCAGATATCATCTAATGATTAAGATAAAACAAGGGCTATATTATGAGATGTTGGGAAGAGAAGATAGTGGTCATTATCCACTGAGTATTGTTTCAAGAAGACACAAACTATTAATTTTTCCTGGAACACGAAATGTAAACAGAGAATATTCTTAGCCATGTTAAATGGAATCGGAATGCTTTTCCCTGCAGTCTGAAGCACTGCTTCAGAGCTACGCAGAAGAGGTGAGAATGAGCAAGAGCACACAAGCAACCTGAGAAACCTGTGGATGGTTTCCTTTTGGCCAAATCCCCTCATGCAGAAGAGTGCAGCAATATGTCCCATTGAAAGCTTCATGCAATAGACTCATGAAACTACATACTATTAGATGTAGACAGGAGGTGGCTCCATCACTTCAATAACTGTTTCAAACTATAATGAAGATCCAAGCCTTATTTGCTGTATAAACATAAAATAAAAGACATTTCCTGCCCCAAAGAGATCTCCATTTTGTAGACAAGACAGATAAAACTGTGGGCAATAATAATAATTATGCGTTCCTAAGCTACTTGGGAGCTGCAGCAGTAACTTCTGGAATCCATTGTCATCCTAAAATACTATTCACATTACAACCTATTCCAGGTCAAAACTTTAAAGTAGCTTGCTTGCATTGTGCCACACAATATCCAAGTATTGTGGTGTTCTACACCTAAATTGCAAATGTTGCCTCCTGAATGTCTGTCCACAGACCCAAGGGGGTCAAAAGTTCACACTGCATCAAAGTTCACACTGCCATTCTCAACAACTATGACTGACTGAGTTGAGTTAAAGTTAGCCCATATAACTCACTCCAATCCTGTATAATTAAACCTTCAGACAGAATTATCCTTATTCTCAGTGACTTGCCCAGTATGGGAAATAAAAAGACTGCAATGAAGCTAGGATCTGAACAAGGATGTTTGAGTCCTGATTTAGTGTCTCGCAAGTGGCTCCACTTGTGAAAGCTGCGCTCGAGTGGGGGAACTCCGTCGTATGGTGGAGGCATTAAGGGAGGAGGTGAAGAGGCTGAGGACCATCAGGGAGTGTGAGAGGGAGATAGACCAGTGGAGTAGTGCCCTCTCACTAACTTAGCAGCCTGCTGGAGCTGGTATGTGCAAACACCACCCACCTGCTAACTGCGAGGTTGGGGGAACAAGAGATGGGGAATGGCAGCAAGTTCCTGCCAGACGAAGGAAACCTGCTCAACCAGACAGTAAAACCCGAGATCCCCCTGGTGAACAAGTACCATGTGCCACAGGTGGAATCCTGTTCTGAGGATGAGGATGATGGCTCCCACAGTCTAGAATCTTTCCCTAGGCCACACCATCCTCAGAAAAAGATAAAAACATCCTCCATTAAGAACAAGAGGAGGGTGATTGTTGTAGGGGACTCCCTCCTAAAAGGAACAGAGGGACCCATTTGCAGACTGGATCTGCTCCTCAGAGAGGTCTGCTGCTTACCGGGGGCATCAGTGAAGGAGGTAGCTAGAAAACTTCCTTCCCTGGTCCACGAGACAGACTACTATCCTCTGATAGTAGTCCAAACTGGTAATGATGATTTACTAAGCAGAAAGACCAAAGCCATCAAGAAAGACTTCAGGGCCATTGGGAAAATGATGGAGGGCTCTGGGGCACAAATAGTATTCTGCTCCATCCCCAGGCTAAACAGAGAGGACCTGGAAGTCAGGAAGAAGAATTCGATTAATGCCTGTCTCTGAGCCTGGTGTGAGGAAAGGGGCTTTGGCTTCTTTGATCATGGGGTGGCTCACGCACCTCCAAACTCTGTTGCTAAGGATGGGACACGTGGGTCTCCTTGGGGTGCTAAAGTCCTTGCTAAAAACCTAGCTAAGCTCATATACCGAGCTTTAAACTAGATGTGAAGGGGGAGGAGATTGAGACCAGGCTAGACAGGAGTGAGCCTGGACGTGGGGCACTAGTGATTAGGAGAGGGTATGCGGGAGAGGACCACCAGTACATCACCACACAGCAAGTGAGGGTGAACACACCTGGGGGTGGTAAGGGAGATACGGCGCTCTGGCACTAGCTACTCCAGTTACCAGGCAATTGGGAACGAACTCTGTTCCCTCTAAGAGGGCTGGAGGCTCGGCAGCTCAGCTGAAGTGCATTTACACCAATACACGCAGCATGGGGAATAAGAAGGAAGAGCTGGAAGCTGTCGTAGGGCAAGGAGCCTATGATGTCATTGCCATCATGGAAACGTGGTGGGATGACTCTCATAACTGGAGTACAGATCTGGTGGGGTAAAAACTCTTCAGGAGGGATAGGAAGGGAAGGGAAGGAGAGGAGGCGGGGTAGCCCTCTTTGTAAGAGAGGACTTGGACACTGTTGAAATGGATTGTGGCGATGAGGAAATTGAGTGCCTGTGGGTTAGAATCAGAGGAGCCCATAAGCAGGTAGATTTTGTGATGGGAGTCTGTTACAGGTCACCCAGCCAAGAAGAAGCAGCTGACGAGCTCTTCTATAAACAGCTGGGGTTAATCTCTAGATCAATGCCTCTCGTTCTTGTGGGAGACTTCAATCTTCCTGATCTCTGCTGGAAGTACAATAGAGCAGAAAGAAAGCAGTCTAGGGGGTTCCTGGAGTGCGTGGAAGACAACTTCCTCGCACAGCTGGTGAACGAACCAACAAGGGAAGGTGCCCTCCTGGATCTGCTGTTTGTGAACTGAGAAGGCCTTGTGGGGGATGTGGCAGTAGGAGGACGCCTAGGACAAAGCGATCATGAGATGATGGGGTTTTCTGTTCTAGGAGAAGTGAAGAGGGTGGTTAGCAGGACAGTAGCATTAAATTTTCAGAGGGCAGACTTTGAACTCTTCAGAAGACTGGTTGGCAAAGTCTCATGGGAGACAGTGCTTAAGGGCAAGGGAGCACATGAGGGCTGGGAGCTTTTCAGAAAGGAGATCCTAGCAGCTGAGGAGAAAGCCATCCCCATGTTCTGGAAAAAAAGCCAGCAGGGGAAAAAACCAGTTTGGTTGAACAGTGAGATCTTGAGTGATATCAAGAAGAAGAGGAATGTTTATGGGCTCTAGAAGAGGGGACAGGCCTCTTGGGTGGACTACAGGAGGGAAGTGAGATTGTGTAGAGAAAAAATCAGAAGGGCTAAGAAATCAGATTGGCAAAGTCTGTGAAAGATAACAAAAAATCTTTCTATAAATATATAAATAATAAAAGGAGGACTAGGGAGACCACACAGTCCCTATTGGACACAGAAGGAACAACAGTGACAGGGGATGAGGAAAAGGCTGAGGTACTTAATGCCTTCTTTGCTTCAGTCTTTAATTGTAAAGAAATTTGTTCCCTTTCTGTACAAACCCAGGAGCTAGAGGAGCAACGTGAGGCTCCCATGGTCCAAGAGGAGGTGGTCAGAGCCTTGCTAGCCCAACTAGACACCCACAAGTCTATGGGGCCAGATGGGATTCACCCAAGGGTACTGAAGGAGCTGGCGGATGTGCTGGCCAAAGCCCTTTCCATCATCTTCCAGCAGTCCTGGAAGACTGGGGAAGTTCCACTGGACTGGAGGCTGATGTTGTGCCCATTTACAAGAAGGCCCACAGGGAGGATCCAGGGAACTACAGGCCTGTCAGTCTGACCGCAGTGCCAGGGAAAGTCATGGAACAGGTGATCTTGAGTGCAATCATGAAGCACGTGCAAGAGAACCGGGTGATCAGGCCCAGTCAACACGGGTTCACAAAAGGCAGGACTTGCCAAACTAACCTGATCGCCTTCTAAGACAGTGACTCGGATGCTGGACGAGGGAAAGGCTGGACTTTAGTAAAGCCTTTCACACAGTTTCTCACAGCATTCTGCTACGGAAACTGTCAGCCTTTGGCCTGGACGGGTGCACACTCTCCTGGGTGGAAAATCCTGCTTGGATGGCTGGGCCCAGAGAGTGGTGGGAAATGGAGTTAAATCCAGCTGGAGGCCAGTTACAAGTGGGGTTCCCCAGGGCTCAGTGCTGGGTCCAGCCCTGTTCAATGTCTTTATCAACGACCTGGATGAAGGCATCGAGTGCTCCCTTAGCAAGTTTGCAGACGACACTAAGCTGGGTGGAAGTGTGGATCTGCTGGAGGGTCAGGAGGCTCCAAAGGGATCTGAACAGGCTGGACCACTGGGCTGAGACCAATGGCGTGAGGTTTAACACGGCCAAATGCCGGGTCCTGCACTTGGGGCACAACAACCCTATGCAGTGTTACAGACTAGGAGAAGCCTGGCTGGAAAGCTGCTAGGGAGGAGAAGGACCTGGGAATGTTGGTTGACAGCAACTGAACATGAGCCAGCAGTGTGTCCAAGGCCAATGGCATCTTGGCTTGTATCAGAAATGGCATGACCAGCAGGTCCAGGGAGGTTATTCTCCCTCTGTACTTGGCACTGGTGAGACCGCACCTCGAGTACTGTGTTCAGTTCTGGGCCCCTCACCACAAGAAGGATGTTGAGGCTCTGGAGTGAGTCCAGAGAAGAGCAACGAAGCTGGTGAAAGGGCTGGAGAACAGGCCTTATGAGGAATGGCTGAGAGAGCTGGGGGTGTTTAGCCTAGAGGAGGCTGAGAGGAGACCTCATTGCTCTCTATAACTACCTGAAAGGAGGTTGTGGATAGGAGGGTGCTGGCCTCTTCTCCCAAGTGACAGGGAACAGGACAAGAGGTAATGGCCTCAAGCTCTGCCAGGGGAGATTTGGGCTGGATATTAGGAAAAAATTTTTCACAGAAATGGTTACTGGGCACTGGAATGGTCTGCCCAGGGAGGTGGTTGAGTCACCTTCCCTGTAGGTGTTTAAGACACGGGTGGACGAAGTGCTGAGGGACATGGTTTAGTGTTTGATAGGAATGATTGGACTCAATGATCCGGTGGGTCTCTTCCAACCTGGTTACTCTATGGTTCTATGATTCTAAGTCTACCCTTACTCTCTTGAGTCTTTTTATGTGCAAAAATTCATTCCCATATCTGTAAAATCCAGACAACACCACTGTCTTGGGGGGTGCGTGGTGGTGTAGGAAGATATGAACTCAACAGCAGGAGAATCTCTTCCCTCAACACTCAAGATAGAAACAGTTTCATTGCCAAGCAAGCCATATAACACACATATAAATGCCTGTATAATTTGGTTGCCTCGCCTCATGTTAGACTCGGCTTTGGATTTATATGGCATTGAAAAAGGAGGAGGGGACAGATGACACAAAGTAACTTACGTTGTCAGTGATTGTTCTGGGCTTGAGCTATTGTACTCATTATAGTTTGGTGTAATTTCTGGATATACCCTTTTAAGCTAATACACTCCATTAAAAAAGCATGCCTTTTGAAAATAAGCTTCATTTAAAACAAATTAAATCTTATAGCAGCTTGTTGATTAAACCTTTACCTTTGTGGAATACCTGAGAAAACAACTGCAACACCATTATAGCATCTGACACCAACTTTCTCAGAACAGTTGCTGATTTCAGCAGATGATAAATTCTGTCCCTCCAGTGATGGCAAGAAAGGCTTTTCCCTGCACATCATAAGGTGTTAATCTCTTCAGTTAATCTCTTTCTAATATCCATCCTACTGAGGAAAGCCACTTAAAAAGCTTTACTTTTGCATTCACGCTTCTATCAAAATCCTACAGTAAATTAACAGGAGATAGATCATCTATTCAACATGTGGTTCAAAGAATTCAAAATGGGTGTATATCTTCAGTTATGCAATTTTTGTTTTCCCAGAGGCAAGAGCCAACTTATCATTTCCCTCTGTGCCCAGAGGTCTTTGGTGGGGAGGTCTTCAACCACCTCATGTGGGCTCTCCTGTTCACCAGGAATAGCAAAATTCACTGAGACTGAAAATTTCTTTGTTCTGTCAGGGACACCAAGATATATTCAATTTAGGACACACCTATGACAGCCAGGAAAAACACTGTCCATGTTTTTGGACGGAAATGGAACCACACATGGCCAGGAGGGAGAGCAGCAAGAGGACCTGGATGCACAGGGGATGCACTGTGTCCTCTCTCTGTCTTTTCACAGGCACACAAATCATAGCAATGCCCTGTATTACAGAGGATCCTGCCAACCATAGATTGGCTTTATTGAGGTAGCATCATTTCCAGCTGGAGGTATGAAAAAGAATGACCAGGCCTTTGACAATTTACACACTTAGTTTTGGGGGTTATTATCTTTTGGGCATATTATACAGTCTGACTCAAACAAGTGGTAGTAAACGCACACAACCAAGACCTCTGTATTGATTTTGTAAAACTGTTAAAAAAAGCACTTGAATCTGTTCTCACTGGAAAGACATTGTCAAGTTAAAGTAATTTAGTGAGTAGTAACTTCAAGTAGACATGCTGCTGAGCATCTTGCATTCAGCCAGGAGCCATGCACACCATTTAACTTCTTGTAAAGTCTCACGTGAATGGGGAGAGTAGGTATGCAACTGCCTCGGATACAGGAGGACAGAAGATAAATACAGTAAACCCAAAGACTTGTTAGGTATAATTTTCTTCAATGGTTTCCAAATGGTGGCAGATGACTCTCTTTTGCTTGGAACATGAGCCCATACTTTACTGTTGCTGGACAGAGCTGGAGGAAAAGAGCAATTGGGAACTACCCAAGTTTAGATGTGCTGTTGCAGTAATACGAAGCTTATCACAGAATCACAGAATAACCAGGTTGGAAGAGACCCACTGGATCGTCGAGTCCAACCATTCCCACCAATCCCTAAATCATGCTCCTAAGTACCTCATCCACTCTCACCTTAAACAACTCCAGGGACGGCGACTCAACCACCTCCCTTGGCAGACCGTTCCAATGCCTAATCACCCTCTCCATGAAGAATTTTTTCCTAATCTCAAGCCTAAATCTCCCCTGGTGGAGCTTGAGGCCATTCCTTCTCGTCCTGTCCCCTGTCACTTGGGAGAAGAGGCCAGCAGCCTCCTATCCACAACCTCCCTTCAGGTAGTTGTAGACAGTAATAAGGTCTCCCCTCAGCCTCCTCTTCTCCAGGCTAAACAACCCCAGCTCTCTCAGTCGCTCCTCATAAGGCCTGTTCTCCAGCCCCTTCACCAGCTTCGTTGCTCTTCTCTGGACTCGCTCCAGAGCCTCAACATCCTTCTTGTGGTGAGGGGCCCAGAACTGAACACAGTACTCGAGGTGCGGTCTCACCAGTGCCTATATATGGAACCCAGTTTACCCCTCTGCAATGACTTAGGACAGCTAATCTTTCAGTAACTAAATTTAAGTGCCCAGCCAACAGACCCCATAGGATAAATTAAATGTTAACACAATGCACATTTGTTTAGAAAAAAAAAAAAAGTGTTACATTTCACAGAAGCCACATGAACATATAAAAAAAAGTCAGGATAAATTTTCAAGGTAGTAACCACTGGTGAGTTTTCACAGAAGTTACTCGGATTGTGCTCAGAATTCTAAGTATTACCATAACTTTTGGGCAGCATTAAGTAAGTCTTGCTAATCAAATTTATTCTCAAGAAGGCTGAAGCCTCTGCAGGCTTCTAATAGTCCAGTCAAATGTAAAATTTCATTATTAGAAAAAGCTTAGAATATCAACTGATGTCATATTTTGGAGGTGAGATCTGGGACATAAAATGGGAGCTTTGTCATAAAATGAAAACTCTTCTATTTCTTTCAAAAGTTAAGTTAAGCAGGCTTTCAGAACAGGTTGAAAAAAAATGATATTACTTTATTTCAGTTCCCTCTACCCCTAACTTCTGAGGGAAGCAACTAAGCTCTTTTGATAACAGAGAAAAAAAGCCCTTGACTTCAGATCGTCTGCAGAAAAGGATTTGGTTTGGTTTTGTTTACTTGTTCCACAGATAGTACACTTCTTTCCCTACACCTACACAATCTGAGCACCTATCTGTAGATAGAATTGACTGCACTTTATAGCTCATACCAGAGGAACTCCACTTAGAAGGGTGTATCACCCTGATGACATAAGTTTATTTTTGCTTTGTGGAAGAAGGGCAAGAGTAATAAC
This sequence comes from Clamator glandarius, assembly GCA_033459285.1. NCBI lineage: Eukaryota > Metazoa > Chordata > Aves > Cuculiformes > Cuculidae > Clamator > Clamator glandarius. Next base: position 6,945,897 of record JAUNZM010000266.1, read on the forward strand.
TATGTGCTCTCCTTCTGGGTCTCAATATACAAGTCCTCACCCTGAACAAAAAACAATCACAGAAGGCAGAAACCTATGATTTGCTAAAGTTAAACTAAATTTGAGATGTGGAAGTACATGTCTGCTAGTGCTCATGCCAGCCCTTGTAAGGCTGGGCACTGTCTTTTGGTGAATTGTCTTTTGTTTGATTGACAAGAGTTTGACTTTATATAGAACAAAGGATAAATGCAAATACAATACAATTATTTCTTTATTATTTGTCTGTTTTCAGAAGTTCCTTTCTGTTACATCACAATTTAACACTCAAATAGCCTGATGAATAAGAAACCCTGCAACAAGTAAACTTTCTATTCAAATGAAGAAGAGATCCTACTCTCCTGTCATCAGACATACCCTTTGAGATATGTTTAATCAAGCCAGAGCGGTTTTCAGCAAGTGCAAGCAATGAGTAGTGAAGAGCTCTTGCAGTTTTGCTTTCTAATACATTTAATTTCTTTCTTAAATAAGCCTGAATTATATTTCTACTGCATTTACTCCAAATGCAGAGGAAAGAAAGGTTTTGGATTTGTGATGCAGTAACAAATGATGTGAATTCATTTGCAGTGGCTGTGAGTAGAAAATCAGATGGAGGAGTTCGATTCTCTCTTGACACAAGAGCCTGTTGTCCCAGAAGCAGACAGCACGCTAGCTGAAGCCCGGGACATTGCTAAAATAGCTGTACCTAGCCGTCATTTACAGCTGGCTTGCAGCCAGTATAACTTGAGTGTAGGATGAACACCCTCCACCTCTCTGCAACTCTCTATATAGATATACCCCGAGGCTCTTTTGAAGCATCTTTCAGCTTTCACAATTTTCAGAGCTCATATAGGCTTAGAAATGCCTATGGGGTACTTTCAGAAACTATATTTAGTTAAACTTTCCAAACTAAGGAATATCAAATTGTAGCAGCAGTCCAATCTTACTTCTCTCACTTTCTGTGCTCCATCTGGGAACCTTTGACAGATACTTTGCTTTCTCAGCACTGAACTTCCCATACACTCACACCTAATGAATCTCATTAAGTGAAATACTGGGTCATTTTGCTTCCTTGTGAATCTCAAAGGAGTTGTAAAGAATGGGAGTGACTCATGGCATTATGGATGTTTTTTGTGGAACAAGGGGTTCATAAGTAGATCACAATAAAACACTCCTGGAAACTAAAATATGAAGAAAGTAAATATCAAATTAGTTAAGTCTCAGTATGTAAATCAGCAAAATCTAGCACACATCTCAGCCACCTCTAGTGGTTTTGAAAATGCCTGTACAACGCAGTATTTAGAAGAGAACCACTGAGACCTTGTCCATTCTGAAAAGCTGCAGAATAACCTCTGGCTGCCTCCTGCCAGCCACCTCCCACATGCACTCAGCTGCACCATCTGCGGGAACAGATTTGAAAAGCACTTGAAAAAGGTCAAAATTGAAAACAGGAATCAAATCCTTGATTTCTTTTCAGTGATCTGTGTTCAGCATCATAGCACTACTCTGGGAAACACTTTTCTTCTCAAACACATCCTTTTGTGATGATGGCAGGACTAACTACTTCTTTAGAAGAACAAAGCATAATGAGGAAGAAGACACTTCTTCCCCCTTACAATCAACTGATACAATGAGCATCCCTGCATCACATGATAAAACCACACATCACAACGTCCTCCTCCTATTGCCCTATGGAGTTTGATTTGCTAAGGTGAATGCAAAGCCAGTCTTAAAAGTATTTTTTTAAACAAATAGCCCTATTGACATCAATGATGTTAATGCACAGGATATAGTGCTCATCAGGCTAAGGGTTATGCAGGGTAAGAGGTCATTACACCTAGTTTTTAGTTAAAGATGCTATTTCCAATAGAAAATGTTATGACCTCTGTGCATATGCCACGCATCCTTCTCTAACTCCACTGTTTCACCTCTCTTAGAACTGCACCCCTCAAAAATCATTTGCCACCCCCAAAAGAGACAAGTCAGCTGAGAAACACCTTAGAAATCCACCTGGATCAGAGAACCTCTAGAATTAGGAGAAAGGACTTTCCTCTCAGGCTGTTAGAACAACTGTGAAAGCTCCTAAGAACTGACTATATTGTTGATGACACTGATGTCTTTCCAGGGCTGCAACTAATTTCCAGTCTTATCTAAGACTAAAAATGGGTTTCAGAATTACTCAGACTAGGAAAATACTTTGCAAGGTGAAACTTCACTCGTGAGCTCATCCCACATTTAGAGAACAGGAAATATAAAATAGTCAAGAAGTCTCTGAAATATGTAAAGTAAAAGTGGAAAGATCAGAAAGGAAACCACAAGAGGGCGGATGGACTACATAATGGATGATGGAATGATTAAACACAGAAGGGTAAAAAAGGAAGGTGTCCTATCTCTTAAGAGAAACCTCATCTATGAAAAGAAATATTTTATGCAGAAGATGACAAATTAGGAGCATGAAGGGAATTCTACTTTTTCCACTTAAATATTGTGGAATTTTTAGTAGCTGAACAGTGTTATATCACTGGTTATGGAGGTTTGGAGGTCCTCCAGTTACCCATTGGAACAAGTGACATATATACCTTTGCTCCCACACACTTTAGTCTCTCTGGAGAGATTGGCAAGCAAAGTGACAATTAAATCCTTCATCTTGTGACAGAGACTTTTAAATCCTCCCCAGCAATGAAATCAGAGCTCAAATTCTAGGCCAAGTCTTTATTCACATAGACAGTCACAGGAACCTAACCATTTGGCAGGAGACTAGTTAGGAAAGGGATTATTTGTGTGGTTGGGACCATATGCTTACAGAGTCCTCCTTCATTTATGGACAACACCATGGTCTTCTTTAACTCCACAGCAAAGCACTCTCTTACTTCCATGGGATAGCATTCATCTGTATTTACTTTACCCGTAGAGGTCTAGCTAACTTATCATAGAATCATAGAATCACCAGGTTGGAAGAGACCCATCGGATCACTGAGTCCAACCATTCCCACCAATCTCTAAACCATGCCTCTCAGTACTTCATCCACCTGCACCTTAAACACCTCCAGGGAAGGTGACTCAACCACCTCCCTGGGCAGATTGTTCCAGTGCCCAATGACCCTTTCAGTGAATAATTTTTAACTTATGTTGAGCCTGAACCTCCCCTGGCGGAGCTTGAGGCCATTCCCTCTTGTCTTGTTCCCTGTCACTTGGGAGAAGAGGCCAGCTCCCTCCTCTCCACAACCTCCTTTCAGGTAGTTGTAGAGAGTAATAAGGTCTCCCCTCAGCCTCCTCTTCTCCAGGCTGAACAACCCCAGCTCTCTCAGCCGCTCCTCGTAAGACTTGATCTCCAGCCCCTTCACCAGCTTCGTTGCTCTTCTCTGGACTCGCTCCAGAGCCTCAACGTCCTTCTTGTGGTGAGGGGCCCAGAACTGAACACAGGATTCGAGGTGCGGTCTCACCAGTGCCGAGTACAGGGGGAGAATAACCTCCCTGGACCTGCTGGTCACGCCGTTTCTGATACAAGCCAAGATGCCATTGGCCTTCTTGGCCACCTGGGCCACTGGTGGCTCATGTTCAGTCGCTGTCAAGCAACACCCCCAGGTCCCTCTCCTCCTGGCAGCTTTCCAGCCAGACTTCTCCTAGTCTGTACCTCTGCTTAGGGTTGTTGTGCCCCAGGTGCAGGACCCGGCATTTGGCCGTGTTACACCTCATGCCGTTGGACTCTGCCCAGCAGTCCAGCCTGTTCAGGTTCCTTTGGAGCCTCCCGACCCTCCAGCAGATCCACACTCCCACCCAGCTTAGTGTCGTCTGCAAACTTGCTAAGGGTGCACTCGATGCCTTCATCGAGGTCGTTGATAAAGACATTGAACAGGACTGGACCCAGCACTGAGCCCTGGGGAACCCCACTTGTCACTGGCCTCCAGCTGGATTTAACTCCATTTCCCACCACTCTCTGGGCCCAGCCATCCAAGCAGGATTTTCTACCCAGGAGAGTGTGCACCCGTCCAGGCCAGAGGCCGACAGTTTCCGTAGCAGAATGCTGTGAGAAACTGTGTCATAGGCTTTACTGAGGTCCAAGAAGATACATCCACAGCCTTTCCCTCATCCAAGAGTCTAGTCACTTGGTCATAGAAGGATATCAGGTTCTTCTGTATAGGAAGTTTTTAGCATCTTTCTGCTTTCTTTAATGTGCTTGAACTTTGGATCAGGACCTTTCAAATTCTGAATCCTCCAGGGGACACTCAGCTTTGGGGCACTCTGCAGCAGGGATTGTGCCAGTTGCCAGCAGCACATTTTTTAGGGAAAAAGCCTGGACCTGCAGCTTTCTTGCTAAAGCAATCTTGCAGTTCTGAAGCTTTCTTAAGAAGGACACAAGCAACGTTGCCAAATTGGGTGGTACTATGACTTGGAGAATAAAGAGTAGGCTCAGTTTATTACATGCAAGATGTAGGTTAGATGCCTGCTTAACTATTTCCAAAGTCCTTGACTAGAAAAGCCTAAATCCACCAGCTGCCACTCCTGCCAAATGGAGACTGTTCATCTATCATTAAGCACGGCTATGTTCTCGACATTAAAACCCTCCCAATCCCATTTCCTATCTGCTATGTACCTTATTGTAAATGTATTTAAGTAATCTGTAAACTTCTGATTTCAAAGTTTCCTTTTTTTTTTAATGTTCACTCTACTGTCTTTTCTATGCTACATACTCTCTTTTTAATCTTAAAGACATACAATAAAAAAGAAACAACTGCCTATGCTAAAGGTTCAGTCCAAGTTCTGCTTTACACAAGAGTTTTCCACTGACTTCGGAGGGAAGCGATCTGATTCCAAAAGAGAAAACAACGCTTAAGATAAAAAAAAACTAGTGTAGTTCGATTAAACCTCAAATTTCTTCATATTAGTTCACATTGCTGCTCAGATGATAATGGTCATGTGCTCTGAACTATACAAATATTCTCATCATGGCACAGTTTATGGCAGGAACTCTGCTAGTATCAAAATCTGCAAACAAATTATTTGGAAGGGGTTGTACCAGGTGTAAAAATGGGAAGTATCTTCATCAGGAATGTGTGGTGTCTGTTACATATATAGATCTAAGAATGAGGGTGCAAACACTGTAGGAACAGAAGGCTGGATTCTTCATTGCTTAAAAATGTTTTAAATCGAGAGCTTTCATTTCATTAGATATATACTAGCTTAACCAAGAACTGAATTTGACACAGAAAATTTCAGAATGTAATGCAGCTTAGTCCTTTATAATAAGACACTACACAATGTTTTCCTAATGTCACATACAAAAACACAGCAACCAGTGGAATAAAAGCTCTCCATTACTGGTGGTGGGACCTCAGACACTGGCTCTCAGCTGCTTGTTCCAATCTAGCTTAAGTACAATCAAACCACTTACCAGCCCACAATTATCTCATGCTCTCTGCAAAATGAGCTGCTTGTTAGCTCAGCTGCTGGTGGACATCTGATAAAAATACTGCCACACCTTAAGTTTTCATTGTTGAGTTTCAGGTCAGCACTTCTCAATAGATAATCTTAGAGATAGCTTCCCCAGATAAGATTTGAGATATATTCATGGGTTAACAGAGAAAACCGTGGACTGCTGATTTCTGCATTCATAGGATCCATGCCAGAGGATCTGAAACTTCAGGGGCTATCACAGTGGCACATATGATGGAACTAATGAAAAAGGGAGGTTAAATAATCACATGTACTATAGGGTAACGGAGGAGCTAAGGAATCCGAGATAGTTGAGTTTGCCTAAACGTTAGCAGAACAAAAGCTCCTTGGGATGTTGTTCCTCATACCACGCTGACAATCTTTCCACAAGGTAGCAGAGCTCTTAGAATCCCAGCTGCTATGCTTTGCTTCCACATGGAATGCTTCCTAAGTGGGAAGGATCCATCAAATTATCTCTCAAGCAGTACAGAAAAAACCATCATAACTTCTGATCCTATATCCAAAGCTTAGGGAGAAGGAAAGCTAAGGAGCCACTTCTCAGCTGGCCATACACGACTTAGTTCAGGAAATGAACTAAGATTTGGATCTATTCCAAGTTATGGGATATCAATTGGGTGGTAAGACAGTTTACTAACAGAGCAGCTACATCAAATACCTTTTTCTTTCCTTTTTTTTCTGGCAGGGTTGTGGCAAACAATTTTATATACAACTCTAATACTGTGTTTCAAATTTCTGCTTTCAGTTGTTCATAATTTTGCTGCAGTCAAAACAATGTTAATTAAGTTAAGTTGCCCATGTAATAAATACTAAAAATGTCAGAATTAACTCTGACCCTCTATACATAGCAGAAAACAGGCTATCACATAATATTTTTTTCTGTAATTCATTTATTGCATCAGGCAAACAGTAAGCTACTCTTTCTAGGGCACTGGACCCGTTCCAGGAAATCTGTTTCTCTCCCTAATTCTGCCACAAAGATGCTCTATGAAATATCATCATGAAGGTGCTTTTCTACATTTTAGTTAAAGGACCCTCTAAGCTTTTTGAAAAAAATCTCAGTATCATTTTTTTGCAAGGTTTCTGTGATTGTTTTGTCTAAGTAAACCAAACACTCAAAGTTCCGTTTGGGCTATTTCCCTTGCTTTGTTATATGTATAGGAATGCTGGTGAAGAGTTTTGAAAGCCCTAAGCCCTAGAGTCCACCAGTCATTCATAGAGCAGAAGTTAAAAAGCACTGTGCTTCAGGATTGACTTAAGTTTGTTGTAGCCTTAATTTTGACATTTACTGAATGAGGCAAACTTGATTTTGAAAGCTTTCAATGTTTCTTTGTATGTTGTCAGAGGGGTTGTGTACAAGGTTTGCAGATAGCTGGGCTTGACCACAAGACACTGTCTTTTTAGCTGTTTGGTTTCTGAAGCAATCAGGGCAGCCACTTTCCCCAAATTCTTATGTACAGATAGAATTAGTTCAGTTTTGTGCAGCATGGTAGCTATTTGTATAAGGTAACGCCAAAGAAAAAAAAGAAATACTGCTGTTTTCCGGAAGGAAGGAAGGAAAGAAGGAAGGCAGGCAGGCAGGCTATCCCCACAGCACAGCAGTGTCCTATCAGTCTGATGCTCTAGTGGGAGAATATTTTAAAAATCTCACCCTTGCTTCATCCTTTTATATGCTCGGGGGTCATGCCTTGCTAATAGGCTTATCTCATAGCATCATAGAATCATAGAATCATCAGGTTGCAAAAGACCTCTTGGATCATCGAGTCCAACCATTCCCGTCAATCACTAAACCATGTCCCTGAGCACCTCATCCACCCGTCTTTTAAACACCCCCAGGGAAGGTGACACAACCACCTCCTTGGGCAGCCCGTTCCAGTGCCCAATGACCCTTTCTGTGAAAAATTTCTTTCCGATACCTAGATGAGATCTTCAGATCATACCACAGAGGTGAAGAAATCTTACTCTAGGATAGATTGTATACTTTGACCAACCGATCACAGAAAATCCTTCCATCTGAGGCAGTTTTCTAAGTACAGAGGAAGCATCCACGCAAGATCCTGCTGAGAAAATCACTGTTATGCGATGTGTAGTGCAACCACTTATCCACATACACCTCTTGAGCTCCATACAACTTACACACAAAAGCCCTCAGGTAATGGTCATGAGTACACCACTTTCTCCTTCACGATCTATTAATTTTAATTCTCATTCCTCTGTGAATTAAAACAAGTATTTTGTCTGTAGAAATCCCATCTTACATTTAATATACAAAGCTATGGCAAATTACTGTTTGACTATCAGAAGAACAATTTGTCTCAAGTTGAAAGTATAATGTATAACATTTTAAAACGATCTTACTCGGAGTGTTAAAAACGGTCTTTTTCTATCACTTAACTTGTGAAAGAACATCTTCAGGACTGAAAACAACCCACCAAAACACACCATGCTTCTTTAAAAGTTCAGGAATTATTACTCACATTGATTTGTGAAACAAAGCAAAAACTGGAATTACAGCGCATGATCTCTCACATCAGAGAGCTTATATTCTTAATGTGTGAATAAAATGAGAAATAAGACTATGCAGTGCTTTCCTATGATTCTAAAGGAGATTCTAGCAGACCTAGTGTCAGAATGGAATTAAATTTAATTTTATCATTATACTGTTGAGTATACTTAGATTAGCAACTTTTCCATAGAAACTTTTTGTTTAGATTTCTATTTTTTATACAACCTTCCACTTTGGGTGTAAAGAAGATGGAGCCAGGCTCTTTTCAGTGGTGCACAGGGACAGGACAAGACGCAGGGAACACAAACCAAAACACAGGAGGTTCCTTTTGAACCCTTTCCCGGGAAAGCCTTTTTTCTGTGAAGGTGATCTAAAAAAGGCACAGGTTTCTCATGGAATCTCCATCCTTGAAGCTACTCAAAAGCCATCAGGATAGGGTCCGAGGCAACTGGCTGTAGGAGAATCCGTTTGAGCTGGGAGTTTGGACCAGATGACCTCCAGAGGCCATTCTGTAGTTCTGTGTGTGGTTTTTGAAGTTATATTGAGGCATATATTGAATAATTAATATACTACATACTGAATATTTAAGATACTATCTAGTTAAGCTTACAATTTCATTATTTTTATAAGTAACTTCGTATCACATATACAAAAGCCATTCCTCTAAGAATAACATGGGACACTTGATTGTATAAACCATTTATAGAAGACAGAATTATTTCAGAAGGTCTTGGTGCGTATCCCTGTGGTGGATTTTGTAAACACAAATAAAAAGGCAGAGCTTGATTTAATAAACCTGTCTTTCAAGAAAACAATGCAGAGAGGATAAAGTTAGCATTTACTTGTGGGCGTTACGTGCCAAGTACTGCAAGTGAGGTATAATTTACCAATCCGAGTCAAGTCAGAACAACAAGCCGCCTTTATTTATTTGATGCTTCCTAGTTCCATCTAGGAGATATGACAGTCAGAAAAGCCAAAACAGAGACTTTATAAAGTTTTGAACTTGATGGCATATTCAACAGAGAGACCGAAGTTCTGTAGAGATTAAACTGCTCACACAGTCCCATGTTCAGATAAGCTGTCAAGGCAGCCAACATAGGAAGTTTTGCACAACAACTGTCCTGTAAATAAGCAGAGAGTAGTATTTTCCAGGGATTCTGATACCCTCACCAACACTTGTCAAAACAGACTTAAGCCCACAGAAAAGCACTCCTCTGTAACAGCTATTATTTTCTTTCCTCTGGGCCACATATATTTTATTCACCCAGAGAAGTCTGAGTTTGCAGTACACCCTGCTGTCTTTGAGAAATCCAAGTATTATCTGTTGTTACACCTTCAACAGTGAATATGCTTCAATTTGCCTGCATGCACAGCTGACATCAGTCCATTTACCTGTCTATTTTTTCACTTGTCTTTCAGCAAAAATGGACCTCCTTCTTCAGCAGTAAAGCTGCAGTCTTCTAAAAGTGATGATTAACTTTGCCATAAGCAGTTTATTTGCAAATGCACAAAACAGCAATGAAACGGTTCACAGAAAAACATATGGATCAGCAGTTATCTGCAAAACCTCAGACACAAAAATGGAGGCATATTTAAGCTCCAGAAAAAAAAAACAAAGCAAAGTCAAAAACGTAAGACCCTAAGAATCTAAAATGTATCTTAGCATAGAGGCTGAAAGCTCCCATGAGAGCTGAGTGCTCTGAAAAAGTTCTGTAGCTTATTTACAGTAAATTACAGGCTTTGCTTCAGTCATATTGTGATTCCCAGATGAAGAAAGAGGGAGGTAAAAGGTACTGGTTTATGAAATGCAGCATAGTCATTTGACAAATACTGAAGATTGATAAGGCCTTACTCAATACTTTCATAGCCCAGTTCCCATATTACAGAAACTCATTAAAATATACACATGCTACAGAAAATAGTCTTAACTTCTTTAGAAAACCTGCCAGGATTTCAGTTTTAACTGGTACTTGCAGTGACAATATAAAAGCCAAGAATCTATGCTTAAAAAACATACAAACTGATATTCTTAGGCCAGATCACAACCCAAACTCCCATGGTTTCCCAGGGCTACAAGCATGAACAACACTTAAGGAATGCGAAGTATACTGAACATACTATTTCAGCACACATTTCAAATAAAATTCTGTAGGGCAGCTTTACCATTCAAAGGAAAAATAGATTTTTTTTTTAAGGAAAACAGTAACTTATGAAAAACTCTTGCCTAAATAATTTAAAGGATGCCACAATTTTTCTAAGTAACAGACAGATAAAAGTTACTTCAGTAGCTGTAGCTCATAACAGGACCGTATTTCAAAAATATTCCCATGCTGTATGCTGTAAATTGTTTGTAATTTTCCCTAGGTCAGCTCTACTCTACAGAGAAGATTCGTGGTAATCTTTGCAGTTTTTGAGATGTTAAAATCTTTTCAGGAAGAGAGGAGGTGGCAAGAACTGCTTAATTATTCAGACTTAGATTTTGTTTCAAGCAATATGTCATTCATCATTAAAACCACAAAATCACAGAATAATTGAGGTTGGAAGGGATCTCTGCCTAGCCCAGTGCCCTCCCGAGAGCAGGCAGTTCAGGGGCTCGCCCAGCCAAATTCAAGCTCTCTCCAAGGACAAAGTTTGCTCACCTTCTCTGGGCATCTGCTCTAATATTTGACCATCCTCATGGTGAAAAAGATTTCCCTGATATCAAAATGGCATTTCCAATGACGTGATTTGCATCTGTTGTCACTCTCCTGTCACAGTCACCTCTGAGGATGGGCTGGCTCTGTCTTCTCTGCATCCTCCCATTAGGTCAGTTGCGAGAATGATAAGATCACCTTTTAGCTCTCTCTTCTGCAGGCTAAAGAAAGTCTCTCCCTGTACCATCACGTGCATCAGTTCTTGACCACTTTTGTGGCCTTCTTCGGACCCACTACTGTACCTCAGTGCCCTTATACTGGAGAGGCCAAAACTCAGAAGTAACAAGCAAAGGCTATTCTATATTCAATACTGTATATGTGCTACTTATGCTCACATATATAAGCTGAGACAGAGAGAGAAGAAAGGCAAAAATACTTTGCATTCCAAAATACTATTGTCTTTTGATTAGACTTTCATTTTTAGGCCCTCAGTACTTCTAATCAATTACTTTCACTGTAAATTTAAATGTACCTACATTTAATTTTACATTAACTAATTGACTATATCTGAAGGGGGAAAAAATAGGTCAATTTCTATGGGTCTTAAACTGCAGGCACATGTAATTCTGGGTGAAAAATCATATATATTGTAGTTGCTTTCCCCAGCTGAAGGCAAAAAGGTAAAAGCCAAACTTTGAAAATGCTCGGATTATTTAAAAACCATTAAGTGTTTGGGGAATCAGCATTAACCACACCATTATTCCAGAATACACACAGTGAATGTTCATACAGCCACCACACATGACAAATGAAACCAAAAAACCACCAGTGTTCAGTAATGTGGGCTGGCAGTGACAAGCTAGAGCATTCCCCTCTGGAGAGAAGGCCCTTTCTGAAATTTACTTCCTTCTCCGACAGGACGGCTTCTCACCTCCGCAGACTACAGATGAAGTCTGTCCAAAGAGCTTGCTTTCAATTCTGTGGTTAATATATTTCAAAGAATTATTATCCCAACTGTAAGGGGGGAAATCTTCCTCACTTGTATAATTTTTGTGCAAAAAAAATTGGCGAGGACAGTCTTATTCTAGTCCAGGCTGGGTTCATTTCAGTTTGTGTTATACCAACAGCTTTAATCAAATGGAGACCAAGCCATATCTAAACCAAATAAAGCACCTTTGTAGAGGTTTGCAACTGCATAACCTAAGTAGAGCAGTTTGGGGTGGATATAATACAGCAGACTAAACTTTGTAAAACTTTATGTAGTCAAATAAAAATATAAATCATTGGGAAGATGCTGCATTATGGGGGAAATCCCTATTTTGCTTCCCTCCAAAATAACTAACTAACTCCCCTCAAAAATTCACTACTATCATTTAACATAGCGATGAACGAAGATACTTTTGATGCTGCCTTTTTGATAAAATCAAGAAGCTTCCAGAGATTTTATTTGAACAGACCTCTTTGCTGTTTCTTCATTTATCATCCATGCATCACTTCTAGTGATTTAAATAGGGCCAGAATAGTACTGCAAGTATTTGCAGAGGTGCTAAAGATAGTATGATAAACACTTTCTACAGGCAGAATCCTGGTTTCTGCATATCTTCATTATTTTCCTCCCTGGTGCCTTTTCCTGATCACACCAGTAATCTAGACTCCACTCAGTTCAGAAAGAAAAGACTTTTAAAGGATATTGCACCTTTCCTGGGTACTTATTAATGCCTGTTCTTGTTCACTGATTATACAAAGATTGTTTGTACAAAGAAGTTGCATTGGCTTGAGTTAAATGGGTTTAAAAAAAAAAAAAAAAAGACAAACCCACAATGTATTTAGGTCAGCACAAATTCCTGGTTGGAAACTTTCAGATAATCTTAAATCTTTAGCTATATAAACTTTAAATACTTTACTGGAAAAAAAAAAAAAAAAGCAGTGTCAACAAAAAAAAAAACTGCTCTAAAATAACAAAAGTTAATTTTAAAGTACCCAGTTGCATTTCTGAGTAAATCAGGCTTGGCAAATTCTCCCCACCTAGTTTTATATTCAGAGAAGGAAGCATCATATTTGGGAGAAAGCACCTCTTCCTATTACTAACGTTGTACAGCTGTAACCAATTGCTTCATGAGCGTGCAACCTCCTTTTGTTTGAGAAGGAGTTGAAAGGAACAGCTTCAGCTGTAGGTGAACTTTTCGCAGAGATTTAGCAATTTTTGTTTCTTGTTTAAGGCTTTGGGACCTTGCTGAAGGAATTTTTTAATTAGTAAAAAAGACAGAGAAACAATGACTAAGGTGTGTTTCATCTGTATTAGGCAACATCTAAATCCAACTCGGCAAAATACATTAGAAGTATTTGATACAGATTTGTTAATCATTATGTATTTTATAAGTTTTATTCCTACACTTTTTGCTGTATAGAACCACTGCACCTTTTTTTTCAAGTTCTCCTAGCCTCTAGCATTACTGAGTCCTTCTAATAGGATTACTTCTTGACTCTCCAGTTAGTGCTGTAAGAAGGAGCAAGGCACTGTTCTGCAGTCCAGAATTACAAACTATGATCCTCTCTTCCTGCTGGGTTATATGGTAGGTTGACCCTCAGAACAGCAGCTATCAGAAAACCCAAGCATTCCACTAAACAAATAAGAAGACCTATCAAAGCCCTGTCACAAATAATGCAAGAATATATATGTGTGTGTATATATGTATACATATATGTATATAATCAATACTGAAAACCTGACTTTGTGAACATTTCCCAGAATCCCAAACCTCCAATCCCTGCTCCAACAACACTCATTTTCTACAGGCAAGGGAGAAAAGGTAGTCTTGAAATATAATTAGCTTGGTCTATTATAAACCAAGGAAAGAAGAAGATCCAACGGCCCAAGGCACAGCTCTTCCCTTACATCAGTCACTCTCAACCTACTTTAAATTTAGGAATACCAGAGAATCCTTGTGCTAATCCTGATGAAACCAAAGAAAAAAGAAACAACAAGGCCTTGGTCTGTGCCTCTGTTAGAAAAGATTAAAGGGATCAGCAAACAGAAAAAAAAATAATGGGTTTCAAGCCAGGTGCCTCAACTGGCCTCAGGGGCATCAGTATATCATAGTAAATATATTAGGTTAGTCAAACTTTGGTCATTAATGGTTTTACAGATCAAACCAACACCTAAAAGCGAGTTCAGAAACCAGAAGGCAAACATTGCAGACCATAAAGAAGACTAATAATCTGGCCAGGAAAGAAACACTGCTTAATAATCAAACCACTGATTTCTTTCCGCAGTGTCTCCAGTTTCTTTGGAAAGAAGTTTTCTAACAGAGTAGTCTACTGGAAAATGACCAGCATGTATAGCAGATTACAGAACTGCAGTCTCCTATGGATTTACGACAACCTCACAACCTTCTTTGTATGAGATGTCTGCTCCCCTTTGCTCTGGTTCCTCTGTCCCACGGACTTATGTATCAAGATGGAATGAGAACGATCACCCCCAAAAATAAGTACAGCCTCCCCATCCTTGAACAGGCAGCTTCTATCCCTGCTGACAAAAGAGGAGAGGATAAGCAGCTAGGTGTCTAATAGGTAGTTCCAGACCTCCTGAAATCAATGGGACATAAAGCACCATTAACTCCTCTAGCTGCTGTGCCACCTTGCTCTTGCCTTAACTAAGTAACAACTGCTTTTTCCTTATCCATCCCAACCTGTTTCTCCTGCTACCAATAGAACAGCTGGTTACCTAGTGTGGAAATGGAGCACAAAAGAGACTGAATGTGCACTCTGAAATGACCCCTTACATACATTGAATAAGGGGAAATAAACAGGCACCGTATGGAATTCAGTGAGGCAACAATCTTTGGCCATTGGAAATGCTCAGGAAGGTAAGAACAGCACCATTCAAAGGGTACCTCATGCACTTTTAGTAGCAAATGAGACAAGCCCATTTTGTGATCCAAGGCACTGAGAGGGAGCTTAATAATGTCAGCACAGATCTTAATCCATCTCCAGGAGGATATGCCAGTTTGTCCCCATTCTATTCCTTGCTCAGTAAACAAAATAATATGGAACAGGCAGAACTGTGGCCAAAACATAGTACGTTAACTGCTCTGATGCAATCTCAAAACTGAAATGGAAAAACACCAGATAACATGGGGTAATGAGAAGAATATTGGGTAATAACTAGCAAAATATTATCACTAGACAGTAAGGAAATTGGTCACATCTAGAGAGTAGTGGTCAATAGCACAACATCCACGCTTACAGCAGTTAGAGAAACACTGTCACCCATACAGTAGCCTCCCGTGGTCCTCCAGAGATATTCCTATTTTTCCCATCAAAGGTGCACAAAATAGCCACTGTAGAATTGACAATATTGCCCAAATACTAATAGTCCTCCTAATACGTTTATCAAACAAACCAACATCCCAGAGGAAGGAGAAGAAAGTATTTGGTCTTGCTTTCCCAGGCAGCAGAGACAAAAGAAAATTGGAACAAAACCAAAACGAAGCGCATCATAAACTCCCCACTGCCAATCTTGTTAGCTTGACACTGCAGATCAGAGAGAACTATACCCATAAAACATTAATATTGCAAAGTAGCTGTAAACTGCATGTAAACCCATGCAGGTATGGAACCCCTCAGTCTTCCGCTGGGGATGGTTAAGGGACAGAGGAAAGGAATCCATCTGCTTTCTATGATCAGGGTCTAAATCAGCAGCGGCAAACCTGCAGCGCGGAGGTTAGTGTAAAGCCACAGTGCTACATTGTGTAGTTAGGTCTAATATTTCTTCAAAATCCTACCCCACATGAAAGCTCCAACAACTTTTACGGATCTATGATAGTTTACTACAGCTGAAAGAGCCCTTCTAACCCACGTAACAAGTACTTCAACTAAGTCTAAAGATTAAATTATACTTTCATCCATATAAAAATTACTGTGACAATGCTCAAAGGACAAAGCCGTTACCAAATGTAGGCCAGCCAGCAACATCTGTCAACCAACCCACTCAGGAGACAAACTATTGATACATGCTAAGAATTTTTAATTAAATTACATTTTTTTCTATTTTTGTACATTGCAGAATCATTTCAGGTTTGAAGTTTAAGGGGCAACATTTGTGTGTATTTCCAAGACAACTCAATGTGAGTATACAACTTCTCAAGTTATAACTAGCTGGAAATCTGCCACACAAACCCACTGAAGGGAAAGTATGAACCTGCTGGTGCTTCTGAGTATGTTTTTACTGATATCACAAGGAGTCACATCTGTTAAGCATGTAAGAAGCCTCCGATTCTTTTCTTTGATAGATTCACATATCTATATACCCCAAAACCATATAAAATGAAGTATTAAAAATATATGTAGAAAAACATATCATGTATCCATTAGTGGATCTCTTTCAGAGAAAAACTAATAAAGTTTTTCATTTACCAAGCTCTCCAAATCTTTTTTTCTTGTACAAGTTTGCGTGTTCAAACAATCTGCTGGAAGATGGATGCGTACAGAGAATGAAGCATATGTAATCTGAACTCCAAATAAGAGCAAAAAGAAGTGAGTGAGCTTTTGCAAATAATACCTGTTCTCTTTGGTCCATGTACAGGAGAAAAGAAGGGATAAGGATTCTTGTTTCAGTATATCCTTTTAATAGTTTGTAAGGCTGGCCATGGTCTAGTTCCAATATATATACATGGAAGCAGGGAAAAATGACTGCTGAAGACTTCGGAATTGTTACCTGTAGATATATCTTTGTAGTAGTGTCAATGTGTATTCCCACTATGAGTTTAGTAAGAAAGAAATGGAAAGTGAGTAGCACTTAAGATATGCTCCTTTTCTTTCTCTTCTGAAATATTAAGTACTTCTATGGCCACGGAACATTGCTTTTTCTTTTATGCGCTGTAGTTTGAAAAATCTGTTGTTGGACAGTCAGTAATTTGTTTAGGTTGAAATATGGTGAATTTGCAGGATGCAGATACAAAAGCTGGAAATAATAAAGAAAGACACTTTAGCATTCTACCAGTGCTTTATAATATCTGATTAAAATACCACAAATCTATTGCCTTTTATTTCACACTTTCCCTCACTCAGAGTTCCTGGCATCTAATGCAGAAGAATGTTAGCCTCTTTTGTTTCATATGAGGCAACTAAATCAGGAGTTGTTCTGAAGAGTGAATAATGTCCAAGTTTGTTTCCAAATACTGCATTATGTATAGGCAGTTTTGTTTGTTTGTTTATAAAGCAGACCCATGACTTGCTGAGACTATGATGAGTTAGTTTTTTGTTTATGTAAAGCAGAAGCTTCTGCAGCTGTTTACAGATGAAATTTTGCAAAGCACTGAATGCTTAAAATCACACTGAAGTCAGTGGGTATACTCAAGTCAGAATATACACAAAATGAGTGAGGATTACAAGTAATTATGTATTTTGCATCTTCCAGCCCTTGTACATTGTTATGCAGATAAGGAAAAGGATGAATTTTGTGGAAACACACAGATTTTTTTTTTTAACATAACATTTATGATGCAATCATCACTGAAAGGTATCAGAAGAATGCTTGAAGCCATAAGAACTGCGCATTCCTCTGAAGGAAACAAGTGAGCCTTTAGGTCACCTTGGCACTTGCTTCAGTAGGCATTCATATTTTCTATGATACAGAGTGGCACCCCTTTCCCAGAATGGCAGGCAGCAAATACTCTGTCACAATGTTAGATCCCCGTCCTTGATCATCTGTCCTTTACCGTGTTTCTCTCAGATAACCCTTCAAATTTTCTCCCCATTCCTTTTTATTTCTTCTTACTATTGTACTATTTACCTGTGAGTTTCTTCTGCATTTTGGCTTTTTTTTTTTTGCATGGCATCATTTTAATATTACATTTTAGTATTTCAGAGATTTTGCTTTTATTTATTTTTTTTTTTTTTCCTGTTCAATACCTACTTCCAGTGATGCAACACATTTGAGAATTTCAACAGGTGATTCCAAGCAAACCATGTATAGCAATCCACTCTGTGGAGGGCACAGTCCCTTCATACATCCTTAGCCGTAGCCGGAAAACCACATGAATTTTCACTAGTTGATGTTCTCTGTTCTTTTGTTCAGAATTGTAGTGGTCATATTCAGTCTTCACAATCCATGTAATGGTAACAGGTGTGTTATTTGAATTTCCGATTTAAGCTGTCACAAGAAATACACATTCATTCTGACAAACCACCCTCGGTGGGGATTGCACGTGATTTGCAATATTCTCGCAGTTGAGCTTCTGACCGTTCATTCACCACAGAAGATCACTTGAGAGGTTTACTAAGATAGATATTCCTTCCATTTAAAACTGGATCTTATTCTGAATTGTGCATCTCCTTTCTAGTGAAGTCAAGCTCCACAGTCAATAATTGCCAAGTCTCCTGTTATCAAAGTTACCCGATTTCCTTTTCTTAGAGACTGTAAATCATCCCTAGTGCTGAAAATTAACTTTATGCCCAAGTCTTCTCCCCAATCTAGGTTAATAATCTAAGAAAGGCATGTCTTTTAAGAACAGGAAGAATTCCCTGTGTAATTACCTGTTTGAACACTGAGGATGCTCCGACTCTACGTACAATTTAGCAAGTGGATTTTTGCTGGCATCTATGCCACAGTGCAGAATTCTCCCTACCACCTGTATTCTTGTCTCAATGAAGAATTTCTTAAATAGGAAATTCCCAGGCTAAACAGAAGAGACTCTGTTCTGAATTTGCAGGCTCTAAAATACACAGCTCCCTGTGACTAGGAGATCCAGAAATGAAGGACCTGGATTTTCCTAGGTAAATTTTGATTTAGAGTTGAGGAATTTTAGAATAGGAAGGAAAACACGAGATGTCACTAAACCACATAGGACTTGTGTTCCGCATCTTCCAGTCCACCTTACTGATCTAAGTTACAGCTGCCTTAGGATTGCTTCATATCATCCTGTAATTATAGCATCCTAAATGATCTCCAGGGTGAAAGGATAAAAGGGTTTGACACTCCATCAGTTGCAATGACACCACTACTCCAAACAAAGAAAACTAGGAAGCACTTGTTCTAATTTAGGATTTGTTTTTTGTGAAAATGATACTATACTCTCAATATATTTTTGAATGAATTTGCCTTTTTTATTTGTCTCTGTGAATTACTATGTCCGTAGGTGCCATGAAATCTGATTACAAGTTGGGTACTCAATATAGGAGTACTCAATTTAGTGGAAAAAGCAAAAATTTCAGAATTTCAGGCTGGCGTTTTTGACGTGCTGTAACAGCTATTAAACTGAAAGTTTCACTCTAGACTATTAACCTTCATTGAAGAACAAGTTTACCTTTGATTGAGATAAACATAGAAAATTATATTTTTTTTCTAGCTGGTTATTTTTAAAAGTATATGCTAATTAACACTGATCATGTACGTGAAACAACATAAAAGATTTTAGTAAAGTATTCCAGTATTCCACTATAGCCCATAGTAAGAACAGAGTAGGTTATTCAATACCTATGTAATTGTGGGTTTGTACAAGAGACCATTGAAATAGCTTGCATTTTGTAATTCCAAGGCAGACTAATACTATAGCAGTGGCTTATGCTACACCATCAAGTTAACTCCAAATTTCCTGAAATAGTCAAAACAAGACTTTTTTTCTAGGTTAGAGGTAACTGGAAATACGGAAGCAGTTTTGATCTCCTTTTTAGCTGAAGCTTTGTCCTTCTGAAAATGTGGAAATCTCTCAAAAAGCTCAGCTAAGCAGGATTTCTATCTATTGTTTTGGGGCATCTGGAACTAGTGGGGAACACAGCCCTTTCCCAGCTCAACGTTCTGTTTTCCATTGCACCCTGAAGCTACATAGGGCACTGCCAAGAGAAAAGTAATTCAGCAGTATAAATTAAAAATAGGATTCTCGTGACACAAACTACGTAAATATGTTTTACTTGTATAATGATTTTGCAGCAGTGATATGCCTCTGTTCTTCCCAAATTGTGTGACATTTCTTACACAGCCAGTATGCAGAGGCAAGAAGAAACAAAATTATTACGATTGTCATTGCAAAATGAATCAGTAATTTTTTTTAGCGGAAGGTGTTGCCAACCATTTCCTTGTAATATCCAATTAACCTTGGTTTATTTTTTTCTTTAGAACAAATATAAATAGATACTTTCAAGTATGACTTCAGTGGTGTAAAAATCAGAACCGAAGTTAGACTGAAATTTTAAAAAAGCACACTGATTCATGTCGTCCTTGTGCAAGAGTCATAACAATCTTCTCAGTAACACTCCACTATTATAAATGTAGCTGAAAACAAGTACTTCAACTATGCTTTAAGTAAGAGTCTGAAGTGAGTATTAACTTTTCCTTACTATTCAAAAGAGGGGTGGTATCTTCAATGAGTCTTATCAACGTCAAAGCATCAAGAACAGCAACTAGCAAGTTTTTCAAATTCAGACCTCTAGCCTTCCAGAGAGCACCAGGATAGAACAGTCACCTTTCAGGAATCCGTAACAGCGTGAGGGTCTAGAAACATTCCATCCTCAGATAAGGCCCAGCAGCTACAGCAGTTAATTACCAGAACATAACTGAGTTGCAAGTAAAAAAATGGTTATTAGAAAGACTAGCAGTCAAAAGTAATTGAAAAAGATCTAAGAGCAAGGTCATCTAAGGAGATGAGGGATCTAAGACCATAACTCACCAGTTCGAGAAAGAAATTAATATTATTCTACACGTTTCTCACTTTATCAAAATGGACTTCAAATGAGGCACAAAGATATGAAGTTAGTGAAGAAATCATGCAGTCTTAACATATGCATATTATAAGCATATTAACATAAGTACAGAACACTACAGAAAAGCTAGAACAGAAATGCTTTCATCAATAGATGTTACCATTTATAATACCTGATATAGAGATGTCCCATCTCTGGAGGTGTTCAGGACGAGGTGATATCAAGCTTTGAGCAACCTGATGCAGTGGAAGTTGTCCCTGCTTATAACAGGGGGTTGGAACTGGATGATCTTTAAGGTCATTTCCAACCCAAACCATTCTATGATTCTCTATAAGCAGATTATCAGATGATCTAGAAATCTACTCAGCCCTCAGCCGTGTATTGAGGCCTCAAAAGCAACAGCACATCCTTCTCACAAGCTGCCCTGCTCTGAGCTGTGCCTAAGAGTCTACCTAAGCTGAAATAATCATTAAACCAAGGCTCTCAGGGGCCTTCAAAATAACCTCTTCAGAAACAAATAAAACAAGGCCTACCAGCCATTTCAGCTTTTTGTTCTCAACTCCATTTATTTGAAGTATCTTTTAAGACAGCTATGATCATCTCTGAAATTGATCTACTCAACAGTTAGCTTTGGCTTGACAAATCACCTGGGTTCAATTTCTATTTCTTTCTCCCACATAACCACATGATAGTGGCAACTTCTGAGCACCTTCTCTTAATTTGGCAGTTCATCACAAGGATACCCTAGTTAGGCTTGAATAAAAAAAGATATCATTCATAGTAGAGAACTTTAAAAGACATTGGAACAGGTCTATTACTGATATGAAATTTGATAAAACTACTCTGTCTCCCAGACACTTAAGGAAGGAAAAAGCACATGGGGAAAAGTACATACTCTTTCTAGAAACACTACTTATTATCAGGACATAATGTGCCATAAAGTGCAGGGCAAGCCCTGACACTAAAACCAGGGGCAGAATGCCCCTAACCATGCTGGGAAGAAACCCTTTCTGATTCTACACACGGAAAATAAAAAAACAACAGGGTGACTGTTACAACTGTTTAAATCATAAGGGAAAAAAAGAAAATTATGTTTAACTATCCTAACTTCTAGTGAAGCCATTGAAGCTTAATATCTACAGCATCACTACAAAATCAAGTCCTACAGAGTAGGAGTATTTACATAAAAAGATATTGACCTGAATCCTTACCCTATGGGACATTGAGTAACTCCTGACTTTTCAGCTCTTCCCAACTTCTACAAGAGTTAAGTGTTTCCCCTACTCAAAAGGTCTCAAAAATCCAGAGCATTTAGCAAACAATGAATTAAAAGAGACCTGCAGCTAACTGAACAAGTTCACACATCAGAAAGCAATCATTACATTGTCTATTGCTAGCAGGTGGTTAACCATGAGTATTTAATACTTGACAGC
Source organism: Clamator glandarius (assembly GCA_033459285.1). Taxonomy (NCBI): domain Eukaryota; kingdom Metazoa; phylum Chordata; class Aves; order Cuculiformes; family Cuculidae; genus Clamator; species Clamator glandarius. The sequence goes on from JAUNZM010000266.1 coordinate 6,967,634, forward strand.
TACAAAGCTACTCTGCTTTCTTTGTTGGTAACCAGTGTTCTTTGTTAATAGCCTTTAAAAGGTATTGATACCAACCCAATGTCCATAACAGTTTTGATTCATAACAAATAAACTAAACCACACCACTGGTGACCTCAACAGATTATCCATATGTAATTCTTAAATATTTAATACTCATTCTGATTAATCTTGATTTCTTGCCTTAGAAATTTTGTTTGAATTACGCTAGTGATCGACACTCAATGAGAGCACCTACTCATATGCAAACAAAACCACAAAATCTACAGTCCTGAAATTGCTAACAGCACTGAGGGTTCACTGCTATAGTTTGAAAAAGGCCTATGTGTCTGACTGCACAATTTAGTCACAACTGCAAATTATAAGGGAAGATGCTTATCTTACCATGTTACTCCTCTTCCCCACTTGCTATTTATTGCTTTATATCTTGACCCACACAAGGCACTTGCACATACCTGATTTTGCAGCATTATTCATGGCAGCAGCTTATGTGACGTGAGTTTTCAGGATCATGGTCTTAACCAGGAACAACTCCTCCTTTGCTAAGTCAACTCATAGCGAGCAAGTTCCTTTGATGCCATCAGAAAGAGGTCGGTGAAATAAGAATAGTAAGCTGTGAACTAGTGATGCTTGAAACAGGTGGGTCAAATGACAGGCGTCTCATACCAAGTCCCTTTGTGTTATTCAAAAGAATTACACATTTGCATGAAATGCCTAACAGCAGCAGTTCTCCAACCCTCCTAGACTGCAGGTTGCCAAAAGTCAACCCTGAAAACCTACTGCGGACTACTCTGTGTCCGTGTTACCTTTTTTTTTCTCTTAAGTGAAAACACTACAGTTTTGTTACAGTTCTCTGGTTCAGCATCCCATAACTATGCAAACTCTTACTTGCAAGCTCTAGTTCTATATGCCACAGTATGAGAAGGCTTCTTCACATGATGGTTGTGGCTTTGTTTTCTTCCTCTGGAAAATAGGGCTTATGCTTGCTTTTCTTTCATATAAACTAAATTGAGTGGACCCATACATCAAGAAATGTGTGACTGGAAGAAAGGCAAGACAGAAAAAATCTTAAAGTGAATACGCAAGATGATGACTAAACTATGCTGCGAGATAAAGCTTGTTTTGTCCCCAGGAATGACAGCTTCTCTGGTATACAGGACACTAGGAACCAGCCCCAAGATTTTTCACGCTTTAAGTAAATGGGCAAATAGTCATCTTTCCATTCACTAGCCCTTCCACTGCAATTTTAGGGGGCTTACAGAAAAGCTGGGGAGGGGCTCTTTATCAGGGAGCGTAGTGACAGGATGAAGGGGAACAGTTTTAAGCTGAAAGAGGGGAAATTCAGGCTAGATATTAAGAAGAAATTTTTTACTGTGAGGATGGTGAGGCACCAGCACAGGTTGCCCCATCCCTGGAGGTGTTCAAGGCCAGGGTGGATGAGACTTGGAGCGACCACATACAGTGGAAGGTGTCCCTGCCCATAGTTGGTCTTTAAGGTCCCTTCCAACCCAAACCATCTGATTCTGTGATTTAGGGGACGCTAGGGTCATCCCCACCTGCAACACGGTTGGTAAAACAGGCAAGGACTCTGCTTATCCTTACGTACACACTTCATTTTACAGAGATGAGAACAGCCTGGGACCGTTACCCATCACTGGGATCAGTGGAACAGCTTCTGTCTGTACAATTAGGCGAGACTTATGCAGATGTCAAGGCTTTTTATAGTCACACTTTTGCTCAAAACTATTAATAATACAGAACCAAATAAATATGGAAAAGAGACAAGTTTAGAACAGAAAGGGGGGGTGGAGGGGAGGTGGAGGAAAGCCTTCCTGACAAGCAATCTCTATTTTTTTTTTTCCCTTTTAAATAAAGCTGTCTGCAAATTTGAGCCTAGGGAGACTTTCATTAAAATCAATTAATCAGCCAGGCTCTCTGCTGAATAGCTTTCTGGAGACAAGAAGTCAAAGCGGGGCTTGGGAGCAAGCTTAGGTGCGACTTTGTGCCACCCGTGTTCCCTCGGGCCACAGCCCGGGCACGGAGAAGGCTGGGAGGGACCGGGATAGGGCTGGGAGAGACCGGGGGGACAGGGCGGGGAGGGACCGGGACAGGGCTGGGAGAGACCGGGGGGACAGGGCGGGGAGGGACCGGGATAGGGCTGGGAGAGAGCGGGGGGCCAGGGCGGGGAGGCCCTCGGGCTGTAAGCGGGGTCCGAGCCCGCCTGGCGGGAGGGGGCCGCAGGTGCCCCGCGCTCCGGCCGCCCCGGGGAAGCCACCGCCGCCCCTCGGCCGCCTCCCCGCGACGCGGCGGGGGTGGCGGCGGCCGCGTTCGGGTCCGGGGGCCGCGTCGCCGGCGGTCCCCGGCAGCCGCCGAGGGGGCGAAGCGAAGGGCTCGGTGTCCCCGGGGGGCGGCGCGGGTGCCCCGCTCCTCCCGCCGCCGGGGCAGCACAGCTGTTGCGGAGCCGCGCTGGTCCCTCCTCCCAGCTGCGGCTGCCTCATCTCCCCCCACCCAGCCCGTCCCTCCCCTCCGCCGCTCCCGACGCCGCCGCCACCTCCTCCTCCCCACCCCCACCCTCTCTCTCTCTCTCGCTCCCCATCTCTCTCCGTCCCGGTCCCCCCCCGCCCCCCGCGGCAGAGCAGGCACCGCAGGGGGATCTCGATGTAACACCATGACAGGCATCGCCGCCGCCTCCTTCTTCTCCAACGCCTGCAGGTTCGGGGGCTGCGGGCTCCACTTTCCGACCCTGGCGGAGCTCATCGAGCACATCGAGGACAACCACATCGGTGCGGGGCAGGGCAGGGCGGCGGGGGCGCCGCACGGCGGGGGCGGCGGGGGCACAAGGTGCGGTGGAGGGGGCGGGGGGGGGGTGTCCTGCGGGCGACGTGGAGCAGCTCCCGGGGGAGGCGGCGCGGGGGGGTGCGAGGAACGCGTGCAGCCCGGCGGAGGGGAGTTAGTTTGCATTGGCAGGAGGGAGTGCGGGAGCCCGGAGGAGGAGGAGGAGGGAGGACGGGCACAGCACGCCGCCTGCTGCTTCCGCCCCGGCTCTGGCTGTCAGGGCTCCGGGGAGGGAGGGAGTCGCCGCCGCGGCAGCCATTCCGCTTCCTCCTCCTCCCGCCGCCGCCGCTGCGTCCTGTCAGCGCCGTTGCTAGGTGTGGCGGCGAGGACGGGTCGCGCTCCGGCCGCCGCAGCGCGGGAGGCGCCGCAGGGACGGCGGCGGGAGCGGGGCTGGGAGATCGCAGCGGCGCGGTGGGCGGGGAGGGAGGGGACGGCGGTGGCGGTGGCGGAGGCGCAGCCCGCGGGGCCGGGCGGGAGGCGGTGGCGGCGGTGCGACCCGCGAGCGGCGTTAGGACCCGCGGCGGGCGGCGCTAGGACCCGCGGCTGTGCAGCGCCCCCCACCCCCCCCCCATCATCACCTGCGGGCAGGGGCGCGCGGGGGCGTGGCCGCCGCGGGGCGATGACTCGCCACTGCCGCCCCCCCCCACCCTCCGGCGCGCGCGCCTCGTGGGCGGGCGGGAGGGAGCGTGCGCAGGGGCCGCCCCTGGGCTGCGCGGGCGGCGCCCACCGGGGGGGGCAGCGGGGGGAGAGGAGGGGGCGGCGCGGCCGCCCCTGGGCGCCAACTCGCCGTCCAGACGGCGGGAAGGGTCCGTCCCCGCCCGGCCTCCCGCACCTTGGCTCCCCGGCAGGTGTGCTGCCAGCGCTGCCTCCCCTCCCAGAGCCAACTTTCTCTTGCTGCTAATAAAGTGCGGGGCTTGAAGGCTGAACTGATCCTTTGAAGCAAACCGAGTTTTAAAATCGGGGGGAGATCCTGAAGTTTTAAGGACCCGCTGACTGAGAGCGTAAGGAAACCGTGTCCTGCTGCAGAACAGTCATGGAATCCTAGAATGGTTTGGGTTGGAAGGGGCCTTAGAGATCATCTAGTTCCATCCCCCTGCTGTGGGCAGGAACACCTCCCGCTGGTTCACGTTGCTCATCCAGCCTGGCCTCGAACACCTCCCAGGGATGGGGCAGCCACAACTGCTCTGGGCAAACTCCTCCAGTCTCTCACCACCCTCATAGGAAACAATTTGTTCTTAATAGCTAATCTAAGCCTCCCTTCTTTCAGCTTAAAACCATCCCTCTTGTCCTGTCACTGCTCTCCCTGATCAAGACCCCCTCCGTGGCTTTACTGTAGGCTCCCTTTAAGTTCTGGAAGGCTGCTTCACTGTCTCCCTGGAGCCTTCTCTCCTCTAGGCTATACAACCCCAACTCTCGCAGCCTGTCCTGGTACAGGAGGTGTTCTAGCCCTCTCATCATCTTTGTGGCCCTCCCCTCCAGCAGATGTGTGCCTTTCCTGTGTTGAATGCAACAAACCTACCCTGTGTTTCAGATAATTAAGTTTTAATAGGCAGGCCTAAATACCTGAAAAAGGTCACTGAAGTTTAAATTGCCAGTATAAAGTTACATTAATGTAATGTTGTAGGTCAGCAAGATAAAAGGTGTGGTTCTCGTAATTATCACGATGCTTGGTGTGAGGTAACAAAACCACATACCACAAAACTGTGTAATTTGTGACTCAGCGTGGTGCTAGCATACTGTTGTGATATAGCTGGGGTTTTTTTTTTAATCCTAGATTCTTAGATTTTCCCGCGCTGTGCATCACATTGCACCAGAAAAGCTTAGGGGAAACAGTTTGCCAAAATGAAAGTTCATCAGTCATCTTGTGTGTCCCACAAGTGGCTTATCAGCCCCTCGGTGCCACAGCGCACAGGGTGTCAGAAAAGATACGGTCCAGCCTATGTGGTCTGTGCGTTGTTCTTTAATCCCTGATCAGTGGTTCTTAAACTTCTCTGCAGAGAGGAGAACTACATGCTGAAATACTCTAATTTCCCAATAACTGTATATTTTAATTCTATAGCCAGTATTCATTACTTTTTTCCCCTGCCTCAAAATTAGGGAAGTATTACAGATTCAGCACGTGCATACGTTTAATTGAGCATATCATTTGACAACACTTGCAGGACTTGGGACTGAAACTTTGCACGTACGATGTCATGCATGCAGCTGATGAGTACACACAAGCGGAGAAAGATGTAAGGTTGCTTGTGCTTCATCTTTAACATCGCAACCCAGTGTGATGGCAGGTTAAATTTTACCTGCTTGTGATTAAAAGATGCAAGTATGTCTTTTTACTCATCTATATGACGTACTATAAAAATCAGAAGGGAATTGCACCAGTGACACCGAGTATGAATCCCAGTTCTCTTGTGGAGGCTCAGCTTTACCGTTTGGGGCATGTGAGGATCTCCTAGCACAGCCTGAAGGATGAGCATTTATGAAAAGTCATCAAATAAGCATTCTGCCAAAAAGGGCTTAACCTTGCCGAAGGCATCTGGAAATTAGAAGAGTAGGAGCTTATGTTGGACTTACTTTCTCAGTAAGTCTGATGCAGACAGCATCCAATTTTTGCTATAATGCAGGTCTAGAAATTCTTACTGACATTTGTCGTATTAAAAACAGAATGTAGTTTCTGGCTTGTAGAGCAAGGAGTAACATGCCATATAAAAGCCCCATTCGTTTGGACATTCTGTGTGTGCTGCAGGAATAAAGAAATCTTGATTGAGTTATTTTCCATTATTAGTTTAAACTGAAGTGGGCGATTGCTGGGCAGACAGCGTTACAGCGCAGCTAATGAACTTGAGGCTGCAAACAGCTCTGTGGTGGGAGGTGTGTATGGCACGGGATCTTGATGGTCTGGCTGCTGCAATGCTACTGCTCTACCACATTTTATGGGATGGGTTATTAATCATTTGTATCATCAATGGAGTGCTGTTAAGAATTCTATTGTTTTTCAGAGCTGTATTGTGCTTCTGAAAAAGTGGGAACAAATACTTATCAAGGGATCTTTTTTTGGTTAGCCTTGTAAATAATGCTCAACTCAGTTTAAGGAAACACAGTTCTGGCATTCTGGAAACAGAATATATTTGGCATCTCAGGGATTTTGTAGTTGCTTTCCTTACTCAAAATATAATGTTAATGAATAATCATGTAGTAATTAAATATTTCAGTGTACATTTGTTTGGGGCTTTCCCCTCTCCCCCTCTGCAATTTTGTGTCCTGCTGATAAATTACCAGTACTAGTAGAGACAACGTGGAAGAGTTGTGCCCAATGCATGATATATTCAGCTCTGAGGTGGTGCTAAGTGCCTGTCAGCGCATCAGCTGCTCTCTGGGTTTTGCATTTAGGGATTGAAGACTTCTGAAGAGTTAGGCCGGCTCTGGAGCACTGCTCTAGGGTCTTTCTGTGGCCCTACAGGTGTCCTCTGCAATGAGACCACATTTTCAGAAGGAACTCTTTAAATCAAAAGTCCTGTATTCGTAATTTCTGTGGCTTGCATCTGAAAATAGACATTTATTTTAAACAACCAATTAGCAAATGCTTCTCTGTGAGTTTTTTCTAACAGCACATTGTCCAAGCGACCTGAAGTGCTCTTAACCTGCTCTTCAAGTGTACTGAGAAAGGTGGAGGGGAGGAGGCTGTTAGTCTGCCATGTCTCCCTGTCTCATGATTTTGGCTGCTGTTCTTTTGCAGGTAGTATAGTTGACTTTTTCTGATGTTTCTAGTCTGGGAGCAAAAGGCCTAATTTACAGCTATTTGCCTTATTCACAATGTAGAGTGGGATGGGCTTAATCCAGTCAGTTCCCCTGAGTGATGTCAAGAGATGAGAAAATACAAAGCGACCCCAAGCTGGTGAGCATTAAGCTGTGACAACATGGCAGATTTTATTGTATAGTTGGAATCCTGGTGGTGGTGTTGGCCATCATGTCAGGAACAGCACCTCTGGTTCCACAGAGCATTTCTGAAATTACGTTTAAGTCTTAATTTGATATAAATCATCCTCTGGGATGTTTTCAGCTGTTCAGAGAAGTCCAGAGGGCCGCACACTTTGATTTCTGGGTTTTCTTCTTTTGGTTTTTTCCTCCCTTCCCCGTGTGATTTGATTCTTCATCAGTCTACCCATAGGTGAACTGCATAATTTAGAGTGGGACGTCAAGTGGCCCCTTAAAGATAATTGTCAGTTTACTCTGATGCTGAAGAGGCAATATTAGAGCTGAATCTCATAATCAGACTTGGACAACATAAAGTTATTTATTTAATTTTTACTGTGAATTTAAATGAAGAGTATTTTTACTCACATATGCGGATGAAGTTGTTGCTTGTACGATCCACTGTGTGTTCACTGTTCACTTGGTTCGTGTTCACTTGGTTTGTGACACATATTAGTGTGCTGTACGCACTTGTGTAGTGTGTGGCTGATTTAAGCAGCTCTGCTTCTTTGAGGCTCATTGAGCATTAAAATATGCAAATAAAAAGAGTGTACAAATATGTAATGGTGTACCCAAAGAGCTAGAAGGGTGGATAGGAAGAGATACAGAAGATAAATCTCAAGACATTCTTACCTTAGCTGAAGTAGAGTTTAATTGTGTCACCCTGAAACTCCTGGAAGATTTTGAAGAAAGAAAAAAAAAGGACCACTTACTTATGCAGTAGTTACACAAACTAAGATGATCTACTGTTGCTCTAGATTTTGTCAGAACTTTACAACAAGTCCTGGAGTTGGATAGCTACAAGTGAGGTATTTGTGTAGAATTGCTGTTGGAAGTGGTAGCTATGATGCTTCTCATCAGAGTTGACCAATTCCCAAACATTAGGATGGGACCTGCAACAGAACAGTACTTGTGGCTGCTTTTGTAAGTGACAGAATTACCAGGAAAAATAAAGCTTCATCACTGAAAGAGCAGTTGCAGAAGGCAGACCAAAATCTTGTATATAAACTACTAACTACCTGGAAAGTTCAGGTGTGAAAAGAGGAAAGAGGCTTCTGAAAATCCCTATGTGGTGATAACTTTGGTGTCTGCTACCTTCAGTGCCTTCAATTCTTGTTTATTATTAGGTAGTGGGGGTGGAGGGGCCAGATTCCACACCAAGGGTGTGGAGTTGTTTGATAATCCATTGGCTGAATGCATGCTGCTTGTTTAAAGTTGGCCCTCTCCATTTCTGAGAAAATAAAGGATGGACTGTGTCTTCACTTTGATTGTAGAAGGTGTTGAATTTCAAACAGGCTGTCAGCACATGCAAAAATGGCATTTAGCATTGCTGAAGTTTGCTTTGCTCCCTTCTCTTGTGTTGGCCCACCTTCACCAGCACATTGGGTGAAGTGAAACATGACATAGATGATCGCTTCTGTCTTGGAGCTCACGGTGTATCGTGTGAAGCTCTGTTGTTAGTGATAAGGACAAAGGGCTACACACTTCAGCATTTATGGAAAGCCTGGCAGGTGTAAGTCTGTATGGAAGACTTCACTCACATAAAGCTGAGCTCCTCAGAAGAGCGTGAACATTGAGTGATTACTGTCATGTAGCTCTTTTGTAGCATTTGGCTTAATGTGTAAATTAACGTTTGGGAATGAGATGTTTTGAAGAGGTGGTAGATCTTAACTCAAGGGGTTTTACACTGAATGATGTGGCAGCTAGGGCTATCGGATGCTCTATTCAGTGTCTGGAAACTGGTGGACAGACCTGTGCCTGATTGCCATGCTATTGCAATGTGTTGCACATAAAGCTGTGGCTGTGCAAAGTAAGTTAACAATTACATGTTTTTACCTCAGCAGTAGTACTAATTATTGTTCTTGGAAAACAACTAGAAAAAACTAATTGTGGCTGTGTTGATTTTTAAGTTCATCCTCTGCCCAGTACTTCTACAGCTGTAATTTTTGTTATTTATGGGAGAAGTATTTCACAGTGAGGTGGAATGATGTATACTCCAAGGATGTTGCTCATTCACTTTGCAAGCTGGTGTGGTGAGGAAAGCTCTCCTACTTCAGGAAGGCTCTTACATCAAATAGAGCCTTTTTTGACTAACAGTTTTGATCAGGGCTTTTTCCTCTACTCCCAATCTTAAGCAGAGTGGGGGGGTTGTATTATTTTCCAGTTCCAGGTCAGGTTTCCTTTGCTCTTTGGGTTTGAATTTAGAGAGTGATAAAATGTAGGTGCAATATTTGTAACAAATCATACGGAGGTAAATGGAATTGCCATTAAACTTTAACTAAAACAAGATTTTTGATACTTCTGTGATGTGAAATATGTTCTGATTTTGAGGTTACCAGTTAGATTGAGGCTAAAGCATGAAGTGTCTAAATGGCGTAAAGTTTGAATAATGTATTTCCTAGGAAGAAAAGGCTGAAAACAAACATCTGTGAACATGCTGCAAACTGGTTTTTATCTTTTTAAGATTGAAGGGCTCACATAAAGCCAAGAGGGATCTTTCATTTTTCTTCTGTCATGTTGAGTGTCTTTGGGTGAGGCCCGTTGCAGGGCTACATCCCTACTGTCAGCAGGGATTGTTCCTCTCGTACACTAGCAGCCCTGAACAAATACGGGTCACAAAATGAAAAACTGAAGAAACATCAGGTAACTTGTAGCAGTAGTGTTGTGCTTCCCTTGTATAGGGCTTACTTACCTTTGGGGGGCAAAGTTATAGTTATTTTCATGCCTGCTCTTCAGGGTGAGACAGAATGTTTTTGCAGCTAACCTGCAATCCTTACAAGAAAATTGAATAAAGTCAGGTGGCTGACAGTCAAATTGTCTTTTTTTTACGTCATTATTTCTTGGGGAATATGAAAAGACTAGGAATTGTATAATAAAAATAATTTGAGGAAGAGGTATTGCTAAAAGATGTAGAAACATACCTGCTCAATCTTACTATTCCTTCCTTCTATATAATGTAATGCAAATACAAACAAGTGAATCAGGAATACTTAGCGTCAAGCTGCAGAATACTCTAATGCAAAAGAAATAAGGACTGGAGGCCAGCTGCTTCCAGTGAACTCTTTATGTTGCTCCTGAATGTGCTTTTTTTATTTATTTATCATTCTTTTTCTGGAATAAGCTGTGTTTCACTGAGAATTAATTTTGTCTCTAGTAAGCACCAGTAATTCAAAATTTGAATGCTCAATATCTAAGTAAATGACAGCTGTACACATTTGGAGGAAGCAAAGAACAAAGATTTTAGAGTTAACTTGAAATGGCAGCAATTAGAGAACTGATTTGATAAATGATCTGTGTTTAACAAAAAAAAGCTCCTTAATTTTAAGGTATTATCTCTGTGAATAATTCCTCAATTAAAATTAAACAACCAACTCCTGTTACTTGTGTCTTACTCAATTCTATAACTTTTGGAAATGCTTTGGGGGAGTGCATATGGTTTATTACACTTTTCTTTAGTTACAGGAGGCTGGAGCAATATTCTCATCTGTAGAATAGAGAAAATATTCTGGTTTATGGTTTAATGATTTTTCTCTGATATTAATTTTTATGTTTTTCACCCTGAATTCTCAGGAGGCTCCATCTTCGCTTTGTGCCGTGATTAACAAGGGTAATATATTTCTTCATCAGAAATGCTGATGACACCACAGTGCTGTTTGTCTCTCTGATGGGTGCCTAGAATGGGAGTTCATTACATTACTGCTGCGCTGTTTAATTTAAGATACTGTAATTCCTTGAAAAAACGCTTAAATACAGGTGTAAGTTTTACTTTTTAACATTCCATGTTGTGTTACAAAGGATGGAGTAGAAACAGAATGAGAAATTTATCAATTTAATGGAAAAAATAGACTTGGACTTTGAAGTTAAGCTGGTCAGTTTCCTATGGCCAAAAAGATTAGCATTTAATTGTAGATGAACTTTGAAACATTTCTTCTGATGATGATAAAGATTTCACTGTGTGCTAGTAGAGACCATCTTTATTTTTTGAGACTTTTTCATGAAAAGCTGAGCACTTTCATTTTGAAATGTTGGCATTGCTGAAACTGCTCCGATGAAATTTTTTTTAATTTAGGAAATATTTGGACACTTCTGAGTTTCCTCCCCCTGCCCTTTCTCCCCACATCTCCTCCCCCTTTGTTGAACTTCAGGAAGCTGCAAACATTTATGTTCCTTCTGGAAATAATTTTTTTTTCCCCACTATATTTTGACAGATAGTAAATATTCATTGAACAAAAGTAGAACTGTTGAATATCCAAGTATGCTGTGGAAAGGGGAAATAGATGTAAAGTATCACTTATTTCTTTAGCAGTTTGTGTGGTAGTCACCATCTTGCTTTCTGGAAATTATTCTGGTAGAAGCAGGTGGAGCTGTAACCTGGGAACAGGGATAGAGTGCCCTTAAGATGCAAGAGATCCGATTTCTCTGCTATATGAGATTGACAGGGGTATACGAGCATGAACTCAGCCCCTTATGTGGTAGATGACAATGGCATTCAGTGAAGAAAACAATGCTATGTCATTGTTTCAGTCATTTGTTTTGATGTAATCTTTCTGTATATCTTTGTCTGACAGAGGTGACCTGAAAATTCGTGTAAAGGCTTGGAGTTAGACTTCAGATGCTTGTCTGTTTGCAGGTGAAAGCTGAGTACAACGTTATTAGGTCCAATGTTGATTCCTTTGTCTTCAGATCAAAGAAAGGGCTGACATTGATCTGAGTAAATGTGGTGACAGACTTGGAGGGAAACCTTGGAAATTTACACGTTTTTCTAGCAATGTGTTGGAGAAGCATTGCAACTTCTTTAACTTGCTGTTGAGTAGAGGAACGTCTGCTACCCCACAGACATCATTGATGGCTGTGCTGGGTTAACTGGGTAATTTGAGAGTTGTTAAGGTCGCAGTTTTGTTGCAAAAAATAACACTGAACCACTCTTATACTTGTCTCTGTTTCAATTTTGGGCCAAGAGCTTTTCTTGCTGTTTATCCCATTAAACTTTTGGGATGCCTCCAGAGCCTTCCTACCGAGGCTTCAGGTATTCTTTATCTGAACATTTTGGTTTTTTACATAGAATACAGGGAGGGGAACAATTAGCGGAATTCCAAGGAAAATCTTAAATAACTGTTTGTCTCCGTGAATTTGCTTGAGACATACTACAAGAGCTTCCTGACTCACTTAATGAGTACGCTAATGTAAAAAAGATGGATTTGTGGAAGGAGAGCAAAAAATCTCTGGAGCATAGACTGCATGGAAAGGAGAAGAGGCTTAGGAGTATGTGTCTTTATGCTCTCAGGCTGGGGTGATCATCCAAATGCAGAACACCATGGAAATGGCAGAGTGGATCAGGCAGTTGACAGGAACATGTTAAATAAAAAGTGTGTAGTATTGCCATGATGTTTGGTGGAAGAGCTTATAAGGTGTTTAAAATAGAATTCTATGGTTGCACAGTCTTCCAGAAAAGAATGAGGGTGGTATGGGGTCCTCTAGTGTAGTTATGAGTACTCTATACTCCTTGGAAGACACAGAGCAAGTTAGCAGTGTAGTTCTGGAGAGCGGGAAAATGTTATGTGGATTGGGGTTTTTTTGAGACGCTTCTGTTTCACAATGCTATGCTAGGGCAGCTTCCTTTTCCCAGTCTCAGGGTAAGTGCTTCCTGTACTTTAGAGAGACTTTCTAGGTGTGCTGTAGGAATCTTTCCACACAGTCCTAGCAGTGGTAATAACAATTTTGTTTACATCTCAAAGTCTCTTAAGTTGACTAAATACTCCTGAACTATGTAAATGCTCTTATAGACGGGAAGAGCCAACACTGTAACTGTATCGGTCCTCGTGATCTAGCTTCAGCAGCCATGCTTGACAATGGTTTGAGATTTTGCTCTTGGTCCTAGGGCAGCTATTCAAAGAGTTAGCAACCAGTATGTAATGTCTTATTCTTGTTTCAGCTATCCAGAATATCCCCTTTCTCACTGGCAGAGTCTTTGTGAGATTGTGACGAGCCTGTCTTCAGAACTGAGCAAATGTCCTGCCTTTGCTGATATTTATCTTGGGGCAGTTACCCAGGGATCTCTTTAGAACATGTTCAGGGAGGAGACTGTGGTCTGGAACATAAATATATACTGAGGAGTTCTAGTGCCTTGCTCAAGCTGCTTCCAGAGCCAGCGTTAAGTATCAAGAGCTTGTTCAGGTATGCGACAATAATTGGATGCTCAGGATGGGGGAAAGGTATTTGTGGATTGGATTTTAATTAAGCCTTTGAACAGCGTTTATCTGATGATTTTAATTCTGTAGTAGTTTTCCTATTTCTGAGTCAGAAATCATTGTGGAAAAGATGGACGAGAAATTCTATATCTGCTCTTGCTATACCTGAACTGTATGTATGGCCTCAAATGCATTTCAAGTGCTGAAACAAATACAATAAAGTGAATGTTTGCTTTATAAACTTAATGAATGTTCTGGAGATACACTGGGTTAACTGATAGCTGCATTTTTTTTCCTCTATGGCAACTTGACTTTTTCCTTTGTTTTTTTAAGTAAAAAGTGCAATTTCTGTAGCGGTTATCACCCTAATTCTGCATTACTCCACTGGCCTCTGAAATGTGGTGGTTGTACAGCTGGTGACTCCTTATTTTCTTGCAAAAAGCACGGTGTGCCAGTCACAGTATTGCTTACTACCACTAACTGTTCTGGAAATAAAGGAATGCCTCTTCCCTGACTGTGCCTCTATGGAAGCCACAGCATTTGCATTTGGAAATCGAATTCCCTTGCCCCCAAACTCTTGATACTGCAAGGAGTGGAGTTTTGCCTGCAATGGCATAAGTGGCTGCTAAAGACACTTGGTACCTCATGAATTCAAGATTGAGCCCAAACACATAATTTTGCAATTGCTTGTTCTGTAGTAGCAGCTGTGCATAAATATTGGAGGCGTGTTAGTATTTGTTTATGTTCTCTAGTGGTGCTGTGTGTCTAGAACCGTGGCATGGAATTGAATATACAGTTTTCTAGAAAGTATTGTTAATTTATGTGGTGTGTTAATTTAAAATTTATTATACTGTCACTGTATTTCATTAGACTTGCTGTATCAATGATTAGGGGCAACAATTCATGCTGATCTTTCTGCATGTATGATTTTAAAATATTAACTGTAGTTGAACACCAGGTAAGTGTTTCTTTCAGAAAGCTTCAGTGATGCAGGATAGACAGGTTAGGATAGAAAGTGTAAACTGAAGAGAGGTGGTTAGGAGGAGACCACATATTTAGTTTGCCTTTGGCAAATTGACACAAGATAGTTAACAACAGCAATAATAAGAAAAAACACCTTCCAGTTGTGTGGGATTGATCAACCTTTTGCAACTGAAAAAATACCATACATAATAGCGAGGGGAATTAGTTTTATTTTCCCTTCATCTGTGTTGATGTGTGGAACAAAGATGGACCTTTACGTCTTTATTTCTTCTGTTCTTCCCTAGAATTGCTTTCCTAAACCAGGAAAATCCAACTCTCCTCATCCCCTGCCACTTTTCTTCTTATCTGACTGGTGGTGGAAGAAAAGGGATTGTAAATTCCATACCTACCTGTTACTGTCCGTGGAGGAAATTCTGCTCAGGCAGTGTTTAACTTTTGATAAGCTGTTATGTGCAGCAGAGCGTTCTGCGACACGTATGCACAGACCACAGACTTTGGTTCAGGGTGCTCAAAGTGGTTTGCTCTTTACATAAGAAACATCCACCTAGACAGGCATTCTGCATGCATTCAGTGACAGAGTTGATGACTACCTGGCTTTAGGGTTTTTTTGGCAAATCAGAAATTGCTTGCTGTTCTGTTACTGCTTTAAAAAAAGAAAAAATCACCTCCAGCCAATGTCTGTGCTCACCTGCTTCTGGACCCTTCTGACTGTTTGTTCTGTTCTCTTCTCCTGTTACTCCACAGGTGACTGGTTTATTTGGAGCCTTTATCACTGCTGCTGCTGTTCCACTGTCCTGGAACCACTGAACCCCTTCATCCTGTAAAATCTCAATGCCTTCTTTCCTTGTGAATAGTGATTATTCCAATTTATTTATCTTTGATGCTCTGTAGGGCAAATATGTCTTAGGAACAGGATGCTTACACAGGCATAGTAGTATGATATACTGTACTTGCACTGTTATGTCCCTGTGTAGCGCTTTAACTCTATAAACACAGAGGGTGTCTTTCTTATCTTCACATGTGTGATGTTTGTTTATCTTTCAAACTGAAGAACTAGTCCTGAGACACCAAGGTTTGGGGTCAAGAAGGCTCCAATTTGTCCATATTGGCTTCATTCTTTACTAATGTCTAAAATGCCTTTCCTAATCTTCACTTTCATCGTAGAGAAAATAAAGAAGCAACATATAGCAAGGAGTAAAGATGAAGAAATCTGAAGTTGAAGCAAGGAAGGAAAGGAGTTTGGAAGACAAAGGCGTCTGATTATTAATGAGTTCTTCAACGGGAGGTCTTGATTAGGGCTTGAATCTCAAAAGCTGGACAGATACACCTGCCTGAATAGAAACCATGTTTTTTTTCTTGCTAGTCAGAGGCATCCCTATTCAAAAGCAAGTATACAGTCCACCCACTTTCTTCTGACTCACACTGGGGTTGGATGCTTGGAGTTGTCCATTCAGTTCTCTTGAGGTGTGTACTTCAGTGAGATTCAGAGCTCTTAACAGATGCCTAAAGTATCCTTAGTAGACTGCCCTCAAAGTCCTATCTAATTTATCTTGAAAACCCCTTTTGTCCACTTTACTACACACCTCCTCATATCAGATTATGTCAGTAGATTACTGCAGCTGTCTTTTTGAGCTGTCTGAATTCATCTTAGTATTGTGAATTTCCCTCTTCTGCAGGGAGTCTGTCATAGTGCTCTCACACTCCCGAAGAGCAGCATTAATGATCTGAATGTAAATTACTTCAGTATTTTAATTCTGAAGCAGAACTTGAGAGTTCTGCTTGGCTTTGCTGCTCAAGATGCTGAGAACCAAATGGACTGTCCAAAGGGCAGGGCTTAAAGCACTGCTTCTCAGCTACTGACTCTATGCTGAAGCGCTCCTGGTGAAGAAATAAGCAATCCCTTTCTCAGATATGACATAACCTCTTCCTTTTCTTCCAAGAATACAGCAGACTGTCTCTTAAGGTCACTGTTAAAGCCATCCTGTTTGGAATGCTTGGATTTGTTAAATGTTGGGCTGGTGGCCCATTCCTCCTAAACAAATACTGTTTTGTTGCTATTGTAGCACATCAGCTTTTCTAATTTCTTTCTTTTTTTTTTTTTGCCTAACTTTCTCAGTGGCTACACAGCAGAGCAGATCTCAAGATCGTAACGGCCTTCCATTCTGGGTACTCTTTGGTTGCTTTGTATCTTATCATAGATAGGTGGTTTAGTAGAACAGATTTCTTAATAATAGCTTCTCTGGCAGGCATTCTGCAGCTAATTTTGAGACTGGTTTTGTAGACCTCTGCTTCTCACCCGTGCACTGATTTATTCACCGTAAGCCCATTGCGGCTTCCCATCTTTCAGCTGCTAGAGTTAAGCAATTGCACATCTTGCGTGACTGCAGTCTTTAGAATCCAGTAGGCAGAGCTAATGACAAGCACTCAAGAGAGTAATGTGGTGGGTTTTCAGATGGGTTTTTTTTTTCACTTTTTACTAAGAGCAAAACATAAGCATGAAGACCGTTACCAGAAGGTTTCATGGTTGTATTTGGGTAGATACAAATCTGATTTGGATTCCTTTCCAAGACAGACTTCTCTCTCACAAGCATGTGAGACAGCAAATTGGCTGTCACTCATTTTAAAACAATGCATAAAGTTGAACTGCTCTGTATTGTACATTTTGAGTCCCAAAGTGTCTTGGACAAAGAAGATGTGCTTTCTGCTGATATCCTTACTGTGCAGTAGAGTACCATAGGTTGTTGATTGTTAGGTAGATGCAACTGAAGTTTCAAAGTCCTCCTGTCTCCTTATTCTCTGCTAGTTGATGCTGCAGCATCATGGCCGTGAAGTAGGATATGGAAAAGGATGGATATTTAGGAAGCACTAAGCTCTTCACTCTGCAAAAGACCATCAGTTTTCAGAGTGTCTTCTTTTGGTACTGAGTACTTTTTAAAACTGATGTGTTAAACAAAGGTGATCAATTGTTATGTGGAAAACCTGTACTCCTTACACTGACTAAATTGAGCTCAGCAACTCTTCCTGACTGATGGCTTGACAAAAGAGAAGGCGTAGTAGTGACAGTTAGGTCTGTGTAGTCTGCTACGTCCTCCCTCTGTGGACGCTTCTTCTGGAGACGGTGCAGGGGACAGCACAGAGCTGTTTCTATGCTGTAGCACAGATTGGAAAACATTACATTTTTAGTGATTTGATGGACTTCTTTCATAGAATCATAGAATAGTTTAAGTTGGAAGGGACCTTAAGTATTATCTAATTTCAACCCCACTGCCTTGGGCAGGGATACCTCTCACCAGACCAGGCTGCTCAAGGTCCCATCCAACATGGCCTTGAACCACTTCCAGGGAGGGGGCATCCACAACTTCCCTGGGCAACCTGTGCCAGTGCCTCACCACTCTCATTGTGAAGAATTTTCTCCTAATGTCTAGTGCAAATCTTACCTTCTCCAATTTATAGCCATTCCTCCTAGTCCTATCACTACACGTCTTTATAGAAAGCCCCTCCCCATCATTCCTGTAGGACCCCTTCAGTTACTGGAAGGTCACTATAAGGTCTTCCCAGAACTTTCTCCAGG
Source organism: Clamator glandarius (assembly GCA_033459285.1). Lineage (NCBI taxonomy): Eukaryota > Metazoa > Chordata > Aves > Cuculiformes > Cuculidae > Clamator > Clamator glandarius. The sequence continues at coordinate 6,985,199 of JAUNZM010000266.1, forward strand.
CTAAACAACCCCAACTCTCAGCCTGTCCTCACATAGGAGGCGCTCCAGCCCTCTGATCATCTTTGTAGCCTCCTCTGAACCTGTTCCAACAGTTCCATATCCTTCTTATGCTGAGAAATCCAGAACTGGACACAATACTCCAGGTTGAGTCTCACAAGAGCGGAGGAGAATGTGGACTTTGTAGCAGGTGTCTTGGTTAGAGGAGAACAGAGAAAAGTCTGTGTATTTGCCTGCCATAAAAATGTAGTAATAATGAGATAGGTTGCTAAGTGCACACTTGTCAGTTGTACTCAAGTGTTCATATAGCCGCAGTGATAGTCACAGTTTAAGGAGCTGGGTAAGCGGCATAGTGGCTTGTTTGTTCAGGCCTTGAATTTGAGGATCAGTTGTGGGCATTTCCTGAGAAGGAACAAGTTCTTAAATGTTTTGTGATCTGCAGGTCTCATGCTGAATGAGTGCATATATGTGGTTGCTGATTTTTATCGGTTCCAGTTTTGAGGGAGCAGCTTATACAGAGGTCTTCTGATAAAGATTTTCAGGTAAATGTTGTCTTTTCCTGCTGATGTATGCTTGTGGTGGTGTCAGCTTAATGGTGCTATTTTGAACTGGATATAGAAAAATGAAAACCACTCCTTGTTTCCTGAGCATGGATTACCAGCACTGCACTCCATAACTGGCTGGGAATACAAGGTGTCAAGATTAAGCTTTCCTTTTGGGAATATATCCAATGTTTCCAAAGAATTGGATGTGCCAAAAATGACTTCTGAAAATCACCAGTGCCTTACGACTAGGTAGGGATTTCTGCATCATTTCTGAATTCCATCATTTCTTCTCTGCACTCACCTTTAAAGTTGAGCATTTGGAGTCTTGTGTTTTTCTTTGCAGTTTCTCACTGCTTTAGCTGACTATAGGTGAACAGATCCAGCATTGCCAGTAAGAGATAGCCAATGCTTTTCTATGTATATATAGACCACAGAGGAACGGCCTTGAATGCTGCTATGAATGGGGTATCCACGACTTCTCTGGGCAACCTGTTCCAGTGACTCAGCCCCCTTATTGTGAAGAATTATCTTTGTAATATCTAATCTAAATCTCCCCTCTTTCAGCTTAGAACAATTACCTCTGATCCTGTCCCTACATTCCCTGATAAAGAGCCCCTCCTCAGAATCTTTCAACCAATCTTAAAACTGGTAAAAATCCTAATTTCTCGTTTTCCTGGATCTAGCCACGTCACTGTAAAAGTGAAAACATTCCAGATCTGATTTATGAGTGTTCACCTTGATTTAGGTGGGAGGAGGGAAGGAATACTTTGTTATGAAAGAAAATAAATGTTTGAGCTCCTCCGTAATAAGGTAAACATACCTTGCACTTGAATAGGAAAAGTGTTGGTAGGTAACAATGGAAGAATTATAGTTCAACTGATTGACTGTAATAATAAACATTAATGTTTGGCAATGTGTCTTTTACATTTAGAAGTGACTGCAAGGGTTACATGGCTCAGCAAACTATAGAGGAGGAGAATCGACCCAAGAGTTGGAACCAGTCCTGGGCTGGTGGCAGGGCTGGGTCTTCTCTTCCTTACAGAAATTCTTGTGAGAAGCCAGGGAGGTGCATGGTCAGGAAGGATTTGTGCACCTAGGACACTGAGGTAGTTTACATCTCTCAAAAGCAAAACCTTTAAATGATCCTCGACACTTTTGGATTGCACGTGGAGATTTTCTGTGCTGAAAAGATCCCAATGCACATATTAGGAGATAGGTGCTCATAAATAAGTCTGTACATAAATACATGAAACAAACATATACATGCATGAAGGATGTTTACACTTGCTTTGTCTACATGTAAATGTTACATATAAATAGATACTTGGGTTTTGGTTTGGGCTGGGAACTGAAGTCCAATTTCCCTTCCAAGGAGGAGAGACCACAGAATTCAAAATGGGGTTCACTCTAGAAAGAGTAGATAAATAGTTTCTATTTCTGATTGCATTTATTTAAAAAAACAGATGTTTACAATAACAGTCCTATTACCATTGTTTTTATCTGTCACACAAATCATGCTGCTGAGGCTTTGATAACTATCTCCTCTCAGCTGGTTGTGAAGGAGAAAAATCTTAAATGGTCTAAGTATGTGGGTAGGTGAGGTGAACCAGAAATATTTATCCCAGCAGCCAAGTCTTTTAAGTTCTAAGTTTCATGTTGTGTCTGTGAACTTTAATTTCAGAGCAGTGTCTATGAAACCATTCCTGAATTCAAAATTATTAAGTGGTCCAAGGACTTATAATTTTTATTATTTGCTGCATTTATTTCTTGATGTCTGTAGAGTTTTCTGGTTTTATAGAAATATAGAAATAGAAATATAATATTTATATATATGTATTTGATTTTTTTCTTTCTTTTTTGATTTTCATATGCTAAAGGTTATCCCATTAGAGTTGGATGTGATAAATGTTGAACAACTTTGACACATCATCTGACTACAGTAGGACGTAATGACTTTTTTATATATTCTTACTTGTAGCTCCTTGAGTTTGGCTTACAATTTATTGGCTTTTTAACATTGATAACCAGAAGCTGCTGCAAGATGTGTGTTAGTAGCACTTGAATCTGGCCCAAGAAAACCAGCCAATAACAAATAAAAAGAAGATAATTGCAAGTATGAGAGAGAAGTTGTACAGCACACCAGTGCTGTGAAGACCAGCAGAGCATTGTGTGTAGTTAGTAAAGCTGCTGAGGCTGGTGGAGTAGGCAGGGATGCACAGTTTTAAGGAGGAAGATGGGTTTTCAGAGGAGCACAAAATTGCTGTGAGCTAGAGGTCTCTGTCTCTGTCTCTGTTTTTCCACTTTTTTTTTTTTTTTTCTATGAAAGGATGGGATTGTGGTTCCATTGTGTGTGCTTAGACTAGGAGCCTATGCCAAAAATAGCCCTAGGAAGGTGAGGGAGCGATGGAGGCCCCAGATGGGGACCGAAAATGCTGTTTCTGACTCTACTAGAGTTTTAGCTGTTGGAGGAATACGTTTATCTACTTTTTAATGATCTCTGATTATATTTGACTTTGTATTGAATAATGAAGATGTAGTGCTGCCAGGTTGTCTTTGCAGAAAGAAGGAAACTGGAAGAAAAAAGAATTGATAAATAAAAAGTAGGCAGTAGTTGGACAGAGGTTGTAGAAGGAATACTCTTTCTTGCAGTTAGCAAACCACCTTCCTCTCTTCTGTTTTGTATTTATTTTATTTTTCACACTTCAGGTATCTTCTCTGTTCTTTGTAAGCTTCAGGAATTGAACTAAATAGAGTCTTTGAGATTGAGGTAAAGGATTTCTTTCATTTGCTAGTGAGAACAGATTAACTAGCTTTCTTAAAACAGGGCTATATTAAAAGATGCCTAAATGATGGCTTTTCACCCAGAAAGTCGGGTTAAGTTGTGAGGTCACTGGGGATCAAAGTGAATGCTGATGAGCAGCCTGTCTGGATGAACTATAGTTTCTTTTTCTATGAATGAAAACTATATTGTGGTCTGGCTTAAGGCCACCTTGTGGAGTCTGACACTGCCATGAAGACGGCCCATACTTATTTTCTCTTCTGCCTTCCTCCTCACCTAACACCCCCATGCTTCTGCCTTCTGTTGAGAAGGTGAATGGTGACTAAGGTCTTCTCCATCATGATGCAAGACAGTGTTTCTAGGTCACCATGCTGTTCTCAAGTAGCACATACATTCACAGGTGTGTAGGTTTTGATTAGGATTTTTTTTCTTCTAAATCTAGAGAGGTTTGCCTGCAAAATAAAAGATTAAAGTGGTTGCAAGTGTAATTTAAAAGTATGTGTGGTTGTAACCAGGGTTTTATATACACTCCAGCTCTGTTCCTCCTCAATCTATGTCACTTCTTTCACATGAACTCTAATATCCAAAGACCAAAAGAAGGTTTTCTGTTATTTTGTAGGTCATGCTAAAGGTAAATGTTGTCCGTGAAATTAGAGGACTAGTGTGAGAGCTGCATTGCTTGGCCATTTTTACCTCCCAGATGAGAATAGGGGTGTGGTTTGATTCTGTTGACTGTAGATGCCTATAAAGGACCTATTTTCTCCTATACTTCACTAGGAGAGTTAGGAGAGAGTTAGGAACTTGTGTTAAAACAAATGACTGCAAAAATATTGTTTTCCCTCCAGTCTTTTCCTCCCTCCTTTCAGTTGCTGCTCCCCACCCTTAGCCACTCTAGCACTGGTCTGTCCTTAATCCTTTTGTGCTGTAGATGTAGCCTTATTGTGCACAGGACTAAATGATGTCTTCTGGATCCTCAAAGCACACAGGCAGTTGTGTCTTGTAATCCTGTTTGTAAGCGTTTTGGCTTCTGGTTTAAAACATTCTGATACAGCCTCCCATTAAGAATATAAAGTGTTAAAAGACTAGTTTTCTGTAATGTTTACAAGTTTTATTCAAATTTCCTTTTGAAATCTGGGTTTATTCTTCTAATCTTTCTTTTTATAGTTTTCCTCTTTCCTATGTCAGTGTCCAGTTTACCACATTTTTTGCTCTTCTCTGTTGCATATGAAAGTTAAGGAGGAACATTCAACTTGACCTGCTCTGGTCTTTAAGAGTGTGATGAGTGGTAATAAAACCTTTTTCAAATTAACTTTCACATCTGTCATTGTTGTAAGTATACTGAATTGAATGCTGACACTAGGCGTATCCAAGGAGAAGTTACGTGTATTGCTGTGGGCTTCAGGTGCTTTTTATTCAGAATAAAACTTTTCTTTTTCCTGTAAAAGTTGCATCACCAGTTAATTTAAGGAATTCTAGTTTTCTCTAAGCCAGGGACCCTTGTGCATCATGCAGTTTGAATAATGGTACTCTCAATTTTTAGCAGTCCCCACAGCATCTCACCTGAGGCTCAACAATTCTTTTGAGGCTTTTTCTGTGAGACTTTCTTTCTGTTAGGGGCTCTGTACAGTAGTGATGGTTGATTGTTGGTTCCTTGTCTGCATGCAACTAATTTCTGTTGACTTTAAGTTTCAGTTGTTGAAAATCTTCGTCTCTGGAACTTTCTTGGCAGTGATAGTCCATATGGTGACTTTTTGTGCATGTCTTGCCTCTATTTGGTTTACATAGTTTTGTTCTGTAGCAAATGTTTCTCATGTTACTTGTATATGCGCCTTTTCTCCAGGAACTTTGAATGTTGCATAAATGTCAATTATTTTAGTTCCCAACTGCAAATGTCCTGCTGGTTCAGCCATGACTGCTTTCTCTCATTCAGTCGCTGTTGTGGGTCTGAGCTTTTGACCTGTTGTGTCATGGCCTTGAGGTGAAAGTCCAGTTAGCCACTAAATCACGTGCTAAAGTTCTTTGAATGCACAGCTGTCATATCACATACACTGTCGGTGTATTTAATAGTAGATCATGCAGTCAATGATGTAGGTCTTTCAGATTGTTTTTAGTGTTCCAGCTAAAAACATAGTTTCGAAAAGTCTGGTTGTTAGCTATATATGCAGAGAGAGCCATAAGATCAAAGAGTACTTTGCTGTGTGTTTAGTCATAGTACCATATGGTCAAATAAAGTTACTTTTTCAGTACATTGGCTTGTTGGAACCCAGCATGACTGACCTTTGCTTTCAGGCTATATAAGTCACTTGAAAAAAAATATATGAATAAGGAGAGAACAGTATTAATTTTCATGTGTATATACTACACTGAAAGGGTTCCTGGAAAACTTCCAAACAAAAATAAAATAGAGTATCTCAAGATTTTCACAAAAGTCTGCTATTCTGCTCTTTTCCCCTACCAGAAGCGAGATTTAGATAGAGCAGTAAATGTGCAGCATTATTGTGGAGGGAGGACCAGTGAAGTAAGGTCTAGAGATCCTGCTGCTTCAGGCATTGCTAAAGACGACCTGCTCTTATGTGATCAGGATGCCTCTCCAGACATCAGCTTTAGCTTTGAAACTGGACTCTGGCTAATAGTTGTCTGGCACATACATGTAAGAAGTTTGTGAGCAGTGTGGGAGCAGGGAGGACTTGGCACTGGAGGATGAGGTATTCTTGTGTGTGTCATCCTGGATTTCCTTTCCTTCTCAGCTCTTGGTAAAGCTGCAAATACACTTTCAGTTCTGTCTCAAACCCATGATTTTGAGCTGAGAAAGGGGTAATTTGTGTTTAGTATGGATGCAAACTTTTTTCTGGTTATGCCTTCTCAATACTCCCCTCTTGTACTCACCTAATTATAAAGTCTACTTCAGCTTTTAGGATCTGATATTACTAAAGTTGCAGCCTAGGGTTGTACAAGGAGGCAATTATGTCCTGTCTAAAATACTTAAAAGTAGCAACTCTGATCTTGGGTAGAAAAGGTAATCTTTAACAGGCTTGTAATAAGTATATTAAAAAACTGTGCAGTGGAGGGAGAAAATGCTTCTGGGTCTCTTTAAAAATGTAGCAGTGTAAAACATTAGAAGACGGCTGATGTGTGCTAAATTGTCCAGTTTGCACTGATGCAACTGATGCTGTGCAAATCCCGATTGTGTATCTGTGTTGGACTAGCGCACGCGTGGCACAGTGAGCTCTCAAGGCAACTGCCTGCATCACTGTGGAAAATAAAACTTCATCCTGTTGCCAAACACAAGTCTGTTTTATGTCCACGGATGTAAACCTTGTGTGTTAGCCTCATGTTGTTCTTGAGATGATTAAGAAGGAAGGGTGGTAGTTGCTAGTAGAAAACACTCTCAGCTGAAGAGGTTAATTGTGAGGACTTGCTTTGTGCTGAAGGTTTTCAGGGCCTTGTAGACTTTTGACTAAGTAGTGACAAATCAGCCTGATGCAATGTGAATATTGTAAAACGATGTGTTTTAATGCCCTGTAAGTAGAATGCTGTGACAAGAAGATAGGTTTCAACATCTCCTTCAAAGCGTCTTCTATATGTTTTATACAACAATATGGGTGAGTGCATTCCTGACTGAGGTGTTTGAATCCCATAGTTGCTAACTGTGTGAGGAGAAGCAAACTTTTAGACTTTGGGAGCAAGGTGTGTTCATTTTCCTCCCTACCTCCTGATGTTTTTTTCATGCAACAGTTGTAGTTAAAGAGGCCAGGAAACTTGCAAGCTGACTGTGGCGAGATGGTGGTGTAAGCTTTACAGTCCCCGCTGCTCTAGAGGTATTTCCTATAGCTGGTTCTGTGACTGAGAAATAAAGCAGAATTTTTCACTCCATTGTGTTTGCTAACGTCACAAGGTATGGCATTCAGATACAGCTCATTCGTTGCAGTTTTAAACTGTTTGAATTTTACATGCAATCCAAAAGGCATTATAGTTTTATCTGGTTTGCTGTTAAACAAAGGGAGGAGGAACGAGATGATGGAGAAGGTGATTCTCTATCTAATTTCCATTTCCTTCTATCTTTCGAAGGTTTGTAATAATGTTTCTGTGTACATGCAAATGATGTTAATCAGGAGATTTTCCGTATCAGCTTTGTCAACGTTTACATTCACTTTACACATTGAATTTGCATTTGAAAAGGGCTGTTATAATCAACACTTAAGGGATAACATAGTCAAATTTACATTTGATTGAGTAGAAATGTTAAGTAATTTTAGCTGAGCTGTTGCTAGGAAACAAGCCAATGTTTTTGTAATTTTTTTTTCTTTAATCCATACTGTCTTTCTATTTAATTATCAGTGCGTCTGGTAATACTAGAACACTAACACTTAAACAGTGTAACTAATGTCTTTGCTGCTTTTATAGACACATAGTTTTCCTACACATCAGAACTTAAGGTGAAGTTTTGGAGAAATATGCTTATATTAATGGTCTAATAGTCATCCATGACTACTTCGTGTATGTGTGATCATGAGTAAGATCAGCTGTTTGACTTGTTAAAAAATTTAGCCCTTAAATTCTTTTATGATAAGCTATCTTTTTAGAAGTATGCTAATATATTTTCCTTTTTTTAATGGTCACTGTTTTTAATGTTAGTCACTATCCAAAGAACATCACACAGCTGCTGCATAAATTCAGCTGAGTTTTATGTATGACTCCTCAGAGCTGGTGTAGTACACTGGTTTTGTCCTTATCCTGGGTGATCATTTTGATAATTGAGTTTATTTTCATTCAAGTGGACAAAATAAATTGTAGCTGCAAAAGGAAATCTTCTGATTTTGGGGATACTCTAGCCATTGGCTGTGTATCTCTTGGAACTTGCAGGAGGACTCCACAGCTTGGAACTTTGCAGCAGTGTTCATCTGGCAAAAATGCTAATTAAAGGGAAGAATAGTTCCTATTCATATCAGTCCCAGAGCATTTCAAGTGCATTATCTGTGTGGCGCATATAAATGTGGCTATCCCCTGAAACTTGTTTCAAGGCAGTTGAAGGAATGTGGCTCCTTACAAGGCCAAATAGAGACTCTTTTGCCTCCCTGTGCTACCAAACCAGACAGAAAACAATTTTGCTGTAGCCACACTGTTCTTGCTTCGTGTACCCCAAAGCTTTTTTCAAGGCCATCAGTCAGGGGCGCAGTGACTTTGTAGGCCAAGATAGTAACTGTTATTCACAAGTCAATGGCTCACAAGCATCCCATGGCATCCGAACTTCTGCAAACCCGGAAAGAGGGCTGGCCTGATATTATCCCTGTTTAATCCCATCCAAAAGCAGTGATAATTCTCATCTTTCAACCTTCATGGTCAAGTGAAGGGAGCAGATGGGCTTCTACCTTGTGTGCAGAATTAAAAGGGTTCAAATCTTGGCATGATATGTAAACCTCATGGCTTTCTGGGAGGGGCCAGGGTTTAATCATATTGACAGTAGTTTTGGGGCTACTATTATTGTAACACTGCATAAACAGTAAAGGCATTCCAGATCTGCACTGCAGGAAAGACGATGAATCCTTCATATTTTTATGGTCTCCCAGCGGTATGGGCTGCATTCCTTAGATTCTGAGTAATCTGTGCATGTGCAGAATGTGTATTATGTATATCTATCTGACCAGGCAGGGCCTGCCATTGCAGTGGAGCAGATGTGGGTTTTGCTTCTGCTCTCAACACCTGCTTTATTCCTTACTGGAAAAAAAATATTAAAATTGCATTTTCTCACTACTCATTTTATTTGTCTTTTCTGAAATAAATAAAATTGGCTTCTGTGGGGAGCGGCTGAGGGAACTGGGGTTCAATGAACTTCGTTTTCATTGTTTGCAATAATATACTCCTGTTGGTTTATTTGTTTTTAATCGATTTCAGTACCGTCTCTGAACCTCTTCATAGCTACTTTCATGCATTCACCGTATTTTATCTTCATGTTCAGGAAGGAAGCCCAGGAAGGACTTGCTAAGTGTTATTAGTTGTGGTGACCCTTCAGGGTTTTACTGGCAGTATATTCCTATATGCTTGTATGGCCATTCATTTTCTTACTTGTTGCTTTATTTTAGTTTCAGAGAACTCTTCTTGTAATTCCTCTGTCTTACCAAGTAGCTTCTATTGCTGTAGCTGTTACCGAAGTTGCTTACTCACAAGTGATGTTACTGGATTTACATTCTCCCTGTGCTTACTGTGTAGTTGTTTTCAGTGTGTTAAATTTCCAGGTGTTTGTATGCGTCTCCTTTATGAGAGTATCCAGTAATGGTACTGTTGCTAGCTGCTGGGAGGTAGAAGTTTACATTTTTTTAGTAAGGCTGATTCTTTGTTGGTATCCCTCTGCAGAACAAATAAAAGCAAAGCAGCAGTGGACAGCTAAAGGAGACTCCTAATACAATTGAAAAAAATTTCCTGGAGTCTTGAATGTTTATGGCAGTATTCGAGATTTTAAGAATAAGGGCTTACTGGATTCATTATAACGCTACTTTAAATGTGGGGGAAACAAATATATATTTAATTTTTTTTAATGGGTATGCAATCTTTTTGTTTTATTCAGTGTATTCCTTTGTGTTAAACCTCTGCAGGAGGTGAGTGTGATTGCATAGCGCTAAAAGTGGATATCCATCCTTCTTGGTGATAATTTAATTAATTGTTAACAGCAATTTAGATATATAATGGAATTGCTTACAGCTTGATATATCCAACACGTTTTGTTTGAATGGCTGCAATGTAGCAAGTATAATCTAATGTGAAAGTAAAACGATTTCTAACCTCACTCTCCATGAAATGTGGCAGCTTAATGGGTACAAAAGGCAGAGTCTGCTCTTCCTTACTCTGATACAACAACATTGATATTTCTGTTTAAAGTAGGAGTCTGCAGAATTCAACTCCATGAGTACTTTGAGGTGTGCAGAAAGAAAAGAAAAAAAATTTAATCTCATTAAAGCCTGTTGCTGATTTTTGGCCAGAGTTGACCTCTTCAAATTAATTAATACTGTGGGCAGGTTGTGTTTGAGCAAAGTTTTCATTCTGGGGAAGAGAAGGAAGGCAGATTTTTGAAGGCAAATACATTACATTGACTGCGTTATAATAATGAAGTTCCGTGTGTGGATGAGATGAGAAGCAATGCTGTATCTGTTCTAATGATGTTCGGTTGATAGTTTTCAGTAATCTGCTTGGAATTCTTCTGATTCTGTGACTTCTTCAGAAGGCAGCACAAGTCCTTGAAAATGAATTTGTAAGTAGGTACTGAGAATAGGCTCAAAAAAGGAGGGAGAAGAAGAGACGACAGAAAGATGACTTTTTTGTTCCGTCTTTCCTCTTTTCACGACATCACAAAATACCATTCATTGGGTATTTACTGTATTCAAACACCGGTGTGTATTTAGTTTTGGCTCCCTAAGGTATTATTCAAAACTTACTTTTTCCAGCTTAACTCAAAAGTATATTTTGTCAATCGATATTTTAATACAGAGAGGTATGTGTTACAACATAATGTTACGTTAAAGTCAGCATCATTGTATTTGTTTCTTTGTAGGAGCTGTAATTACAATCTGAACTTCTTTTATTAGAGGAATGAAGAGGTTGAGCTGTTTGCTGAACTTGATTTTGCTAAATCGTTACTTACGTCATTCTCTTGCTGTCTTGCTAGAGAGTGATTTTGGCATCCTGGTATGAAAATAATTATTTAACAGTATTGTAATATTCAGTTTCTCTATGAGGCTGTCTGCAAGCACATGTAGAAGGGAGACAGATTTGCATTTTCATAGCCATGTAGCAAAACCAGCAGCCTTTTCAGTTACCTGCTGCTTCAGGAACCCTGGCCATTCTCACACATGAAGTGCTGCTGCCTCTTCCACCTCCTACCTTTCTGATGTGCTTGAGTTGCACAGTTGCTCCTGAGAGGATGGTGGAAACATGAAGTGTGAGAGTGACTGGCAAACTGCAACTCTCTCAGCAGAACGTATATCCTTACAAATGCAGCACATACTGCCCAGGGCTCGTGGGAGAGACTTGTGTTATATGGCTCCATGACTGGAGGCCCTCGTATAGTGTCCAGTTAACGATGATGGTCACTTGAGAAGCAGAATGCTTGTTTGCACCACCGGGTAGACATAGTCAAGCAACTTGTCTGCTGTACATGCTTCTGGATTCTGGACTGGCTGCTCCCTGTGTTCAATGCAAACCACTGTGCTATGATTCAATGTTGTTCTTCTGGTCTTGCCTGTGGAAATAAACTAGACCCCAGCTCTGTCTAACATCATCTCATGACTGTGCTGCCTCACTTTTCTGATACTTGGTTGCTGTGATGATGAGTCAGGAATTTTTGTTCTGTCTAGCCTGGTTTCACATACTTTCTCTGGTATACAGAGACTGCTTTTCTGAGATCTTTTCATTCCCTCATGGTATTATTTGTAGTTGTAACTTCTCTTAAAACCTTATCATTGGACTTCAGGCATGATGTGATGAGCTCAGGTAGATGGAGTAGCACAGCCACTTCTAAGAGCAAAGTGGACAATGTGAAAAAGAAGGCAAGATCGCTATTTTCTATTTTATTTCCACACCAGAAATAATTCTTATGTTATTCCTTAACAACTGTGTGTTGATCTGTGGCTGTCTGGGATAGGCTGCAGCAGCTATAAGTTGCTGCTTTTGATATGTGCCACAGGGCTGGGATTCTGCCCGAAGTCCCAACCGAGCTCTCCTGCCTTCTGCGTTGCTTTTTCTGGGCCCAGCACAAAACTTTATCATGTATATAGAGTGAAGTGCTTGTGTTGCATGCCTCCTGCATGAACTGGAAAATAGATGATAACTGAAACAGTTTGCCTTGGACCTGATAAAACTCTGGTATCAATGAAATTCCAACTACTCACTTGTCTACACTCCTTCCGTCTTCATCCCAGTAGAAAACTCAAATGATCCTCAGTCTGGAGTCTAATCATAGAATCATAGAATCATAGAATGGTTTGAATTGGAAAGGACCTTAAAGATCATCTAATTCCACGCCCCTGTCTTGGGTAGGGACACCTCCCACTAGATCAGGCTGCTAATGTATGTGAATATGTACGAAACTGATCTTGCACATGTGGGAATCCTCTGGGCACCATCACTTTCTGGCCCTCAGTTAGCCACATAAAGTCTCCCTTGGGTTCATTTTAAAATGTTTAAGGAGAGTATCTGCTAAACAACCAGCCAGGCCACATGTATAAACCCTGTGAAACAGAGGTTGCTGGAGGTTCAGACTTTAAAGAGAGTAGCAGTCCTGTCAAAATGTCCCTTCTTGCACTTGATGGTGTTTACTTCTGGGCTAACTCCCCAAAAAAGCCTGATTCATCCCAGAAAGAAGCCTCCAGCCCATTCTAAAACATCAGCCAGGTATTCCAAAGTAACTCCTCTGTAACCTTCAAGTCTTTGGCATAGACAGCACTTCTGGCCCCTTCAAGGCCCATTGCATCCAGGGTTTCAGAGCTGGGATGACATTCCCTAGGTTGCTTGCTGCCTCTGGGAACTAACTTGTGGATCTTCTGAAGGTAAGAAAAGTACCTGCTAGGCTGGGATGGCTTCCTGACCTGTGCCGTGCCCGGAAAGGGACAGAAGAACCCTAAGGCACTTAGGAGATTGGAGCCCATGAGGACTGGCTGTATGCCCTGTTGCCTGATGTTGGTAAAGTCTGTCAGCTGCCTCCCCTTTAAGCAGTCCCCACTGAATCATCATAGATCACTCAGTCCTTCAAGTTGTAAGGGACCTTGGGAACTTGTGTAGTCCAACCTCTTCAAAGGGGACACCAAGTTCAGGTGAGGTTATTACGGTAGTATCCAAACTTCAGTAGCTGTCTAAATTGGCTGAGATAATTTTTTTAGTGTATTGCTTTAAAATGTCCTCTGTCTTCAGTCAACTCTGTCTGCACCTGTTGCTGTTGCCTTTTGCTGTTTATTCTGGATGCAAAACCAAAATCCCAGACCCAACAAGTTCCCATGCTTTGAAACCACCCTTGTCAGCTCATGTTGTCTTAAACTGCACAATGTTCTTCAAATTGGTGGCAGCCTGGCACGAAGTGTACTGCCTGCTTGCTCTAGCAAGTAAAGTTAATGTAATACGGCAGCACCTGCAGTTACCAGAGGATTACTTTCTTGAACAGGGTTGGCATTTAGACTGAGAGTTTTTTCTGACTTCGTTCTGGCTATCCTCTCCATGCCTGGTGTCTGTGTTTTGATTTTTGGGAGTGGATCTCAGTTTTGTCAGTGCCCGCTGTACCCATGGCAGTCCCAAAAGCAACCAGAAGGGCAGCGCGTTCTCCAGTCCCCATCGCACCTGCAGGCAGTAGATTATCAGGTGACATGTCATCTGCGGTATGTCTGCTTCCTCAGTCACGCTGCTCACGTACTGAGCCGAACCGCTCTGCTGCTGAGCAGTAGATGTTAGCCGGCAGCGCAGGCTTGTCAATAAAACACTGCCCTTCAGTGGGGAGTCCTCAGTAATTAAATGTCACAGATAGCAAATGGAATATAGGCTTTAATTATTTTTCTTTCTTTTAATATTAATAAAACCAAAAGAGTTCAGTTCTGGATTGCTGTTCTGGTTCATTCGAATGTCCAGGAACACACAAACCCAGCTGGTGGGTCAGCGTTGCTGCCACTCACGTAGAATAGAATGAAGAGAAAGGATTGCAAAACCATGCGAGTGGGCTGGAGCGAAGGGAGCTGCAGGGGATTAATCAGCGCTTTGACTTCACTGCTACTTTTATTCTGATCTTTCTGCACTCATCTGGGTTGTCACTGAGAAAGGCCACTGCAAATTGCAGTTAAAACATCAGAGCTCTTGCTTCTCACTGTGTCTTCCAACAGCGTATGAGCCTTTTTGTGATGGTGATGTTGTGTTAGGGTTTTTAATTATTTTTTTAAGCTGATTGCAGACTATTGCCAGTAGAATTCTGTTAGAAGTAAGGAACTGTAAAAACAACAAAAAATCACTGAATTTAAAAGCTAGGAGATCCCCCTGCTCCCGGCTGCTTGGCCTGCTGGACTTGTTGAAAACGCCCCATAAATGAGCCTGAGGCACCCACTGTAAACCACTTACCAAGGCAGAGCTGGCTTGGCCCTCTCCAGGTTATGATGATACCACTGAAAAGGGAGGAACTTCTTTAAATTCGTGCCAGGATCTGAAGCCCACTCAGGCTGTTTTCTCCGTTCTCTTTTCATGAATTTCCATTGTTTTCTCTTGCCCTCTGTGCCCAGCAGGTAGCATGGAAAACCGCAAGTCCAGTTGTGCTGGAAACAACATTTCAGTGCGGTTGTGGCACCTTTTAGTCCTAGATCTGAAAGAAATGCAGGTCACTTGCAATCTCAGGAGGTGAAGAGTCTGCTTTCCTGCTTCAATACCTACCCTCTCCATCAGCAAGATGTCAGGTATTTTGCATCTTTTAAATACAATATAACACAAACTCTATTCTTTGCACCTTATATTCTTTAGTCTGTACTGATCTGAAGCTCATTGTCTCCCCACAGCATGTGGTGCTGAAGCTGCCATTTGACACTTCGTTGGCAGCTTCTGAACTTTTTTTGGGAGATGGGGAAAGGGAGGGAGGTGAAGCCTCCTGACAGCAAAACATGTTTAAACCAGATGGTTTTATAAAGGAAGAAGCTATCCTTCCAATGCTTGCTCCTGGCATAAGTGGTCTGACACCGTGGCTCAGTAAGGTGCTGACCTAAAATGTTGTGACAGAAACTGATTGATGTTCTTGTGAACAAGATCTTTGTGTTCCGTTTGCTTTAGAGAGTGGTATGGCATGGTGTCTCCTCTGTGGATCCTGCACATGCCTACGTGTGTCACCGTGCCCAGCCGTCCCTTACTCTTCAGAGCCATCTTAGATAGTTGGATAGTTTTTTGATCAGAGGTACTTGGTTCCCATCTCTTTTATTTGATTTGATGCATTCAGGTTGAAATGTGATAATCATAGAATAACTTGGGTTGGAAGGGACCTTAAAGATGATCTAGTTCCAACCCCCTGCTATGGGCAGGGACACCTCCCACTAGCCCAGGCTGTCCAAGGCCCCATCCAGCCTGGCCCTGAACACCTCCAGGGATGGGGCAGCCACAGCTTCCCTGGGCAACTTGGGCCAGTGCCTCACCACCCTCAACGTGAAGAAATTCTTCCTGACATCAAGCCTAAATCTGTGCCCCTCTCCAGTTTATACCTGTTCCCCCTCATCCTAGGACTACAAGCCTTTGTAAACAGTCCCTCCCCGGCTTCCTTGCAGCCCCTTTCAGGTACTGGAAGGTTGCTGTAAGATCTCCTCGGAGCCTTCTCTTGTCCAGGCTGAACAACCTCAATTCTGTCAGCTCGTCCTCATAGGGAAGGTGCTCCAGCCCTCGGATCATCTTTGTAGCCCTCTTGGCGCATTCCAACAGCTCCGTATCCTTCTTATGCTGAGGATTCCAGGACTGGACACAGTACTCCAGAGGGGGTCTCACAAGAGAGGATCAGAGGGGCAGAATCTCCTCCCTCAACCTGCTGGCCACGCTGCTTTGGATGCAGCCCAGGATACGTTTGGGCTGCGAGTGCACAAGGGGGTTATTGAACACTTTCACCCCCGTTTTTGAAGAACACTCACTTGGTATTTCGAGAATAGCCAAAAACTGTTTGCAAGAACCTCATTTTATTTTTACCTTGAACCACTTAACTAGTTGCTGGACCGCTGGGTCGTTTCACTGCTGAGCAGAAGCGGTGCTGGCACCGCTCAGCATTGGCAACCGAGAAATGCACCCGCGGCTCCTCGTGCGGCGAGGCGGCGCCTGCAGCGCCCGTGTTCGCTCTGCCCCTCGCCCCCCTCTCCCCGTGGAGGGCGCTGCGGGCGGCGGGCGCCCCCTCGTGGCGGCGGGGGGCAGCGCTCCCTCAGCCCCTGCTCGGGCGGCGGGGAGGCAGCATCCACCTGCTCGTGGCCGTAACAACAATAACGGTTCGAGGTTTTTCTCTCTTGGCTTCGTAACCCGTGACGTGACAGGTGAAGGAAAACATCATTAAGCCACTGCGAGCTTTATTCCCTTTGCTTTCCAAACGAACAAAGCGGGAGCGTGTAATTTCTTTGTTTCAGAATGCTCATTATCATAGAATCATAGAATCACCAGGTTGGAAGAGACCCACCGGATCATTGAGTCCAACCGTTCCTATCAATCACTAACCCATGTCCCTCAGCATCTCATCCACCCGTGCCTTAAACACCTCCAGGGAAGGTGAATCAACCCCCTCCCTGGGCAGCCTCTGCCAGTGCCCAATGACCCTTTCCGTGAAAAATTTTTTCCTAATGTCCAGCCTGAACCTCCCCTGATGGAGCTTGAGGCCATTCCCTCTCGTCCTGTCCCCTGTCACCTGGGAGAAGAGCCCAGCTCCCTCCTCTCCACAACCTCCTTTCAGGTAGTTATAGAGAGCAATGAGGTCTCCCCTCAGCCTCCTCTTCTCCAGGCTGAACACCCCCAGCTCCCTCAGCCGCTCCTCATAAGGCCTGTTCTCCAGCCCCTTCACCAGCTTCGTTGCTCTTCTCTGGACTCGCTCCAGAGCCTCAACATCCTTCTTGTGGTGAGGGGCCCAGAACTGAACACAGTACTCAAGGTGTGGTCTCACCAGTGCCGAGTACAGAGGGAGAATAACCTATATAAAAAAAAAATATATAATATATGTATATATGTATAAAATATAACAAAGGTTATATTTTGCCTTTGTCCAACACAGTGCCTGGTATAAATATTAAAACAATTTGTCATAAATTGATTATTGTGAAGCCAACATCTGGTTTAGATAATGTTTTTTTGAGGCTAAACTTTCATGTTACAGTTGATAAACTACACACAAGTTTTAAATTCTTCAAACCCAAGTATTTCTTTCTTTTGTTAGGTGGACTGACATTTGCAATATTTATTAGTGTATTTGTATGCTCTGTCACAGCTTTAGCTTATATTTTTGGAGCTGAAATATTGAAATTCTCCAGCTAATCCATGGGGGTAAGAATGCACTTTGTAGTGAGATTGCCAAGTCCATTACTGCTTTTTGTCTGCCGTGGCTGTGATGCTGTTTCCCATGAAGTGCTTCTCTTGGATACTTGGTCGGGAGGCCAAGTACCAGCGTTGGGGTAGTATTTAAGTAGCTATGGTGCTCACAGAATCATAGAATGTCCTGAGTTGAAAGACACCCACAAGCATCGTCACATCCAACTCCTGTCCCTGCATAGGACAATCCCAACATTCACAGTATGTGTCTGAGAGCATCATCCAAATGCTTCTTGATTATTGTCAGACCTCTCCGCTACCTCCTGGGTGAAGAACCTTTCCCTAATATCCAACCTGAACCTCCCTAGGTGCATCTTCCTGCCATTCCCTCTGGTCCTATCTTTGATAACCATAGAAAAGAGATCAGCACCTGCTCCTCCTCCTTCCCTAGTAAGAAAGCTGTAGACTGCTATGAGGTCTCCCCTCAGTCTTCTCTTCTCCAGGCTGGACAAACCAAGTGACTTTAGCCACCCCTCATACAGCTTCCCTTCACCATAAAAACTGACACCACAACTTCACCCCTCTCCCCCATTCTTTAGTTACACTGGTAACATCTTAAGGACAAAGACATAATGTAGTTTTCCATCTATATGTTGTGAGTCTGTCTACTTCTTTTAGGCTATAAAGGTCTCTGCTTTCTCATTTCTCCTTTACAGGAAGAAGTACGCAGCTGGATTGACAGTTCAGTATTTTATAATGGGTTCTTCCACACATTTGAACTTCTGTAATAGAACAAGGGTTTCTGTCATACACTGTAGTCCTGTGCTTTCATGAGATATCCTGAGAAACCTCAGAAATGGCATATCAAAATTGTAAACCACAAAGCATAACCCTTAATATAGCCCTGGGGCAAACCTCTATCTCCTGAATTGCATGACACAACAGAGATCATAGAATAAAAGAATGTTTTGCCTTGGAGGGTTTTTCCTCTTCCTTTTTCCAAGGCACTTCTAGTATTTACAGTAGCTCTGTTCTCTGCAGATTTAATTGAGTCAATTAAGATTCTTACGCTTGATTCCTCTGAGTGTGTGTAAAAGTTTCTCCCTATTTTTTTCCCCTCCCCCCTCCTTCCTACCAGCTGCTGGTTGTTGTTCTTGCCTGGTTGTAGAGGAAGCAGTTAGCAGGGATTGTGGTACCATTTGAAAGCTCCTTCAATTGCAACAAGGACATGCAAGCATGAATAACTCCTGACTTCGTTTACCTTTATTTCAAGTTCTTTTTCTGCCCTTCGCAGTGTTTCAGGTCTTAAAACTGTGTCTTCCCAGGTTTTCTTTCTACTGAGTAAACCGTCTCCATGTTTTTCATTTTCACTTTAAACAGTTGCTGATTTCTTATGCCTTGCTGCAGGAACTGGCAGTGGACACACCTGTGTTTCAGCTTTTCCCATATTCAGTTCTGTTCCTTAGTTACGCCGTTACTGAAGAGCTAAGTTGGTAAATTGATGTGGTGGTTTGATGAACACTGATATTGAAGCAGCTAACCTCTCTCAGGTCTGCACTTTGTAAGCCATGTAGTCCTTTTAGATGGTTCCGTTCTCTGTTAGCAATGTGGTGTCTCTCTCACTTGGCTTCTTGCTTTGCTTTTGGGCTGACAGAAAATACCCAGGTACACCCACAGACTGCATTTTCTTGTGCATCCAGGCTTGTGCCAGGCTCCTGTTGAAGTGTAGCTGTCAAAGGTTTCAGTTTAGTTGCCGTAAGGATGTTTTGTCGGCATCCATGTCCCATACATCAGATGGGACACATTTCCTTGGAAGCCCAGGGATGGAAGTGTCAAAACTGTGGGTACCAGGAATGTTTTTAGTTAATGCACGCAAAAAAAGCACTTCCTCTTCTCTGAGATCAGTTGCCTTCATTTGGTACAAACAACAACTTTGTTCTTGGTGTTGTACTTTCCATGTGACTCTTGTATTTGAATGATTATTTTCTGCCATTTGTGATATTTTACTCCACAGTCACTTATTTGAGGAAAAAAAATCACATATAGTTTTTGAGTAAGTACTTCTCTAGCTATTGATGGTCATTTGGATTACTGGAGCTGATTGTTGATGTGACAAATTTAGCAGGCAATAAGGTAACTTCAAAGGAATATTGGTGGGAGTCTGTCTTACGGCTGTAATCCCGAGAAGAGCATCTTAAAGCAAAACTTGGTAGTGGTCTTGGTTTATTAGTAGGTTCAAGCAATAATAAAAAGCCTGTTCTTAACTTGGAACCTTGTTTCAGAGGCCAACTTAATGCCTTGTTTTCTGTTATTTCATCTTTGGCTAATGATTTGAGAACGACTGTTCTTCCATAATTACTGGCATAGGCAAGGTTACTAAAGATAGTTGGTAAATTTGTTGCTGGATTGGCAAGAAGAGCAGGTAATAACTCTGCTCCAAACAGGAATAGGCAACAAGTGGGTGCCTGGAACACCATTGGAAGTGGTCACAGTGCGTGTAAAGACTTCAGGTTTACCATGTTCAGGCTTGGAGTTGTCTTCTCTACAAACATTAGCTAGACTGCAAACTTTGCTAGAGATCAGATGCTGTTTTGAGATTTTCTTCTGTGCATAACCTGGAATGGAAATCAGCAAGGTTCCCACTTCTGGCTTCTACACTTTCAAATACAGTTCTAAATGACAGATGTGTAAATCAGCCAGCAAAGGTAGGTCTGTGGTGAACACTGTTGCAATTTTTGGGGTTTTTCACTGTGTGATAAAACTAAGTTACTAGCATTTTTTTTTTTTACCCCGTTTCATAGAATCATAGAATCGTTTGGGTTGGAAGGTGCCTTAAAGATCATCCAGTTCCAACCCTGCTGCCAAAACAAAGTAAAACAAAACCCACAGCGAACACTTGACTTTGAGCAAACCATAGGCTTGAATCTATGTGGATGTCAGGCAGCAGTCTGTGCATTCTGCCTAAAGCTTTAATTTCTTTCAGAGGACCAAATTCATAGGAGTGGGATGACTTCTGGGGAAGGAAAGAGAGGTATAAACACTATGCAGACAGCTTGGGTATATCACAGAATCACAGAATAACCAGGTTGGAAGAGACCCACCGGATCGTCGAGTCCAACCATTCCCACCAATCCCTAAATCATGCCCCTAAGTACCTCATCCACCCTCACCTTAAACACCTCCAGGGACGGTGACTCAACCACCTCCAGGGGACATTTAGGCTTGAGATAAGGAAAAAATTCTTCACGGAAAGGGTGGTTAGGCATTGGAACGGTCTGCCCAGGGAGGTGGTTGAGTCACCGTCCTGGTTATTCTGTGTGTGTGATTCTGTGTGTAGTTGTAGAGAGTAATAAGGTCTCCCCTCAGCCTCCTCTTCTCCAGGCTAAACAGCCCCAGCTCTCCAGTCGCTCCTCATAAGATTTGTTCTCCAGCCCCTTCACCAGCTTTGTTGCTCTCTGGACTCACTCCAGAGCCTCAACATCCCTCTTATGGTGAGGGGCCCAGAACTGAACACAGGATTCGAGGAGCGGTCTCACCAGTGCCGAGTACAGAGGGAGAATAACCTCCCTGGACCTGCTGGTCACGCCGTTTCTGATACAGGCCAAGATGCTATTGGCCTTCTTGGCCACCTGGGCACACTGCTGGCTCATGCTCAGTCGCTGTCGACCAACACCCCCAGGTCCTTCTCCTCCTGGCAGCTTTCCAGCCAGGTTTCTCCTAGTTTGTACCTCTGCTTAGGGTTGTGCCCCAAGTGCAGGACCCGGCATTTGGCCTTGTTAAACCTCATGCCGTTGGTCTCAGCCCAGCAGTCCAGCCTGTTCAGATCCCTTTGGAGCCTCCTGACCCTCCAGCAGATCCACACTTCCACCCAGCTTGGTGTCATCTGCAAACTTGCTAAGGGAGGACTCGATGCCTTCATCCAGGTCATTGATAAAGACATTGAACAGGACTGGACCCAGCACTGAGCCCTGGGGAACCCCACTTGTCACTGGGCTCCAGCTGGATTTAACTCCATTTACCACCGCTCTCTGGGCCCCGTCATTCAACCAGTTTTTCACCCAGGAGAGTGTGCGCCCGTCCAGGCCAGAGGCCGACAGATTCTGAAGCAGAATGCTGTGAGAAACTGTATCAAAGGCTTATGTGAGAATGCACAAGTGAGAATGCACAAGTGGAAAGATAAATAGTTGTGATGGGTTTTAGTCTCAATTAAGTACTTGCTTCCTCGTGTGCAGATGTTCATGTGTCATCAGTGTCATGGGGAAAGTTGAGAAGTGTGGCAAGGTTGGGTGGGTTTTGCCTGCCTAGGGTGACAGAGGAAGAGGTTGATGCCTGTGTAATGTGGTTCTTCTGACTGGTTTTGTTGTGGTGATGTCTCCCATTGAGAAAAAAAAATTGCCTGTTGCAACTGGTAGCCGAATAATACTGTGCTGTTCTGTGGGATTCCCCAGGCTGTCATGTTTGCTTTAAAATAGTGAAGTAAATTTTATTTATTTGTTTATTGGTTTTGATTCCTGTTGCATAAGGAAGTCCCAGCCTTTCCAGGGGCTGACCCCATGCTCCAGAGAAACGAGTTGCAGGGTAAGAATTTCCTGGGCTTGATAATGTTTTTGGGGAGCAGGAGTTTTAACTCTGTTCAGTGTGCTTCTGTAGATAAACCTGACTCAGAGGCACAAATAAAACTGATGTTTGTTTTTAGGCTTCAGAGTATTAGCCAGTTGCCTGTTCTTCCCCTGGTGCAGTGGCTGTTTAAAGTTTGAAATTGTTCTTTTAAAAAACCCAAGAAAACACTGCTATCAAAATTGGATTTGCAGACCAGAAAACTTCACTATGTTTATCTGCTCTGAGCCTCTTACACGACACTGATTAGGGCACTTGTTTGTCCTGATACTTTTGTCAAAGCACGTATCCTCTGATCTTGTCTTTGACATTTGAAGTATCCAGTCATTTTAATACTTGGTAATCTCTTCCAATGGTTTGTTGTCACTGTTAAAAACATGCTTTATTAGGAATTTGGGCTGCTCTGAATTAAAATTTAAGATCCTTGTATTATAGTCTTCCCACTCCACTGCCCAGTAGCTATCCAACTTGAATCCCTGTTCTTTCCAAAACAAATGTTTCCTGGACAGACAGGTGAGTGCATTTTGGTGGTGCTAGACTTGTGCAGGCTGTTTTGACACTACTTAATTGGAGCAGGACTTCATTTTGGCTGCTGCAATACTTGTGTGGCTTAGGACAATCTCTGTGACAACAAGTCTTCACTTCTGTTTGCCCAGGTTGAGAGATGTGGGAGTTGTGCTCCCTTCAGACTAGAGCCCTTAGGTCCAAGACTGTGGTTGGGGAACCTTTCAGGGTTGCTGGTTTTCTTTTTGTCCTCCCTCTCCCCCAGGCTTGTGCATTTGTGGATGTCAGCAGAAGAACCTACTTGTAGAGTTAGTTTCATTTGTGACTTAAATGCTACCAACTTTATCAACTTCATCAAAGCAATGAGAAAGCTATTCAATAGTTTGACTTGATCTTCTTTCTGCAAGTCTGCAGTGATTGATTTAATTATATTCTTCTCATTTTTACCTTTACATATGGAATGCTGCTTTAGTCATTGTCAGTGTCAGGTTAATATATTAATTACAGGTATTACCCTTCTTTAAATATTTTCTTTTACTTTTTGCAAAACTTTTTTTTGATGTTCTTTGACTTGTTGAAAATACATTTCATGAGTAGCCGTTGAATAAAAGCTTGAGATGCTGCTGCAGTCTGATACATTCCATGTCTCCAATTGAGTGCAGCTGCCCTATCAGCAGCAATTAGGAGAGCTTTCAAAAGAAATTTCCTGGCGCCTTCGTTGGAGAAGAGTATTCCTGAAATGAGTTTCTGTAGCTTTCAGCAGAGTTTCCACCGCACCATCTCTTGGCGATACCCATGCATGTTGATATAACAGAGGAAGGCTCTCAGTTGGGTCAAGGGACATGCAGGGTGGCCACTCTGCTCTAACTTAAAGTTTGATACCTGATGCACTGTGGCATCCTGGTTTGAATAGGAATTGGTGGTCACTCTGCAGCCCATGCGCTTCTGTCTATGCTCACCCCTTTCTCTCCAATTCGAATGAAATCCTACTTCTAGGAGTGATGAAGATGATGAATGCTTTGCAGTGTTTTGTGTGCAGCATTAGACACCAAAAGGAACTATTACTGTGCTTGTCAGCTTTAAGAAGGCATGGTATTAAAACTGGTTCTTGTTTCTAAATGCAAAGTTAAGGGCAGCCACCTCTCCTACTCACAAAACCTTACTGTAGCTGTGAAAATTAAGAAGGCAATCAAAAACTTTCTCCTTGACCTGCCAAGGAGATGACATTTTCTTTGCATTGGTCTAGGCCCCTTCTGTAGCCCCAGACAGATACAAGTTCTCACAACTTTCTGGAAGTATTTGAAAATAATATATTGTTCAAGTAAATTAGAACAAATGTCTTTTTAATTTATTTCTACTAACAAATTTCATGCATACTAAAGACCAGTGAAACGGCTTGGCGATTCTTTTATGTTTAAACATTATGTTTAAAAAAGAAACTTCAAAATACCATCCATAGTGGAGTTCTGTTACTAATAGTAAGACTAATTTCTGTTTCACTGTTGAATGTTGTTAATCCTTAAGAAACGCGTGTGCCTTTTTTTAAAAAAAAACCAAAACCTGATAACTTTGCCCCGGAAGACCAGCAGATGTTTTAGTAAGGGATTTTTAGATAATTTTGTTTGATTTTTAGATAATTTTGTTTCATCTTTTGCCTTATAGCCATTTGAAGATTCTAAAATTTTACTGCTTTTTTAAAAAACCTTTTGTTTGAGGGATTTATAATTCTTGTTTTAAAAAACACCTCTGTGAACAAATATTGGGTGTGTTCTTTTAACTCAGCTGCAAAAGAAAGGCTATGAGAGATAAAAAGTGGTGGATTTTCTTTTTTCTGCTTTGCCTAGTTTCAAAATACAATTAGATGCTACTGTTTTGATAATGATGAAGTATTGTGAATAATTCATGATATTTTGAAAGATGTGAGCTTATCTGAATTGTCACACTCCCTCTTTACTCCCTCCTCCCATCTCCCCATTCCCATTTTCTATGGGTCATTGGGATATTTCTTTTCTGTCAAAGCAGATGTTCAGGTGCAATAGGTCTGGCAAATACTTACAAACCAGTAATGGGTCTATTATACAAACAACTTGATCCAGTTCCAGTATTTACACAGGTGGCTAGAAAAAAACCCTCCAGTTTTCAGTTGGAATGTTGGATGCAATGAAGAGCATTCCCTTTTTCACCAGCTTAAACTGCAGTCTGATCACAGTGGATTCCAAATTTGCCTGAGCCTTGTGCCTCTGCAGTTTCATGACTTGCTACCCCAGCTAGCAAGGTCACCGTTTGCTTGACCATGTCCAGATAGCTTGCAGTCCCACCTCTGATGGCACAGGGAACTCTAGTGACACTTGACTTGCTCATACATTCATGCAGTCGTCATAAGGCAGTAGGGGTCAGTGATGCAATTCTTTTTCTTTTAATGAAGCACAATATTGACTTTGTTTTTTCTTTCATTCCATTACAGTTAATTATCTTTTTAGCAAAGTTACAGCAACGTTGAAGACAGAGAGGGAAAGACCTTTGGTGATAAAGTTTTACTGTACAACCATACACCCATCTTTGATTGGCTTATTCCATGGGTTTCAGGCTGATGTACTTAAAATAAAGAGAAACATCTTGCCTGCTGTGGGTTTGGGGTTTTTGTTGGTTTTTAATTTTTCTATATAAACTTGAGAATACTGCTTCCAAGGTTTTGCTTCTTAAAAGGAAAAAAAAAGGCAAAGAAAACTAAACTCTTCCCCAAGTACATTAACAGTAACTCCTTTGAGTAGAGTAAAAGATGGGATAGGAAAATGTCATTGCCAAAGAATAGATAGTGCTGAAAGTCCAAGTGACTTTGTGATAGTCATCCTTGTAGTGACCGTATCTCTTCGATCACTGCCTTCCTCTCCAGACCATTGCTCTGCATATCCTGGGTTGGTGGCCACTACTGATAAGCTGGATATCATGCCTTGTTGCTCAGAAGGGGAATTTTTTGCACCGTCCTTCAAAGTGGCATCTTAAAAACATGCATTTTAGTGCCCGATGTGTTAAAATGTGTGCAGCCTGTCACAGAAATGATAGATTCTTGTGTTTAACTTCGTTTTGTTTCTTTTCAATGACCCACCAAAGTTAACAGCATTCTTTACAATTCATTAATGATCACTTTAGGAAGTGATCCTTTTTTTCCTTTTCTTTATTTTTTTCTTCTATTCTTGAACTGCCTGGGTGTTCATAATTATAAAATCCAAATACAGTGACTGCAATTCATCTGACATTACTAGCAGTTTTATTGTCTGTTTGACAAAGATTCTGTCATGTTTTTGCTGTTTGGAATTCTGAAGAAACACTGAAATAATACAATTGGAAAAAAAAACACTGTAAGAGGAAGAGACATTGTTTGAAAATACTGGAACATCTTTCAGTGAAGGGGAAGAGACATTTATTGGAAGTACTTGTGGCAGTAATTGAAAGACACATTTCATGTTTCACTAGATGCGTGTAAAAGCACAGAAAAGGAAGTGCCTTTTTGTTCTGTGTTGTTAAGAGATAATTTAATAACTTCAGTTTATGTTGAGCATTTTGATTATTCCAGAAATCTTAAATACCTGTGCCTGTGACTGCTTGCAGCTTAAAGCGCGTGTAACTTGTGATTTGAGACTCTTCTGGCATAGCTAGATTTAGAAATACTGCTCTTTTTATGGAAATGTTTGTTTGATGCAATAGGTTTAGGCTTCTCTAATCATTTGTAACAAACGTTATGGATTAGGGGCTAACATCTCTGCTCCAGCACTGGTACAAAACTTCATGTGATATTGAAAAAAATACACAACCTTCCCATGTAGCTGCAGGAAACCTGGGATACACTGGAAGAAAGCTGTGTTGGACCATTCTTTTTCTTTTTTTTACATGATTGTTTTGAATGTTCATAGAATCATTTAGATTGGAAAATACCGCAAGATCATAAAGCCCAAGCTGTAGACGTAACACCGCCGAGTCCAACAGCAAACCATGTCCCTAAGTGACACAACAGGTGTTCTAAATACCTTCAGGCATGGTGACTTCCCTTACTTCTGTGTGCAGCCTGTTCTAATGCTTTACAACCCTCTTGGTGAAGAATTTTTTCTAATATCCAATCCAACAATCCCCTGGAGCTACTTCAGGCCATTTCCTCTCATTGTATTACTTGTTCCTTGGGAGAAGAGAGACACCTGCCTCACTTCAGCCTCCTGTCAGGGAGTTGTAGAAAGCAATAAATTGTCCCCTCGGCCTCCTCTTCTCTGGGCTAAACAGTCCCAGTTCCCTCAGCTGCTCCCTGTAGGACTTGTTGCTCCAGACCCCTCACCAGTTTCGTTGCCCTTGTCTGAAGATGCTCCAACACCTCAATGTCTTTTTTGTAAGTGAGGGGCCCAAAACGTTACTGACATTGCCTGCTTGTTTAGGAGGTGGAGGAGGTTCCCGATAGGAGTCTTGAGACAAAGCTTTATCTGGCTGGATGTGTTGTGATGGGCACTTGTGACTTCACCTCACCTGCAGAATCTGGAGACTGTACAGCTCTGCATCCTCATGCTAGCGACAATATTACCCTCGACTTTGAAGACTGAAACACCAGCTGGTGCCTCCTGCTTGGGGAGCTGCAGGTGCTTCCACTGGGGAAATGTGCACCTGAGGCTGCTGAACAGTGTCTGGGTTTTTACACTGATACCTGGCATGTGCCTGTGGAGTAAAAAGGCAAAGCAAACCAAAATATCCAAACCCTGTGGGTGGGTGCGGGAGAAGTGCTGCATGCAGACTGCTTAACTGCTTAACTTTCCACTGCTCTGCAGGGTCTTCAGAAGAAGCAGCTTTGATGATGTTTTAATTTGGAGCTAAATGCAATTTCTTATTGTCCTTTTGTCCCCCTCCAAAAGCATCTCTTGTTATTGTGAGAGTATGCTATCTAAAGCATCTTGTCTATCTTACTCTTTTTTTCTTTTTTTTTTCCTTTAAAAAAAAAGAAAAATCACATGACTGGCATTGAAATAAAGTATTCCTAAATTCTTGTTCTTAAGGTTAAAGGTGGTTATCTATCTTTCAGATGGGAAGAAGGGGATGGTGTTCTTTGTAGCTTCCAAAAACCAGAAAAAATATGGATCCTGTCCTGGAGTTTTGTGAACAGGTGGAAATATATAATTCTGACCTTTCCTCTTTGTATATTTTTATATTCTGAGATAATTTGCTGGATGCTCCTTTTTCAGGGAACAGTTGTGTTGTAGGTTTATGTTTCCTTGTGGAATTTTGCTCAGGCAATGCCTCATGCAGTTCAGTGCTTTTCCCACAGTTATGCTCTTTACATTAAATACGTGCATGTGTGATTATACAGTGGCCACAGAATTTTTCAGCTGAGGGGTTGTGACATCCATGTTTAGTTCTGTCCCCAGGAGAAGCTGTGGCTGTGGGAGCACCAGGATGTTCCACTGCTGTATGAGCAGCACCAGAGGGCACTGCAAGACAGCGAAACGACTCCTGCTCCTGGAATTTCTTCTTTTTGCCAACTTTCATAAAATCGTAGAATCACCAGGTTGGAAGAGACTCACCGGATCATCGAGTCCAACCATTCCCACCAATCTCTAATCCATGCCCCTCAGTACTTCATCCACCCGCACCTTAAACACTTCCAGGGAAGGCAAGTCAACCACCTCCCTGGGCAGACCATTCCATTGCCTAATGACCCTTTCTGTGAAGATTTTTCTCCTTATGTCGAGCCTGACCCTCCCCTGGCGGAGCTTGAGGCCATTCCCTCTCGTCCTGTCCCCTGTCACTTGGGAGAAGAGCCCAGCTCCCTCCTCTCCACAACCTCCCTTCAGGTATTTGTAGAGAGCAATGAGGTCTCTTCTTCAGGCTAAACTTTGTAATTAGCTTTTAAGATGCAGATAACTGCTCTGTTCCTTGAATGTGTTAACTCCAGTTTGGGAATTTCTGTTTTATTTCTGATGCTGCCCATACTTCCAGATCTCTTTTAATTTTTTCTTTGTGAAGACTCAAAA
Organism: Clamator glandarius; assembly: GCA_033459285.1. NCBI lineage: Eukaryota > Metazoa > Chordata > Aves > Cuculiformes > Cuculidae > Clamator > Clamator glandarius. The sequence continues at coordinate 7,013,632 of JAUNZM010000266.1, forward strand.
ATAATTTGTAATTAATTAGTTAAAAACCACCACTATTTACAGTTCAGTTTTATTTATCACCTCAAAATATCATCCTGAGGCCACTGTCAAAAATCAGACTGGTAGGAAAAGACTGACAAGGCAGTTTTGACAATGCCATATTAAAAGCTTTAAAAAACTTGCCTCTAGTCTTATTTATGAGCAGAGCAAATGTATGGTGTGTTTCTCTGTAATTGTGCTTTCACTAAGCATTGAAACGACTTTGGAGAATTTTTATAATAGGAAACTGCCTTCCTTCCTGTACTGTTTAAGGCTGAATTGGAGATTTAGTTAAGGAATTGGGAATACTATCTGGAAACTGATATCTTTTATTATTTTTAAAAATGATTTTAAACTTGATTTATTTCCTGGAAATTTATTGATGAAGTCTGACAAAGCAATCGAGTTTAAAAATATGCAGTGTTGGGGAGAGTTTTGGGGGTCACATGTACTATAACTTGTATTATCAAACTGACTTACTTGAAAGCAAAATATAATTGTTTTAAAATTGGGTCCTATTTAAAGATAGCTATGTTTTTGCAGATTTTGTTAGTGGTTCTTACTGTACTTGTGTAATCAGTATTAGATGATCTATTTCTTCAATCTCTTGTTTTGGTTAAGTACATTTAAAATTAGGCTAACAGTGCATTAAGAGTGAAGAAATTCTGAGATATTACAGAGACTACTCATGAAAGCAAGAGCTTTGACATTTTTCAGTGAGCTTTCATTTAACATCCTGCTGTCTTTATGTGTACATGTGCAATGTTTGACCGTGTGTGTGGTACTTCACTAATCCCCTGAAAGGCAAGGCAGTTCTAGTAAAGCATGTGATTCAGAACAGCTTTCTACATTTTTAAATATGTGTGCCTATGTGCTGCCCTCCTCAGGGCACTGCTCTCTTGCAGAAAGCAGAGCAGGTAATTTTCCTTGAGCTCCTGCTTGCCCACACCAGCGTGCTGCACCAGAATTTTGTGTCAAAGTAATGCTTTCAAAAAATTAAATGTATGCCATGTTTCATTTCAGACTATAGAGCCATAGGAATTAATGATGGCTTTTTTTAATGGGCAGATGGATTTATACTTTTGTTCTGGTTTCAAAAGTCTGCGATTTTATTTTTTTTTCCTAAACTCAAAAATATGCAGTTTAGTTGTGGCTAAATCCTACCCATTTCAGTGATGCCTTCCAGTTAGTGTGCTCAGACCTTCCTAGATTTCCTAGGTTAAATTTCTGATTGGGGCTTAAAAGATTGCAAATCTGTTTATCAAAGAGTGGCCGAACTTTTAACACTGAACTTGGGGCACTGGGAAGGATTAAAATGTGTCTCTGCAGTCACCCATCCACTGGTGTGATACGTGATTGTATTGCTTATTGAGGATGCCTTTCTGGCCAGTAGGAATGAGGAAAGCTTGTCTTGGTCCTGCTGGAGAATATTCTCCTAGTCACAGAATCATAGAATCGTAGAATAACCAGGTTGGAAGAGACCCACCAGATCATCGAGTCCAACCATTCCTATCAAACACTAACCCATGTCCCTCAGCACCTCATCCACCCATCCCTTAAACACTTCCCTGGGCAGCCTCTGCTAGTGCCCAATGACCCTTTCTGGGAAAAAATTTTTCCTAATGTGCAGCCTAAATCTCCCCTGGCGGAGCTTGAGGCCATTCCCTCTCGTCCTGTCCCCTGTCACTTGGGAGAAGAGACCAGCTCCCTCCTCTCCACAACCTCCTTTCAGGTAGTTGTAGAGAGTAATAAGGTCTCCCCTCAGCCTCCTCTTCTCCAGGCTAAACACCCCCAGCTCTCTCAGTCGCTCCTCATAAGGCCTGTTCTCCAGCCCCTTCACCAGCTTCGTTGCTCTTCTCTGGACTCGCTCCAGAGCCTCAACATCCTTCTTGTAGTGAGGGGCCCAGAACTGAACACAGGATTCAAGGTGCAATCTCAACAGTGCTGAGTACAGAGGGAGAATAACCTCCCTGGACCTGCTGGTCACGCCGTTTCTGATCCAAGCCAGGATGCCATTGGCCTTCTTGGCCACCTGGGCCACTGCTGGCTCATGTTCATCGCTGTCAACCAACACCCCCAGGTCCTTCTCCTCCTGTGGCTCAGGGCCTTCCTGAGCGATGGTGGCATCTCTTCATGGTTTACAAATAGATAATGAAAATTTCAAAATGCTGCTGTGAGCAATTAAAAAGAATCTATGTCACTACATTCTGTTTTCCAGAAGTAAATCCTTATGTTGGAGAATGACTTCACAATGCAGTGAAGCAGCTCAGGGCTATGCGAGGCCTTAAGACTCGTCTATGGGAAGCAGGATAGCTCTTCTGTCCCTGAACTCCTCAGGTCCCTGGCAACAGCTTTGCCTTTTGAGAAAATTCTGTGGAGAGTGAGTGTTGGAGGTTTTCTGATGCCTCCAGCCACGGGCTGTGTCATGCTCTCTATGCTAAATTTCAGACTGTGGTTCAGGCAGGTTCACACATGAAAACATGCTATAGGACAAGAGGAAATGGCCTCAAGTTGCACCAGAGGAGGTTTAGATTGGTTATTAGGAAATATTACTTCACTGGAAGGATTATCAAGCATTGGCACAAGATGCCCAGGGTTGAGTGGTTGAGTCACCATCCCTGGATGTTACTTAGAAGACATGTGGATGTTGTGCTTAGGGACGTGGTTTAGTGGTGGACTTGGTCAGATTTACAGTTGGACTCAATGATCTTAAAGGTTTTTTCCAACCTAAATAATTCTGTGATTCTGTAATTCTATGAATGAGTACATAAATGTGCATGTGAACACATACAGAAGACTCTCGCAGGCTGATTGCAGCGGTATCACTTCAGAAAGCCTTCTTCCTATGACCTAAACCACAGACATCAACAGCACTTGGCACATGCTACATACACTTTGATAAAAGCACAGCTTCTACAATTAGTGCAAAATGGTCCTAAGTCAGCTTGACTCTTTTTTTTTTCTGACGTGTTTCACATAAATTAAAAAAAAAAAAAAGCATGTTACAGGAAACTTATTCACAGTAGTGTGGGCTTTCAGAGGAAGGAGGGTAAGTTCTTATTCTGCATTTATGCATAGGTGAGGACTTCAAAAAGCAACCTAGGTATTCTTTTTTCAGGCAAGTTCTGCTCTAGCCCATCTAACTCTGTGACTGAATTGAGAACTCTTTCTGCAAACATATATAATAGTGTCTTAGTTTCCCTGTTGTGTTCGTCTGACTAGTTGAAAAATAAAGATGTTGGGTCCAGAAGTGTGTGTGTATGTAAGTGAAAAGAAAAGTCTGTGTGGGTTATCGGTCAGTAACAGTCAAACCATGGAACAGCTGAAAACGTGGAAACAATTTCCTCTCTAATTTGGGCAGATTGGAATGCATCCCCAAAATCCTAACGGAAATAGTAAAATTTAAAAACTTTTTATTAGTACCTAACCCAGCTGCACCTGGCCAGCCTAATTGCCTTCAACCTGGTCATTACTCAAAGGCATGAAGTTTAGCCACCAACAGCACTTATTAATGTATAATAGGAATTTACTTGTAAAACAGAATTATTGGAACGGTGTGATATCATAAAGACTGAGGTGCTGACATTTTAGATTGTTTTATATAGGGATGTTGAGTTATAATTTAGGAGTTGGATATTCTTTGGGTGATCAATCATCCTTAGGTATAATTTTAAACATAGAGTTAATGTTTGTAATGACCAGCTCATGAAGCATACTTACGTGAATAAGGTCACATTTGGGTTCTGGGCAGTCTACTTCTCTAGCATTTTGTTAAAGGTTGGTGCAGAACCTAGAGATGCTGAGGCAGCAGATTAATGAAATGTTTCAGCAAGACAGCCCCTCACTGATTTCTGTAAAGATGTCAAAGCCTAAATCCATAAAAGTGCCTGCAAATTCTCCCCTTCATATCAGTGGTGTGAGAAACTGAATACATTAATTCTGCTGGACCTCAAACTTAGAATCTGTCAATATGATTTTAGTGATTGATGGTTACAGACTTTTACCTACCTCATAAATATAATGTGCCTTGATTACAGAGGCACAGCGAGTGCTGCTATAGTTAGTTATGTCAGCACTTCCATTGTAAACCCTGTTTCTTTAGGGGTTTATAACTCCATCATAAAAATTCACTCTGGGATGAAATTTATACGATAGGCTTCTAGACTGTAAGCAAGTCATTTAAAATACAGATATACTAAAAAAAAAAAAAATCAATTTAACAAAGGCAAAACCCCCAGACTTGCTAATTTTTTCATCTGTATGTGGTATTTCTGTAGCTCAGAAATGACTCTGGTTTTGAGATGAAAGGTTGCTACCTTTTGCTCCCTAGTGGAAGTTAGGCTCTGTGTGGGTGTCTGCATGTGTACACGCCCGTACGTGTATGTGCTTCTGTCATAAATATTTTAAAATACAATATATGTACAATAACTTTTTCAAAAAATTCTTGTGGTGTTAATACCTTGAAACTTTTATCCACAACTTAAACCAACACTAAACACCAAGTTATAGATAAAATATAATTAGTGCAATGAAGTGTGAAGTTCAGGGGGGAAAGCACTAAAAACATATTCAGTTAAATATGAGGATTTGGACATGATCCTCACCTGGGCCAAGTTAACTTCAGTAAACCTCCATAGGCCTCTGCTAGCAAAATAACACTGGCCCCAAGTGTGATCTCTTTTTAAAGGAATAACTTTTTAAAAGCTAATTTTGAGCAGGCTCTAATGTATTATCTTAAAAATACAAACATTTTTGAGTGCTTTATGATTACTTGCTGAGGTTTTACTTTAGGAACGCCTTGTGTTTCTTGTGTCGAATGCAGCAGAACAGACCTAGAGAGGTTTCTTTGCTGTTGGTGGTAAACAGCACTGTAAGCTGTGAAGCTTTTAAAAATTACAGTAGAGCTTTGAATGCTTTCTAATGGTGTTTCTTAGTCATTAATTCAATATTGAATGTATTTTTGTGTTTTGTGGGTTTTTAAAAATACACATTTGTGGTTTGGGGTATTTTTTCTTGCTTTTACACATTGTAAAGCTTGTGTTTGGATTTCAAAGAAAAAGTACATGTAACACACCAAAATGGTGTTTCCATATTCAGACCTGGTGGTATGGTAAGCAGTGTTTGGACCTTATCACACATCCTCCCGATGGGGATTTATTTACTAGTAGTGTGAATTTGGTCTATTACCATATAAATAGTTAATGCATCTTAGGTTTTAATAATCTTCCCTTACTGTGTGTGTAACTGAGGAGGCTTTGTTTTTCAAATACTACTGAAAAAGTAAAAAGGAAAACTTTATTACTTCTTTCCTCCTCCTTTCCCATTGCTGCTGCTTAAAACAAAAATAAGATGTCTAGCTAGCTGTCATTTCTCTGAAATAAAGATAGAAATAGCTGAAGAGGAATCTGTTAAAAGGTATTCTCTCTCTAAGTACCTAAATACCTTTAAAATAAAGTAGATGAGTCTGAGGTACTGGTTGTTTCCATTGCTGAGAGTCCTGCTGCTTTGAAATACCACAGCTTTTGATAAAGAATCGAGCTTAGCCTCTTTTTGTTTTAAATAGAAGTTAACCTCAGACAGAGACCTTTGTTTCTGTTACTGACATTAGTTCTCCAGTTTGCTCGCTGTTGCATTTTTGGTGGATAATTTCTAGCATGAACATGCTTTTTAGGAGCCTACAATTTTTCCATTTGTAATACGAATTGAAGTGGCGTAGTTTAGATTCTCTTCTCTCTCACCCTCTCTTTTCCCTCTATCCCCACCCTACCTGCAAATAAAAAGACCAATCCTCCCCAAAAGCAGCTTGCATATATCAAAGCAGGAACCTGGAATCTTAAATAAATTTATTTATGAAAGAAGAGGGAGTGAGTGGTGGGATGCTACCACTAAACCTTTTGAGGGTGGGCATCCGCTTTCACGGTTTGCTTGGCTGGTTGGATATCTTGAAAGCCTTAATTTAAAAGTCATCTTGCAATCCTTTTTAATTGGCTCCAAAGTAAGAGGTTGAGCATTTGGCCTGATAAGGAGGTTTTTGGCTCTATGTGTGCCATAAAATCAGCAAAAAGAGGGATCTGTTTAATACAACAGTGATGCTGTGCTTTTTTGTTGCTAGGGTTTGCCCTAAACAGGACTTACCCCTTAAGGCAGCAGTAGCACACCATAAAAAGGCCATTCTTTTACTCCACAGCAGCAAGGCTTTAACTTTCTGGTCTTCAGATTTCTTTTTTTAATAGGCAGCAATAACAAGACTTCCATAGGGTGGTTGCTATAAGTACTGTATGTGGTGTCTAAGATCGGAATGCTTTGCCTACAATGTTTTATTGCCTTTGGTTTATAAAGGCCTGGGAAAGAGCATCTGAGAAACTTCAAGGTTCAGCTCGTGTTTCTGGAAACTTTTCTGGGTGGGGAGAGCTTGTAGATGGAGTAAAATCAACCCAGTTTCGCTGACTTTTGCATGTACGTTATTGCTTTAGATTTCTCAGATCTGTGCCCTCCCAAACCCTGAAGAATATCTTAAGTAACCAAAAAACAAACCAAAACCAAAAAAACCAAAGAGTGAAAGCCAGAAAATTTAATTGAAAATGTGGAATTAAATAATTCCATGCATCATTAACTCTGTTGCTATAGAAATGCCAGTCTGTCTTCGCTCCCACATATCTATTCATTAAGTAGATGTGGATTTTTTATCTAAGAATTTGTTCCTGCTTCCCTGGGAACTCCAAATCCGGTTTATAGCTGTGGAGAGTATTTATTTAGAGAAGCTGGTTAGTTTGTATCACCCTCTTTGTGCTTTTTATGATCTGTATATTAAGAAGGATTTTAAAGTCTCTTCCTGACATAGCTGTAGGTGAACTGCTTTGACAGGTAGCATGTAGAGCCTTCCCGCCCCCATATGCACCACTGTCTCAGTCATAGGTTCAGTGAGTGTGATGTAAAATTTCATGCAAGTCCTATGAAGTTATAATTTGCTTGTTTGCATAAAAAGATTGGTTTATGTTGCTGCAGATTGGTCACAAATATTCATTACCTACAAGCTCTTTGTCTAGTAGCAAGTTAACAGGGGGAATTGTATGTCTCCAAGACATTTGACTTGTCTGGAATGTCATGTTTTTCTGACACAATTTTAGGGCAATGAGCATCCTGTAATATTGGTGATAGTCAGATGAGGTGTCAGCAAGTGCTGCTGGACTATGTTTAGAGGTGCAGCCACAATCATGAGGAAAGGCAAATTTTTTCCTCTCCCGCTATGTCAGCGCTCATGGTGCACTAGATAATGCTGATAAAAAGACAAGAATTTCAAAGGAAAAAGGAGAATGCATTAGAAAGCGGCTCTGACACAAGGTCTCATACTCTTCTAGTTGCTGAATAGTTCTTAGACATATTTCAATTTTTCTGGAAGCTACTAGGAACTACTTTTATTGAAAATTGTTCTCGTGTATCCCTGTGAAGTCGAAACTCTATAAGCTCCTGTCATTTGATGCTTGTTTGCTCATTCACACTCAGTTTCTCATGATTTTCATTTTGCACTGTTTGATTTGGAAAATGTGGTAGACTTTCTGATGTTTATTTTAACTGGGTCATCTTATTGCCATGAAGTTCTTTCAAAGAGAAAGAAGTCAAAAGGCTACTCAGACTGGCACATTTGAAACAATGCATCTTTTACCTTCTCCAGTAAAAAAGGCTTCCCTTATACGTCCTCCTGTCTTCCCTAATGCCCTTGAAGCATCGGTGTGTCGGCTTTCTTTGCACCTATAAGTGCAGTGGGCTTCCACGAAGGAGTGGTTATTTTCCTTCCGGCAGTGTGAGTTATCTTGGAGCACTGTGTGGTTTGTGCCCCGATTTTTGCTTATGTCATGGGGTGTAAACTGAGCCTGCTTCTCAGAAGAGACAATTTTATTCCGTGGTCATATGCCAAAGTATGCATGAGATCTGGGAAAACAGTGCACCAGTCTCTGTTGCCTGAAACTAGTCACACTGAAAAAAGCTGGCACTGTTGGTGACCCTCAGTGGTGTTGAAGACTGGGGAACTGCCGAGTAATGCAGCCCATGCTGCCTATTTTCTCCAGCTACCTTGATCTTTATCTAAAGTGCCCGATGTAACTGAGGATGCCAGGAGCCTCGAGCTAGTTGGAGTAGTGGCCTCTCCTTCCTCCATGAAGCTCTGTGTATATCCTGACAACTCTTCAGGACATCAGAAGTAATGGTGTACCTGCCTAGGGATCAGATGCTTTTTCTGTCTTTCAGTCCCTCGCTCCCAGTGCAGCAGAATTCTCTTGCTCTATCTAGCATCAAAACGTCCTGTCAAAATGTCTTCTGGTGACACTTAACTTCAAAAACTTTTGGTGACATTTGGCATGCAGTGTTAACGGTGAGAACCTGAAGAGCATATCCGAAAGGTCATTTAGATGTGTAAGAATGATGTGTCAGAGTCTAATGATCTTTCAGGTGATTGTGAGCGGCTCAAAGAATCTGTAGGAAGGTAGTCTAGGTGCTAATGAACTTTACAAACTGTCCAGCTCTGCAGAGGTTGTTTTAATGCCCCAGTTAACAGATGCATTTCTTTTAATTTTGAAATATGGATGTCACTTAAATGCTGACAAAATACAGGGGAGAACTTCAGTGGCTTCTGAGGCCTTTCTTTATCCTTCTTGTGAAATCAGGGACTTTTTTAACAGCAGGTAACTCCTTCATTAGCTTGATGGACTATTCTGACATTCTTAATAACTGTGTCCTTTTCCCCTCTCAAACTGTTCATCTGCAGTAGATTCTCTGTGACTTTTCAAGCTAGGTATTTTTTTGGAAAGCCTTGGGATGTAGAATTTTTGAGATGGCAAAAGAACTAAATACCAGTCACCTGTCCTTTAAAAGGAGTGAGGATGTTTGTGTGTATATATATCTGCATGTGTGCCTTTGTGCACTCCACTATATGAGAAATAACTCTCAGATTATTAGAATATGGAAAATGTTTCTTTGGTGACTGTAAAGTACACAAAAAAATTCAAAGGCTTCTTTTAGAGAATCACAGAATAATTGAGGCTGGAAGAGACTTCTACACGTCATTAGGTCCTTTTCCCCCACTCAGGTAAGACCATGTACAGCCACTCGCCCAGGACTGGGTCCAGACAGCTTTTGAATATCCCAGAGGATGGAGACTCCACAACATCTGTGCACAACCTCTGCCCGTGCTTGGTCACCCTCAAAGTGAAAAAGTGTTTTCTGACGTTCAGACAGAGCCTCCTGCATTTCATTTTTGTACCCATTGCCTCTTGTACTGCCACTGGACACCCCTGAAAAGAGCCGGGCTTTGTCCTATTTGCACTCTCCCTTCAGGTTTTTATACAGGTTTTTATACACATTGATGAGACTCTCCCAAGCCTTCTCTTCTCCAGGCCAAAGAGTCCGAACTCTCTCAGCCCTTCCTCATAGGAGAAGTGCTCTAATCCTTACATCATCTTAGTCCTTAGTTGGACTCTCTCAGTATGTCCACGTCTCTCTTGTACTGGGGAGCCTAGAACCAGGCACAGTAACCCAGCTGTGGTCTCAGCAGTGCTGAGTAGAGGGGAAGGACCTCTAGTAGCACTGCTGGCAATGATTTTTGTTTGCTGCCTTTGTCACTATGGACATAACGCTGCCTCATGTTCAGCTGGGACCCTGAGGTCCTTTTCTGCCAAGCTGCTTTCCACTGGGTGGCCCACAACATACGCTGGTGCCTGGGGTTGTCCTTCCCCAGGTGTAGGACTTTGCACTTCTCCTTGTTGAACTTCATGAGTGTAAGGATTCTGTGAATGACCTGCATAAGTTTAATAAGCTGAAAATAATTTCCAAGCTCAGCTATAAAGTATGCTCCATTTGGCTTCATTTTAGTAGGTCCAAATGTTCAACCAGTTGATTTTTTTTTCAGTTTATCTAAGGGGTGAAAAGGAAGGCATGAACTTGAACTTGTGCTATTATGAAAGACAAGTGAGAAATGTATACTGTATTTATTTTTCTCATGTGAGCAGTCTGTAAAAAAAATAAATCCCACAGGATCTAGCCGTAAATGTTTTCTTTTAAACAGACATAGCTTAATATTTTCAAGGAAAGCCAAGGTGTTATTGTGACTGCATTACTCTTGGGTTACAGTAGTTCTCAGAGGGCAGGTACCTGTTCATAAATGAATGTACCACGCTTAGTCACACAGAAGTAAATGGAATGTAGTCCTTCTCATCTTTGAATGTTCTTCGTATTGCCCTTATTTTGTACCTCAGCTGCTGGTGTTTTGTAAGTGTCTGGATTTTCTAAAAGCTGTGGCTAGCAACGAAGGGTAGGCATTGATCAGACTATGAGGATCAGAATAGTCTTTAAATTTCTTCTGTTATTCCTCCTGAAAAAGGAAGAAGGAATGTCTGTTTGATAAATTGGATTTATTTAGAAGACTTCTAGATGCCACAGTAAAATTCGCTGTGCGTTTCCAGATGAATAAACAGACCTCTACAGGTTTTGTCTTACTGTAGTGTCTCAGGGGTAAGCGTGTCAAAAAAGGTAAAGCTGGGCTACTGTTAATACTCCTGTAGATTTAATTGGTTTACCTTGAGTCCAGTGTTGGATTTTGTTCTGTTGTCATCATTCCCAAGATGACAGCAAGAATCTTGCAAGCAGCTTGTGGTCTGAAGATCTGCTTAAAACTCAGGCTGAAGAGGACCAAGTGCAGCTGTTGAAGCTGGAGGTGAAAAATACAGCGTTTCTGCTTTTTTTCTTAAAAAGAAAAAAAGGGTCGTTTTTAAAAATACAGAAGATGGAACACTTTATTAAAAAACACATCAAACATACAGGTATTATTCTGCAAGAATTTGTTAATGTGTTTTTTTCAGGTACTCTGGCCTGTAAGAGTGTTGCTCGCAATGCTAAAGCGCATTACTGTTCATGGCACTTTTAAGAGTCAAACGTACTAGCTCCTTTAATCGGGATAATAATTCAGAGTGTCAAAAGGGTAGTGTACCTTCTCAGCATTTCCATTTGGTATTATTTTACTTCTTTAATAGTACTTTATAGTTCCCAACCTTGCCTCAATTAGCAGTACTGACAGATGCTAGTTCAGCATTTTACCTCTAGCCAGTAGGGCTTTCTTTAGAATAAATGTCAGTAATTTTATGTTGCTAATTTGAGGTGATATACCTACATGTAAAATTACATTTTAACTTTCTTGTTATACTTGCAATGAGAGATGGCAGCATAAAGAAATATAAGTGAATGCGCCTGAGAGAGAGTTCAGGACTAGAAGGTTCATTATGGAGCTTTTATAGCTCATTTTGAGGTGTACTGCAGTTTTTGTTAACTCTTTCTTCCACTGCCTGTCTATTTCTCCTGGCAGGTTGTTCCTCATGAGATTTTTTTATTATTATTTTAAAATCTTTTTTATTTCATTAGAGACTTTGAGGGGGTAAAGTGGAGTTGGGATTTGTTAAATACCGCTTCTTAATAGCAACCATTGCTTGTTTAGTGAAAGCAAGACATTTGTTGGGACACTAAAAATTTCCATCTGAAAAAAATCACTTTTAAGTATTCTGTAGGTAAAATAAGGAAACATCGTGTTTCCTAAAGTGAGGCTGTTCTCGAGAAAGACCATAAGGAAACTTCTCCCAGTTAACAGGAAGAAAGCAGAAGGAAAACATTTCTGATAAGTATGCTGCTCATCAAGCGCAGTAGTCACGACAATAGTGATGATGACTGGTATCAGCAGACACCGTCAAGAAAAGTCTGTGCTTGAGCATTGCTCTGTAATTCGTCACTCAGAATAGAGGGGAAATTATGTGAGAAGACAGAGCTGCAATTAAGGATTAAAATAAATTGCAGTATTAACAGTTTTCACCTGTTTAGTTATGTATTTCAGTCTTTATTGAATGAGGTCTCTTTTTAGTAGTTTAGACTGTAATACAGATTCTCTCAGTGAGTTACTAAATAACACTTTTATCTATTTGGTAAAGACAAATACCACCCATGTGCATGCTTCTAGCTTCACATGAGGCAGCAAATCTGGCTGTACATACTGATCGGAAAGTAAGCCAGTAATTGCCAAGTAAGAGAAAATAGATGCTTTCTGTTGCAGTGCAAAAGCCAGTATACTCATTAAAGAATTTACTTTCTCTTTTTTCAGTATATTCTTAGACCTAAATAGGAATTTCCAGGCTAGGAGCTCAGATCTTTACAATAAGTAGTACAGAGTCACTTAATGTAGAATAATTTGTTTCTTGTTTTTGAAATACACATTTCAAATTGTTCCTAAATGCCATTATTTATGAAGAGTTCCTATGTCATTGCATAGTAGGGAACCTGTCTGTAGTCTTTGCCTTACTGTGTGGATGTGTGTTGATTACAGTAAAGCAATTTCAGTGTTTCAATTGGTAAAATAAAATAAAAAAAAAAACCTTAGAGCACGGTCTAATCTTCAGTTATTCTATACCAGAGAAATCTTCTATAAATTTACATAATGACTGTAGTTTTATTTTAGTTATGGCTGCAAAAATAAAGGTGGCCAGTTTTGACTTGAACAAGGGTGTCGCGTTCATAAAGGTTTGATTAAAAATAGCAGAAGTATCTTTTACGGAGATTGAGAAACATTATTAAAGCCTCTTTAACAGTATAATAGGTTTCTCAATAATTATTCACTCATCTCATGAATCTCATAATTCATTTTATTATAAAATGAAAATTTTATAATATGAGCCTTTGTGCATTCCCGCTTCCCTGCCCTTGTTAATTGATTTTTAACACTCGGGTAGGAGGGGAGGCACCAAACCAGACAAGTGAACATAAAAAATAGAGTAACATTCAGTTCCCATCACTTGTTGTTATTTTGCTAAGGCTGAAATATGCCATCACTTTTGGGTGGAATGAGTGGTGCTACTAGTAATCATCTAACATAGAATGAAACTAAATATGGTATTTTTAGTAAAAAATTAGGATTTGTTTCAAAAAATTGTAGAGAGTATTTTTTTTCCCCCTAAGAAAGCTACACAGGTTTCTTCATCTCTCTGCCTTGAACTTTCGGCCTTCCCCTGAAGAATATGGGTGGTATATGTTTTAAAATTGATATATTAATGTTGAATTTTTATTGTCACCGTTTCTGTGTGTGCGCCTTTCAAATCCTTCATTTGTTTGTTTCTGAACTTCGGGCGTATCGTAAAAATGTCACCATTGTGGCTGAACATTAAGCACCTTCCCATTTTGCTCTGGGCCGTTGAAATAAATTTGGACCAGGTGCTCCTCTCATAACAGAAGTCCTTGATGTGCCCTGATAGCGAGCGGGAGAGCGGAAGCTGTCAGCCTTCAGCTGGCTTGAAGAATGCAATTAGAGCACTTTAATACTGTTGAGGGACCTCATCCAGTCAAAGCTGTTTGAGTTAAGCCAAGTCTAGGATCCTAAACGTGTACTATAAGCACATCAACTTTGTCTTTTTAGTCAGAGTGGAACTGTCATTCCCACACATTAAATGGGGGGGGGGGGGGGGGGTTGTTGTTGGGTGGGTTTTTGGCTCGATTTTCTAATACTAGGAGAGATACTCCTGTTCCGTACCAACTCGTGGCTATTTTATCTGTTAGCTTTGTCTTTATGGCATTGTTAATACTCATGGTTCAAAGCATTTATTGTCAAATTAAGGCTTAAAATGCATTTTTAAATGTCAAAAGCGCCTGTGCTTTTACATAAACCCTAGATTAGGTGCATTCATTAGCAGACTGTCACTAGGTTTTCCAGATTTGTCTGGTGAAAGGAAATGGAACATCAGTACAGATCAGAACACGTGAAGGATGTAGAAAAAAAACACTAGAAAACAGGCAGTATTACAATAAGGTACTATTTTTTTTGCTGAAGACTTTGCTTGAGTTAATTTCAAAGCTGGGTGTGATTTCGCTGATACCAAAAGCAAAACACTGGAAAATTTGCAGGCTCATCCCTTTCTTCCTTTTCCTTGTTTAATTAGGATTTTCAAGTTTGCTTGTTACTTCCTCCGTTGTTTAGCGTTAGGGTTGACTTCACTAGAATTAATGCTTTCCTGAGGGATATACCCCTCAGCTGGATGTTTCACTTGTTTCCCTGCTTTTCCTTTGTTGGTGAAGTTGAGGCTCAGTTGCCTGTTTTGAGCCTCCCTAGGCTGCAAAGTAGTTAACAAAAGTAGATAATGAAAAGAGGTTTTTGATAAAAGTCTGTGTTTTAGGGGTATTTTTTTTTCATTTGTTGGCTTTTGGGGCTGGCAGAATGGCAGAAACTGTATTAGTAGTGAGGTGGTTGCCAAACTGCTGCTTGTCTGATGCAGAGATGGGTTGTTTTCCTGAGTGACAAGAAAGGAGGTTGTCAGAGGGCAGCCCTCTATGCCTTGAAAAGTTAAGATAGGAAAGTGGGACGTCCCTTCCTTGCTGAATATGATAGATGGCTTGAGGCAGTTGTTTGCCTTGTATCAATCAGGAGATGATGAACGCTGGTACAGGGTTCTACTCTTGTACTAGGGATGGTTCGCATCTGACACGCGTGCCTGCCTGTGAAATGGTTGACTATCCTCTCTTAAATCCCTTTGCTGAACTTGACAGCAGTTAATACAGCCTAAACTGTAGCTGTATTTTATGGAGGATATATAGGGAATAGCTTTACGTAACATTTAACATTGTCTTTTGTGCAGTGGCAGAAAATCTGACAGTGCCTTATGCTTCATGCACAACATTCTGTGCTCCTGCTGTTGTATAGCTTGACTTAACCATCTGCAGAAGCACAGGAGCTAGTGATTTAGCATTTGCAGGGCAGCCAGACCTTGATGAAATGTGCAGGCTCTTCTCCTTAATGCTACTGTGAGCTATATCTCTGAAGCTGTAATATCTAATGTATTGACCTTCCTCCACGCGCATACCTACATAGTGCTGGAACTGTAAGTTCAGTTTTATGATATGTCTACAAAAGCTAGAAGTTATTGAGGTACTAAAGATGAAAATCCTCAGTTTGTATTTTCTGAGGTTCCACTTTTACATTATGCCCTTTGTTCAGCTCCCTGTTCCACAGGAGTCCTATGTCCTCACGCCTAAAATGCCATTTAATTCTTTTAATGGTGTCCTGAAAACATGGTGCTTATGAAGTAGTCATTTACCTGTGTGTAAATATACCTATATATCTTGTCTGTGTTTTCCTATATATACACAGATGCAGTCTATTTGTGCATATGTATATATATCTACACACTGAGGATTTCCTACCTAGTCAAGAAATAGCATGATACTCCGTGTTTATATCTACCTTTATATATGAAGGACTGAGGTGGAGAATACAGACAGGGCAGGATGTAAGCGTAAGTACTCTTTATTTACTGTTCAAAACACGCCTAGAATAAAATGAAAACCTTCTCATAAACAATTGAGGTTTTTCTATAAGAACAGTTAGCAAGGTCTGTAGTTAGGTTTGGCTTAGCTGTTGCTCTTACTTTGAGACTCAATTTTACCACAAGAATAATTTGATCAGCTATCAAAATAAAGTTGTATCAATCAGAAGAACACGTATGCATTCTTATCAGTGGTAAACCAGTAAGAGAATTAAGTCAGGTGGGTGGTAATAAATAGCTAATAAAAGTAAGTTCAGTACAAGTCTAAGAAGCAAAACAAAACCTGGATTCCAGCAGCACTAACTTTTAGCAGACTAAAAGACTTAAAACATAAAGTTGTGGTTCTCATTCTGCTATTTAAAAAGAGTAAAGGCAGGAGTCAAGACAGGCAGATGAGATGCCAGGGGTATGGTTTGGTACTGGAGAGATATGTTTGGACTCGGTGATCTCTAAGGTCTTTTTCAACCAAATGATTTTATAGTTCTATGAGTCTCATGAGGAAATATTACTGTCAGTATTACACTTATAAAAACCAGATATATAGTTATTATTCTTTGTAATCTACAGATTGAAGTGGTTTGGGTTTTTTTACAGTATCTTTAGTTTTAACTTTTGGAAAGCTATTAAAGAAATCTTTCAGATTCTAGTTTGATGGCACATTCTTGCATGCAGTGTATTTATGAAGAAACAGTCCAAGGCTCATATTGACCCTTTCAGACTAGTGTGGGCTTCAAAACACAGGGGAGTGTCCATGTTTTTGTGCATGTAGCTGACTGCAGTTATTCCCATTGGAACAAACATCAGTGTGGCTTATTAAGGTCCCTCAAGCATTTCCATTTAGAGAATTTCAATGTATATCTTCTTTTTTTTCTCTGTGAACCAAAGAAGAAAGGCTTGAGTTGTGTTCCTTTGACATGTATCTCTTAGGAGCATGTGGAACCCTGCTCCAGTGGGTGAGAGCTGATCTTTTTAGTTGTAAAATGTTTGTTTGGATTGAAAGAGAAGCAGCCTGACTATGGGGCAGGCAGAGAAGCTAGTGAGTTACAGGGAAGAGAAACAGAGAAGAGAGACATGATACCTGCAAGTATTCAAGTTAAAGACATGACCAGTATCGTGGCTATTTTATGTGTAAAATGCCAGTGATCAAAACCAAGGTATCGCTTAAAGTAAGAAGGTTTAAAGTGAGATAAGCCCAGGTGTAGAATGTTTTCCTTTCTACCCAGCATCTCCAATTGAACGAGAGGCTGTCAGCTGGAATGTGAGATATTATATAGGTTTAATTTACTTTCCCGTGATGTTCCACGCTAGAGGAGAATTAACAGTACTATTAGTAAACTGGGCAGGATCGGATGGAATTGGAATAAGTGGTAGTGTAGAGCACGTCTCACTGGAAGCAGTGTTGGATAGCTGAGACAGCTCAAAGACTTTCCGTGAAATGTTTGTTTTTCTTTGCAGCTTTTTTTAGCATTTCGAGAGGAAATCAGATAACCTCAAATATTAACATTTCTGCAGGAAGGTACTGAAACATTCCCAGTCAGCACAGAGCAGTCTTCTATTTGAAAGACCAGAGGGTTTCAAGGTAAACTTCAAGCTAGAATAAGCAGTGAAACTATTAGAATAAATATATAGAGTAGGCGGGTTCAAAAAAGACATATTGGCTTATTGGCAATATATTCATGTTAAGAAGATGTCATTCAAAAAGTTTAAGGCATTCATTTTGTGAAACTGTTTGCAACCAGTTAAATTAGAGCGCAGAGAAGCACGTTATTTATAACAGAGTTTAATCCAGTTACCAGAAGATAGATATTAATTAAAGCCTTGCTCCTTTGTTAGTTGTTTTAAAAATCTCAACTTAAGAATCTTCAAACCCTGAATTTATTTCAAAATATCAGGATGTAACAGGGTTGCCAAGATGCACTGAAATGATAAAGACACTTGAAAGAAATTCAGAAGGAAAGATAACCTTTGAGGCAATTAAAAGCATGCACATTGGTGTAACTCCAAACATAGATTATATGGAGATAAATACGTATAAGGTCTTTCACAAACCTGTGTGGACAAGTGCATTCGTGGGAGAGTAGTGGTATGTGATCTACAAGCGAATACTCCAAATCTGCATGCAATGTGATTTGCCTCTTGTGAGAACTTTTGGGAAAGATACTAGCAGAAAATGGGGGGAAAAAAGGGGAAACATTTAAAATAAGTACTGTCATCTCTTGTGCAGAATTTACTTTTAGCTTATACTTGGGGAGAAAGTTCTCTGAATGAAAAGATATTTTTAAACTGAAACCTTCCCTGAAAAGACAGATGCTTGCTGTCATAATTTGTCTGTATTGTAAAACATTTGTTCACATGTTAATTTGAAAAATGTTCCTGGGAAGATAACTAAGTCATTAAGTACTTGGGTTTTCTTCTGTTGAGTGAATACAGCATCCTGAACATTCCATTTCCCTTCACTAATACAGCAAGCTCCTGTTGAACTGCTTGATTTTTAAGTTCATTGCATCATGTCTCCTTTAGACAAAAATAAGCTGTGAGAGCCACTTCTTGTTTTGATATTTAAATAGTAACAATATGGATACCAGCTGACTCCGTTCACTTTGGAATAACTGGCTTCTTTGGTTTCATCCATCCATTTTCACCTCTTCAGACAGGAAGACAGATACAATGGTGGCTATGGATAGGAGATTTCTGCTTATTTTAAGAGGGTGTATTTATTCAGGTGAAATTATAAGACTGCTTAGAATTTTGAGTTAAATTGTGTGTGGATGTATTTGGTGTCAGTTAGTTTTAGTATTTCACAGCTGGTTAGCGCTTAAACATCGCCAGTGCTTGTATTGCAGTACCTGAATCTACTGTTCTGTCTGGTAGCGCTACTGAGAACACTGGTCCTTCTGAGGAATCATCTTTTACCCTTAAACCTCAAAGATGTGACATTGCTTTGAAGTTTCTCATTCATATATTATCATGGGGGAAGCTGCCGTGCTGTTTGACAGGGGCTGTGGGGTGAAGGACTCAGGGAGCTGCTTTTTCTCTGGATGCAGTTTTGCACCTCAAGTGAACATTCTTTTCCCAATTTCTTTGAGAACAATTCATAGTAGGCATAAAATTTTCAACACAGGCTATTTAAAATGCTGCTTTTATTCTTGCCTGTTAACTCTCACAATTGAAACCCTAAGGAATATTTGAAAAGTGCTGGTCACAATTTTGCAGGTAATAGGATCATAAATAAACATCTATCTGCAGAAAAGGACTTAACTGAAGCCCATTCCTTGAAGGAAAGCCTGTTCTGCAGATATAAATTGCTGGATTTATCTCAATCACATGCAAAGTGCTGCAAAATACATGTGCACAGCAATTAGAGGTATCTGTCCTGTTGTGGTGGTATTTAGGATTGGAAATCTGAGGCTGGATTGATGAGATATTATAGGGGACTAGAGGGAGTCTTAAGAATGTATTGCACATGAAATTATTTTATTTTTTCTTTCCTTGAGGTAATAAGCACTTGCAGTTCTCTTCGAATTTCCCTCTAAGAATCACTCTAGTCAAAATATGACTTGATTTACACAGACTCCTCCAAAAAGAATTTAAGCTTTGTGTAAACTTTCACTGTGGTAGTTCGATCACATGTAGATATGTAGGTACATGTAGATTAACTTTCATCTACACAGATGGACAAGTAGATAGCAAAACATTGAAACATGTTCTTCTAGACAGTATGCTGACTACAGAGGAAAAAAAAAAAGAGATGGCTGAGTGAGCTGTGAGAAGCAAGAGATGGTAGAGGTTCATTTGAACTCACTGGAGAAGGATGACTTAATGGGAGAAATAAATGTTCAATACTTTTTTTTGACCCAGTTTTGCATGGATGAAGTAGGTTAACTTTGGTTTGATTCAGCTTTGACAAAATGAGCACCATGGTTGTTGATGTCCTGCCTAAACAAAATGTGGATCCAAAATTAATCTGGCAAGCAGCAATGTGCCACTTATTTTGTGCAGAAGAAATCAATTGCTCTTAACTAGAAAGAAAAACTAATTTGATGATTTATGCCTAGACAGAAGGCACAGAGGACTGGGGGATTTTTTTTTTGTGTAATAGCCTCAAAAAGATCATTAGAAGATGAAGGGGAGGTGGTCTTGGTTTATACTGTTATCCATTTTACTTTAAAATCTTGTTTATTTTTGTATTGCTTCTTGTCTGCTGAGAAGTGAGTCTGTGTTTGATTATTTATTTTTTTTCCCTGATACAATTGCCATGTTAAAGAATGAATTTTAGTCACTGAGTGCCTGAGTTGATAGTGGCCTTACATGATCTCTGAGAAACTCATAATGTTTTCGAAAGTACACAAATGGAATTTTGAGGCCATGCTACTACAGGTATATATTAGTTAGTGTTTGGTATTTTGTATCTCAGTAGTGCTTGGTGCTGTAAATGCTGGGGTAATGCAACAGCTGTATAAAAAAACGGCTCATTTACTAAAAATAAATCAAATGTAGATTTAATAAGTGCCACTAAAAGAAAGTTGTGATCTGAATTTGTAGGGATCTAAGTTAGGCTGCAGTAAAAACTGTCTTGGATTCACACAGAAGTAATAGTAGAAATTGCTGTTGCTCAGATTGAAAAACTGTTTGCATAGCTGAAATTCCAGATGTATTTTCCTTTTTTTAAAAAATGTATTTCAGATAGATATAGAGTATTAAACTATATTTATAAATTGTATGTATGGGTTGATGGGGATTTTTTTTCTTTGTTTTTCTGCTGGCTGATTGATGCGCTTTTAAATATATATAGCAAATCATCCAGAAAGAAATGTACTTTATGTAGCTAAAACACACGCAAATAATTGTTCATGTTCCCCATAGCATTGTTTGGTGAAGATATATTCAGTATTTTTTTTTCCTGTTTGTGGGTGTTTGTTTGTGCCTGTTACTTCATATCCAAACATAATCCTATTACTATTTCAAGTATAGATCTCTCTCCACTTCTAGTGGATTTCCACTTGTACCTGTGCTGTCTTGAAAGCAGGAATTTTTTTCTCTCATTCTGTTTACCCAAAAGCCAAAAATTTAGCAACATTTGCAACTGTTTTTGCATGAATGTTTCTAAATTATCCCCCCCCCAGTTTTTTTTCACTCCCAGTAGCAGAAGTGAATGGGCAGGAGGTCATATTTGATGACCTTAATAATTTCATCACCTTATTTTAGTACTGTTTACAACCTCGATGATTTTAAAGACCTCCCTCATTTGTAGGCTGTATTTTTGTTTTGCCATTTCTCTAGGTTTTTTTTAATATTACGGCAACTTCTTGTGTAACATGTCTAAAACAATTATAATTTCTGTATGTGTTAGATACCTGATGTTACAGCCTGTAATATTTTTTTTGTAATTTTTAGTATTTCTAATGTTTCTCTATAACATAAATATTTACTTGAAATATTACCTTTAATTTTAATTTTAACAATGTAAGTACAAAATGAGTTCTTGCAGGTTTCTTCTTTTATGCTGCAGCTACCCCTGAGCCTTGCAAAATACTGCTTTTATTGTCTCATTTGGGCTCTCTCTTGCGCAGAGACTGCCAAATAGCTCAAATTCCTCCTCCATTCGTCTCTAAACACAGTGCAACTGCTCTTAGCTTTCCCCACTCCAGTCCTAGAAGGAAATTCTCTTCCTTCCTGCCCTCTCCTGGATACTATCAGTATATGGATAATTGTAATATTTGAAATACCAAGTAAATCCGTCCCATTACAGGCTGGAGTGATGGGAGCTGTGATGTTCTTTCAAGACAGGACATCCCATGCCCTTCTTTACTAGCTGGTCTGTGTTGTAAGAGGTAAAAGAAGTCATGCCTTTCATGAATCCCAAGAAGATCCACCTTCCAACTGTCGTTAATTAGCAGCTATTGTAAGTCTGTAGACAGTAACCAGTGCTAACATCTGCAGTTGTGCAGGGTGTGGAACCCATATTACAGTGGTACCTCATTAAAAGTTTCTTAGGTTCATGTTGTAGCTTTCTACTATGCAGCATTAAAACAAGAAGAAAGGAAGCGTTAAACATGTCTACACTTGTGATTTAGGGCAAGTTTTACCCAAAATAAGTAAAGCATGCATGTCTTGGGATAATTGCCCTACTCACGAGATGCACCTCTTTGTAGAACACTTTCTTTATTCATACAATGTCATTTTAAACTGAACCCTCTGGGCTGGCTGGTTGGAATCTTCCCTCCTTAATGCTTTGAAGAAAAATTAGACGAGAGCCAGAGAAAAATGCTCTTTAGTACTTCACAATACATGCTTCACTGTTGTGCTTGTAGGTGTATACCAAGCTTTTCATAGTGTAACTTACTTAATAACATTTACTGCATCTGTCCATATGTTCTAACTTAGGGCAGGGTTTGCAAAATCTAATTATTGGCAGGTTTTTCCCAGTTGTTTTAGTATCCCCATCATTCCTGTTTGCTCAATATCCATATTGCTGAGAGTTCCCCAACTAAGAGTTATTCTTGCAGTCTTTTAAACTGAAGTCTCCAAAATGGAATTGGAAGTTTAATCAATTTACTTACCTTCAAGTGACAGTGTATGCAGGAAGCGATATTGCATGCGTTTGTTGTTTGTTTTATGTATGCTGGATGACCCAGTGATTTATGTAGGTTAATGTTCTGACAGTTTCTAATATTCTGATTTTTATATATGAAAAAGTAATTTATTTCTTCTGTTCCACTGCAGTGGCCGGGACTATTTTGAGGCATTGATACATTGATCAGAGTGAAGAGGAGCAATTTAAAATCGGAGCTGTCCCATCAGTAGGAAAGTCCCCAGTAGAATAGCCTCACCCTGTTTTGACCTCATAGAGTTAACGTACAGGGGGTGAATTTCAGCTGCTGCTGAAGTCAGCACGAATTTACTAAGACAATATTTTCAGATGTATTACCTAAACTAAGGTTTTCTTTTTTTAATTGCTATTTTTGCTATGCCGTGTGTGGATCTAGATTAAATAAGCGTTGTTTCTTTCATTTTTAAGATTTTTCTCCTTTGATCTGAAATTATCAACAGTATTTTAACTAAGCATTAATATTTATTAGGTTTTTTTTAATGGTAAGTCTTTGTGTACATATGCTATTCTCCGTATTCAGAGAAAAGCAGAGGGTTTTTTCTACACAATACTTTATTATAAAAAGTAAGTTTCTGACTGCTAAATTCTCCCTTTTCCCCCAGGGGACTGTAAAACTCCTACACTTATTTAATTATCCAAAACTGAGTAATCATTTTGTGTTTGACATCAACAACTGTTGGCCATTTTCATATTATTTCAGCTGCTCCAACTTCAGATGCTGAATTTTTTAATCCCCCCTCACTTTTAAAATCAAATTCTCAATGAAATATCTTGCCTTTTGATTTCAAGGAGTGTCTGTATTATGTTCTAGTGAGGGGGGGGTGTGGAAACATAATTAACTTATATTCCTCATGTCTCTTCTCCTCAGTTTCTTCTTTGTTTTACCTTCTGTATGTTATATAATAACAAAATTATAGAATTGCATTACAAATAGCACTAAATTCTTGTTAGCTTGTGATGTTTTAGTTTATGGACAGTCAGATCCACAGGAGAAATGCTAACGTTTTAGAACTGCTACAGTCAGGAAATATCTGTCTGCCACCAATATATTTAAGTTGTTAAGGTACTTCCATCCAGTCTTTATTCTATGATTTTTTTGTAATTTGCTGTCTAACCAAGCTCATTAAAAATACTTGATAGAAAGCTGTGTTTGAATCTTTAATGAATGAACCTTTTAGATTTTTTTTAAAGTATCTCTAGTACCCTATGTTTTGCAGTAGCAGCAGTCTCTTACAAAGAGTTATGAAGACTGTGCAGACTATAAAAATTTGACTTTCATCATGGAATGAAAATTTCAGTTATGACAAACAACACTGAAAGCTAATTAATACTGTATTAAATTGGAGGTAATACTTCAAGTTATTATCTTTCCCAAGTTGACATTGTGATGGATGCCTATTTTTGGGACATACATGGTAGCTAAATGTCAATTCCTGTTGATTTTATTGAGTCTTTGGAATTTAATCAACTTTGTGTCCTTGAAAACGTTCACAATAAACACTCCCATTCAATACATGCTTTGCAAAGGAAACTGTGGGAGCACTTACACACAGTATGATAATCCCATGTATAAGAATGGACATGTTTAATACCATTATAGTGATTTCTTTTTTAAATTGAGCAACCTTGTTTAGAATCTGCATCTTGTCATTGTTGATAAATTGTTGATAAAAAAATTTTTAAAAAATTCTTTTTTTTTTAATAGTACTGAAAGAGGGAAGTCTAGTTTATGTAAAAGTATAATATTTCTGGAGATAACAGGCAAGTCTCTGTAGGATTATCTGCTGAACAAAACTTTTATGATTATTGCAGGGTTGTAATCAATTCAGTGTGTCTGTATTTGCATACATTTTTAAGCAGACAGGAACTTCTCAGTGGGATAGATATAACTGTTATGCTTGTTCAGCACTGACTTCCAGCATTAAATGTGACCAGCCTGATTCTGTATATAAATAACATCTTGGTTTTCAATTTGGAGTTACCACTGGGGGAAGACAGTTACTACCTGAGGGTGTATGGTAGATATCTCCATGTGAGAGGAGGAGGTGGTGCAAGATGCCTAGATGCTATCAATTCACAGCTAATATACGGTGTGATGGCTTGGCAAAGCTCAGGACTGTATCTTTTACTTTCATGAGAACAATCACAGGTTCTCAAATCATTAAAGACCTTAGATTTCCAAACCGCTAAGGAAATGCAAGGTTGATATTCTACCAGCACAGAAATATTCGCAGGACTGTCACATAGGGTCAAAGCGATTGCGTTATTTAACTTCAGTTCCTTGTTTGCTTTGTGTGTGTGTGTGTGTGTGTGTGTATTAATCTATATATCTCAGAAAAATAAAGAGCACAGCATTAGGTGAAGTCTAGAGGTTTGATGGAACTAACCTGAATGTGAATTTGGAATAATTTAAATTTCCAAGGTTTGTAATATGTGACCATTGTTAATCATGCCAGCAAGCTGGGCATCTTTCAATGCTGACGTGATTTACGGTATTGGTATTAAGCTTTGCACTATTCCAAAGGTAAAGGTGATTTACCAGCTTCTAGTTAGGATGTTTCTTCTGGCTATGCAAGAAATATTTCATATTCTATGACAGACCAGGGTGAATCATATTTATCATTAGCAAATATTTCTCTCTTAAAAGAAAGACCAATAGTACCAGGAAAGAAACCCTGGCAAAACAATCAAAGTGGAAAATGGGATAGGAACCAAGATTCAAGGGAAATATTGGTAATTTAGAGATTGATGTAAATCACCATATCCAAATACAGGTTCCTTATCCATAAACCATACTGTTGCTCTGAACAAGATTAAAGGAGTCTAATAATAAAATTACCCGTTTAACAAGCTGTTTTTCAATATTAAATTACTCTTCCTTTTCTCTTCACTTCTCCTAAAGGTAAAATTTTAAAAGGTTGAACATTTTCATTTATGAACAGCTAAATTACCATAGATTACTATTATGGTTTGATATCAGGCCAAGATTAATTTTTACTTGACGTCTCATGTTTAAGAACAAGAGATATCTGATGGAGTATCCACTCTTTCTTGAGTGGCTGCCAAATCTTGTATGTCAGCATTCCCTCTGATCTTTTAATGGGGGTTAAAAGGAGAAACTCAAGGTTTTTATTGCAAGTGGAAGGTGGTTCGCAATAGAGAGATTTAGTTTTCTTTTAGTTATTGTTATGATGGTAGTGCATCAGATACCATTTTATTTTGATTGGAACATTTTTCCTTTTTTAACTCTGAAATATTTTGAGGGACTAGGAAAAGGGAAACCTCACTTTTTGTTAGATAATAGAATGCTTAAAAAATATTCTTTGATGTTTACAAATGAATGTTGGACGGAGCTTCGTAGTTGTTTGGGGATGCCATGAAAGGCAACACTTGAGCACCTTTTTAAATACCTTTATTATCTCTAGGGATGTGTTGTCTGGTATCTGGTCACAGGAGCTGTTTGAGCCCTTCAGTGGAATGTGCTGGGAAGGAGCTAGTAAACTGCAGTGCAGATCTCTGTGGCTTTTTCCTCTGTGTTTTCTGCCGTGGCATAGTCCTGAGCAAATTAACAGGGCATAGATATACTTACTGAAAAATGACTCTTTTTTTTTTGTAGTATTTAGTGGGGTTTTGTAGTCTTTTTTTTGTAGTATTTAGTTCAAGCTATAATCCCTTAGAGTACTTAGCATATTTTTGTATCTATTTGCCACTCTGTTACATTCTATTCCTCAATAATATTGCTGTTTCATCCAAAGTAAATCCTTCAGGTTTGGGTGATTTTTGTTGGTTCTTCCCTGCTTTTAACTGTGGGAATTCAGATCTGTTGTCCATGGTACAATCCTGTCTGCCTCCACTTTTCTTTATAGCTCCCTCAGCTGTAGCTCTAACAGTGCCACCAGGGAGAAGAGCAGGCTGCAAACCCTCAGCTCTTCTTGGGAGCTGTAGAAATCCATGATCTTTTCAGATTAAATGATCTGAAAAGTGAGAGAGCTGAACTTGCTTCTGCAAGCGTGCTTTTTCCCTGGAATATAAAAGCTATGCTTTGTCAACTGAAAATCCACCTTTGCAGGCAAAAATGTGGGGGTTTTATACCACCAGTGAATAGTGGATGAGAGTTCACTGTGTGCTCCTGGAAAACAGTTACTCAAACCACCAGAATTGATTCAAAGTGCGTCAAACAGCAGGTCTTGTCAAAATCGCAATTAAAAAACCCCAAAACCCAAACCCCCCAAAATAAAAAAAAAACCCCAACCCAAACCTATGTTTAACTTCTGGAAAATAGTTTAATTTTCCATAAGTGGATGAATGATGGAGTCACCTATACCTATTACTTCCTTTTTTTTTTTTTTTACCCCTTTCTCTTTTCACCTGACATAGGAAAAAAAAAAGTTTGGAAGTGCTATGCTTCCTAAAATTACGTATTTATATTCCCCATTCCACTCAATTTGGCCCGAGAAAAAACATGGCAGGTTTCTAAGAATTTTCATGAACGTTTTGCTGTACGTCATTGAAAAAAAACACTATTGCTATGGAAAACAGTTCAGATTGTGATATCTCTGGTTAAGCAGTTCAAACTAGCATTTCCATAAAATCTGTGTATTTAAGTGGACTGAAGCCTTCATAAGGAGCCTGTTCGAAATTCCATTGAGAGGATTCATTAATCCTACTAATGCCTCTAGTGAGACTTGTCAGTTCGTGGGACTTTAATACCCATACGCTAAATTCTTCCTAAATCTCATGACCCTACTTATTCTAAGAAATGTGCAATGTAACTTTTAATACAAAAGAACATGGAAAGCTGTTGGTGCCACTGCTGTTTGCTTTCAAGGGTTAGAGTTACGTCAAGAAGTACAAAGCAAACACACTGAATAAAACCTTCAACAGCAGCTGGACTGCTTGATTCTGTTTTGCTGTCAGTGAGCTGGTGCGTCTCCCTTTGTTGGTAGATGGCTAGGCAAGAGTAACTTGTGTGGATGGAAAGACAGAAGCTGTGTTAAGTGTGCAGATGATGTAATGTGGGTCAAACCCCTGCAGAAAGAGGTGTCAGAGATGTAATATTGATTTTATGGGCCATAGTTGTTCATTGGGTTTTTTTGGATGCAGTTCCCATTGTACAAAGTTAGGAGGAGGAGATGCCTAATTTTTAATACGAGCAGTTTACAACCATTCACAGTTAAACAGTTTATAGGATTCTTGGTAACAAAAGGTGGTCTAATTATAGAGGAAAGGAAAACAATATAGTGAGGATATTTACAATGTGTGACCTATTTGAATTATGATCTTGTTAACTATGCAAAAATGACAAAAGCCAGAACCATCACAGTGAATTAAATGTTTAGCCTTTCATTAATTACATTTTTTAATATAGAAGATATGGGGGAGGTTAATTTTTTTTCTTTTTAACATCAAAAGAAACTTGCACTTTGGGTGAACCTGTACTTTCTTAGGATTCAGCACACTAGGCTTCAAACTGGAAAAAAATGACAGTATTTTTTCTTTACAACTAGCCCACACTAGACTGTTTAGTTTCTGCCACTAAATCACGTCAGGGTTTCTACTGCCCTTTTAAATCAACTGAAGGTGTGATTCCTTTCCCTGTGATTTTTGTTTAACCTCCCTTTTGTAGTTGATCTTAATTGTTCTTATTTGCAGGCTTTAAATGTTGATGGACTGTGTCATTTATAACCTTTTTTTCATTGCACAGTGATCTTCATAGGGAAATTTCATACATGTTTTCTTTGGGTTTTTGCGATGTTTTTGTTTTACACTGATAAGTGAAACTGGCAATTAAAATTAGTGCACAGAAGAATGGCTTTCTGATTAAAGCAATGTTATAAAAAATCCAGTTGTGCTATAGATTTAAATTTTTTTTTGCAAACCTGCACTGAAACTGTGCTAACACAGATTGCCAAGGGTAATGTCCCCAAGAATGAAATTTTGGCCTTGTTCCTGGGTGAAAGCAACCAGCTGCGAATTGTGCCCCTGGACTAACATTTAATGTAACCTCAGTTGCAATGCTTCTACCCATTGCATCTTGTTATTGCTGTGCTTGGTGGGAGAAGTTGTACCCTGTACAAACTGAGATGTAAAAAATCCCCATGTACCCTGTTAGAGGATTTATTTGTCACCCTGTGAAGATAGATTTGTTTCACCCAAGATACCCTGTGTCTGCCATGAAGCTGTTGCTGAACTAATAAGGCAGCAGGGGCGTGAAGAGGTGATGGAGAAAGGGGAATGGAGTTTGCTACAGTGCAGTGATAATAAAGCATAATAAAGTTACGGTAGCTTTCGGTGTGCTCAGCTCAAGTGTAATAACACAGCCTACCCGTGTCAGCACGAGGCTGGGCACAGGCTGCAGAAATGTAGAACAAAGCAGAATAAATGAGATTTAACTTCCAGGGTAGTTACAACGATCTTCACATTGGCTCTTAGATTGAATTAGACATGGAAGCCCAGAACTAACGGTTTGCACTGATTATTTTCAGTTGCAGTGGTCATAAAGACAGCTTTGTATGTTCTTGCTTATTTGCCTTAGTCAAAGTTGATCTGCCCTTTCCAAAAGAATGTGAGATAGGTAAGAATGACAGCCCTTCATTTTTTTTGCCCCCATCTGCTCCATGCAACTTTTGAATTCCAGACTTTCTGGAATATAGGGCAGATCATATAAAAGCTTTAGCATTTGGCCTGGGAAGTTGTAACCAGTGCAGATTTGCTGTCCTTGCCGATGCCTGATAAGATCAGCAACTCATCTCCAGGAACAAGATGACCCTCTTCCCTGCCTGGAAAGATGCAGCTCAACAGTTTGAAGTCAGAACAAAACGAACTAATGTGCCTTTTGCTACTTTATGGCTGTACAAGAACAAAACTTTCTCATCTTAGTTCTTCCTTGCTGTACTTTTGAGAAGTCTGTTCTAACCCTTCTTTTTCCCCCTGTTCTGGCCAGGATGACATTAGCTGGCTGTTTGTGTTCTCTTGGTTTTGTTTGTTTTCCATTTTATTAAGAAGCAAGCAAATCACATACTTTATCACTCCTTTTTCTCTGTCCACTTCCAACATCTAAATACATTGGCTTGTTTCCACAAACTCTGAATCAAGACTAGAAATATCAGAGGTTTCATTCCCTTAAGCTGCAGTTTAAAACCTAAATTAATGAAGGGGGGTTGGGGAGAGAGAGGATGAAGGAGAGAGGTGCTATATTTCTGAGTGAAGAGTCTGGAGGAGAAAGACAGTGGCATAAGCCTAATTGTGTACCAGAGAATCCAAGGGGAGAAACGGTACATAGGAATTAGGAGATTATTCTTCTACTTGTATTGTTCACAAAAGTCCTTGAGCTCTGAATTTGTATTTTTCTTATGGCTGCTGTTACAGCTCTAGAATGAACAATGTCTTCTGAGTGGCCACTTCAAATGAAATCGAAGAATCACAGAATGGTTTGGGTTGGAAGGGACTTTAAAGACCGTTCAGTTCCAACCCCCCTGCTATGGGCAGAGATGTCTCCCACCAGACCAGGCTGCTGAAGGCCCCATCCAGCCTGACCTTGAACACCTCCAGGGATGGGGCAGCCACAGCTTCCCTGGGCAACCTGGGCCAGTGCCTCACCACCCTTATTGTAAAGAATATCTTCCTCATATCTAATATAAATCTTCCCCCTTCCTAGTTAAAGGCATTCCCCCTTGGCCTATCACTCTATGTCCTTGTGAAGAGTCCCTCCTCAGCTTTCTTGGAGGCCACCTTCAGGTAATAGAAGGTCACTATAAGGTCTCTCCAGAGCGTTCTCTTCTTCAGGCTGAACAACCTAAACTCTCAGCTTGTTCTCAGAGCAGAGGTGCTCCAGCCCTCATCTGGACCTGTTCTAACAGCTCCACATCCTTCTTATACTGGGGGTTCCAGAACTGGACACAGTACTCCCAGGGGTAGAATCCCCTCCCTCGACCTGCTGTACTCCACCCCCCCTGCACTGAGCAGGGACATCTTCAACTAGATCAGGTTGCTCAGAGCCCCATCCAATCTAACTGAATGTTTACAAGGATGAGGCATCTGCCACCTCTCTGGGCAGAGACACGCAGAGTCAATCCATTTTCATTGCATTAATAAAGTGAGCTTTGTCCTCCTATGGCTGTTGGTGCTGCTTCTAAACTTAATTAGAAGGGCTAAAGGGGAAATCAAGGATTTGAGCGCTGCTGATGCTTAAATTGGTATTGTGTTTCCTGATGAACAGTTACAGGTATATCTGTGTTTAAAAGGAAAAAGCTACCCTGCTGTTCTGTCACAAAGCAGGGTAGGAGTCAATATGAGGAAACTCCATTTAATCTCTCTGCTCCCCTAATTCACTTTGTTCGGTAGCTCTGCTGTGTCCTGTTTTTTTCCCTTTTCCCAAAGGAAAATGTGAGCATGTTGGATGTGAAAATACAATGATCTGAGTATACAGCCAGTAGTGCCAGCAGTTTGGCAAAGCTGAACTGATCTATTTGGCTCATAAGAGCATTTTCTTCTATAATATGGTCTTCCTCCATATACCCTCTTACAAATTAAGATCGTTTTGAGTGGGATAGCTATTATAACTTTTTTTGAGGTGGGGCAAATACAAGAAGTTTGTCCAAGCTGTCTTATATTTTCCACACTAGACTTGTCTCACTGGGTGGTCTTTTTCTTACCTTCTTGTACTCTTGCACTTTTTTTCATGCTGACATCTTTATTTTGAATTCTGCCAAGAGTAAGTAATGATGAGGATTGCATCATATGATTTATAAAAGGTCATTTCACCCCAGCTAATAGACTTTGCTCTCTGTGTATTGTCTTTTCCAGTCTCAGGAGAATGACTTAATTGAACAGACATGGAAATGTCCGTTAGTATTTGTCCTAAACAGATGTACCTAGACCACAAGGCTGGATTGTGTCTAACAGTAGCCAAACCATAAAGGTTTACGCTATGGAAGTGAGGTTTGCTAGGATGAGCTGAAGCATCACTGATGAACTGACTAACTTAAAGCTTCACTGTTTGCAAACAACTACTCATCAGTAGTTCTGACCAGAAAAATCCTGTGGAGGAATGTAATAAATCGTGAAAATTAAATATGCTTTAATCAGATTTCTAATAAAAACCATAGAGGGTTCATTCATGTGTATTGCACTGTAGGTGGTTCTCTGCACCAGTCTTCTTACAGCACTTTGCTGTTGAACAACGTTGCAGAAATCAGGATATAGCAAAACACCATAAGATGCAAGAAGGACTGATTTTGTTCTGAACAGTTCATTGAAAAATGACTTAAAACTGTAGCACATGTCATAGATCTTTAAGTATTGCGTGCTAAAGATACAATTGAACATAGTTTTAATTGTTCTCTGCCTCGGGTTCTTAATTCAGAACATAAAGGCATTTGCCTTAAGAGTTAGGTGGAATAATTAGTCTTCAGGTAATTTTATTTTAAATTTAATTGCTTTTGCTGCCTCATATAGTGCTAGTGGTATGACATTAGGTAGAGTCCTAATGGAGAGCCTTTTATGGGACTCAGGATTTGACTGTGAGGTCTTGTACTTAACCTCAGGATCTGAATTGTTGAACCATTAACAAAGATTGTTGACTAGGTATAAGATTTGGAAAGAAGAAGAAAGCGGTGAAACAGAACTTGACTTAAATTCACTCTGCTATTTCTTCATATTACAATTGCATTGTTTCACTGGTTCTTTGTCACTGTGGTCTGCTAGAATAGACAAGACCTGAATTTAAGCCTGGAGTCGCAGTCTGTCTTCTGACACAGCTTTTATCGTTTATTTAGGAGTATGAAAAAGAGATTGGTATTTTTCCCTTAGTGTATTGCTCCTAAAGATGAAGTGTTAAGTAAGAGAAGCGAGATGAAAAAAACCTGCTATGACTTGTAGCATAAATAGCCTATAACCTTTCACACAGTCTAGGTGTTCGGCGTCCCCCATTTCCCCAAGTCTGTTTTGCAACTGTGCCGTGTTTGGTGTCTCAGTAACAATCTTGTGGCTTCCCATGTAAACTAACACAGCTGGAAGCAGGTGAGGGCTATTAGGAATCATTTACAGCTTCACAACCTTGGCATGTGTGTCATGAGTGTTTGTCTCCAGTCAGCAGATTCACATTCCAGCACCAAAAGGCTGAATTATTACAGGATTTGTCCTTCAAGAGTTGTTTTATGTAATTACAGGAAGTGGATCAGGTGTATGAGGACACGGAGAGAAAGTGACTGGAAACAGATAGTAGCTGGACTAATTCCTCAGTGTTAGTGTGGCTGAACATTCTGTTGGCCTTTAAAAGACAGGAAGAGTGGTCTTGCTGCATTTGCACCCTGCCAAAGAATGAAACATCACTGTGCACATGCTGCTAGCAGTGGAGGCTTCCACAGTACAACAAACGTATGGAAAAGCATCCCCAGGGTGGCAGTCATGCTACTGGGAAGGTGCTTAGCAAAGAAGAGGCTGCCAGAGCAGGGTACTGCCAGTTTTAAATCTTTGAAGGCTGCTCCCTTTGTCTTTATAGTTAAACTGCAATAGATCATGAAGTAGGAGAGGGAAAGTCACATCAGGGTCAAGTCACATTCTCTGCAAAACTTATGGCTAGAGGAGCTGATAAACCACGGAGGTGGTAACATGTTAAATAATTTCTTTTCTCCCTTTAAAAAAAAAGTATGCACGCATTTAATTGCAGTAAATCTTACCTAGCCCTTCCCATAGGATGACAGCAGGTGGTTACTTTCCAAGATCCACTAGGACCAAAATTTAAAGACCGCTGTATCTCTTTCTAATAGCTTTACATGTGCTGTCAGTTGTACGCTACACTGAAACTGTGGAGTCAAATCTTGAAGATAATGAGTTTCCAGAAGCTTCATGCCGAGTTTGGGGCACGTGGGAGATTATTCCTTCTGCAGAGGAAGTGACGTGGAGAATGGCCAACTTTCCCTTTATTTGGCAGTCAGTTGATGTGCACGGAGCTCAAACAGCGCTGTTTCTGCCTGGCCGATAACAGGCCGATACGGCTGCATATTTAAAGTAGTGGGATGTCCTAGGGTTGGGTGTGGAAGCTGAGGATAGTGCGGTGAGACTTAGAGTGCATGAATTGGCACTGGCGAGGAACAGTCTAATGAGAGTACAGGTAGTACTGTGGAAGCTAGGGTGGCCACTGAAGTGGAGACAGAAGGTATAAGTGATGTACAAGAAATCTGGTGGAGACTGGTTTGGCTTTTCCTTATAAAACAGTTGATGATCTAACCTGAGTTTTGGGATAATGTCATTTAGGTTTGAGTTAGAGAAGTTGTATTCTAGAAAGACCACTCTAGAAGTAGCTGTGGAGGTGCTTTTGAGAGATAATGATGAAGGAATGCATAATTTGGTCTCAGAAGCAAGAAGTGGGGGGCACTCAGTGAATTTAAAGTGCTGTGAAATTCTATTATTGAGGGATACAACTATGCTGCTCAGATTTGACATGGTACTTGTAAAAAAGTCATGGTGCTTTTCCCATACAATTGCTGCAGGTCTACAAGGTGGTTATAGTCTTGAAGTCAATTGTAGAGCTACTGTTTCTTGATTTACAGTTCCATGCTTCAAATTCTTGTAGAATCTCGAGATTACAAGTAACTTGCTAAAATGATGCTGTTTAGTTAGTTTTATTAAAGAGAATTTGCAAAAACTGTCTCTTGAGAACTGTTGGCATGTGGTTACAGAAGAGCTGAATCCATTAGGTTTAGCCCAGGTTTATGAGAGTTCCTTGGGCTAAGGAGCAGTTGTTGCTATGAATGCATTTGTCAACTTCATAAAGTATTCTAACTACAAATGGCATTTCTTAGCCTGTTGATACCTGAAAAGAGATATTATTTGTGATGCTTGTAGTTGGAGAGTTCAGGGTAGGGGAATGTAAACCACTTGATTAAAACCTGCTGTGCTAATTGCTTTACTCTTGGGGAGAAGTACATCAATGTTTTACTTGAAAATATTTCCTTTAAAAATTTTATATTTCAGAGGAATATTGGATGACTTTAAATAAATAAAACAGAGCTGCAATAATTACACCTTCTGTTTGGCTCTTGAGTGCGTGTATTTTACTTTAAAATGGCTGCAGATGGAATCTAAGCAACATTTAGCTTTGCTTATGGTAATAACTGTATCTTATTCCTTCAGAACTTTTATGCAGCTGGTTTAAATAAAATAAATGCAGATTTCCTTTAATAGCCGTCCAATCTATTTAACTACTATTAGACTTTTCTGAGGCTTCTTGATGTGAAGTTCTCTTGCACCATCATTAATATAATTGCAACAGGGAATTACTGTATTTAGTGCTCCCTAAATTGTTTTAATATGTTTGGAGTATGTGTTTGTTCTTCTTGAAACTCCATTTGAATTTCTAACTTCCTTGGGCACCTGAAGAGAGACTTAATGACTATGTAAGTCTCCTGAGGCGTGATCCCAAGCTGATAAAAAACCACTTGCTGACTCTGAGTTTCAAACCAGACTGCTCTGGGAGAGGTAATTTCTTAGCTGATAGTTATGCTAGCATTTTTCTGTGTGTCATGGTAACGAGCATGAGATTATTTAAATTGGAAACAGAGACCTTACTCATCTGTTATCGTAGCTTTACTCCTGTAACATATTCTCTGGGAAATTAATGTTTGTGTTATTCTATCCTGTGTCACGTAATACATCAGAATTAAAAGATTTACATTTACTTCAGTTGTATAATGCTTGTCTTGAGTCTGTTACAACTCAACCTGAAAACATGAAGCAT
The DNA here is from genome assembly GCA_033459285.1 of Clamator glandarius. Classification (NCBI taxonomy): domain Eukaryota; kingdom Metazoa; phylum Chordata; class Aves; order Cuculiformes; family Cuculidae; genus Clamator; species Clamator glandarius. Next base: position 7,048,337 of record JAUNZM010000266.1, read on the forward strand.
TGTAATGTGAGTGGATGAGGAGAGAGGAGCGAACACATGGATCTGGAAGTGAAGTTTTTTTGGTTGTCTCTTTCTGTGGCTTCCACAGCGGAGGTCTAATTTGATTACTCCTTTGTCTGTCTTACCTTGTGTCCTTTTAATAATTGTCTGCCCTGGTTTAATTTGGAGTCTTGAACTCTGATGTAGAGCAATGTTTTTGAAAGAAATGCTGCCAAGAAGGTTGCAACTCTCTGTCTGAGAATGTGGCTACTTTGGAAATTGAGATAATTTTAACCTTGGGCACCACATACTGTATTTATGTAACTATATTGTTTTTTCAGAGATGAAACCACAGTTCTTTTATACACGTACTGAGAAGCATCATGTTGTGTCTGTGATGTGGCTTTCGGCTCCATTAAGTTACAACTGTGTGGCTTATAATGAGCATTTCTCTGTAATCTGTGTAGAACAGAGTATTTGGCTCCCACTAAGGATATCTTGTACAGATGGTAGGTTATCTCTACATCGTGATTCTTAAAAATTAAGTCTGTTGAACATCCTGAAAGGTTTTCTCTCCGAAGGAGGAGAGCAGATGTGTTTGTAGAACTGTTTGTGTTTACTCATTGCTAAATTTGCCAGATCAAGTATTTGAGGTATTAATCTTAAAAGTAAGCTGTATAAAAGAGAATAACTCTTTTGTGTGGTATTACCTTTAGATGACTTTGGAGAAGTGTTAATGAAGTTATTTCATATGTAAAACTTGGCAATACATATATAAAATCACAAGTTATGAAGCACTACAGATAAAGTTTTTTTTCTTGGAAGTCTTTTTGCATTACATTGGAATTCAGAATTTTAACTATAATTTTGAGACTTATGTAGGGGCACAGCATGTGAACTGTAAAAGAAAATTAAATGCTAGATATATTTATGGGGAAGGGAGTGGGAGGAAGTTGAAAATAAAATCAAGAAAAAAACTACTAGCTGCACAGAGTAGTATCTGACATTTTCTCTTAACACACCTCAGAATGTTGTCACTTATTCCCAGAAGCACTAAGTTTTCCTAAAGAAGTTAACTTTGGGAGATGCTTTAGCATCTCTAGATCAGTTTAACAGATCTGCCTTCTAAGGAAAACGGCTCATCACATGAACAACCTTCATCTCATTTCACTGTGTTCAGTAAAACAAGTTTTTGCTCTAAGGTGTTAAGCTCCTGTTTCAAAAGCTGATTAACAAAGCACCAAAGTGTTTATGTTGTCAAAGCCAGGTTCTATCGCTAATCCCATGAAAAGACTGCAAGTGCATTTTTTCTGGTGCTCCTCAACTACTTCTGTAGTTGAAGATACTTTGTATCAGTTATTGATTCTTAGCACTGTCAAGTTAGTATTTATTTTTAAAGGTCATAAAAATCATTTAAATGCCTCATTGCTGTCTCCCATCCTTGGTGAAATTATTTATCTTCATCCTTCTTCTAAAATACTATGACGCCGTCATGTTTAACACATCTAAAATACGCTGCCACCATGAAGACATCCTTGCTTGTGGTCTCCAAGGAGGAATGTCACTGCTTGGGTGCTCCCCAGTCTCCCAGATGATGTCTAGTGCAAACAGAGGTTGCCAGGACATAACCATTTGCAGTTATGTTCATTAAAAAAAAAACCTAAACAAGGTGAAATAAGTTATTATTTATATTGCATTTTTTTCTGATGTGGAAGTCAGGCTTGTGTTGTGTGGATATGGAGCAGGGCATGCAAAGCAAGATGTCTAATGGAAATCAGATCAGCGCCCCTAATAGTGAAAATTCCAGCAATGAACCTTTCTGAAAAGAACATAAGCAATCACAATGAAAACATTTTATTCATCTAGGGCGTGTGGTCTTGTGACTTCCACAGCTGCTTGTTTTCTGAGCCCCTAGTAAAGCACTGTGAAGTGGGACCACTCCGGATACATCTGTCCTCGGGTTTTATGTGAAACAGTTGCGATCTGATTGTTTGTTGACAGCAGGTATTTTCATCTTCACAATGATTCATGAAACCCCGCAGTTCTCTACCGAGAGCCTTAAGACGAACCATTTAAACTGAAAAATGCTTTGCTGAAAGATGTCATAATCCTGCACTAAAAGGTGTAAGGCCATGGCAGGAGATGGACTTCCTCACTTCCACGGGAATGGTTCTATTGAATACCTAGGAAGTGGAAAATGAGTTGAATTTATGAAAGAGGGACAATACTTAAAGCTTTGTGCAAAAATCAAGGTCGTGATAACCCATAAGCTCACAATATTTATGGGGATACTTGTGTATCTCAGTGCTTGCATTAGCCCACTGTTGTCCCTGATGTTCATTTCCTTGACATTAGTGTTTGGGCTACGAGTTTTCTGTTCCTTAATAATAACATGGTCTCATTTTCTTGCAACTTCTCATCTGCATTGCTTTTCATTGTGTGATCACTTAGCACAAAGGTACGTCGCTGTAAAAAATTATAACTTTGATTTTAGTTGAACTAGTTGAAACTTTGCATAAATTCTGACTCAGAAGGAAGCTTGTTCTCAGAGGCACTGCCGCCCTTGTCCTCTCTTAGCCACAATGTATTATGTATCAGAGGTCTTGTTTTTGCCTCATGAACTTTTCACAGAGCAAATTACCATTTATCTGAGGCTTCGTAGGGTACAGTTCCTGCACGCTTCATTTTATCCTGGCTGATAAACTCAGTAATGACAAATTAATTGCTTCAGTTTTTGACTGCTTCACTGGAGAGGTCTGACCCCGGAGTCCTTTTGCATGACAGCAGTAGTATTTTAAAAAGCAGAATCTCAGCTCTGTTTCTGTAGCTGTGGCCCAGTGCAGTCTACCTGTTTTCTGCTATGGCAGCTATTTAAAAGTTGAACTTTTACTGCACTGTTCTGTGGTGCTGCCTGTCTTGCAGTTTGTGGAAGACAGTACCTGCTTTCACAGAACAGCCTGCATGTCTGCCACTACTGCCGCGACTATTTCAGACAGCAGGAGCATCTGATAAAATCATTTTCTAACTTCATCTTCTGTGTTCTGCTGCCAGCGCTGTCATCATGGCCTGACAGCTCAAAAGGTGTATGTAATGCATCACAAGAATTCTGAAAACAAATGTCTTCAGTCCTATTTGCACCTAATTCTTAACTGGCGAGACTCAGTTCTTCTAATATTGTTTTCACTTTAGTGTCTGTCTATATGAGTTTTTTGATTGCAAGGCTTCCATTGTTCACCCTCTTATCACGTACGTTACTCCTCGAAGGCAGTAAGATTAAGCCGTGTGAAAGAAAGGTTGCAAGATGAAACCATTTGTTCTTCTAAGCTTATGCCAGAGGCTGTAGCATATAAAGCAAATCAATCTTAATGACTGTCTGAAGTACCTGGAAAATTATTTTATAAAAACCTGTTCTTTTCTTATATCTCTTATTTTCTGAGTTCATTTTGGGTTTGAATCGTATTGCTTACTCTCTTGCATCCTAGGCAGGAAACAGCAGCAAAAACTGAGACAGGCTTGCCATGTGACATGCAGACATTTATCAGTATCTATAGCACGCTTTAAATTGAATTTGCATAGTTACATTCTTTCCAGACTCCTGATGGGAAAGTATCATGGTATGAACATTTTTTCCATAATTTGTTCTGCAGTTTTGAGTTGGTACAATGTACTCTCTGGTTTCTAGAAGTCACAGGGAATGAAGGATAAAAGCTTATGTTCTGCTTTAAATGGTTTCTATGAGTTAAATTTGGCTTAGCAAAAATATTAATTTCAGAAAGACTTTTCCCCCCTCTGTTTGTGTACTTTTCCTAGGCTCCAGCTCTTGCACCCTCTTACTGTACCTTCTGTTCCTGTCCAGCATTTTGTCTGGTTAACCTCTCATGTCTCAAAAGACTGATTGCTCATCTGAACAGACATGCTGCTCTTTGGCCTGGCAGTATTTGAGATTTCAAATGTCTGGTTTATCTTTTGGTGACAGAAGCTGTTCATTGGCAGGTCTAATATATTCTTCTGAATTTTGTAATTGGAGATCATTTTTTGTTGGTCTTATTTCCTCTGAAGTTAAAAAATTGCTGCATAGCTGCTATAAGCAGGTTGGAGGTGAGGGGAAGGAGAGAGACAGAGAGGGAACACATTAGAATGGGTAAAATAAACAAGAGTTATAGCAGTTCTCACATACAGCAGTATTTTCTCGTTGAGCTCAGAGCCAAATGGCAGTAGCTGGTCGGGTCTATGGAGTTCCAGGCATAGCGAGACTGCTGCAATCACACTGAATGTACTAATTCCTGAAACTGGGAGTTCTCCCAGAAACAGTTGCGAGATGTGGCTGGGAGCAGGGAGGGAAGAAATACTGCTGTTTGTCCAATGGAGTGAAAAGTTCCTTATGGCCTGATATTGCTGAGAACATGGGAGAACCTCCATGTTATTCACAATGATGAGAGCTGAAGAATTTACTGCCACCTGGAAGATGCAACAGTCTTCTGGGACTGGGATTTCCAGGGGTGCTGTATGTTCCAATAGCTTAAAATTCCTTTATGCTCTTGTGCTACATTTAGGACCGTATGCATTTTTAGGATTTTTTTTTTTAAGTTTATGTGTGTGATCAAAAGATAAAAATAAATAAACTGATATAAGTGACTAAACTAACTGTTAGGAGCATTCTTTTTTAACAAAGGCAATGATTTTTTTTCAAAATAGGATTTTTTCAATTTTGGAATTACTGATAGAACATAGTTCCTAGATAACTCGGTTCATGCAGCAAAAAATCCTATTCTAAATACTACTTCCACATTAATCTGATTTTCCCCCCTACACAGACATTTTCTTTTCATTACTTCCACTTCAGTCGTCCTTCCTTTATATAGGTGGATGGTGGTAAATTCTGTTCAGTGGCAAATTATTTGGGAACCTCACTAAAGCTTTGAAAACAGCAGGATTTGTGTTAAAAGGAGTTCAGTTGACCCTGATATTGTGGAAGTAGTGCAGCTGAGTGTGATGACAAAATAAACATCACATGAGATCAGAATACACGTACATCTAAGAACGTGCTGTCTTATTGGTCTTAACTGATACCTTTGTCAACTCTGTACTTCAAATAATGTTTCAGATGATGTGTATGTAGGTAGCTGAAATAGTGGGTCTTGCAAAAAGCAAACTCAGGGAGCAGTCAAAAAGTTAAAGGAAATTTGGTAAAATAGAACAAGAAATAAATGCTGATGGTGCCAGAGGCTGGTACAACCTAAGCTGGGAAATGCTGTGCTATGAAGGGTTTAAGTTTTCCCCTTTAGAGATTGGCTTCTATTAAAATATATTAGATGCAAAGGTATCTGGCAGGATATTCTCTCCACTCTTGTTTCATAGTAGAGGAGAGGGATTAAAGAAGTATTTAGAAGAGCAGAAGATTCTGCTAGATAGTATCTACTGCTGTGTTCATGTTTTTTATTTGTCAGTAAGGCTGTTTGTTTGTTTATGATAGTTCCTTCTGTACCTGTTCAGAAGATAACTTTTAAAATACTGAGGCACCTGAGGTCTGTTAAGAAGTTGTGGCAAGACCTCTCAATGAACTTAAATTTTCTATTTAAAAAATGTTTTTAATTATATCCTTTCCACATCTAAACCATTTGGACTGATGTTCTGTGTTTGATGTCTGCTTTTGGATATGTTCTTTGCAATTTTTTATTAAAAAGTTCCGTGTGATTTTTAAAGATGATTAGGAAAAAATGTGTTTTCCTGATGTTAAAGAAAGGACACCCATTTCATTCATATGATCCATATCTCTGTTTTAGAGCAAGTTTTAGAATTTAGTAGAGGACAGAGAGGACCTTTTTAAATGTAAACTTCTTAAATTTGGCCTCTGAAAATAGTTGATTGTTTTAGTCTAGCAGATGTTTGTTAAGAGATTGCAAAGGAACAAAAGTTTCTAAAAATTCTTTGCATTTGTCAAAGGTTGATTAGTGGAAGAGGTTGAAAGAGGACTTCCTTGGAACTCTTTGTGGAGGCTGCTGGAGTCTTTTGGGCTCCGAGTACTGGAAGGGAGAACTGAGGGCTTTCTCATTTCTCTGTTTTCATCTGATCAAAACATGCATGTAAGCACAAACTACTTTTATGGACTTCTGACAGGCGAGGAGAGAAAGAAAGGAGGAAAAGGTTTTCAAGCTTGGCTTTAAAGGATAATGAAGATTTTAGGAAATGGGCCAAAATTTTAATTTAATATAGCACTTTTCTGATCATGATCTGTGGGCTTTGTAGGCACATAGCTTCCAAACTCTATTACGCAGTCTCGATAGGTCAAACTTGTGAAGATGGCTTCACTGAGATAAAAATCTCAGATTCTGATTTTTCACTTGACTGATTTCCAAATCTGGCAAACTGGGGTTTGCTTATTCATTCATTTATGTAATTATTACCTAAATAGGCCAAGGTAATTTGTAGGGGTTTCATTTAAAAATAAAAATCACACAAAAGAACTTTTTATGGAGCTGTCAGACTTGCCTGTCTAATAGAATGTCTTAGAATATAGGCTACCTCTGAAACTAGCAAAACCATGCACACCTGGTATCTTATATTACCTAGTATCAGTACCAAAAGTGATTTAGAATTTTGTCTGGTCTTTAGTCTTTCATCCTTTTTTTTTTTTTTTTTTTTGACATACAGAATATCATGGTATTTTTAGCTTGTGTGTGCCTCATGTAGTAACTGTAACATCATCAGCGATGGTTGGGGTTTTTTTTACTCCCGCTATAGCATCAGTCACCAGAAAAACAGCTCTTAGCAGAAGAAAGCAGTTGACACGAGGAATACACAAATGAATTGTGTATCTGTTCTGTCATGAAAACTGCTCCCATTTAATTGTGTATACTCAGTGACAAACAGCTTAAATTCATTGCTTGGCAAAGAATAGTTCTTAAACTTCTAAGCAGTACAGAAACTGATTAAAAGAAAAATCAGCAGTGCATTTTTCAAAGTCTTCTAACTATCGTCATATTTGATTCCTCTGATTTTACATTAAACTCTTGGTTGAAGGTATTTTTTCAGTCACAATGTAGGAACAATTCAGGGTTTTGTGGTATTATGAAAGTTTATAACATAAACCATAAATCCTTAAGCGCACACAACCCCCTCCAATACAAAATAAGTGAAAACTGAAGGTGAGATGCAATAACACCCATTACTTATGCAGACGTATCCATAACAACTAGTACTTACCCCGTGCTTTCTGCTCAGTTTGATGAGCCTATATATACACTGTTTTTTCTCATCAAGGCGTACTGTATCCCCTGTGTTTTCATAAAGCACTGTAATTGGAAATAGTCTGACAGAAGCCTTCCAAGTCTTCATCTTGGCAATGAATCTGGCTGCAAAGTGATTCTAGTTGTATGAAGCATTTGAAAATGTTTATCTCTCACTGCTGGTATTCATTGATTTGTTTGTATTCTTTCAGTGTCTCTTGTAGGCTTATAAAATTCTCTGCAGTGCTTCAGCAGACATTTTGCCAGGAACATGGCAGTGAACTCAAACTGAGCGCTGCTTTTTGATTTTCAGGTGGTTTTGGGTGTCATCCACCCCACCCACCCAGATCACTCTGTTTTGGTGGCTCCAAGCACTTGTAGATCATTGACATATCTGAATGCAGACAATGACTCATGTTACACACATTGACAAGGTAGAAGCTCTTGCACTTTCTCCTCAGTGTTGTACCTTACAGCTTGAGTTCTTTGTGTCTTAATTTGCAGTGGTACACTGTATAACTCTCTTAATACTACTGGTAATGACGTAGGCAAATGCATATCGGTTTTGTTGAAACTGTGAAAAGAAGTGTGTTTATGGCAGGATTTTTAAGTACAGTTATTCTTGCATCGCACTGCCTGCAGATACTCAGTTGTGCCAGCAAATATAATGTAGCATAAGGAATCTCATTTGATTTTATACAGAGCAAACAGAACAGGAGTTGCAGCATTAAAAAAAAAGGGATGGGGAGGTAAGTTGAGTAAAAAAACTGAGTTTGTCAAAACTGTTAAGCATTCAGTGGCTGAGTTGGAAATGGAACTTGAAGCCTTTGACCTGGGCCAGTGCAGGACATCACTCTGTTATTTAAAATTTGGACCAAAATTAACTTTGGTACTTAGTCATTTTAAGATAAGCTTTGCCATTAGTGATGGTGGGCTAAAACAATACTTCATGTGTGATGTTTTTTCCAGTTGCCTCATGATGATTCTTTTTCATCTTTACTTTAAACCTGGAGGACTGAAGCTTCTCCTTGTTATATGAAGATCTTTATAGCTGGAGAGAAAGCAAGATCCTAGAATATCTTGGTTATGCTGGAAATCAGGACTGTGCTCAGACTTGCCATAAGAAGCAGAAAAGGATATAATACCCTGTCATCTCCTAATCTGTTAAACAGTCTGTGAACTCCTGCATCTGCGTCACTTCGTAGGGGTTCTGTCTCAGAGACACGTGACACAGCTTATTACTGTCTCTATGTCCACTATTGCAGACAATGTGCTAGTCAGTAGGCTTCCTTCTTGGTTCATGTCAAGCATAACTGAACTCGAAGAAAAGTAACTATGGTTCTTTTACTGGTGGCATCCATTCAGATTTCATAACATGCTCTTCTTCTCAAATCCAGAGTCTGAATCTCAATGAAAGCATGGAGCCATAATTGCAGCTATTGATCATTGTTATCCAGGGAATTCAAGGATCCTTCAATGGTCATGGCAATGGTCCTTTCCCCTTCCACTCCAAACTGATACAAGAAGTAGTTACTATTACAAAAAGTGGAGTAGTTTTTATTTAAGCTAAGGTAGACTTAAGTTTCATCTAAGTAATTCTGTTTTTTGAAAGTCAGACAGAATGTCCCTCTGATAGCAAGGTTTATTTTAAACAGTGTTTTTCCAAGCGCTGTTCATCCTTTGAAGATACTAACATCTTCTGTAAAGTATGATCTATGCTGAACAGATGTTTCTTTTTTCTGTAACCACCTCTGTTTGCAGTCTTTTCCTTTCTTAAATGCAAGATCAGACAGGGAGCTGAAGCCATCTCCAAATTAGCAAGAGTTTTGACTGTTCAAAGTTTCATAACATTAAAATTAGTCCTTGGAAAGTAACAGACTATGCATAAGATTTCTGGGAAAATTTATACATATGCATGAAAGTGGGAAATATATTCTGTAACCAGCTCTTGTCTCATTGCACATGATTGATGGAGATCACGCCCTCATGTTGCCAGGCCTGATTAAAAGGCGCTTGCTTTCTGAAACGAGTCTTAAGAGAGTTTATTTGCTGGCATTTTCAGTATCAAAACCTGCTCTTAAATAACCAGGTGTAGTTTACAGCAGAGATGTAATTTGTGTAGGCCAGTCTTTGGAGGAACTGCAGCTGCTGTTGAGTTGTAGAAGTAGTAGTCTGCTTTCCTTTTTAGTAAATGAAGTGATCAGCTGGAGATAGAAGCTATTTGATTTCATATGAGAAAAGAAACTGGTTAGCTATGACGTTTTTCATGCTTGTGTGTGGGTTTCCCAGACTTCTAGTTAGCATTGCAAATACCTGAAGCAGTATCTGCACTGCTAACTTGACATCCATTAGCAGCAACAGAGAGATGAGATAGATCTGGAGATGTTCTTCAAACCAGGTTTTTATCTTAATTCAATTAAGAAAAATCACGTTGAATATAAAATGTACTCTTTTTAAGAAACAGAGTTAAAACCTTTTGTTAAGAGCTGAATTTTTGCCTCATGGGTCTTAGTGTCTTGTTCTGTTAATTAAATAGTGCATACAGGTCTTTTCCATCTCCTGTAATAGAAACTAAATTTGAAGTAGCTATTTTACAGCTGTCTAGTGTTCTCAGGAAAGCCTCACTACTGCCTGATGCTGTTCAAAGGTGCATTGAAAAGAATTTATGATCTTGGTTCCTTTGCAGCTGGAGTAGCTTTTAATATTGCAAAACATGCTGATTTATAATCTTAGTGGGTAGCTGCAGAGAAAAGGCCATTTATTGCATGGATGTGGAGAATGGACTATTGTCTCTCCAGCAGACACTACCTCAGGCTGCATCATGACTATAGCACAGTCTGTCTCCTGACATCCACCTCTGTCCTAGCCCACTGATGATTTAAACTGAGGATGTTAGAGTGTGTTTTACCTTGCTGTGCCTTCCTTCCACACAGCCCACTCCATCAGATGTCTTCCAGTTTATGTCAGATTGCAATGGTTTGTTGGAGTAATTTGGTCTCATCTCACGTTAGAAGGATATGCTGGTACATGCCTTCAAACTTGGAAGCTGCAAAGTGTTTATTCCAGTGATATAACAACACAAAAACTTACAGTTTGACAACTTATATTGAAATTCTGCTCACCGAGGAAATACAGAGAGCATTTGTTTGACAGGTGTCAGTCTGGTATGTCTCATTGTTACTAAATTCAGGAAAGCGTTTTCCAAGTATGTAAAGGAGAAAAAGGTAGATCTAATTAGGAAAAGGCTAGTTACCTCATCAAATTGGCAAGTTTGACTTCTGAGCTGATGATGCAGTGGAGAGCCTCTGGTAAGGAGAGTCTGAAGCTTTTCACAATTCAGCCAAGTTGTAGGACTCCTTTACCTATAGTTAGTCCTTTACCTGTAGTTATCCCCTTCAAAACAAAACCAAGAAAACTTCAACCCCAGCATTTCACATTAATATTTGGCATCGACAAATTTCAACTAGCTGTAAAAACAATCTTCTTTAGATACTTCTGTTTCTTTGTTTTGATTTCAACTCCCTTCTCCTCCCTAGAAAGAAGAAAAGCAAATGAAATGTTATTAATGTTTTTGGCTTCAGGGGTGGTGCTGACATGGGAACCTTCCAACAACAGGCAGCTTTTTCTTTGTTACAGGGCTTTTCTAAGCATCTTGTCTGCAGTTCATTGGCAGACAGACAAAGTCAATCTCCCGCTGAGGTGGTTTGTTTAAGGTGTTTATTTTCATACCCTTTAATTCATGCCACCTTCCCTGCAGTTTTGTGTCATAGATGATGTTTGTCTTCATTTTGACTAGGCTATTAAGCAGTCCACTGACTGTAGGGAAAAGCTTTAGAGCTAGAATAAATTACAGAGGAGTTCCTAGGCATTTCTCTGCTTCTCACTGCAAATCAATACCACTCTGTAGAGCAGGGGGTGAGCACACTGACACTGCATTAAGGAATGAATATTAAAAGCTGCTAAAATCTGAACTGAATGGAGAGGGTGATATTTTACTTAGCGTTAGTCGATTTATTTAGAAACAGAAGTAGAGAATAGAAAAGGCTTATTATGGGGGGCAGGGAAAATCCTTTGGGAAGGATAGTATTCTTGCTAGTCGTCTTAATTTTTCTTGTATTCCAAGCACTTATTTACTCCATGTTACTCTTGAATACAAAGAGACTTAAAAGCAGCTTTTAGTTAAATATCATGAATGGATCCCAGCAGGAATGCAGTTACATTGTCATGATGCTGATATGCAAGTGTCTGTTGAACCTGGAGAAAGATTTTGTTGCCAAATGGATCCTTTTATTAGTTTGCTTAGAAACAGCAAACCAAACAAGCTCTTCCTGTGAACAGGTACCCTTTTAACAGGCCATACTTTTTAAAGTAAATGTTAAATGGAAACATTTTTTTAAGAGTTTTGAGAGTTAGTTAAACTATTAAAGCTATTTCTAGAGAAGAGAGAAACCAACTACAAATGGGAAGCCATCTACTGTTGCATGTAGTAACATACGTGGAAAGGTGATGTTATTTTTTTAATCCTCTGTGCAGTTACATTTGTAAGATTATTATTGAAATACGTTTTGGTAACTATTATTTTTGAAGTTGAAAGTGTCTTCCTGTAGAGCAGTAATCTTTTGGGGGCAAATTATTTAATACTCTTTAGAGAATTTTTTAAATTATATTTAAAAAGAACTTCAACAGAATAAGTAACAGCATAGGTAAATAAACATTAAGCCAAATTCACCGGAGTTTAAATTGTCCTTAGATTCTGCATCAGAATCTTTATTTACTGTCTCCATTTTATCATATCCTTGAAGTCATTTTGATAAGTATATGCTGTGCTTTTTTTATTTCATGGGTGGCTATTGAAAAGAGGAGTAATGATACAGAGTAAAAATAATATTAAGATGCACTGCTATAATAACAGCTAATGCTGTCAACTTGTAACAGTTAATTGCTGTTTAGTAGTAACAACAGTAGAATTTAGAAGGCACTAAACCATAACTTTATGAAGTAATCTTTTTTGGCTGCAATTAAATGTAAAATTAGCAGCTGGACTGTTTAGAGGAATGGGCATCTTTTCTTTAAGATAACAGGAAAGGTGTATATATAGTGTAGATCTGAGAAGGCCTTGCTTCAGTTTTCAGCATCACCAATGTCCTCTTTCGCCCCCTGCCTGTATCCAAGTTCTTGGTTCTCATTACTTGTAATACATGAAAAAAAGCAAAATAGCTGATGTTTTGTGATTCTGAATAATCCTGTTTTCAAGTGGCTACTAAAAACTTGACCACTTTTTCAGCATTGTATTGTAGTAAATACAGTAATTTTGACACAGTTTTGAAAGAGAACAGTACTGCCTTTGGAAGTTGTACTGAGCTAGGAGTGAGGTATTGCTTGTCTACATTCTTCATCAGAAATACACAATGTTTCAAGCTCATGTGCAAAAATGAGTGATCAGAATTTTCTTTGTGCACAATTGAGTGCAAGAAGAAATTTTTCTGTTTGTAGGAGCTTTTTTCTTCAGTATCTTTTTATCTCACCCTGACTTAATTAACAAAGATTTTTGACATATCAGAGCATAGATTGTTTGATACTCTTAGGTGCTCCTGAGCAGAAAATGAGCTTTCTCTGCTGAGAAGCCTTCCTGAGCTTGACTTGTATGAACCTGGAGCACCACTTTCATCTGCCAAAAGTGCAGTGCCTTTTAATTTCTATTCTGTTGCTTTCTATTACATGAAATATTAAGGAAGTACAGACACTTTGAGTTATATGTATGTCATGCAAAACGGTGGGAGATGAAGAACTACGTGTAATATTCTGTGAGCTTTTTTAGTGAATGGTCTTCCTGTTCTCTTAAATGTAAATACCTTTTATTTATTATGGTAAGCTAACATTGTATTCATTAGTATGACTACTTGATTAATAATTCTGTATTTGAATTTGATCTGAGGGCAAACAGAGTATTACAATTTTAAAGGAACTGGTAACTTACTGCATTTCCTTTTTGTTCACTGTAGGAAAATAATTTTTATTTCTTGAACACAGCATGTTTTTGATTGGGATAATAAAGTAAAAGTAGAATGTGTAGGAACATGTCTTGGCCCTTAAACATCTTTGATTACAAGCTTATTGATTTCCCTAAATCTCTACTTAATGTCAACATTTTTAGCCTTATCTGAATTTGCTTTCTATTTTAAACTGATCATTGACATTTTTTTCTTTTTTATTTTTTTCCTCCGTGCTTTTAAGTTTTCTCTTTCAAAGACATTGAGGCTTAGCTTAATTCAATCTCATTTAGGTTCTCTTTATATCAGAGCTATTTGAAATATAAAAAGTAACTCAATATCTTTCTCTTTTGAAGAAATGACAGCAAAGAAATAGCTAGAGAGGGATGACAGAGAGTGTTTAAGCAGTGGATAATACTGTGAGTTCTAACAGGTATGTTTTAATGGTACAGAGTAGCACTGAAGGGCGAGGCTGCTGCATGCCGCTCTCTTCTGTGGATGGGGAACCAGTGTGTCTGCCACCTTCATCTGTGAAGCCCTGTTGTGTCACCTGTTTTTGAAAACACAGTGGCCCAGGGCCACTCACAGTGTCCCGTGTTTCCAGAGCAGGTGGTCATCCTCACCTTTCCTGTCATCTGCTTGCTCCGACTGACCGCTCTGGTTTCCCAACAGGAAGAGATTGATTAATTTATGTTATTACTATCCATAGAATCATTGAGGTTAGAAAAGACCTCTATGATCATGAAGTCCAGTTGTCAGCCCGACACCACCATGCTGACTAAACCATGTCTCGAAGTTCCACATCTACACAGTTTTTGAACACCTCCAGGGATGGAGACTCCACCGCTTCCCTGTGCAGCCTGTTCCAATGCTTCACCATCTTTTGGTAAAAAAAATTTCTCCTGATATCCAGTCTAAACCTCCCCTGGAGCAACTTCAGGCTATCACTTGCTCCTTGGGAGAAGACACCAATACCTGCCTTGCTACAACCTCCTTTCAGGTAGATCACAGAATCACTAGGTTGGAAAAGACCTTCAGGATCATCCAACCATTCCCATCAATCAATAAACCATACTCCTCAGCACCTCATCCACCAATCTTTGAAAATACCTCCGGGGACGGTGGCTCAACCACCTGGGCAGCCTGTGCCAGTAACCAATGACCCTTTCTGTGAATTTTTTTTTCCCTGATGTCCAGATTGAACCTCCCCTGGCAGAGCTTGAGGCCATTCCCTCTCATCCTGTCCCCTGTCACTTGGGAGAAGAGGCCAGCTCCCTCCTCTCCACAACCTCCTTTCAGGTAGTTATAGAGAGTAATAAGGTGGTCTCTCGGCCTCCTCTTCTCCAGGCTAAACACCCCCAGCTCTCTCAGTCGCTCCTCATAAGATTTGTTCTCTAGCCCCTTCACCAGCTTTGTTGCTCTTCTCTGGACTCGCTCCAGGCCTCAACATCCTTCTTGTGGTGAGGGGCCCAGAACTGAACACAGCACTCGAGGTGCGGTCTCACCAGTGCCGAGTACAGAGGGAGAATAACCTCCCTGGACCTGCTGGTCACGCCGTTTCTGATCCAAGCCAAGATGCCACTGGCCTTCTTGGCCACCTAGGCCACTGCTGGCTCATGTTCAGTCGCTGTCAACCAACACCCCCAGGTCCTTCTCCCCGCAGCTCTCCAGCCACTCTTCCCAAAGTTGTAGAGAGTGACAGAGTCTCTCCTCAGCCTCTTCTCAAGGCTAAGCCCCAGTTCCCTCAGCTGCTCCTTGACTTGTTCACCAGCTTCGTCACTTCTCTGGACACGCTCCAGGGCCTCAATGTCTTTCTTGCAGCGAGGGGCTCAAAACTGCACACGTTATTGGAGGTGCAGCCTCCCCAGCCCCGAGCACAGGGGCAGAATCGCCTCCCTAGACCCGCTGGGCACGCTGCTCTGACAGAAGCCAGGCAGGTGTTTCCCCTCTTGCCTCCTTGGACGCCGCTGGCTCCTGTTCAGCCGCCTGGATATTGTTCTATAGGCGGTGGCTCCAGGGAGCTCCCTCCGGCGGGAGGCGGAGCCGCCGCTTGGCGAACCCCTCGTGAGGGAATCGCCCCGCCGGGGTGCGGAGCGGGTTCCAAGCGGGCGATGCGGGGGCGGTCGGAGGGCTCGGAGCGCCTCTGCTCTGAGGACAGGCCGAGAGAGTTGGGGTTGTGCAGCCTGGGGAAGAGAAAGCTCCAGGGAGACCTTATAGCGGCCTCCCAGTACCCGAAGCCAGGAAAGCTGGGGAGGGACTTGTTTCCAAGGGCTTGTAGTGCTAGGACAAGGGGAATGGCTTGAAATTGTACGAGGAAGATTTAGATTAGACATTAGGGAGAAATTCTTCACTGTGAGGGTGGTAGGCACTGGCACAGGTTGCCCAGGGAAGCTGTGGCTGCCCCATCCCTGGAGGTGTTCGAGGCCTGGCTGGACGGGGCTTTGAGCAGCCTGGTCTGGTTGGAGGCGTCCCTGCCCATGGCAGGGGAGGTTGGAACTGGATGATCTTCAAGGCCCATTCCAACCCAAACCATTCTGTGATTCTTTAATCTCCTACTGAGAACTCGCACACAGCTTTTCCTCGTGCTTGTGTCTCCATGTGAAGGAGTGGCTGCTGCCGCCCATTGTGGAGAGTAGAGTGTTTCCCCTCCTTGGTTGGTGGAGTTAAGGCTTAAAAGAGACTTTCTCCTTGTTGAGTTACAGTTCTCCCTGTTCCTGCTTCTGCCCCTGCGGATGAGATGCCAGGATGGGTCAGGGTGTGGAAATAAGCACTGGCCTTAATGATGAGGAGAAAAGCCATTTAACTGTGCTGAAAACTTGCAAGTTTTCTGACGAAGAAAACTGGCACAGCATTCCCCAGTATAGATGTCTCATGTCATCCCTCCACAAGCCTCAGTTCACAAGTGGTTGGGTGAGGGTAAAGCCTTGGCTTTATCTTTGTGTTCTATCGGTTTAGACCATTGTGGTGCGACTGAAAGTTCACCTACACCAGGTTGCACAGGAACACGTCCAGGTGGACTTTGAGTATCTCCAGAGAGGGAGACTACACACCCTCCCTTGGCATCATGATGTTCCTCTGCTCCGTCACTCTCAAAAGCAGCAAAGGCTTTCCTCAAGTTCAGGTGGAACTTCATATTTTTCAATTTGTGCCTGTTGCCCCCTGTCCTGTCACAGGACACCACTGAAAAGTCTGGCTCCATCCTCTTGACACCCATCCTTTAGGTATTTATAAGCATTGGTAAGTTCCCTTGTCAGCCTTCTCATCTCCAGGCTAAACACACCCAGGTCTTTGAGGCTTTTGTTCTGCAAACTCTTGTTTTCTGGGAGCTGGACTGAGGTAGCCAGATATCATTCTCTGGAGGGCACCAAACCAGTTACCACACTTGGCTTCCAGTCACTGGAGACAGTGGAACTGAAGTGTATCTTTAGTGTGTGAAATAATCTATTTCACCTTACAAGTTCTCAAGAGAAGATAATTTGAAATTCTCTGCCAAGAACAGATACCAAAGGTACAAAAGCATGGAGGATCTGCTCCACTGTTAGAACTTAAAGGCAAACAAAGTAGTATTGTTGCTCAAGGTGGGTGGTTAACAGTACTTTAAAAATTTCTTCCATAGTAGTCCTTGTATCCCAATGATTGAGTGTTAGGCTTTTAAAAGGTGCAGTTTAGGATAACTATTTTCATTTAGGTTCATTGTCAATTTGTCTGCAGAGACATAGATTTTTCATCTCACAGTGTTAGTTTGAAATTTCTGGGCTAGTTTCAGTGAAGATGTATTCCTCTTAGAGGGAGGGTCGTCCCCATACCCCTGGCTCCCTGCATGAAATGTACTGATACACGGTATGCTGTGTATGTGTTTCTTGTTCCCTGTGGCTAGTCTTGTTGCTAGATGTTTCATGTGTAGCACTGGTGACAAATGTCAAGTTGCACATAGTCTTGGATAAGGCACATTGGTGGTAACATTATTTCTAGTGAAATAAACAAAAATTGTGTAAGGGACAGTAGGTCCAAAAGAATTTTGGAAAAGACATACCAGGAAATAAAGTTTTTCTGAGCACCTGGCATTCTCACACAGCTAGTTCCCATCCTTGCTCCACTAGCCTCTGGCTTCACAGGGCATGGTTGCCAGCTTCTGTGGAGGGTAACACAAAATAAAGATGCCATTTCTTCCTTGCAAGAAATTGCTTAGTTTTGTGTACTCCCTGTTCCTGTCAGCAGGAAGTGAAGATGAGGAATCCAGTTTTGTCTCTTACAAGACTGTAGCCCAGAAGATAAGCTTCTTAGAACAATGTTAGTGACTCACAGGAAAAATACCTATTGTTTCTTTCTAATACAACCCACCTTAAAAATAAATCAAAAAATACTACCACCAGTGTTTGCAGAGAAGCGAAGTCACAGTAAATAACTTAGTGTAAAAAGCTTTCCTTTTTGATTCCCGGTAAAGATGAAGAGGTTTAACTTGTGAAATACTAGCTGTGCTGCCTATAGTGGTTCATTTTAGTGTTTCCAGCCCAAATTAGAAGTGGCCTGTTTTCAGTGACACTTGAAAATTTAGTGCTATGTTGATAGTCTGAAACGAAGATCATCTGACATTGCAAATGAAATATGTGCCACTGCAGTTCAGTTGTGGTTTAGCTGGCCATGGAATTGGGATATAATCATATTATTTTAACTCCTGGAGATCATTACTACTTTGGGAAATAAAACCCTCAAGCATCAGAACTGTCAAGATATATATTTTGAACTTTTATTTAAAGTAATACTAGGTTTTATTTATTTTGGAATGTTTAGCTGGGTTTTTATTATTAAAACTAGATGAGAACAAGGGTTTGAGTATTTGAGTAATAATAATAAAAGGGCAAAACACAAACCTATAAATTTTCAGGGTTTTTAATAGGAAAACTAGCTGTTTTAAAATAACTGCTTGCTTTATGCAAAACTGTTTATCCTAGAATATGGATTTAAGCATGTACTCACCTCACATGCTTGATTTGAAAAAGCAAAGACTTGTGGTGTCTGTAAAGATTGCTCTTCTGCTACTGGTTACCAGGTTTCACCCAAAAAAAGGCCAGACCTCCCAATGGATTCGCCCAGGCCAAGCCTGAGTTCTCATAGAAACCCACTGAAGTCAACCCTTAATCAATCTGTTGCCAACTCCAAAAACTATTTCTTCGTAATTTTGGCAAAATGCTGAATGCAAGATGAATGCTCCTCATTTTTCTTCTCTTGCCAGCTTCCAAATATCCTGTTAATAATGTGTATGACCTTAGACAGTGGAGAAATGTGTGAATTTTGGAAACAGGTTTTTGACAGAACATCTAGAAAACCTTTATGCAAGGCTGGGTCTGCATTGGAAAGCACCCTCCAGCCGTTCTTCTCCTTTCTCTCCAGTCTTTCAGCACAGGTACTGAAAAAAGTCTTCCTGGACAGGCATCCCTGTGCCAGCTCGCTTCCAGGGGAGTCACAGCTATGCAGGCAATGTATTTTATTGCCCTTGTGTGTCTACTGGGGAGGCAACGCCACTATGTCAACAAAAGAAGTCCTTTTAATGTGCTTTTGCTGTGTCCCGATTAGAGAGCTCTGCCAGCATAGCTGAGGTGTTACCACTCGTGCAGAGGGCACTCAGTGTAGTCAGTGCCTACAGAAGTGGTAAAAAAATGCTGGGGTGTGTGTCTGGGGGCAGTGCTGCATGTCACAAGTGTGGTTTTATCATTTATCATAGAATAATACCCCTACATTTTGGACTTCTTTTTCTTCTAATTAATTTTGGAGACCTTCCCCAACTTGGGTGAATTAAAGGTGTGTGCCTTCCCGCTCTGTATGAGTTTTTAAAGCTCTCAGACAAAGAAACATCATTGTGTGGTGAGGAATAAAAATTTCGTTATTGAAATGGGATCATTTTAGAAATTACTAATGATATATGTTATGTCCTGTGTGCTTGACTGTTAAGTGCAAATGGACCTTTTATTTTAACGCTCTTCAGTGGCACCTCATGAGATTATTTGACTTGAATTAAATGTTGGGAAAATGGCATTCTAATTTTTCTCTATTTCGAGCTTCATTAAGTATATTTGCACTTAGGAGTTGCAAGCAAGATGTTAACATTTCAACTGCTTAAAAATTGAATACATCTCAGAATTTTAAAAGTAAGATGAAATAAAGTAGCAGCAGGCTTTTTTTTTTTTTCTTCCTCTGAGGGACCTTTCCAGCACTCTGCTGGTCTTCTGTTGATTTGATTAATGAATATTTTACCCATTGAAAGTAATCATTAATTATAGCATTCCGTTGCAACAATAATTGTATGTTTCAAATAAAAAACAATTAACATAATAAGTGGAAAAGCATCAGGGCACATGAAATATCCTTGCAGTTCGCTACATCTGAAAGATCACCAGATGCCTTTTTGACATTTGTAGCTCTGCAGCTAGTTAGCAGCAATTATGTTCCGTTTGAATAGAAATTAACTATCTGATTTACAGCATTATTTTTTATATTCTGAGAGGTGAACTACCGGGAATATTATGAGGATGTCTGCACACAGTAATATCCTCTTAATGAATTACAGTTATAACCTCCTGCACAGCTCCCTGCTTTGTAGTTGCTGCTGGAGTTTTGATTGGGTTTTTGGAGGAGGGAATGCATGGGAAATGGCTTAAAAACTTGATGATCAGGTGTTCCATACCTTCTGCCAGAGGCTGAAGCAGCCGTAGGTGCAGCCTGTTGTTTAGCTGTGCCAGAGGTCTGAGGAGGCTCAGCTGGACTGGGCGATATTTCTAACCAGACCAATCTCTGCTTGGAGCAGGAAGGGCCACAGCTTGAATTTCTGTGCTGAGAGAGGATGCTAGTTGTGCTCCCTAGCCAGAGACGGGAAGGTTGGATCCAGGGTGGTATGTAGAGAGGTGACACATTTTGTAAGGGTGGGATGTTGTAAGCTGTGATGTTGCTCACTCACAGGCTGCACGGGGCCCTCGAGCTTCCCACTGAGAACACTTACAGTATACAATCTTTTTTTTTTTTTTTTTTGTCTTTTAAATAATGAATTTGACAAGTTCTTGGTTTACAGTAATGTAAATTTTTGTAAAGCAAGAAAGGGCAGCCTCTGGCAAGTCCTGCTCAACCAGATTGTCACAATGAAGATGTGTCCACTACCTCCTGATTATACAAGCATGTTTGATACTAACCAACCTCAGCTAATGCAAATTATTTTGGGGACAGAGGAATGGAAAGTTCATTTCTGGCAAGGGAAAATTCTTCTTGAGGCAGCAGATTAACTGTGGTAAGGACCAGAAGTGCAGCAAAGTAATTTATTTTCAAATAAACAGATGAAGGCATGGCTGAGTTGATCAAGTGTTTGGGTTAAGAACTTATGTTCTGTTCTTATTTGTGTGTTGTGTTATTTATATATAATACGTGGCACTGGAAAGTTACAAGCACTTTCATTTTTCACTTTAATTGCCTATTTGAAGACAGCATGACAGATCCAAAGGTTGCTTTCAGCAACTGAGGAGTGCTGTGGTCACTGACTAGTGTGCAATAATTAATTTAATTGCACAGATTAGAACATTTTAAAGATGTAGGATCCATGATTGGACTGCAAGCGTTCTTTCTCTTTTTTGTTGTCTGTGTCTGAAATCTTTTTCTTACCTATGATTATATAATTTTTTTAATGAAAGTTGTTGTTCAGAAGATTTGCAGATCCTTATGTTTACATTTATTTGGCTATTTGGTTTTAAAATTAAAAACTGAAAAACTTGTGTTGCTGACGGACTGTTTTAATCTGCAATTATGTATTGAATTAGTACATGTGAAGCTGTAATCAAACCCCATTTTGGCTGGGCAATGGGAGGTAAGGCATGGCCATTACTTTTAAGTATTCACGATCTGAATTAAACGGTGGCAGCTTGCAAGGATGAAACTGAATTGCTCAGTAATACCATTATATTAAAAAGTGCTGCACTCTGCTGTTTGCTGTAAGACCGAAGCACAGATTTGTTCTCTGTGCAAGTTTTCTGAAATACTTTATCACCCAGCAAGATACCATTTTCTCATACAACAAAGCTCTTACTTCTTGTGTCTCACAGAGTTTGTGTTACAAAATAGTTCCACATATGCTGGTCTGCAGCAGAGAATGGATGCTGTTGGTTGTCGTATTCTTGAAGGGTTTTGTGCTTTAATTTTCAGCCAGTCACTTTTTAATTTCCATGACACCCTTTTGTTATACAGTCCCTCTTGCAGTTGTGTTCTCTGACTGCTTCTTACAGGATCTGCAGTCCTGACACTCAGTAAAGATAAATGAGTGTTCCCGGCATCAGGGTGCATTTCCAATGAAGTAGCAGGTTTTGCAAATTCCTATTTTCTTCATGAACTTCTGTGAAGACCAGCTTGCTTGCTTGTGAGGGGCACCTATGTGAAGAGGCTAATGTGTTTTAAAACGTGGTGTCAGGGCAGCAGGTGCTGCTTACTGTGTCTTCCAGCTGCCTGTGTGTGCATTCCCAATATATACTTGTTGGCTTTTTTTCCTGAGGCAGCCTTCATTTAAGTAAACCTTCTGTTTGGTATTTCTTTTTGCTGACCACTTGCCTACGTGCAGAATATGTAATTTGCAGTTGTTAAGATTAATGCTAACTGTGTTGTGCCTGCAGGCTTTAGGAGAAGTCCACAGTACTTTAAACTTTGGACTGTGACTGATGATGCTTTACCTTGGTTTTGGGCTCCGTTATCCTTCTGCGGTGATGCAACGATTGCAATCAGTCAGGTGCTGACTGGAAAGTACAAAGGCCTGGGTTGAGCAGCAGCAGAGTGCCAGTAGAGCACTGTCAGCCTGATAGAGCTGTCTCCCAGCAGGCCAAAATACTGCAGTTTCATGACCTTGACCTTCTTGTAATATTTATGCAGCCTGTGTCTTTCACTATTGTTTGGTTTTGGGTTTTTTTCCACAGCTTCAATTACTTACAAGCAATTAGAGAGGGGAAATAAACAATTTGCAGCTAAGCGAGACATTTCTGCAACCCTACTGTAGACCAAACAGGGAGAATTTTGGACTAAAAAAAATATCCTGAGGCCTCTTAGTGTTCACTGGAACTGTGAAAGATGGAATAAATACAGTGTTCTCTTTTTTGAACTTGCCTGAATGTAGCTTTCTTAGTCATCTATTTAATGGGAGCATAGTCTGGAAATGTGGAAGAGTTTGGTATTTATTCTGTTTCACATATCTTGATAAGTCCATCTCTGTGGAATTTAACACCTTGATTTTAAAGTTGTGCATGAAGATTAAAGGTGTTCTTGAAGTCAGGTAGGTTTAAAACTCCTGCAGAATCATTGTATTTATCCTCCGATGTTCTGTCTTTGAAGTGTGGAGTATCCTCTCCTTTTTGGAGATGAGGGGAATTTTTTTTTTTATTAAAGATATAATTAGGGAGCCATGTTAATATCTGTAAAATCATAGTTGTCTGTGATCTTACTCTTTGAATTCATGCGAAGGCCTGAATAACACCGCTTTTGGAATTGAAACTGTGACATTCATAATGGCTTCCTTGTAGTGGAGGTTTTGGATGGGGAACAGTTTCCAGTAACATTGAATTTATCTGTTTCTGGCTTTTTTAAGCTACATCCATGTAAGAACAATTGCAGACTTTGAGGAAGCCAACAGAAATGTTTGCCTTGGCATCATTAGTGAAGCGAGCTAGTTTCAAAGGAAGTGTAGGTTTTAATTAACTAGCTGAGCTAACTTATATCAGCCAGTTTCAAGGCCAAGTGAAATACAAGACAGGCACTCTGGAAGCCTGGTGGTGGGCGAGCAGAACGTGTGTACAGATGTTCCAACAAAGCTGGTTGTGAGTCTGGGGGACCTCTGTGTTGGTCATTCACCTGAGTGTGATCCTGCACAAAAAGGTGAGATTACCATAAACATCTCGGAGTGACTTGGCAGTTCAGTCATACTGCGAGTCCTTGGTACTTGCTTTTTAAGCCTGTCTTTTTAAGATATGGAGAGGTGCCTCCCTCTCCTCATTGTAGTGAAATCTGTTGGAGGGTTAGAGCTACCAAAAAATATTGACAATCCAGTCACTGCATTCGTATGTGAACGGGGATTCAGATGTCCTTCTTTAGGTACCTGGACTCCTGTCAGTCTTGGCCTCAACTTCTGCCTGTTAAGTGGTGGCACAGTGGGGTAAAAGCTGCACTGCCCACTTCGTATTCAAGATGTTGAAGAGTAGCTTAAATTTTACCTCCTTTAAGTCATTATTTTTTCTCCTCACACTATCTTTACCACTTTGCTAGTGGCAGTGACCTTTCCTAGTCTGTGTAAGAAAGCTTGTGGTTATAAAATAATGCCACTGAAATTTGTTAGCGCTTTTCTGTGTGCCCTTTATAAGGTGAAAAGTGATTTTTCACGGTGATTTAAATGCAAGGACCTTACGAAAGTGAAATTCTCATGTGAAGTTGTTTATGATAACTTTCTTGTATCTCATAGGACAAAATTTATTGCTCCATTATATAATAATGAAGATGTAGCTTGTGTTTTGGTGCAGAAATACTCATGTAGACCAAAATTATATAATTGATGAAGACTGGATGTGCACCACATGGATATAGCTTTTTTATTACTTGCTCTCTTTAAAATACTTCACCAGGTTAGGATTTTGCATTGTTCTCAAGCTGCAAGTTATTTCTGCACAAAGTAAGGTGATTTAGTAATTGCAGTGTGGTTCAGTGGTCAGTGATTAATTTTGTTAGAAACTCAGCAGAAAAGGCCTGGTTTAATCTGAGCAGTTCAAAGATGGTGCGGTGCAGTTTATGGTCTTAGCCTTAATTACACACTCATGCTACTTTGTCTGCTTGCCCAGTATGAGACAAGTTGTGGATGTGAGAAATTGAAGGTGTCTAGACCTATAGATGATCAGTTATGAGTAATACACTCTTGTGGATGTTAGCACCCATCCTTCAGTCGTTTAATAATGAGGTGGTGGGACCCAGGACAAAACCCCGGGATAGTTCATATGAAATCAAAGTTTTATTTTAATAACATTTCATTAAGGAATTAGAGAAATAAACCCACAGAGTTTCCAAATCTAACACCATAGAAAACTGGAGACACATAGCCAAAAGAACCTCCACAGCATTACAGAAAGTAGGTAGTGCTTGTCTTCTGCCTATTGCAGAATGAAATTAGTGCAATATAATGCTTATGAGAGGAGGCAGATAATGAAGGAGGCTAAAATACAGTGGGTGGCAATTTGTTCTACCAGATTTAAGGCGTTACAGCGAAACTAATGAAGCAGCGAGTCTTTGACAGCCTATGTTAATTCAAGAAGCAAAGGCAACTTATTAAAATCACAGAATCACAGAATAACCAAGTTGGAAGAGACCTACCGGATCATCGAGTCCAGCCATTCCTATCAAACACTAACCCATGTCCTATCAAACACTAACCCATGTCCCTCAGCACCTCGTCCACCCGTGCCTTAAACCCCTCCAGGGAAGGTGAATCAACCCCCTCCCTGGGCAGCCTCTGCTAGTGCCCAATGACCCTTTCTGTGAAAAATGATACAAATCAGCCAGTCGCTTCAAAGTCTGTAGCTGGTTTTGTGTCTGCGCTGTCTGGATATTTGTCTTATACATAAAGGAGGTCAAATTGGTTCTAGGTGTTACCACTTAAATACTTTTCAAGAAAAATATTTGTCATCCGTGATTGTTAAATCCATTATGGATGTCTGTTTGGGAGCTATTTAGTCTACCTTTGCCTGACTTGGAAGAAACATTGACTAAACATTTGACATTGGCCATTTTGTGAGACTGACAACAGTTGATTTTTGGCTCTCCTGCTCCTCATCCCCAGGTTAGATAGCTGGGATTGTTGGCTGATGCGTAACGTCCTGGTCAGTGGGGTAACGTCAGAGGCTGTGGCTTTGGGTAGCATGTGTGATGGTAGAAAGCAGTGCTTGTGCCTGTATGAATGTGCTTAAGTGTGAGAGAAGCAGAGCACTGGTAGACCAGGCTTGAAGGTTCAGTGTCAGGGACTACTGCCACCTAATCTCACGGTAGCTGTGTTTGCTATGTTTTTGTGTTGGTTGTTTGTTTTAAAAAAAGGTAATTTTTCCCTCCCTCCACTTTTTAAGGAAGCCTGGGATGTTTGTGGTCTTTTTGTAGTTATTAACAATAACGTATATTCACCTAGTGCTCAAAACTGTGCTAATGAAGATCAAGAGAGAAAGTCAAGACTGTCGAGACTGTCTAAACTTGAAGATACGATAAGAGGAGCAGTCAGAGGCTGCAGGGAAGAGGGAATTATGGGGAAATAATTGTTATGTATGTTCAGTCTTGTGGTAGAAGAGTGAACAAGTGGTTATAGACGTCTCCATGTGATTTTTAACTTGTTCATATATTATTCATTGGGACATTTTGAAAGAGAGGAGTGGGCAGCATGACAGCCAGGGCAGAAGAGAGCAATGGGAGGCAGGACAAGTAGCAAGAACTAGAGATAGGAAGGGACAGGAGAGAACAAAAGTATGGGTTGAGGCTGGGTAGAGGATGTGGAAGAGGAAATGGGGGTGGGAAGGAATGGACTGGTAGCTTCTTAAAGCAGTGAGGAAAAAGCTGGCAGTGTTGAGCAAAGTGTATGTGTCCCCTGGATAGCAAGGCGCTCCAGGTTTCAGGTAGGTGCTGTGAAGGGTGCAGCCCTCATGCCCTTCCACCTGGGGAAGGGCTGTGCCAAGGCTGTGTGGCTGCTGGCACCCGTGGCACATCTGGCCTGGTCTCTGTTATTATTCTAAGTGCCCCATTGCAAGCTTCTTTTTATTTTCTGTTATTACAGCTGGGGAAGAGAAATGATATCCAGCAGTGTTATGTATAGTCCCTGCTACAATGCAGAAGTGAATACGGCGTTCTCATGACCAGCAACCCAGCAGCTGGTTGCAAGACGAATAAAGTATGTCAAGTATTTTGAGTGCTAAATTCATGAAAGATTTTCGTGACCACCTCCTGGATTCATTTTTGGTGGAATTGGGATATGCAATACAATCAACTTGAAATACATGTGAAGTTTGATATGTGAGGGGGAATAGATACACTGAACAGAGACTGTGCACGGTGCATTCCTCACATGTGTCAGGTGGCACCTACTGAGAGACAGGACTCGGCTTTGTGCAGGTGCCAGCAGGCAAATTTCTCTGTGCTTTGATAACGTGCTTCTACAAAAATTATGGTGCTTTGGGGTTTTGTCTGTGCATTTTTATCTTCATCTGGTGTTACGGTGAGCCACTGAGGAGCAGTGGAAGGGTGGTGGGCTCCAAATTAGAGCTTTCCCTTGTCCTCTTCCACAGATAACATGCAGCAGTCTTGATGTAAACCAGCCCAAATTTTGTCTCCTTCAGTCACAGAAACTGTTGTTTATAGATGGAGGTTAATCCCGTTTAAGAACTGGATTAGCAAAGATGCAGTCATTTAACCACAGATGCCTAAACCTGGGTTGAGGCAGTTTGCAGATAGTCCTGGCTGGGATTAATGCTCTGCAGACATTCTGGATCCAGACAGTTTTGTGGCAGGCTGTGCACTACCGAGGTGTAAATCTAATGGAGCTCACCATGACAGGAGTTGTGTGCTTAGCCTGCTAAATGACTGTGGGTTTTATAGAAATAAAGGCAAGTAAAAGATCTCTGTGTCTTGCGTGAACCTAGCTTCCTCTGAGAAGTGAATTATAAAGATGACACAGAAGATAGCTGATGCTTTGCTGTGTTTGATTAGCTCAATATGGAGTGGAGCGTGGTGTGTTGGTAATTACTGCAGAATTTCCCCAGGCACCAGCAAGATGGATAACAGGCTTGGGGTTTCTGGTTGGACCGGCACTTGTGCTTTTATCCCTCTTCTCTGAACTTTCTTAAAGGCATTTATCTCTTCAGGGACATATCGATAAAGACATGTTAGCAAATCCCAAAGCCTGAGCTTGGCAGGAGTAAATGTAGGAAGAAAGGTTAGGGTCAGTCTAAGCTTTGAAGGGGGTGGGACAGGGGATTCCCTGCTCACTGAATGAAGACATTATCTGCTTCAGTCAATGGTGTGACAAATGCACCTACCTCGAGCACAATCCCCATTCAGTTCAGCTGAAAATCTTCCTTAAGGCAGGGCAGCAAGAAATAGATTTTGAAATAGTTGTAACATGCTTTAAAAGCAAAACAAAACCCACCAGAAGATCAGGTCAAACAAATATGGCTATTAAGATAATGAGCTTTTTAAGATTAACAATGCTTAAAGTTGAGGATGAAGCGAACAATCCAAAACAAAAGGGGTTGCTTGGAGTCCCTCTCCCCAATTCTTTTTCCTCATTGTTTTTCCCGTTCTTTTCCCCGGTATCTTCTGAAATAAAAGATGGAAAGCAGCAATGCAATGGGGAGCCATTTAGTAAAAGCAATTTGTATTCTTCATAGTTAAAATGAAGAAGTTGCACCCAGAATTGCTTTTTAAGTAATGGATAAAATATGTTGTAGTAATCTGCACAGGCATGATGCGCATTTTCCATTGGTAACTTTGGAAATCTGTTTTTGCTCAGCTCCTAAAGGTGCAATGTAGGGCAAGGCTGTATTTGAAACCTCCAAATAATCCTATTTTTTTGTATAAGAAAGCTATGTAAACTATGGGTGTTCTCCCTAAGTTTTGGTTTCAGAAATTTAAACCAAGAGTACTTCTTTGTTAGATAAAAGCAAAACTTAACTGAAAAGGACAATGAAAACAGTGATTGAAAACATATTCTTTCACTTGAGTGAGAAAGTTAACACTCAAGGGAGTTGGATTGTGTTTACTTCGGGGCTTTTGGTGGGCAATGCTCTGCTTGGCAAGCGTTTTGTTTCAAGTGCATTTTTGTATGACTTTTTTGATTGAGGGCTTCAGAAAATAAGCTGTAGAGTAGGGAGAAAGCAAAACTCAGAGATGCAGAAGGAAAGTATCAAGTCCCAGCTTAAGAGATCTAATCACTCTTGGAACATCTCAAAATGTGTCAACCATATTTAGAAATAGTTACGTTAAAAAAGAAGAAAGCTTGATCCTTTTAACACTGTAAATCATGGAAAGCAGTGAAAACTAATATTTATGAGGGGGATTGTGAAAGCTTGTGTGACAGTTGGAAATTACATCACTGTTGATGTTTCAAATTCTTGTGTAAAGTAATGCAATACTGTGTTTATGAATGAATGAACAAATGATTGTGCTGTGCTAAGCATACTCTATATCTGTAAACTGGGTTGAGCTATTTTATATCTCTTGTCTTCGCTTATGTTACTTCACAGTACACAGTCCCATATGTTTCAGTGTAAATATAGAAAACTCAATTCAGTGTATGTATTTTTTATTCCAGATACAGACCCACGTGTATTAGAGAAACAAGAACTTCAGCAACCAACTTATGTCGCTTTAAGTTACATTAACAGGTAAGTGTAGTTGGTTTTCAAGTATAACTGATCTTGGCTTGCTCAGGATATGTATATATGCATATGGCAAATTGGTGTGCTTATGTATGCTTTCTGTTTAGTTTCATGTTATATGACCTGCTCTGGAAAGGTAGCTGAATTAAAATTAAGTGTATTTTTTATCACTTTTATATAGGGCACAAGTAGCCCTTTGGGTGCACTGCTCAAACACTTACAGGCTGAGGGTTTAGCCTTTTAAGATAAATCTTGTGCATAACAAGATAATTTAACTTTTCCTAATTTTCTGCTTTCTTGTGCTCCACAAAAGTGAGTGGAGAATTTTTTTTTAATCGAAAGTGATTTAACTGATAATAGTCCAATATGTAAGAGAATTTTTTACAGTACTTCAGAATTTCTTTAACCACAGTGCGCATCTTTAAAAATCTTGCTTGCCAGCCCTATGTAACCTAAAACTTTAAAAAAAAAAAAAAAAGATAAATTAAACTGATTTTTAAAGCATTTATCTAAATAACAGAGCCTTAGCTTTTTGTTTATTGACTGATGGCAGGACTGAAACTTCAGAATACACTCCAGCATGGAGGAGTGGAAAGATTACACGCATCTCAGGGTGTGTTATGGTTAAGAGCAGCCTGTAAGCTGCTCCTTATTTTCTCTCCCACCTAAGCACCATCACAGGGAAAGATAGAAAGATTTTATGCAGTTGCAGTGCCCCTTTTTCAGTATGCTTGCCAAATACTCTCCTGATCCTAAATGAACACTGTACAGGAACTGTAGTTCCTCGTACAAAACCCTTTTTCCTCTTCTAAGAAAATTAACATGCTGCTTTTGAGAGATTATTTTGCTTTCTTTTGCATTATACTGTATTTTGTTTTTTTTAATCAGGTTTATTGTAGTTAAAAGTTCCAGGTAGCTGCGTTTTGGAAATGCAGTTCTCCGAAAATACTTTGTATGGGTTTGTTGGCGTTTATGCATGGGGCACCAGTTTTCTTTTGTATCTTTGCTGTCTAGAGGATGAAACAGAAACTCACAGCCCTGGAAGATTAACCCAGAATTTAGTTCAGGATCGACCGAGCTGATTCAAACTCTCATGGGTCACATATAACACAATTTTTGTTTCTGATTCTACTTCATGTTAAAAATCAGGGAAAAACGTCCCAACTCAGCCAACTTTTTCTAACACCGAGTCCACCATTTGGCTTTGTATAATATTTGCTGTAGAGAAAGAGTGATGGGGGAGGACAGGGGTGAAGGCTTTGAAGTATGGAAGTGAGAATGGTGTTCACTTGGTAAAATGACTAAATTTTCTCCACTGCATGGGACTGTGATGACTAAGAATAGCTGGCATT
Organism: Clamator glandarius; assembly: GCA_033459285.1. NCBI lineage: Eukaryota > Metazoa > Chordata > Aves > Cuculiformes > Cuculidae > Clamator > Clamator glandarius. The sequence goes on from JAUNZM010000266.1 coordinate 7,078,294, forward strand.
GACATGATTTCCTACTTGACAAGTAACTCCTGTTCTTCCTGGAGATAATCCTGCTCTTTAAAGCATATTTTGAAATTAACCGTGACCCTTTTTCACACATGTTTCTGTTGTTTGCCTTTACTAAATAGATTTTTTTTTCCTCCCCCGTACATAGGCTTGATGTGTTGTTGTGTATCTTGGTATGTTTACCTCTTAACGTTATGTACTTGGGCGTTTTCTCTGGTTGCTTCTGTTGTTATTCTTCTTAATGTGAGGGAGAGGGAAGGTTTTTGAAAAGTAGGGAAAAGCTGTTTTGAGACCACAGGAAGTGCCATGGGACTTGATTGTCTGATTTGGAATCAGACTACTTTTAAAGTAGTGATACTTTTATGATTTTGGTACCATTTTAACTGAGTTTTACGTGACTGTGACAGTTTTAGTTACTTACTACATATTTTGTCCAGACTTCCTTACTCTCTGAATTCTGATAAATAGTTCTGCAGAACTAAATTGAGTTGTTCTTATAGTAAAACCCAATCTGAATTGACTCTTATTTAAACCAGCTGCTATTTAATTGCTGTTTTAATTGTATTTTAATTTTTTCCAAAGCGCTGATGTCTTTCATTGAACCACCTGCTCTGTGCAGCTCAAGCTCTTGAGGGAGCAGCAATATCCATTACACGACGAGACATGCCTTTCTATTTCCCACTACATATGCCAGAGCTGGATTCTGCTTTGTTGTCCCGGGCTATGAACTCAGATTTTCTAGCCTAATACATGTCATAAACATGTTGCATACTGTTGGATATCAAACACCAGATACTGCTGCTCTTTTTTTAAACCCATGCTTTTATGGCTTCCAAGTGGAACTGAACTTAGCTTGGTTCCTGCTGTGAGTTCCAGACCTTAAAACAATCTTCCTCTGCAGGTTTGTTTATTCAATGTGGACCATACACTGTTGTGAAGCCTGGGAAAATAGGAACTTCTAATTCTTAGGGCCTGTCTAAATTGTATGATGAGATGTACATCTAATATATGTTGTGGTAGAAAGATTAAAGGGGTGTGCTTTATGCTCTGTCAATTACCCTGTTGTATGGTGGCCATTATAAGCTAAAACAAAACAAAACATAAATCTGGGTTGTCAGGTTTGATAGCTGGGGGGATAAAACATCAGTAAAGCAGATAGCAGAGAGAGAAGGGTACAGGAGTCTGTTTCCAACCTTAAATATATTCCCGTATCCATTTCCCTTCTACCTCTGCTTATTTTCCCAGGCATATTAATGTGGCAATATTGTATGTGCCCTTAAGTTCTGAAACAACCTTCAGGCTATGGATGTCTGAATCTATAAGGCTCCATCTCTTTCTCTGTTGGAGATTTACTGCCGTTACAGCCTTCAGTAACTACACACAGATGCAGCTTCCATAGTGTGTGATCCTCATGCAGACAGATAACATTCCTTTTAAAACCGGTGGACAAAATATAAATTATAGGTCATAATGGTTTTTTATCACTGCATCAAACACTTGCACCGGGCACTGACTGCATTGCTACAAATCCTTTTCTTGGATGAAGTTTAATGTAGCCCTAACACAGTCCCGGTATTGATGACTGCTCCCTACCTACTTTCTGTTTGCTTTCCTAGAAGTCAAAACTGGAGTCAGCAAGGCGTGCTACTGCCAAAGCAGATGCAGTTCATCTGCTTCCGTCCTATATCCTATAGATACAGGAGTGGATTTTCTGCAAGGGGTTCAGTGGTGCCAGCACATGAATGGGGTTCTGGCTGTGATCTGTCAGCAGTAGTTGCAAATGAGCACCCAGGCCAGCATCCTCCAGTACTTCATAGAGGTATTTCCTTTGCATGTAAAGGTCAGGACACCCATATTTTGTTTTGCATTGAAATGAAGTAATTAACAGCAATAACTTATACTACTTATGCTACTTATGCTACTACTTAGATACAGTACTTCTAGCTTTAAATTAATTAACACGACTATGGATTTTGCTTCATGTTTATTTGAACTACATGGTGCTGTTCGTGTCTCTGAGTCTGGGACTTTGGTGGTGGCGGTTCTCAAGTTTTCTGTATTAACGTGCAGTGTGAAGCCCTGTCAAGGCTTGTGCAGTCTAATGGAGAGAGACTGCTCATATTCTAGATTTTGCTTAATATGGATGCTGCTGGTTACCTGTTAGTGATGAAAGCAGCTCTTGTAGGAACAGGTGAGTTTTTTAAAAACAAAACAAACATCCCAGCATTATTGGCACAAGGGAGAAGACAACACAGGCATACAAGTACGTTCTCTAGCTAAAAGGGTAACACTAACAAAAAAAAGAGCTAAAAATAGACACCTTTGATTCCAAAACTTAATGAATGAAAAATCCTTTACAATTAAGTTTTAAAGGAGGTATTTCAACTTTGAGATAGTAAGTACAAGGAATAGGAAAAACCTTAATTTATTGGAGTAAATTCTTTTCACCTTACTTGCTATAGTAACTTGTAGTATTGGGAGCCATAGGCAGAACAATTAAATGTGCCTTTAATATAGTTTCTATAAAATACATTTTCCTTAGATACAGAAATTGCTTTGATTAAAATTTTTCATCATAGTGAGTAAAAAAGAAAACCAGAATGCACCTACAATTGGAACTAAGATACCTTAATTAAATACTATTTCTACTACAAGTCATATAGTAGCTGAATTGAGGAAAAATTGAAAGCAGAGACTGTTGTAATCTTAAAATCTTTGAAAAGCTACCAAAATACTTTTAATTACATTAGTTCTATAGATAATTGAGATCATACAGAATAGGTTATATACTAAAATAGGTTTTAAGGATCAATCCTGCAAGCACTCTAGCACACTGATGTGAACGTTTTCAGTGTTGCCTGTAAGCAGTCTGTTGAATGAGGCTGTTGTTGTCTATAAAATTAATTCTTGTGCACAACTGGGAGCACAAGTTAAACCAGTGATCAAAACTGGATGGTTTTTTTAGGTGCATAGTCCAGGGTTGTTCTAGCACATCTCTGAGCCAGTCCTAATGTTTTTGCTTCTCCTTCTAGATTTTATTTTTAATTGGCAAGATTTTGCCTCACTGTTACTACTATAAATTCCTGTAGGCTTCAAGCTTCTCCCTCCATTTCCCTTTTCCTTCCTGTCAATGGTCATTGACTTCTCGAGAACAAATTTCTCTGCTGTTTCCTTTTTAAATACCGCTAGAAGTAAATGAATCATTTCTGTAAGGAAATGCATTTGTGAAAGGAATTAATTGCATGTAAAATTCTGCAGACTGTTCCAATGTCTCGTCCAGCTCACTGGTACTCTTTCTGCTGCTATTACATACTTTTTCCAGGGGTAGAATTAACAGCCAACGCCATAGGATTTAAATTAATTTAATTAATTAATATAATTTAATTTTCAAGTTACTTTAAAAAGTGGTAAGTCTTTAGGTAATGATATATGTAGTATGTACTATGTTACAAATGCAGCAACAAGAATAATGTTTTGGATTTGGAGGCAATGCTCTTGGAGCACATCTATGTGGTTTCTTAGCAGCACAACCAACCCACATGATAGTTCTCCTTTATTACTTTGACCTTAAGTTGTTTTTTTTTAAGTTACTATGCTCAGCACTGAATAGAAATCTGAAGTGCTTCTTACTCCTTTCTATAGCAGTGGTTCACTTGCTGTTGTCCACCTCCACTCATGTCTATTCTTTATCACTAGGATTACCTACTGCTCTGTGTTCACTAGATTTCCTCTGACAGCTGATTCTGTATATGCATTTTGTTTTAACAGTTCAACATGCTTTCAGTATGTATAGCGATTTATGTTAAAGCAACTTAGCAGCATCCACAACTTTTACAATACTTTGCACTTTTCCCTGTGGTCCTGCTATTACAGGTTTTCCTGGGGTAAGTTATCAGCAGTAGTTAAATAAAAAGCTATTGAAAGATTGTAGACTCTCAGAGGTTATACCCAATATCTGGAGGTGCTACCAAAAAGCTATTTTCTCAGCAGCAGTGCAAATCCTGTTTCTTACTTTTTCCTAAGTGTGTGAACCTTATGTTGTTCGAATAAAGTGTGGAAAACCAAGATTCATTTTCCTCCTTTCTGATCCCTTAGGAGTGTTTTAATCATAAGAATGTTAACTGGCTTTGGATAGGGCATCATTTCTATTGACATTGCTCCTCTTTGGCTCTTGATGTCTGTGAACTGTCATTGGAAGGGCTGGTGGGGCACAATTTGGAGTCAGACTTAATGTTATGAGTGTGGAGAGAAGTAACCCTTGCTTGCTTTCTTAGTAGATGCTTTTTCAGAAGGCATGTGGAAATGGGAACAATTCTGAAGCAGTGAGTGTCTTCATCTAGAATAAATATTCACTGCATCATTCATCTGATAAGCAGAAGATCAGACTTCTAGTCTTTGTAATCCAGGTCTGAGATATAAGCTTTGAAGGTGTATTATTGGTGGTACATTATAGATTAATGGAGGCATGGTACGAACGAGTACATAAAACCCTTAAAAACTCAAATTTTTATCTCAAATTAGTTAATTTGACTTCTTGAATGAAACAGCAAAATTTTTTAAGAAAAAGTAACTAAAAGAAAGCCACCCTGACTTTTTTCAGTATAGCACACGCTGTCTTAATTCTCATGTCATGATTCAGAAGCCAAACCATAGAGACAAGAAAGACATTTCTGTTTTGGGTTAGTTTTTCTGCACGAGAAAAGCCAGTGAATATGGTAAATTATTGCTGTGCCACCTGTTCAGACTTGCTGCATTTTACATTGCCTAATGCCACAGTTCTTATCCTTTCTCTTAAAATTTAACTTTTCCTTCCTATAACATGATACTGTCTCATTTGAATTGAATACCATGGCTCTGTGAAAGTGCAGCAGTCCCCTCAGACTATTGATTCTCATTGCATTGACAGTGCATGCTAGTGTTTCCAGTAGCTGCTGGATTGAATATGTGACAGAATACAGAAACAAAGGGCTCAAAGTAACATGTCAATTGCCAGATAGTATTTTTCTGCCTAAGCTTATTTTTAGGTTTGCAGTGATCATGTAGATCATGTGGTTTTATTCGTGTAGCTGTAGCTTTATGCTTTGGTATTTGACTTGTTCTGGAGATGGAACAAGACGAACTTCAGATGATAATTCAAACAAGATGTGCAGAAATTAATGTTCGTTAGGGTAAGGGGAATGCCATTTGATTTGGAAGGATTTATGCAGTTGGCTTTGTTTTCTCTTTTTCTTTTTATCAGTTTCAAGCTAAGTGAAACTGAAGATATATAATGTACAGCTCTTTTATTTCATGTCAAGAGTAAAGATCAAAAAGCAGATTGGCATTTTAAGGAAAAGCCCTAATGCCGTTCCCTGAAATGAAAAACAAATGATTCATTAAAATGTGTAAGACACTGAAAGAATGTGTTTTACTTGTGGGATTGGTTTGGGGGTTTTTTGTTTTGATTGAGAAGTAATTCGCATTCTTCCGGCAATGCACATATGGAAGACTTGGTGACAGAAAAAAATTCCATCTTATGAATCTCAAGTGAAAGTAGCATTGCCAAGTCAGCATCGTTCCTTGTGAGTATGTGTATATACACCTCTGTGTGTGTAGTTTAGTTAGCAAACACTAGAGCTGTCAGTATAAATCCTCAAGGCTTTCAGGATTCTTGTCTTTATCAGTATTTCTTCATCCTTTGCCAGAATTGAGGAAAAAATCATCTTGTCTTTCTGGCTCTGGTTTCTGTCTTGGCTGGACCTGTTTCAGTTCCCAGCTTTCTACATAGGTCTCTTGCACAGGTCACTTCATTTTGGGAAGGGAGAAATTCTTTAGTTTCCCTTGCTTTACAAAGTAAGATGTTTATTTTCTGTGATATTTAAATTTGATCATAAGCAGTGTTCTCAGAAGCACTGGGTGTTTGCTGTACAAAATAATTGTATTCTGACACTTCACTGTCAGCTACACGGGGTAACAGCTCTCTCACTAACTTAGAAATTTCTGTGTGTGATAGCAGAGTGAGGCCCTTATTCTTATTAGACTGATAATAACATGCATTCATTCTTTATATTACAGTTACTTAACATACTCACAGAGCTATCTGAAAAACACGCTAACATGCCAGTTTCATATGCTCTACAGAAATAAGAACTTGTGGAAGCTCTATAATGCTTTGATTTCAGAGTGAAGGATGAGCAAAAATGTTACTTCTGTGCATCAGTTTTCTTTCAGGTACAATCTGACATAAAATGGCTGAAAACAGTGGCTGTTCTTCCTGTGTTTACCGCTGATAGAAATGAGTGACCGCTCACTTACCTCCTATCTTGATATATTCATTTTCTTTAAATCGCCATCAAAACCAGCAACAAAACACTACAGGCGCAAGGGAAAATTATAGGCACAGTAGGTAAGTTTTTAGGAAAGGTCCTCACTATCCAGTGTTTTTCTAAAAGTTTGTTATGGACAGCTGAGCTACATGTGGTGACTTATGGATTGGCAAACCTAACATATCTAGAATCCCAAGGCGATCCAGACCAGATGCTGGTAATATTAATTGGCTGTGGCCTCATTTGTTTTGAATCTAAAGTTTACTTATTGCTGATCTTTTGTACAAAAGCAGTTGTGCTTATTTTTCTAATTTTACTGAATTTTTTTAAGGTAACACTAGTTCATGGTACTGCTGCCCACTTAGATTCACTGTAAAAAGAAAAATAAGTATCCATAGGATTAATCTACAGGAAGACTAAGAATGAGGGTTTTTTCAAATAAATTTAATATTTAAAAATGCAAACCATTGTGTTACTTTTTTTCCCAAAATTTGTTTTTAGATATGTTAATGCATATTCTTAGATTCTTTCCAGTAATGAACATCCCACTAGTTTGTAATTTATTAAAATGTAGCAAACTGCATTCTGGAGTAATTCCCGAAGTGTCTATAGGCATTGAATATTTCTCTCCCTTCTCCTTCATTCACATCTTTGCATGTAAGACTTACAGGTAGGGGCACTCACACTGTTTTTGAAGTCCTGCGTATTCAATGAGGGATGGGGACTGTGAGCATGAAGAGAATGTAACAAAATATAGTTGAAGCCCTAAGTATGTCTTTGTATCTTGTAGACATTCCAAGTAGGGCTGCAGTTTGGAGATTGCATGCCAAGGCTGTCCAAGTTATGCTTTAGGACAGCCTATAGCCTAGTCTAGAGATTAAGTGCAGATGAGAGACTATTCTTAGTGCTGGAGAACTTGGCTCATGAGGAAAGACTATTGATGTCATCTTCCGCTACATAAAATCTACTCCAAAGTGTTGATCTCAGCCTTAATTTTCATTAAATATTTTTGTGGTTGGGTTGACCTCTCAATTTGATTTTGAGCCAGAGAGAAAGTTTGTGTATCCTGCAAAGATACATTCATTATCCCACCACTTCCTCTGCAATACTCCGGTGTCCCAAGAAATGGAGACCAGGTGGAGAATGTGACAGAGTTGGCTTCTTCCCTTATGTTTCTAATGAGGCTGTGGGTGAGTTCAGCAGGCTGACAGGGGAGTTTTGCAGTCCATCAGTAAAATGCTCTTGGAAGATGATTCTCTGAGATCTGTGACTGGAATAAGACAGGTTGTAACAGTCGCCAAGCACTTTCAGTACAGAGCTGGAAGGAACCTGTGCTGTGCACTGGAATCCCAACTGGGCTTCACGCTGTGAAAATGCAAAACAAAATGAAGGTTAAAACTGAAGTCAGCTGAAAGCAACTAGTGGATATGAAACATGAGTCAAATAGAGCAATGAGGACGTATATTATGAAAAGGAATTAGTGAAGCTTGACTTTGCTTGTGAGCAGATATTGTATAGTATTTGTAGATATTGTGTAATATACATTTTGTGTATTAAAGGGAACTTTTAATATCATCAAAACAGAAGTAAGAAGAAAAGGTTCTGTGTAACTGAATTTTATTTGGCATTTGATTTTCCTTTGCTGCTGCTCTCATCAACTTGCAAAGTGCTCTTAGTGCTAAGAGGAGGAAGCCCTAGGACATCGTCTGTGATTTCTTTTTTTATGTAGTTATTTTTGCTAAGATAGTATGGCATCACATAATCATAAAATAGTTTTTCAACAGTGCAGACATATGCAGAACCATGAGACTACCTTCTTCTTGTTGTTGTTATGAATACAAAAACAGATTAAAGTTTGTTCTGATCTTGTTCTTGGATTTTTCTGAAACTTCTTGTTCCTACCTGAGAAAGTTAAGACAATTTGCAAGGCTGTAAAAGTTACAATTTGCACAATAAAGTAGAAATAAAACACTAACTGATGCACATACGTCGGTTGCTTCTCATATACAGCTGTTTGTATGAGTTTGTGAATACAAGTAGACAGTTGTATGCCTCCGATTCTTGTTAAGTCTAGCTCTGAAGTCTAATTCAATGAATTTTAACAACAGTTATTGTGTATGTTTGCGTTACACATTATTTAAGCAACCTTTGTTGGACTAAGGTGGCCTGAAACTGTCAAAAAGCTTGCTTGGTTCAGCGAGCAAATGCTATCAAAGGGAAGTTTTATTCAATTAATTTGGCTCAGTTATAGTAAAATTAGCCAGGCACATTTAATACTTTCTAAGCCTTGGTTTCCCCGAAGCATTTCATTTGCAGACATTAGATTTCTTGTTCAAATTTCCCAGAGAACAGAGAAGGGTTTTCTTTCTTTGTTATTGTTGTGGGTTTGGTTGATTTTGTGGACTTTTTTTGAATGAAGCACATGTTTTTTTCCCTAAGTGGTGTATGAGGATACAGACAGAGAAAGAAAGAATTACAACAGTAATTCCATCTACAGCTGTAGGTGGTCCACAGGAGTAGACACCGCTGATTTGTCCTTGATTTGCAAAGGAATTGTTGTGAGTTTGCATTGCATGGTTGTTTAATAGCGTGTAATTTCTAATTAGAGTGACTTTTGTAATGCATGAGAAAGAAACCATAACAGAGAGGGCTATAGCTGTGGATTGGGGTATGTGCTCTACTGCCTTGGCACTACCGTGTTACCAACATGGAGAGGTATTCCTGTGAGATTGACCCCATTATCTGATGTTTGCATGACAGACCACGTTAAACTCTTTCTCTTGTAACAGAGTAGTGTTCCTTATTCAACATACCATTAATTCTTTTTTATCTCCTGCTGTGGTATGTACTACAGGCAATAGGGAAGATCAGAGTAATTTTCCTCTGACGTTTTTTTCATAGAATTATAGAATAGTTTGTGTTGGAAGGGACCTTAAAGATCATCCAATTCCAACCCCCTTGCCATGGGCAGGGACACCTTCCGCTGGATTAGGTTGCTCATAGCCTCATCCAACATAGTCTTGAACACCTCCAGGGATGAGGGATCCACAACTTCTCTAGGCAACCTGTGCCCATGCCTCATCACCCTCCTAGGAAAACATTTCTTCCTAAAATCTGATCAAACTCTCTCCTCTTTCAGCTGAAAACTATTATCCCTCATCCTATCACTGCACTCCCTGATAAAGAGCTTCCCCCTGAGCTTTCCTGGAGGCCCTTTTTAAGTACTGGAAGTCTGCTATAAGGTCACCCTGGAGCTTTCTCTTCTCTTCTCATCTCATCTCATCTCTTCTCTAGGCTGAACAATCCCAACTCTTCTCAGCCTGTCCTAGTATGGGAGGTGCTCCAGCCCTCTGATCATCTTGGTGGCCCCTCTCTGGACTTGCTGTAACAGATCCATGTCCTTCCTCTGCTGAAGACTTCAGAACTGAATGCAGGCCTCCAGGTGGGGTCTCACCAGAGCAGAGTAGAGGGGCAGAATCACCTCCCTCTATCACCTGTTTGCAATTTTGATGCAGCCCAGGATTTAGTTGGCAATATAGTGTGCAACATGGTTTTAATGCTGTTAGACTGAAATTATTGAAATGGGGGAGGGGGGGGGTTGTTCTTCCAGCTTCACCTCCATATACTCTTTTCCTGGCCTTTCTTAAAGTGTCAGGTGTGTTAATTCTAATGAAGCTGTCATAATGAGGCCAGCAGTCTCAAGGATTACTAACAATTTGTAGCTGGTCTGTGCTGCTACTTTCTTCTCTGCTCTTCCTGCTGTCCCCAGCATTTTCAGGGTTCTACTGCTGCCTTATATTTTTTTGCTGGCTGGGCAATGCTAGCAGTTTATTGTCTTTGAAGAAAACACATAATCTTCATCTGTCCTTACAAGCTGATGAAGGGGCGCACTGGATGCGGTGCAGAAGAGGCAGGTTGGTCTGCATTTATATGTAAGTAACATTTCACGTTTGCCACCATCAGAGTTGGGGATTGACTACGTGCCTTGAATCTGTAAGTTTTTACAAGAACTCTTGAGCTGAATATAGGTTGGTTTTATTACTTGCTTTTGTAGTGTGGATAGCAAGACCATTCCTGTTAACATCCAGTTCACCCATAGCTCCTGTGGTGGTGGTGCATTCCTGAACAATTTGTGGTAGTAAGTTCCCTTGCTGCTACATACAATGTAAAATAATTCCAGCAAAACCAGAGATTTTTTTGAAAGCAGTTTCCTTCCCTGCATGAACTTCCAAAGTGAAACACTCTTAATAAAGGGTTAAATAACCCCAACAACCAAACATTCCTCTGTTTAAGGTGAGTCTATGTATTTGTGTGTTACTTCCTTTTCTACTATTTATTTTATTTGCTCATATGCTATTTGTATTAGGTCAGTGTTTACCAAAAGCTGGTAAGCCGTTTAAACCAAATCAGCCGGGCAATGCTATTTGCAAGAGGGAGATGAACAGTTTCTGTCCTCTCTATGGAACACTATCAGGGTTCATGCTGACTTTATAACTATAGGGCTTAAATATAGGAGTTTGTTTTGAAAATGTCCAATGCTGAAACTTCAAGTTTATGCTTTTAATGCATATGCAATGACGAAATGCAGAAATATTACACTGTTATCTATGATGAGATCCTAGAATTTGCACCCAGTGCTCTTTAGCAACTCTTGTAATAAGAAAACCAAGAGTACCACCGTTTTCAATAATGAAAAAATACCTCTTTCAAAATGTAATTCTCATAATCTGCTGAATATACTGTACAAATGACATTTTGTAGGGAATTTCACATACATGCAGAGGAGTACCTACGTTTCCTGTTCCCATTAGTTTGCCCTGTAAAACACATTATCTCTTGCAGTTTCTCTGCTGATTTCTCTTTCACATTTCTTAGTCATTATGCACCCAGAAGTTGCCCTTGTTGTTGTTGTTTGTCGTCTAATGTAAAAGGCTGGAAAAAGGGTTTGTGGAAAGCTGTAGTGCACTTACATAAAATTAATGCATTCTTTGTGCTACTCGAAGAAACATGCACTCAATATGTAACAACTCCTGATTTTTCTTTTAATGCTCGGTGTAGTACAACTTCATTTATTCTTATTGGCATCTAAGGTCTGTGCACATAATTGATCATTTGCATCCTACATTTTAAGGGCTTGTGAAATGTTGCTGGTAGTTTTGATTTTGTCTCTCTGGTTCAGTTAGAACAGTGTCACTCAGCACAGCTAGGCTGGAAGTTGTAGGCAGTGCCACTGCTCTGCTGGAAACCACCATACGCCCCTTTCAGTCAATAGTAATTTCCCTTTAGATTTAGTGCCAGTTAAGTAAGGGCCCTTGATGAGAATGGTACGGGTGGCTGAGGTGCTGAGGGGCATGGTTTAGTGTTTGATAGGAATGGTTGGACTCGATGATCTGGTGGGTCTCTTCCAACCTGGTTATTCTCTGATTCTGTGATCAACTTCAGGTGTATCCACCTCAAAATCTTGTATGGGAAACCTCCTGTTACAGTTTCTAATTGACTTCTTTTGCAAATCACACCTGCATAAATGAAGAGTAGCATTAGTCATCTGAGCAGCATGTTGCTTGTGAGAGGCAGCCTGTGTGACTTGGACCATTGATATTATGAAGCTTATTTTTTTCTTTAACAATATTTTTGTGCAGGGATTAAATAATTCCTGAAGCTGAATATAACATGGATTTATTTTTTATTTCAGACTACAAAATTCACAAGTTTTTGCTTACATGATATGCTGTATAGAATAAAAACCTACATTGTTTCTCAAAAATACAGTAGATCTAGGGATTTTTCAACTTTCATTATTGTTTCAATATGATTAAAAAGTAAGGAAACTTTGCCAGAAGCACAGGCTTTATAGCAAAAGGTGTCATATGTTCAATGAGCTAGGCAATTAATTGCGCTTTGGCTGTGGGTTCGTGTGATCCATAAAAGATGTTCTGTTTCCTCATTATTTTTCATTTCCCTTTGCTACCTCAGTGATGGCATATGTAGATAGAAAATACTGCTTCAGTAAAGTTTGGGCTTAGTTATTTCAGATCCCAAACATCTAAAAGTCATGCTGGGGGTTTTGTGCATGTGTAGTGATGAAAAGGCTTCCAGTTTCTTCATAAATGATTATAATGGTGAAAGAAAAGAACTACGGCACAGAAGTATGCCATCCACATTTCTTGATAATAGTTTCTTGTTGAATTGTAATAAAGTAGGAGTCCATTAACCGTGAACAATTTCTGATTCGTAACAGCAGTAATTGTGTTCGTGCTGCTTGTCAGTACGTGTCCTCACATATGATACAAACCTACATCACTGCCATCTGAAGAGTTCTTCCATTTTTGCTGATGTCCTCATTTTGTTGGAGACATCATTTATTGGGGCAGCATGTCAGGCACAGTGAAACTTTCACTATAAAACCTGAAACTGGATAAAACAAACCTGAAGATTGGATCAAGTTCACAAGAACATTTGCTGAGGTTTGTAAGTCTGGGTTGAATTTGTAGCCAATCTGTGCTCACTTATTGTGCGCTGAAAGAACCACAAGAAATGTATTGGCTTCATATGTTTTCAGCCTTCAGTCATTTCACACTGGTGGTGACTTCAGTAAAAGCTTGACATATCTTACTCATATTCCAGTGAAAGTGAACTGAGGCCCATGTAAAGTGATATAAATACTCAGGTGTGGTGTTTTGACAGAATTTCCAGGTAGGAAGGAAACGGAAAGCAAAAGATTTTGTGCCCCTAGAAGCAAAAAGAGCAAAGACAGGCATAAACAGGACCTCCTATCACACTTGAGAAGCTCCCACTTGGTCATTATTGGGCTGCAGTACAAGTGTCAGGATTGGACCATGTGTTCTATGGTGGGGTTTCAGTTAACAGGCAGGAGAGGAGAGGGAAAGGCTGATGAGGAAAAGGTAAGGATAGCATCTCCTTGCAGATATAAACATGGGAGTTTTGTGGAGGATTTCCTCTAGTCAGGGGAAAAGTAGAGGGAAATTTTAATCATAAGATATGAGTATGTGGGGAGAAAAAACGACTGGATCAGCTGAGTTAATATATGACTGAAGCAGAAAGAAAGGAGAATTCAAGGGAGGGGTTATACAAACTAACTCCAGGAAGAGTCCTTCAGTGTGGTGCATGAGGGGCAGTATCTCATTTTGGTAGTCAGACAAAGGAGTCATTAAATCCCTGATGGAAGTAGTATCTCTGGATCACAATGAGTCGATGTAAAAGGAAAAATGTTTCTGTTTTAAATCATATCTAGCAAATACAATCTTCTCGCTGCTGGGCATCACTTAAAAACTTTATTTCCTTGTCCTCAGAAGATATTTATTGATACTGGTGCTTGCAGCTCTCCCTTGTGAGCGCTGTGCCCTGGGAGAAGTCGCGTGAATGCGTGTTTGAATATCTAGGTTGTAGTTTTCATTTTTTTGAGGTAACAGCACTAACAAATAGTTCCCTCTTTATTTCTCTGTCAGTAGTGCTGAAATCAAATTAGGTAGCACTTGAAGCTGATGAACTTTGGGTTTAGTTCCAAAGTGTGTAGAAATGTATTTGGCAAAAGAAAAGTCAGTAATTAATAAAAAGTGATCTCCCCAAACATATGTAAGAGGCCTGGTTTCTGGGAACCCACCATACTTTGTGCCAGTCAGAGTTGTGGAACCTGCTGGCCATTTTTAACTAAGTTTAACAGTAGGGTCGAGGTCTTCAAAGTTAAGCAAATTAATCTAATCTTCATCTAATTAATTGTTGGCTGGGAAGAAAGACCCAAATGAATGCTCTAGGTACTGAGGGAAAGGACTCGGCTGCTAAATGCTTTCTGGCAGGGCAGCTCTGGAGTTGCCTTGGCACATAACAGTTCAGAGAAAGCAGGTTTCCATTATTTTTGCTGGTCATAGGCAATTTGTTTCCTGTCCATATCATCTGTTGGGAAACTCTCTGTGGCCTTCTGTTTGGCACTCGAACATTTCTCGCAGTACTTTCCAGAACTACTGGTCCTTGGGGAATTCACTAAGCATCTATGAGAAATTAAGTGCCTTGCTATAATGCTGGCTTTGGATCAGTGGGAGCCGTAAGTAACAGCATACGGTAGAAACAGTTCTAGGAGGAACTTATAATAAGAATAACCATCCACACAGCCAAGAAACTTCCCAAATTAAATCTTCCAGTTATGTCTCTTTGGCATCTGTCTTCCTGAAGATGCTGTGGGCTGCGGATGAAGGCAGATAGAGCCTGTGGAGCTGAAACTGGGACTGGGGATCCCACAGCAGCCATGAGAGAAAAGTATCAAAACAGACAAATGCTGTTGGTCTTGAACAGTGGGTCTTCAGATGGCTCTTTGTGCTTATTTCATTTGTGGCCAAAAGTTTTCTGCTAAGTTTCACCAGCCATTCCACAGTGTCTGAACTATAACCACTGTTTTCAAGTGACACGTGTTGAAGACTAGGCTAGATAATTACATTAACCTTTACTTTTGGGTATCAAGCTTAAAAAACTGTACATACAGAAAGACCACATACTAACGAATTTTACATAAGAGTGACAGTCCACAGAAAGTAGCATTTTCATAATCATGTGTGTGATACAGCTTTGAGGAGAACAAAACTGGGTAGTTCCTGAGGAGCAATTCAGCCAAGTGGCTCAGAGCTCTGAGAACTGGCCACCATTATCCTTGTAGCTCTTGCTGCCTGCCACATGTTTGTATTCCCCTCTTTTCCCCTCCTGATATTCCATGGAAAAGGAGAATGCCATTCAGACTGTGGCTCTGTGATGGTTTTTTTCCTGTGAATAACTTTAGAGCATTTCTGGTTCTCAGTGCGTTGAAACAACAGGAATAGAGCTGATGACTTAGATTGGATTTGGTGAGATGCCGTGTGATTTAAAGTGTCATGTAGATTAAGAGGTGGTCACAGGATATCAAAAGACTCATTGTGAGGAGGAGCATAGGATCTTGCCAGATAGGAAAGAAGAGTGGAAGGAGTAGGGTCTACAAGGAGGTCATATTCGCTCTTTACCCTTGTTCATGCATTGTACCTTTGAGACTGAGAATATGTGTTTTTCAAACACTGCTAGATGAGCTGCAGAGGAAGGGAGGTTTTTTGTGTTGTAACCCCTTCTGTTGTACCTCTTCCATTGAAGACTGTTTCAATCACTGCTACTAAAGAGAAAATTGCTGACAGTAGCCAAGTGATTACAAACGTACACTTTAAAATCTTCTGTTTATCACATGTGGAGATGAAATGGGAAATGTTTTCTATGGAAATTAGAGTACTAGTATTATAAACATTCCCAGTAACATGTAAAATACCTAAATGTATTTTCCCTCAACTGCTGTCTCTGTTAACATAGCACAAGTTAAACTGCTCTTTCCTTGCATCATTTGATTTTGGGGAAAGCCATTAGCAAAGGTATGAAGCTGTGAGTCAAGATGTACAGGTTCTGTCCCTCGACCCATCAATTACGATCTGGGACAAGTCATTTTTCTGTCCCTGTGTCACTTCCTAATCTGGCTGACTGTTGACAGATCCCTCCATGTCTGTGGTAAAAAGTACTTTATATCAGACAGGTGGTGTTGTCAACTGCATCTCTCTAGCTGGTGTCTGTTCCTGCAGCATATTGAGAATTACAGTTAATAAGCTAATCAAATAGAGTTATGTTAATTTAATTTCAGTGAAACAGATGTTGCTTTAAATTCCATAATACGTAACAGAGATTACTTTTTCAAGACTGGACAAGATGGGCAATTTAATGTGAATTAAATGCAGAAATTTCCACTAAGATAATTGGTGACTTTACTGTGATATATAAAGGTTTAGTTCGTTTTTTAGCTCTCAGTCGTTCATTTTCCTACACATTTCTTCTGCTTTGGGAGTCTGATTTAAACAAGAAACAAAACTATCAAGGTGTTCTGTCAAGGGCTGCTTTCTAGTAAAAGCCTGCATAGCAGAACGCAGTACTGGCAGCTGTGTGAAAATGTATACACTGGGAGACTTATTTCAAATTTCACATACTTTGTGCTTGGTGTTCATGTAATAGCTTAGTTATGTTGGCTCCCAGAACTTGCCCTTTATCACAAAATGGGCATTTTTAGACTTGAATGTGTGGTATGAATACAATACAACTAAAATTAGCCTATGTGGGGCTGTGATTAGCCTTCAAAAGTTATATACTATGAAAATATTTTAAACGGTTTGTAGTCTGTTCTCATCTTTTAATTTCTTTTTATTTTAAATAGCAATAGATAAAAAGCCGACACCTCAAAACGTGACTGTCCACACTTAATATATTGTCCTTACTTCTGTGGAATTAGTTAGCTTGAAATCCTACTGACAGGAGAATATTTCAGTCCAGATGGCCTCAGTTTTGTGTAATTTACCTTTTAATGTATGGCTTGCCAGCTGGGACAGCTATGCTTTGGGTGAAATTTGCATAGCCATCAGATATTTGTTACATGCCTGGAAAGAAAAGTGGGAGCAAGTTCTGGCTCATGCTAATACTTTGCTATCACCACATGCTACCACTAAAGCAGCAAAAAAGAATTACTCTTTTCATTTATCCTCAGTAGTTATTATGAATCTCTGCCTTATAAAGATTAGATATTTTTCCACGAGTTCTTTAGTAGTCATGAAGTAGGCAGTGCTTTAATCGTGAAATTGTTTCACCTTGTTAAAATACTACCACTCTTGTTCAACAAATTAAGTTATAAAATACTGAATATGTGCACCAGGCATTTCCAGACTTCAAATAAATTTTCAGACAAAACAAACTAAAACATTATGAGAATTCACTTTTTAATGCTTGTTTTTATTCTAGTTCTATTTTTGTTACAGTAGTTTTAAAAGATTAGACATTATTGGTTCTAAAATAGTGCCACACTATTCTTGTAAATGACCCAATAACAACAATAATTAATATCCCCACATTTGCATTTTAAGCCACTCTATTTCCCTAGTCATCTATTACTTGGATGTAAAAATTCATTTCTAGTCAAAACTTGGCACAAAATACCTGAATTCCATATTTTTTACCAGATGTAAAAATAAAAGTGAATGGATTAATCTTTTTTTTCCCAATTAAAAGGTTCAATAAAGTATGAGTTAAATTTTGTCCTTGTTTTGATAAATTGTTTTCATTTTTAAAAGTTCAGAATATCTCAGATTTTTAAAAAAGAAAAAAAAATGAAGAGGGGGGTGGAGAGGAAAGGGGGGGAACTGCCTCATGACTGTTAATAACGTGAAACCTGCTGCCTTCCAGAATACTGAACAGCCTCGACTTCGTGGGGATTTCAGAGGAACACTCACTTTGTACAGCAGAGTCATGTAAGAAAACAGTTGCCATCTCCATTTGGCCACCATACAGATGAGTCTGGCCACCATTTAGATTGTTGCAGGCTGTGGTAGGGTGCTGATAACATCTGTCTCAAAACAATTCTGAATGGTTAATTCAAACCAAAGGGCCGTGTCAGAGGCGTAGTTGCTTCAGAGTAATGTGTGTCCTTGTGTTCCCTGAGGAAGATTATAAATGTTTTCCGCTTGCATCCATGTCTTATGAAGTCCCCGGTTTGCCCAAACCAAAACTTATTACAAAAGCCTGCAGCTTCCTATTGAACTCCGCAAGCACAGGGTGAAATTCCTGGATGTTGAGAGAGACACATTGAACGACAGATTTAAAATTATACTTGATGAGATGCGAGCTTTATTCTGGTTTTCCTGTTCTAATTTTAGTTTTTATTGGGAGAAGAACTTGAGAAATTTGAGAATATTGAGAAAATGGGGAAAGCATCTCCTGCTTTAGGTTAGTGGCCACACAAAGCCCACCAGTGTGCTGGCCCAGTGACACTGGGAGTGGGTGGGTGGCTGTTTCATACAGAGATGGGGGTGGCTTTCCTGCTGATTTGGTGAAAGTCTGATGCAATAGTACTGGTTTTATACCAATGAATCATCCCTATTTAGTTAGAAAAACTTTTTCTTCAAGCCTGACTTCAGTTAATGCAAACATTCCATCTGCGTCTCCCATCGGGGAGTTGCACGGTTGTGGCAGATTTCTGTCCAGAAGTGCTAGCTTGGCCAGGGCGTAGGTGTGAAAGTTTCATGTTACTCCAGTGCACTATTTTGTCTTCAATTAATTTGTCTTCCACCACCTGAGGAGACTAGGACAAACAGTGGCATGGAATGACCAGGCCAGGTTTGAAGCCTGCTGTCAATCGCTGTTCTTGTTATCAGCATGGATTTTTTTCTAGCACTTGGGCTGTGTTCCAGATTGAATTGGGCCTTCAAGTTGATCTTTGAAAGTGATATTTTTTGAAAGCCGTAAATGCGTGGATGTAACCTCATGCATCTGCAGCAGAAGGAGAAGGGGACAGCATCAGCCGGTACTGCTGGAAGCACATTCTCTCCATGAAGTGCAAGGTGCTCTTCTGTATAGGCTCCCACTACTTGCCTTGGCAGAGACCAAGATGCTTGCCCTTGATGACTGGTCCACTTCATGCCTTGGATGAAAGAGGACACAGGTCTACTCAGGCTGTATTACATTGACACAGTCTTGACCAGCGTGAAATACTCATTAATTTAAGTGGATGAGGAGTTAGGCTGATACTGTGCCTGAAGAAGGAGGAGGGAAATAGAGAAACCAACCCACCCTTGCCCTAAATACGTAAATATTGGCATACAGGAATAGACATTTAAAATTTATCACAGAAGTGAGAGTACTGTGCAAGGCGGTGCCCCGTCAGAATGACAAAAGAACAGGCATGTTTTGTAACTTGAAACTCGGGATTCCTTCCCATTTCTGTCTCTAGTGGTTAGAGTTCTTCACTCTTGCTCCATTACAAGTCCACGGGGACTTTTAAAACTACTTATTCAGACTTTACTGTTTTGGATGTACAAGAGTTAGTTGCATTAAGCTGTAGCTTGGAAAAAAACTGAAACCATTTTTATAGCATTTTTAAAATAACTTTATTAAAGGATAGCGTAAAAGATCACAGTTTCTCTATTTTTACAGCTCTGCTTTGAAAAGATAATAAAGCTACTACACAGGACATGTATTAGGCTGGTGATTAATGTGTCTGTGTGTTACAACTCCGAATAGTCTGAAACTTTCTTTATATTGGAATGAATGAAAATGTCACATAATGAAACCGCAGAGGAGGAGTACAGTGCTAAGAAAATAATGTACACTAGTCTCTCACTAGGTAGCATTTTACATCTAGCAGAGTGAGTTAATGGGGCTTTTTTTGCCTTCCATATGGGGATCTTAAAGTACTTAACATCAAAGAGGAGCTCTGTTTTGATAGAGTAATTGATAGAGCCTGGGTAATCAGATTACGCAGACCTTAGCAGGAAGCCAGGGCTTTTGACATATTGAAGAATATGGTATAAGTTTTAATAGTAGTAGTTCTTCTAGGACTATTCTTTAATTGCAGATCTGTATTTCAGGCACTTCAGTTTTAATAGCTTGGTTCTAAGGTGAGATTTAGAATCTTAAATGATGTTGCTCTTGGGAGGGAGATGCTAAGACCCTCTATTTTTCCTCTGGGGAAGGAGGAATATCTGTCCTCTTCTAGACATTGAGTAATTTGGGTTGGAAAGAGTCCCAGTAGGTTTTGTATTCCAGCTGCTGATCATGAGTAAGGTTAACCTCAGAAAGCTAGATGAGGGTGGTCAGGTTCTTGTCTCTTTGGGTAGCCTTTTCTAGTGTCAAAATTCTCTTGTGATATCCTTTTTCTTTATATAAAATGGAAAATTTCTGTGCTAAAACTTCTGTCCATTGACTTTTTCCCTTTTGGTATGTACACGCTTCTAAGCAGAACTTGGTTCAACCTTCCAGCTAGGCAAAGCCAGCTCACTCAGCTTCTTTACATCCTACATGGTCCAGCCTCAACTATCTTAATGCTTCCCTACTGAACTGACTTTGATTTATCACTTTTCCTCTTTGCTGGGGTTACAGAAGTAGATATAACTTTTACAGAGTTGTCCTCACACGTGCTGTGTAGTGAGGAGTAAGGGCTTCACTCAGCCTGCTGGCTGCCGTCATACTAAATGCAATGCAAGCCGTCACTTGACTTTCATTGCTGCCACGACGCACTGCTGGCTCATTTTCTGCTCCTTACCACCAGAATTGCCAGGTGCTTTTCTGAAGAGCTGCTGTTCACCTAGTTAGTCCAGAGTTTGTACCTCAGCATTGGATTATTCGGGCCCAGATGGAGGACTTGGCAGTGTTTTTTACCACCCAAGAAACCTCCCGGGAGCAGTAGGAGGGGGAGTCTCTTTTAGAAGAAAGCGCACCCTCTAACGGAAACTGAGGTTGGGGTTGTTTCAGGAGTGCTTGATACATATTTATTCGAAGTACCCAAGCTCTGGCAGTGCTGCAGAGGGACTCCACCAGCTGTGGCTTTTCCATATCTCCAGGGAAATGCTGCAGATGCCAGAACACAGCGAAAGGAAAGCTGTGGCTTTATAAGCGGTCAGCAGGAGAAATTCAATGCCCTCCTGTCTTTCTCAAGATAGTGTCCTGTGCTTAGCAGCCATAAAGACTGTGTGTGAGAGCTGGAGGTTGTCGATGCTCTTTGAAAGGAGGAGAATGTTTTCACTTGCAGAGAAGGTGCTTCTCTTCCATCAGCAAATCTTTGCTAGGAGGTAGCACTTCATAGGACCTTACTAGCTGCAATGATCCTGTAGTAGCAGTGCTTTACTTCAAACGAAATAGAAGAGGGAGCTCAGGTATAGATGATGAGTTGTCTGTCATATGTGGTTAGTCACCAAATATTCAGTTGCCAACTAACCTAAGTTTGCATGAGGAATTTTTCTTCAGGTAGCGTGCCTTTCAGAGCTGGCTCCAAGTACAACTTGGATAACCTTGCCAGCTCATGTCTTTGGGTAAATTTATCTCCATTACAGACAGCCACTAAATATTTTAATAAATATATCACTAATAGTTTAAAAAAACACAAAGCATTAAGGGCCATATGTTTTCCCAGGCATGTGAACTTAACAAATGGAACATTTTGCTATAAAATCTTTTTTTTATGTAGCCACTCCATCCCTTGGCAGAAGCCTGATTCTGTACAACAGATCCACGGGCTACAGACGAGGGTGTGTGGTCTTACAGCAGCATGGGAGGAGTGGGTCAAAGGCAAACTTTTATATATGTGCTGTGCTACTGAGGGGAAAGGAAACAGTAAACCAGAAGGGATTGCCTTCCTTCAGTACGAGCTCTCTTGGTTTCCCCTTCTGCAGCTGAGGAATCCTCCCTTCTCTGCTTCTCATGTAGGAGCACAGATGCAGTATTAGAGAGCCAGTGGAGCTGTGCTAATAGGGTTGAAGTCTAAATAAGAACCTGTCCTGCAGAGCTGACACTGTAGATTTCGTTGCCTGAGATGCATTATGTGGAATACAAACCATACAATATATTGTATATGAAAAATAAATCGAGCAGTGAGGGGAACAGCGTGGTATTTTCTGGACAGATCTGCAGTTCTGGATGCCAAACATCATTACAGTAATCTCATGTTTAAGGAGTACAAATTGAAACCTGATTTGAGCGTAGCCTGACAGTAGAAGTATTTTAATTGATGCAGCTACAGTTTGATGCAAAAAATTCTGCTCTTTGCAGTGTGTGGATGTGAATAAAAAGCATTTTCATTACTCCTTTTGAATGTGTGTAGGCACAAGAGAAAAGGGAGTGGTGTCGTGTGTTTAGTCTGATCCTTGATATACTTTCATCAAGAGTGTGAAAGATGCCTAGTTACATGATTTTCTTATTTCTTTCATACTGAATTGTTTTATCCTTTTTAATATTCCTAGATCAGTTATACTGGTGTATTCAAAGTTCTCTAGTATTGCTGCAGTAGCTAGTTCAGCATCCAAAGAACAAAGAGAAATTTGGATTTTAAGTCAGAAGGCAAAATGAATCTCCCAGCCTGTATTTAGCTTCATCAGTTTCAAGTGCGATGGTTGGGCTTGCATTCCTTTAAAGCTATGGAAAACAGCTAATAATTCAGCGAAGGAGGCAATCGGACAACCATTGCAGGGCAATTAAGAATATTTTCTTTACAGGGAAACAAAGTATACTTTTAAAGGATGATTGCTGAAGGTTAAGTGCAGCCTGAAAGAGAATCGGACTATGTAGAACTTGAGAAACACTTGATTTCAATTTTTGCTGTACTAATTTGACATACAATTGGCACAAAGATCAGGTCGTCACATTGAACTTGCTTATGAAAGAAGACATAATGCTGTGCTGAAATATCTTCTTTCAAAGCTTTTTATACTTTTTTTTCAAAGTTTTTAGAGTTACTTCATTCCGTTTGCAGCTGGGATTGCAATCTCCTTGCTTCATTTGAGAGAACCATCATGTCTGAACCTATTATTCCTCTCTGCTGTGGGACCGTATCAGAGCATATGTTAACAGAAGTCTGTTATGCAACCATACAAATCTGCTCCGTCTTCTGGATTTATAAACTGACACAATCTTCACAAGTTTTTATATATATAGTGAGATAGACTAGTTTCTTGGATTTTTAAATCATTTAACTGAGCGAGGAAATTAAGCTAGAAAATAGTGTGCAAGACTGGGCAGTATTTTAGTTTTGCCTTATGAATATGAGTGCCAGTTGTCAGTCTGTTACAGTCTTTAATCCCGTGTTTGCTGGTATTCTAAGTGCTTTGTAGGCTGGGAATTGAATGATGAAAGAACAAACCAGACAGAGATCACATTAATGAGAACTACCTTGGACACAATGATCATCACAAATATATCTGTGGACCAGACTGTAGCTAATGGCTTTTTTTGTATGTTTTTCTTAAACCCACATCTTAGTTGAAGTATTCGGTGTCCACCTTTTGGCTATCTTTTTTTCTCATGTGCTTCACAGGATTCCTATCTGCCCTATAGCTTTCTTTTCCTCTTGCTTGGTTCCGTTTATGGTAAGAAGATACATCATAGTTTCATCTGTATCATCCCTTGGAAATCAGTCCAAAGGATGACTCAAATCTTTAACTTTCTTCAGGAAAATAGGAATTTTATCCGCTTCAGAGTAGCAAATGCATATTGGGAATTGATTGAACTGAAACATTTTTTTTCCTCTTCTTGTTTTTCTCTTCTCCATGGTGCACACACCTCTTTTGCAGGAGCTGATGACATGAGAGTGCCGGTTGTTGGAATCACATAAGAACATCTTTCCAAAATGCAACACATCATCATGGTTTAGTTCTTTCTCATACTGTTTAAACAGCCATATCCTTGGTAACAAGACTGTAGGAGTTGTAGCTCAGTGTGCACTTGCCAAATATCTCATTGTATGCAATTGAGAAAATCCCAAGTAATTTTTGTCACTAAGTTATGCTTTCAGAAATATACTGTGTTACAAAGCAAATATGCTTAGATGACAGGGTTTTGACTGATACTGTCCCGCAAAGCCTTATGCTTTTATCAACTGCAGCCAGCCAGAAGGTAGCTGGAATGGATTGACTGCCATGAAAATCAGAGCAGACTTTTCTAATTTTAAATCTCTACTGCAACACCTGGGTGTGTGTTGTAAACTTCTTGGATGATATTCTGGTGTAGAGGTCCCCAGAAAGCTCTGAGAGAGCAGGAAGGCTGAGCTGTACTGAATAATTATCAATTTGTTCCGCTTTCTAACTTATTTGTTAGCCTTACATGCATGTGATGTTTTAGCGGAGTCACTGTAAGGTGTTTTGCAGGATGGTTCTGAAGACTTAGCTGTTTATCTACAAAATACTTGTATGCATGGGCAGAAGCATTTTGCAATATCCCGGTCCTCTTAGATATTGGTCGGTAAAATGGTTATTTGGTTTTCATGCTTTTGTTACGTACTTCCCCGTGTTCTTTTTGTCTGCCTCAAAAGTTACCAAGGCTGGATGTTCTGGAGTCTGAATCCAGTTCTCACATGAAAGGTTTCAGTTCTGATTAAGGTTTACAGTATGGCGAGGCAATGGGAGGGAATTCTATGTGGTTTCCATCTGATTAAGGATCTTCTGTGGAGAGTATTTCAGTTTTGTAAGTTCTTGGAGCAGATCATTCTTCCCTAACACTTGTGGTTTTCATATATATATGTTAAAAATTCATATCAATTGTTTCGTGAGTCTTTTTAAAAAATATTGATGGGCATCACACTGAAGAGGAAAAACGAAGGATGGAATCTGTCTCCTTCTGTGGGTCAAAATTAGTCTGCTGTCTCCTTCTGATGGGAAATTAACACCTAACTCTACCCACTCAGGTGACTTGTAGGGTCTGTTAGCAGGGGAAGTCAATAAAATGCATCACAATTAACAATGTCTTGTTGATCTCCCACAGACTGGAACTGTAGTGGATAATTGTCTAGTGGTGGGAGTTCTGCCATGACTAGCTTTATCATTTTGTCAGTTTGTTAATAAAAGGTCAGCAAGGGTACAGAGCATCTGAGATTTACATATGGCAGATAGCAGGCTCCCCAGAACGCTTTCTTCAGAGAGGGGCCTGGGCATTTGTTGCAGTTGACACCCATGCTGTGATTCCAGAATTGACAAGAAATGCTATTACTAAGCGGATCTGCCAAGATAATTAGGATTCAGGGTTGCATTTTTAATCTGGCTTGAGTCAGATAATTTATCACAGCAGTAGCAAGCTGTCAGGGTCATACAATAAATACTGATTATGGAAGAATAAAGATTAAGTATGGTCTTGCAGAAAAATTAAGCCAAGTAGTACTTAAGAAACATTTTATTTCAATATTTACCGTGTTAATCTCATGTAATATTGGCAAGGAGATCATGTCTCAAAATGAACTTGTTTATGAAAGAAGATAATGGTGTGCTGGAGTCTCTGTACTCAGTATCTGTTTAAATTTTAGATTTTATTCCTAATTGATTGCAAAGAAATATTAATTTTGAAAGGCTGATTTAGCATGACTGTTCCATTCCTATCACCACCATAATAATTTGACACATTAAAGAGAAATACTGTGTCCTGAAGGCAGACCTAATTTGTTAGCATTAGTGAGATATGAACTTTTAATTTAACACAGCTCTTGTTTTTGGTTCACACATGGACAGTTTATGGCACTTTCATTTAATTAAAGAAAGCCATTTATTAAAATACGCAACTTTGGAAAATGTTTTTGAAAGCCATTTACTAACCTGCATGTTAAAGATTCAGAACTTCCATATTCACCTATGGCTTTGTAAGGATACAAAATCAAAATGGAATGTAGCATTTATGAACACAGTATGTTTTCCTGAAAAAGCCTAGTGCAGAGATGAATAATTAATAGGTGTATGTTGTATTCAAAAAAGAAATTTCAAGAGGTGCTGAAGCATGGTAGCTGCTTGAGGATGTTTTCCCAGTTAAGCATCTCATACCTCTCAGCAAATGTTAAATTACTATTTGTATCTAAGAACTCTTCAAATAAGTAGTTTGTTGTTACTGAAATGTCTACAACTGAATGCTCTCAGCTCTGCTCACCTGAAAAAAAATGTTCTGAGATTAGCAGCCTTGCATTATAGAGTCCTTTTTGATTTGCTTTGTGACACTGAATATTTCGTGGAGAGTGTTTGGTGCTTCTGCTTTTCTGTTGGCAGCATTTGTCGTTAACTATTTTGATTCTGGAAGGAGAGTTCATGGTCCTTTTTGAGAATGATAGGACTCAAGTAATCATTTGATTAAGGAGAGCACTGATTACTGTGAAATTGTCTCAGGTAAAATTCAGAGAATGAAGCATGGATGAATGATAATTTTAGAAGTAATGTTACCAAATCTTGGAAATAAATACATTTTACGCGTAACCATAGGAAAGATGAAATATTTTGATAAATTATTTCAGTTCCAGAAACTAAGTAGATAATTTTCAATTATTAAAAATCTTTAATAACATTTGAGCACAGATTATCTTCTAAATGGGTATGTCTGCCTTTGTCTTAGGAGAGAGCAAGGGAAGTATTTATGTTACTGTGTGGGAACACACCATTTGGATCAAGAATTGCAAAATACTTCTATATTTACTCTGAGGCAAAGGTGGAAAATTATCAGTTTTGATAGATGCATCCAAAGCGTGGATAGATAGATGCATCCAAATCTTGGTTGTGGAATTAAAGCACTTACATTTCTTTTGTCATGCAGTTCTCTCTTTAGATCTTAATCATTTGAGTGAACGATTTAACCCTCTTCTGTTAAAGACACATTCCAATAAATAAAGATTATTTTCTAGGTAATGAAGTCACCTGCTACCCACTTGAGTAGCAGGGAGCAGAAGCGTGTATCACTAGAGCATTCATCCTTCTACTTGTGGAAAGAAACACAGTGTGAGACACTTAATGCTATGGCCACAGGATATTAAAGCTAAAATTAAGGCCAAGAGGGAGAGCAGAGCACAGTGTTGACTGCACCATGTAAATAGATTGTTATTATTGCTGTGGGTAATGAGCGCTGAGGACCCCTAATGTAAGACACAGCTTTTATGAACCCAACAGTCTGCCCTGCCCAAGGCTAGGGTAGTTTGCAAATGAACATTGTTAATGTATTGTTAATTTTGTGTTAATAACATAAACAAATTCTGGGAAGGTGTGACTTTAAATTCTGCACAGTGAAAGAGCTGTGTTTGCAGGCAGGTTGGGAATCACATCTGCTCAGAGGGCATTATTTAGGAATTTGGTTTCAAATAGTTCCTTTCATAGTCCAAGTACAAGGGACAGTGGCTGGAGTTGTGCCTGGAATAAAATAGGAAAAAAAAAAAAAAAGGGAGGCCACTGCCTGAAAGCTTGGCAGCTCTGCACCCTGCAGAACCTCCAGGCTGCTGTCTCCCAGGTACATATATGTCAGGTAGGGATAACAGGGAGCATGAGGAGAGGGGTGCCGGGTGCCTGAGCAACGAAGAATGTTTATTAGGTGGAGCTTGCTTGGAGCTTATGTCTCTTGGGCATCTCTTTAAGGAGCCCTCTCTCCTCGTCCGCAGAGCTCCTAGAGTTGTCATCTGCTCCCAGTAGCCCATAACTCCCGCGGCAGTGCATTAGGTACAGCTGCCTCAGCACCGATGCGGACAAATGCCCTCAAAGACATTGTCTTCTGCATGCAGCCATCTTCTGTGCAAGAGCTGTTTCTGACGACACGAGATTTGGCAGCTCACAAGCTGAGCAATGTGCATAACCTCTCCTGTAAAAATATGAGCAGAAGATGTGATATCAAACTTCCTTTTAATTAGATTTCTCTATTAATAATGCAACTCTTACACTAGCAGAAGTCTCTGAAACTAGTTACGTCATTTATATACATGTTTGTCAGAAAGGTTGCTTGGTTCATTCTGTTAAATTACCGATAAGGAAATAAAAAGGTCAGAGAAAGAGACAACATTTGTCTTCTTTCCTGGTCTTGCACTGAATAATTGACGGAGTCTTAATCTTACTTGATACCATATATTATGATAAATTAATTCCTTATAAAATAATAGGAAAATAAAATAAGAGGCTACTCAGTCATGCTTCTATTCCTCACTAGGGATAGACTTTAATCATATTGCATTTAATCATAATCATATTCAATCATCCCATAGTAGAGCGATTGATGCAAGTATACAAGTCATAAAGGACCACGTGTGATGTGTTGGAAGAATTATTTCCAGTGGAAGTAAGATGTGACCAATGCTGTTGCGGTGAGCATGGAGACTCATTTGGGGTGGAGAGTAGGGTGGCAAGGTATAGTGAAGGGAGTAAAGTCACGTGTAAGAGAAAGTTAGATCTCGTTTAGAGGCTAACCAAGGCTCGAAGAGAACTGCTTGGTTTTTTATAAATGTTATATAAAGAGTAAACAAGCAGAGAAAGAAACTATCTGAAGTAAAGAATCATGCAGCTAGCAGAACAAATTTTATAAATTTGTTCATGGATCTAGTGAGGCTGGGAACTGGAAGAAAGTCCTTCACTTTGAGTTGCAGTGACCGTGATAATTCAGAAAATAGAAATTCTGTATCTGGGGGTACTTGTGTGCTCCAAAACTCCACCAGCAGTGCCTGGGCCAGATGATTTGTCACCGTAGTTTAAAACACTCTTAAAAATTCTCTTGCCCACAATGTGTTTGAAATACAATATCACTCAATTTCAGAGTGGAAAAAGCAGGAGTATAAATGTATTTAGCAGTTGAACCCACGCCCTTTGATTCATACAGTACTGTGAGCTGTGTGGAAATCCAAATGTGAATAAATATGTATTGGGGTTTGGTTAGCCAACTCTCCAGCCACGAAGAAATACCATGCTACAATTTTATAATGCATGTTACAGCTGTATAAATACGAATAAGGAATCTGTAACATCTCAAATGGCTTTTTGCACTGTCTTAGATGGGCCTTAGGTGGTGCTGTTGCATTTTTTGCTTTTGAGTGTTGCTGATTTTAGAGCTTCAATCGGTTTTATTCTGTTTTGCTCTCTAGATCTTGCTAGGAAACTAAGTATAGTTGGCTACACCAATATTTGTAAAATTTACCAAGGTGGAACACTAAAATGTAACCACTTTTAGGGTGCACTTCATTTCCTAATTTGAAACACTTTAGCACCTTTATGTAAGAACTAAGTAATACTGAGCTACTCTCCTAGCATAAGGCGTATCTTGTTTTACGTGTGCTGTTTTGCCTAACGGTGTATAAATGTGAGTATAAAAGTAAATTAAAGACACAAGATAGAGTAAAACCTCTCAGAAATTAAGCTCAACATGTGGGATTGAGGCTGTAAGTTCACAACTCTTTCAACTTTTCCATATGGCTAATTAAAAAGAAAAAAAGTGGCTGAATTTTAGAAAAGAAATGTGTATGTCACATTGGCAGCTTGCAGAGTACCTCCTCTGTTAAAGGACCTATGCACAAGTTTTACATCCAATTTCCTGCCCTTATCTTCCTTATGCCAGCTCACAGTGTGGTTCATTGGGAAACAGTTTGCTTTTTTTTTTCCCTTTCTCTTTTTTCACAACATAAAAAAAAAATTCCCATGAAGGTTTTTTCCACTACAACTGCCTACCCTTTATGTTCTGCAGCCTGCCAAGCTTGCCAGAACTCAGCAGGTAGCCCACATGGTATGCATGTCTGTGTGAGAACGCTCCCCTGATGTGGACAAGATGTTGGTTGTAAAATGAAGCCAACATCTTGTCCACAAGTGTGCAAAAAAAATATCCTCAATCTGGACAGACATGGTTTTGTAGGCTGAATGCATTAACTGTACTAATTCAAAGACTAAACCTTTTAAAACCAGGGAAAAATAATTATATAGTTACAGTACCAGTAATGCTCTCGGTAGTGGTAAGCTGCAGACGTATTTGTTAATCTGAGACCAGACTTTTATGGCCCCTGCATTTACAGTAATTCTTTAGGCATCTGTAACTTCAGGGGTTTTATCGCTCCTGTTTTAGTCTCTGCAACCTGGGCAGCTAATGTAACCCCAAGATTGTGGGCTAGCAAAGAACAATACAGGAATTAAGAGGAGAGAAGCGGTTGATTCAGTCTGCGGTTAGCCCAGGACGCCTTTTGAGTGACTGTTTTTGCTTTGTACCTATACTCTGTGAGTTGCACATGAGGAACAAGGGGAAGAGTAATGTATAGGCAGGGAGGGACAGCAGTGACGGATTATCTTTAACCAGGCTCTCTTACTCCAAACTCTTGACATAAATGCTTGAGGCGAAGTTGGTTGCATAATGAAAACAAAAACAAAAAAGCCCTGCCGAGTTATTCGTTGGAACGGTGTACGCCTCATGTTTTCCAAACTTAAATCGTCAAAATGTTCTCATTAGTTCACAAGTGGGAGTATTACAGTTAGGTTTTCTTATGGGAGCACGCCAAAAAAATTGGCACAAAACTTAAAGCTAAACTTTGGTGTTTTCACTTATTTTAGACTGAAGTATGTAAAAGGGCAAAATCTGATTCAGTTTTCACTCCAGCCTTCTTTTTTAAGCTATCACATTTTGAGTACTTGTGTAAGTTGAAGGTGTTCTGAATTGCTTAGTTCTGTCTAAAACTGTAGGTTTTCTCTGATCCATCTTAAGAAGTTTTTTTTTCTCAGAAATTTCAAACACCACACTATGACATTGCACCTAAGGGTGCACATAGTGACAAAGTACATCTACACGTTAGTTCAAGACCAGAACTCCTGCTGATCCACACAGCTCACCTGCTGAGCCCATTAGGCTGGGAAACCAGGATTCACTCTTTGCTTAAAAGGATGCCTATCCCTGTGACCTGATAGCATGTGCTTAGCTTAGTGGCTTCTGTTTCTCTCGTCTGCCCTTACAGCATGTGTGTTAGGGATTGGGACACCTGGACACCAGAGCATTTCCTGCACTAGTGTGGATGCTAGGCAGAGGTAACCCCGGAGCTGCAGTTGCTTTCTCTAGATTCCCACTTGAAATTAGTGGAATGTGGAGTTGAGTAGCGTACCTGGACATTCCCAGTAACAGAAGCTCCCTTCCTTCGCTCCCTTCCATCGCTCCCTTCCTTCTCTCTTTTTTTTTTTTTCCTGGCCAAATACATGCTGCGTGTTCTCCATTTACTTGCATTATCAAGTAAAAGCTCAGGAAGATTTAGGCTTTCAAAATGCATTTATCTAGCGTGTGCACACATCTTAATAATAATAGTCAACAGCTTTGAAAGAACATTCAGCTGTTGTTGCAGATTTGCAAATTAATATCTATTAAATGTTTGGGCATGTTCTTCCGCACAAAGCTTTTCTTATCTAGCTCATCCAGGTACATGGTGGGTGTGTGCCTGGTTTAAATAGCTTCTGGTTTTGCCTTGATAGATTTTGGGTAAAAATGTTATGTTCTACAAGATTTAAACATGGAACTTCAGCATAGCTTTCTAATCGAAAGACAAGATTAGGTAGAATTTTTTTATAATTATTTTTTAGAAAAAAATGAATGAAACCTTTTATGTATATGGGGATTTTCTTATAAATAATTCACACTGTTTCAGGGAGGCAATTTTTTTTCATTCCTTCAAGAGATCTTTCTTGATGCGCTAGTATGCACTACTATCTTGAATAATGATTGTGTGTTAGCATTCAGTATGGAAGGAAAAATTATGGTGGGTATAAAACTCCTTCTTGATCATGCATGACATTGCCTAGTTGATGAGATCTTGAGACTAAAGAGTAATCTGTTTCTAAGCATGTAATTGTTTTTGGCAGGCAAGTATTTCAAAATACATAACTTAAACTTTCTCCTGTTCCAAGTCTACCGCAGGCTGTGTGCTATGCTCATTCTCATGATGGAAAGGACTTTTTCATTTTTCTTCATAAATGTCAATTTTGAAGTTTCATTTCAGTCTATTACAGGTGAACATGGCTCATGATTTATGTGTTACACTGATAGACTACAAATAATAATGTCTCATTGAAGAGCAAGTCAGAAAATCACCCAGCATATTAATTACAATTGTCAAGCAATGGCTGGTCATAAATTTAATATCAAAGACCCAGACTTCTTAAGAAAGCATCTTAAATGCTCCATTAAAAGATTTGCCCTTGAAATTGCATGGTAGGTGGTATGTATTAAAATGTAACTGATTTTTTAATTATTTTTCTTTTACCTAGGAAACATCTTTTTAAATAAGAAATTGTTTGAAAAGTTAGGAGGATTATTACCTTGTCATCTAACCAGTTTAAGAATCTACACATAACATGTCAATAAGATCATATCATTAAAGTTAGTTACTGGGTTTGGTTATTTAATGTCACTTCAGAAACACCTGAAAAGCTTAACAAGGCAGAGAAGAGGACAGCACACTCTGACAATGTGTAATGTGGTGTGTGGTGCTGTGTGGCTAAGCCACAGCCTTCTCTGTGCCTTGGTGTCTCCAAGTTCACAAGCTGTAAACCTCATATTTTTGAAGAGCCGCACACGTGCCCTGCTAGAAGGGCAGTGTGTGTTCATATCTGCTGGACTTCAAAGCCATGCAAGGTCAGCTGCTTCAAAGAAAGACTCCAGCAGGACTTTTCTGTAGTAGACCCATTTGATTTTGCACTATGGATCAGCCACACTTGAATTATGTAGTTGAAAGATGCATAATTTTAAACTTTTCCCTCCCTGCTGTGTGCTGGAGGTTGCCGCTGCCGTATCAGCGCTGTTTGAACATGTGGCCAGGATGAGAACCACGGTCTTGCAAACGCCAGCCCATCCTCAGAAGGTTTCCTGGGGGTATTGGCTGAGATGCGTGGGATTTCTAAGTCACTAGCAGTTTGAGGAACCCAAACTGTAGATGCCTTTGTGTGGGCCTCACTTCCAGAGAACACCGTAGCTATTGAAAGTCAGTGGGATACGTGGAATATTTAGAGATCTGTCTGAGGTTCCCATCGTGGCTGAAACAGCTATAGACACTGTGAAAGAGGATCTGAGTCTAAATGTGGAGGGAGATGTGCCACCGAGGAAAATGAAGATGAGAGGAGGGAATTGCAGAAGGCAGACAAGGAGCTGGTGTTTATTGCAGTAGGAAGTCGAAGGAAGTGGTTTGTATGTCCTTAGGAAATACAGCTTCATTAGTTCTGTTCTTTACATAACTTTTTTATTTAAGCTGTATGGGGTAGTGGACTCGCAACTGGGGAGTGACATGGTGACAAGTAGCTTTTAGAGTTTTGCACAGTTGACGTCCTTTTCTCCAGTGTATCTCAGAAATCGCTCCCATCGTCTACATCCAGCCCGATATCTGGACTAGTCTATGGGAACAGGCAATGGAAAGACTTGTCATGCAGAAAAATTTATTTGAGGAATATTTGGAGAGAGTCCGTGATGAGGCAAGTCAATCTGAGCTTGTCATCACTTTCATTTGGCATAAGTCAGTGCTGCTGAAGCCTCTCCCTGCTCAGGATGCCTGTTCCTGTTGTGTGCTGTCTTTGTGCATCTGACGTGGTTTTGGTTGGGTTAGCTTTCACTTGGACCGGGCCCATGTTCCAGCTTGCCTACAAGCACGCAAACACTTTTGCTGGGAAGAGACAGTGATGAGAACAGGCAGGTTTGTGTGGAATGGAAGGTGGGACCGTCTGCCTTGCCTGACAGCAGCAGAGAGTTATGCCAGACAGGGGGATTCCAAAGCTGTCACCTCCACAGGGACAGCACGAGAGTCAGAGGCTGGGGCTGGGGAGGTCTGGTAAAGAGCAATAATTAGCAATAACGTTTTTAAGGACTTCTCAGAGCCATTAAAGTAACACATTGTGTCACTGAAAGTATTTATTTTTCAATAATTATTTTTCAATATTTATTCCATAATTATAGCATCATTGACTTCGGACATTTAATATTGATAACATAATACCGGGCTTCTGTCCCCCCCTACACTTTTCTCTCAGTTTTTGTTTTTGTTTTGTTTTTTTTTTTTAACTGGGTCCTATTAAAGTACTACCTTAAGATTTAGGACAACTGCACCTGGGGGTACAAGCCTATTCTAAAATACAATCATTGACCTGGGATACAAGTGCCAAGGGGCATGTGGGAGCTGGATAAAAGACACTTGGAATATCCATACAGGATTACCAGCAGGCATTAGACAGAGACTTCTTTTCATTTTTAGTGAGATGAACTAGTTTGAAATAGGTCACGTCCAGGAAAAGTAGGTAATATCTGCAGATGTTATCTCTTACCTGGACGTACTTGAGGCTGACTTTTCAGAAAAGATAAACATTAAATTCAGCATTAGTTTTGAAATGCAGGCAAGCAGACTTAGCTTCTTCATATTTGGAATCCCAAACACATTAAGGAGAAGTACCTCATGATTTTTAGTGTCACTAACCAAAATACAAAGACTGATTTGCAGTAAAGCAAGATACGAGCAGAATGCTTAACTTCGCTTAGTGTTACTTATTTTGTATTTGCTTATGAGATGCTGGTTGCAATACAGCTGTGTGGTTTTCTCTCCTAATAACGCGCAAGTTACTGCTGGGACAACTGCCAGATACTTGATGTTATTCTTACCTGGGAGAGACTTCTTTTGGCCTGGTACTTTCTGAGGGAACAGCCCCATGTTACAGTGAGACTGCATCTACAGAGACTGAGTTTGGGACCTTACGTTTTTAAAAATTTCATTAGTTTTGGCTGCTTCATTATTAAAAAAAACACCAGACAAAACAAAAAAAACCCAGCAGTAAAAGCCTAAATTTCAACAATTTAACCTTATGGAAAAGTAGAGTTAGAGTGCAAGAATAGCTTACAAGGGCATGTAATTTTGGACTTGTCTTTCTGAAAGGCAACGTGGAAAAATGTAAGACCAGGTGCAGAAATCCATGCCCTGTTTTCAGCTCTTCTTGAGTGACATTTTGCAGGCTTTCATCTTGTCTTGTTTGCAAAGCAGAATGCTGGTTATCACAAGGTCCTGGCCGATAATGAAGATGCTGAAGAATGAAAAGGCAGTAAAACTAATATAGTCGTAAAAGTAGCTTGGTTTGATTTGTTGTTTTTCTGATTTACCCTTGAAATTGCACAAAGGCTACTTAGAACTACCTGAGAGCTGGGGGATTGTTATGTGGTTTAAGATACTCAAGAGAGATGAAAAACGGGAGGATAGAGAGAGTCTAAGGCTGTACTTTTACCTTTCTTGTATTGCTTCCCTATATGCACTGGTTGAGGTAGTTCATATGAGGAGTGTGTAACTCGTCCTGTAAAGCTGCTTCTCCTTATTGTCCCTAGAAGTAGCCTGGGAATCTTTAAAGGTAAGTATAATTGAGTTTTTTTAAATCAGTTTTGGTTTAGCCAGTCCAACTGCCTGGGCAGTGGTGAGAGCCCTGTCATGTATTTGAGTAAATGGAGGGGGGCACATGAACAAGGGGAGAAGACAATGGATATACCATTGCTTAGTTCCAGATGCAATTTATAACGTATGAGAATAATCAAGTCCTGAAAGGGTGAAAGTAGAAGAAGAGATCCCCTTGCATTGTACGCAGAAATTAATTGTTAATGTGTTCTTTTGCATGTAAGTAGCTCAGGGATTTTAAATGGGAATCTCAAGAGCAAAGAGCCAAATAAAATCTGTTGTAGTGGATTAGGCTGAAAGGTACTAAGAGTGACCCCTGTTAGAATCATGTTTTATTTCTCATTAGAGTGTAAATTGCAAAGGAGTGTCAGCAATAAATTTGGAGTTAGTTTGATAAAAGCCATCTTCTACAACTTGTGAAATCTAATAAAATTCATTAATACACCATGATTCAAGATTTCTGTGAAGGTTAAGAAAAATATGGCTAAACCTAAATAAAATATTATTAATTGTGTGTTTATTCTAGATTTAAGCCACATTAGCAATTTTATTTTCACTTCATTTTTCAGCAGTTGCAAATGTACCAAAAAATATTGGCAGAAGACTATTCCTTAAGTGAAAACAGATAGGCTTGAACTTAGGAAAGACCTGAAGAAAATCTGTTTAACTGTTAAATATATAAATAATCCCACTGCAATTAGGAAGAGCAATGAAATTGTTCCTTTCAGATTCTGTTGTGATATTGCAATAGAATGCATGATTTTAAGCACTGCAGAAACTGTTTGTACGATGCAAGCTGTGACTTGGAGGCCAAGAAATTTGCTGAAGGAGTTTGTTCCCACTGAAGGTGGTGAATTGTTTGGTGTAGACTTTGTCTTCTGGGCTTCTAGCAGTGGATAGCAGTAGGTTTCTAGATAAGAAGTGCTCTGTGTAAGAGACAGAGGAAACCTAGAGGTTATAAATAAACAATGAAAATGCATCTGGTTTTATGAAGGCCATATTAAAGTATACAGGTGTGTGTGTTGGGCTAGCAGGCACCCCTGAAAACTCAACAGAAGGGGTTGCTGCTGAGAAAATTGAATGAAATAGTGGGCAAGTTATCCCAGAAGTTGGTTGGAGTTAATTGTTTTTAATGTGGTGTTGCCTTGCTCTGTGTTTCTACAGCACAGCTGGAAAGCATTCCCCAATTGAGTTTGATGGGTAGGAAAGAGATTTAGGTTCATTCTTGTATTGCAGTTTCACCTGTCAGGAAATAACATAGAAACTAGTTTTGTTTGAAATATCAACATAAGTTTCCTCCAGCTAATGTGAAGTTAGTTGCTTCTTTCTCAGAATTGGCTTCTCGAACACAGTAAGCAGCATACCCCTGTTTCACTGGTATGTGTGAAGAGAAACACAGAATTTCACAGATTCAGCTTAACCTTTATTCCAAAATTTTAAACTAGTCCTTTTTTTTCACTCTCTCTTCTCTCATCAGAGAAGAGTCCTACATGTCCTGTTTTTAATTATTTAATGTTTGGATTTTGTTTTTTTTCAAAGAAACCAATGAGATAGTATCTTGTAAACCCAGAGGTGATGATTATCCCAACAGAGAAACTCTTTCGTCAGTTCCTGGATGATGATGACAGAGGAATGGGAAAAGTACGTTCTGATTCAGCTGTTTATTCCCACATGTAGTTACTAGTTTCTTGGTGGTGTTCGTCTCCTTGACTAAGAATTGCAAAACCAAGAACAACAGTGGGGAAATAGCCAGAATATTTGAAAGCGCTTCATTCCAAAGTGGAAATAAATATGACACAAAGAGCGCTAAATATTTATGGTTCTTCATGCTGATTTTTTTGATTACCCCCTAGTTTTCAATTTAAAAAAAAACAACAAAAACTACCACAGAGGCAACTACTCTGCATGTTTATAAAAGGCTACATTTTGTTCATCAAAACATCTCTTTTGCTTCCCTGTTAAATTCAGTTCTTATGATAACAACAGTGTTTTATGATGACAAGAGTGAACCAACATATGAGAACAATCATAGTATTGATGTTTACGTTTTATATGATCTGTAATGTAGCATTTTGGAATGAAAAATATTACTGTATGTCGTCTGTTTTAGAGGAAGTGCTTTGAAATGTGCCCGTAGTGCAAATAAATGGCCTCATCTTTTACAGTTATGAAAGTACTTTTTCCTAAGTTTCTGGTAGCAGGAATGTACTTTCTACTTGTGGCCTCATGGAATAAGCTGCATTCAAGCAACGTATTGTTTAGAGGCCAGCTCTAGTGTGGTGACACTCACTACTTGTCTTATATATAGTTTGCCTGAAAAATTATTTAGGACATTCAGGTTTCTCTTTCCTACCTCAGCTCTTCTGTGAAATTTTCCTGGCAAATTGACTCAGAGACTTTTTATAAAAACTGGGAGGAAAAAAACCTCTAATGTAAGCAGTAAAATGAACTGTGATATGAAAGCTTGCTACTCTGGTCAGTGGCATCTTCTTGATCAGTGTCTGGTAGTTGGCATTGAGAAGTGTTCACAGAAACTAGGGATTAGACTCCGCAGAGAAGGCTGAGCTGCCTTCCTCATTAGTTAATGGTGGAGAGAGATCCTTCTCAAAGAGAGTTCAGACTAGTCAAATTAAGCCCTTCTCTCTGCACAAAGGGCAATATCAGTGAAGTGGAGTAAACCAGCAGTATTAGGTGACTGAAGTACAGTGGACTGGAGAGGTAGGTTAGGAGATTTATGTGAATTGCATGGAGATGAGTTGGTGAGGGCTTGGAAAGGTTAACTTTATTTCAGCTGCTGATGGGAGAAGGTTCTTCAACAACCACACAACAGTGGTTTCCTGTTCATCTCATGAAGCAGTAGCACTCTCAAGTGACTCTAGAGAGATATTCACAATTAAAAGCTGTAAACAAACCCCTGATCAATCATCTGTATCAAGGTTTACAAAGCTTTTGATAGTACAGGATGGATGCTTAGGGTTACCCAGCCTTACTTCAGATGTAACACAGGCAAGGAAGTTCCATCACCACTTCTGCAAAGGAGTTGTACACTTTTGTGGCATAAGTGAGCGTAGCCCAAACTCTGTAACTTGCTATTTGAGGTACAGCATTCATTTTAGAAAAACATCCACCATTGGTTTGAAGCCAAATGACAAACCACATTTCACTTGTTAAATTTTCCTTACTGTTAACTAGGTGTTGGAGGGGGGGTTCATTTTAAGTCTGAATGTTTCCAACTCCCATCTTCTAGATAATGTTACCCCTCCATTTACTTAAATGTAAGGGTCTTTATGTATGATTAAAATTCACAGCAAACAGATGATTATGTTATTCTTTGTAAAGTTAAGAGCTTTTAAAGATGCTCATCTAAAATAAACTTTCAGGCTTTGTTCTGTGGCTGTTGTGGTGTTTGCGTGCTCTGGAGAAGACTCCTTTTTTTAATGGGTAGGAATTATGAAGAGTTATTTTCCAATTTCTAACTTGCTGTGGTAGCCAAAGGCTTAAGAAGACAAGTCAACCACTGCATCAGCTCTTGGAAAAGAAATCAGCAGAACGTGTCTATCTGGTTTAGCACCAGATTTTGGCAGAGAAGCAACATTCTCAGTAGTAAACCTATTAATGTAGATTATAACGTTTAGCTTGCATAGATTGTTTTTAGAGTGTTACCAACTAATGGTAGTCATTAATTGATTGGTAAAGTGAGTCTTGAGCTTTCTGTTCTCATCTCTATTTTTTTTTTATTTACTTGAATGGATTTTTAATGTGGTAATGGCCAGATTGTTTTTGATAGCCTCATGTCATGGCTGATTGAACTGTTCTGTTTCTTCCATTAGCTCTCGTCTGCTCATCACTGCCAATATTACTCTGAGTAGCTTCTCTCCTCCTCACATCAGTTGCGTGGATTGAGGGACAGAAGGGTTAGTGTTCATTGGGGGCGGTATTTTGTGTCAGTTTGCTTTAAATTTTATGCTTTTTGTGTTCATGTTTCTGCCATTAGATCTGCACTGTGGTTTTCCTCTGCTATGCTGAAGATACTCAAATTTTATTTCCTCTTAATCCTCATCACCTGTCCTATCCCATATTCTGAATGAGGAAAGCATTGGTGGTGTTGAAATTGCACTCTGGTCTGTAAGAGTTAGCAGCAGTGCCCCTGAGAGGATGGGGGAGCAGTCTGTAGATGCTGCTGGGACATTAACCCCATAAACTGTGCCAGCTCTGAAGCAGTTCCTGTTCTGTTGGCAGTCCAGTACACTGAGGCATGTAGTGTGCTCAAGTGTTCCTTCAGTAGTGCAATGTCAGATCAGACTAAGCGAGGGCGATGCTCCCCTCCAGTTGGGAAGCTACTAGGAGAGTGGAATGCTCATGATCTAGAAAGAGTTTTTCTCAGCGAGTTCACCTGCCAGTGTGGACACACTGTCATTTTTAACTGGAGGACTGGGCAGTATCTTACTAATCTTGATGATTTAGGGACAGTTATATGAGGCTGTTTGGACTGGGAATGTCATTTTGTCTGTTCATTTCTTAATACTGAGCTTCCACTGTGGTAGTTCAATTTTAAGCAACTCTCCTTTTCTGTTATCATGGGATAAGTGAAACACCCACCTTAACCACTTCAGACTTCTCTTATCTTGCCCTGTCCTGCACATTTTAATTCACTTTTGCAGTGTCTTGCCTGGTCAGGTTGCCGTGCACTGTCGTGAGTTGCTGCTGACAAGTGAACATCCCCAGTATCGAGTCCTCCTATGGTTACACTCCCATCTTATTCTACTTACCTTGGCTCCCACTTAAGCGCTACAGTGGCCCCAATTGTTTTGTTCTGCTGTGTAAAGGATTTGAGCAATGCTGAAGCTTGCTGGTGTTTGCATTTGATTTTTGGAAGTTGCTTAGCACCTCATGCAAGTGTTTTCAATTACTCCAGTGTCAGTGGGAGATGATAAAAATGGTGCTGAGCAACTCCAGCAAGTTGCTGGAGTGTCACCACTGAAAACAGATCAGCCTGTACTAAAACGGTGAATTTTTATATCCTAGATCTTGATCTGTGCATGAAAAGCACCAGGGATAGCTGGTATGGACTTAGATTGGTAGCAGTCTGTAAGTTGTTTTCCAGGCCTGGAGGCTGTAAATGTCTGGTGCTTGACGTAGGTTTGGGGGAAAGAAGAAAAGGACACGTATCTCTCTAGTTTCTCTCTCAGTATTTGGTGGGTAGTTTGTGTGGCAGGAATATGCCAACACAGATTTCCAAGGTGACAGAGCAGTGGGGAGGTTTAGATAGATTTTCAGCCTCAGTGAGTGAAATTAAATATGAAAATCAATATCCCAAGGATTTTTTTTTTTAATTTTTTAAAAGTCCTCCCATCTCCAGAAAGCATACTGTATTAATATGTAAAGCAAAGTTTGTGAAATACTTGTGACAAGCAAGCCACAAGAGGCTATTTTGTCTGCTTTTTAACTCCCTCGCTTTATACATGATATTGCTGACATGGCGTGCCCCTTGCTTAGGGACCACTTGGCCCCGGTCATGGTTTCAGGTGAGATGCGCAGTGGAGAAATGCACTTATGGATGATAATCTATGATGCTCGGGGCAGCAGAGTGGTTCTTCAGTGTAGCAGTTCAGAGAGCAGTCAACATGCAGTATTTTTCTCAGACCATAATGCACCCAATTTTGCCCTCTGGCTTCTGATGAAGTGCTGTTTAATATAATGATGTAAACCATCAAGCAACCACTAAGCATACGCTGTGGGAACCACCGTACTACCAGAGAAGGCCAGAGTCTTAAATCCTTGTAGTTGGTCAGGTCACCTATTAAACATGGCTAATGTTTGCACAGAGGTAGTTGGTGTGGTTTGAGATCTACAAAGGATGAGTAGAAATTTGCTTTTAAAGCATTTTATTAGACTAGCTTTTTGCAATTGAAATAAAACGGGTATTTTAATATGCATTTGAAGGTACTGTGGAGTAAGGGCTTAGGCACCGAAGGATGGACATAATGGTAAAGATGTTCTGAGGCTGTTCCTGAATTTTCTCTACCATTTTCTCTATTCGCTAGACTTTCTGGAAGTAGAAGGGGATGTAGGGAAACATTTTGCGTGCATGTTATCATGTCTCATCATTGACAACTTCAGAAATTCAAAAATCATGTCAGACCTGATCACAGTTTATTATGGTATTTCAAAACCTGAGTAACATTTAAGTTTCTGGTTTCTTAATTTCTGGTTTGTGAGCTTTAGGGTGTATTTTCAAAATCCTCTAGTGTTTAAACCACATTTTAAAAACCCCTAAAACTACAGTGTTTAGAACATTTCCCTTCTTATATAAATGCTGTAGTCCTCATCTCAAAACAGATTTCTTCATCAGGGCTTACCTTAGAGAAGCATCAGGAATCACAGCAGAGATTCACGTGGCTATTAAAATTTAAAAGTTATGTGTGTTTAATACACATACATACCTAATTCATATTTGTATACTTATAATAAAGTGTTTATGTGCATACATGTAATATCTATGTGTGCGCACACATACAAGCAACAATGCAGTGCTACTTAAATTGAGGACATGGATTCTTACTCAGGGCAGAAGATTTTAACTGGAGCAGAGGTGTGACATGGAAAGGGCAGAGATCATTAAGACCCTTAGTCGACAGTGGTGATGGAATGGTATTGGTAATGCATAGAGTATGCAAATCACTTGAGTGTTGCAAAGGGATTGGAGAGCTAGGCAGAAATGCAAGTATAGATTAATAATATGTGTAAACATAATTGTAATGTAAAGAAAGAAGTGTGAAAGGTAGAGCCCTGATGTTTTCCAGAAATGTGGCAAGTGGAAATGATGATGGTAAATCTACAAAAAAAAAAATGTGGAGATTCATTACAGAAAGCTCTCACTTTAATTATCTTCCCTTTATGTATTTGTACAACATCAAAAACTGCAGAAAGATCAAGGAAGTAGATAAATTATGCATCTTGGCATGTGAACCAACTTAAAAGTAATACAGAATATACCGGTCCCTGGATACCAGCTGGAGTTTGAGCTGATGTAGCTATTGCTTCAGGCAGCACCACGTGTGCATGCCGTGTGTATTTATGTGTTTTATACACTGACATTGTAGGAAGACTTATTTTGTGTGGTTGAAAATGAAAAGTGAATGCAGGTGGTTTTGGATTCCTCTAGAGGATGTGAGAGGTTGGACATATTCTCTGTTCCATTTGTGATGGGTGCTGCTGGTGATGTTTTATCAGGGAAGGGTAACAGGACGACGGGTAATGGTTTTAAGCTGAAAGGGGAAATTTAGATTAGATATTAGGAAGAAGTCTTTTACTTTGAGGGCAG
Source organism: Clamator glandarius (assembly GCA_033459285.1). Classification (NCBI taxonomy): domain Eukaryota; kingdom Metazoa; phylum Chordata; class Aves; order Cuculiformes; family Cuculidae; genus Clamator; species Clamator glandarius. The sequence goes on from JAUNZM010000266.1 coordinate 7,120,613, forward strand.
TGGGGCACCGGCTGCCCAGGGAAGCCCCATCCCTGGAGGCATTCAAGGACAGGTTGGATGAGGCTTCAAGCAACCTGGTCCGGTGGAAAGTGTCCCTGCCCATGAAAGGAGCCTTGGAACTGGATGATCCTTAAAGTCCCTTCCAACAGAAATCATTCTGTGGTCTTTAAGGTCCAGCACAAACCGTTCTATGAGTCTATGGTTTTGAAAGTGGAGTAAGTAAAGATTATAGGTTTTCTTTCTCATTATTGTTACTGGCACAGAATTTCATATTTACAGAGTTGCACAAGGCCAAATTATCTCAGGCATCTGTGGAGTGTCCAGATCTATGCTGGTATTTTTGTGGTGCACGAGCTGATGGTGATGAGGGCACATGGTGGCAGGGGCATACCTAGCCCACCAAGTCCCCTTTCCTCATGTCTCCTGGCTTCATAAATCCATGCATGGGAAAAAACAAGGATCTTCTGGGCATCCCAAATTCGCATGCGCTGTTGATGTGGACTTTACGCCTTCACATGACACAGACTTTTCCCGCCTTGCCTACAGCCCTTTCCAGACCCTTCTGGAAAAGGCAGTCCTTAACGACGGGCAATAATGGGTAACAAGCCCCCTTAGTGAAGGGCTGGTTCTGGGGTGGTTGGGGAGAAGCGATGGGCTGTGGGGTGCTGAGGCTGTGAGCCTGACTGCAGAGGGCTCTGTGACACCGTGTTTCCCTGGACAAACCAGAGTGTGCGGCTGGAAGGGGGAAGGGAGCAAAAGGATAACGCTTCCAACAGTCTGGTCTTAGTCTGGTAAACAGACTAGGAATTGTGGGCTAAGTCCTTTTCCTCAGGCTTTGCACCAAGGCTGAGATCAGATGACTCAGTCCGGACTCATTATTTTAATAGCCTACAGCTAGTTCACATAGCAGCGGGAGTCCACAAAAAAGGCATTTAATTGTTGAAACTCAAACTGGTACATTGTAACTGCAGATTATAGTATTCAGATTTAAGTGATTCAAGTAATTTATAAAGCTTTTGCGCAAGCAAACTGAAAGTTAAAATGCTGATATCATAATAAAAAGTAAATAAAACATACTTTTGTACATTAAAACCCAATTAAAGAGCATGATTTCATTTAACAAACTTAAAACAGGCAGGTGATATTTGCCAACATTACTACAGCTGTGTTTTACATTAGGAAATTAATTAAAATAGTCATTTATACTTTTTTTCCACTTGCAAGTCTTAGGCCTTTCTGTATTACACCATCTATTTTCTCTTCAATCATTGTGTTACAGTGCATTTGTAATCTCACTTAGCAGGCTGCATCGCAACTTTGGGTTTTTTTTTTTCCTTACCTAATGAAAAAACAGCTTTCTGCAATTATGCCGGCAAAGCAGATCAAACAGCGCTGAAGGAACTTCCCTGCTGTCTGCCTGAGAGGCAGCGCATTGTTAGTTATTTAGATGTCAGTCCTTTTCTTCCACATCCTAGCAGGGTTCTGCTGGCTTCATCAGATCACTCCGAGCTGGAGGTGGGAGGGTGGCTGCTGGCAAGGGAATGGTTTCTGTTAAACCGAGGAAAAACTGGGAGATTTACTGTTCTCATGTGCGTACCTGGGACTGGTACAATAGCACACCCCGAGACTAACGGAGTTATTCTTCATTCTCGGGTACTTCCCCCCAGCAAACTACTAATACAGTGATTACATAATTAACTGTTAACTTTTTTGTCATTTGTTCCTCCAGGCAAATCAGCTTGACATGTAGAAAGGTAGATTTTATTAATAGCCTGTAATTACAGAAATGAGAGTTCGTTCTTCTTTTGTACAGAAAAGCAAAATCACGTATGATAGTTATCTTCTTCCTTTTCCACTTTCCTTTTTCTACCTTAACCTGAACTGGTTTGCCTTTTAGGAGGAATCTTTCCTATCGGCTATTTTACAGACGTGTGACTCATTGCAGCAGAGTCGGAAGGACTGGGAATGTTCAGTTTGCCATTTTAGTGGGGCTGGATCGTTTGCTATCGTCCTTCCAAACAGCTCACGATGCCTGAAAATTTGGTTTATTAAGACCAGACATTTCACATTCCTAATGCTAAGATTGCTGCAATTTTCCATTATAAGCTTTACCCCACCCAGTTCTCTGAATACCAATTTATAAATCAGTTTTAAAAAATGCTTCTCCATCTAAAGCTTCACTTACATTTTAAGCTTGGGAGAACATCATTTGAGCTGCATGCTCATTCTCAATGGGAGGATCATATTCTATATCTGCGTTCTCCCAAACAGACTTAGTGTTTCTTTAAAAAGTAAAATCAAGCCATGAATGCATTGTAAATGATTTTGGTGTCTTTATATTTGAAGGAAAATCAGCATTTATAGATTTTAAGAATTAATTTATTATGCATCCTATTACCACGGTTTCTTTTTACTATATTTTTGCTGAATGGGTATTCTGGATTGCTTGCTGTACTGATGCTCCTGGAGGAGCCACTGCAGGCAGTCTGTGATACATTTCTGAAAGACTGAAAAATGTTTTGGTTAATGGGTTTGACTACTACTGTGTAAAATACTGAAGACAGCTTATTTATGCAGATTGATATTTGACATCCTTATAGCTAATAAGCATTTTTGGTGATAATATCTATTTTTAAATTCTTGCTTGATTAATCTGTCTTTGGGTGTTGACTTGAATTCTCTGAAGAACTCTGTATGAAATTACAGAAGCATGCCCAGACGTAAATGGAACATTACAAGAATAAAATATCTGACATTTCAGCTCCTTTCTTCCTAAAGCTAAAAGTCCTTGAGGCATCCATAAAACCAAACCAAGTTCAACAGTAAAAGTGCGTATCATGCGTACACAGATCTATTTCTATGTAGGGCTGACTGAAAGAAATTGTTTTTACATAAATAGTTATAATAAGCTCTTCGAGAAGGAAAGAGGGTGGACTAGTAATGGAAAAAAATATGATATTTTAGGTTAAGCACATCTGAAAGTAAAACGTCCTACTGGAACTAGGCAATTTGACAATACTGGAGCCTGTGCAGAGAGCCAGAGCAGGACTGGTACACTACTTAATCCCACATAAGAGCTATTTTGAGATTCTAGTTAAACTTAGGAGATACAGACCCCTTATTTATATTCTATGAGCAGCTTAATTCCATTTTCTCTGAGGAGATTTGGAAATGATTTAACTCCCCCACACTTTCCTCCCACTAAACTAGAAGCTAAATTTTTACTCTGCTTTCAAGAATTTTGCACTGTATTCATGTGAATGCAGAGAGTGCTCTAATAAAAATAAAATGCAAAATAAAAATATTTAAAATCTTTACATTGAATGACTGATAAGTTAGAGTATTACTGAAAAGATACCATCAGTAATCTTTCATGTGAGACCATCTTCAGTCATTATGGTAACTTCATACTAAGAAAACTAATTTGGGACTTTTGTATATGTGCATTTTTAAAATTAAGTGTTTTGAAAAATATTTGAAATGTACAAATACTCCTTTGTATTTCACGTTACAAATGTCTTCTAAGATTCTTATTTTGATCTCCTTAACATTTTATGGCTTTGTGACATTACATTATTCTTGTGGACTAACAAGGATGTGAACCGAAATGTAAAGATTCATGAAGTTATATTGAACAATTAATTAAGCAATAATCCATAAAGTACCTGGTTTTAGCAGCAGGCGATGACCAGTTTGTTCATTAATGGCCATAAGCAAAGCCACGGTTGATGAATGTCTCAATAAGCTTGTTGATAAATGCAGGGAGGATGATTTCTGAAATGACGACTGCTACGTTACACTAGAGGCAGAGGTTTGCTGCGACATTTTGAAAATCTATCCCAGTAGCGAGGAAGTCTGCAAGTGTTTTACACCAACCAAATGCTCCTATTTTGCCAGGGGCAAAACTCTGGAATTAGTTCGATAAGAAAGAAGTCAATATCAAGACAGAGCATGACATTATGAGTACTTTGATCTGATGTGTTTGAGAGAGTTATCACGACATATTTGTAGCAGAGGTGACAATATCATGCCAAACAGTGGTTACCTTCCTGCTTTTTACCTCCTTGAAGTATCTCTTTGGCTTAACTATTGCGTCTCGCTCTCTGGAAATTACAGAATTTTGAAGTTGCAGATGCAGTTATAGCCCTTTTCTGAAACTCACTCGTTTACTTCAAAATAGGGTGTGAAAAACTAGGGAAGGAGTGAGAGGGGAAAGGAAGAGGACTAGAAATGCAGTTCTCATTTTTTGGAAGTCAGTGTCGCTCTCAAGTTGATTTTGGTGAGCTCTAGTTTTGTTCCTTTTAAATACAGAAATGTCATTTAACAACAGAAAGATGATGTGGACTTCTCCTCAAGACCCTGTCATCAGCCTAGGGGATAAGTAATAAATTTTCATTATGAATGCAATATCTAAAATAAGATTACATCTGTCCTGATTACATCACTGTTCTCATGTTATCTACCCAATGCACGTTTTTTCAGTCAATTTAAAAAAACAATACAAAATAAAATAAAATACAGTCCTGGAATTTGTATTTGCTGCCTGACGTATGCAAATTCAAAAAAGGAAAGGCCAAAATACTGTGTTGTTTAAGAATCGAGCAATCAACCAAAAATCTAAAATTAAAAAAAAAAATTCTTTCTTTGGAATATCCAGAACAGAACATTCCTTCCTAAGTAAACAACTATATTTATGGTGGAGGGAACACACAACACTGATTTAATTTTTTTGTTTTAAGTTAAAGATTGCTTTGGTGCTCTGTGAAAAGCAGATATAGTACAATAAGAGTAAGCATGGTTCTGACAGAATAAAGGAGGGAAAAATAACCCAAAAACACAAAAAACCCCTAACTCTTTTTCTCAAATAGAAAATATTAAAATATATAGTTATTATACATTTAATATATTTATGAAATGTTAAATGGGAAGGCAGGGCTTATGTCCAGTGTCTGGGATTTATGTAATGCTAAATATAAATATATTTTACACTGACATTTTTGTCTGTGTGCTCCCGAAGTCAAGAGAAATAATAAATTCCTTTCCAGTACTTCTAATACCGCTTGTATTGATCAACACTGAATAAACACACATTTTTTTACTATAAGCAAGTATGTGACTTGGGATAGTTAGGTAATTGCTGCTTTATTCCATTTGACTGATAATAGATTGCTTGCCGTTTCACTGTCTGTTAGCTGCACTTATGCATTTTTAAATATGAAACAACTCAATCTTCTGAATCATTTTTCCATGCTGGAAGCACAAAATATCTACTTGGTGGTTATTTTATTGTGTCTTATTGTATCTTTTTAAGAATATGGAAAGAGCAGACAATTGAAGTTAAACCCACTGAATTCTTGCTCATATTGAACAGATTTTGCAGCCTTGAGTCTGCGGACAGTTTCAGTATGACTGCATATTGTGTTCAAGTCTTTTCAGCAAGGAGGCAGAAATGCAATGTGAAATCTGCTTTTTAACTTTTTTTTAAGGTACATGTACATCCTAATAATCTCTGCTACACCTCAAGACACATATATTCAGAAAAAATGTGTGTTACGCTGTGGCTTATTTTGTGGTGATAACAACTTTCTTACATCTTGCGAAAACAGGTTGAATAATGGAAATTTAAGAATTGTACCAGCAGAAACTTAGAAATGCCCATTAATGATGGTTAGGGCCTGTTGTGACATGCGATCTAGGTTTTGGAGAATAATTGAGAGGGATTTATTATTTTGTGCTGTTTCTTCCCCATTTTTATGGGTTTTTTGTGAAATCAGAAAAAAACAAGCAAAAGGGAGTTTTGTTAAATCATGTATTTTAGCACTACACAAATGCTCTGTAATCTAAATAGTGAGGAGGAACATGTGTCATTATGCACACATCTTAATGGGGCTTTTTGACGCTGACAGTTCTCCTTAGGGCTTTGCTAAAACTGTAATAGAAGATCACTAAAGCAAAAAAATTCCTGATAGCTTCTGTGAAGCAAAAGAAGTTTATATAGAGCTGCGGAAAACTTCTGTTTGCCCCACACTACAAAGAATGGTATGTGAAAGTGCTCAAGGGTGTTCATCAAATAATTTGGGTAAATGGATGGTGTGAAACTTGCTCATACATTTCTTTCCTCATTATCACATAAATGATGTGGCAAGGCATTGCTGGGGACATTGATTGTCTTTGCTTTGGTCCAGTTTTGAGAAGCTCAACTGAGAAAAAGCCTTTCATCCTTCCCAGGAGATGAGACAGCTTACTGCTGAGCTCCCGCCCCTTAAATTTTACCAGATTTCTTCTTAACCCAATAATAATTCAACTCAACAGTCGTTCTGTCTTCCCAGCAATAGCTAAAGCAAACCACATTGCTTTGTCTTTGCTTGTAAAGGCAGCAAACGATGTGGAGGACAGTTCCTTGCGAAGGGGTTCACCAGTGCACTTCAAGGTCCACAAAGGCCCCCTGACATGGGATCCTGCCTTGAGAAGTGGATTTCCCTGATCCCCTTCAAAGTAGAGGCCTCCTGAAGTTTTTAAATGCTGTGCAGCTAGAGATGCTTTCCATCCTAGCCATTTGGGTTTTTTTTTTTTTTCCTAAATGCTGCTGATGTGGTGAGGAAGACTGGGAGCTAAAATTACCGTCCCCACCTCCCTTATTTCTCTTGGTGCAGCATTGACAAAGAATTGCATAAACATCTTGAGACAGAAGAAGGAAAAGGCTGAGGGGAAAAGCAGATATGACTAGCGCCTTGCTCTGACAGGTGTAGAGAGTAGCAGAAGAGTTCATGTGGGGCTTTTGCTGTGTAGTGCGTGCCCCATCTCTCAAGAAAGTTTGACCATTTTTGATTTAAGTATAATCCAACCAGAAGGTAGCAAAATCTGCTATAAAGCACTAGGGAATTTTTTTCTCGCCTTTCCAATCACTCTCCAAGTTGACAAAGTGTTGCAGTAAGGAGCATTCTGCTGAAATACGAGTGGTTAAAGCTCAGCGGCATGGTTTTCATGTTCTGGGAAAGGTGACAGGCTTTTCCCAGTACACATTAGGTGAATTAGGCAAACATGAATATGAGCTGAATATTACTATCAATATTTTCACATGATTTTCTGTGTGATAACAACGAAAGGTCAGAACCAATTATGTTCTTTGACCCTTTCTGGTTGTGGTTTAGTGCAGCTTGTCAGTGGTGCACAGGACAGGGTGAATATCTTGTTGTCAGGTAGTACTATTGGGTTGTTTTTTTTTTTAAGCTGATGTGCAACTGAACTGTGTGGTGGAGCAGGCCTGGGCTTGAGCATCTCTACAGTGTCATGTGCTTGTTTTGCAAGCTCAGAATAACACCCCTCCCCTTTCTAGTGTGCGTATGTAGGAAGAGGAGAATGATAGACTTGTGTTTGCATTGTCTTCTCTGTTTGTGTCCGTTTTAGAGACTAGGTTGAGAAGAATGAAATGTAACAAATTAATATCCAGATCCTGCAAGACAGCAGTGCTGCAGCTTTTTCACTGCCTGTGTAAATGTCAGTGAGCGTAGAAACAGATCTGGTCTAAGCAGGGCTAACTTCCACCTGTAGCAGCGAGGAAGAGGAGGAAAGGGCACCTCATACCCCAGTGACCATTACTAAGAAGATCTGTTCTTAAGGAAAACTTGTTTGTTTTTTTCTTTCAAGTAAGATCTCAAGTAAAAATTTTTTGTTTACTTGCAACTCATTTATAACCTTCCTTACTCTCAGTCTGGGTATGTGAGTTCAGAGCTCTTGAACTGTCTTAGAATTACGTGCAATAAGAGTTTTATGAAAAACTAATTCTGACATCATCGTACAGATGATACTGGGGCATGATCCTGAAACAGTCAGTACACACTAATAGCTCAAGGAAATCTCTGGAAGAACATGTTCTGCTTCTGTTCATTCTTGGTTCCAAAGCTTTTGGGAGTGATGGGACTTAGAAACACTGGAAAGGATTGATTTGAAAAGGCTTTTTTAAAATTTGAACATTGCCTCTGCTTTTTTTTGTGACTTATTATGTTGGTAATAACAGCTAACGTTGTTTGTATTATATTGCCACCTATGTGGAAGTTTGTGCAACACTTTCCATTATAAGACTGTTTCAGTTGCTTATTATGTTGCCAACATTCAGCTGTTTGGGCTGAAATTTTCCATGCTGGGTGTCTCCTTCAGGCTGAATTTCTTGGGAAAGTTTCAATAAAAATACTTGAACCATTCTGGGGAATTAGAGGAGGGGGAAGCACTATGTTTTGCTCATGTTTATTAAAGTTGCTGCAAGCGCTTGATTCAGAAATCATTTCACCTACATGTTTTGGAGCAGGGAGTTGAATTATTAGGAAGGTGAAATAGTGAAGAAAGTAAAAACGGGGCAAGAAAAGATTCTGTCTAAGAAACAGGCTCCTCTCTGACGTTATGAACCATCTACAGAAAAGCACACAAACCTCATGCTGATCACAACAAGATCAGTGAGTGACTGGGGACTGAATGATTCTCCTTGTTCCGCTGCACCTATGTAGTATATTGGATTCAGAGAAAGACGCGTAAACACAATCCTATGAACAGGGAAGATGACTAAAATTTGCACAGTAGTGGAACTAAAATGGGCAGGATTGAGGAGTTCACAATAAGAGTTGAAAATAGCAAGGGTGGATCTGCTCAGCAAGGAGATGGATTTGAAGATGGTGAGAGAGACTGTTAAGCAAGGAGGTGGGATTTAACCTAAGGGGTCTTGCAGCAGCCTTTGTTCATTACAGCTCATTTTCCGTTTCCCACACACCTGGTGCATTTAAATGAGGCAGGGAAAAGTGTAAATTTAGAGACGAGGATTTAATTCAATTCCAGCATTTTTAATTCCTGAGCGTTTTATGTTGCAATCATAGTGTACTTTCAACATGAAAATTAAAGCCTTAGTTGGAAATGTCATTCTATACCCATCATAAAAACGTTTATATTGTAAGCTTCGAAGAACACTACATAGTTAAGCACAAATATAATACTGCATTTCAATGAAAGTACTGAAAAATATTTTGGATTAATCCATTTAGAAAACTTTTCTAAACCATAGTACTGCCAGTGCTTCAACAAACATGTACAGGACTGTTTGGATCTGAAAAGGTTAACGGCGTGCTTCAAATATCAGGATGTAGTTTTTCAGCAGACTCTGCCTTCCGTTTCTCTCAGGTTCACCGTGTAGACAAACGGTGTTTTGGAATATACCCAACATGCTTAGCCCAAATGGGAGCAAATTAACAGGACTGGGAGAAGTTTCAGCTATAACTTCAAATTTTCCTCATTTTTATGGTCTTCAGCCAGACTGGTTATACCTCAATGTTATTTTAACATTGTTATTTGTGGCTGAGTTTATTAAATAGCAACGTTTATGCTGCTGCTTTTAATATCTCACGCTTAAGATTATCTTCCAAGTTTTCAAGGATTTATAATGTTGCCGTAACATTTGCATAAGGAGTAAGGCTTCCCATCCAGAAGCAAGCCTACATCATAGTATGAATTCCAAAAATAGTGAATTAGACATTTCCTTGTTTGAGGAAAACAAATGTGTACTTAATGCCCATTTCATTAAGATCTTTTTACTTCTTTATTTTTTTCTTGAATGAGATTTAGACTTCTGTTTGGAGACAGTTTTGTGAAGAATATCCATGCCCTTGTTTGGAGAAGAGGAATTTAAACTGAACTGTTACTAGGGATATCTGCTTTTTAAATAATATTAACTTCATAAAAATGCCATATCTGGATTTGACATGATGTATTGTCTCTGTTCAAAGGAGATAAGCTGTAATGCCACATACCTGCTTATTAATGCCTGTGGATTGTGTGTTGATGCTGTGTATCATGTCAAGGATCAATTTATTAATTCCTTCATGGTGCGGATGGACAGGAAACAACTTTATTGGTCTAAACTTGCTTAAAATTATATCAGAATCACAGAATAACCAGGTTGGAAGAGACCCACCGGATCATCGAGTCCAACTATTCCTATCAAACACTAAACCATGACACTCAGCACCTCATCCACCCGTGCCCTAAACCCCTCCAGGGAAGGTGAATCAACCACCTCCCTGGGCAGCCTGTTCCAGTGCCCAATGACCCTTTCTGTGAAATTTTTTTTCCTAATGTCCAGACTAAATCTCCCCTGACAGAGCTTGTGGCCATTCCATCTCGTCCTGTCCCCTGTCACTTGGGAGAAGAGGCCAGCTCCCTCCTCTCCACAACCTCCTTTCAGGTAGTTGTAGAGAGCAATGAGGTCTCCCCTCAGCCTCCTCTTCTCCAGGCTAAACACCCCCAGCTCTCTCAGCCGCTCCTCATGTTCTCCAGCCCCTTCACCAGCTTTGTTGCTCTTCTCTGGATTCGCTCCAGAGCCTCAACATCCTTCTTGTGGTGAGGGGCCCAGAACTGAACACAGTACTCGAGGTGCGGTCTCACCAGTGCCGAGTACAGAGGGAGAATAACCTCCCTGGACCTGCTGGTTACGCCGTTTCTGATACAAGCCAAGATGCCATTGGCCTTCTTGGCCACCTGGGCCACTGCTGGCTCATGCTCAGTCGCTGTCAACCAACACCCCCAGGTCCCTCTCCTCCTGGCAGCTTTCTAGACAGACTTCTCCTAGTTTGTACCTCTGCTTAGGGTTGTTGTGCCCCAAGTGCAGGACCCGCCACTTGGCCGTGTTAAACCTCATGCCATACCTTATGCCGCAGTGTTTTGAGGCTGTAAAGTACACAAATCTCTTTTGAAAAAGAGCTGGGTTTTTTATGTCTAGACCTAATTTTTCTTTCATATTTTGCAGAGATATTTAGACACCTGCGTTTTTTTTTCCTTTTTCCCTTCCCTGTACAACCCTTACTGTTCCACAAGAGCTGTTTTTTCTTAGAGTTCTCTCCATAAATGCAGTCTGGACTCATGGCTGGTAGAATCTAGCCAGCTGCCACCCAAGCAGAGAATGTCTTGAGATAAGGAAAAAGTTCTTCACGGAGAGGGTGGTTAGGCATTGGAACAGTCTGCCCAGCGAGGTGGTTGAGTCACTGTCCCTGGAGGTGTTTAAGGTGAGGGTGGATGAGGTACTTAGGGGCATGATTTAGGGATTGGTGGGAATGGTTGGACTCGACGATCTGGTGGGTCTCTTCCAGCCTGGTTATTCTGTGATTCTGTGTTGTGAGCAGTCATAAAATATTAGGTTTCTGTGGAACCTAAATTAATATAGTGATTCATATTAATTTAAACTGTTGGCCAAAGCCCAGAGGAGAATCTGGAATGTCCCACAGTTCCATTTTGCAGACACACTGGCAGATATTTTGTACTGCTGTGAAATCCAGTGTGACCTGCTGGTCATGGTCAGTGCGATTCTTGTGGTACTATGGTCTGCAGAATGAGTTTGTCCAGCCAGCCTGCAGCCTGATCCTTCATACAATGGCAGGATATAAAGTATGAACCAGATGACTGGTGTGGCAGTATTCCCTCTGCCTCCCTCTCCTTACAGTCTGCCACTCTTCCTTGGGAGCTAAAGGTAGATCTTCCAGGCCTCTGTTATATTCTGGATGTACATCAAGGATCACTTCCAAGACTTCTCATATCGTAAGGAATGTCATGTCACACAACAGGTTGCTTGATCACAGAGCAAATCTAGACCTGACTTCTTGTCACCCTGCAGCCCTTTCTGCTACCAAAACTTTTCCATCTAAACTCAATACAAGAACTCAGGATCTTCCTTATTTCCTCCAGTCTTGTTCTCTGTGGCTGCTTCTATCCCCAAGCCTGCTTCATCCTCTTCCCTAGGCTCCTCAGGAGAGCATGACTATTGAAAGCAAACCACAAATAATTGCCAGTAATTTTTATCATTCCTGTTTCCTTCTTGGATTGCAGAGGTGAGTTTCTGGGGGGCAGCTGGCTCTGAGGTGAATGCAGTGTACCAGATGTACTGCATTCTCCCCTCTGACTGCACCCTTCATGGTTTGCCGAGATTGCAAGAGTTAATTATGTAAAGCTTCTGTCTTGGCTAAAACCTGGTTTACACTGTCTGACCTGGTCAGATAAAAGTCTGGGGTGTGACTTAACTTCTTATTCTGTATCATGTGCTAGCATGTATTGTTTTATTCACTGCCAGGCGTATTTTTACATTAGCATGAAGGACAGAGGACTGTATGGACAAGGTGATTCACTTTAGCCTATCTGCTAAGGAATTATTCAAGGTGGTTCATTATGCAATGGAAAAGAAAGACGAAACATTACATTATTGCTCGAATGCAGAGTGCATGAGGTCTGAGTTGCAGAGATCCTGTTGTGGTGGAACCCCAGTCCTTTCAAGTGAAGGTTAATAAAGGTGCCAGCAGTCATGCTTTGAATGTCAGTGTAATGCAGTACCAGGTGCTCTGGTGTGAGTGGTCTTTTTCACTTCAATTGTTCTTTTTTTGTAAGAAATCAGAATAAAAGTGAAAAAAAAGCTATTTTTATTCCAGGTGAGAAATCCCATGCAAAAAGTTGCACTACTGGAATTACGGAACTACCAATATACACCTTGCATCATGCTGGTGGAATTGCCTTTCAGCGTCCCACACAGTTGAACCTTGAGGTGCATTAGCCTTCAGGAGCAGGTCTCCCTGCATAGAGACCTCCATTGGTTTTCAAGAATTGGGAACTCCAGCTTGAGTAATTGCTACATAATTGGGCGTCTTTTGTGTCAGACAGATAACATTGTCTAAAACCTTTAGAAAAAGGATTTGATGATCCTAAGTTGGAAATGATGTATCTACACAACCTAATTTGTACTATCTCTTTGACCTTCAGGTTGAATTCTTCGCCCCTAAGATTTTTCTCTGTTCTACTCAGCTACTTTTTTCACTGAAGGATTGAGTATACTTATTGTAGAGGGTTGAGTATAGTTATTATAATACTGCAATGCTGATCTCTGGTTGAAGTTTAAAAAAAGCTCTGTTTGCACAATGCAAGTTTCCAATGTAGGTTCTGTCGAAATCAGAAGCCCGGATCTTGAACACAAGAATAAAACTATTGATGGAGAAGTTAATTTCCTTTAAATCTGTGTGTTGTGGAGGAACTTGTCATGGCTGAGTTTGAAGCTCTGTTTGGTCACTGAGGTTGAAAACTACTTACTTTGTCTTTACCTAAAGCTTTTTTGCAGACAGTGTTTCAGGTCTCTCACCCTCATGATTGTCCTTTTTCTAGATTTATGACTGATGCAGCTCGACGTGAGCAGGAGTCTTTGAAGAAAAAGATTCAGCCCAAACTCTCTTTGACTTTGTCAAGCACAGTGTCCCGTGGGAATGTATCAACTCCACCTCGCCACAGCAGTGGAAGCCTTACTCCCCCAGTCACCCCTCCAATCACTCCCTCCTCTTCGTTTCGCAGTAGTACTCCTACAGGTAAGCACCCACTTTTTGGTTTATCCCAGATAAACTAGGGATTTTGCTATGTGGCATTTGGAAAAAAACAGACGCACTGAGGCATTGGGAAGAACAACCCCTAAAAATTAAACAGACGAGCTTTGGGCTCTTTGATTTGCATTTGAATTCATAGATAAATGAGTGGACAGGGAAGAATGTTCAGCTGCTGTCATCCTGCAGACATGGTTTTTATTGGGTAGCTTTGTTCAAAAAAAGTAATATGTGATAAAAGTGATTTGTGTTTTGTTCAAAAATAAGAATTTCACTGGGATTTTGCTGCTATAAAATTCCTGGGAATTACTTTGCACTGATTGGAAAATTGCTTGTTGTGGTGATCTGGATCTCTTGATCCAAGTCACTCATTAGGCAGAAATCTTGTCAGATAATTCTGATACACTCACTACCAGTATTTCCTTCTAAAAAGCTAAATGTGTATAATACATCTATTCTGCTCTGTGATAAATAGACTCAACATATTCTTCTTAATATGAAATCACATAAGCATCCCTGTTTTGATAAGCTGCTATGCCATGTGTTTTATAGAAGCTATTCGGTGTTTTAGTATTAATGGTTAAATGGAAAGTTTGTAGCAGTCCTTGTGATAATCCATCTGGAAGTTCTGAAATTAATTTGTTGTGCAGTGTGCCCCTGGATATGAGAAAGGGAAGCATATTGAGAACAGCTAAATGGTAAAGTCCTAATACAGAAGATTTTAGAAGTAAGATTTTCTTAATAATCTCCTGTTTGGAAAAAAATGATTCATTTCTTTAGGATGTCAAGGAATTTCTGCTTTCTGTTGGTTTACTTTTTGCACAGCTGCACCTGGGAAGGCTTATTGATGATGTGGTCAGGTAGTGTTAAGTTTGTGCATCTGTCAGTAACGTTAATTAGCGATGTACTCTTTCAAACACATTCCGGCAAATACTAAAGGGGAAAAGCCAATATCTTTCTACTGAAATACTTTTATTTTTGTTATTTATATTTTTTTTAGACTTCTGAAATTACTCAGAATGCTGGTTTACCTGTAGGTAGAAGAATCAGCTTGTTTTGGCCAACTGAGTTTTTGAGAGTACTGCCTAACTGGTTATAAATAACACCAGCTTCAAGATTCTCTGCCTTCTATTCCAAATTCCCCATTGGAGCCCTGTTCCAAGGTTAGGGTTTATAACAGCCTGGTAGCAAAAAAAACATATATTCTTTATTGAAGATTTTTTCTAATTAACTATCAACTGAGTTACATTTCAGCGGCGTCACCCAAGTATTTCCATTTTTATTATCTTAAAAGTTTTCCTGGACCTAAAGTAAACACTGAGATTTTTCTGATAACTGCAGAGTTTTCCACAGTGTTTGCTTGACACGGGATTTTGTTCTCGATGATGGGTATGTAGATGACGTGCCCTGGGTCCTTCCACAGCCAAATTTCTCTTTCTGTTGGTGCAGTTCCTGCTGAGGGAGTCCAGGAAGACCAGCAGACTAATTTTAGATTATGAGCTCACATGTCTGTTGATGGCAGATACCAACCTTTTTCCCTCAAGTGTGAGTATGTGTGGCAGTCAGCTAGCAAGGTGATAAAACCAAGGACAGTTGGACAAGATCTGTTTCAGGGAAACAATTTAGAGTATGTAAATCGTCCTGCATTTCAGCCTTGCTGAGTCTATACAACTTTCAAGCTACATAGGCATACCCTTAGCTGAATCTGTTGAGAATGAAGAAGGAGGCCAATGGCATCTTGGTCTGTATGAGAAACAGCGTGGCCAGCAGGACCAGGGAAGTGATTGTGCCCCTGTACTCAGCATTGGTGGGACCTCACTTCAAGAAAGACATTGAGGTCCTGGGGCATGTCCAGAGAAGAGGGCAGCGAAGGGTAAAGGGACTGGAGAACAAGTCTTATGAGGAGTGGCTGAGGAAACTGAGATTGTTTAGCCTGGAGAAAAGGAGGCTGAGGGTAGACCTTATCACTGTCTACAGCTACGTGAAAGGAGGTGGCAGCAAGGTGGGTGTTGGCCTCTTCTCCTAAGTGATAGGTAGCAGGACAAGAGAAAGTCGCCTCAAGTTGCACCAGGGGAGGTTCAGATTAGACATTAGGAAAAAATTCTTCACCAAAAGGGTTATCAGGCAGTGGAACAGGCTGCCCAAGGAGGTGATTGAGTCACTATCACTGGAGGTATTTAAAAGATGGGTAGATTAATTGCTCAAGGATATGGTTTAGTAGTGGACAGGTATGGTTGGACTTGATGATCTCAAAGGTCTTTTCCAACCAAGCAGTTCTGTGATTCTATACTGCTGTCATTTTTCAGCAAAGCATAGTTTCATATAATGATCTCTCATCCATGAATTGACCAGACTCAGACCCACTTAGCTTGTGAAATTTGATAAGAAACAGTTCAAGGTAGTTTGGCTGCAGAGAATGTTTGTTAAGTTTTACAGTAAAAATCTGTGCCAAAAGACTGGGGGCCAAATTCTCAGACAGAGCTGAGCAGCTTCCAAGCTGACGCACATGCATGCTGCATGTGTTTTTATATAGCATGCATATGTATAGCACCTTCTTCTGCATAAATGAGATTATTCAGGTAGAAGCAGAAATAGTCAGTGAAGAAGTGTGCTCTCTAAGGCTCTTCTCAGGTAATGAGGTAGACATGTATTTATCTGCAGACTCTGTATGTTTTAGTCCCCTGAAACAGCCCATTTGTGGTTTTGGTGGGAAGTAGAAATGCTGCAGTTAATTTTCTGTACCTCCCCTCTGCTCCCTCAGGGGTGACTGACATGCTCTGCTTACATTTGGCTTTTTGTTCTCTCTTCTATGACATGTTTTCTCTTCTTCTTAAGACCTCTGTCCTCTAATGATTACAGACAGTCCACTTTAAAAATTTGTTTCTGTTTTTGTTCTAACAGTACTGTCTCCCGGGAGACTTTATTTAGTAGTCTTAAATTCTCTTGTTAGAGTTTGCAGGCAGGATTTAGCAAAAGAAATGGCTTCCATCAGCAATACAGATTCTGTGAGGTGATAGGGAAATATAGCTAAGTAGCACCAGCATACAGCTTATTTTGGAAAGACATGTACAGTCTGCAAACATGGAAATATCCCTTTATTTAAGGAGCACTCAATTAAGTCACAAAAACTAATGTTGCCTTTATTTTTAAATGTCAACTTTAAACCCACAAAGCTAATGAAGTCTGGTTATGGGTAAAAACAGGGCTGACATTGCATCTTTAACATACGCTGTTAATTTTTAAAATGTTTTCATGCATCTGTGTGGTTCACAGATGAAATTTCCACCCCTAACTTAACTGGCTTTGGAGTGTAAATCAGAGCGCTGGTATCCCCTTGAAACCTATGATATCTCTTCATACTGAAAAGCTCTTTAAAAGATTCAGAGATAATAACTTACTGGTAATTCATTATTAAAATAATTTGGTCCAAATTATAGCTACAAAAGTCATAGTAATGAGTCTCAAAAAAAACCCAAAACCCCCAATTTTTGCGTTGAAGGAGTGCCAAAACTCATCTGAAACCACTGTTTTGTGTGTGTTTGTTTTTCTTCCATATTTATAATAATTTTTTCAACAATTACAGGCCTTGGGTAATAAATTTCAGCCAGTAGTGAATTTTTGGCCTTCTTAGAAATTCTAATGCAACAGTTTAATTCTATCAACTGGCTTTTTAATGTATCAACCCTAAGCCTTGCCCACTCCCTCAAAAAAAGCTGGAATATTTGAAAACCACATAATTAGCATTACATTTCGCTCTGAAGAAACTGGCTCTCAGACCTCCTTTCCTGTTTATTTTGATTTTAATAGATTACAAGCTATAACATTTATGCTGTTTTAATAGGTTTATATACCTACTTACTGCCTGATCGTGCAGGGCAGCGGATGGCAGCTAGTCCTGGCAGCGAGCATTGAGGATGCTGTGGTTGGCTGGACGAATAGCTGCGGTCGTGTCTCAGTCCTTCCACTTATAAAGGAGATGAGAATGAAGTTTTCATGGGTGGTCATAGCTGACCCCATAAGAGAATTGGCAAAAGTCCCATTTTGATTTGCAGCTGTCATTTAAGTAGGTGACTAACTATTGGTTTGTCTTATAAATTAACGTAAGTGCCTTTCTGTGGAGTCATATTGTGTATTCATTTTCGCTTTGACTGCATGTGTAAGGTCTTACCTTTCCTGAATATGGTGAACTTCCTTGAAATTTCCACTAGCCCAGTCTCAGTATCTACAGAAGTGACCTCACTTTGTACCAGCAGAAAATACCTAACTTCTCAATCTCTGTGGGTTTTTTTACTTTCTAATAAACATGAAGAAATAATTAATTTTCATTTGGAGTAAAAAGTAGGATTGGCAGTGATATTGTAATCAAATGCGCATAAAAATTCAGAACAACAGTGTTTTAAGACTTAAAAAAAACCACTATGAGGCTTTCAAGTTCGTACTATTGATGTAGAAGCCATTATAATTACCATCTCAGCATATTATTTGAACGATGATTCAGTAGATCTATGGTAGCTGAGTAGTTTTTAAGATATATCGAGTGTATTCTTAAACTGAAATCAAGACCACTTTGTAGCCGTGTCAGTAATCCTAAAGCTGTACTGTTTCGGCCAGTTAGAACCTATCATGAAATGAGCCAATCTTTATCCTAATAAATCATATTACTAGTGGTGAACCATGAGTTTATATAATGTGTTATTTAAAGATAGAAAGTGAAATTCAATATATTTTCAATAAAAAGAAGAAAATCAGTCTTCCCCTGTATTTTCAGAGCCTGGAGTAATTAGAAATACTTTGAAGTAATTAGAAGTACTTTGGTTACCTAGTGTGACCACATCCATAAGTGTCTACAAAGATTTTGAATATGTTTGTGTTTGTTGTAGATTTAGTTAAAAAATAAAGAGAATTGTGTCCCATTTACATCATTAGGGAATATCCTCTAGGATTCAAATACTGTATATATAAACTTTTATCCAATAAAATTAATAAGATTCTTACAACTCAGACTATTAATCTTTCCTCTTATTCAGCTGGACTTCATTCAGGACTCAAATACAACCACTGGCAAAACAGTGACCAAAAATTACAGCTTCCTTCTTGTGTTAACGAGTGTTCTTGCTACTGATGAAATAATTTAGAGCTTCATTGTTCCCTCTATGGGTGACTAATTTACAGGGGCAGAAAGCCTGTGTATTACAACTGAAGATCTCCTTTCTTCTCCTGCAAAAGGCAATTGGGACTCAGAAATGAATCACAGAATCACAGAATGGTTTGGATTGTAAGGGACCATGAAGGTCATTTAGTCCACACCCCCTGCAGTGAGCAGGGACATCTTCAACTGGATCAGGTTGCTCAGAGCCCCATACAACCTGACCTTGAATGTTTCCAAGGGTGAGGCATCCATAACTTCTCTGGCCAACCTGATCCAGTGTTTCACCACTCTTAGTAGAAAAAAAAATATCTAATGCCTAGTCTAAACTTCTCCTCCTAGATTAAAACTCCTTGTCCTATTGCTGCAGGTCCTGTTAAAACGTTTCTTTCTTTCTTATAAGCCCCCTTTAAGGCCACAGTAGTGTCCCCTCAGAGTCTTCTCTTCTTCAAGCTGAGCAACCCCAGTTCTCTCAATCTGTCTTCGTAAGGGAGGTGTTCCAGGCCTTTGATCATTTTGGTGGCCCTCCTGTGGACCCACTCCAACAGGGCCATGTCCCTCATGTGCTAAGGGCTCCTAGAGCTGAGCACAGTATTCCAAGACAGTATTCTCTTAAGAGAGCAGAATAGAGGGACAGAATTGCCTCCCCCAGCCTGCTGGCAATGCTTTTTTTGATGCAGCCCACGATACTGTTAACCACCTGGTGAATCTGCATGGATCCACCTTGCTTCTGATCAGTTAAGGAATTGTCTGATGTGGGAGCTTTGATTTTGAGAAGCCAAGTGCTGTGTGGCAGTTTATGACTTTTCCCAATAAAACTTGTTATCTCATGTGATGTTATCTCAATGACATGAGGTATCATTCCTATAATAGTGCTGTATAGCATTTGGCTCCATGGATAACTCATGAAAGAATCCCAAGGGCCTTCTTTTTGTGTCTGTTCCCTTTTCTTTTCCAAGAATGCAAAAGCTGAAAGAAGAGCACTCATTGTTTGCTAGTAATAGCAATCAAAAACACAGTAGTAACCAGCTGTTGGAATTGGACATTCAAATAGGGTAACGAGCATGCTGGAAACCAATACAGTTTAGATTCTAAATGTGTGCTTAATTTTTGTTATTTCAAGTTGTTTAAAAAATGTGTTGGCTCGAAATCCAAACACTTATTCCTCTTCATAGGTATCAAAGCAGCTAACACTTTAGTGCCGTTTCCATGTGTTATGTTTTCAACAATAAAGTAATCATATGGCACAGGCAGCTGTTAGGCAGAGTGCTAAAGCTGAATGTTAAACAAGATCCAGCAAGAAAAAGACATGCTCAGCTAAGCTACTTTGTAAGCTTAAAGTGGCCAGTAGAAATGTTAAATGACAGGAGTCCCCCCCAAGATGAATTGAGGACTGAGAGCAGGAAGAATTTAGTTAATTAATTAATACATAGCCAAATTAATCTGAATCTGTGGCAGACTGCTCTTTATATCAGAATGTTTTTTACTTCTATCAGCAGTGGCATTTCTGAACTTCATGTTAGGTTGAATCAGAATAGACTGTGAACCATTAAATCCACTGTTCATTTGATAATCTGCAACGGCGTTTTCTGTGGGCAGTACAGATTGGCTCAGCACTGCCACAGCGAGAGAGAACGTGCTCTTTTGTGGTGGGTGGTTTTTTTAAAGTGCAAAGTATTCGTAAGATTTTGAAGGTGCTTGAAATTGGACTTGGAATTCAGCACAAGTCAGTGGATAAAAGCACGCATTGATGGTTCTTTGAATATCATGCTACAAACTCAGGTCACGTGCACTTAAGCACATGATGAATAGTAAGCACCTAATACTGAGGGTGTAAATCACAGAATGGTTTGGATTGGAAGGGACATTAAAGGTCATCCAGTTCCATCTCCCCTGCTATGGGCAGGGACACCTCTCACCAGATCAGGCTGCTCAAGGCCCCATCCAACCTGGCCTTGTCCGCTTTCAAGGAGGGGGCATTCACAACTTCCCTGGGTAACCTGTACCAGTGCCTCACCACCCTCATTATAAAGAATTTCTTCCTATTTTAAATTTTCCCTTTTCCAAATTAAAGCCATACCCCTTCATCCTATCACTGCCTGCCCTTGTAAAAAGTCACTCCCCAGCTTTCCTGTAGGCTCCCTTCAGGTACTGGAAAGTTGCTATATGCCTAACTTAATTTTATCAGACTGGAATGAAGTATACTGCACTTTTAGAGTTGCAAGTTCAAGTATGTATGTGTGCACAAAAGCCCAACTTGAGCATTCATTTCAAAAACTCTTCACCTGCATTAGTGCATTTTAAGAGTTCGGGTTTAATTGTTACATCTTATATTAATATAGTACAGTATCATGCAGATGTAATTTTAAAAAAAATACTGAAAAGTAGAAATATGAGAACAAATTCCAAGAGTCTTTTATTAAATCATTGCTGAGAAGTGGTCTGAGTATGTTCCATTTTTGTATGTTTGACTTATGGGGTGTCTAGCATAGTAAAGCACAAATCAACAAAGCTTTACTGCAGCTTGAGAAAACACATTTTCAGATGTCTGAGGAACTATCTTATTAGTTGTTCAGATTGACATAAGTTTCTGCTTGCTTAATTGCCTGTTCAGAGACTGCAGAACTTGCATGCTATGTTTTTATTAAAAATTTGATATATAGACTCACTCCTTTATAAACAGTATGGGGAAATAACAAAGCCACACTTTGCAAAATGAAGATGAAATTCTCCAGCATAATGAAAGTTTGTATGAATTCATTTGATATTTCAGGCCTGCAAGATAAGATAAAATCTATGGTAAAATGTCTTGAGGCAACTGTATTGTGGTCTGTAGCAAAACTTGCCTCTGAGGGACTTCACCGGTGCCAGGATTTCACATTTCTGTGCAGATGACGACACAGAACTTTCTTTATAATTATTGGAGCCTAAACGGTTCCATCTAATTGCAAGTTTGGGGCCCTATATTAATCCTGCACACTAATGAATATTTGCATATGTTTGCCAAGCATTTAGCAGCCCGAGGCACCTATTCTAAAAGACCCTTATGAGTGTTCTTGTAAATAATAAACAAGAATCGAGAAATAATGGCACTGTGCAAAACGTATGAGTTAGCCACAATATATGTGTGTGTTTAGACAGAGTATGAGATTTTAACATGAGCTTATGACTGAGGTTGTGACTGAGCCTGAATAATAATTAAGATCTGTGATAGCTTCTTGTTTCTGCCTTATAGAATAGAGCTATAGTAGTAGGTTTCCAGTAAAAATGAAAATAATAAGAGCAACCATTTCCTCTAGGGGTTTTCTTAGAACAGGTGGGATTTGTTCCCAGACACAGCTAGAGTTAATGTTTTATCAGAGCTAGATGTCACATTCCCCTTCTGAGGAGCCAGGCTTTAACCTTGTACATACTCAGTTCTTTCTTCCGGTAATCCAGAGTGAAAAGTTCTGAAGCACTTGTCACCGTGCTTGGTTAAGGTCTTCAGAAGTTGATATGTTTTTTTTCTAGCAGTCATGTGCTGTCAGGTAGCCGTCCAGATTCCTTGGAGAGGCAAGTGTATGTATTATGTTGGTTACTCACTGACAAAACCAAACCAAACCAAACCAGAAGAATTACATTCTCAGAATGCACTGAAACTTCAGCTTGGAGGATCTTTGGGGCAAAGATGACCTCATATTGCATGCACAGCGACAGTGCTGTTGTATTTTGGGTGTGACTGCAGGGCAAATAGTAATTACTAACTTATTACTAACTTATAGCCCCAAATCAAACAGCTTGAAATGATCACAAAGACCAAGAACATTATCTAAATCAAACCTGCATAAATTGATGGCTCAGTGATTTCCAAGTACACCCAGATGAGTCATATGAATGGAAGTAACTGTAACTTAATGTCCTGGAAACCGCTGGAGGTCTCTTCTGCTGAGGGACCACCATCAGACAGCTCCAACAGTTGCTCATGTTTTCCTGATCAGTTTTGGTGGAATTATGATAAAGCAGTGGCAATAAATAAAAGTCATTTCCAGTGACAGATTAGTTTCTCATATTTACTATTGAAGATAAACATGAACATGCTATAGAGGCGCAGAGAAAGCCCTAACACCGAAGTGTTGCTGAGGGTCAAGAGTCAGGCAGGAAAGTGGAACAGTTGTGCAGAAAGGAAAGGGGAAAAGATTTTGCCCAAGGAATTTAAACAGGACAGGAGTTTACAGCAGAAGTTTTCTGTTTAAATTGTTTCATTTTTACCTTTGATCTGCCAGAGTATCTTCATTTTTCTCCATTGTACTGTTTTGTTATGTGTCATTTATTGAACTCTGGCTGTGTGGTTACTTGGGAACCTGATCTGCAGTTTGGCTGAACTCCTAAGAGAAAAGGATGAGAGTTGACCCAAGCTTGATGGCTATTTCTCTTAGAAGGGAGGTCATGATGTTTGGTATTTTTCCCTTTGTCACCTAGGCAAAACCAGGAGTCTTTAAGGACAGTACAAACCCCAGTCCCCTTTTGCCTTACAGGAGTTATCTGGTTTGTTTCATTAGTGGGTATGGGACTCCTCAAAGGTCAGCTCTTTCACTGTGGATGGACCACACGAGAGAGGAGTGTGGGATGTTTACAAAAAATGTGACTACAGTTCTTTCAAAGTCCTGTAGCTTTGGAGTATGGATACTGGAGTATTTCTGCAGGGCTGTGCTCAACAAGCCAACAGAACTCATAAGCATCTTACTTTTTCAGAGGTTTGGGATTCCCACTGAGCCAAGGCTGTAACGTTATAAAGATAGAGCAAGGTGATGGAGATTCTCCTCTAACTAACCTTTTCTGTGGTTTTCACAAGGTCACATAACATGATAACCTCCCCTGCTTAGTCCTTTCTTTAACACTGTCCTAAACTAACTTGTAATCAAAGTACAACCTAAGTAGGTCCTTATACTACATTCACAAAAAGATTTTTTTTTTTAAAGTAGTGCTTATACCAATTCAAATTATAAACTCAAAAGGCCATTTCTAAGTGTATGTAGAGGAAAGTAAAATTGAGAAAAAAGTAGGGCTGTGCTGTGAGGGGAAAATACATCAAGGTTGGTTTTTTTTAAATCACAATTTTTATGATAGCTTTCTTCTACATTTTCTGGTTTTCTTCCTTTTCCTGCTTTATGGATGCATTTCCCTTATAAATCTGTTAAAATTCTCCTTTGCTCTTTAGTTTAGCAGTAAAAATGTGTTGAGCCCAGTTTGCTATAAAAATATGTTCTGAGATTAACTCGGTTGTCAGGTTTTGGGCTTTCCAGTGGAACTCTGAATCTTGCCTGAGGGAAAGGCACATGGAAGACTTAACATTGCCTCTTACTTATCTCATCTCACTCACTACAGGTGGCTTTACGCGTAACCTCCTTCATCTTCCCAGCCCCTTCAGAGCATTCTTGTTTGATGCAGACGTAAATAGCACCAGCAATTGTAAAGCTGTTGAGTTGTGTTTTAGTTACACATACCTGTAATTAATTGTATGGGAATTTTCACAGTGCATTCCCCAAGGAACAATTTCATTGAAAAGTAACTGAGTTGTCTAGACTATAGCAACTCATAAAATCATCACTAGTTTTGGGGTTTGAGCTACAAAGCAGCAATAGAAACGTGGCTTGTAGATTTAAAGTACTTCCAAGCACAGGGACCGTTTTATAATCCCCATCGTAGTAGTCTAACCTGGCAAACCTTATTAACAGGGTCGAGAACAGAAAATGTGCAATAAGCTTAAAGTAAAGATTATCTTTGTGTTAATTTGTGATAGGGTTTTTTTTGGTGTAGAAGTATACCTGCTGTACATGGACCTTTCAACGTGTAAAAAATACACATTTTGTTGGAAGCACATTGTGCCAGCCTTTCACAGCTTGTGGCATAATAGGTTTCATGTAGGAATAGCATGATGCTCAAAATGGAACTTTTTAGTGCCTCAAGAACTGAAGAAATCATCCTAGCTATGAGTGCTGTATGTCTGCACACTGGAAGTGTGTTTTTTCAAGAGTTTTTATAGTGCCTAGCAGGAAAAAAAAAAGCATCCTTGTTTAGGCCAGCACTTCAGCATGCTGAAGCTGGTGAAACTGAAGCAGAGGTTTGAGTTTTCCTTGTGCTGTAGCCAAAGCAAATCAGAAGTAGAAAAAAGCAAGGAGTAACGTAGCATTTCACACCGAGTGACTTAAAACACAGAGGGACTTATTTCACAGGGGAAGTGTTGCATTGCGAGTTGATGTTAGCTGGTACATGATCATCACTGTGATGTAAAATTCTAGGATAAAAACGGTTGTTTATAGCTCTAGCGTGCTACCAAAGTGAGCTGAAGGCCATGAAACATTTACTGGTCTCAAAACCTAAATTTTGTCTTGTCTTCTTAGCACTTGTGGCCTGGCAGGTGAAAGACGCAACCCTAATTCTTACTGAAGATGACGGCTGGTGCTTTGTCCGTGGTAGCATAGACTCCCACTCGTCAGGCTTTCTATGTATAGCCAGACAGCGTCGTTCACAGCAGGTTCTCAGCACTTCTGCCTCTAATGCCAATGGATACAAGAAGCTGAGGAGCAGTGGAAACTAACAACTTGAAAAGTACTTTTATTTCACCTTTAGCCCAGTGATATATCTATCATCTGAAACAAGTCGCACCTTCTAATGTGTGTTTTGTACACCTGATTGAAACAGGGATAGCCTTAAAGAAAGGCTTGTGAGAGCTTACCAGACATAGTGCAGATTTTATTTTATTTTGTTTATAAAAAAAAAAGAGAGGAAACATGACTCTCCGCTGAATATGTTCGTAAGTTTGGGTGTTACAACTGCAGTTCTATCTCAGAAACACAAAGTAGGATTAATTAAAAAACTTAACGGCTCTTTCCTATAGATTTTGTGTGTAGGCAGGATGACAAAAGCCTTCATCCTGGCTCATTAGTAAATATTCACCTTAGTCCTCACTGGTAATTCCAAGTATTGTCATTAGGGCTATCTTTCAAATTATACTGAAGGAGCTTCTTCAATCTAGATGATCAAAGCAATTAAAAACAAGTAGAGAGAAATGTTAAGTATATTTTCATGCAAAATAAATTTTCCCGCTTTTCAGTGCATGGCAATGGAGAATCCACCATTGCCTCCTTCGTTTGCTGCTCAGGGATTTTTAACTCTCCTGGGGCTCGTAAGCATGAAATTCCTTCAGCCTGCAGCTGCTGAAAGAGCCCTGAGCAGCACCAGGCCTCTGCAGCTCCCCTGCACCCTGGTCCTAGTGGGCAGCAGGATCCCTTTGGTCTGAGGTTTGGCCCAGGAACATCTTGGAAATCCCAATATAGCCGAGTCCTGCTAAAATCAGCAGCGCTCCTCGTGTCACCAGTGCTACCTGCGCAGTGACAGCGATTCCTTGGATTGGAGCCTGATCGTCGCTCAGTGCATCCTTGCTGGGTTTGTGTGCTGGTGAAGGCAGAGCACGCAGCGGTTGGGGTGGGTTTGGACTGCGTGCATTAGCAGTTTTACAGCCTGTACTGTAAGTGGCTGAATGGCTTTTGTACAGCTGTAAAGCATGTTTAACCCAATGTTATAAAACATGTCTCCAATGTATTTTCATAGCTTCATAAACTGTAGTTCATTTCTGTCGGTACTTTTTATTGTAATCCTTTATCTTAAACATGAAACTGTTTCCTGATACCGTTTCTATGTATTTCTTCTTTTTTTATGAAAAAAGGAGAAAATCAGAGGAAAGAAAAACTGCTTTTTTTTTACACGCATCAGGAGAGTCCATGAGTACAGTAATAGTGCCCTGAACTTGTATTTTTGTATTTCTAACCTCAGAATGCAGGCCTAGCAACTAAAAAGCCAAAATAACATTAATTATGACTGTTCTTTGCCGTGGTTTTTGGAGTATAAGTTTGGAACAGATGTTTGAGGGGAAGCGAAAGGGGGAGGAAGGATGGATTGTTTCTTTTTTTTCAGCCCCAACTGGTTTTAATTCTTTCTTGAACATTTTGGGAATATCTTTAAACATTTGCCAGACTTCAATTAACATCCTGTGACTGATGGTGGAAAATGGCCTACTTTGTTTTTCCTCAAACATATACCTGCTCTCACTGCTTATGCCAAAGCCAGAGAAAGAAAGGATTCCAGCTGGCATTGGTTTTATTACTGTTACATTAATTTGCAGGTTAAGCCTCAAGTTGGGAGGGGTCTGTTGGATTGATTTATTTATTTACTTTTTTTATTTTCATGATTTTAGAAAGTGCCATGTAAAACACTGCCGTTTAATTACAGGAAGGTTGTGCTTCTTTTTGGTGAGCGTTTTAACAGCTTATGCTTGTTTACATGAAGTTGTAGAAATCTAGTTTTAAAATAAGTTTAAAGTAGAGATTGTGTTTTTAGATTTATCATGTTTTTCCTGTACTACGTATAAACAGAAGATTGTACATTATTGAAAGCCCTTTTTTGTGGAAAACAGGATTGGGGAGAAAAGTTTATAGAAGAATGCAAAATAACTTCCCGAGACTATTGGCGCAGTGTGACCATAAAACCTCAACAGCACATTGTGCAGTGACATTACAACAATTTGCTTTAACACCTCTGTAGTGCTTTCAGAAAAAGTCCTGTTCTACAGAACACATGCCGTGGTATCAGTTGACTGTTTGTTCCAGAATCAGTTCTCTGCGTGCATGCTTTTGTGATGACTTGCTGTTTCACAAATAATTGGAAGCGGACAACTCTTTTTTTTTTTTACTTAGCTTATTATATGTATGTTTTATTTGCATACATTTATACGTTCAATAAGTTGTAACATAAATGCTTATAGAGGTGTACAGCTTCTTTTAGTGGATTTCTAATCTCTGGATTGGGATTTCTGTGCTTTAGTTTTAAAGACTGTTCTTTGAGGGTGATTTCCCATACGGGCTGGCTCAGCTGAAACCGTTCTATACCAAAATTACAATATACTTGGTTCTGTGATTTACCTATAGAATCTGAAGTGTTTGCTTGCTTTCTAAAGTGGATCTGAACCGTGCAACTGGGTAAATTCTCAGTCCGTTAAAATTCAGCGTGACCTTATGCTAAGCATAAAATTAAAGCTAAAGGTGATTCCAAATTTCAATTTTTAATTTCTACCATTTAATTTAACAGACCAAGGTTATCCATGGGTTAAGAATTTGTGGGTTCAGACTGTCTCTGGGACTGTGCAAGTTACAGTTGTCTTTTCTGTGGTGACTTTGAGAGAGGATAGAAGATGTCCAGAAACATCTACCTATAATCTTCCTTGCTTAATGTTCCCTGCTTTGGTGTAGTAGGCCCTCCTGGCTGAAAGCTACTCTTCAAATTATATAAAGAACAAGAAGTACTTTTTTGTCTAAACTTATTTTTGCTATTACTTTTAAGTACCTTGTGTGTAAAAATATTGTTAAAAAACATATTGCTCTTTGTATTTGAACCCATATTCACATCATTACACAAGGCATATTTTTTAAATTCTCTTGGTGCTTATTCACTAACTGAGCCTTGCTTCAGACAGAGACAATAGAAAGTTAGTTCTTCTGAGTTGTAATATTTCCTAAACAGCTCGTTATTTAGTGCTTGATACTTGATCTGAGGTAGGAGACGACTGGAAGAAAGGGTGGTTTCTCCAGAAGACAGTTTTCTGGCCAAATCCAGCTCTGACTAGTGTCATGAGGAAAAGTAGGATGCTGGCAGTAGTGACGGCTGAAGTGCAAGATGAGGGACGTGCTCCTGGCGCGAGCGTGTGTGAGAGCAGCCCGGCAGCAACCGCCGCAGACCACACAGCCCACAGGACAGCGGGACATGCCCCATGCCGCCCTCCAGCTTGGCACGAGGCCAAGCCAATAATATGTTGTAATTGTTATTTTGATGGCTCTTTTGTGATCCCATCCCAGGGATGGAGGTCTCTGCCAGCCTTGGCAAGTGCCCATTTGACAAACCATAACCATCCCAAGCAGCTCCCTCGAGTGACAGCAGAGCTGCCAAGCATGCAGTTAGCTTTGAGAACAGATTTGCCTCTCCTCTCCCAGGAACAAGGTTCAGAGATATTTACTGGGATAACAGAGAAAAATTTAACTGTGTGTGCTCGTGCCTGTCAGCTTGAAGAAAGGCTCTAGCCTTCACAGTGGTGAACCTAGTGCTTGCTTTATGTAGGTGTGCAACCCAGACGCTGGAATTGCACTTGAAAACTGAAATACCAGTATCTGTAGCAGTACACGGTGCTCTGTTTAAACTGCCCTGAGTTTTCTTCAGTTGTATTACATACGCGTTTACGTAATCTTCATGGACGTGGATGATAGAAGTGTTTCTGTAAATACAAGAAATTAATCTGAGTGGACCTTTCACAAAGGCTGAAAACCACTTCCTGCTCTCTGATTCCCCTTTTCCTCCCATCCCCAAACCAAGCAAACAAAGGAAAAAACCTGACTTACTCTGTTTGGATGATCCAGTGTCTGAAATTTGTTGCCTGAGTTTGCAGAGCCACCATTGTGCCACCCGTACCAGCTCCCAGCCAAGAAAGTCCTGCGACAGCTTCTAGACTAAAAAGTAGTGTGGACATTATGCATGTTATTTAACTGGTTTGCATTTCATTGCCCATAGCATTTATTTCCTGTGCTTTATATAAAGGAAGAATATTTCATTTTGAATGACTTGATATGTCTTTAGATCCACAATGAGTATCAGCTGTGGGAATGTTCTCCCTGCTGGTGAGCGTGGAGGAGACTGTGTGCATCCATGGGCACAGAGGGAAGAAGTTTGACAAATCCATAAATATGCTTTAGTGTTAGACGAAAATTCACATATCAATAATTCACTTCTTTTTATCAAGGAAGCTGTCACAGTATATGGGAATGAAAACTTCTTTACATAAGAAGTGCTCTCATAAAACTGTTTCTATGAAATACAGACTGCAAGTCCCGCACGGGACAAAGTGTGAAGCTGATTTTTTATGAGAGATCATTGGAATTACCATGAACTTTCGGTGACACTAGAAATGTTGGTTCCCACTGCAGTAAGCTATTTGCTCATAGTTATTCATTGTATACTTAAATGTATGCTTTCTGGTCACAAAAATAATTGGCAAGGATGTTCTGGGTTTGTTTTTCTTCATGGGAGGAGAAAGGAAGAACTCGTAATGTTCTTGATCAGAGTTTCAGATAGATTATATTCATCATAATGGAACACACAGCTTGTGCTGGTTTTCATCAGCTTTGTCTTTTTTATTTTAAGGCATGGCATAGAAGTCTTTAGATTTAAAAAGTGACGTAAGTACAAATGATATGCACCTGCTAGAACCAAGCTTCGTTCAAAGATGACGGAGGGAAATTCTCTGTAAATCTCCTGGTGGAATGAACTCAGTCACGCAAAAGGCAGAATTTATCTTGGCTACAATGGTGTGAATACCGAATAAACTCCAGAAACAGAAGATAAGGCTCCAGATTTTCAGCAGTGTAGTTGGGATAGATGTCAAATGATTAAAACTCTGCAAAATATTTCTGAGCTATTTAAATTACTGAGCTCATCTACTGGGAATAGTAGTAGATGAGCATCTGACTTACTCTGTTTGGATTGCACACCTACATAAAGCAAGCACTTCGGACAAGAGGTGAGAGATCTGTGCTATAGAATCAAGTGATGTTCTCCTTGA
Organism: Clamator glandarius; assembly: GCA_033459285.1. Lineage (NCBI taxonomy): Eukaryota > Metazoa > Chordata > Aves > Cuculiformes > Cuculidae > Clamator > Clamator glandarius. Next base: position 7,150,785 of record JAUNZM010000266.1, read on the forward strand.
CTTTGATAGCAAAGCTTACTGGAAGAAGAGGTTGGGCATGTCTTCACAGTGCAACTTTGCTTTTCAACACACTACAAAGACTTCTTGCCACGCAGGCAGTAATGATGCTTTTTCATGTTTGTGTTCACTTTTGGCCAATAAACTGCTGTGATGCAGACAGCCTTCTCCTTTGTGATAGCATGTGTTTAAACACAGCATAAAAACTGGAAGAGAAGTGTAATACTTTGTGAACTTATATGTTTTCTGTCTTTTCATACCTAGTTATTTTATATAATGCATGCCCCGATACAGCATTTTATGCCTACTGTGCCTGGTGGTGTCTGCCTAAAGCCTGTGCTCGCTTCAAGTCCATCTCCACTAGTGGAGCTGACCTTCTCTTCAAGGAGCAGTGGCATTGTCTCAGCGTGGAAAATTACAGAAAAAAAACCCCAACCAAACTGGCAGTCTTACCTTGCCTTTCTGCTGGGGATGGCACAGATGAAGTGAGTTTTTTGGCAGGGTCCCCTAGAGTGAGGAGAGGGGAAATGGCTTTGTGGGCCAGGACTGAGAGAGTATTGTATGCGAGGGTGGGGGCGAGATTAGGAAGACGTTACTGAGTCATTTGAATGGTAAAACGTTGGGGTTAAGTTAGATTGAGGTGGAACTATGTAGGGTCTCTGAATGAAAGCCAGATGATGAAAGTGGATATGGTGAAAAGCAATGAGCTAGGTAGCAAAGAGGAGGGAAGTGGAAGAGGCAGTTTTCTTCCTGTTGTAGAACTAGTATTTAGTTACAGTAATAATATTTTGTACTTGCACATCATCTTGCTAAAAGCATGTGCTTCTCTATCACCCTTTCCCTTCAAGATAAGTAGACATTTTATCTTAGAGAAATGTGTGATGTTGACTTTCGGGAGAATTTTTTGCAGTTCTGACTTCTGAAGCCTAAATCCCGTATTTTCCCTTTGAGTACTGCAGGACGAGAAGTGCTAAAGCTGTTAGCCTACACGTTACAGGAACAGCTCTGCTCTTCTGGTCCCCCTAGAAGGGCAGCATGCCCCAGCAAAGCATCCTGTTTTCCATGTGCACAGCCACGTCCAAGCAGAGAGCAGTGAGCCAGCTCTCCTGGAACTCTTAACAGTTACTGCAAATACTTGACTGAGTCACGCAGTTGTTACACCCTGGAACAGGCTAGAGGTTAGATGCAAAGGTGCTTGGTTTTGGTTTGTTGGGTTTTTTTTTTCTTTTCTTTTTAGAAGTAAATATTTACAATTCTTATTGTGAAATAGCAACCAAGTTTAAAATAAAGCAAGCAGGCAAGCTGTATCTTGATCAAAGTGCAGTGCAGTGCACTTTCCCCTCAGCGTACGACTGGTACCCTGGCAGGTTGCCCGAGGGAGCCAGCAGCAGCCGGTGTCTTGGGTTGCAGTTTGTACACCTGATGTGTAGCTGAGGTCCAGGGACTCCTACTCGGCATGGGAAAGGCTTTGCAAAGCCATCATCCCAAGCCTTAATTAAAATCCCTCATCTAGGGGACGTTTATTATGACAGCACCAACCTGTGTGTTGTGCCTCTCGGTCAGGTGTCGTCCCCTGCCCCCCGATGCGTTGCACAGCATCAGCGAGGCACCGCGTGGGCTGCTGCTCACTGACAGCTGAGGAAATTAAATTCTGCGGCACAATCAGTTAAAAGCCTGGCTAAAAGAGTGTTGTTTCTCTGTAGCAACTGGAACAACATAATTATTTGAAGGATACATTTTTATTGTTTAGGAATTTTTTTCAAGACAGTAGATTTTTTACATTTTGTTTATACCAGGGCCCTCTTAATTGCATTTTGGGGTGCTTTTTTTGTTTTGTTTTCTTTAGAGTAGAAAAAATTGAGTTCAGTAGGACATTGTTAGATAAAAGCAGTGATAGACTCTACAGTGCCAGCTTTGTATGAAGTAATATGCCTTTAAGGTACTTTGCACTATTAGTATTACTGTTTTGTTCAAGAAATATGTGTTTATGTTTTTCATACTTGAAAAAGCTCATCGTTATTTGTAAAATCTCTAGTGACAAATCTTGGTTTAAACTTAGAGACACCGGAGCATTTGCATAATACTATTTAAAAAACTCTTGACTCTTGCATTTTTGTTCAGGTAGGCTAAATAAAAGAAAACTGTAGAATCATAGAGTGGTTTGAGTTGGAAGGGACCTTAAAGATCATCCAGTTCCAACCCCCCTGGTATGGGCAGGGACGCCTCCCACTACATCATGTTGCTCCTGACCTGAAGGATATAAGGATAGTCCGATGTTACAAATGCTTATGAATGTATTTTGCTCTTCTCTGTCTCTCTCCTTCAGTGAATCTGCCTATAAGTGAAGTACAGGCAAAAGTTGTTGCAGAATTGGGTCTTACTGTGCAAAATTATTAAAAAAATCTAAAGCATGCCTGAAAGTAGAGGAAATCCTATGGAAATCCATAATTGCAGTGATTGCTGTTTCTGCCCACTGTATGTGTATCTTCTCCCATATATACCGTATTGCATATTAAGTTCTGTAGAGCACAGGTTGTTGTTTGATAAAAGCATGCTCTAGAAGCAGCAGCATCCTTCATAGATGTCGTATGGTCTCAAATTATGTTTTCTTTGGGAGGAAAAAAAATCCTAATTGGGAGGAAATCACACCCCTGTTAAGGGGGCTTACAAGGGAGTGATTATAACGGCAGAGATTGGTGGTATCAGTGTTGAGAATTGTTGTGTATTTTTTCATCCTAGGTGTACATGCATGCATTTACAATAGGGTTTTCTGTTGCATTCGCTTATTTAAAAAAAAAAAAAGGGCACTGAGCTAAAATGTTTGAAAGGAACAGCTTGAGGAATTTTTTCCATCAAGATATAATCAAGGGCAGGAAATCATAGAAGCAGAGTTGTGGTTTTGCCTCCATTTTTTATTAGTTAATTAAACTATAACAGCTCTTAACTTCATTTTAGGTTAACTGTTCCTAGAGTTCAAAAATATTTTAAGAGGTCAATGATGCTTTCTTTGGCTTTCGCTTATTCGGTGTGGGATATGGAGTTGCCGTCAGCGGGGCAGAGTTTTCCAGATGTGCTGCAGAACATGTGTGCGTGCACTCGACGACAGTTGTTGACGGTGGGAAACCATCCATCTTTCCTCATCTGCGCACCACCCTGTATGGATGAAATCCACAGGAAAGAAACGTGGATAGCCTGACATCTGTAAGCAAACCTACAGTGTCCGATTAAAGCTCAGGAGCCCTGAATACTGGCAGCTACCAGTTGACAAGCATTTTTACTCGATGGAGAGGTGCCGAGTCCGAGTGAGAAGGGGGAATCCAAAGGGAAAAATTTGAGGTGATAGATGTGTGTTTAGTTTCACCAGAACCAAAAAAAAGAACAAAATCAAAGACCTCGTTGTACTTTGCAGCACGGGTTTTCTCTATGAAGTCGGGGTGTTTCTTTTTCGAAGTGCTGTGAGGCATCTGTCTGCATTTTCTTTGCAGGGCGTAGAGCTGCTTAGAGGCATGCACTCAAAGGGCATGTGAGGGAAGCAAATAGAGCCATGCAAGTGTCACATAACTGTCTTTAATAACGGGAGCTATTCCAGTGCTCGGAGCCAAATCGTCTTTCAGCAGAAAGGATAAAATTGAGCAGAGCTGGGAAAAGGAAAGAAGAAAGGGGAGGGGAAACACAGCACCACCTCCTGCTGACACCACAGAACTTTCCCTCCGCTCTCCCTCTCCCTCCCTCTGTGCATATATTTTCTTTTTAATCCGCTGGGGCTCTTTCCCCTCACCCCCCATTTTTCTTTTTTTTTACTGTACTTTTATAGTTGAAATTCTGCTTTCCTAATTTCTCTTGTTTCACGTTTAACTTCTTCAGAGAAATTCATTAATAGTTACTGCAATTAAAACCAATAAATAAACTCAACACCAGCTGCTCAAATGGTTGTTGTTGTAGCATATCTGGAACATAATGCGGTCTGTTCAGGGGAGCCACACAATGCAATTTATCCCCACACCTGAGGGAATGAATTTCACAACTATAATTGCTACAATATAATTCTTATTAATGTTGTGCTATAATTCCTATTAATTCCAAAGGGCTAGTAAATGCATTAGGACTTGTCAACATATGATTTTACAATGTTTATGATCTGTAGAATTACACTCTTCAGTATTGTATTGCTTAAAGAAAAGCCTTAAAATTAGCCTTAATTGTGGGGGTGGGAGAGCCACATTTTCTGTTGGGGCGCTGGGAAAGATGGAAGGATCCTGGTGTTGGAGGAGTAATGAAACTGCATTTTAAAATCAGTTCTTTGAACTTCTGTGCCACGCAGTTAACAGTTTATGAAGATGTATTAAAAATGTCTGTCCTGGTTGTTAGAAAAAGTACCACTGGTGTCTTATGAAGGAATAAATAACTGTAAGAAAGATAGGTTTATAAAATTAAAAATAAATGTCTTCCAGCAAAAACAAAAACGGGGAAATTACAAGTCATTGTAACTGATGTAATAAATGCAGAATGTGTTATCTTGCCATGCTCTTCTTTATTCTTGTTTTATCTCTCTACCCTGCTTTTTTAGGTAGTGAATATGATGAGGAGGAAGTAGACTATGAAGAATCAGACAGTGATGAGTCGTGGACTACGGAAAGTGCTATCAGCTCTGAAGCTATCCTTAGTTCAATGTGCATGAATGGAGGGGATGAGAAACCTTTTGCCTGTCCTGTTCCTGGATGTAAAAAAAGATATAAGGTAAGCAGTAGTGCAGACCTGCCTTATTTCCTGTCGATGTAACGAGGGGGGAGAAAAAAGCCTCTATAATCAATTTGTACCTTTCACATTTAATAGACTTTTCACTTCTATTTTTGCAGTACATATTTTATTCACTGGTTTCCTGTCAAGCACAGCCAAGTTATCAGTTTTACAAAGGATGTAGCCTTTTGTATCCGTCTGTTGAGTGATTAGGTATAGTGACTCTCTTGCTTTACACATTCCTATTTGCTTTCTATTGTTTAGGCTTCAGGCAAACCAACTGCAAAATGCAGGAGGCACTACCAGCAAAATAATCTCAAGTCTTTTTCAGAGACACTAAAGAAAAAGCTTCTGCCCTTCGGTGCCAGAATTAAATTCTTCTGCTTAACTGCTAGAGATACTGCTCTCTTCTTTAGTGAGACTGTGCCCAAGGTGCTTTTCTTGCTAAAAGGTGATGTGCAGAAGATGGTGTGGGACATTTTGCAAGTCAGGGGTCACCTTGGGAAGGCAGAGCCTCTGAGAAATTCTGGCATTGTTTGGTCCTGGGTCCAAGTCCCCATGACCCCTCTGCAGAGCAGTTAGTGTGTCTGGGCCCGAGTGCAGGGCTTGCATCCCTCTGTGTGACATGCTGGGAAACAAACAGCACACCACCACACCCTGCCCACCTTTTATTTGCTTCCGTCGTGAGAAATTTCTGTCTGTTCATGAAAGCGAAAACTTCTTTAACTTTTGAACCCTGACCTGGCTGGTGTAGAACATGCCATGATGTGAGAACGGGAGCGTTGCTTCACATGAACTAGTGCAAAGACAGATGAAATCGCATAGAATAGCTTGGAAATCGGTATAGTATTCTGTAGTCATTGACATTTGGGAATAGCATGTTGGCATAGTTCCTCTAAATCATTTTCTGAAGTTTCTTCGTGAAGTACTGGAAAATTCAGCGACTGACTTGTACTCTAGAAAAGGTGGTGGTGATTGGGTTGGTTTTACACTGGTTTTATTTTATGGCTTCTCCTTTAAATAAGTGAAAAGTAGGGACTTAAAAGAGAACAGAAATATGAAAGAGAAATATAGGAAGACCAATAGCATTTGAGATAGAACAGTTGTGACAAGAATGAATAAACTGTGCATGAAATCATGCAGCGGACAGAAACGTTTTTCAGTGATGCTGCAGCTGTGCCAGACTGCAGCAGCTCCCATAGCAGCGAATCATGAGACTGAGGTTCACACACAGATCGGTTATTACTGGCAATACTTACTTAAAACATGAACGAGAAAGCAGGATGCTCATTTCTCACTGACCTATGAGTCTTATTTGCAGAGATTAGCCTGGGCTGTGTAATGGTTCTGTAAAACTGAACACTGTCTTCAGGGGCAGGGCATGTTTTCAGATGATTTGCAAGTATTACTTTGCAGATATACTCACATTGTTCAAGATTGGTATTTCTCTCGCATGTGAGAAGCCGTGCCAGATGAAGGGTACAGCATGAAAGCTAAATCCCTAGTTCAGGAAGCAAACAAGCCATGGTGATTGTTAGAAGTCACTGTGCCCACAGGGCATCTATGCATTGCAGAAAACATTCATTTAATGGCAAAGGCTAGAAGGAGAACCCTGTAATTTGCTGTATCCTGTCTGTTCTCTGTTTGACCGCCAGCCCCCTGTCTTCTTATTGCCCAAATAAGCAAGCTGTTTCTCTCGGCTTCTGCTGTCTCTCTACCTTCATCTCAAATGCATGAGGACTGTCTAAGGGATATCTTGTACACCAATTAAGTTGGAGCAGTTGGACAGGGAACAAATTAATGACCCTTAGAGAGGCTGACAGAGAGCAGCAGTAAATTAAAAGTACCGTATTTTCCTAGGAGGTTCACCTCTGTTTAGTCCTGATAGGAGAATACATTTCCTTAAATCTGCCTCACCTCATTCCTCTTTTCTGTGGGCTCTGTTTCCTCCCTTTTTTCTTCACAGCCTAGTTTTTTTTCCTTTTTACGTTTTTATCTTTGTTTCCTTCCTTTTAGCTTCGTGTCAGCTGTGTTTCTTGTTTCCTCTTCATCCTCCTCTTGCTTAACCCCCTCCTCTGATGAATTATTTGCGGAGTCTGAGTAGGGAGTCCTGTGATCAAAGCACAGGGGTTTTCTGGTGGGTACTGGATAATCACAGCCAGGGCTGTAAAACAATTATAGAGCTCCAAACAGGAACATGAACATGCACATACAGTAATTGCCAGGCTCACTTTACAGCTGAGAAAGGATGCATTCCTTTAGGGAGTGAGGAGGAAAGGAGGATATACACAAGTTTTCTTTTGTCTGGCCTCAGGTGACGTACGTTTGAGAAGCAGAAGTGTTATTTTTAGACATGTTACTGGTATTCCATTACTTCTTAAAGGACCCAGTAGGGATGAGGGTCCTCTTTTGCAAACAATGTGCAAGGATAAAAGATGGCCTCTGCACTGAAAAGTCATTATGGAAAGGTAAATAAGACAAGAATGAGTACAACAAATACTCCCAAGGAATGGGCTTGGGCGGACAATGGGAACTGTAATGAGAACATGTTTATACACAAGCCCAGATGAGTATCAGAAGACCCTGCTGGCCTCCTGCCCAGCCGCTATCTCTTGGCCATTTCCCATAGGCAGGGCAGTAGAAATGAGTCATAAACATTTTGTTGTTCTTCAGAACTGTATTTTTTTTAAGAAATAAAATTACTTGCTTGTGATATGTATTGGTACTCGGTGGGGTGTGGCACAGATTTGCTTGAGGAGCTGAAGATTCTGGGGGAAAAGACCTTCTTAATGGTATGTAAATCTGTTTGTGGGATAGTCAGAAACAGCTAAAAGAAACTGGAGCGCACTAACTTGTAGGTGCTAAAGCACAAGCCCCTGAACTCAATTCTGAAGCTTGCTTTATTCTTCTCTATTTATGGCTACTGATCTCGAGAAAAATTATTTTTTACTTTGCCATTTATGGTTTTTTTCTTTCTTCATGTGATTTGTATTTGAAGCCTTTAATTTGATTTTTAGAAAACCATCTGCATGCATCAGGGGAACCCAAAGATCTCAGCCTTGTTTCTGTGGAGTTCACCCTCAACACCTTTTGGATTTACATCCATATTTAGATGCCCTGTCCAGAAGCCTGTAGGTATTGAGTATCAGAGTTGTCATGCTATGTAAAATGCCACATGTAAGAAATAAATAGTGGATTTATGAACTTGGCAATTAGTTTTCCTTTTATTCAGTACCACATCTGTGTGACAGTTACTGGGGCTCTAGCTCTGGAGAAGGGCATTCAAAATGTGTGTAACATTGAGATAGACTTATTTGGACAACTTCCAAAGAGCAAATGAGTTTAATACCTAAGAGATAGATAGAAAAAAAGCCCCACAAATAATGTATATATCTAAGGATATTTGTCACAATTTTTCTAGTCTGTGCAGGTACAGTAATGCCAGAATAACAGATTTCCATGCGTAAAAAATGGAACTTATGTGCATGACTGGGTTTTGGCCTTGGGCAAGAGGAGAAGTGGTACCTTCCAAGAATGCCAGGGCATTGGACTTGTCTTTCTGGCAGGTAATGGGAGAAGGGTCTTAGACCTGTTGGCGGGCAAAGCCCCGGGAAGGCTGCTCTAAGAGCAGCAAGACTCAGTATAGCTTAGGGGAGGAGAATATTGAAGTGAGAAGGGGGAAAAAGGGAATTTACTTGAGAGAAAGGAGCAAGTTAGAGTTTGCAAGTTGAGCAAGAGGAATTGGACCAAGAAAGAAAGTTTCAGGAGGAACAGCAAGGAGATCATCTATGAATGTCAAAGCGTGAAGCAAGAAATCCTTGCAAACCATCCTTGACATCACTTTTCCTGCATGAAGTGGGTGGTGATCTCTCTGCAGCGTAGGGGCTTCTTGAGTACTGCTGTGCAGGGGACCCTGCCTAGCAAGTGTCCTTGTGCCCGTGCAAACCAGCTAGTGTCAGAAAACTTCCCTATCTCCTCCTGATCTAGTCCCAGGTTAATCATTGTTTCCTTCTGTGTAAGATTTTAGAGTGCCCTTCTATACTGCCATCTTCTTCTTCAGTCATTTGCGAGAGTAAATAATGAGCAACCTAAGTAACCAGAGCAATAAAAGTGATGTATGAGTTTGGCAGTGGGCTTTGCCGTACCTCAACAAACTCAGCCCAGACATACAACAAAGTGTTTACATTACCGCAGTGGGAAGAAAGCGCTGAAGAGTTGACTGTAATTCCAACAACAGTTTTCTTTTAGGCAGGCACACAGGTCAAATTTCACGTTACTCAAGCTCCTCGTGCTTTGCATGGTCTACGATTTTTCAAACGTTCTATGCAGGTTTCTGGTTTAGCATTTCCTTAAACTTTTCTGCCTGAAAGTACTTTTCATCAAAGCGCGTGGTGGATCATTAAAAGTGGATCATTAAAAAAATCTAGATCAGGAGAAGAGTAATGTTGGTGTGGAACAGTGAGGATATTTGTGATGCAGATATGTGGCCTCTTTAGCAACTGTAATTAGTGTACAAGGATCTTAAAGTGATTTCTTACAGTCATTAGAAGTCTAAACAGGTTTCTGGAATTTGCAAAATACAGAGAGGGCTTGGGGATAGCTTTGGTTTCAAAATTTCAATGCGGTACCAAAAGTTTAGCAGGTCACCCCCAGGTTTTCTCTACTGTGAAGGTGCAGCCCCTTAACAGCATCAGATGTTGGCAGATGCCTTACGGCAGCCCTTGTGCCGCCCAGTGACATCCCCGGCCCCCTCACCCTAACGGTGCTGAAGGTTGTAACTACGCGCACCATCTAAAAGCCGCCTCAGGGTCTCGGTTAACTTGCACCGAATTGACTTGACTCCTCTTGAGGCTGATTGTAGCCCTGATGTGCTTTTGTCTGTCAGTGGCACAGCCTCCTACCTCCTCTGAATAATCCTCACCCAGAAGTAATCTGCAGTAAAGGCTCCGTTCGTGTGTCTGGTTTGTTTTGGGAACTGAAAGTTCTCATCTCCCACATCTCAGATGACAGTGGTTGTCATCCTGTATTTTTAAGGGTCTATAAACCACAATTTGGGGGCTGGATTTCCAACCTCAAGCGAGGATTCAGTGCCTGGATGCTCTAGAGGAGAAAAGTGTGAATTTGTGGGCAGAGCAGTTGCTTGGAGTCTTGCACCTTCCCTGTTTTCCAGGGTGGATATTTTAGGATAAGTTTTTCTTTCTAAAGGGCTTCCGCAAATCAACCTCTCCAGACACCCAGGCTGCCCTAAAATGCCCCCTCAGCGGCACAGACTCCACTGGGCATTACAAGTCCTGACGAGTTCCCGGTTCCGTGCTCAACTTTGATTGAAACCGGAGAACTGTTTTTTGCTTAAAGATTAAAAATACTCTGCTGCAGTGGCCCAGTTAACGCGTGATAAACAAGGACCGTCGCTTTACGCAGTAAGGTGAGCGCACCGTAGAGATCTGGGAGACTGGGCTGTTTCTCTTGCAATTCCAACCCTCCCTGCTTGGCTGTTGGGAGCTGCAAGTTCCCTGTCCGACTGCCGCTTGTTGGTGTGCGAGCAGGGCGGTGGAGGGCAGCGCGCCAGGGGGCTGCTTCTCAGGAGCGGGACGTAACACCTGAGGTTCTGGCTCAGAACAAATTGGTTTAGGAGGTGGGGGAGGAGAAAGAGAAGTGTTCGCAGGAGAGTGGGATTGAAGATGTTAAGCTTGTGCCTTTCTCAGGTTTGCCTTCTGATGTATATAGAGTCTAATGAAGTGTTAGGAGTTGCAGCTCTGTTCTGTATACTGAAGGCTTTTTCTTCTCCCCCCTCCTTTTTTTTTTTTTCAAACAAATTATCTGATTGCTACAACTTCCAAACTGAAGCTTCCATTTACTGTAAGCTGCACATTAATAAAACTGAACTTGCTTCTCAGAAAGAGCCAAAGGGACCCTTGTTAAGCATAACACCAGGCAGTCGTGCTTAGCAAAGACAAAATCCCTGAAACTTTTAATTTAGTTAGTAAATAATTAATATCAATACTGTTAATTGATTGTCTTTTTTACTTTTAGTAGTTTCAAAAAAAAAAAAAACTGAGTTGCATATCAGGAAACTTCAGAGCTGTGCCTTAGTCACAAATTGCCCTGGCACCTTTCCTCTTCCTAGGAGAAGCTCTAATGACAGACAGTTTGCCTTTCCATATTTATCCAAAATCCAAGTTCTTTTTCAGTGGAAGCAGATAAGTTAGACAAACCCTAGATGAAAGCTGTATCGTGTACCAGTGAGACTACAACAGCTTCTTCCACTTCTGCCAGACAGGTGTGAAAAGAAGGGCAGGGATATGATGTTGGTTTGTGTTGGGAAAGGCTCTAGATGAATCTCATTTCGTGACCTCGCCAGCACAAGGCTGAGGGCGTTGTGGTGCCGTCTTTCTTTCCTTCTCCCCCAGCTACAGCACAGACATCAGTTCTCTCGCTTTAGCTGTAGAGTATTCCCAAACAATAGCTGTTTAGAAGATGGCTTCTTTAGATTATGCTTAAAGTAAGTGCCCTGTGTAACTCTAAGTGTTTCCTGCAGTGGATTCTTTGGAGACAATGTGCAAACTGTCAGAATTTGCTGGTGCCTAAAGACAAATCTAGAAACAATGACACAGAACGGAACAAACGCACCAAGGGGGGAGCTTCAGCTTTCTGAAGAAGTGCGACGCGAGTCTTCATGCCAGTTCTTTGTTTGCTTGTAAATGAACCTCTGAATAAAATTTGTCACTGCTCTATGAAAAAAAAAGTCAGAAAGCGAAGAACATCCATGTGGGAACCCATTAAATGGTAATTTCTGGGAAGTGCCATGCACTGGGAGGCAAAAATCAGAATTACTCAGGTACATAAGTTTTATCAGTTAGAATTGCAGAGATTATTCTCCTTCCTGTCCCACCTTGTTTCTTGAAAGCACAACACCTGCAGAAAACGGAGTAGGAGCTCCTGGTGATTGGTGTGGGTTTTTCTGTAATATTAACCAGTTTGGGGGGTTTTAACCGGGAGCGAAGCTGTTATCAGGCTACTTGACCACTAACATTTTGCTTTTTCGCTCCCAGAATGTGAACGGTATAAAATACCACGCCAAGAACGGCCACAGAACACAAATCCGCGTACGCAAACCATTCAAATGTCGCTGTGGAAAGAGTTACAAGACAGCTCAGGGCCTGCGGCACCACACAATCAATTTCCATCCCCCCGTGTCTGCTGAGATTATCAGGAAAATGCAGCAATAACGTGCTGGTCACAAACGTGCCAAGAAATCCTCACCAGCAGTTGCTGATTTTGAGAACAGCCACCTTTTTCAGGGGAAGCATTCAGCAACCCTTTAAAAAAAAAAAGTTAAATGCATGCTTTAAAATTTTCTGTAATTTTGGAATGATGTATCTTTGTAGAGTTAATGATTTTGTACATTTGCACATGTAATCATCATACCCATTTTCCATTACTTTGAGATAAGGTGCTATAAAAGCTATAGGTTCTTCTAGAACATTTTTCTCCAAAACAAGAAAAAAAATAAATAATTGGGGAAGGGGGGGTGGCAATTGCGTATTTCATTGAATTGAAGCATTGAACAGGAGTGAGAGGAGGAGAGCTTGGCACTGACTTCCTTTCGAGACTGTAACGCGATGAAGACTTTTGATGCATCGGTCAATGTGTGTGCAAAACCAAAACGATAAACACCCTCGTCAAACTCTCGTTAACATGCCTTACGTAGTGGAGTTGTTGGTGGGGTAGTGAGTCTCTTAGGTAACGGGAATATAAATAAGAAAGAATGTTTAACATAATATGCTAAAAATATTTTCATACTTAAATAACATACATAAAAGGTGTGCTTGCTGTATTTTGTATTATCTTGCAAATTTTTTTTCCTCCCTCTTAAAATGCTGAAAGTCTTGCCATTTGAACTCATAAGCAATCACTTTTGTTAGAAATCACTATTTTTTTTTTCTTTTATACAAGATGTCACATTAGGTTCACACCCATCAGGCTTTTGAGGACCAACATCCCAGTCCGACTGAATATTTACCCCTGTTAGAAAGACACTCAGAAATACTTAAGTGCAAATTTATGTGTGTGTGAGAAACAATTCTCTTCATCTCAGATGAAGTTTTAAAGCACTTTGTAGTTCTCTATTGCCAACAGATTTAATGTTTTATGTATTGCCAATTCTTGCAGCTACCGCAAAGGTGGCTGCAAATAAAAATTAACAATCCTGCGCACGGTTTGAGGAGGCCCAGTATTTGTGCTAAGGGAGCTTCTGCCGCCTGTTACATGTTCGTTGTATTCTGAGGTTTTTTTTCTTTGTGCATTTTTTCGCTTCTCATTGTAGGTCGTTGCGTTCCCTCTGGCAGCGTCTATTTAGCTTTACAGTTAATTTTGCTGAATTATGACATATGAGCCTTATTGAAGATTTAAGTGCTTCTTGCAGCAGGTGGTCAGAGAAAGACTTCAAAAAATAAAAAAGCCAACGCGAGAGCGCTTTGTGTCTGGACCAGACCTGAACGTTTGTCGCTCACCACCCTGCCTTGGGCATCCTTCTCTCACAAGTGCTTTTCTCAGAGCTGAGCTGGCCGGGAGCAGAGGTGGCACCCCCTGCCCTGCCCCTGCCCGCGAACACAGCCGGGGGAGGGAGGAACTCATGGTTTTAAACACGGCGATTGCCTTTGCTTAGTTCTTGTTCTTTTAAGCGCAAAAGGAAGCTCAGAGAAAGGAGAAATGAGCTTTCCCTCCGTTACTCTTCTTTTGTTCTCCAAAGCTCTAAAGGAAAATTTTGTAAGGATGACAATTACCTGTGCTCCAGCAGAGTAAAAGTCACACTAAAACACTTGGGAATCATCCTCCTGACTAAGCCTTTAGATAGAGTGTCCGAATTGAAATAAAACCCCTTTTTCAAATCCTGGGGAGGTGACTGGTTGTGTCAGTGCTGGCACCGGCTTTAAAGGGATGAGAGTTCCTGGTGCACAAGGGGCCCCCGTGGCCCCTTCTCACCTTCTGCAGTTCTGGCAACAGCTCTGGCCAACAACTAACATTTTTGGCTCTGCTCCTCGTGCAAGAAACGACAGGCTGGGTAAGGTCGTTCCACAGCTAAACAGTTGTAAAATGTCATTGTTGCATGTAAATTCCTTCCAACTATAAAAAATGAAATTCCAGTTTCTATTTACCTATTCATCGTGACAGTATTATTAAACAGGTAAAGATGGGACTATTTTGTTATACTGTGTATAGTGAATGTATTGTACCGTGTCTGTGAAAAGTGTGCTTTAAATTATATTTTCATATGTTTTGTTGGGGGACAAAATACTTTTAAGTTTGAAAGTGACAGAGGTTTGTTTTAGAACTGAAGGCAACTTAAAGAATTCCTGTCAAGAAAGCTGCTTATAAATGTAAATCAAATCACATTTAAAATAAACTGCCTCTGACCTAAGCAGATGGCTCCTTGCTTGTCACTAACCTCAACAGTCGCGTTCCGGGGCCGTACACAGCCTTGTTTGTGCTTCTGACGTTGGTACCATCAAACCTTGCATTCAGGAAACGCCTGACACGACATCAACACTGTTAGTAATGCACAAAATACACAGAATGCTGCAGCCTAGGAAGACACAGAATGGAGTATTTTGGTTTACTCAGTCAAAAGGAATTCGTGTTTCACAGGCAGCTTCTTTCCAGCAGCACGACACTGCTCAGGTTACCTTTGTAGATAAAAAGATACACTTTGTACTGATGCTACAGTGCAAGAAGGACAAGGACATGCTGGAGGGTGTGCAGAGAGGGGGGTGAAGCTGGTGGAGGGGCTGAAGCACAAGCATGATGAGGAACAGCCGAGGGGACCAGGGTTGTTTAGTCCAGAGAACAGGAGGCTGAGACCTTACGGCTCGTTACAGCTACCTGAAAGGAGGTTGTAGCAAGGCAGGTGCTGGTCTCTTCTCCCCCATAATAAGTGACAGGACAAGAGGAAGGAGCTGGACAGTTGGACATCTTACACTTCTTTTCCAGCTTAAATGATTCTGCAGTTCTATCCTATGATCTTAGACATAAGCCCCCCCTTAACAACACGGCACCAATTATCTTTCTTCTATGGGGTGAAGTGGCCATCACTTTGAAAGGCAAAATCATTAAGATTTTAATTCAGTTGGGCTGTGGCAGAGGTATTAGGCCCTGCAGACTCAGTGGGCAGGTTACTCTGAGCAGCCACAGGGAAACTGTTTCAGCAACTCCCTGTCTACACCCCACACACACCATCATCCCTGCTTTGGGACAACCGGGTTTTGAGGTGGCCCTGTCAGAGTGGGATACCAACCTCTGAAATTGCACAAGCCCTTAATGATAGTAATATTTTGATTTTACAGCCTTTCCCCACCATTTTCATGCACTGTTGAGTTAGGGTAAGAAAAATGACGACAAAATAGCCTTTTAGTACTTCTATGTCTTTACCTTAGACCCTCTCTTGACAGCGAGTTCACAGTTAAATGATGATTTTTAAGACTTAAAATGGGAAAGCGAGGACTGATGGAGCAGCCACCACCCAAGATGCTGCAATTTACCCATCATCCAGCTTTTAATAAATCCTGCATTGCACAGGATATCGCACATGTTTGGGAGAACTGCAGTCAACAGAAGCTGCCAAAAACCTTAATCCCTGAGTCTCCCCCTGAAACAGAACAGAAATAGATGTGAGCAACAGTTCGTTCATTACACAACGCTGAAACACTTATTTACTAAAGCCTAAACTCTGGTTTATTTCAAAATGAGCAGCAGGAAAGAAGACAACCAACACCATGAATAATTTTGCTTTTAATGTAACAAGACTACTGTACAACAAGTGGAACGCAAATGTACTTAATACAGTTAAAGTAAATATAAAATGTTTGGATATACACACATGTTTTTACTTACTGGGAAGAAATACATGAAGTTAAAATGCAGAAGGTTTTAAAAGCCTGAAGCCAAAAGGAACACAATTCACTGCTGTGAAAATGTAACAATATTATCTGCTGAACGCAATTGCAACCTAATGGCAATGGTTTTGTTAAACAATTACTTTTAGACCTTGAAGCACAGCAGTTTATTTTAACTCAAAAACACTGCCTTACAGTATAACGTGCTCAATTTAACATTATTCTTTAAGGCAGATACTCTATACGTAAAACTGAAGTGCTTATGTATTTGCCATTACTTGCATTGCAAGCCTGTAATCACCCAGTACATGCATCTACATTTCAGAACTGAACTAAAAATGGTATTTTCATCAGGTAAGTAACATAACTTTCCAACCAAACTGTTACTCAAAGAGAAACTACATAAATTTGCTAGGAGAAACACCTGTTTATCACATTTTTAATCCTGCCTCAATTATAATCGCAGCCAAAGGAGACCACAGGTGTTTTGGTGACTTTTTTGATGTAGCTGAAGAGCTTCATGAAGCCGCTGTCATTGTTTCTGAGGCAAAGTCATTCCTGTGTCCTTACCAATCCCACTAAGTAGGAGAATAAATAGCTACATACACACCAAGGTGAGGGTTTGGTGGGGTCTTTTAGTATAATGTTAGGTAGAGAGAGAAGATAACCCAATAGCAGCTTGCAGCCATGACTTATCACGGCTCCCGTTAGAGTATGTTAGCTTTGAATCAGAAGTCTGCAGTTACAGAAAAGCTGTGCTGGCTTTGTTCCACAGGTGAACTATTCCAGGTTGTGGGGGTTTTAAGCTACACTGCAAAACCAAGTATTTAATCAAAATTTAATACGTTCTGATCAAAGTGTGTCTGAACGTGCCTCTCGAAGCCCTGCTGATCGTAGTCAGGTGGGAACTGCTCGCTGCACATGGGGCAAACCTTCCAGTGGCTCTCCACATGTTCCTCAAACTTGCTCTGGTCATAGTTAGGTGGAAACATCACATCACAGAGAGGGCACTTCTTGTGCACATCAAAGCTTCATGAAGAGCAGGAGGGAAGGAAAAAAAAAGGAAACAGTTACTTAATCTGTTATTACAAAATAAAATGTAAAATCAGGATCTCGTTGCCACCAATGTTAAGAGCTTTACGACAAATTTAAATTTGAGTCAACTTTGTATCTAGCAAGTATCATAGTTAATTCTAATGTCTTTGCTGAAAGCACTCAATACAGTTAAAGGAGTTTTACACAGGGATTCCAAAATAACCCTAGCATTTTAAAAGCGACCTAATTTTGACATAATTCCAGCTACCACTGAATACAAATCTATTGAACGTCTTAATGGCTGAGCAGTTTCATGGGAAACCACACTCTCTGCTCATAAATGCTCGCTCTTAGCAAACATCACACTTTATAAAAGCTCTAACCTTGGCTTCACAATTGGGTTGGAAGCAGGGGAAAAAACAAAAGTTATTCATTCATTTACTAAAGAAATTGTCCATGTTCTGTCAAAACAAGGTATAACACAACCAGCCTCCCCAGTCCAACGCTATTCTATGCCAATTAATTGGAAACCAAACAGTCACTGAACATGATTACCAGTTTTTCATCTCCAACTCCACCTAAAGTTAAAAATGTCCAGTTACGCAGAAGCCCATCCATACTGATAAAGACCAATAAAAGATAACATTTACCGGGAATCAAAGCAGAATCCAGTTCCACGTTCATGCAAGAGAACATTTGGAGGATCAGGAGCAGAAGGGACAGCATTGTCATCATCCTATTTAAAAAAAAAAAAAAACCCAAGAAAATATTTTAAGCAATATCCGCTAGAAACAGCTTTTTCTCCTCCATAAGCATTTTTATTACTAAACAGACATGGATGAAATTTACCTTTCATTTTCTAATCTCTGCAGCCTAAGTTTTACCTAAGTGTACAAAAGGGAGACGTGGTTAATGAACATAAAAGCTAAACACAGACTGCCTTTTGGCCACGCACCAAGAGTGGAAACCTCTGCCAGTACTGCCAGAACGCTGCCACTGACCCAGGGACTAGGGAAACACAGGTCCCCTCGCTGCCAGCGCCTGGGGGCTCAGGCAGAACAGAAAAACCTGTGTTAAACTGAACACAGCGCACCACGCTACAAACTGTGACAGTGTTTTATCAAGAGCTAGAACTCAAAAATTAAATTCCAGACAACAGAATGTCACGGCAGACTTTAAAACTGTCAATTAAGATTCCAGCAAGGAGAAGAGAGACACTGATTCTGATTCACATGTGTGCCTCCCGGCGGTCAGTGCTGAGCAACCTGCCTGTGCTGCTCCTGCCAGCCGAGCATGTCACACATTTCGTGCCGTCAGGAGCATCAGCTCCATCGCTCTGTTTGGCTGCTTCCTCTCATCAGCTCTGTCAGCTTCACTTTCCCTTCACAGGCACCACCAGCACATGAACAGCTGCAGCAGGCACTGATGGGGATCACTCTGCTGATGGACAAGCAGGTTCACCTCCAAGCTTCCATCGGGTTAAGAAGGCAGGTCGGCCTCTAGGAAATACACTGCTCCTCATTTCTCACAAAAGGAGAAAGAAATCTGCCACCATGGGAAATTCTCAAGCAGAAAAATGGAATATACTCATAGCGACTGGATCCTGAGAGTTCCCTTCTGACAAGCACTTATGTTTTGCAGAGTTTTGGGTTGCTCTTTTTGTTCTGTGATGACATTATTACAAATTAAGATTTAAATAAGCACAGCAAAGAGAACCAGGGGAAGAAAAAAAGCACAAAAAGAAAATGACAGAGGAGCAAGAATAATCAGAATTGTGTTTGACTCTGCACAAAGAATGGGTTTACAAACTATAGCATATTGGTTCCATTCTGCAGTTCAATAACAGCACAAAACCTATTCAAGGTAGGAAAACAGGAAAACTCATGGAGATTCTTGAAATTCCAACTCCTAAATTGTTTTGCCTTACACAAGAATAAGGAATTTCTTAGCTGATCTTAAAAAGCAGATGTGCAAGGGACTACATAACACCATACGTGCTGGATGTTTGATACAGATAACTAGTATGTATGCTTAAACATTTCACGTTTCCTTATGAAGAGTTAATGGGAACAGGGCAGAATGAGAAGATTCCCTCAATATTTTTCTTCTGACAACAGCTGGTTAGTTTCAGCCATTTAACATTTCCATTAAGCAGCTAGTGGGGCTTGCTGTGACGGATGCTAGCAACAGACACATTTTCCTGGGTAACTTGCTTGCTTTGCACCTGCGGTAAAAAAAGGCATATGGGTTTTAAAATACTATTTGTGCCTTTCATCGTGAAAGATAAAGGTATTAAAGAAAATATTTTTAAAGTAGTCTTGTGTTACAATACTGCAGCTTCAACAGCACCCAAAACATATTTGTTGAATGCCAGACTGCATGCAGTGAGAAGGACTTACCCAAGAAAATCAATGTGCACCTTCCTTCAAAAAAAAAAATTCCATAACAAACACAGGCCTAGTTTAACATTTAAAGCGAAGATACAGAACTGCTGGAGTGGGTCCAGAGGAGGGTCACGAAGATAAGCAGAAGGCAGGAGCATCTCCCATATAAGGACAAACTGAGAGAGTTGGGATTGTTCATCCTGGAGAAGAGAAGGCTCCGACCTTCCGGTACCTGAAAGGGGCCTACAAAAAAGCTGTAGAGGGGCTTTTTACAAGGGCAGGCAGTAACAGAATGACTGGGAATGGCTTTAAACTGGAAAGGGAAAGATTTAGATTAGACATTAGGAGGTGAGGGTGGTGAGGCACTGGCACAGGTTACCCAGGGAAGTTGTGGATGTTCCCTCCCTGGAAGTGTTCAAGTGGATGGGATTTTGAGCAGCCTGGTCTCGCGAGAGGTGTCCCTGCCCATGGCAGGGAGGTTGGAACTGGATGATCTTTAAGGTCCCTTCCAACCCAAACCATTCTATGATTCTGCAACTATCTTAGTCTGACAAGTATTTCACAGCCATTCTAATTATGAGTTACACCGAACAGTACTCAACCACGAATAACTAGAAATTCTCATGCACTGCTCTGGGGTAACTTGGAACTTATGGAAAACCCAGAACACGTCTCATTGTACTGGACATGGACAGCTGCCCACTTCTGTCTTTTCAGATGGACAGAACCCCTAAAGTGCTCCCTGAAAAAAAGGGAGAACTCTACAAAGGGAGGACAGATCTCGCACAGTTTCTTCCAGCTGCTATAAGCAATGATACATTCTTTATTCATATAAATTACGTTACATATGCTTTTCAACCCAACATTTAAAAAACAGTCACTCTCCCACAGTAAAATAAACTATGCCTTGAAGACTCAAAAGCCAAAATGAGAAGGCTGAAGGCTGGCTGAAGCTGCAAAAAGTTTGACAGTAACTGCCAGGAAGCCAGGCCTCAATGGCTCAGCCTATTCTGTATTTTAAGCGTGGCTATCAGCTTACACTCAAGACCCCATAGTCATCATCCAAGCTATCTGGCCAGAAGCCCATACTCCCTGTTTTGATAAGATGACAGTTTGATCTGCCATTCATGTCGACCCTGAGCCAGCTTTCTTACACTCCAGACTGATGAGTAGGGACATGGCAGCACATACATAGTCCTAGGCCACAACAGTGCCCTGCAGTGATGTAACACGGTCAATCTGTGGACTTGGATCCTTACAAAGAGAGCCTGGTATCGGGTACCAGCAGGCTGGTATTGTGGTTATGTAGCAAAACAAGTGCCAGCCCTTCAGAATTCAGAAGTTTGGATAATTAGATTTACAAATCGTTAAGGATGCCTTAAACAACATGACTTGACTATTATCACTGGACTGTAACTCTGACTCTTTCCAATTACCACAATGAGTTCCAGAGATTACATGAATGGTCAAGATAAATACAGTATTGCACCACAAAGCATGGTAAAAAGAAGGGGGGTGGTACTAGAAGAGGAAGAAGTGAAAGCTGGAAATTCACCATCAGAAGTAAGTACAATTCTCCTAAAAACTAACCTATTTTGTTCCGAGTACTGCTTTCAATTAAAATTGTAATGAGTTCCAAGATTGCTGAACAGAAATTAGAAATAAAGCCACGTGATACTGTACAAAAACCACAGACTTGAACAATCCCTGTCTTTAATTTCTAAAGATCATTTTAACATGCAAGACTAAGCAAAGCAATATCCATCTTAACATTCACACAGTAAATGAACAGCCACACAGCTAATGTTTAGTGTGGGTAAACTGGAAAGAAGAGCACATACATTTTCATTCTGTCATTCAGCTCAGCTGTAAGTGTGAAATCAAAGACTTTCAGGTGTCTCCACCTCTCTGCAAGTAGTCTGGACTCCTAAGAAATATCTGGGTATCAACTGCTCCTTTTATGTCTATTCTAAACAGAAGACAGCAAGCGGCTGCCAGGGTAAGATCAGGCTAACAAAGAGCAGTGGGGCTTTTTGCTAGAAGAAAGACCATTTTGGATCAATATAAAAAATATCCTGACCTGGTTGTCAGTTGCCAAAAGTTACACCCCCCCAACCCCCTACAAATGTACTGTGACTAACAACATTGTTTAAGAGTCACAGGATAGCTATTCTGGGCTTACTGCCAACCATAATCAAGACATTTCTGAAACTTGTACTTCAGTATTAAATATATATATATACGCTTTGTTTATGGATCGCTCCCATACATAGCTGCTTCTAGAAATTATTTGCTCCAAATGATTACATTTTGGTCAATTACGGAAGCGTGAGCAAATGGAAAGTTAGTGCCGAGTAGATGACGGCAGGGATTTGTGGCAAGTCAAGTATTCTACACAAAATCACCACTGTGCATGTGCTCATCTGGCATAATTAACACAGACCAGCTTGTCCCTCTCAGAAATTGTGGTTTAATTGGCCTAAAAGCTCCAAAGTTATGAAGAAGTCCAGAAAGTCTTTGAGTCATACAAAACTGATGTTTTTTCATGTCAGCAAAAAACATGGAAGAGCCTGTTCCCAAGGAATAAAGCTCAGAGAGAAAAAAGTCATAACACAATTGCAAACTTAAACGAAAATTTTGACACATTTGTAGTTGTATCCTTATGTGGTCTACAACTCAGAGTAACCGAAGACAGTGACAACAAAACAAGTTTCAGTACAGCAGGGGTGTCACCATCACTTGATATTACATTGCTACTCAAGACGGCAGCCAGTAACCAAAATGTCTTTCCTTGAGAAGTAGAAAGGGAAGCCTAACCACCTGGGGTAAGAGCAAACAGCATTCTCCTTAGAAACATGGAAACTAAATTCAGGACACATTAGGAGCAAATGCCTCAGCAGAACAATCAGTTCAATTACAAGCTTGAGAGTTCTGAAACTTGCCAGTAGGAAAGACAAAATAATTTGCAGAGGTTTACAAAGACAGCAGCTGTGCTCCACACAATTGAAGATGAAATCATTAGTTGCAGGTATAGAGGCATCCGTAGGAAAATAATTTGCACTCAATTTTACCATGAAAATAATCCTCTTAAAGTGAGCTTAGAGAGACAAGGCTGGCACCCTTCTTCCCCATCAACAGCCAAAAGGATAGTAACTATCTTGTGCCATACCTCTAATCTATTAATATAATTGAAAGTCTGGTATTTTCTCCATGAGATAGGTAGAAAGATCAACCAATGCCATCCCACTGTTTTAAAAAGTATATTGATAAAACATACATATGATGGCAGCCACTTCAGCTCAACAGGCTGACAGTTCTTGTTCATTGGGAAACGAAATGAAGAACCACCTTTCTGTCATCATAAGAAACTATGGTTGATCCATAATAGGAAGCAATATGCAATTCTAGTGAGGCAGAACAGCAACCTGATCTTTTTCACATATTGCAGACAAGGTACCATGACTTAGATGTGGTTATTTCTTTGAATATTACATTAGAACTGTTCTGGTTTTGGCATACTTTACTAAGTTTCTCTAGATCTTGCAAGTCCTCAATTCCATGTAAATTTGTACACTAGACATACAGTCTGGTTTTTGGGAGGAGCAAGCAACTGATTTGCATTTGGTAGTTAAAAAGTAAAGATATAAATTATTTGATTTAAAGGCACCTTTTTTTAAGTTGAACTTTATTTAAGCCTGGTATATCCCATCTCATTACAAAAATCTAAGCTGTGTCAGCAAATGAGCACAAGACTCTAGCACTGTTTCTCTTGGGTTTGCAAGAGGGCAAAGCACATAGATCAGAAAGAACACCCTGCTAATTAAACCGAAGCAGACGACTAAAGAAGAGAAGAGCTTGTCATATGTAATAGCTACGTCAAGAGTGATCAGATTAAATATGCAAAATGTGAAGTAAAGGTGGGCAACAGCATTAAGCTCACGTTCTAGATCTCAAACAGGCTGCAAAAGTTCTGACAGTTTCTCTAATTATTCACAGTAATGGACACCAGGGGCAAAAGGTAGGAGGGAGAAATACATTTTTCTCCATTATAGGTGCTGAGCACCAGGGCTAAAATCATGCCTGTCTGAACACTGATCGGTTTCTGCAAAGGTTAATAGCAATTAAATGTGGCAAACTAGACTAAGTGAGAAATGGGTCATGATTCCACTGGACTTGCAAAGAGCACAATACTTTGCAGAAAGGTATTCCTTGTTTAATATTTTTGAAGGTGAACAAGTACTTAGAATAAGAAAGAGTAGTAAGTCTGTTCCTCTTCAAACAAAGACAGTTTATCAGCGAAGCTAACACTAAAACTACTTTTTATACCAGAATGTGCAAGCTAAAAAGGAAAAGCTAAACAGCTTCCACTTCAAGCATACAAAACGCTAAGAAATAAATCTGTGAGAATTTGTCACTTAGCTTTAAGCAAGGCAACCAGCTTTTCCAAATACATGTCTAACAGCAAACAAATATTCAAAATGGAAATTAATAAATGTAGATTTGCAAAAGACTGAACAAAAAATTAATATGTTTGTATGAGGTAACTACTAAGATACAAATTTTCATTTGGCATTTAACTCAAAATACTGGTATCAGAATCTCTTATTTATTTTCTGTTATAATTTAGCTCCAAAATACAAATTACAAAATAAGCAAGAAGTGGCTATATTCTGAACCCTCACTCTACCACATGAGAGAAAAATCCAAATTACTTGAGATTACTTGGATTTTTCTACATTAGTATTTTAAAAGATTAAGAAGCTACTGTCCTAATACCAAAAAAAACTGTCATTTGCTCAAGAGGCTGGGGGAACGAGTATGTTATCATCAACCGATGTGCAGAGTTTTCTCCTTCAAAGCAAGCAAAATTCAACTAAAACATTGATCAAGGTAAATAAAAACTAAATCCAGATTTACATAACAATGAATCAGGCTTATCAGATACTGAAAACCTTTGTGCAACTCAAAAAAAAGATAACTTACATTGCTGTCCTCAGGATCTTCCAAACCGTCAGGCCGACTGAGATTGCGTGAAGGCTGACTACACACTACATCATCTTCTAGCAGCTCCCAAAAGGAAGTTCTCACAGGTGGTCTTTGGATCTCATCAGGATTAAAAGCACCATCTGCACCATCTGAAGAAAAATTAATTACAGCAAAATTAATCTTCATTGAGTTTTTATCTTGACATTACAACTGTGCTACCTTACATTTAAAAATGACTTAAACACGTCTTCAGCTTATATGAAATAAAACAATACAAAAGAAATCAAAACTTGTTTCTTTAAAACTTTGTTTACCTTATCAATTCTTACCAGTAAAATGAAGGTACTTTATTAAATTCTCATCAATCAATAAAGGGTCTGTAAACCCATATAAGGATTGTTGGTACTTAACCTGCACTACATGAGCCATATCTTTTGAGAGAGTGAGAAAGGATTTATACTACGGGGGATGGAATTCACTTACCTCTTCTTTCCTGAACTGCATAAGGGTTTCCATATTGCAGTACTGGTAGTCTGCTTGGCACTGCAGGAACTGGCCCATTTTCCTCCGAGTATGGGTTGCGAAAATGTAATGTCTGTTGCGAAATCTGTCCTTCCATCATCCTTCCAGCTTTATTTCCTGGTGTTCTGCCAAGTTCCTACATAATTCAAAGTTTTAAATGTAATTAACCTATGGAGTCCCAGCAAAGTTTGACAGTGTAAAAAAATATTTCATTCGTTTTTAAAAATACATCTGCTAACCTTCCCGCCGTCTTCCTCTCATGCCAAGTATATATCAAAAACAGGCAATGAAGAAGACAGAGAATACTTTTTAAATAATGTTTTTCTCTTGTTTTCTCATCAGTTAATTCAAGTTACGTGAACGAACTGCCACATTTAAAAAAAATACCTGCATCCTTTCTAAAATGAAAAAAATAGTTAAATAGGTAAAAGAATGGGTATATTGGGATTAACAGTTAAAGATAACATTCAGTGAGAAAAGTTATTAAAAGTTATAATTAGAAATAAAATAACTTTCTCCTACCAAACCACAGCATTCAAGAATGCACCACTTTAGTACATACTTGACACAAATCCCTATGAAATTGTGAGCAACGCTTATTTTAAGAACTATTAAATACATTGGACTAGATACCTTCTGGTATCTCACAGTAGAACACTGGCCTACTGAGCTCAAGGCTGCCACTTTCTGTGGGAAATTAAGAATGTCAGAACAAACTTTTGCTCTACGTCCTTCACACAAGACCACATTACGAGGAAAGAAACAGCAAGGAGAATTTCAAAGCAGTCTCATATTTTCTACAATATAACTTCTTTCAAGTTACCCCTATTTGCATACACAGTCATGTGTGCATGTAGAGCTCAGTATATTATCTGCAAAGGTGTCAGACACATCTGTGTTTGGAAGAGAATTACTTTGTTCAAATGCAGAGGGCCTATCAAACACTATCACCTAAAACTACACCTACAGAGGCAAATATCCATTACTCTTCCTTGATCTCAGTTCCTTTAAAAATTCAATTTTTAAATATGTGATGAAATATGTTAAACCAGTTGGAACAATTCTGTCCTTGTGTGTGATTCTGCTTGGTGATCGTGTTCCATTTATAATTATTAGGGTTTTTTTTCCAATTGTTGCTATTATGTCAATTTAAATATTTCTATTACAAAGTATAACCAAAACCTTCCCTGTTCTAGTCACTGCTAATCCAGCTGAAATTTTTTACAAGTTTCTCTTTTTTGCGAGCAGAAAGAGGCAAAAGAATTTTTTTTCAATTAATACACAGTATTATCTAAAATTGATAAGTGGCTTGTAACTTGCAACAACTGAAGATATAGTGCTTTCAAAGCACTATAATCCAACTGGCATCCTTTAGTTCTTATGTTTAATAAAGATAGATTGTATTCTATTAAAAAATTATTTTGTGGAAATCTCTCTCCAAAACATAACAAAAAAGCATGGAAAAAAGCTCAAACGTATGCACATTTGAAAATGTAACAGAAAAATTATTAAGCATGGTCTCACAGATCCATTAATGACATCTGAAATAAGGAAGGAAAGAAGACAGAGAATAGTTGGTCAGGAAAGGATCCTGGAAGTATAATAAATAACTCCTGATAAATGCAGCAAAGGCTAACAGTCAAAACAATGGGCTAGGCAAATGCTAGGTATCCAAGGACACTTTCTAAAGGAAAGCAAGTGAGAAAAGGTTTCTCCCAGCCAGGCCAGAATGGGCTACGACAAATATGACAGTTCTATCAAAACTCCAGGCAAGATTCCTAATTTGCTGGACAGCTGGAGGAGACCACGTCAGAGATACATTACATCAATAGGATACAGGTAAACACTGGGATAACAATAACTTTTAAACGGGTCAGACTGAAGACAATTTGCTCTGTCATTCTGGACTATAACCTGGGTACGGTGGTCACGCCACTAGCAATCATGCAAAAGCCCATGAACTCAGCACTAACTACTAGACGGACTAATTCTATTTTTTATAACATTCAGACAATCTATTCTAGGAAGGAAAGCCGTTACTCAAGGTTTATATAACATTTATATTTATATAACAAATTGACATTACTGTCATTTTTCACAAAGGTAATCCAGGCTAGGTTACTTCAAAATATTTATAGTACAAGCATCATAGGGAACAAAACTGCACCTGTATGACTACAATTACAAATGCATGGATTTTAAATCCATGAGTTCTATTTTCATACACAGATTTCAAAGTTATTGCACTTCTTGTGAAAAAATTATTTACCTTCTGTGAACTTAAAGAGAAAAATCCTAATTCCTCCTCCTTTATATCCTCACCTACTTTACATATACATATACTTATAGCTAGCAAGAGTACATATGTAGCTTACTTCCAAGATTCAATGTGTTTGTTCATCTAAAACATAATATTTTTTAATTTACTGAGGGGGTTAAATAGCCTGCTTTATTTATGTTGTTTAAATATTTGCCATCAGAAAGGCAATTAATTCTTTCAGAAAAGCTCAAATAGAACTCTTCAAAAAATTAATGTACTTAAAATTCTAGATTCTTGCATATAATTCATAGACACAGTAATCATTATAAACTACTAGATGGTTTTTATAATTTATAAACCATTAAAACTCTAAGCCAATATATATGTTATAAGACAGTAATTAAAGTGACTTAAGTGTGGTCAGTGCATCAGCTGCAATTCAGCGGAAAAAAACTCTTTCCCATCCTTCCATTTAATAAAAATGGGATAATGGAAAGAGCAAGAATATCTGAAGGAATATGTTATTTGCAATTCAGAAGCAAGCAAAAAATTCCGAGATGTAAAAAATAAAAATAATAATTAAAAAGAGACTGTTAAGACAGTTCTTTGTTCTTTCTGTGTGGTATTTTCTTGTGGATTCTCTGAGTTCATGTTTAATAACTGCTAATGCAATGTTAACAAAACCCTCAAAGACGGTAGAGTGCATTTTCCCCAAAAGACTTTCAATTGAAACTTAAAACCAAGACTTCAATTAGTGATTTAACTACAGGAGAAGTAAAATGTCTTCATTATTAAGAGGAACAAGTAAAGGTGTTTTTCTTAAACACAGGTAAACTTCGGCCAAAATGCTAGAATAAGAAAATGCAAAATTAAGAAGCAGTAACTACTCTGAAAACAAAACGCTGCTCAAGTTAAGGAAGACTGAGATTATACATTTGTCCCAGGTGTTCTATCAGGTTTCAGACATAAAAAGGCTGGACTCCAACAGCAACATCATAAAGTCATTTTCAAATAGGAAAGAAGTGGTATCTACGAATCGAGGCAGCTTATAGAAAGCTATCTTTTTTGAACACTGGCTGTGAAACAGTAGTGTTTACTCTCTTTTAGAAAAGCCTTCTAATACAGGACCACACAATTTCTGCCTAACACCCCCAAAGAAAAATATCCTCCTGAAGATAATTATGTAAAACTTTGCTAGCCTTGCTCTAGATTTATAGATTAAATTTCACATATGACTGAAATGGTGATGGTTAAATGGTTAGGATTACATCTAAAGTCTCAGTGCATGTGTGAAATCCAAATAATTAATTTTTACTCAATACAAAGCTGGAACAATTAATTAGCATCAAAATTAAGATTTTTTTTTAATCAATTTATTCTGCAATACGGATGCAGTTTAGAATGAAAGGCGGTAGCATTAATACTTTAATTTTTACATCAATGAGAATAAAACAGATTGTAGATCAAAGTGACTATAAAAACGTGCTGCAAAAGAGCCTTAGCAGAAGTTGGACAGCTAGGGTAGAGACAGATAAAAAAGAAAAAAAAAGGCTATATAAGTATGTAAATAAAATAGAAACCAAGTAATTTTATAGGTTTTAAGACACAGCAAATGAACATTTTCAGCATGCTATGTTTGGTGACATTTATAAACAAACACTGATAATGGAGCAGAAATTGAAAAACTGTTTACTACACTGTGCTGAACCTTTTAAATCTTTGTTCCAGTCTAGCAAGGCACTTTGATTCCGCTTCATAATGTAAATATCTATAAATTGGGTAGACAAAGTTCCAAGCTTTTATATAAACTCCATACATTATTATTACGGTTGCTCTTCTTATGTGTGGTGTTTAAAATTACTCCTTCAAGCTAAACCAAATTCATCAAAACTCAACTTTTATTTTGCTTTCTTTTGAATCAGAAAAATACGAGAGGTCTATTAAAACTTAAATCTTTGGGGGGAAAAGATAATTTAAATATCAACTACTTGACAGTCTAGAATGTTCTAACACCACAAAACTAGCTTTATCTGAAATTAGTTTAATTTCAATTTATCAGTACACAAATTCATGTTTTTACCAAGTATCTGTTCACATTGGATTTTAAATTATTTGAATATCTTAACTTTTCCACAGTATCATGGAATAGTATCTGAATGTAATAAAGACACTTTATTATTTCACTTTTTATTAAAATCTAGGTTTGATTAATTGCCATATAATACCTTAGAGGTATTTCCAGCCTTTGAACATTAGCATTAATATTTCAGAATGTCTGGTTTAACTGCAGTGGTAATGAACTTTTTAGTCAGTGAACTCTGGAAAGCAGCAGTCCATCTTCTACCATATATTTAAACATCATAGCACTGTGTGTGTATCTGTCTTTTCTGACAAAGTTATTTTTCCACCTGTAGTTTACCAAAGTCACTCCCATCACATGTCAAGCTGCTCTTATTATTACAAGCAGCCAGTAAGAAAATTGCAGGTGTCAAAAATATTTGGTTGCATGCACGCATTAAGAAAAACCTGTCGATTATACTGTTGAAACATCTACATTTCTAGTTATAGGACAAAAGCAAAAATAATCTTAACCATCGATGCAAAAAAACTGTCAAGTTAGGTATGCAGCATTCATGCCCTACGCCAGGATTCCAAAGGGAGTAAATGTTTCCTAACTGTGCCACCTGACAACCGATAACTCCTAAAATATCAAGGAGAGAGACTGTCTCAAAGAAATTAAATTCTCCAAGTTTTGTTAACTGATGCTCCCTTAGATGACAGAAAGGCTGCAGCATAAGCTCAATAATAATCTATCTGGCCAAGGTTCTATTAGCCTCTAGACATGACAGGGCTGAACCTCTCCCACTAAGAGATACAGAGGAGTGAAGCAGGAAGAAGTCTGGAAGTCCATTAAAAACCTGTAGAAAAACAGCGATGCTGAGATGAGAAAGGAATAGAGAACAAAAACTGGAAGGAATTCCTATGCTCTGTGAACTGTACAGCTAGCTGCATTTTCAGATTACTAATTTACACAGAGTAATCCCTATCTGCAGACAGAAAATGCTAATTCTTTTTGGCAAAATATCCAAACATGGAAAAGTATGTTTGAGAAGTCAACAAATTCTCATTTAAAAATAAATTGCAATTTCCCCAAACCAAAGAACCTCACAAGTGTTAATTTACGAAATTTCACAGCAATCCTGACAATACCTTCTCACTGGTTAAGAGTTCCAACTGTGATACCAGTTCCTTTATTCGTCTCTCTTTTTCCGCCAGCTGAACCTATAAGAAAAGAAGTTTATGGCTCCTATATTAACAAATAGAAAGCATTTCCCCATATATTGTATTCTGAAAACAAAGTCAGTGATTAAGTTCTTCTTTCAGATGGAAATTATTTTGTCTACTACAGTAACATGCAACATCTAGCACTACTACAAACCAAAACCAACAATTCTCCCTAACTTTACAGGATAACAGAAGCACATTCACAGCCTTTGCCTGTCAGCTTTTAGGGAACAGTTATGGAATTATAAAATCCTTGGTGACCAGAAGTAGTGTCACTAATATTAATGGCAGGAGAGACATCACTGCCTGGAAACATGAGAAGGTTTGCAAGTCTCATCCCATTATTTCTAAAGTAATCCAGTAACAAGCATTTCAGCTATTTATGCAATTCACTCCTCTCCAGCTCTTACGTCCCACCACAGAACAGAGAGAACCAAAACCACCTCTTACCTCAAAGACATTAAATTTGTTTCACAATCATCTACCTTTAAATAACCTTTCCCTATAAGGAACTATTTTATTTAGATTCTTTGGAGATTGCTTCCACCTGCTTTTTCTAGCATGTAAGCTCAATGCTCTGCA
Organism: Clamator glandarius; assembly: GCA_033459285.1. Classification (NCBI taxonomy): domain Eukaryota; kingdom Metazoa; phylum Chordata; class Aves; order Cuculiformes; family Cuculidae; genus Clamator; species Clamator glandarius. The sequence goes on from JAUNZM010000266.1 coordinate 7,181,465, forward strand.
CAGATATGTATCAATTTTTTTTTAATTCTGAAATTTCCTCTCCTAGTTCATGACAACATAAAAGAAATCTACTGAGTGGGAAGAGAAGCTCACTTTCCCCTCACCCCACCTGCACCTTCCTGAGTAAGTTCTGAATTGCAATCAAAATGCTTTCGATTTTGGAACCAATTATTTATTACTCCTGACACTGAGAAGTTAAAAACAAACTCATTTTACATTAAATTATGCATAGCAACTGATCCCTGCTAATTAGTAAAATTAAATAAATTGGAAAGAGTTGTGCATTTCCTAAAATTGAAATCAGAGCTTTTTAAAGTGTTGAAAAAAGACAGCATGGCCTGAAATGAGCTGTAGAGTAATCGAGCATTTTATGAAGAAAATTGCTATCATTTCTGATGGGAGGAGGTTCCTAACGGAACTGGTACAGTTCAATTTAATCTCTGCTCATCACAATGGGCAAAAATGGGCAAAAAGAGAGTATTCTATCCTGTTAACCACGCTATCACCGTAAAGTTAAAAATAAGCATGTAAGTTGGTCTTATGAAAATCTGTTTCTCTTATCGTGTCCTCAGTGACCTAGAAAGCCACCTCAACATATGTATTACTACTAAAAACATCCAAGATTAAGGCCCCATGTAAGCTAAAGGTGAGCATTATTCTTGACTTCACGGGGCATGTGTCACATCACTATTAAGAAAACAGCTGAGATCCTCCAAATTAAAGTAATTCTTTCATGATGACTTTAAAACCAATATATCACTCAACCCTATCTCTCCAGTTAATTCACACAAAATGCACTAGACACTACTACACTTATTTAGACAAATAAGCCAAGCAAAATTCCTACTAGTATAACAGTAAGCAACAGGAAATCAGAATTCCACATCTTTTTTACTGTAATACATAATTAACATCATTTAGAGGTTTCTCTAAATCAACAACATTAAAAGACTGACAGCCATTTGGTAACACTTGGTCTGTCTTAATTTTGACGAACTGTAAGACTGTGTTGTTTCTAAAAGCACAATACGGTTTTTCTATTTATAGCAAAACATTTACATTTAGTGGTTTTTCCAGCATTAAAACTGTTCATTATATGAACTATTAGAAATAACCAACTATGTTAAGAACAGGATACCATTCATTACCATAAACAAAGTCTGTAACTTACATTATACTGATCCTCCATTGCTGCTAGCTGTAATTTTATACCCTCATTGATTTTCACTTGTTCTTTCCACTTCAGCTCCAGTTTAGCTAGTTCATCAGCATAAACACTGCATTTCATCTTCTCATCCTAAACAAGTTTATACCATAGCATGAAATATTTACAATTTCAAGAGACTTCTCCTCCTGGCCCCAACAATGACACTGTGTAACTCCAGGCTTTTGGAACGAGAACATTTACAAAGAGCTTCCCCAAGAAATCAAGCCTGACTCAAAATTTTGAAGAGGACAGGACCACTGAACACTGCATTAATAATCTTCAATACATAATTTTCTTGCCCAGGTTTTCAACAAGCTGATATTCCTCTTTAGCTTCATGGTTTCAAGTTTCTTTGTATCCTAACACTACACTGTAATGATGATCATCCCTTCAAGCATCTCACTTCAATACAAAACCTTTCCTCGTGTAACCTTTACATCTAAGTATCTTTCATCCAGAAGGTCAAAGGCAAAGCTTTCCTCAAGCATCACTACAGAAGAAATAGCCAGCAGTAGCCAACACAGGCTTTCCACAGACAGGGTAAGAAGAATTACATGACAGTTGTTACACCCCAGAGACCACATTAAAATAGAATAATCTTGTAATAAATAAGAGAAAGAAGATAAGAAGCTGAGTTCATGGCAGTTTGTGAATGTATTATGACTATTTGAGAACAAAGGATATTGAAGTAGAGAAAAATTACAAGCTTTTAATTCTCATCTTAAATCTAACTTTTCTGACTTCGTAATGTCGATTTTTTTACTCCCCAAACATCAAGCAACAAATGAACAGAAACAAGACAACACCCAGAGAGCATTTTTTGAACAATTCTGCAACAGTCAACTCTTCACAGACATCACTAATGCAATTCTCCATCGTCATATGTACATCCAAACAGGTTAAATGAAAATCAAGTTAGGATTTGAAGGATCTAACATTTGAAGAATATAACTATTGTGGCTACAGTACTACCAGTGCCAACTGTGGTCCAGAGATTCATATAAATGCCTTCATGTATAACTGATCCTAGCTAACGGACAGCACCCTCTCAGACATCAAAACACTGTAAAAGTCCAGGACAGTCAGATTTGGAGGGAGTTTTTACACTTGAATAGCATATCACAAACACTGCTATACTTGTTTCAAACATCAGCTGGCTTATAGCAACATGCTGTATTTGATTTATAAAAATGATTATACTTGAAATACAATGCAAAAAAAAATAGTACTCAAAACTAAGTACGTAAGTTGCAATAGTTCTGTTCGTTTTACTGCATTTGGGTTATTCTGAGAGGTCCTTGTCTGGACTGTCTTAACACTGCAGGCAAACAAGAGTTGACTTAATACAAATGTGTTTTCTAATGTTAAGATGTCTACCATAATTGCAGTGTATCATACAAACAAGCAAGGCAACTCAGCTGGGTAGGCTTTGTGATTTTAAGACTTAGCACCTATAGCTACTTGCTGTTCACCTTTTCAAAGCAGCCATTTACTTACTGCCAACATTTGCTTGCATTTCTTATACTTCTCTGTTTTCTCAGCAATTTCTTTATTCATACCACGTACTTGCTCCTTTACCTTGAATTCCAAAACTATATCAGATGAAATGGGGCTTACTGTGAACACGGAAGAAAAAACAAGAATATTGATGTGTTGTTCCATAAATAAAGTTTGTATGAGAGAGATGACAGGCCAAATTTGACAGTGCATCAAGAACAGTGTTCCATGTTATCAAAGCAAATAGTCAAAGACAATCAGTATCCTGTGACTAATGATACATAAGACCAACAGTCATACTGGCCTTCTCTGGGTTCAGTTCTCTCACACGCTGAAGATGAACATAAATATACACACACATACCACAAGGGTCAACAAAAAAAAAAGACCAGACAGACACCCCTCCCCTCAATTCCTAAGAAAGTAAACATCAGAATATATACTTTATGATGGTAAATTAGATATTTTATTATTCTGTAAAAAAAACATGAAGTACTTCAGCAATCTACTTCATCTGATCGTGTATTGTAACTGAGCTTGCTGGGATTTTTTTGATTTAGGAAACACTTGAATTTACTAAAGATAGGAGGAAACTGAGAAAAAAATACAACTGATAAACTAAAGACAGAAAGTATATGTGAATTATGAAGTACTACAATTAGTCAGCATTTACTGAAACTTATCAATTTAAACTAGTGAGGCTTAGTTTTAACCCACTACACATTTATGTTTTAGAAGATTAGTTCTTCTTGGAAGAACTTAAGAATTCGTAAAAATTATAACCTATTTAAATATTTTCTAATAAACCATTACCACTTCTAAATCATGAGAATAGTCTAATGACCTGACCTCATCATTACATAATCAAAACTTTTCAATGGATTTTATTTTAGAGTAGAATGCTACAGTGGATAATAATTATAACAAGACTACAAAATTACTGTGCTGTTTGCAAATTTAGGGAGGATTTTTTCTAATTATTTTTTTTAATGAACTGTTTATTAGCTTGGCAAAAACAGCTGTGTGTTAACAATCAAGGAGAAATCCAAGAACTCAGTCCTACTGATGTAAACAAATATCAACTGAATCGGTTTGAGAAGATACATGAAATTATTTCTGAATGTTACCACTTGAAAAACAGAAAAGGTTTTTTAGATTAATTTTCACATTTCTAATAATTACTTTAGCTAAAACATAACAAGTCCACCTACTTTATACTACACATACTATCAGGTATAGTCCACCTAGACAACAACTTCAGGTTGATACACATGGACAAAATTTAAGCTATTGTTACCTGGAGATGCAGCCAACTTTTCGTCTCTAACAACGGCAGTAACTGTCTCGGTGTTAGATGCACCTGTCAGTTTCTGCTGACGCCCTCCAGTTTTCTTTGTGAAAAGAAATTTTGGTTTGGTATTTAAGCAAATGAAAGCCAAAGTACCAAGTAACATGTATCTTGCACTATCATCTCCTCCAGAACTGGACTAAATTGCTCACTAAAACAGGAGTTAATAATAAATACGCAAACACATCTAATTTTAATTATACTGAAATTGCCTCAGATTATTATCTTATATGATAAACTTCTTTTCCCCTAGAAATAGTAATTTCTACAGAAATTATTACAAAAATCTTACCTTCTAGAGGATCAGTTACACTTAAATCCATCAATCTAAAATATAATATCCCATCAGAAAATCCTTACTGTACTACTAATGAGCACTGGACTCCTGGTGTCCAAGCAGCAAAATTCGGTGTTTGTTATCAGATGTACAACACAGCCAAACAAGTGGAATATTTTTAAGGAAAAGTCACAGGCATTCTGACACGATATCTAATTCACACCATTGACCTTCTGGATGAGAAGACAACTTCAAAAAGCAATCTGTGGATCAAAGCTGGGTAACTACCTGACTTGTTTTGTGGATACCAGAAATGCTTAAGTCTGTTTTTCTAAACAATTCACATTTGTACATCTTGCCATTGCTCACAGGCCTCTTCCCTGTTTGAGTTCCTCTCTGACTCAATCACTGATTTTCACAAAATTGTGAAGAACTCTGCTCTCAAACCCATTTGAAACCTGCTAAAATGTTCACTTACTAGGTGGCATAAGACTCATGTTATCATTGCAAAAGCCTCATTTATCTATGGAAAAAAGCTTAGGAGAGAGGTTAGAATACAAAATACATATGCAATACAACTATATACAGCATTATGGAAACTTTCTCCCCACATCACTTTCAAATCCTCCTCAAAGTTCTCCATTTCCCCCACTTTTGGGTCTGTGTTGCTTTTTGTGTTGGTGGTGGTACTGAATAGAGGTAGTAATTACGGATTTCTTTCCTGCTTCAGTTTCAAAATTCTTACTTGAACTACATCATGCTTACAGGTTTATCCAAACTCTTAGCTTTCGAAACACACCCATGGCTATAAATCATATGCTTCATTTCAACAATCATCTAAAACAATCACAGAAGTAATTTAGTTTTGTGAAAGAAAGTGTTAGTCATTGCTTACTGCTTTCATCCTATTTTTTTAGAAGGAAATAAGTTACAAAAAGCAAGTGTAATTTCTCCCTTTCTACTTACTGCCTGTTCTGTAAACTTGTTTACTTGTTTTTGAAGTTTTTGACACTCTTTGAATTTTTCCTTGTAGTGGTCAGCAGCCATTTGCAGACGAAGCTTCAGATCTTCTACTTCTCTGCGTAGTTCCTGCTCTGCTGTGTTTGAAGCTTCCTTAAAAAAAATCAGAAACTGTTGTCCCTTTTGTTCCAATATCACTATTTCCTAAAAAGTCTTTTTTCAATTAAGAAAGCGTAATGTCCTATGTAAGTACAGTAGTTCCTGTTTCCTTTGCGGGAAAGACAGGAACATAGAAGTAGAGAACAGACAGAGACAGCACCTGTGCTGAACTTCATTCCAACCAGGACATGCTGAGGGAACAAATAGGCACTGGTATAACTCCAGGTGCAGGTAAAGAGGATTTTTATTTTATGGGCTGATTAACACATACCAAAAGTCTGAACGTGTACCAAAAGATGTTGTAGCTATCTTATATAGCCACGGGACAATAAAGGGCAGACCACAATTCTGTTCTGTCACACTCACTATGTTTCTACTGTAAACAGTTCAACTGAGCTGTACCACTGATACATGAGCTAAGTCAACTACATTTACCAATTGGAAATATGTCATATTAGGACGCTTTCTGGTAACTGGAGTCATTCAGATGATCTGCTACTTCTTTTAGAATGCATTTCAAAAACATTGTATATAATTGGAATTCTTAGAAAAAACATGCAATTCTTGGATATTTTAAATATAACGGTCCTTTTGAGGGCTGTACTACTCACTTTGCATTTACTACACTATCTTAATTACTGTTCAGCTCCATGTATTTTTTCAAACTCCTACACCTTTACAGTAATCCTAGTAGTGAATTAATCCAATACAATTGCAGTCATTGAGGATTTGGTACAAAGCTTATTTAAGTCAGAATGATGAAACACTAGACTTACCCAAGATGAAGAAAGTCAAGACAGTTTCGACTACATTAATATTTTTATAACTATAAATACTAAAGCAAATTAACTTTGACCACAAAATATGGAAGGACTCATAAGAATTAAGAGAAAATCCATCAACCAGGAAAAAACGTCATAAAAATTCTATCAATTTCTAATCTGAATTAATTTTTAATGCCGCTGTGACTCATACAAAATAAATAAGAAAGGGATTCAAAATAACACAGATAATAAATAACTGCTGTATTATTCTGTGAAAATAATCTAGGGGTGAAGGGGAGTTGCTCTAAGTAGCAGCAGAAACTACCTTTTCTTACCAGCCTTCCAAATCAGCTAACATACACTTGATTTAAGGTAGTATCTTGCATGCCAAAAAAGAATCTGATAATCATTTGCACTAACCACCTAGAAACAAATTTTATTCCCCAACCTTGACAAAGCTAGCTCTAACAGATTTTATAAATACAGATAAACTTCAGTACTAAATGCTGACAATCTACCTGTTCACTTTTCAAAGCTGTGATTTTTTTAAGTTCAGCTAACGCATCAGCAAGCTGCTTTTTCAATTTTTCATTTTCCAGGCGTTCACTGTGAAGATCTGCAATTGTCTTATCTCGCACATTTACTGCATCGCTCAGCTCTTTTGACATTAGGACAGCTTCTTGCTTGCTAGCCTGAATTTGATCTTCAGCTTTGCGAAGCTGTTCTTTTAAAATACTTGCATCCTCCTGGAAAGAGAAGAGAGTGAAAAGAATCCATAATTTTTTAATTCAAGGTTTAAATAAAGGTTAGCCTAAGTATTAGAAATATTTGAAAGAAAACACGAGTTTTTGTAGTGGCTTTAGAAAACCTACTAAATCAAGAAGTTAGTACCAAAGCATCATTTTCCCCCTTTACATTATTTGCTAAAAATGGAGTGCAAACATATTACATAAAGGCAAATTTAAATATTATTTTATCTATCCTGGATTTTTGTTGTATTTTCAGGTTTAATTTTAAGCATATTCCTAAAAAAAGTCCTTCAGCTTTCTCAAACACCTTTGTTTTTATCGCTGCAGAACTCTTAGTGGGCAAAAAGGGCCATCCAGATTCAAAACCAAAGTTCTGCCCACAGCGAGATGCTGCAGGTAACAACAGAGTAAGAGGTTTTACAACTGGGATACAAGACACTGTAAAGCAGCTTTGGGCTGTTTTTCTCACAGTTGTTTCCCAAGATCTTGCACAACAAGCTTGTCAGAAGGAACTGAGAACAAAAAGTAACAAAGAGTAAGGTGCAGCATGCAGCAGTAAAACTCAGTACTACCATAGCCCCACAGGGCAGCCCAAGGGCCAAGTGACCAAGCTGCACTACTGGCCTCTCCTTCCTCAGAAAACCCTCAGGGATCACCACCAAAAGGGTATTTTTCAAAGCTACTATAAACTTCTTGCGGTTTCTGGGCTTCCTGAAGGCATAATCATCTCATATTCTTGAGTCTAGACAAACTCATGTATCTAGTCCATTACTTGTTAATTTTTTAATGAAGATTTCCCAGAGGATTATTAATACATATTGCAAACATTTATGAAGATGGATGGACCGGGAAGTGCTCCAAATCCAGCCCTACAGCTATTCTTATAGGACATGTGTCGTAATTACGTATTTCAGTAAATATCTGCAGTTGCACACTATAAGACAAAAATGTTGACGATCCCACCAGAAATGTCACAAACACTTCAAGACTAATAAATGACAAACATTTGGTTTCTGCAGTATTGGCGCACACACACCCCTAACATGTTTTTACTTCAAAGTAAAACACAGGTGTGTATTAAAATATTCAGAGCCAAAACTGTAGAATTGTCAAGAAACTAAAACAAAGTAAGCTCTAACTTAAAGCAAGATAGCATGTTCGTTTTGTCCTCTTGCTATTTCCACTCTGAACAGCACTACTCCTTAAATTTTATATTCATAACTCACATTACTTGAACATAATTTCTATTCTTTCAAGATCTAGATTGCTTTTTCTGTGGTAAGACTGGCAAGATACACAAGATAAAGTCTGACTTTTCCATGTGGGCCTCAAAGGCTTTGTCTAATTTAATTCTCTGATTTGGATCAAGAGTGTATTTGTGAAGTAAAACTCCCAGCCAATTCCACTATTCCTATCACATTGTAGATCGCAGACAGAACAGCATCAGGGCACAAAAACTGCATTCCTTTTGGATGAAACAGAATAAGAAGCTGCACATCAGGAACAAACACCTAATGGGTATTCTGTCCACAGGACCACTCCAAAACTAGTCCAAAGTAACCCAGACTGGACCATGGACAACTAGTTCTTCAGCAATTTCACTCTCCAACTGAACATATGGCTTGCTAACCACAATGCTACCCTATTGCACAGCAAAAAATCACCTCTTCCGTAGCAGTACCATCAACATTCTTATTACCGAGTTCTCAATTTAGTCCATTTATAAGGCACTTCATCCTTTCTCAGGTTTTATATCATTGTACCTTCACAGTACACTCACATAACAACTCCCTCTGCATATCTTTCAAAGTCTCCTCTTTTCTCCTCCACCACCTGCTGCAGTTTCAACATACCTACATTCTTACCTATTCTCTCTTCCTCAGTCTCTTTCCTTTTTCACAAGGTTAAAAGCAACTAAGAGTACACCACTTTTACTGAAGTCACAAATTACCTTTTCACATACAGTTCAGCTCACAGTTCATGTGAGACTCCCTCAACAAGCTCAGAATGTGCAAAACTAAAACAGAATTCACTCTTTTGCTCATTTTCTCCACCTACTGAGAACACTATAATCCTTCAACTTCTTTCTCTCGCTTGCCATATGCATATTTTAGATATGTTTATTTAAACAAGGCAAATTATATTAGTAATGCTTACCTTGTTTGATGAGGAGAGCAAAATAGCTTTCTTCATATTTTCTTTTTCAGCTATAAACAGCTGTAATCTGCCAACCTCCTCTTTATAATACGATATCATATTTTCTTTGTTTGCATCCAAAGTCTTAAACGTCTGGATTTCTTTTACTAGTTTGGTGTTTTCTATTTCTGTGTTCTTCAAGTGTATCTGTAATGATGCTAAAAAATGTCAAACTCCTCTTCCACGTTATGAAAACTACTGTTTATCTGTCCTTCTGAATGTTCACTAAAGTCTAACTCATCTCTGAGACACATTAGAACAGGTAAAGAGAAAAATTAAACATTTGATAATATCGCTGCCCTCCAGCACAAATTTTCTGGCTGGAATTCTTTCAGCTTGTATCATCTAACAACAGCTCCACTCTGCAGCTAGAAATTAAGGCCCAGATTTCTGCCCGCATCAAGGTTATTCAGAATTAACTCCTCTCTTCACAAATGCTGGACAACTAAGCACAAGTAAAGAACAAGCAACTTGAAGAAAACTAAAGAGAAATTAATCACCTAGCATTATCTACTTGCAATCATCTAAGATGACTACATCAGCAGCATTCATTTCCAATGACAGCAAACTACAAATTTATCACCTTTTTTAAGATATCATCAAGTCTCTCACGTTAGGCCTAAAAAGGAACACACAATTTGCCAACTCAACACTAGAAGATCTGCGTTGCTTATTTACAAAAAATTATTTGTTGCTTCCGAAAGATGTTTTGAGGTTTTATGACTTCCGGTGTATATCTAAACTATCTGACACAAAGATATTTTCTTGTGAACAGAAATAATCTTTTAGATACACTTGACTTGTTTCAGACAAACTAAGGATTTAATTATTTTAGCACAGAACATTTTTTTCCTTTGGTGGCAGGAGGCACTATTTTATTTCATTTTGATCAATACCACCAAAAGCAATCAGCTCTGCTAGTAAAAATCAATGCAATTTAAATCCTGCTAAAGCTTCTCAGAGTTATGCAGAAGACTCAAGAACAAGGACCCAGAAAACACAGTCTGAAGAACTGAAGAATAGCAGAAAGTAAATTACTGATGAAAAAATGCGTTAAGAAAACCAGCTGCCGGCTTATGCGCTGTGTAGCTAAAGAATTTCCATATTAGTACCTATTATGTGTTCTTACTATGCCTGCATTTTAACAAATTGGTGATCCATTCTCCTTCTTAGAGACCTTTATATTATGGTATGAATTCAGGTCCTATTTTTCCCATTCATTTTTATATAGAATATCTATAACTGGCTTAAAAACCTGTTCACAGAAGTTATCCATTTCGTTTTTCCCCTGGAAATTAAATTTATCAGACTTCTCCATAAAACATTGTTACCTTTATTTCAAATCACTTCATTTCAGTGTATACAAGGAATAAGTTACCTTATAAAGTTCTTTTTCATCCTTTTCTGTCTTTAACACACATTCAAGCTGCTCCTTCTCAAGCGACACTTTCTTCAATTTGTCCTTCAGACTAAGATATTGACAAATTAACAGTACAAAACTATTAATACAGAAAATCAATGCATACATTAAAAATAGTTTAAAAAATACCTATGGAAAGAAACAGTAAAACAAGGAAGGTAAGGAACAAAATGAATAAATACCTGTCTAACTCAGTTTCTTTTGCAATGGCTTTTTGAGTAACAGTCATTATATCTTCTTCAAGCTGGAGAACTTTTGAAGTAGCCTCGTCATGTTTCTTCTTCAAATCATCAATTTCAGTTTTAAGACCTTCTGATGCTTGAACATTATTCTTTAAAAAAATTGCAAAGAGATGTCATTAAAGAATGCATATTTTCAGAACTACAACATGCTATTTGAATTAATGCTAAAATATGGTCATTAGATCTCTTCCTTAAAATGTATTATAAGCCCATTCCCCATATATATAAAAATATGTATATTGAATATATATTTTTAAGTTGCTATGTGCAGTTAATATATTAATAAAGAGTCAATAAGAAGTTTGTTCCGGCGCAAGCACTCAGTTACACAGAAACTACCAAAGACTTCAGAGTACAAGACAAACAAAGCTGTATTTCATCTTTTCCCATCACCCTTCTGCAAACTATGATCGAATGCCTAGCTTAGAAAGCATAAAAGAATTTCTATTTTCCTTTGTACGTTCTTTTACTTGAAAAGAAGGATAGTTTGCACTTAATCAGACAGTTAACACCACTCAAGAAAGCCACAGTAAAAGCAACTACATGCAAAAAAAGAATGGAAGAACTCCTGATGAAAAGCTAGTTACTACATACGCTACATTCTCCCAGACAGAATGTGTGGGAGGTATCACAAAGCTCACAGAAGCTCATGAAGCAATTGTGGGATTTATGTCTCAGATTCTGGGCCTACAATAAGGCCAAGGGGTAACGGCTTTAAACTGAGAAAGGTTAGATTTATGTTGGATATAAAATTTAGAAATTCTTCACTATGAGGCTGATGAGGCTCTGGAACGGGTTTCCCCTAGAAGGTGTAGATGCCCTGTCCCTGGAGGTGTTCAAGGCCATCTGGATGGGGGGGTTGAGAAACATGGTCTAGTGGAAAGTGTCCCTGCCCATGGCACGAGGGTGGAACTAAGTGATCTTTAAGGTCCCTTCCAATCCAAACCATTCTAGGATTCCATGCTAACAACACCCGAAACAGATTCCTTTGTTGGAAAGCTAACAGATGCAAGATTGAAAGCCACTTTTAAGCACTGCATTGTTTATCCAATTACAGTAATGTCCATACCACTCTAAGGCAGCAGACAGCTAAAAGTTGTCATCACTGCAGTGAAACAGCCATTTAATGTCAGGGCATCTTAAATAACACACAGACACAATGTTTTTAATATAATACTATCTTCTTGAGAAAAGAAATTAAGAACACTAAAGTAGAACAGACATACCAAGATAATAAGCTACTATTTCCGATATCAAAATTCAGTAAAGCTCAGCTTAGTGACAGTGGTCGGAATCAAAGTGTAAACAAGGTCAAGACAGACTGACCAAAGTGCCTGACAACAGCATGACTTAAAAGTGTTTGTGAAGATACTAAGGTACAAGTTGTTTTACTATTCTGCATTTGGAAGATTAAAGCACTAGTTCATCTATTCAGTTTTAAACAAAGCTTAATGCCTGAAATAACAAGACTGTACTGTTACATCAAGAGAAACATCAGCCAGAGTTTACAGAGAACCCCTACCAGCCAGGTTCCAACCTCACTAACAATGTTTTAAGTACAATAAAATATAATGAGGACTGTTTTTACTCATTAATTGTCAAAATACACTGTTCACAAACGTAATTACGTCCTGCTTTTACAAGCAACTAAACAGAAGTTTGGGCGTTATGATTCTGGGAGGGGGTTAGGGGGGGCTGAATTGTGAGGCGTGGCAAATGTAACTGCTGACTCAAACACATCCTAAACACGATGTTAGCACATAAAGTAGGTTTTTATATTTGTTACACAAGCTGTAAAAAAAAAGAAGAGGACTAATACACTACAACTATTTAAACTCCAAATGGCTTTATTATATACCTTAGTATAATAAAGAACTTCAAGGGATCATGAATGTACCATCTCTTTTTAAAAACAGCTTTGGAGATGACCCACAATTTTCATGAGGTCTTTATTTTTGAAGGGCTATCAGTTTCCTGCAACCAAAAATATATGTACTTTGTATAATGAAGGCAGGATATTTTAATTAAAGTCAGCATTCCAAGTAAAACCTGCTGTATAACCAGCAGCAACAACGCCACACATTATAACTGCTTGTCCTTCCCTACTGCAGTGGTGACTAATTACTTGCTCCTGTTCTGAAAGTCTAGTATAGTAAAAAGTATTTCAATGCATATCTGTGTTTTCTCGAAACACCACTTTGGTCTAACTGTAACCGTTGTAACCCAACCACCTTCAAAAGAATTTAATCTGATACATTATATATACAAACTGTGCAAACAGTTCAAACAGGCTGCCAAAGGTAACATGTATTAAAAGGAATTAATAGCCTGAAAAAAATGCACTCCACAAACAGCATTACAATGGATGCTGCTTTGCTAGTTATTCTAAAGGGACATGGTATTAAAATGTAAAAGTTCCATACTTGACAGATTCTCACCTAATAAACTTGTTTAGATACAACTTAGGCCTACAGTTTTGAAAGAAAAAAGGATTACTTTTTAAAGACAATTTGTTATTTAACAGAATTCTTAGCAATTCAATTTAGATGCTGCAACAGTAGTCCCATACGCTCTGGTTACAGCGGTTTCAGTGCCTATAAAGTTTAAAATGAGTGCTCTTAGACTGTTTCACAGGTAAAAGTTGACTGTGTTTTAGGAGGAGTCTTAAAGGGAAAAATATAATAAACACATCAACTACATGTACAACCTCTATTATAAAAAATAATTAATTTCTGTAATTATTGTTTGCTTAATTACTCTGGCACATTTACAAATATTATACCTTTTCTTCACTTTATTAAGAGAAAGAAAAGCACAGCAAGAGGATGAATCACTTTACTGAACTGATTTAAAAATACCCAACAATTTTAAGGTTATTTTTACTCTGGATTGTATCTTTAATTCATTCACAAATCCAGCTCCTCCTTTTCCCCTCTTCCCTAGAGCTGAAACAGCCTTATGGATGGATGGAGGAAACAAATAGCACCACAAAAGTCAGAATAAGCAGAAATTACTTAAGGTAGCTTCACTGCTGCAAAAAAAAAAAAAGCAACCAAAATGAAAATCCTTGTAACTGCCAGAAGTTTCACTAGTGAAATGAAACAAAGAAAATTTAACATAGTTGTCAAGTGATTTTTATCTTTCCCAGAATCAAAATTCCACTAATGTACCTTCAGACAGGGAAGAAGAAAATGGGGGCACCAAAATCTTTAGAGCTATTCTAAAATGGCAAAAGATTTAAGATTATTTTAAAATTAATTTCATTGCAATCACATGAAACACTGTCCTTCCCCCCACAAAGAGCTGCAAGTACACAATGTGGTTTGTTTACGGTGCCTAACAAACAGCTGCTGAAAGAAAGTTTTAAATTACAGATCAGTCACTTTTGGTTTGTGTAACCTGATCGTAAATACACTGACTGAAACCTCATATCGCATATGCGAAGATCATGCCTGTGCTCTTCCCTGAAACATGTTTAAAATCTATTTATTAAGCTCCTCCTACAAAAGGACTAATAATCTTTCATTTGAGAATGAAGGAACCATAAAATTCCTAGATTCTCATTCAATACTCAAGAACAACACACTTTCCCTACTTATCTGTTATTTCTAATGGATCTTGCAACTTCAGTAGAACATTTCAGAGTACAGTTCAGTCAATGGAAGCAAAGCAAAATCTCTTCCTGTAAAGCAACACACGAGGCATTTGAAACATACTTAAGGCAGAAAGAGATCCAACAGGCAGAATAAAATACTTGAAAAATACAACCTGAAACTATTTCCAGCTGTGACATCTTGCAGTATGCAACAGGCAGGATGTTTTTTTTCTGCTTCACCTTCACTTTTTATCACAAGTAAAACTCCCTCTTCAATTTTTAAAAGCCATTCCACTCCTAAAACATTTACCTTTAACGGCTAATATCTGCGTTCTTTATTTTACTTTTTATAGAATGCATACATTGTAATGAAGAAGAATAAAAGGTTAAAAAAGCTATGCAACTCTGAAACTGAAAGAAGACAATTCATCAAATACAAAGCAATTTATTTTTTAAAAAAAGCAAGCTGAAGCATTTTTCACATTTCAGCTGTTTGATTCATCTGGACATAGTTTAATGTCAGAGGAACCATTACGCTTCATACTCTGTAGAGAATGGGGATCTAGATAAATCATCTGCAGGACTCTCTTGTTTATCCCACTGACATCATAGCAGCTCCAACAGAATCACGTAAAACACATGGCTGACATCACTCTGTTTACAGAGCCTCTGGTGCAAATGAGGAACGCAACACAGTACCATCGCAGCCACGGTAAAATGTGCGCGTGCTTGTAACGCAGAGCCTGCACAATCTCAAAGAACTGAGCTCCAGATAAACCCAATGATATTAAGCTTCTACTTTTGTGATTATGACTGGCAACAGAAATACTGCTCTAAAAACATTGAAGTCTCTCTATTCCAAAAACCTAAGATATCACAAAGGCACTGAAGAAACACTTGATTCACTTACCTTTATGCATGCAGTCTGAACTGAGGTGGCACTTGTACTCCTGACTTATCACACTGCATAACAGCATTCTGTCATACCTAACCAGACAAACTCTCCTTTTAAAATGGCATCAAAAGCCAATTTAAAATGAATCCTTGATATTTGAATAGAACTCTCCCATGAATAAAGCTACTGTGAGAGCACAAGCTGTCAGAAGAAGGTGGATTTAAATGGATGCCCTATTAAAACTTCCCATCAGATAGATGAATTAGCCCACTTTTTAAAAGTTAAATAGCGAACTAAACTTTCAAAGAGCATAAAAGAACAAGTTTTCAAGTCAGTAAATTAACTTCTGCCTCAATTTATGCCAATGTCAAACAGAAACACTATTCAAATGTTCACAGCATGAAAGAATGAGCAAGTAATCTGTAAATCTCTTACTTCTGACTTAAGTTAAACATTTAAGCAAACTACTGCAACAGGAGTAATACTTGTCACCACGGTAACATAAAAGTTAGCTCAGAAGTGCTCTCTTCCCACTAGGTGGAGACAAACGATTGCAAAAGCATCATCTGCACGCTCTGCTCTCTACAAAGGCTACAAAACCTGTGTTCACAAACTTGGATGGCTGCAGTGTCAGCATAGTGACCCATGTAAGACAGACAGACACAATGACTACTGCATGACTCTCTTGTTCAGCACTAAAATATTAAATCTTGAAACAGCAGCCACATGCACTGCTGCCCAAAAGCATACAGTTTAAGTACACATAAAACTGGGAACACCGAGACCAAAAAACATGCTATCTTTTTACTTAGTCACGTATGTTTATATTCATGAAGTACAAAATACAGCTTAAAAATATTTGTATTATTATTTTCTAGATAAATGCACACTCAGGTTTTGATTCAATAAATATATTGAGGCAAAAGCAACTTACTAATGTGACTCAACATACTTGAATATGTAACCAGTAGATAATTATCTCAGAAAGCAAAAAAACAGGAAAAGTTCAAATGCTAAAAGTAACCTGAAACAGTTCCAGTGATCACATACTATGTGTCAACCTCATGAGTAAAATAATAACGGTGAGTAATCACATCATTATTTTAACAGTGTTGTATTAGTTGAGTTGCAAGCCACATATACAGCATGATTCTAAACAATAGCATACAATCAGGGACTATGGTCCTGGTAGAAACAAAGTTACTCTGAAACGCTAACAGAGGTTGTAAGATGATGTGACATTTCTGAAACATCTTTAATAATGCTATATTTACTCTTTAGCAGCAGTTTAAGCTAAACCTTCACTCTATAAGAGGTAATTTACAGTTACCATGAGGGGCAAAAAAAGGCTAGGAATGGTTTACATGGCATGAAGAAAGCTGCAGAGGAATACTATTTTTTCCTGTAACTGAAAATTCAGCCCTTTTAAGAAGGCTAGAAGAATGTGCACATTGAAGGTAGGAGAAGAAAGTGGAGAATGGGAAAAGATTCACTTAACCCCTCCCTAAACTGATCTTGTCAGTACTAGTATACAGGATGTTAAGCAGCCACTGGAATACTGAACAGGAACAGATAACCTAAAAGAAATAAAGATTAAATTTGTCCCACATTCTACAATACCTTAAGCTTTGGCAGGGCAGGGTAATTAACACAATGTAATAGTAATAAACATAACATATAAAGTGTGCACTATAAACAGAGGGGCTGGAGAGCACATTCCCTCCAAGCACAAACACTGACTAGCACAGAGCTGTATGTCTTATAAATACTTTTTTTCTGTGATGGTGGTGATGACAACCTAAGAAAGCTATGCCTGCAGAACCACTGATGTGTTGGAAAAAAAATGAAAACACAGATTTTTTTTTTTTTACTCCAATGTGATAAAATACTAAAAAAAAAAAAGCTACAAACCCAAGCCTAAAAAAAAAAATTAAAAAAAAATAAAGAAACGTTTAGAGACAAGTAGTGACTTACAGTGCCCTAACACCCTACAGAAGCTGTTTCAACAATTCTAACAGAACATTATCACTTTATGCTTTGCATGCATTTGTTTCTCTTATCTTCAGTAGGAAATGAGATGGCTATCTTGTAAGAAGGCAATAAATGACTGTATCTCCTGAACAGTAAAGGCACTGTTAGCAAAACCAGAATCTGCAGCTGCTTGCAGTCTTCTGAAGCACCTCAGCTAGTTTCAGAACTGAAGAGATGAGCATCTTTTCACCACTCAAAACCATACATAGTGCCCAATATTCAAACTCTGTGGGGCACTGATTGTATTACACCTGAAAAGATTCAGTAGTCTATGTTCCTAAAAAAATTATCTACTTCTGGCTTGTTTCTTCCTAAAATTTTCCCCAAGGAGCCTCTACAAGACAAAAGGCAAAAAGCAGAGAGGGAGGACAACAGTTCCACTGCCCAGAATTCTGTAACAGTAAGTAGGCAGGGAAGAGAGATCAGGTAATGAGGAGTGGGAGGGAAACTAACTGGGACATAGCTATGATAGTGTCCATCAACAACTATCCTGTCTCTAGTAAGAAATTAGTGTTTCTATGGACTTTTCGCAATGATTCACACTACCCCTGAGCTATTTCTGAAAACAAAGGACCAATAAAAATCAACACTAAAAAGAGAAAAGTAGTCTAAACATATGAATGAACAGGAACAAAAAATATTTAACAGAACTGTGGTTTAGAAAACACTTTCATATTATGAACTCTTGAGCTTTTGCATCATTAATCTACTTTCTACTTGCTACACCGTACTACAGTAAGATAACCATACCACCCACATTCTGTTCAATTCACTTACAAAAATACAGCTTAATAAGCTATCTGATAAAAAAACAAATGCATGAACTCAGATACCCATATTATTTGCTCTAAAGAAACAGATTAAGATCTTTAGAAAAGGGGGGGATTGACAAGTATTTTGTATAAAGGCATCAATAACTTCTTCCGCCTTTTCACAACACAACTGGCAACAAATAGTAGTTGCCAAAACATTACAAGCATAGATAGCTCTGTGCTCAATCATAACCAAATGCAAGTGTCTATAGAAATGGATCCACCACCTTTGCCCATGCAATTGCCAATATTAAATATAGTACTTTGTACTATTATGATTTTTTAGAGGGCTTTTGGACAAACAGAAACATCATCTACATACTTCTTTATGGAAGTACTTGCAAAAAGGAAAATAATGTCAAGAGATTGTACATGAGTTGGATGTAGCTTAGCTTTATTTTTAACAGAAATAAAGACTTCTATCACCTACAGCTTCCTCTTGAACTACAAAGGTAATGAGATGTAGTGTTTACACATATTTTCTTATATGAGCTATTTTGGGTTTTTTTCTTTAGTCTAATATATAGAGTCTTTAGTCTAAGTATATAGAAATATTTTTAATAGAATTCCAAATAGTTAAACCTTTATCTAAATTCAATATTTTAAAAAATATAAATTAGCATATGTTAATACATAAACAAATGAAAGCTGTTTCTTTCAAAAATCTGCAGATTTTTGCTTCTTTTAAACAACAGAAAAACAGAGAATAGACCATAAAAGATGTAAAATAAGACAGTAAGAGAAAAAATAACTGTGAGTCAGAAAACATGTCTAATTTGTATACTACTTTGAATCGCTAAAGAGTTGCATCAGCCCCAGATTAAAGATCCGCTTATAGCTCAGCTAAGAGCGAGTTCTTCACGCTGCATCATCACTTCAACAAAACACAAGGCAGAAACAAACTAAAAAAATAAAACATTCCTAAAATTAAATTTTAATTGCAAAGTTCTAGTACCTTAAAGGCAAAAGTATTTTTGACTGTAAAATTCACAGGAAAGTGTGAGAAAGTAGCAAGACAATTTTGTTCCTATACAGTCTGTCTCCTTGTTGGACAGCCATCAAAATCCCATTTGACAAATTGTTCCAAAAAGAAACTGTAAAGCTAACATGGATTGGAATTGACAATTAACTTTCACATAATTTTTTCAAATGAGAACCTCAAATGACAATGAAAGGCACCTATGTAGCTCATTCAAATTTATCCACCAAGTTTACGATTCTGCAAATCCATGCAATGCATACATTTAGGTATTTGTCTCCCTGATTTAAACTAGTTCTCCCATGTACTTGAAATTAAAATAATTCTTCTAAATGAAATATATTTTCCTAAACAAGATTTTATCCTTTTTTCCTTATCCAACATTGTAGTCCATTTCACTTATGATTGTTCAAAAGCAAACTACAAAGTTTCAAATTCCCTTAACAAATGCCTATCTATTAAAGGTGTATCACACAGAACTGTTGACATATACATACTAGTACTTCAAAATAGGCTATTAAGTGCTGTCCACAACTAAATTATATAGGCTTCATTACTTCAAATTTGTCTATGTCACCACCTCCCTCCCACATGTTTTTAATCTTCCCCTAGAAGCTGTTTTTTTAAAAAAGCAGCCGCATAAAAATAGATTAGGTCCAACTTTTTTGTGCCTTTTTTATAACATCAGATTACCTCCTAACCATATGTAGAATTCTAAATTAAGCTTGCTTTGGTTTAGGCTGAATATATATTTTTCATTATCAATTACCACAGTAAATTAATTTTTAGGTTTATGTTTCTTTTCTCTTAAGGTCTTCAGACCTTTGTGAAGCCTCTGGGAGAAGTGACTACTTTTCCCCCTTTGTGTGCCCTAACACTAGCATTCTCTATTAAGCCTTTTAATACCAAAATTTTCTACCATTTTCAATACCCTGTGTTCTATGCAGTTATTGTTTAATGGGAGGTTTTTTTGAAAAGTCTTCCTCCATCTTAAGATAAATGTCAGGAAACTTTAAACTACAAACCACTTTTCACTATGAATTCCACAGTTAAATGTCAAACATCTGGTAACAGTTGCAATCGATTATCTTACCAAGCCTGGTACCAAAAGCCTTAAATATTTTAACCATTTTACAACATAAAAGGAATAGTGGCAGGAGGTTAATAGGAACTGACCTATTCTAGTGTAAATGTCTATCTAACTGCCGAGGGGTTTTGATAGCTGATTTTCACCCAGTTTAACTGGTTCTTGGAAAAGGAGGATTACAGACATTATGAGTCAGCTTTAATCAGTTACACAACTAACCTTTTGCTCTGTTTGCAGTTGGTCACATCTCTGCTTTTCATGGTTAAGTTCTTTTTCCAGTCTTTCAACTTGATCTCTCAGCTGTGTCGTTTCCTTTTCCAGAACAGAAGTTACCTTTAACAGCTCTTCTTTTTCTTTTACTATTTTTTCAATTTTAAACTGTAAAAACAAAAACATTCTTTTCTGGTAATTTTTCTCCCATTCATTCTTTTCAAGTAAGGGGATAACAAACTATTCCAGTGTTTGAGCAGACGCACAAACCGTGTGTCTTCTGGCTAGGTCATTTTACCCTAATTCCCAGATTTCTGAAGTTTCATTGAATAGCACTACATTACCATTAGACACTTTGTAGTGTCTTGATTTATACTCAAGTTTTCCCTCCTTCTGTGAACTGCCTTTACTGTTCCCAAGTGACAGCAAATATAGAGGAGCTAATTATGATGACAACAGCTTGGTGAAAAAGCAGCTGCTGAGTGCAGAGACACATACACGCTCTCTAAAGCATTTGAGGAGTTTCACAAAAAAAAATCCAGATAGACACAGAGTCAAAAATTAAGAACCAGCACACAAATTGCAGCCTTTCAATACTTAAAGGGGGCTCATAAGTTGAGGACAAACTTTTTAGCAGGGCCTGTTGCAACAAAACAAGGAGCAATGGTTTTAAACTAAAAAGGAAGACATTTAGACTAGATATTAGGAAGAAATTTTTTAGGAGGCTGGTGAAACACTGGTTCGGGTTGCCTAAAGAGGCTGCAGATACCCCACCCCTGAAAACATTCAGGGTCAGGTTGGACAGGGCTCTGAGCAACCTGATCTGCTTGAAGATTTCCCTGCTCACTGGGGGTTGGACTACACCTTTAAAGGTCTCTTCCAACCCAAACCATTCTGTGATTCTATGAACCAAGATAATCAAAAAGGTTTGAAAAAATTTTCCTTCAATTCTAGTGCTGTGAGTACATATCTGAAAGGCAAAAAAATCCCAGATGTACATCTGTATTAAATCTCTTATCCTTTCATTTTGAAAACTGTAAATCAAGTATATGCACATAGGTGCTTACACACAAGGGACAAAAGGATAAAACATCTGATAGCAAGGTAAGGAAACTGTACTGAGCAATTTTCTCAATAAGCAACTCATACAATCAAGTTAGTTTGGTGGTTTTTTTTCTGTTTGTTTGGGTTTGTTTGTTTGGGTTTTTTTGTTTGGGCGTTTTGTGTGTTTAAGTCAACCTACAAAACATCAAAAAGCAAATGGAAACATCTTGACTCAGTATGTAAACATAAAAGTGGAACCACATCCATCTAGCAAAGAACATGACATACAGAATACTGCTTTAAATAAAATAAAAGCTATTGTAACATATTTAGGCACTGCAATTATTCAGCTTAGTTTCTAGGGCTCCACACTTGTGCAGAAATAAAAGTATACCAATTCCTTCATTTTTTTTCCTTACAACAACCACCATTTCACACAAAGAGTATCTTCCCCCATCCAGTTAGTTGGAAAGTTCAGATGTGAGAGATGGGAAACTATCCACTCTTTTATGGTTTTCCCACTCTATGCTTAGTGCTATACCATACCCATAACCAGTTTAAAATCTTTAATCATTTAAACTGCAAATATTCTGAACTCCCATCAAATAGTGAAGAACAAGCCAGAAATACATAGATTACACACATATATATTATTTTTTCCTCCTGGTTTGTTCTTCAACACTACATCCTGTGAGTGTATGTAAGTATGCATATAGAAGAAAAAAAATAAGAAAGTAGCACTTTCAGAATTGTTGAATCAAACCTCAAGAAGTCCAGCTTTTGTGGTCACCACTAACATATCAGAGTTTCCTTCATCTTCCATAGTGAGCAATTCTTCAATAGGGGAAGACGTACGAAACTGGAAAGGTGTGCTTGCTCCACGAATTTCTCCTTTATGAGTCACATAACAGAACTGGTAAAATTCTCCATCATCATTTGGTAGATAATATCCTATCAAAATAAATTCATATTTGAAGAAACACTCTAAAAAATACAATTCTCCATCTGGAAACAGATTATCAGATCATGCTTACTTATGAATTTCATAATCATTACCTCAGTAAAGCACAGATAAGTCGTCAAACAGCAGAAAGGAAAAATTATTCTATTTAGTAATTTTATCTCCCAACCATTTCTCCTAGCTTTTAAGACAAATGCCAAAACACTTGGGTATTAGGTGATATGTGTAGACATCATCCAACATACATCAGGAAACAGCTGCCATTTATACATTTATGAAACAGACACAATTATTAGCAATGAGATACCCTGAAGCTGGATTGGGACCACATTGTTACAGTTGTATAATCACACAAGAAAGAGTAAGCAACTTTTTTGGCCTTGGAATACCTATACAACTGAAGACAATAGACCAAGACAAAGTAACATGCAACTTTACCGGATAAAATTACTTGCATGTTTTTTGTGTAGTAACCACAATTGACTTTTTCTATTTTTAAAAGCAAAAGCACAGGAATGCTCTGAATGGCTGACAAAATGTGAACAAGCTGCAAGCATGGATAGAGCCAGAGTTTAAAAAAAAGCTTATTTTTCAAAATTTAAAAAAAAAATACAAGAAATCCTTCTAGACTTTGCAAGATAAGAATAAATCATCTTTATTGTAGGTAAGTAATACTGCATGCTGCTACCGAATTGTTTCAGCAGAATTTCTGTGTGACTATTCAACTAAACTACTTCCCACTAAAGCTTCAACATCAAGCCTCTTGCATCACATGAATTTGCACAGCAATATTTGTGTATGGTAAACAATCATTTCCAGAACTAATGAGATTTTTACCTTTATTAATAAATGCAAGAAACCACGCCTTACTCTGTTTAATTGTAAGAAAACCAACTGGTTTTGTTCAAAACAATTATCAGATACCCTAGTCAGCTTGAGAATGATACTAGCATAATAAACCCTCACCTAATGTCCAATCCAGCAGGTGATGACATTAATTTCTATTCATATTTCACCACAACTCAATCTGGTCCTTTTCTAACTTTCTTATTAATTTCCATACACCAACTTTTATTCCAGATTCCTGAAACACTTTTCCTACAAATTGTGAAACATTATACATGCTACATGGACAGCACTTATATCGTGCATTTTATGTTTCCATAAGTCTTATACTTTCTTAACTATAGCTCAGGGAATAGTATCAGAACTTCAAAATCTCAGGATTCTGTGCTTCAGACCCAACTACATTTTCCTATATAGCACTGCAGCCCAGCTTACCAGGTTCAATGCTTAAACAAGGTGACACTATGCCAAAACAAATTCAGAACAATCTACTTTGCAGTTCCATCAAGTTTTAATATTGGTTCAGACAAACGATTTTAAAACTACTTAGCCTTTTTTCTTGTATCTAACATGCCCTGGAGAGAAATGATTCCTGATGATTTTCTTCCAGCACATCCACTTGATCACTTAAAAAAAATATATAAAGCATGCTACACAACATTTACTACTTTTCTCAGTTAACTAAGCTCCTGCAAGCTCTACTGATCTCATCTCAGCAGCACTAAAATATCTTGCCAAACACAACTGGGAGACTGTCTGATTGAAGGTTACACCTGGCAGTGCTATAAAAGTGGTGGACTGTCAGCTTGGAACATATCAGATGGGACAGAGTTACCTAGTCTCTTCATGTGTGATAAAACTTCTAAGCATAAAAGGACTGAAAATGGCATGTAGAGTCCTAGGTTTCCAAGTCATTCAGTTTCAGTCCAACCCAATTTCATTCATTCAGTGAATTTAGGTAACAAAAAAACACTAATCAATTCCTTCCAGTTGCTACAGAGCACGCATACTTTTCACTGATTTCAAGGTTATAAAATGGTCAGAGCATTTGGATATAATCATCATCAAAAGCAGCAGAAAAAGTGAATCAGAGAAAGAACAGTGAACTCAAAGCCATCACTACTTGCAACTTTAACGAGACAAGTGAACACAGTAATAATTTCAAGACTTCAATTATTATTTTTCTATATTTTTAAGCAAAACACACACACACAAAGATTAAAGCCAAGGCTGGGAATTAAAAAAGAACGTAACATTGTACAGTAAATTCTGTTAGTAAACAGAGAAGCATTAAACAATTTTAATGGAGGTGCTGGTTTCACATGCAACTTCAAATGCACAGGTTCGGGGTTTTTTTTAGATTTGTATTGTCCTTTGGCAAGAAGTTCTGCACAGTGGCTGTGTTATACAAGTATCACCTCTGTCTCCATTTTGAGCTTGCCATTAGATAGCTTACATCAATGGCTCCTATTTCCTTAAACATGATGAACGGATTGCACTCATACCACGGGTAGCTGATTTTAGAGACATCCGTCCCTTCTCACTATTTCCCTTTTCCAGGCTGAAAAACCTGGTAGAATTTCTGAAGGTCACCTAGCCTAACCTCCCACTCAAGAGACTGTTGTCAGCACCACTCTGAGGCTACTGTGGCTGTGTCTAATCAAGCGTGTGAAATTCTGAACCTTCCAAACCAGGGATTTCTGTTCAGCTCAAGTGCTGCACCACCCCCTTTTGGTAACAAAGTTCTTCCTAACCTGCTAGGCCACAGTCCACGACTATTGTCCCTTTTTATATTTAATGAGAAGAGTGTGGCTCTGTTATGTTTGTAACTCCACACCTTTATACAGAAGCGATTTCTGGACTTTGTTCTTCCTTGTGGCACTTTGTTAATTTGCAATACTAGATATTTTTTGAGATTGGGAAGGGGAGATGTTCTGACCTCCACAGTGTTGAGTTATACTACAGATTTGTACAGTGGAGTAACTTTTTCTGTTTCATTATTTTTTTTAAACCTCGGTTATCTGCATCAATTCCTCATTGTCAAATGATCCTCTGCTACTCCCCAACAACTCTGAATCTTCACCAAACTGTCATCTACATTATTTTTCTTTCGCAAGAATCACTTTATATCGGGAAAGGTATTTTAGCCCAGAGGCTAAAGACAATGTAAAGAGATGCCACGGTTAAAAAACCCTTCCGATGACTAAACAAAGTCATTTTCTTACTCTGAACAGTTTCCAGCAGAGCTTCCCTTTCTATCAGCCATGAATATTGTCAGCGACTATGTAAAACCATACTAAGTCACATACTTTCCCATACAATTTCCTTGGCATCTAAAATAAGACTGAACTTCACACAGTGAAATGCGGAAAACTCTCCTCCAATTTATGCTTTCAAAAGTCTAGAACTGTTATACAAGTCTCAACACTGTAAAAAATAAGTATTTAAAAAGCTGTGTAGTTTGGAATATAGAGGTAGATACTGCTTTATATTCACCTTGAAAAGTCAGTACACAGTTGACTGTTGATCCTTCCACATAATTTTCTGGCATAGGTGACCAAAGAAATGTGTAATAATCTCTTGCAGTACTCCAACCAACCTAAACCAAAATAAACCACAACAAAAAAAGAAAGACAAAACGTTAAGCAGAAGAATTTGTTGCGCACAGTTAAGACATCAGGGTCTGGCCTTTACAACATACTATAATATGCATATTTCTGCTTCAACATGCAATAAAAAGACACTTAACAATGTTTACAAATCAGGAATATTTTAACAAGCATGTCAAAGATTTAGCATGAATTTTATTAAGCTTGTTACCTAAGGCAATAAATGGGTCTAAGGCAATAAAAGGGTCTATATAAATTAAAACACCAAACAATTTTCACTACATATTAAACTACTATTTGGTACATTTTTTTTCTATAGAGATACACATTGGTATATTAAAAATAGAAAAAGATTAATTCTGAAGTTTAGAGTGAGATTTTTCCTCATGGAAGTTCTGCCAAGGCTGACTATTTTCTACTCACAACCAAACACGTTCAACAGACAACAAAAGGAGAAAAGAGAAAATTCTGCTCTTCTGCTGAAACAGCCAAATTTGACAGGTCTGAACTAGCACTTTTTGGACAACTTCTGCAATACCAAAGACCGGCATTCCACTGGAACACAAATTCTTCCATACGTATATATGTATACCAATTGTCTACCAATTTCTAACAGATATGATATCATTTGAAGAAGAAGGAGGGGAAAAAAAACCAAACAAAAAAACCCCCACAAAATGACAAAGAAATCTGAAAACAAAAAAAAGATGGTTACCAACCATGATTTCTGCTAATTCAATAAGTAAGAATTCTAAACGTTTTCGTACCAAATCCTCCTTTATAAAGGATACATTGTAAGAATATCTTAAAAGCAATAGGAACTGGGGTTTCTTTAAGGAGTTGTCGGAAGAAGAAGAAAGAAAACATGTTTAGACAGCAAATGAGAACAGCAGAACTGAAAGTAATTCAATAGTGATAAGTATGTTTACAGATACAAATTTCACATACAAAAATTAGTAATTACCATCAGAAAAAAAAACCAACTCTGAGATTATTCCATAGCTGTCCATTACACTTGTCATTTGGTATTAAAAAGATGTAGACAAAGCCAATCTTTGTGAAAGAAGGACTGATCTTGAGATGTTCAGACCTTTTTTATAATCTTAATAAAGTAGGATGAACAACAAGAAAGCAACATTAAACTTTCACTTTGCTAACTACAGCCACTTCTTTAAGGCAATATTCTTTAGAGAGGAGCAGTGCAGACTCCTGACATATCCACCCGAATGCCAGCACCTACCAGATCTTAAGGCTATCCTTAGCCAAAATTTTGAAGAGCTCTGCGGTATGAAGGAACTTCTTATGGTTGTTATTCCCACACTGTTAATTATCTCAGATACAACAAGGAAAGCTCCTCCACCTAACGTGAAGTGGAGATGAAAGCAAATTTTCCTCTATAAAAGTTCATGGAAAAATAATTTTGCAAATTTTCACATTAGCCATGTCTTCAAATCCAGTTCAGATGTTAATACTCCTTTTCTGCTGAACCTGCTTTTCCATCAGAACACAGAAGCATATACTATTACTTGTTGCCCTAAACTAAAGAAAGCAGATAGCTTTGTAAATGAAGTTCTTGAATGAAGAGTCCCCATCTTGTTTTTTTTTAATTTCAGAAAGGGAACTGAATTATTATGTCCAGAAAAAATACTGTATAGGACAGAAGTAATCTTTTCATCCTACTTTAGCTTTCATTTCATTTAACACACACACACAAATTTTTATGCTATTTTCCTGAGTAAATAACAACCTTCCTTTTGATAACTAACACTTATTTATGTGATGTAGAGAGGGAGTAAAACGCAATGAATATAAAAACAAAAAAAAGCCCCTCTAGGAGATCTAATCCATGTAAGGATTTTATAAGGTCATCTAAAACTTCAGTCATATTGACACAAAGAAAAAAAAATAATTATGTAGAGAAGAAATAATTCCAGGCTTGTTTCTCAGCAGGAGCTGTGACTCCAATCTGTGGGTTACTGGTAAAGAAAGAACAGAGACACATCAAGAGCTAGTGGGTGACATCCTAGAAAGTTTACCCCATACTGTTTTCTCCAGCAATTCCCTGTATTTCCTGTCACCCATCATCTGCTTTCCCTACCAAAACTCCCCATCCTACACTCATATGATCCTGAGAATCCATTTATTCCTTATTGGCACACAAGTTCTCAGCAGGTGTGGATTACTTCACTGCACACTATCTCAGAAGACAAGGGTCTTCCCTGCCACAGATTCCATAAGTCAAATTATGACAATGCAGAGAAGGAAATACAAACAAATCTCATCTTCCTCACAGCAGGATACTTTTAAAAAGGGACAGTTTGTGTATTCTGCAGCAAAGCACGTTAACTTAACATTATTCAATATCTTTACTGCTTAACAATGATTATCAAACTTCCACAGGATTATTTCTTACATGAAACTTGCAAAACCAAAGTAATGATATGCTGAGAGGAAAAAAAAGACAAAATAAATTCTTTAAAAAAAAAAAAAACTATCAACAAGTTTTAATGAATCCTTTATTTTAGCACTTCATATTTTTTGACAATATTCTCTTTAATAAGCCCAGTATGAAGTATACAGTGGCTCAGAAATACAAAATACTCCTACACAGCCATAAGCTTCTCCATGGCAACAGATTTCTGCTATCATAGATATAAGATTATAAGTACACACTGGAAGGTTCAGCAATGATCTACATACGGCCTGTGACACAGGTTATTTCTTTCAGTGCAGAAGGAAAGCCAATAGGTGCCTAAAATAGCATTAAAACTACATAAAGAAATTCTAAGATTGCTTAAGGGAAAGGAAATGAAAATTGAGATAAATGAAATCTAGTGGCAAAAGCTACAGAAGAAGTAAGAAAGTGAAAATGATGAAAAGGAGGATGGGAATACTTGTCAATAGCCCCACAGTGATTCTATATAAAACAAAATAGAAACAAAACCAAAACACTAGCTCTAGAAGCAAAATGAACAGCAACACAGGGATATCAGCTTGGAAAAAATATTTTTGTTTTAATGAAAGCAATCAGAAAAGATACACTGCTTTTCTGACTGCTGATCAAAGCAACAAACCTTATTACAAGTAATAGAGACTATCCTTGAGGTTAGTCTAAGGAGGGGCTGAAGAGTCCAGATCCCTCACAAGAACTGCATACTGCAGTTACTTAAATGTTGCTTTTTGTGAAAGCTCAGTATCAGTGAGCACACACATTCATGAAAAAACTACAGAAAACCCACAAATGCTTCTGAGAGAGATTTGCAAATTTCATTTCTGTATTTGAACCCCGATAACAACGAAAAAGAACAATCACTGCAAGAAATGTTATCCATTATAAAAATACATTTAAAATCACGTTTTCAATTACATCATTTCAGTTTTTTTGTTTCCTTCATTTACTAACCAAGCTCTAAAAATTTATGGTCTAACTACTCAAGCTGCAAGCATATTTGTTTACATTAACAATTAGAACTTAAAAGCTTCTAGAAGAACTGGAAATGAGAGGAAAGATGTGGAAATCCACACTTAATTCCCGTTTAGGCCTCCTGTGAAGTTACAGTCCTATTTTGTTACCAAGTATACATTCTGACGTCCTAAAATGTGAAACCAAAGTTTAAAAAAATAACACAACAAAACCACTTTCATTAGAATGCTAACTAAAATGGCATACAAAGGATCCATATACAACTACTTCCATATGCTTTTTCCTTTTTAAAGTAGTAGAAAAATTAGAGTAAGACTTTCAAAACTAAAGCAACCCAAGTAAAACAGTATATGGATCAAAACAACTACAGACTTTGTTGATGTACAAAAACCCAGCTGGAATTCCTCTAATGAAAGTAACTCCAATACAGATTAAAAAATAATATCAACCACAGACACAGAATAGAAAGTGTTGTCAACTACTGCACAAAACCATGTCCCAATTCAAGTCCCAAAGTTGAAACAAATGCACACAAGTACTTTCTTACCATCAGAAATCTTAAAGAAATGAGAAATTTCAAAGGGGCACACAAACATTTCAAGTTCCATAAAAACTCCAGCACAAAACCCTCTAAACTTCAGAGGAAGAAGAATAATAATCTATCAAACCACAAAAAAGACTTCTCGTGAAGTCTGAACTCAATTTCATCATTGGATGCATTGACTGGTTGTGCTGATAGTATTACTTCAAGGAATTCATTGAAATCTCTGAACACATTTTACTTAAGTCTTAAAAATTCACAAAATATTATTGTGTTTATTTCGCAGATAGAAGAGCAAATTAGACTTAGATGATGAAACTTCCCTAAGCCAACAGGGGAAAAAAAGAAATCCATCTTGTAACCAGAATTAGAAATGTCTCTTCTATTACCCCAGCATATAACTCATTCTCCTCTTTTCTCCATTTGTCTACATTCAATTCTCACAAACTCTTTTTAGAAATCCATTCTGAAACTGGAAAGCTGTACATAAATTCCAACACTCTTGCTTTCCAGAGGTTAACCAACAGATTAATAATTCAGAAACCAAATCCTACTTTCTCCTTCTCAACTCATTTTTAAAACCAAAACCACATGGCTAAACATCATGGTTTTAGGAAACGTGTCATATCCAGATTACATTATTATGCACAAACAATGTGTTACTCAAATAATCCTTTCTTTTAATTTACTCTCCATAAAATGAAAAGCTTTAATGGGCCATTACAGAGCAATCCATTCACTATAGCCTTATTTCCTACTTTTGAGTAAAAAGGCTTATTTCAATTTAAGACATCATAAAATACTTTTTAGTTATATAAACCAAGTCCATAGTTGCAGTGGAAATGTTGAAGTCTGGTAAAGGTGAATATGTCTAACAGCAAATACTTTGCAATTCGGCTGGGCAAATGGAGACAAGTCAACTGTCCGCAATATTCATACCAGACAGGTTTTCCTTCTGTTAGTAAGGTACGTAGCAGTCATGGAAGTTTTCTCTTATTCTATGCTGCTCCAGACATACAAGCCCCTTTCTTACTGGAAGGCCACACAGAGCAAATTAGCTTCCCCACATTTATATTACACCCACAGTGTATTTATATTACATCCACAAAATAGAAGAAAATTAGCTGACTAGAAAAACGAAGAGGGGGAAACAATTTGTGTGCCTGTCTGTATGCCAATAATGAGTTATCAATTACTTGAAAAAAAAAATAACCATTTTATTTTGCTGTATCTCCTTTAACTTTCATCTGATTCATCTTACAACGAATCTAAGCTTCTTTAAGAAGAAAGCTCTACCTACAACTGCACAGTGTTTACAGTGTAAAGAATATTTCAAACTTCATCTTTAATTCCTTGAGTTTCAGATGAACGTAGGAAATAAACTTTTCTGATTTACTATTCCATTCAATTTCTTTCCATTTATAATGTCTTGGTAAAGTCAGTCAACTCTACCCCGAGAGAGCAGTTTAAAGAAAGCCAATGTAAGGTAAGCTCACTTGGCATTTTCTTCCCTGGCCTCAAAAAGCTATTATGTAACCGGAACAACAGCATTCATTTCGCTGTCTCTCTATACAACACATGAATTAACATCAGCAGACCAAAGAAGTAAACCCAAGAAATGCTGGTTTAGCTGAACCAACTCTGGCATAACAAACAAGCCTTTATTGTAAATACCAGATTTCAAGAGGAAAAAAAAAAAAACAAAATACATCAACATGCACACACCAAACCCACAAAACAAACTCTTCAGAGTAAAAATTATGCCCTTTTTGCAATTCAGAAGGTAAATTACAGAGTTTAGAAAGTAATTTGGCAAAGTAACCGAAGTACTGCAAGAAAGTAATAAACTACCTCTGAAAGAAGCAAAATTACAGACAGTAGATAAGGTTTTGGACATACATTGTGCAGTATAATTATTACTGACAACAGTAAGTCAGCAACCTTTCCATATTTCACATGGTAAAAAACAGTTATTTTGACCCAAACCACAGAACACACAAGTATCTAAGCAAAATGCCCAATATCCTAGGGCAGGAGCCCTAACACCGAAACATCTTGGGACAGAAGACTGCTGCAAGGTGCTCTAGACTCTGTATGAAAGGCTGTAACCTCAGCAAGTTCTCACATGCCCAACCCCGAAGAAGTCCACCTCTGCTGAATGTTACAAACACATACAGGCAATCTTTAAACTTGGGCTATTGAGAACATATGGTATTTGTTGCAGTATCAAGATACTATCAGGATCCTAACCTATTATAATCTCTTGTAGGTTATATTTCTACCTTTTAGTTCAGAGGAATATGCCAAAATGGCATTGACAGAGTGCCTAGACAACAGGATCAACTTTCTCTCTTATTAGGTATAAATCAAAATAAATATAGAAACAATAAGAACTCTTAAAAAAAACTGGTACATATGTAAGTGACTGTCAAAGGAAATGTTATGACAGATCAAAGGGAAACAAAGTTACTGTTTACTTTAAGAGATAAGCATGAAAATGTATTTTAAAAGGGTGGGCAGGGTTTAAGCAAAACATTCATTTACTATCACATTTTATGCTAATGTACAATTTTCTTGATCTTTTACTTCCAAATTGTTACCAGCTACTGACCATGTTGTTACGTCAATTCTGTCTATGACCATACCAGAGTAAGTATTTTTCAAAAATTAATGACACTTGGGTATGAAATGCCAAAATTCCTCTTCACAGATAATATCAGGTAAGCCCAGATCATCATCCTCTTCACTAGTACAGATACACTGAACAACATTGCCATGAACTTTTTCCTTAAGAACAACAACAACAAACTATCTCAAGTTATTTAAGACATGCCTTTCCAAAAAAGGTAAATCAGAAACAAACAGAATCACTCAATTTGTGAACACAGTGATTCTCAGAATATCCTGAATTTCAATAATTCTTTTCCCAATTATTTTAACAACAGGACATGCTGCCCACTACACATTCCTGTATCTATCATGCCCTGCTGTGCAATGACAATTGCATACCAGAAAAATTTTATTTCAATATGCATGTGGTTAATAACACATCAAGCTGTTGCACTATACTTCATAATGTGATCTGTATGTATGGAAGTAATTGGTATCTCGAAGGAAAAAAATAATCTATCTGTAACAAAATCAGAACACTGAAATGACACACACACAAGTTGTACTGGTATCTGCAGTTCAAAGGAGACTAAACAACTGAGATCACGAAAAAAAAACCCAAACATATTTGTCTTGATACAACAGAACCACCAAGCTCTCTCTTACGTGTCCATTAAATCCACTGTTAAATTCTGTTACAGAGAATTTTGACTGCAGACAAGTTAATTCTGAGGTAGATCAGTACATTGAAAAGACAGAAATTAAGCTGCATGTAAACACAGGTACTACACTGATAAACAAAGCCCAGGTGTGACCTCGTAAATACTGAGTACCCTTTCAGAGCATGCAGGCACTTTTTGTGTTCCAATAACTTACTAAGACATTCTCAATGCTGGTTATGCAGCTTTTCCTGTATGCTAAGTTACCAGAATGTCAGATCACCATTTTTAAGTTGTGGATATTAAAACCATGGATGTTAAGTAAGAAAAAAAATTACCTTTTCTTCCCTAGGGGTATACTGAAGCAGTCAACACCAAAGTATGTCTATAACTAGAAGAATGGTAATGTACATTGCTTAACATACACCAACTATAAGCAAGGAACGGAAAAGTTTTGATGGAATAGTTAATTAACGACACAGCAAAACTATTAGCTTAGCATATGGAAGATTACCTGCTGATATTGCAGGTCTTTCCAGTGTGCTGGTCTCAGCAAAATTAAATTTTCAGAAACCAGAAAGTATGATATGCTCCACAAACATCCATGCCTTTAAATCTACTCTCTTGAACCAATATCTTTATTACACCCATAACATTCTTTCCTTGTGCCCAGATTTATATTAAACCTGCCCTCCCTGCATACTGAAGATGTGTCAGTCCTACCTGCACACATATGCCCTAGACAAAGGGGTAAGCACTTTTTCCTAAAGGCCAAGTAGTTTTTTCCAAACACTTCTGCAAGTCTGGACATTATTCACTAGTAATGCAAAGAATATCACATGGCTGTATGATTCTTTCACTTTATTGTGAAATAATGCCATAAGCTGAAGACCTCCCCCTCCAGAGGATTAGGACCACCTACTAGACAGACCATTTCTGCAACCAGATGTAATGCACATATTAATTATTTCTTCTCATTTCAAAGGCTTAGATTTGGATTACCTCAAGGGCCTCCCCAGCTTTCTATTAATCAGATAGAAGCAGGGAAGAATTAAAAGGCGATACCAGTCTTGGACCATTCTGGAGTACACGCTTCCTATGAAATCTATCAAGAACAATAAGCCTTCTCCCCTTTGATTCCACACGAGGAACTATCATGTTCTTCTGCACAAGAAAATCCGCATGAAGAGCAACTCAGACTCAGGACGCCCATGCCAAGTACTGGATCAGTACTTATCTGTAAAACTGCCTTTTATTTTTTCTGCCTGGTAACAAGCAAGGACATAACTGATCAAGATCTTTTGGTTCTTGATCACAGATGACCTTCCAGGATATTACAAAAGCAAAAAGAAACCGCAGCAATGAAAGATAACAGACTTGAAGACTGAGTCCAAACTTGTTTTTAAGTCTCATGTAGGGGACAAGGAAGAAAAACAGATAAATATATACTAAAAGAATTAAAGTGCTGCATATTCAGAACTTCTGCTCCAAAAGGTAACGTCATCCCCTCCAAATTTTTGCCAAAGGTCCAATCCCAAAAATATCATACGCCTTTACATACAGCTACTTTGTAAGAGAACTGGAATATCTGAAATACATCTCCTACATGCAACACTACGCTTACTGGGTTTGCATTTTTCTAAGCAACAGACAATTGCTTTCTTGGGAACAGTTTTAAATCTACTACCACAAGTTCTAGACCTATTCTACCTCCCAACAAGACCTTTTTGAACTCTCTGATGGAGAGCAGGGAGAGAGTAGTTTATCTTGTCTTGGCTCCTTCTTTTAAGTTGCATTGTAAAATATCCTTAAGAAGAAGATGTCGGTAAATAAAAAACTGCAAACATGAAGGAACCTGTTGTGGTACCTTCCACTGAAGCAATTACCTTTCCATGCTACAAAAAGAAGCCAGATCTCAATAACAAAAGTGGAATACTCAGCAGACACAGAAAATTGGAAGCATTCCTAGTGGGGAGTGAAACACTCACAAACATTAAAGTCTAGCAAGTGAAAAAGAATGTATACTGGCTGGAAAAGACCGATGTAATGAAGAGCAAAATGAAGCTCTGTAATAAATACATAAATTAATAAATAACCACAGTAAGATGCAGAAAGAATCTCTCAGAAACAACTTATGGGTCCTTCCAAGGATTCCATTTCTAACACAACTTTCACATAAGGTGCACAACATGAATTGTAACTACAAGAGCCACAAATGCAAATGTACACAGAATAAAAAGACATATTAGACATGCAGTGCATACCATGGAAACATTTAAAAACTCACAAACTAGAGATTAAAGAGTCAGTATATGAAATCAATTTTTGCTTCTGGAACTATTAGCTCCATTTCCATTTAGAAAGGAAGCAAACTGACAAACCAAACCCTTAAAGCTACTTTTCAGAACAGAACTCTAGATTTAAAGATTTGAAAAAGAAGCTTCAACTGTCATTCCACATTAGGCAGCCATACCAATGAAGCAGGCATAGCCCTTCTCCCACACACCTTCCTAACCCCCGCATTTCTATCACAGTGACGCCAGCACAGTTGCCCATTGCATCACACAGCAATCAAGCTGAAGAACCAACCAGTTGTGAAACAAAGTGGTAAAAGCTGGGGGAGGAGGGGCTGGACTTTTCTGGCAGATTGCCTTCCTGATCCATTTCATTGTGCAGTTGCATAAACAGTTGCACTAGCAAAACAAATAGGATAAGCAATATCTACTCAAGACATCATGGCTGCTGAAGAAATATACTTGGACTTGCAACTTGAATAGAAACCATTCACTTAAAAATGCACCTTAAAAAAATTCTTAGCTAAGTAGTTGAGCAAACACATGACAGAATATAGAAGTCACTGACCCATAAAACAGGAAAAGAGTCAACACTAGAGCTAAAAATAACACAATGTTCACATTGCAGGAGTGGCCCTTATTCCACATTTCTATACTAATCTGAAATTACTACCATGGGGGGTTTTGGATGTTTGGTTGTTTTTTTTTTAAACTAGGTGCCCTTTGCCTCTGTTCAGTATTCACTATTACAACACCAGTAACCTTCTGTGCAATTCCAGACAAAGGCTAAAGGACACCAGCTGAAACAGGTCTGTTTTCCAAGCAATGCATTCACCTCAGAAAGATGAGTAGGACTTTGTTTCCCTCTACATAAACAGTCAGTGAATCGATGCTCACAAAAACCTCGCTTTCCTTGCATACTGGGCCAATACAGAAGACCATTAATTATTGTTCTCATTAGTCAAGATTTGCCTTTTTTTTAAAGCTGAAAATCATTTTACTAAACATGCATCACCTCCTTCACATCCCTCTTAAGTGTTTTAGAAATTTAAGTGATGAAACCCCTGCGTATTTCATCAGTTTTTCAAAACACCTCCAGGTGGCTGATTGTGCAGGAACTAATCGGTTGTCTAGAAGTCACTCTATTTTGAGTGATCAGGGTAGTACAACTTCTGTCTACTGTCTATCCCAAGACAACTACATTTTCACAATTTATTTTGCAGTAAACATTTCTCATACACATGTATACTTGTAGACACAGATAGACAGCTGTTGGACAGCTGGCTTCATTTAACACACTGTACTAGAACAAGATTAAAACAGTATATTTGTAGCAGTTACTTAGTAGAAGCTGATATATTTTAAAAAAAAAAAAAAAAAAAACTCAATTTTCATTCTTTTCCTCATCTCACAATGCATCCTTCCCTGTGTTGATAAGAATTAGGTAAACTGGAAATTCAGTTGAGGAAGCCCATTTTAAAAAAAAAAAAAAAAAAACCAGCCCCAAAATGTTGTTTGTAACCCAAATCAATTCCCTGATTTGATTCATCACACAACAGCTTGTTTCACATAAAGGAGAGGAAGCATAAGAAAGAAGCCATCCTGTGTAAAAGATGTTTCCTTCAGTACTACCTTATGCCAGCTCAACATGCTATTCCAACAACTGCCATAACTATTGACTGCCACTGAGAATAAAAACTCATACCTCAACAGCCTATGGACTCTTTTAGCACAGGTATGTTGGATTTCTCATTTATCATGTTTTGCTAGTGTACAGATGCAGAGCCAGGACAGCTAATCCAAAGTAGCTAAAGTAGCATGATACTTAGCTGCCAGCTGGGATTAAACCACAACAATCATCAAGATTAAATTAAAGATACCTGTACATTGTACACTGCATTTCATGTAGTCATTGAAAAACTGTTTCACTTTTTTTTTTTAATTTTCCTAATTAGCATTTTAAGGGTCCTGTCTGATTGCATCCCTCACTTAGATCAACACACAAAGCCACAACATCCACTTCTCAAATTACATTTAATTTTTTTCTAAATGCTTATGTGCAATATGAACAGTCACAACAGAGAAATATACCTGTTTGCAAGTTAATGCCTCCCTCACACAATATGCTATATGCAATGACTATGAAGGCAATATTAAAAATGCTTCTGCTTTTGCACAGAGCACAGTGTTTGCAGACAAGTCATTTATCTTGAATAAATGTGTTGGTGATTTGCAGATTACAGTGAAGACAAGCACTTACATCCTTCAGCAGTGGACTGTTCAAAGGGAAAGGTCCTGCAGTACCAACATAGTCTGCTAGCTTTCGCCCTCCCCACTGCCAAAGCATCACTTCTTTTAAGACTGAACCGAAACTTATATTAACCATTCCAAGTAAGGTATTTAAGTGTCATCTACTAGGAGTTATACCGACAAAGAAACATTGATCAAGGTCTTAAATAGAAATAGATGTAAAATTAATCAATTTCTAACCCCATAAATGAAAATTTATTCAAGTAAATCCAATCACTAACATGAGTTAACTTAAGATTCACTCATTTTTTCAAGAGTTTCTTTTTAATAATTTTAGTGCCCTATAACGTTCAGCCTGCTTTAGCAACAAAAATGGGTCAGGATTATCTCCAGCTTAGTTTTTTGTTCTTTCCACATAAATGTCACACCTACTGTGGCTCACGCTCTTCATATAGTCCTGTTTACAACATAACTCAGTGCCCACACATCTCTTCTCAAATCATCTCCAATTAATTCTGCATGACACCACCACATCACACCTTCTCTTTATTCCAGCAGACTTAGTGTGTATTCATTCCTGTTGTTTTGATCTCCAGTTTGATCTTTGTTACAGAACTCGCACACTCTAATAGCAGGAACCAATACACCACTTAAGCGATGTTCCACTTAAGTTCATGAGAAAGCTTGTACTGTTATAGGAAATTGTTATTTAGTTTTTAACTGGTAAAAAGATAAGACAACAACCATCTGAGAAACAGAGCAAGCTTTACTTACAAAGAGCAATAGAGCAAGCTTTACTTACCTTGAAAATACCAACCCAGTCCTTCGGATGAGGATAGATAAACTGGGTCAGAGTGTAGTGACATTCCAGGTGTGTGTTGGGAAGGTAACTTTTTGCCACATTTTGGAAAATCACATGTGCAAAATTGGAAGTCTGCAGAGTGCTAGCTGAAGAAGGGACTTCTTGAAAGGACGACATCATGGATCTGTAGCAAAACCATATTAGTTGCTATTTCAATAATGAAGAAATTAAAAAAATAATCTTTTTGAAATATAAAACACAGAGAAAACTAACAATTAGCTCCTCTGTTCCAAAACCAGACAGCTATACACCAAGTCCACCAAAGAGCACTGCCTCAGCCCCACTCCAAAACAATCACACCTCAGAACAAAAGGGCACTCATTTCAGCGATGACCTCAAGATGGAGAGAAAACATTGTTTGGCTGAACGCCCCTACTATTGTATCCCAGAAAATACTGTATTCCTAGCAGCAGAAAGCGGGAAATAAAAGTGGTGGCGTGAAAACAAAGCAAGGTCCTAACTTAATGGAATGTTCTTAATAGTTCTGAATGTGGCAGGGAAGGAGAAACAAAGCTCCATAGTCTCCCTACCTTAAACTTTTCTCAGAATCTGTACTGCTCAGTGCTTTACACAGCATTTTTACAGGAGAAGAAAAACTTCCGTTTATCAGTTAAAGTTACAAAGTCCCATTTTAAGATACTTTTAAAAAATAAGAAATTTCATCTGAACAGGAGGGGGTTGTTTGGGTTTGGGGTTTTTTTCCCCAAAGGGTTCTCTTGCCTTTGTTCAGCGGCCTGTGCATCTCTTACTATTCTCGCTGCAACAAATATGCTCCCAGCCCTGCAAGTTTAGCTTCATTACCATAAACAATGGACTCCAGTGATCACAGGAACATTTAGGTATGCATGCAGTTTGACAGATTAACACTAATCAGCTGGACTGCAAAAGCTTTTAATCATGTTTTCCATCCATCACCTCACTCAGGGTACATACTGCTAAAATGCAATGCAAGATGCTTCAAAAGTGGAACAAGCATGTCCTTTCCTCAGATATGTCAATGACTGCCAGAAGTATAAGATGGGCAGCTGAGAAGTTTCAAGTCTTTAATTTCAACAATCAGAAGTTTGTCAAAACATTTGATATTAGGAGGATTGGGGCCTTATAGATCTAACACATTTCTAGGAAGAGGAGCCATCCTATTCTTGCAATTGCTATTAAAAGTAATTTTATACTGACGAAATTCTCACCTTGAATTAGGTAACTGCCACGTGTGACAATATATAATACTTTCATTTTATGTTTTCCAAGATAAAACACACTCTGAAGCAAACAGCTATTCACCATTCAAAACAAGGAAAAGAGGATTTTTTTAGGTGTAAGCCCTCAATGTTTTAAGCTTATTATTGCCCAATTTACTGTAACATATGAAGTATATAAGGGTAGCCATGACATTGTTTTGATGTACCAAAGTTCTGTACCCTGAACAACATGAGTAATAAGATAAAATGCCAAGCTCGTGAAGATAAATAGATAAAAACGAGGAAAAAAAAAAGAACTTCCACAAACAAAAAACTCAGTAAAGATCAAAAGACAGCTCTTGAGAAACAGTAAGGTACACATTAATCCTATCTGCTAACTAGCTCCAGAGTCCAGAAAAGCATAGATCTTACAGCATAATAAAACTGAAAACTCCCACACCTCTCAAAACAGAGGATTACATTTAAGAACTCTCTCAAAATCACTCTGAACTACAAATGGTATGAAACAGCAGTTTCTACAATTCTAAAAGAAATAGAATAGACTTAATTTTCTCAGTGAAACAAATTAATTCATTTTAGTAATCCAGAAGTACCTGAAACCAAATAATATTAGAATGAAACAAAAAAAAAACAAACAAAAAAGACCAAGAAAATCCCTAACCGATCGCTTTTGCAGACTGATTGCAGCTACAACAGCTGAGTACTAGCCCTAGTGAAACCAGTTAAGGCAGGCTGGTTTCCAAGCCCAAAGCAGAACTATTCACCAACCTGAACTTGCGCAGACCAGCAGAATCATCTGGGATTACTGCTCCCCAGCAGGAAAATCCCCGGAGCTTAGGCGAAGCCAAGATCTGCTTACAGTTCAAGGATAGTACAGGGCATTCTGGGTGTTTACTTACCTACCTCACAGCTACCAGTTAGGGAAGAGGGGAGGAGGAAGAGAAGGAGGAGAAGGAGGAAGAGCTAGTCTTCAGCTTCAAGACTGACATGACAAGTAATTTTCTCAGGGAGGTTGAACGACACATTGGGGTTTATGCACTAAGGAAAAGGCTCATCAGGCAGGAAAAACAAAAGTAGGACTGATACCAAAAACGTCAGCAAATAAAGTCTCCTACCACTCATTTTGGAGTTTTAAAAAGCAAGCACCCTTTAATCAGACCTGGGCAACAGGAAAGTTAATTCCATTAATCATGCATAAGGAGACAAGAGCTGGTTACAAAATGTATTTCCTACTTACAAGTTTAAATTTT
The DNA here is from genome assembly GCA_033459285.1 of Clamator glandarius. Classification (NCBI taxonomy): domain Eukaryota; kingdom Metazoa; phylum Chordata; class Aves; order Cuculiformes; family Cuculidae; genus Clamator; species Clamator glandarius. Next base: position 7,222,442 of record JAUNZM010000266.1, read on the forward strand.
CCCAGAAATCTTAGGCATATCCTATTATTTTCCAAGGGCTAATTTTAATGTTAAATATCAGAACACTCAAATCTCTTGCAAATTGGAAGCTTTGCAGCCAGCTCTCTGTCTGACCTTGCATTTGAGATGGAGAAAGACTGCAAACAGAGGCTGTTATTGAAAAAGACGCATCTGTTCAGCACAGATCATACTTAAGACAAAATGTAACAGTGTCAGGAAAGACACTATTTGAAAAAAAAAACAAACAACACACTGTCAGATGGATATTCTATCTAACTTTCATAAAAATACAGTTACTTGGATGAACTTAAGTCCAGCTTAAATCAAAACATTCCACTTCTTGTAATAGTAACTATTTTTTGTATCAGGAGGAGCCACTCTTCAGAGTTCTCCAGCCACAGTCCAGGTGGGATCAGGCTCACCTGACAGCCCCAGCTTTTTTTCACAGCCTCACCACCCTGCCACCCATCACCTCTGCAAGATGCTAACTGATGCGGCAGGGAGAGAGTGCCCCACCGCTCCACAGATACCCTGTGACACAAGAAATATTTATTATTACAAAAAGCGGAATATTTTTGATTCACGCTAAAGTAGATCTAAGTTTCATCCAAGTAACTGTACTTTTTTGAAAGTTAGACACAAAGTCCTTCTGATGGTATGTTTGGGGTTTTTTTCAGGCTTTTTCCAGTAACTGTTCATTCTTCGGAGATGTTAACGCCTTGCGTGAAGTAAGGTACGTGCTGATCAGACGTGTCTTCCTCTGTAACCACCTCTGTTTACAGTTTTTTTCCATCACAAATGCAAGGTCAGGCAAAGCTGGCTCCAAAGCTCCAAATGGCAAGAGATTTGACTGTCGTGAAGTTCATAACAACATTACAATAAGTCCTTGGAAAATAACAGACATACTTAATATTTCTGGGAAAATTTATACACGCGCACCTAAGTGGGAAATACGTTGTGTCCCAGCTCTTATCTCACTGCACACAACTGATGGAGATCGCTCCCCCTCGTTGCCTAGGCCTGAAGAAGGTTGCTCGTTTAATAAAGCGACAAAAAGAGTCTTAAGAGAGTGCATTTGCCGGCATTTTCGGCATCGACCCGACCAGGGCCGCTCCCAGTCACCTATGGTGGGGGGGCGGGTGGCGCCGCTCCCCGGTGGCGCAGATCCGCGGCCCGCGGCCCCGGGGCCCTTTGCGCTCCAGGGACCGCTTCCCGCCGGCAGAAAAGGGGGTGTCAGACCCTCCCGTCCCTCCCCAACCCGTCCCAAGAAGGCCCCGTACCTCAGAGAGGCGCTGAGGGCGCCGCGGACATCAACACGGGGCCTCCGCCATTAGCGCCGCGCGCCCCGCCCGCCGCGTCACTTCCGGCCCCGCCCGCACTGGGCAGCCCGGGGTGGTGGTGGGGGCGATGGGGGGGGCTGCATTGCACCACCACCCCGGGCTGCCCCGTGCTGCTTCGCTCCAACTAGACGGAGAATGGGTTGGGTTGGAAGAGACTTTAAAGATCATCCGGTTCCAACCCCCCTGCCACGGGCAGGTCCACCTCCCGCCAGATCAGTCTGCCCAAGGCCCCAGCCAGCCTGGCCTTGAAAACCCCCAGGGATGGGGCAGCCACAGCTTCCCTGGGCAACCCGTGCCAGTGCCTCACGGTGAAGAAATGCACTTATGTCTAATCTAAATCTGCCCCTTTCCAATTTAAAGTCATTCCCCTTTGTCTTGTCACTGCCGGCCCTTGTAAACAAGCCCCTGTCCAGCTCTCTTGTAGCGCCTTTTATGTGCTGGAAGGTCGTTGTAAGGTCTCACCAGAGCCTTCTCTTCTCCAGGCTGAACAAGCCAAACTCTCTCAACCTGTCCTCACAGCAGAGGTGCTCCAGCCCTCTGATCATCCTTGCAGCCCTCCTCTGGACCTGTTCCAATAGTTCCATATCCTTCCTACGTGTAGAACTCCAGAACTGGACACAATACTCCAGATGAGGCCTCACAAGAGAGAACTAGAGGGGCAGAATCATCTCTCTTGACCTGCTGGCCACACTTCTTTCGATGCAGCCCAGGATACAGCGCTGCCAGCGCACACTGCCGGCTCATGTCGAGCTTCTAAACAGCCATCATCCCCAAATCCTCCTCCTCAGGGCTGCTTTCAATCATGTCATCCCCCAACCTGTATTGAAACTGCAAATTGCCCTGACCCAGATGCAGGACCTCAAGAGGTTCACACAGGCCCACTTCTCCAGCTTGTCCAGGTCCCTCTGGCACATGCAGTGCACCTGCCCCCTGCCACAGTTCCCTCCCCTCCATCTTCTTTATTGCAACATCACCTCTGTAATCATAGCATCACAGAATGGTTTGGGTTAGAAGGGACCTTAAAGATCATCCAGTTCCAACCCTCCTGCTATAGGCAGGGACACCTTCTACTAGATCAGGCTGCTCAAGGCCCCATCCAACCTGGTCTTGAACACCTTCAGGAATGGGGCAGCCACAGCTTCTCCGGGCAACCTGCGCCAGTGCCTCACCACCCTCACAGTAAGATATTCCTAATATCTATTCTAAATCACCCCTCTTTCAGCTTAAAGTTGTTACCCTGTATCCTGTCACTACACTGCCAGGTAAAGAGCCCCCCTCCCCAGCTTTACTGTAGATTCTCTTTAAGTTCTAGAAGGCTGCTATAAGGTCTCCCTGAAGCCTTTTCTTCTCCAGGCTGAACAACTCTCTCAGCCTGCCCTCATAGCAGAGCTGCTCCAGCCACAACTTCTCTAGGAAACCTGGGCCAGTTCCTCACCACCCTCACAGTAAAAAAAAAGTCTTCCTAACATCTAATCTATATCTCCCTTCTTTCAGCTTTAAAGTGTTACTCATTTTCCTGCCACTGCACTTCCTGACAAAGATGTTCTTCCTATCTTTCCTGTAATGCTCACATACACTAATACCACTTCCAACATAAAGGTCTAGGTTGCCACCATTAACCTCCAAGCCTTTGCTGGTCTTCCCAATCCAAGGCCAGTGTGAGATAAGAGTGGCTGTAAATGGTTTCCCTGCTTGCATACACGTTATCACATAATGAAAGTACATTACCTCATAAGTACACTGACACTACTTGATTACATCCCAGGCTGTCTGGATCACTTGCCAGGGTAATCAGACTGAGTAACGATGAACAGTGGTGAGTAATTGTCATTGGTACGCAGGATTTCTCCCAGCACACCCAATGTTTGTTGCTTCCAAAACTGTCTTCAAGATCACTTTTACCTCTTTGCTGCTAGTGTTTCTTCTATGTTCTCATGTATTCTCAACAAACAGGTTACATGGAGAAACAATATTATTAGTAGAATTAGAATTAATATTATATTATAGAATATTATGGAATTGATTATTAGAATTGTTGACTTAAGTTTTTGCCATGTTCACCATCTTTTTCATGATTGGTCCTAACAGAAATTAAACTAAGCTGGAGGACAGAAACTGCCCTTTTAAAGTAATTAAGGTTACTTTACTTGCTTCTGGCTTATGCTTCGTTTCTGAAAATAATCTTACATCTTCAGGTGTATCACGGGCTACTAAGTAATCCTTTGATTTGTGTACATTATTAATAATGTCTTCCATTATCCACATGTTCCATTTTCCCTGGAAAGCAATAAACACCTTGCATTGTACTAATAGATCACTTTAGAAGATACAAGTATTGTACATGCAGCACAATCTGCATTAAGACCAGATCAATTTTTGTAGTGGAAAATGAAACTATTACATTAATCAGAAAAGTTATAAATATTTCTAAGGAGGTAGGAAGAGTTATTTCTTCTTATCTCTATCCTCCATTTCTTCTCCTCCCTGCGCTTTGCTCTGTATGACCTGATAAAGGGCTTGTCTAAGAGTCACAAGACGCTGTTCCCATGTGGGTGGGACTTGGGAGTAACTTCAGATTTTGCAGTTACTAGCTGGGGACTACTGGGGGCTATCAATGTTAGTTAGACTAAAAAGTAGTTTTGCTTTCATTTAACACTAACTAACAGGAATATAACAGGAAGTTTGAAATGAGGGTGTTCTTTGGCAGCTAACAAGTTTTTACAGTAAATACCTGGAAAAAAACTCCATTTCCTAATTTAAAAAATACTTACCCTCAATTCTGAGTTTTTAAGAAACTTGAGGTATTTCCCTGCTTAGTTCATAAATGTTCATTGAGTAAAAAGAATTAGTTCCGGTTTAGTCATAATTCAGTATTATTATTTCTGTTGCTAAATGCATATAGAGGCAGTAAAACAAAGTTCATATGAAGGTCGTCACATGTACAGAGTAAATATTAGGACAAATAAATCAAGAATAATATTTTCTTGTACTTAAATCCACAATTTTCAGGAAAAAAATTAGAACTCTATATCTTAACTGCGTGAATATAAAAATATTTCTTCAATTATCCAAATTAAGAACATATCTTACTGAAATAAATGTTTTATTTAATAAGTGTCGTCACGGATGTATTTGTATCCTAAGTTTAGATGCCAATCTTATCCCTCTAGAATTTAAAACTCTTTTACAGAAAGATGGTGCAGAGCCTTTTCTCATTTTGTTATTGCCCCTTTGAGAAATGAAGGACTTCACTTAAATGAACAAGTTGTGCACTGTGATCCTAGGATCAACAATCAATATGCTTGTGCTGGTACAAAGATTTGGGGCAAGAAAGATTGGAACTAGTGAAACTTGCACTTGCTCTGAGACAGTTAGTCTGAATTTTCACAGAATCACAGAATCACTAGGTTGGAAATGAACCCCGGGATCATCAAGTCCAAACATTCATATCAATCACTAAACCATGCCCCTCAGCACCTCATCCACCTGTCTTTTAAACACCTCCAGGGAAGGTGGTTCAACCACCTCCCTGGGCAGCCTGTTCCAGTGACCAATGACCCTTTCTGTGAAATCTTTTTTTCTGATGTCAAGCCTGAACCTCCCCTGGCGGAGCTTGAGGCCGTTCCCTCTTGTCCTGTCACCTGGGAGAAGAGGCCAGCTCCCTCCTCTCTACAACCTCCTTTCAGGTAGTTGTAGAGAGCAATGAGGTCTCCCCTCAGCCTCCTCTTCTCCAGGCTAAACACCCCCAGCTCTCTCAGCCACTCCTCATGAGACTTTTCTCCAGCCCCTTCACCAGCTTTGTTGCTCTTCTCTGAACTCGCTCCAGAGCCTCAACATCCTTCTTGTGGTGAGGGGCCCAGAACTGAACACAGGATTCGAGGTGTGGTCTCACCAGTGCCGAGTAGAGAGGGAGAATAACCTCCCTGGACCTGCTGGTCACGCCGTTTCTGATCCAAGCCAAAATGCCATTGGCCTTCTTGGCCACCTGGGCCACTGATGGCTCATGTTCACTCGCTGTCAACCAGCACCCCCAGGTCCTTCTCCTCCAGGCAGCTTTCCAGCCAGGCTTCTCCTAGGCTATAGCACTTCATAGGGTTGTTGTACCCCAAGTGCAGGACCCGGCACTTGGCCTTGTTAAACCTCACGCCATTGGTCTCAGCCCAGCAGTCCAGCCTGTTCAGATCCCTTTGGAGCTTCCCAACCCTCCAGCAGATCAACACTTCCACCCAGCTTGGTGTCATCTACAAACTTGCTAAGGATGCACTCAATGCCTTCATCCAGGTCGCTGATAAAGACACTGAACAGGGCTGGACCCAGCACTGAGCCCTGGGGACACCACTTGTAACTGGCCTCCAGTGGGAGTTAACTCCATTTCCCACCACTCTCTGGGCCCAGCCATGCAACCAGTTTTCCACCCAGGAGAGTGTGCGCCTGTCCAGGCCACAGGCCGACAGTTTCTGTAGCAGGATGTTATGAGAAACTGTGTCAAAGCCTTTACTGAAGTCCAAGAAAACTACATCCACAGCCTTTCCCTCATCCAGTAGGCAGGTCACTTTGTCATAGAAGGCAATCAGGTTAGTTTGGCAAGACCTGCCCTTCACGAACCCGTGTTGCCTGGGCCTGATCACCCAGTTCTCTTGCATGTGCTTCATGATAGCACTCAAGATCACTTGTTCCACGACTTTTCCTGGCAGTGAGGTCAGACTGACAGGCCTGTAGTTCCCTGGATCCTCCCGGCAACCCTTCTTGTAGATGGGAGGCAGGTATCATGAGAAACTATCTCCTAAAGTTCATCCATGTGATATAAATATTCTTGAAAGCTTGCTCTTGAGTAGAGGGATAAAAAAACCCTGTTTTTCTATCTTTATCTACATTCTCCACAAAATATTTTAAGCTGTAAAGTAAAAAAGTTTGATCAGCATTTCTAGTGAATCCATAGTCTTGTGAGAGTCACTAACACTAATACATTAATTCAATTAGACAAGCTTATTACTGGTATGATGGCAATAATCCCATCTCCTTGCAACCTGATTTTCACCTAACTCCACTGATTTCAGTAACAGGAAATTGTGTTTGTTCAAGCCAGTATTTTACAACAAATTGTATACTTCTCTTGTACAACAGAATTGTACTCCAAGCATGTAGAGTCGGTGTTTGGCCAATATTTGGGTGGTTTTTTTAAGAAAAATATGGTGAACTTTTCAAGTATCTTTTCAAGTATCTTTTTGATGGGACATTGGAGCAAGTCAAAGGAGAGCACATCGCTCAAGGCCTTACCCAGCCATGTTTTGAATATCTCCAAGGATGAAGATTCCACCATCACTTAGAGGACAACTTTCAGTGGTTGAAAACACTTACTGTATACAAGTTTATTTATACCAAATTTGGATTTCCCATGTCCCAATTTTGCCTCATGCCTCTTGTCCTTTCACTGCAAATCTCTGAAGAGTTTGGTTCCGTCTTTTCTACATCCTCAGCTTCACTGCTTGTAGATAGCAATAGGGTGCCCCCATAGCCTTCTCTTCTTAAGGCTGAAAAAAATCAGTTTTCTCTCTTTTGTGGTCTATATGTACAATTCCCAAAGAATACATTGATATAATATGTGGAATATTTTGAAACTTCACAAAGTGGAATAATTTGATTTAAGCTACAGTACAGTTAAGTTTCGTCCAAGCAGTTGTGGTTTTTTTGAAAGTCAGACAGGATGTCCCTCTGATAGCATGTTTTCTTTAAAATGGTGTTTTACAGACATTGTTTGCTCTTTGAAGATGATAATGCATTATGTGAATATGATCTGTGCTGAACTGATGTTCCTTTCTTCTGTAATCACCTCCATTTGCTGTATTTTCTATCTTAAATACAAGGTCAAGCAGAGAGCTGGAGCCAGCTCCAAATTAGCAAGAGTTTTGACTGTTACAAAGTTTCATAACATTAAAATTAAACCTTGGAAATAGAATATACATAAGGTTTCTGGGAAAATTTATACATATGCGTGTAAGTGGGAAATATGCTCTGTAACCAGCCTTTGTCTCGTTGCACATGATTGATGGAGATCACTCCTGCATGTTGCTCAGGCCTGATAAAGGATGCTTGCTTTCAAAAACTCCAAAATGAGTCTCTCTAAGTTTTATTTGCTGGCATTTTCGGTATCAATATGTTTCATTTTGTTGGTGAAAGACATTTCACCAGGGTATTTATTTGGAACTAAGAAGCTGGCAAAACCCTTTTCTTACTGTCTCAATTTATAAAGTACATAAATATAAAGACAAATACATATTGTATAATGATGGGTTTGATTTTGATAGAAATATTCGATGAGGGGAAAATGTATACAAGTGCAGTGTCTGTATTTTAATATTACTAGATCCAAAAAAAGTTTGAAATTCAGTCTGGAATGTAAAAATCTCCCTGTTTTGTAATTATAATGAGACGTTATTTGTCAGGATGTGACTAGTTCCTCTTCAAGCATGAGGTGAACGAGGAATGAAAACTAAGCAGCGAACCAGAATTACTGAAGGAAGTATGGGGTAATTATGGACTCATGGGGAACAATGCCTTGCATGTTTGGAAAAAACATTTATTGTTTTCATAACTACACTATCTTGGTAAACCTGTGAGCTCCTTTAGCGATTTATAACCTTGAAATAAGAAATGGGTCCTGGTCACATCTGTTTAACCTTGGATATATTTGAACTCTTACTCAGATACAGAGCTTAAAAGTTTTTCTGTTTACTTTCTGTGTTAAAGCCTGAACCAAAGCCACAACGAGTTTTGGATCCAGCCCCGAATTCTCCCCCTGAGGCCCATCTTTGCTTTGTATGAGTGACAGAAAAATTATATATTTCTAGGTTTTATTACCAGAGAAAGGTACTTTATGTTGTGGATATTCAATCTATTGGCATGACATGATGATATTGATGAAGTGTGTTAAGGAAATGCTTCGGTTCTAATGATTTGATTTCATTTGGTTTGACTCTTATTTCAACACTCCCAACTTTTAAATGTATGGGCCATGTGAGATGTAAAATATATATATCAATGTCATTAATCGGAAGCTCTTTCTGGTCACGTTGTAAAGCACACTTAATCAACTTCTTTAAGATCATGTTACAGAGAGCTATTAACTATACTCTTAAAAAAAGTCAAGTAGTTATAAATAACATTTTATATTGTGGCTGACAACACTGAATTGCCCAGCATTTAAGGAAGTCTGATCACAGGGTATGCAGACTTTGCCTTTCAGTAAGATGGCGTGGCAAAACTTTGGAACATATTAGAAATCACATACTATTGCTAACATTTCCTATTAAGGAGAAAGTCTCTCTCTGTGTTTTTTGGATTTCTTTTCCAACAGTTAATTGCAGCTGATGAAGAAAAGCTATTCAGAAGCTGCCAGGATTTTAAAATTTGTATGAGTGAGATTGATGAAATTTGTGGGTTTTCCCAAAAGAGTATAGGTGAGAGCAGACGTGTAAATTTTGTATGTGTGTGCATGTACGCGTGTGACAGAAGGGAGAGCAAGAGCTTGCTGCCAAGGTGTGAGACTTGGCAGTGCTGCACTGTACAATGGGCATGTCTGTAAATGACCACATTTGAATTGCTGTTATTTCACTGTTGGGTTACTGTATTGTTAAAGTGAAAAGGAATGTTTCTAATAAGTGCAAATAATGAATTAAATGCTTGCATATACTGAGGCTTTACTCTCTGGTGTGTAATTAACATATGTGCACTGGAGACCCAGGTCTGGGGGAGTGTTTCATTTCTTATTTATGATGTTTGCAAGAGTTTTTTTTCCTTCTACCATACCTCTTTACTGGCATACACAGAACTGCATGTAAATGACCACTGAGTAGGTGTCACTTAAATCTTAGCAGATATAGAGCAGGTAAATACCTTTTTTTTTGGTATGCTTTGGTAGATTTACCATTTCTCCCAGCCTTTTATCTTTGTTATCTGGAAGTAATAGGAAGCTCCCAAATGACCAACATTTTGTTTTCAGAGGCAGGAAAACTGCATGTGGCAGTTGAGATTTCAAGTTCTTGTACCTCAGGGAACAGCGCTTAACCCTGAGGGACCGAAAGTGGAAAGGCTCTTTCCACAGCTACCTACAGTATACTTCCCGTATCCCCTTCTGGGTCTCCCGCCAGACTTGGCTGCCTCCACTGACACAGCACAGAAGTGTCTGTGTACGGTATCTGCAAGAAGCTTGGCAGCTTTCCTGTTTTCCCATAATGGTATATATTTTTTCTCAAAGGACCTGGAGATCTGAGTCTGAGCCTGAGTCCTCATACTAATGCTGTCTTCTGCTCCCATATCCTGGCTGTAGCAGTTCTTGCACCTCCACCACATTACTAGTTTTTCTTGCTCCTTGGCTCCCTGAACAGCTGAATCTGTTGTGTCATGGACTCCAATTCCACAACTCCCTGTTGAGGCTGGTGCCACCAAACTGATGCAGGAGTTTGTGCTCACACTTGATTCAGCATCAAGGGGAAGGGATGTCGGGTCATGCAGCAAACTTGTGAGAGTTTGTGCCTGGCCTGGAACTTGAGGCAGAGAACAACTCACACTGCTTTTCCCCATAGCCTCACATTCAGCTTCAGAAGTAGCCTAAACCTCTTGTGTCCTCAGTCAACGTTCTCACCTTCAGCTTCAGAAGTAACCTAAACCTCTTGTGTCCTCAGTCAACGTTCTCACCTTCACCTACTGCTTGAATTCCAAAACTCCTACATTATGAGTTCTTTAATTCTATGCAAAAACAATAACTGTATTTTTATATACATTATGAACAAATCAATTGCTGGGAGGCACAGTGCTAAAATTAAAATTAGTCTTTAATTCATCCCCCTGACTATTTGCAATTCTGTTGAATCTATCAACACGGTATGGAGAGGAGTATGTTGGATTTGTTGTGCAAATTTACATGCAGAAAGTAATGCAGCCTTTCAGCATCATTTAGAAATTAAAATGATATTTTTATCACAAATATTCTATAATTTTTTTAAATCTTCATAGCTTTTCTTACTTCACAAATTAACTCCCTTGTCTCGGGACTATTTTCAAAAGGCAGAATATTACAATGATTGTGTTTCTACAGCACTTTATGAGAAGAAACTATTTAATAAATGGCTCACTCTTTTGCTAAGAAACACTTTATGTTATAATATAGCAAAGCTGGCAATATGGTCTGAAGGGTGGTTGTGTGTTGTTGTGTTTTGGAACTGAAATCTTTCAATCAAAATATAGTATCCATTGTTAGTATGGGTAACAAATCTAACCTCTTTTAAAAGCACAGTAATGTTACAGCCATGACATATGGCTTTAGTTTACTGCATGGCAAAGGATCTGTTGATCCTGTAATAAGTGTTTTGTACACAAGCACCATGGTTAGAATCCGTTTTGACTGTGTATTTCAGTTGTCGTTACTAGGAAATGTCAGTGGGCAGCATTTGTTCTGTATATCTGCATATTTTGAATATATCGTATTTGTGTTGAAGGAGGCTTTTTAAGGCTTTATGAAATTGCCTGCTTAAATGCTACCACGAAGATCTGACTGAGCTTGTCAAAGGTATCTGTTACTCTTACTGCCTGTAAGTAGTGCAGCTTTTCCTTAAAATTGGGTGATAAAGGAATATGAGCCTAAAAAATACCAAGTTATCATAACAGTTTTTGAGAACTTCACCCATAATAAACCACACATTGAGACTGATGGATTGATTTTAGAATTCCCAGAATCCAGGGATTTTTTTTCACTGTTAGAAGAGGAGCCAAAAGCAAATTCAGCCTGTAATTCTTTTTCCCCTTCCCAGACCTTTGTTGACTTGTGGTTCTCATTCTGCTGCAATTAATCAACCACAAGGGAGATTTCATTGGCTGAATATTCTTCCTAGTTGTCCTCTAAATATAAATATACTTAGCTTAGGGTTTTTTTTTTTTATTAATCACAGGATTGCAGGGGCCAAATCAGCTCATTTGTCAATAGGAATTTGCATAAGCTTCCAAGTAGGATGACTTTTTTCCCCACAAAAGAGCACATCTTTCAAATTGCACCCATTGGATGTCCAACATCATCCTGATTTGCCACTTACGTATTGCTTTTCAATTGTTTTACACTAGATATTTCAGTTAAAACTCATTTATATCACAACTATACTTGGCCCTCGTTATTATTAGGTAGCATTAAATATACTCAGTGATGGTATGAAAGTTATTTCCAATAGGGCTTATGAAGAACAGCTGAGCAAGTACAACCTCCTGACCTCAAAGTGTTTGTTTACTGGGAACTATATTCCAGTTCTCTACATTTAATCTGTCTTGGACTGGGCTGACATTCCCCTACTAGATTTATTGTATCTCTAGAGGCTATTACAAACACAACATTGTCACTGCTTATCTAATAAAATGATAATAAGATTATATTAGTCTAGTGATAATGATATATTTATGTTCATTTTTAATAGTAACAACCAGTGTTTGATTTCATGTTCAGTGAAGATAATGTGTTACTGGGGGGGGTGGAAATAAACCATTGAAAAAGTATTTTTCTTCCAAATAGATCACTCATGGAAAAGATTTTTTCTTCCATCATATTTGTAAATCAAAGCTTCAGTTTGTATACATGAGCAGGCGTACTATGTCAATTTTCCAGAAATAATAATAATGAGGAAGTCTGACTCAGAGAAATCTGGTTTTCCTAAATCAACAACTCTCAGTGGTGGAAGCTTGCCACAGTTTTTCTTGTGTATCTTTTCCTAGAAGTTTTCAGGCACGAAAAGGCAGGAACAACAGACCAGATTTGCATTTCAATTATATTTAGTTATGTTCAGGGTGTCCACAGTAAATTAACTAATTGTTGTGGTTGTTGTTTCAGTATTAGTTGTCATTCTAGGTTTTAAATCATAGCCAAGTGCTGGTTTTGTACTGTGTGCCTTGAGGGGAGACTCTTAAATGTATTTCTTGGCTAGTTTTAACTGGTTACTTTAAGTGTAATCAACTTCTCTCTTTATAATGTGTGTTCTTAATTTATCTCCCACCTGAGACAACAAAAATCAAATTACTTTTTAACTTCAGTATGTTGTACATTAACAAAAGGTTTGCCTTTGTTTATTTTAGTAAAGCAAATTATTGGATCTCCAACTTTTTTTTTTTTGCTAGAGCTCTGTCACTATAGTGTTGACCTTTACCAAACGATCCTGTTGTTTTGGTGACCAACACCCGAGTGACTCTGCTCCACTGGAATTCATTTCATAGCACAAATGAAGCGTGGATCATTCTGCGATTCTTTATGAACAAGCTGCATATGCTTCTAAGAAGTATTGTTATCTGATAATTTCTTCTGCAATTTTTTACTGCGGCTGATAATTACTCTTCTTAAGTGCTGTTACTTAAAAGTAATCTATGAGAATAATCTGCATTATCAAAATGCATTAATATATAATAGAATTGAAGTAAAATTAATAATAAACAAGCTATTCTATAGGTATGCATACTACATGGTGAAATTATATTGCTAGACTTAAAATAAGTATGTGGTTTTGTTTAGAACTCTTAAATGTTACATTAAGTGTAGTCATCTTAAATTTTCAATAGGGCAGATCAGAGATTTTTTCAAAGTAAAGATCGTGCAACTAATTACCTCATGTAACTATACATTCCAAATCTTTTTATTACAAACTCTTTTCAAAATCTTTCAATAAGCAAGAGAATGTAGGCAATGCAGGCAATATGGACAATATAGGCCCACAATAATGGCAGTAGTTTTGTCTTTGTGTGGAATACAGGAGATCTGTTGATCCACATTGATTTGGGTTCTGTTCTTGTGTCTTCTCTGTCCTTTTACCCATAAAGTTGATGCTTCCTATACATTTTAGATACCTAAAATTCCAGAGGAATTTAGTATTATTTATTAATTGCATACACAAAGCATATAAAATTAAATCCAAATTTTGCAAGTAAGTATGGAAAATAAACACTGGTTCTTCTGTGTTTAATTATGTTACTTAAGTTACAGTGTCTCTTTGTTGAAAGTTAATTAATTGCTTTCTTGATCTTCAGTAGGTTATGTTGCTGGCTTTAAATTCTTCTAGCAAGCCAGTGATGAGGAATATCCCCTAATACTGCTTAATTCTCTGGGGACCTTAAGTTGCTACCTCTAAAATCAGGAGAATGTTCCTAAGAATGTTGATAGGAGCAAAATCACGTCCCACTGTGGCAAAGCCAAGACTTTGCTCAGGAGAGCATGCTACACCAAGAAATTGTTACTGAAGCAATGTGCTTTACAGTTTTGTGTAGGAAAATCCAAGGACTGAGTTAGTGCTAGGATTCCTCTATTCTATACAGTAGTGCATTGCAGGTAGAAGTCAAAATAAAATGCCATGACTGATACCAAATATTTATCGCATGTAGCAACATTTCTTCTGGAATTTGTTTCCTTCTTCAGCAGCTTTTGCAAAAGCTGTTCACCTACATCTGGACCAAAATCCTCCTCCTTCTTGCAATTCTGTCATGTGAGATAAGCCTGTAAAAACAAGGTATTGTACATAAACATAATCAGATAATAAATCCATTAAAATAATTTGAAAAATTTTTCAGTTAAAACACAAAAATGAAACCCATGCCAAATTGCTATGGGATGTTATACAGCTCCTTACACTTTGCATTTTTGTGCCAATTCTCCAAGTGGATTATCTTTATATTGCTCATGGTACAACACATATACAGTCACCCACATACGGTGTCCTACTTGCTTGTAAAAGGCAGTAGTGGCAGAATTTGCTCATCACCAGAACTGCAACACATTCCATTTAGCAAAATGCTGCGATTAAAAGGACTTATTCTCCCCTGTGTTTTCCCATTAAATTCATCTAGATGAAGTATCTCTATTGCATTTTAACTGGGTGGGATTTTCAAGAGAAACTGGAGATCATTGAATTCTTCTGGGAAAGAGATACTTGAATCTTTTCAGCGCTTCCAAGAAATCCAGTTAGCACAGTACAGTCTAAACATCTTAATGGGGTTTATCAGGGCTAAAAAGAGGACAAAAACTCTGGTGCTTAACTGAAATCAGTAACCTGCAGTAACCTGCCCTTTCTGACATTCACTAGATGTCCCAGTGAGATGAAACCACTTCCAAACTACAGTACAAATCCTTCTGACAAAGCAAACAGTAACTGTGCATACCAAAACAAAGTTTCTATGTTCCCCCAGGGTACTACATTCCTACAGAAGCCTAGAATTTGCTTCTTCTTTAGTATATGCAATATCCAGAATATCACAGTTCATGGTTGACTACTGAATTACATACTGCTGCATAATATATCACATGATTCAGCAAGAAATAAAGTAGTTCAGATTGCATGGATTTGGTGGGTATGTTTTTTTCTGTAGACAAAAATAAGTACTTTCATTGCTGCTTATACATTCTAGTTAGTTATCTGGTGAAGTGCACGCCGCTAGGAAATGAATACTGCCCTGAAAATCCCAACTTGAACATCTGCAAGCATGAAGAATGTCATATTTTGTTGGACTCAAGGTCCTTCTAGCCAAGTAGTCTGTCTCCAGCCGTGACCAGAGAGGAAATATGCAGGGATATTTCTCTGGAATGCTCTCCCAGCTCCAACTGTTTTCAGCTCAGGGATTCCTGAGCAGAGTCACTGAACTTTTATTGCGGTTTACGAACATTATGAAAGCTCTCCAATGCAGTGAAGTAAATGCAACAAATTCAAGATGAAAGGTTAGAAGGAGGAATAAAGCACTGTAGGCTTGGGTGCCAATACATTTTGAGTCAAGCCTCAAATGCACTGTTGCATCTGTTGTAGTTTCTTTTGGTAAAACTAAGTAGTATTAACATTGAATTGAAATATCACTCTGCAATGAGGGTCTCAATTTATAGGTATAGGTAGGAGGATCTTCAATTCTTTGTTTTGTCTCTTACATGAGACCTTTAAAGCAAACTAAGATGGGCACATTTTCAGCACTATGAATAAAAGGAGTAGCCTCTTTTACATTATTTTCTGTTTATTTACATGATTGTTCATGTTTCTTTACATATGTTGGAACTTAGTGGGCACAATGTATCAAGAGGCAGAAAACCACCTACCCATTGGTACACTTTAATACATCGACAGCTGCTGGTTTCTGTATTATAAGTGCTCTACCAAGTCCTCATATTTTAACATCCATGTTACAATGTCACAAATGTTAAGGAGCACACCTAAGGTCTGCACATATTTCTTACAGTGTAAGAAAATAAACTTCAGTCACTTAAACACCAAGGTTTAGGTTTACAACATCACTAAGCACTCATTGGTTAACAGAAGTTTTTGGTGATCTGACAAGCCAGGATATATTGTAGCAGGACCATGCAGCATAAATGTACTGTATCTCTTTCTCCACATCTCAGATCCCACAGAAATGTGCCAGCAGCAGTCTACAAAGCAAGGTGATGTGCTAACTATAATAGCAAGGCACTTAATGAAGATGGTAATAGTGGTAATGGGCATCACATGGTTGTATGACAATAAGAGGCAGGAAAGTTGCACTTTCTTTCCCTTTTCCACCAGGAAGCTCATTAGTCTCCCCAAGACCAAGAATTTGGATTTACATTAACAATACCCAGTAGTTTAGGAGCTAGTAAGAGTTTTCTGTCCTACTCATTCATTTCAGCTTGGCCCATTCAGTCCCTACAGAACAGTGTGCGCCAGTCCAAGCATTGGTGCAGGATGTAAAACAGATGAATTAAAGGATGTGGGTTAAGTACAGTTATACTGGCATACTTAAAAAGGACATAAATTGTAATGCAAGGGTGGGGATGAGCAGCAAGGGCAGTGGTTATTTTTTTTTAAATTCCTGCTCATTTCACAAGTCCAGTATAGAAAGCAATTAGACTGACTGGGGAGGCCTCCAGGCATTATCATCATCAGCATTATCATCATTATCACAACAATGCAATAATGATATTTACATTGTTCTTTTTGATGTGTTGTATAAACTGAACTCTGAATGCTAGAGTAACAAGTAGGCTATCGAGTATTCCTTAAGAAAAGAGTTCCTTCTTACTATAATCAGTGAGATATTCTGAGGTCTCATTTCATGCCTGAATCATAAGGTTGGCATTAGTGCTTTTAAGATACAATACACCATTGACAGAAAAAAAACTTTAAAGCTAGTTAAATGTTGGCAATCTTCCTACCATTGGCAAAGGCACACTTGTTAACAGTTCCCCTTTGTGGCATGTTTGCAGTGTAATCACTGATTTCTGGAAAGATTTTTTGGCATTTCAAGAGGTTTTAAAATATCTAATGAGTTTATTTTTATAGACAATTTTAGACTTTATTCTCATTACTTTACAACATCTTACTTTGAAAGATAGGGGTTGTATGCACTCAATGAGGTATGTGTCCCCACTTGTAATACAAAGGAAATATAATAATTTGTAGGACCAAGCTATACAAATCATAGTTTATTTGTGTTTTAAATAGTTAACAATTTCAGAAATCATCACATACAAATCTTTATGAAACACTGTCTTTCTGGGTGTGAGTAAGGAGATACTGCTGCTTTGTTGGAAAAAAAAATTTAAAAAAAAATTATCCTGGGTTTTAATATAAGCAAATGCTTTCATGGCTATTTACTTAAACCAAAAGTATTTCAAAGTTAACAGCTATTTTTTCTTCATTTAGTATGGAAAGAATGTGATTAGGTTGGCAAAGAACTAGGAAACACATAAAACAAAATTAACTAGGAAGGCTTAATTTATAGAAAAATAAACTTTTAGGAAAGGCAAAATTATTTTAACAGAATGATTTAACCTTACTATAAGCCTACTAAAAGTTCAAACATCACTAGAGGGCATTTTGGATAAAATAAAAACCACAACAATGCTATTAATTTCAGTTTTTCCCTTCTCCTGCAAAAATTCTTCAGTATGGTGTCCATGCACCGTCTGATCCTACAAATGCTTCCTTCCCATGCTGGCTACCTTAGAAGTACTAAACTACTAATATCAGTTGTATCAGTGTTCATTACATGAACAGAGATTCCATTTAATCTAATCTCAGGTATTTAATCTGCCTGCAGAAGCACATGTTGTGCAAAAGCAATGTAAAAGCTACAGTGAGATAACAGTGAGCATGTCTGTAACAACTGAGTTTATTCACAGGTGTGTTGGCAAAGGAATACAAGACTAAGTCTACTACACTTTTATTAGTAGGACTCTCCTGTTTCCAGTTTCTCATGCTTTGTTTCCAAGTGATTGTAGTGTATTTTTATTATGCTGCTACAAGTTAAATTCTTCTCCTATAATTTTAAAACAAAGAATGCTTTATTTATACCTACACAAATGAAAAACTCCTAGATATGATAGAAAAAGGTCTAGAGAAAGATGCAGCTATGCAGGTAAAGCTGCATCTTGTAATAAGAGTTAAACATCTGAATTCAAGGACCATGCTGAGTGCAGCATTACACTCCTCACTTGATCCATTTACCTATTCTTGATAGATATTCCTGATATAATTAAAATAATTACTTTTCTAAATCAGTTCAACTTGGTAGGAGTCTACAGCCAGCTGGAAAAGGTTCAATTGATCTGAAAATGTAAGGCAATGATGGATCAGGCTGGAAGCCAAAAAATACCCATGTTTGCAAAGTTCTGTGTGATTGTGTGTAAAATTCTGGTTTTAGTGACTTCCAAAGACCTTATTTGGACTACAATGCAGTACAGCCTTCTGCCAGCATAGCTGCATCGACGAAGAATCACACCTTTTCTCATCCAAACCAAGTTTATGCTCAAGATGGTTGTCAACCTTGTCACCACTGAGGAGAAAAGTAAATGTAGCTCAGTAGGTTTATTCATTTGAAACAGTTCAGATGGCACAGTGGAAGAAACAAGTGAGCTTATGAAAATATTGGTGTATATGAGTCTCTGGGTCTTCAAATGTTTTGCAAAGTCCTAGCAAATTAAAAGGGTTTGAATTTGCATGTCTCTTTCCATTGCCTTAGCTGCAGAGATCTTTTTTCTTCTCAAGTTGTACTCTTAGTGCTCAGCTGAAAGGCAATGAGAGAAAGAAGCAGCTGGGTGACAGTGTGAGATCAGCCTGTCCACTCACTCATGCAGCTACTATGTAACCACAGCCACTTTCACTGCTCACAAAATTCCTTTTTGTTGGTCTGGGTTAATTTAACTGTGTATCATCATTTGCTTTGTAGGGGCAAGCATATGAAAACACAGTGTGGTATTGATTGCAGAGCCAGGCTCATATACGGAGCCTATTCTTTCTGTGTTAACATATAACTGAGAGAATAGCTGACTTTTGAGAAACAAGATACATATTCCTTATGATTCCATTCTCCCAGAAGTCTGTAAATGACTCCATGTAACAGCTACAGAAAAACTCTGACCTAGCAAGAGTAATTCAATAACTGAGAGAGCACCCATCATTCCTCCCCAACAAATCAAGGCAAGTTTTGCTGTCAGGGAATTAATTATTAATTAAGAGAAACATGGTATTTGCAGGGCTGGCGCTGAAGCTTTGCTCTGAGGAGGCAGAGTTCTCCTGCCACCAGCCTGCGCTGCTACCTGACGCTCCTAACTGGCCAGAAGCTCTCCCTTGAGCTCATACCAAGGTCTGAGAGCCTCATGGGTGAGCAGCACAGCTATCAGTGACTTGTTCAAGCACATATCTAATCCATGTGGATAAATCCTCTGCCAGGTCTTTGGGAATTGCACTTCGGGGAGGACGAAGCCAGTTGATGCAAGAATTAATTCCTATTACAAGAAGTAGAATATTTTTGATTTAAGCTAATGTAGAGTTAAGTTTCATCTAAGTAACGATGTGTTTTTGAAGGCTAGACAGAATGTCCCTCTGATAGCACGGTTTCTTTCAAACAGTGTTTTTCCAGACATTGTTAATTCTTTGAAGATGATAATACCTTGTGTGAAGTATGGTATGTACTGAACTGATGTCCTTCTTCTGTAATCACCTCTATCACAAATGCAAGGTCAGAGAGCTGGAGCCAGCTCCAAATTTACCAGAGATTTGACTGTTGTGAAGTTCATAATAACATTAAAATTAGTTCTTGGAAAGTAATAAAATGTGCCTAAGATTTCTGGAAATATTTATACACGTGCATGTAAGTGGGAAATACATTCTGTAACTAACTCTTTTCTCACTGCAGAAGACTGATGGAGATTGCTCCTGCATACTGCCCAGGCCTAATAAAGGATGTTTGCTTTCCAAGATTTCAAAATGAGTCTTAGAGAATTTTATTTGCTGGTATCAATGTGTTTCATTTTGTTGGTGAAAGGCATTTCATCAGGGTATTTATTTGGAACTAAGAAGCTGGCAGAACCCTTTTCTTACTGTCGCAGTTTATGAAGTACATAAATATGAAGACACATATACAATGTATAATGATGGGTTTGATTATGGTAGAAATATTAAATGAGGTAAAAATGAGGGGGAAGCCTATACGAGTGCAGCATCATAATTTTAACATTACCAGATGCCAAAGAATTTTGAAATTCGGTCTAGAATGTAAAAAATCTCCCTGTTTTGTAGTTATACTGAGACTTTTATTTGTCAGGAGGGGACTAGTCCCTCTTCAAGCTTTGTAAAACGTCAAAACCAGTCTTGGGGGAGCTTCTGTCCCGGCATTTCGGGTGTCGCAGCGCTGAGCTCGGCAGGGCCAGCACGACGCGGCCCTTTCCCCTGAGGCCGCCGCTTGGTCCCGGCCGCGGCTCTGCCCCCAGCGCTCCGCGGGGCCGGGAAGGGAAAGGGAGGGGAGGGGAGGGGAAGGAGAGCAGCAAGGGAAACGCCCCACCCCGGGGGGAGCCGCAGGCAGCGGGACGCGGTTCTTCGCCGCAGCCCCAATAAGGCGTGCCGGCCCGGGCCCCGCCCCGCATCTCCGTCTTTCCCAGGCTCGCCTGCGATTGGCTGTCTCGGCGGGAGAAGCGGGTTTCCATTGGCCGGCCGCGCTCAGGCTCGCCTGCGATTGGCTGTCCCCGTGGGCAGGGCGGAGGAGAGCTCCCATTGGCTAGACCGCGCCCAGGCTCGCCTGCGATTGGCTATCGCAGGCAGGGCGGCGGGGGCGGGCTCCGCGCGCTCCCATTGGCCGGGCGGCGCTCTGGCGCGCCTGCGATTGGCCGCGGCGGCAGGCGGGGCGGTGGCGGTGGCGGCGCGGCCCGAGGTCACTGGTGGCGGGGGCGCAGCATGGCCGCGGCGGCGCTGGTCGGCGGACCCGCGGGCTGGTGGCGCTGGCACCGGCGGGTGCGGGCGGCGATGGGTAAGGAGCTGCCCGAGGAAGCGCCGGGGCTCGGCCGGGAGCGCTGCGGCCGCGCTACCCTTGGCCCCGGGGGCTGCTGCGGCGGAGCCGCCGAGGGGCTTCAGTGCAACAAATCTGTTCGCTCGTGTCTGGAGTCCTCAGCGCGGCAGAGAGATGGAGCCGGCCCAGAGGAGGCCACAAGGATGATTAAAGGGCTGGAGCATCTCCTGTGCGAGGGCAGGATGAGAGAGCTGGGGTTCTTCAGCCTGGAGACCATGTAGCAACCTTCCAGAAATTAAAGGGGCTCCAGGAAAGCTGGGGAGAGGCTCTTTCTGTGCAGTGACAGGACGAGGAGTAACGCTTCTAACGTGCAAGAGAGGAGATTTAGTTTAGAATTTAGATTAGAATTTTTTACTGCTAGTGAGGCACTGGCACAGGTTGCCCAGAGGAGATGGAGATGCCGCATGCCTGGAGGTGTTCAAGACCTAGCCCTGCCTGTAGCAGGAGGCTTGGATCTCGATAATCCTTAAGGTTTCTTCCAATCCAAGCCGTTCCATGATTCTTTTGCTTAAAATTGCATGCCTGGAAATTGTCAGAGCCTGCAAGTGTTTTCTGTGACTCTGGTGAGATGTTAGCACTATCTGTCACCCAGTGTTAGGCAGTTCAACCTTCTCAATCATTGCATCCGATTATTTTCCTCAAGCTGAAGGTAAATCTAGTGGCACTTCCTCATGTTCCAGCTCGCACTTTGTTGTGTTGCAGCTCTGTAGGTGCTCGCTCACGTGTAGTTGATGTATGGTTGGTGGAAGGAGCAGACACCTTTAGGTGTCCTGTCAGTGCAAGTGAAGGAAGAGTATTTGCAAAACTGGAGCCCAAACCTATTCCCTTTTCAGAGTCTTGAGAAGCACACAACTTTTTCCAAGTATTTTACCTGCCGAAATAGATAATTGAAGCTATACATTCAGTTGTCTTTTCAATGCCATTTCCATAGCAGTCTTTTGCTCATGTATGTCAGTGTATAGTTAGACTCCTAACAAATATGTGAAGGCTTTTCAAGTAGCAAAGTGGAAGAAATGTATTATTTTAAATGGCATATGGTTCTAAAATCTTGTCATGTAGCAAAAGGTTTCAGGAATTATTCAATTACTTTTAAGTAAGTAACTTAAAAAAAAAAATTGTAATTCCCCTTCAAGCCTCATTTAAAGTGATCAATGAAAAGTGTTTGACACTTAATTTTAGCTTTCAGTGTTATTTTTGCTTGACTCTTCTGCTAATGCATGTGCTAAGTAATAGCTCAGGTGCAGCAGGCATGTTGGTCACATGCTAATAAAGTTAAATACAGGAGATCTGTTTGTGTAGTTAGTGCCTATTGTGATATCACAGTTGAATGCAGTGGCTTTTAGTGTGTTTTCAACTTTCTGTGTATGGCAGCTGTCAGATACTTCTGTAAGACCTTTGAGATCCTCTGCCTTGGTCAATATTCCAACAGTCATGTTTAATGTAGAGAAAATGGAAGGGATTTCATTTCTTCATGGTGAGCACAGGTGTGAAAAGCAACCCAAAACACTACTCTGGTCCCTGAAGTTGTAAAATGTAGTTTGTCTTTGCCTGAAGACCTGAGTGAGAAACCACTTTTAAGACAGAGGGGTAATAGTGACTCTCCCAAGAAACTTCCATAGAACAGAATTTCATTCATAATGTTTAAGCTCTGACTTAGTCATTAGTGACTGCAACGAAAGTCCTGGTGGCTCTGAGAAGTGTTTATGGGATGAAGGTCTTAAGCATTAAACCTTCTTAGCTGCTAAGCTCTACTGCTTAGTTGTACGTTGAGGTTTCCCCATCTCTGTTGTGTTTGTTATGTTTGGTATCCTTTTCTTTAGTTTCGAGTAATTTAGAAGTTGTGTTTTGGGTTGTGATTTCGTTGATTGTCGTTCTGGATGAAACACCATACTAATGAAGGAACCCTGCCAGGTCTTAGAGCTGTCCAACACCATACCTTGATTAGTGAGTGGTCTGTCACCATTCACTTACTGAATGCTCCTTACCTGCTTGGTCCCTTGCTCTTTGCAGCTTGTGCAGACCATGATATATTGTTTCTTCTGTACACTAACACTAGAGGCTGTTAAATCATCTAGGAGGAAAATAGGTAAGGGCAGATTTTGGAGAAGTATGTATATATACACCTTGGATATGTGTGCTTGTGCGTTGGCAAGTTGGATAGTTGACAGGGATCATGTAGACTTGTGATCTGCAGCTGGCAGCCTCTGGGAAAGTTGCTTAATGGAGAGGGTGTATGTGACTGTACTTAAACATACATTCTTGATGGATGTGGAGAAATTCTTCCTGGGGACTTTTAGGGTGAATGAAGTGGGGGCTAATGAGGTGTCATGGCTGAGAAAGGAAGATGTTCAGGTGACTGAAGATTCATGAGCTGAGGGAACTGTTCATTAAAGAAGGTACTATGCTTCTAGAAAATGTCCTTACAGATAGTTTTGGATGAGTAGTAGGGACCCATTCAGTTAATAGTACTTTTGTTGATGCATGAGCTGTATCTGAATTGTTGAATGATTCTGCTTTTTGGTGCAGAGGGGCATTAATTACTAAGCAAGGATTATGACTGAAAGACCTGCTGCTCTGCTGTCCAGCACGTTACAATTAAAGTATTAAGTGTACGCTTGATACTCCTTTTAGATGAAAAGTACTTGCTGCACTTTTTTGTCTCTACTGCATTAGCAAACATTTACTGAGGTATAGTTACAGATAAGAAAAGTGAGGTAAGAATACTCTGGCTGTTACAAGGTGGCATGCCTGTTTTTCATCAGCAGACCTTTATGGAGGCAAGGAGAAACAAGTGGGATGTTTTCAATGTAAAGCTGGTCAAATTTAGAGTCTTGTCATCTTCTTAAATTATGATTTTGGTTCAGTGCACTTCTCCAAGTGGTTGCGTAACCTTTAAAAACGTGTAACCCTGGGGCAATTTAAATTCCACTGGCAAAAGCTTCTAGGAGCAGAAAGATCCGATTCTGCCCATGTACAGCTGGCCTTTCTAACTTACATGTTGCTTCATCTAGTTTCCTCCAGGATCTAGTTCAGTAGAAGTTTTATGGGTTTCCATAGAGAAGTCTGTCTGATCCTTTTTTTTCAAATCAGAAAAGGGAAAAGGGATGGTGTCTTCTGTTGTGCTTGTACCAGAACTTAAGATGCTAAATCAGTGGCAGATTCCTTTATTTAGTGGCTTATAAAGCCCTGAACAAAGCCAGCAACTTCAGTTATTGAACTTCCTCTGGGCTTTCCATGGACATCTTCGGTGCTCCTGTTAAATCTCACCTACTGGATTTGAAAAGAACTCAAGACTCACTGATCCTCTCTGTAGTAAAGAATATATCAGTATTAATAATACTAAAATGACTTGCAACCACTCTGATTAAGAATGTATATGGGACAGGGGGTTGTGGGCTATTACCCTAGTGCCAGATCTGTTGTTTTCATTTGACTGTAGAGCAAGGGATTGAATCCCGGAGATGGTGAATATGGTTCAAAATAGATTGTATAAAACTGAAAAGTAAGAAATACAGATGAGATTACAGTTTGAGATATACTAGTTTCTCAGTCCTGATCTTGGACAGATAGACTATGCTTTCCCTTGGAGTACAAGCATATTTGACCTTTTCCAGCTCTGCTGCCTGTGGTCCTATCCAGCTATTAATTCCTTTTTGTCTGAATACAAAGAGATGTCCTCTGCGCTGCATATTATAGTGTCTATGCAGTCAAGTATTTGCAGTGATTTCAAGGCACCACTGGAGCTGAAATTATTTCTTGAAACTGTAAGAGTCATTACTTCGGGAGGTAGTGTAAAATGAAATGTAAACATCTGAAATTATCTAAACTTGTAACTGTCACCTTTCAGCTTAAAAAGAAAATTACTTTCAGTATCTTTAGGTAGAAGCTTGAAAAGATAAGCTTTGGGTCATTGACAGGCCAGATATTCTAAGAATAAGATTGCAATCTCTGCATTCTGAATTTACTTTCTTAATGAATTTTTTTTTTCAAGAAAAGCCTTTAAGATATTCACAAACTCTTGCTGATTTTTCAGTTAAATTATTTTTAAGGTAAAATTCTTGTAAAATTGTGTATCAGGTCGAGTGTATCTATTGTAGGCTGACTTTTCAAAGCAAGACTTTTTTATCCATATTGTCTGTAAGCCTTCAATATGGCAAGAGGGTCATAAATTGTTCCTTGTCATCAGTGGAGTCTTCACAAGCATGGGGATCTGCGAGCATGTGTTCTCTCAAGAGAATAACAGAATCTCCTGGGAAAAGCCCAAATTCTTTGGAGACAGTGTAGCTGTAGCTGGTTTTGCTCACAATTAACTTGATCGGTAAATTAACCTGTGTTGCTGGTTCTGTTCCCCGTGAAGGAGAGGTAGTTGCACATAGTATCTCTGTTTATTTTAGAAGTAGCTCCTATTGCTCCTACTTCTGATGTTCTGCCCTCTGTTATAAGTTGAATATGAACTGGACATTTTGCCAGCCATGTAATTGCAACAGGTTACTGTAGATTTTGTGGTTGAAGTAAAATGGACTCAGTACCACAGGGACAGTTTCTGCAAATGCCTATCCAATTGATGGGATTAGTTAAGCATACATGTATGTGTGTTTGCAAAATATCAGTCCTGAGTTGTTTGAATTATACTGTTATTTCAAAACCGAGCCCGTGCCATGTATCAAACAGTAAACAGTGCTTAGATATTCTGTAGGTTTGTGTGATAGACCTCACTGTTGGTTTCAGCACTGATAGCGAAAAACTATCAAGAAAGTTTTCTGTAGATAATGAAGAGATTTCTTGATGTTTATTTTGAGATGGTGGTCCATGAGGCGAGAAAAGAAGAGTTTGGGATAAAAGAAAAGTGGCTACAAGAATGCGCCTAGTCATGGTATCTGGATTTATGCTCTGATGAGGTTACTTGGAATTCACAGAAACAAAGGAAACTAAGGTTTGGAAGCAGGGCTAACTTTAAAGCTTGATAGGGTTGTTTAGGGTGCTTCAAGGTTGCTTCTAGGTTGCTCCAAGGATGAAGGTTCTACCACTTCTCTGTGGGTCCTGTTCCAGTGCAGAACTTCTCCCCTAATCAGGGATGCTTTTCTTACTTCCCACCAGAATTTCCCTTCCTGCAGCTTGTGACCGTTGCTTGTTCTCCTATTTCTGTGCACCTCTGTGAAGAATCTGGCTTCATTTGCTCTGTAACTCTTCTTCCCTCCCACTCCATACATATAATAGTAGAAGACTGCAATCAGGCTTTGCTTTTCTAGATGATTCCCTTAACATCTGTTCATATGCCATATTCTCCAGCTCCTCAGTCATCTTAATCGACGTCTCCTGGGCTATCTGCCCAGGTTTGACCACATCTCTTGTGTCTGTGCTGCATAGAGTGGAGTCACTGGTTTATTTGACTTGTTGGGTATGCTGTTGCTAACGTAGTGCAGTACGTCACTAATCTTTGGCTGCAAGGATGTACTACTGAGTTGTGCTGAGCTTGCTGTCTGTGGGAATCCACAGGCTATGCAGACTGCAACCTGACTAGCCAGTCCTCAGCCTTCAATGATGTCTCCTGCCTGAAGGACAGGACGTTGTCTTTTTCTTTATTGAACTTCTTGAGACCTATTTATCCAGTCTTTCTGAAGGGTAGCCCTTCCCTGCAGTTTTTCATACATTCCTCCCAGGTTTGGTGCCACGCGATCTTTCTGAGGCTGCTTATGTCTCATCATCACAGTCATTGGGGAATTTTTTAAACAGCAGCAGCCTGAGTATTGACCCATGTATTGACTGAATATTGACCATCACATGTAAATTTTGCTTGTCTTTGAACCCCTGATAATTGTTGTTTAAGATTGTCCAGACAATATTTCTTCCATCAGTCAGTCTTGCAGTCCATTCCAGTACATACTTTCCCCATTTGGCTACTGGAATGCTAGAGGAGGCTTATTTGAAAGCTTTACTGAAGTCAAGGTAGGTAAGATCCAGTGATATGAAGGGGCAGAGAAAGGAAAATGCTGAAAACTGGGATTTGAACCTCCTTAGGAAGCTGGAAGCTTCAGGCTAGTAAAAGGAGGAATTGTGATGTACTGCGGGAGACTGGGTCATAGAATCTATGAGAAGAAAAGGCTCCAAGATTATTACTATGGCTAATGATTGTGTTCTAGGCTCGTTGTTCGTTTGTTTCCTAGATTTGACACGTAGCGCTTCTTAAAAAAGGAATGTGCTCTTTTCCTAACTTATCTGTTTGCACTAAGCGTTTTCCCAGTGCAGTTCTCTTTCAAGTTGTGTTACTTCTCTAGCTATGTAATTGCTGCAGGCATCTGTGGAAACTCTCTCGGACCAAAGTTCTCTCAACAAACCTGATTTATTAACTGTGGCACTTCCAAAATAGTGCTGCAGATGAAAGAGCATGACCATTGCTGGCTAAGAAGGAGCTTAAAGTCAGAAAGACTTTAAAATGATTAATCAAGTGTTATTGGCCTAGAGAGGATTCTTTTCTAAGCATTGAGACTTCTTAGAGCCTAGATCCAGCTTAGGCACTTTTTCTGTGTGTATGCCTGAGTTGCAGTAGTTAGTTAGCCTTGTTTCTGGATGCTCAGTTGCCACATGCCTTAGTATTTTTTCTGCATAACTTTTTCCTTTGTCATAAAGGAGAAATTATTTTATGTAATTGACAAAGACGTCTTGGCACTGTAAAATTGGATAAGGAGTGTATAGAGTGATGAGGCAGTGATTGTGGTAGATGACTGACTGCAACATTACTTGCTCTCCAGCGTTTGATACTCTCTGACTACTTGTAAAAAGTAGCTGAAACTTGTAGCATTTTCCACAGACTGTAGGTTATGCTTTGTAGTTCTGTCTTGGTAGTTCAGCAAATAGAATATAGGAATTATTCCTGGAAAGACTTCATCATTTTGTATTGACACTACAGTTTGTTCTGGTTTTCAGTATTTGCTTTTAAACGGTAGTGTAAAGGATTTGCAGTGACTTATTATGGAGAATTTCACCTTTCAGTTAGTGGCTTATATTTATCTGAATGTGGGGTCAGAGGAGTCCAGTTATTGTCTTTGAGGGGCTGCATAAAATACAGTGGCAGCTTCAGCCCATTTCTGGAGAACAGGTGCTATACCCCAAGGCTGCAACCAAAGTTGCAAATGAGTCTCTAAAATGTATATATATATAATTTGATTTTTTTATATCCAGCTTAAAATTTAGACACATAACAAAACACAGACAAGCCTGCATATTTTAAGTCTATATTTGAGCTCTTCTTAGACCTTAGCTTTTGGGGATGTTGCTGAAGTTTGATTATTACTATACTTTTTGAAACATCCACATTTTCCTAATTAAAATAATTTTCTTTGATATGTAGGAAAATCATTCTGAGATGGTACTTGTGGCCCACCGTGAGATATAATTTATGGTTTAAATTATATAGAATAGCACTCACATTTTTATTGTTTTTAAGCGTAAAGTTGTTTAAATCAATGAAAACATATTATATGCTAGCTTTTGTTACATCATTGTTATGCATTATTCTAAAATACAAATATAGTGATATTTTTTGCTTGAAATCAGTGTGTTCTAGGGCAATGGCTTCCAAAACACCAGTTGGATTCATTGGGCTGGGTAACATGGGAAATCCAATGGCAAAAAACCTGGTAAAACATGGATATCCAGTTATTGCATATGATGTATTCCCAGAAGCTTGCAAAGAATTTCAAGACTTGGGCGCTCAGGTATAGTAATAAACTTTGTTTATTCCAACAGTAACAGTATGTGTTTAATAGTTCTTGCATGCAATGTCTTTTAAATAACCTTGGGGTTTTTTCTTGGTTAAGATCACAATTGTAACTAAAACAACATGGTGAATACAATCTGAATCTGGGAGGTTTCACTTGGAGCAAAACACGATTCTACCCTTAGTAGTTTTCATGCTGTTAGCCAGAATTGCTGCCTTGTTGGACTTCTTTAGCTGGTTTTTTCCTCCCTTTTTTATGAGAGTAGTTTGATGGCGTGTTCTTTCACCTCCTGCTTCCTCCTCCCCTAGGTCTAGATGGCCAGTGGGCTGCTTTTCATCTGCTTCCTAATTTGACCTTTTCAGGTTAAATGACCCTAGTTAAAAATTCCTGCTGGCATAGCTGTAAGGGTTATAGGGACATATGAGCTTTCCTGCTGCTTCAAGGTGCTGTCCTCAGGGGCAGGGGAAAAATCTAATTATATATGTGCTCATTCTCTCCAAGGCGAGGAAGGTTATGGTGAGAGAAGAGGAAGGAATGAAAACAAAAAAAGGAGGGAAGGAAATTGATCACATTAAGGAGGTTTACCTTCCTGCCATGTACCCTGTGAAATCTTGGCCCTGTTCCAGTCAGTGCTATTCCTTTTGTTGATCCCTTAATACAGCCAGAAATCCATTCAGTCTCTCAGATGGCTGGCTCAGTTCTGAGGGTCTGAAGCGTATTTGTGTGGTTTTTACATACTTTAACGCTGTGACAGTTCAGATAAGTACAGGTGGATGGATAGGTGCATAAAACACTGAAACAAGTGAACTCAAGTAAGGAGAAACCAATGCAAAAATAGTACTCTGGTGTGGCGATGTAGAGGATAGGAGGGAGTTTTCCAGCAATGGCAAGGACAGAGGAACTGTATGCCGTGAAAGTTTAAACTGTTGGAGCTAGTTGCAGCTGTTTTAAATAATGAGGTAACATCAGTATTCCTAAAAGATAAAATTATAAAGTGCACCTGTTGTTAATTAAGTGGGGCTCCCCATGAATAATTACAGAATCTTGACATTAAGTAGGAAAGTAAGCTTTTCAGCTTGTTTTCCTAGCTACTGTTTTTATTTTTTAAAGCAGCTGAGACCCTCAGGCACGAACCAGACTTGTCTTGAGTATGAGGGTGGGCAAATGGAAAGGAAGTCTGTTTTGAACACTTGATTGTGTTTTTAATTCAAGTTCTGCAGTGGGATCTCTCTGCTGTGGCTGCTCATTTGTATAGCTTATTGCCATAGTAATAGAACCTTTGGCAACCTCTGCAGGACTTAACATGTGATATTAAAGGTGAACTGTAATGCTTTTAAAAATAAAGCTAAAAGTATGTTTTAAGATCGTAAATCACTAAGAGAATACATGGGTAGGCTTAAATACAAATAAAACACTCTTAAAGAAAATATGTGAACATAACTTCTTCTTCTTGATCTATAGGTGTAAATCCTACCCCACCATTTTTTTCAGGACTTGGAAACTTGTGAGTCCAGGGGGCCTTGTAGAAACTGCAATAGAAGGTACACTGGGCTCTCAGGGCTGCTTTCTCTTAGGTCTGGCTGGTAGGGCAAAACCATCAGGAGAGTTACAGAGGTGAAAAGATGCCCCCCCAAGAGACAGTAAATGTTGTCAAATGGCCCTTGTTTAATGTCAGGGCTACTACCTGGGTATATGGAGGATGAGGGATGTTTAATCATGTCTGCATATTATGTCATTCTACTTTCTTTAGCCTCTGAAGTAAAGAACTGAGAGGTAGTATATGTTACAAGGCAGCCACCTGCCTGCTGGTGGTGAATAGTAAGGGGAGAACTGGCGGAGCAGGAGCTTATGGAAACACCTGGGGTGAGACTTGAAGAAAGTTGCAAAGCTACAAACAAGGGAGAATATAGAACAGAAATGTAAGCAAGTAAGCTGCCTTCACACTCAGTTGTCTTTTCCTTTCATCATAGTTATAACTTTCTTTGTTATACAGTGGAGTGCATGTGTCACACGGTTACTTTGCTTCAGTACATGCCATTGGATCTTCCCTCAGATTTGGAAGTTTGATGGTGTAACTGAAGTCACCTGAAACATAAAGCAGCATAAAAATAGAGCTTTCTTCCCTGTATACAGTAAGAATGGCATTTCCAGCTGGCAGAATTATTAATTGACTTATTGTAAGTATAAAGGAAAAAAGAGAAGCATTTTGGGAAAAATATAAGCAGATGTGCATATTGAAGGGCATAAAACAGGGACCAGCATGAAGAAAAGTATGCCCTATCCAGCTGCATACTGCAAAAGTTTGCTTGAAGTGACAAGTATCAGAACATGTACAGAACTTGGTGGACTGCTACCTTGAGCTAGTATGGGCTATGCTCTTAATCAACAATTGGTATTTGGTTTGTTTTTTAAATTCACAGACACATCCTTAATGATTTCAAATGATTAATGCTTCTTAATGGCTTTCAAAAAATTGAGCTTTATTTCTGAGACAGAAAGTCCCAAATAAAAAGTTTTGTGTTCTGCTTGTTGAACCAGGTAGGTAGATTTCCTCTGGGCTATTAGTCTTATTTGTTAATAGTACTAAGCCAAGAACGAAATTTCCCACTTCAATTCCCACCTTTTTGCCACTTACTTCAAAGGTAGCAAAATTATTTTCCTTGTAGGGTTGTGGAAGCACTGTCCCAGTCTGCGTACATTTGTAATCTCAGTTTTGTCATGTAGAAGGCATGCTAGTGTTTTGAAAGACATGGATGAAATAAATCAGTTTCTATGTACAGTACTGCTGTACTGTCTTCTACAGATCTGTATTGCTTAAGAATTGTTTACATCTGTAACCAAATCCCAGCTATATCCTATCCATATACCCGAGTGGGAATGTGAGGCTGATGTAGCTTTTAAGTTGTGTGCCCAATATAGTATGTTTTTCATCTTCTGGTTGAAAGATGAAAATGGGCTATGGAGCCTGCAGTTGATAACTTGCAAACCTCTAAGAATACTGGAGATAATAATTTCAAGTAAGACAATGTATATAAAGTCATGTTCCAATTACGCACTTCCTCTCTCTTTCTCTAATAATACACTTTGGGACTGAACCGAACCAGAGATACTCAGAACTGAAGTCAAAGGTGTCATTCTCCTGCATAAAGAGCTAGGTTTTCCAGTCTCCAGGGAAGTAAATCATAAAATTAACTAATCAGATAGAGAAGCTTTTCTGCTTATAATTGCCTCATTTATTCCTCCTAACCTTTGTTCTTTAGACTAGAGAATGTTTCCTTTTATAACTGTGTGGTATACCAGATGTTTTGTGTACTATTAACTTATTCTTTTGAAACAAAAGTTTTACATTTTTTAAGTGCCATCTCTGCCAGTTTCTTTATCTATTTTTTTCCTTGAGAGAGACCTTTATTCATTGAGTATATTCAGTGTTCCCTCCTTATTTTATAAGTCAAATAGAAATGAAGAAGTTTCTCCTGCTGTATGCCATAATTCCTTCAAGATTTTATTCAGCATTTCTTACAAATGTGTATATAACATGCTGTCTTTGATGCTGAGACCTTATAAACATGTTGTATATAAAAAGATAATTTATTTACGTAAGGTCCTTTTGTACCAGAACTTACAAAAATGATAACAAATACTAGTAGTTAAGAAATAGCAAAAAGCAGTCATTAATCTCTTGATTTATCTATGTTGTGGAAAGGAAACAAATTTCCAGGTAGCTGTTATACTGCAATTTGTTTAATCCTAAAGCCATGTTATATGGAAATTCTAATTTATTCACACTGAGCAAGAAGCATATAAAAGTTGCTTAAGACATTCCTTGTTAGTTTACAAACCTAAGACATATATCTATTAGAATAGGTCTTGGTAGGATTAAGGCTTCATCATTCAGCAGCAATAACTGGAAAATAAATAATACAGCCCCTAACCACAAATAAAATGTACTTTCTGCGCATCTTGCTTCTTGCTTAGAATATAATTAGTTTCAGTAAAACTACTTGAATGAGTGAAATCAGATTTGATCCTCATGGGCTAAGAATAAAAGAGTATGCTGTAATTTTTGTTGCAGTGGCTAGATTTTTTTTATGTATTAGCAATGCTTTTATAAAATAAATGAGTTATTTAAAGCTAGTATTGGACAAAAATCTTACTGGCAAATGCCTTCTGGGTAAAACTCACTACTTTAGCTGTCAATAATCCACTACTTGTTTCTGTATCTTAAATGCCATACTGCATGCCTTTGAAAATGAGCTAGGGAAGGTAATATACCTTTAAAGTTAGATATATGTATTTTACAAACAATTCCTAGCAGTATATTTTGAAACATGTTCAGACTTTTTTGATGAAGGATATTTTAGCTGATAATTTTCCTTTTTAAAAATGGCAACCATAATATTGTGAGAAACATTAATTTATCTGATTTTTTTTTTTTAAGGAGAGACTCAGAGGTGTATTAAGTAATTTTTTTCTTTTCTTCAGTTGTCCTCTCTTCCAGTATAAGGCAAGGGAAAAAAAGTGACATTTTTCTGATTATCCATCTTGTCCCTCCTTAAAAACAATGTGAAGTGATATTTTGTATAGGCGCATGGTTTATAGTGAATTGAAGATTCATCAGTGGGTTGATGGTATACAAGCATCCCAACTGACAGACGTTCTGAAAGAACATCCGTGACAAGACTTTCTTTTAATGTTTTTTATTTTTCTGTTACTGGATCCAATTAGTCAACATTTTCATTAAGTGGGAAGAACACGTTCTTGTGTTCTAATTTTTTTCCTAGCTTAGTTGTGACTAATGACCTGTGAATACTGAAAATAAATCCATCAAACATGTCGTCTGTTGCTTTTTCAGGAAGTGTAAGCATGCTTTTCCTTTTTCTTCTTCTTCAAAAGGTAACGGATTCTCCAGCAGATGTAGCAGAAAAAGCAGACAGAATTATTACCATGCTGCCTTCTAGTCCCAATGCAATAGAAGTTTACACAGGAGCAAATGGAATTCTAAAGTAAGTAGTTCTGTAGTTTGGAGAATTCTCCCACCTACTCAAGGCTGTGTTACCTTGATTTTAAAATGATCACTCTTACTGCAACTCTTGCTGTGCCTTCAGGGCACTTAACTTGATGTTCTCCTTTGTCTTTTCAGTATTGATATTTCTGATGATATGAGTTCTCTTAAACTATGCTTGCTTTTGAGTGGCTTTCAGCTAAAGTTTTAATCTCATTTTCAGTAGACTGATAATCTATGTGAATTTGAGACAGCTGTTATCTACCGTGTCAGTTGCATGTTTCTGTTACCATAATGGACAAGTGTAACTAGAATATTTGCTGGCAGCAATTATTTGCCCAAATACTTTTTTCTTTAACTTGAAAGTCTATAGATGAAATGTTCTAAAGATATTCTATCGTGTTTCATGGTATTAAAGCGTATTAACATATAATGGCTGACAAGGTTTTATTGATTTCTGCTCTTACTGTCTGTTTATTACACAAGAATGTATCTGCAGAGTTTGTTTAATATGAAAGAGCGGGTTTTAACTTTTGCACAGGGATTTCCACTGAACCTAAAATCCACAGCTTGCAGAATTCTTATACCCAAGAGTTTATGGACTTGACAAATGAAAAAATAAATAGTATTTAAAAGACTCTTCTGGCCATGCGTGCACTGCTTCTGGCAGGCTGACTAAGGGTACCCAGTCATGTACAATCGTACTGCTATCCAGGTTAATAACATAAAGGAAGAAACATATAAAAGACGAAAGTACAGTAGAGTGTCTAAAACTGATGATATCTTTTTTAGGTACTGATTGTAGGCAATGTTAAGGGGTAGTGATAATAAAATGAAATAAAAGTCAGGGTTTTCAGTTCTTCTTGCAGTATAAGAAACAGTAGTTGCTTCCTTCCCTTACTGTCTGTAGTTTAATTCCTCACAAAGTAGGACTGAGCAGATCTAAGTATCTGTAGTGCAGCTTAAACCCTTCAGGGAAAGAAGGGTAATTGGATCAGTCCCACAAAGCTGAGCAAACAGCTGCGGGAAACTTGGATGGCAGTACTTTGAAGACCGATTGGTAGTACTTACTAATCTAATAGAGCCCGTTAATCGTGGGAGCACCTAGATGTGGAAAATACCGCATAGAGCAGAGGATATGGAAAGCAGTCCTGTGTCACTGCAGTTTCTCAGCCATTGTATTAAAAAGAAATGTAGTTTGGCAGTAGTGGTTAATTGTCGCTCTGACCTGGTCCTTGGTGACTGGTTTGACTTTGATCATTTTCTGAAGCTTCTTAAGCTTTACTGAAGAAAACAGTGATGCTCTGAAGTGTTTAAGCACTAACTTGGTCATCCCGCTATATTACCGAAGAGCCTGTGCCATTGCTTCTTGTTCTGAGCATAGGAGGAGATGATATAGCACTGCCGTGTTGATTTTCATTTGCAGGTATTTAAACTAACTGCAGCAGCTCATCCCTTCTGTGGATAAGGACAAGTTCTGTGTTTATAGCACTGTTTGAGTCTGGACCTATAGCGGGGTCCGCATCTGTACGTATATATTGAGCGACTGTTTCCAGCAATCTAGGTAATTTGAGTCAGTGCAATGCACTGCCCTGCCAACAGCGTACAAGGTGCAGCAGGGCTCTTCATCTGTCACAGCAAGCTTTAAATTACTCAGCTTTTTATGGTGCGGTTGGCACGCACGAGGGGAGGGGTGCCATCCAGAGGGACCTGGATAAACTTCAGAAGTCAGCCCATGGGAACCTCATGAGGTTCAACAAGGCCAAGTGCAAGGTCCTGCACTTGGGTCAGGATAGCCCCAGTATCAATACAGGCTGGGGGATGACAGGATTGATAGCAGCCCTGCCAAGAAAGACCTGGGGCAACTGGTGGAGGAAAAGCTAGGCAGGAGCCAGCAATGTACCCTCAGAGCCCAGAAGGCCAACCGTATGCTGGGCTGCATCAAAAGAAGCGTGGCTAGTAGGTCGAGGGACGCAGTTCTTCCCCTCTGCTTTGCTCTGCCGATACCCTACCTGGAGGGCCCTCCCCACAAGAAAGACATGGATGTGTTGGCATGGGTCCAGAAGGGGTCCACAGAAATGATCAGAGGGATGGAACACTACTATGAAGAAAGGCTGAGAGAGTTGGGGTTTTTCAGCCTGGAGAAGAGAAGGCTCTGGGGAGACTTTATTTCATGTTTTCGGGAGTTAAAGGGGTCTTAGAAGAATTATGAGGACAAACTTTTTAGCAGGGCCTGTTGCAATAGGACAAAGGGTAATGGTTTTAAGCTAAAAGAGGCAGACTTAGGATAGATAAAAAGAAGAATTTTTTTGCAGTGAGGATGGTGAATCACTGGTACAGGTTACCCAGAGAGATGGTAGAAGCCCCGTCCCTACAAGCATTCACTGTCAGGTTGCACAGGGCTCTGAGCAACCTGATCTAGTTGAAGATGTCCCTGTTTACTGTAGGGGGATTGGACTAGGTGATCTTTAAAGGTCCCTTCCAACCCCAACTATTCTGTGATTCTATGAAAAAAATATATTGTTTGATTTCATAGAGTTTGTTGGCCCAGCAGAAATTAAATCATGGTGCAATTGAGTGGAAAGAGGGATAAAAATATAAACAATTTTTTATTTTGAGGGTGTTAAAAATTCACTTTAATTGCTTTTTTTAAATACATATTCAACTTTTTGTGCTCTGCAGTTTGGGATACAATTCTTCTAAATTACTGGCTATCAGTGGAAAAACTTAACATTTTTCTCCATGCATCTTCGCTTTAAATATGCAGTGGGCTTTTGTGGTGTTAGTTATGATCTTTACATGGAATGAATTTTAGTAATGATTCAAAATGGAATCAGGCTATTCTGATAAGAGCTTAAGATATTGTATGTAGATATAAAGAAAATACTATTATTATATATGAAATGTTAGGCTGTATCAACATTAATTTCAGTTGCTTGGAATGTATTTTAGATAATCTGTGTATGATGTACTGCTTAAGCTTGCATATTGGTGAATTTTCTTACTGCACTCTTTTTGCAATAGTGTTTAGGAAGAACAACCTTTCTTGTGTTCAGGTTTTATTGGGTTTTGAGGCATTCAAAACTGTTCAGTATATGTACTTGGGAGTGCACATACTGAACAGGACTTGCTCAGTAGAATTTAACACTCCATGTGTGCCTGTTAGCGTACTAAAAAGTGCCTGTATATTTTTTGTGCCGAGGAAAGCCAGTGCCATGGTCATAGTTGCAGATGTCTTGTGCAACAAATATTTTACAATAATAATAAATCTTTATTTTAGGAAAGTGAAGAAAGGCTCATTGCTAATAGATTCCAGTACTATAGACCCTGCAGTGTCAAAAGAATTAGCCAAAGCAGTTGAAAAAATGGGAGCTGTTTTCATGGATGCCCCAGTTTCTGGAGGTGAGTCTTCATTAACAGTTTACTTCATGTTGCACGTGTTGTCTCTTCATTTACAATCTCAGCCATCAATTTGTACCCTTGCTGGTACATGTTGCTTTTCTTTGCTCCATGTACAGTATTCATTTTCTGTTCCATTACATTAATGAAATTATATTATCTTAGAAATATTTTTAGGGTTTAGGAATATGCTTTTGTGTAACCTGAGCCTTCACATGAAATGGTACAATGGCCCTTTTAACTTAACTTCTTTCAGAGTTGTATTTTTATGCAGTTATTCACATCTCTTCAGTCCCCTTCCATTTCTTTATATTAGTGAAGGTCTGTTTGGTTACCATTAAGCAGTTCTGCTGCTGCTTTGTTAATTAAAAAGGAAAAAAGAAGTTATTTCATTGTCAAGCAAAATCAGAGCTTGACTCTGGTTTTATAACAGTTGAAGGATAGGGATGATGTTTGTCTGTTGTTGAAGTTGCTGACTATTTATCTCTAAGTATTTAATCTCTATTAAGAAATGCTATAGGACAAAGAAGTCTCATTTTGTGTCCTGAGGAGAGAAGATGCTTAAAATTAAGATTTTGAAAACAAAACCACTACTGATTGTTACTATTGCTGAATTCTTCTCTAAAACCCCTAAAACTGGAAGTTGAGGAAAACCCACTTTGTATGAGAAAATTTTGGTTTTTTTACAATTGACTCCAAAAAGATTAATGGAAGTGACAGCATGAGAATTTTTTATTTTCCCTTCATGTAATTCAGCAAGTTATACCTGAAAGAGAATAAAAATGCAAAGGCTAGGAGAGGATATGTCCTAGAGAGTTTGTCAAAGGTATGACACACAGGCTAGAAAGAATGTAGCCTGAATTTCAGATCATGAAGATAAATGTGAGTGAGGAGCAAAAATAACCATCTTTTTAATTTTCAACTGAAACCTATAGCAGGATTTGGCTACATGCTGGAATCCAAATTTTTTATCCAAATTCTAATGTGAACAGAAGATCTGAGTAGGTGTTATAGAAGGATATAATAGGGAAAACAACATTTTTGCTTCCTAGCCAAAATATTAGTACTGATTTTGTAAAGTTAGATAACTTGTCAGCCTGGGAATAAAACCCACAGAAAACAGTACGTTGTGGGTGGATTATATAGCTATCTGATGCTTTTCTAAACACAACATGGATTTCTGCTTATTGATTGGGCAGTTCTGACATCTTTTATGTAGTTGTCTTCAAGCCCTTTCCCCCAGATATGTTGTTTACCCAAGGGAATTACTTACCCTTTGGAGTAGTTTGTAATTTTTTTTTACCCATAAGTTTTTTGCTTTAAGACTGACTGTGCTGTAACTACAAAGAAAGAAAGACTACATAACAACTGTAGCTCTTTGGGGGTTTTGTTTCTTGAGAAAATGGTAAAGCTGGGACTGGTTTAATATGATAACACACAGTTGACTAGTCTGAATGCAATTGTTTTGGTGTTTAACTGAATGCAAATTATTTGGGGTTTACTGTCAGCTACAGACCGAGTGATATTCTAGTAGAGGGGGAAAGAAGTGAGACAGCTTTCTAGTACATAAAATATTTGTGAATGGCAAGAAGCAGTCTGTAGAAATCATGTTTGAAGTGGGCAGTTACTAGAAATGTGGAGAAGTCAAGCACGTTAGGAAAAACTTAAATGTTATGCTTTATTCTTTCCATCTTTCAAGGCCTGACACATCATGTCTTTGGCGTATTTTTGAACGTCCTGACTGCATTGTTGGCTGTTAGACAAAACTCTAAATGAAGAAGTATGCTCAGCTCTCTAGAAATTGGCAGGCATTATTCTGTAGCTGTGCAATGCAACAGACTTGGCAGGAGCATGAGGGAGGGCGTTTGTGGGACACAGTGAGGAGGAAGAGAAAGCAGCATGCCTGAACTGTCATCTTTAGACCTATCTGTTTACTAGCTGTTATTGGCAGACGATTCCACTTGTGTATTTAGGTATTTGGGTGTTGCCTATGGATGCTGACGTTCATCTGCACTGTGAACAAGTTATTTCACATGCTAAATAATATTTTGAAAATCGCTAGATCTATAATCCTTATGGAGAAATAGTGGGGCTTTTAATCCCATCTTGGCACTGGAAACGAAGTATCTCAAGGCCTAGCATTAGTGCCAGATTTTAGTGGCTAGTTTGCAGTCTTACCCCTGCAAGATTCTTTCCCTTGATCTCTTTCAGATGGGCCTGCATGCCAATGTAGTGTGCTGTCTTCTTCATATGATTGGCCTTAGAGCATTTACTTCCAGCCTACAGTCTGGACCCATTAAGGGGAAGCTGATGCACCAAGTTACCATAGTGTTACTTTGTATTAACTAACTTTGGAAAATACTTCTCATCCCAGTAGTTATATGCAGATTATGCTGCTAATGCTGTCTAGAGATAGCAATCACTTTACCCTAGGATCAGGATTTCTTGCAGGCCCACATGAGAAAGTTGTGTGTCAGTTCCCAGTGCTGCCCGGATTTGTAAGCTGTTTGTACGCATATAACAAATGATGAAACATCTTCAAAATCCGTGTTTATATTGTATCTTGTTTTAAATCTAGAGAAGTAAATTTATCTTCTTGCAAAGGTTGGATTCTGCATCTTTGTATGTATAAAAGGCTTCTAAAGCACACATTATCAGAGACGCATATTTAAAACTGACTTCTGTTGGCACTGAGGGCACTGGTTGAGTAAGGGATCTAAATTTAGCCTCCTGGAATTGTGTTGAGTTTATTCTCCCACTGATTTCACTGAAAGTATAATATAGATTCTCACCTTGCAGTCCAGAGCAAACTTCACTAATGGTTTCACTGATGCTGCTGTCATTTCCTTCTTTTTAATTCAGTATACAAAATACATGCTGTTTAAAGTACAGTGGGTGAAATGTTTTTTCTGTTTCTGATGTGATGCTTTCTTCATTGTAAGCATTGTTGGATTTCAGATGCTACCTTTTCAACTTCTTTTCCCCTTCCAATGACTCTTTAAATTATATCACCTCTTCTGCTTAAAATATGTTGTACTGCATTCTGCTAGAAATCTGCAAAAAGATGTGACAGCTTGATTTGCTTTTCTGTTTTTTGAAGTACAGATAAACTGTTTTAAATTCTTTCTTAAGTATGATTCTTTAGATCTGATAATGAAACTTAGGTAGATCTTTCCCCTCATTATCTAGTTTAGTCAAGACAGTCATCAATAGAAAAGTCAGACTGCTAATTGTTAATAAGAGCTGTCAAGTAGAGAACTGTAGTCATGCTGTAGTGGTAATAAACAACAGAATATGTAATTTTTTTTTTTTGAAGGAACTGTGGGATGGAGCTGGTAAGAAAAGGTTGGAGTTTTTATTACAGCTGTCATTTCAAACTTTTGTCTTACAGTACTACTTCCATTAGCTCCAGTTAACCATTAAGTGGTGGAAAGGATATTAGTAATAACACTGACAAATTGAGACTTCACTCTCTGGTAAAGTAAATTAAAATGTTAGTCTTTGAAGGGTGAATTGCAGACTTATTCCCTGTATGGCTAGATCTATACATAATGTGGAGGAAAGGAAAGTTTAGAAATACTGTGGAGTATTTATTTACTGTGGAGTAAATATTTACTTCCTCTCAAACAGCAATATATTTCACAATTCCAGCTTTGTCTTTTAAAAAACAAAAGAGAGCACTTCCTCAAAACTGTAAAGTGAATGTATTTCAATGGCATGATCAAACAGACAGCAGAGATTAAATAGACCAAAGGATAATTGGTGAATCTGTTTTTTTTTTTTACTTGAATGCTGAAGTTCTAGTGCAGTGTCTGTTTCCAAGGGAAGCAGAGGAGAAGGCCTTGCAGAAGAGTTAAGACTATGTCTGTGGGCACTAATGCTTGCAAAGATGAATTGAAAGACTGACTAAACAGTAAAAAATAGTGATGAGTGGTTCAAACTTTGCATTTCTGGGCTTGTAGATTCTGTTGTAATGAGGAAGCATAATCAATAATGAAACAAAACCATTAGCATAATAATAAGTGGAGTTCACACTGTAAATTGGGATAATACATGAACACATTTAAATAAAAGTTTAATTCAAAATATGCCTCAGCGTTTAAAATAACAAAACCAGCTCTTATTTGTGCACCAACCTAATAGTTTAATGGACTTATTTTGTTGGAAAGATGGGAAAGAATGAAGATCTTGAAAATGTTAAGAACTGGCACAATGATTATCTTGGCACTGGAGAGATAAGAATGGTAAACCCTGTGCAGAAATCATGATGTGGCAGCAGCTGCTGTTGCAGAAAGGTACGTTTACCGGTGTGCTGACTTTGCCAGAGTAAGAGTATTTTGCTTCTGTGAGTCTGTTATGATTTTACTTTATTTTTATGGAGAATGCAAAAGGTAGTAGAAGTCAAGGAAAAATAAAGAGATTTGTTGAGACTACCATCTAAAAATGTTCACTGGTATGGAGACAATTGTTTCTGCAATGACTGAAAGGGTGGAATGACTGATTTTATTCAAGTATTGTGTATATTTTGGCTATGAAACCGTGTGTAGTCTGGCCAAGTTGTGACCGATGTGTAGGGAAACTTTTATGTCTCCATTTATTTGTAGGTGTAAAGATGAGTTATTCAGTCTGGCCTAATGGGATATAACTAGGAATAATAGGCTGGCAATTATTAAGGAAAGAAAAATGCATGCTGCGTCTACCAGGAAAAACTTCCTAACGGCATTCTTCATACACTGTGGAACAATTTTCCAAAGGAGATGATTGAAGCCAAATATCTTGACATGGTTTAAACTGTGCTGGGCAAAATGCTAGGAGCTATTCTGTAGGGAAAAAAACTTAACTGACAGGAGGATGGCTACATGATCGAATAGGTCTTTTCCTTCTCTAGTGTCTACAATTCTGTTGTGTTCTCACACATTGTATTCAAAAACAGTTAAAGGAAAACTGTCCAGATGGAAGTTAAAAATCTCTGTGGCACTCTTTGAAAGAATAAGGGATAACTGCAGAATTAGA
This sequence comes from Clamator glandarius, assembly GCA_033459285.1. Taxonomy (NCBI): domain Eukaryota; kingdom Metazoa; phylum Chordata; class Aves; order Cuculiformes; family Cuculidae; genus Clamator; species Clamator glandarius. The sequence goes on from JAUNZM010000266.1 coordinate 7,264,231, forward strand.
GCCAAGATTCCTTTTCTCAATAAAAATGCTTCTAATGTCCATGGCTGTATGTGAGCTGTTACCGCATTCCTAATAGCTGCTCTGTTTGCTTGTGGTTACTTTAGTGCTAATATCTGGCTCATCCTGTCAAGTCTTTGAGATAACACAGAGTAAGAAAATCCTAGGGAATGAAAATTAGTTTAAGTTCATTTTTTACATTTTGTTTATTTCTTCTAGAGAACTTTTAACTTTACGGGGTTGCAGGTGGTGTGTGGAGATGTTTCTGGAATGCTGTGGTGACCTTGAAGCTTTGTACAAAGTTTGTTTTTGTTTTAAATATCCATAGGCTTCTTTTCCTCTCTTTTTGCTCTTTGAACAGAGCCTTTTGCTCAAAATGTGTACTTTTCATTTAGTCAAAAAACTTAGCATGATTCCTATGCTTGGGACAGTGGGGATGATGACCACCAGACCTTAATAACCCCCTGACTCCTGTGTCCTATTTCCATACTGTACTAAATGTGGATGGAATATGTATTGCAAGAGTTGTACTTGCAATTCAGTGTTGCCTTACACAGACTTTTTCAGTCTGTCGTTGCAGCTCCTGTTGTTTAAAAGAGAAAAAGTCCAGAGAAACTTGACTTACTTAAATAGCTTGGTCCACTAGAGACTTAGAATTACACATTTTATTTTCTCTCTTATTCAGCAAGGAAGATCTGCAGATCTTACACCACATACACAAGAAGAAACAATGATTGATGGGAATGGTTGGACTCGATGATCCAGTGGATCCTTTCCAACCTCGTGATTCTATGATTCTATGATTGGAAGTACCTGAACCAAAGTCTTAGGACACATTGGTACAAACTAATCTGTGTTGAAGAAGGCTCCTTTGTAGGCCTGTTAAAGACTTTTAGTAGTTTTAAAGGACTTTTAAAAAAAAACAAATGAGGGAAACTTTGCAAGCAGAGACAACTGCCCTTGTCTTGTAGTGCAAGGCCTTTAAAAGTAGGTTGCTTGTTGATTCCCTAAATGGCTGAATTCAGGATTAGTGGGAATGAAGGCTGATACTCTGTTGACTCCCATCTGAGTGATTCTAGTGCTCTGGGTTACTTTTCTTTCCTTTTTAAAGTCATGGTGATGAGTATTGCAAGGATGTGGTTTTTGTGCGATGATACTATCTGACGATCTGGAGCCATTCTATGTCACTGGTTCACTGCAGAAAGTTCTCTTACAATTTAGTGGAGGGCATCCCTCTCTTTTAATAACTCTCTCAAGTCTTGCTAATAAAAAAAGGGAGAATGTTCTAGCAGAACTCTGTCTGTGCTTGAAACAAAGCGCTTGAAACAAATACCTGAAAATCATTTCATGTTTATAGTGCTTACTGTAATATTGCCCATTGTGATATAGTTCAATAGCCTGAGCTTTTATTCTTAGCAAGTCGGCTGCTGGTTTGTCAGGGAGCACACTGAAATGTCACGACTTCTTAATTCTTCCTCCTCCAACGAAATTTTGAAAACCCATGGTTTATGGGGTAAATAAAAGTGTAAGAGAAACATTATTGCCTTTTACTCCTGATGAGTATTTTGAATTCAGCTGTGAGTATACAAACTATGTAAATGTTCACTTTTCAGGTTGTCCTGACAGTATTTAGTCCTGTTGGCTCACCGCTTCAATCTACTGAAATGCAGAGGACAGAGGAGTGTCATGCAGTTCCATAGGTGAAGAGAGTTCTTAACTAGAGTTCTCTTCATGCCAAACACAACATAGGACCTGAACTGAAAACAAAATTACTTACAGCACTGTATTTGACCTACAACTTTAACCCTTAAAACTTGGAGACAGTGTATGGAATTTCCTAGACCTTAGACAGCTTTAAGCTGTATCTGTGTGTGAGAAGTGTTAAAGGATGACTTAACAGAAAATAATGTAACACATGGTAATGTCACCCTCCTGCTTGCCCTTCAGTTTCTGGTGCTGGTGCTGTAAGCAGTTGTATTTTAATGACTCTGTACTGTGTAAGAATGTTAAATTTGTCTGCAGTAAAATAGAGGGAGAAGTGTGAAACACTGTGTAACACTTTATTGACACCTTTAGGTATTTTAAATCCACATAATGATTTGATAATATCCCTTTGTTGTTTAACTGTTGATGGACTAATGTGTTTTATTTTTTAATATGCAGTTTAGGTCACTGGCAATGGTATGATCTTACATCATTATTATTGCTCTGTTTGATAGGAGTTGCTGTAAACTGTGTAAGATCCTAGTTACTCAGTAGCTAGTTTAACTATATGTAGTCAGAAACAACACATTTTTGCAGTCATTTGTTTCAGTCAATCTGTGTTTCCTTTATTTTCTCAGAATGTATGGTTGGAAGAGAAAGAAAGTCACATTGACTTTTAACTCTGGCTGAGTAGCATGCTATTTGTTTCATTTGTGTTAGATTTATAAGGTTTGCTTAAAATCATGACTTTTCAGAAATCAATATTAAGCTAGCTCATAGGTGATCTGTACAGGTATATGATTATACATATTCAGTTCTTCAAACTTCATTGATTTTTGATGTCCAACATTTTTCTGATTTAACTGTTCCCCAGGATTGCTCCAATTGCTAGTAATCTGAAAGCATTATTTGGGAACAGCTAAATGCGTTTTGTCTTGAATAAGGTATTTTATGTTGAGCATGCTGGCAGAATAGAATTTTCCTTTATCTTCTAGAAGTTGGAGGGCAATTTTGAAAGGAAATTTTGGTTGTGAAGCATCGTCATAATAGAGCTCTAGTTAGAGTAAACTAGTAGTGTATATAGCTTTCTATTTGTGCAGATATTCATCTTAGAATTTATGTTAGTGGGGAGTCAGGGGTGATGCTGGAGTGGTGGGAAGGTTTTGTAGCGGAAGCACTAAATGAGAAGCTGATGTGAATTTGGCAAGCAAGAGTTTCCTGAGTTGGAGCATTCTCTTAGCAGCCTGGGCCTTGAATAGTGACTGCTTCTGAGGGCTTCCACCCTGTCAAGATGAAAGTTCTCACAGAGAACACTAATAGCATCCTTTGATGTATTCCACTAAGGCACAGGGCTTGACTGCTGTGAGACAATGCAGTAAATGCCTCCCAAGGCCAAAATGAACATACCCGATCACCTGAATGCATCATTCTTGTACTAGAACAAACTGGATTACAGGAAGGCATTTCTGTTGGGTCTAGGGCAGCTCTCCATGAGGACAACTCTAACCCTGAGTCTGACTCTAAGCCTAACTCTAACGGCTCCCAATGGATAGTCATCCCTGTAGAGAGCTGTCCCCACACAGAGTTCTCCCACAGAAAGTTGGCTCTAGAGAATTGTCCCTTACCATTTCTGTTAGTGGTGCAGCAACTGGCACACCTAATAAAGAAAGTGATTAATCTGTTACTGTTTGGTCACTGGCACTTTTTCAGCACTGCATTTGTATGCTTAGCAGTTCTTTACAGTAAATGTGACTATGTGCACTTACTTAGTATGTTGTTTTCCTTACTAGATAGTTATACCAATTTTAAAGGGAGTATTTTTTGGTAACTGGGTTAGAAGATTGAAACAGTAGGCAGCAAAGCTTGTTAAGGAGTTTTTATTTTACAAGCCCTCAAGAATTCAGAATATGGCTTGCTTACTAATTTTAAAAGTCCAAACTCCCCTTATAGACTGCATTTCATAGCCAGCATCAAGTCTGTGCTATACTTGTCTAAAAATCCAAACATGCATTCTTGGCTGTTACTGTTTACTGAATCAGAACCCTACTGTTTCCACTTGCACTGTATCTAATTTATCTTAAGTGACCACAAAAACTAAAATTATTTATATGTTGGCACCTAACAGCTCCACTATAGTTAAGGGTCTGTTGGCATTTCCATTATAAACCTTCCCTTTGAGAGGTTTATAACTTGGTGGTTTTGCTTTTGCTTCAGGCTCAAATGTGCCATTTTCATCCAAGCACAAATTCTTGTACAGAATTTAATTTAAATCAGTTTGGCCATTATTTATTTTAGTGTGTGTATGGTGGGGAGTGGGAGGGAACACAGTATTTAATTTTGGTCTCAGAAGCTTTTTGGTCAGACTATATAATGAAAGAAAAAATGTGTTCTTTAATTTTATTTTGTAGGTACTTAACCCTTACTTGAATGTGTCCAAGTTACTAAAACTGTGCTTTTTCAGGTTGTTCCCAATGCGCACATGCCATCCGTCTGCTCCTACTCACCCATCTTGCCTGCCCCTACCGAGTGATGTGTTTTGAGGCAGCATCCCCCACCTTCTGGCAGTGAAAGGTTTTGGGGGAGTGGATGCAGTAACATACAGTAGATGATCTGTTGAGAAGCCTTAAGCGAGCCAGGCCAACCAAAGAAACAGATGGAATTTAATTGGAAAAAGACAGGCCGAATGTAGTTGTCAGTCAAATGTAGCCCTATGCGGTTAAGAGTGGCATTTCCTATGTAAATTACTGCTTGGGTGCAGTAATCTTCTGAATTTAAAAATGGTGTGACTTGCCATTTTCCCTTGCTTCTGAATGCTGAACTACTTCAACTCTTTTTTTTTAGTCATAAATTCTTGCCATAGTACTGTATTATTATGGTAATTAAATTCTTGCCACAGGAATAATAAGTATCTATAATGTTTTGGTACTAATGATAGTAATGCACTACCAGTGTTCTTTTGCATCGTGGTATAAGAATACAAAGAAGGGAAAATGTGTACAGAAAGGTAAAAGCTTTTCTTAAACCATATAATACAGCTGAAAATAGAAAACAAGTTTCTGAGTCAGTTCTTTCATCACATTGCACAAGAAGTAGTACAGTACAATAGCTTATTTTTTTCTCCTTTGCTATTGAATAACAAGAAAATGGTACTCATTGAAAAACAAAGTGAGGAGAGGATATGTGGTTTGGCAGCTTCATGTGCACTCATTATTTTGGAGTCTTCTATTTTCAGGTAGTTCATGGAGGTTACTGATTGGACAAACTGCTTTGTTTTATTTTGGCTTCTGTTTTATTGATGAGAGGGAGAAGGGAAGCGCAAGTATAATTAACTGTGAAGGCAAATTCAAGAGTTTATTGAACCATGGGGCACTGGATCCCATTGAAGCATTTGAAAGTCTTCTTCATCTTGACTTTTTTTGCTCTAATTCCAGATGTTAATGAATTCATAGGTCAGACATTCCAAATCTTGAATTTTTTAGAGACAACTCATTTTAAATTTTATTAGTTTAATTTTTGTTTGTTAGCATTAATATTTAAGAGCACTGAAGACTAAAACTTTAGTATATATTAAAACTTGCTGGTTTTAGCTTTGGACTCCAGAAACAGAAGCTTACAGAAAAAGCAAATCTCACAAGACACAACACTATCAAAACTTCAATTTTTATAACATTTTCATTGGTGTCTCTTTGTTGCTAATGGTTGAGAAATTTAAACTATATGCAGTCATGGGAAAGAAAACTGTCAGAAATAGCTTCATAGAGCACATCTATAAAGCTCCAAGTCAGCTTCAAGCACTTAAGCATTTACTCGAGTCCATCTGTTTCAACGGGAATTTAGTGCAAACTCAAGAAGTGCATCCTCAGTGTCTGCTAATTTACTGAGGAGTACTATTAAGTTGCTATCTTTGAAACTCAAGGGTTTCAAAGAACCATGTAGAGCTGACATCCAGATCATGATTTGGCTGTACTTTTCATGCAGCAGTCAGGGAGTCACATACATCTAATTGTTTTAATTGTTTGGAAATATCCCAAACTAAACACAGAGGATTTGTTATTTGGTGTCACCTAAGTACAAGGATTTATTATTTGCTGTTTGCAGTATACAAGCTTATTGATAAATAATTTAAACCTTGTCAAAATATGACTTAGCAAAATGCTCCTTTCTGCATTTTTGGGGAATGGGGCATTATTACCAGATTAGAATATTTTATGTTTATTTTCAGAGCAGTGTCTCTTGGCAACATGATTTTGAAGCAGAACCGTGTATTTAGGCTTTGCACAGTGTTCTGTTTCATTACTACTGTATATCTCTTCAGCACAATAACTGACTAATTTTAAATGCCGTCTCTCATTTTCTAACTCTCTAATTGAGGCAGAAATAATGGCCTTTTTCCCCTCTCCTCATCCACTCTTGGAGGTATACTGCTGTTTCTCCTGTGGTTGCAGCTGGGAATGAGCATTCTTGAATCTATCACGTTATTTGGGCCTACAAGAAAGTTGGAGAGGGACTGTTCATAAAGGCTTGTGGTGACAGGATGAGGGGGAATGGGTATAAACTGGAGAGGGGCAGATTTAGGCTTGACATAAGGAAGAATCGCTTCACCATGAGAGTGGTGAAACACTGGAACAGGTTCCCAAGGGAAGTTGTGGATCCTCCATCCCTGGGGGGGTTCAAAGGTAGGCTGGATGGGGCCTTGGGCAGCCTGAGCTAGTGGGATGTCCCTGCCTGTAGCAGGGGGGTTGAAACTAGATAATCTTTAAGGTCCCTTCCAACCCTAACTATTCCATGGTTCTATTGTTCTATGACAACTTGAGTATCCTCCACACTGGCTGATGAAATAAAACGTATTTTCTAAATTTTGCTTGTTGCCTTGGATTTCCAATCACAAAATATACAGGCTTTGTGGGGGAGAAGAGAACTGAGGAAGGTTTATCAGTTGAAAGGAACTTGTCTGTAAGTACCTGGCATAGACTGCAGTTGCAAAAGAAGCTACCGCGAGTGTTTTGTTATTGGTGTGTGGCTTTAGTGTAGAGTTTGAGCCACTACTAATGCTCATATAGGTTGCTGAAACCATTGAACTTTGTCTGCAACTTTGCACTTGCAGCAAGAGCTCTCACTAGGAAGGTATCTACCTGCCTATGTCACCTTCACATGTTGCTTCAACAGCATCTGAACTTCCCAAGCTAAGGAGGTCTTTTCTGAGGGCCATGTAACTTGGATAACTTAGAACTCAGGAGCTGATTTCTATTCTGGGGGAAGATTAAGCTGGAGAAATCACAGTTCAAGCATGAAGGCCCTATATGTAAATGTTGCACGTAAACTCTTAATATTTTTCCTTTCTTTAAAAAATGAACAAAAATAAACTACAAGTGGACATTAAGATGTAAACGTGCTCCCAAAAATAGTTTCTGTTTCTCTTTTCTTGTGTTGAATTTCATATATTTGTGAAAACTGATGCATTTTTCCCGGTATATAGGAACTGTCAATACTGGCTTGCATTTTTCTGCGATTTAGTGTATGTGGTCACCGTAGAAGGATTTCAGTAGTGCACAAAATACGTTACATCCAGATGTTCCTTTTTACTCAAACTGAAGGTAATTTCAAAAAATACAATCTGTGGCTTAAAACTGAAGTTACAGGAAAGACATACAGTAAGTCCGATTGTATTTAATTTTTGATAGTGGAAATGCTATTATAAGGTATAAATGGCTGTCCTAAAATATAAGAGATTACAAAATGATAGTTTATATTATTACAACAAAAGAGTATGATAATTAATATTAAATAATTTAATATGAATTAGTTTTTTATTACTAACTGTTCACATTTGATTGTTTCATTTTCTCATTCTACTTCACATCGACTCCATGTACAGCTCAGCCAGCCAGTAATTTCCCTGTGAGCTTCTTAATGAATGGAGATGTTGCAAAATTGTTTTTATGGACTTTTTGTCTTGTTTTCACTAGTACTGTAGTATCTTTTGGAGCTCTTATTCTTGCGGAAAAATAAATAAGGATTTAATTGCACTTCTCAGCTTAGTGCTAAGCCAGATATTTGGCATACAACTGACATAAAGGTTTCTTTTTTCTGCCTAGCAATGACCTTAACTTGACCTAAAAGGACTACTTTCTGCAGGGATTGCAATGGCTCAGGCTCAGACAGTTTCATGTCTGTCACTTGGTGCTTGCTTTGAGTGTGAGAGCATCTGTGTGTTTTAAATTGTTAGTTAATTAGTTCCTAACAAAGCCAGAAAAACTAGTTCTCCATATTTTAATGCAATTGGCATTAAACATACTTCCATATACTCCGTGAAGCAGCAGAGACGTCTAGATACTGTCTTTTTCAATAATATATGCTGGGAATATAGTAGCTTATGGTACTTTTAAGATATCTGTCTGTCTGTTTCATTATAAATCCATTTAAAATACTAATTGTAATTCATATTCCCACATTCTTTCCATATTTAGGGGTGTTACCTGGGTTTGGAATAGCCAGCTGTCTCAAACACTATCCACATTTTTAAAGGAGTAAGAAATCTTGGCAGACACTAAAACAATTAATTGGCTTTTTCAGCCAAGTCAAGTTAGGAAAGTATTTTGTGGGGAAGGGGCCGGGTGGGAGGGGAATACAACCTCCTGGTTTCGAGTTTGGGTTTGATTAACCCTTTAGGAAAGGTATTCAGACTTTTTGAAAAGTAGAGTTCTTCATCTCGGACATTTGTGAATTTTATTTCTTAAGTGAAAAGATTCTAAACTATTAATATACAGGACAAATGTGTTTTATTAGGGGAAGATGCCTGAGATGAGATGGCAAGTGCTGAATTTAAATTATGATGTATTTAACAATCTTTGAGGTGAAATAAGCCTTAGAATCTGTATTAAAGAACTCTAACCTCCTCCCAGTATATACTTTTAGAAGAGACAGAGGAAGGTGGCTTCTGAGTCATAGGGTGATGCCATCTTCCTGTTGAGTTAGGATAAAATATTTTGGACTTGCTGACTTCATTCCACACCTTGGCTTAACCATGGATGCTAAGTTAATATTTAATTCCCAGCTCCATAGGTTTGCTTATTTTCATTCTAAAATCAGAATGAGTACTAAATACCAAATTTTAATTACATGTGTGTCCTTGCATTCCTGAAATGTTTTGTTTGAAGTATTGGAATTGTTACACAGTCTATTTTTTCACAATTCTGTCTACCTTTTGATGCCAATGAATCAGTTCATGGCAAAGAATTTTCAGTGCAGTTGCTTTTAACAGTTGGATGCTCTTGTTCCGTAGACGCTTTGGTTGTTTGTTTCAATTGTCCTTTGTGGAGTAAACTACTAGGATTTTAGACTGGAAACTGTAAAGTTAAACTTTTTGGAGTAGTTACTGCCCCAAGTGGGAATATAAACCATATTGAACAAAATTTATTTAGCCTATTAAAAAGTCAGCCTAAAACTACATTTAATTAGTTTACACTATTACATCACTTCTAGTAGGGAATAGAACTTATGCAGAGTAAAAGGAGTTCTATCAGGTGAGCTGACTGTGGCCCATATGGGGCTTTAAGATAATGATGAGTTTAAATTTCCTCTTAGAGCTAAGTGAGAATAAAACTGGAGGCAATAAATACTCTTGGCCAAAGCCATTAAATGAAAAAGCTGGGAATTCTCCAGCTCTTGACTTAAATTGTTTGTTTATCAGCTGGCGCCTAGTCTGGAGTCAAGAGCTGGAGATTTCTATCTGTGACAGAACTTTGAAACTCTTGCAGGACACTTTCATTTTAACTTAAGGTAACTTGAGTTTATAGCTTTGGCTTTAAAGATTACTAATGATTTACTCATTTCCTTACCATTTAACCAGAGAGGACTTTTTCCCAGGAAGGGATCTGTGTTTATTTAGGGCCTTTGTCTGCGGAGGGATTAAAAGGCAGCCCACCAGCATTGTGAACTTGATGGTAATAAAAGGTCACCAACACACACCATAAAAACGTTCTTACTATGGAATTAATTATACAGTGTAATTTTACAAAGCATTTCAGTAACCCTCCTTTTAGCTTTCTGTTGTATTTGATTTTTCCTCAAATGGGGAAAATTTCAACTTTTGGTATTAATTGTGTGGATTAGACTCTGTGTGTATGTATACAACTATTTACAGCGTAATACACTCATCGGCAAGTTCAACTCACAGTTGAAAACGATTGTAAATTTCCAGCTGAAGTTAGACCTGGACATGTTAACTTTAAAATTTAAAATACTACACACTGGGAGCAACAGAATGAAAAAAGACTGGTTAGCAAAGAAATTCAAGTTATCAACTTAAACATTGTTGCCATGTTAGGTATTTTTATAGAATATTGCGTATTTTCCAAGCCATTAAGCACTGTTCAAACAGAATCCTGTTATTTTTTCTAAGCCACCAGGTGGCATTGCAGCCCAGCCTGCTCAAAGTAGGCCATTGATAATTTATAAAAAAATTTTGCAGAAGACATATCTCCCCTCCACCCCATTTATCTTCTCTGACTTTTAGGGCTAAATTTAGAATATCTGATAATGATGATTAATATTGCCAAACCCCAAAATTATTTCATTCTATACTTCATATACAAAAGGTAAAAGTTGTTAAAATTGCCACATCAGGGTATTGGCAAAACTAATTTTTTGTTAAGGTGATAACAACAGAATTCACCTACTGTGAAGATCACAATAATTTTTTTAAAGCTGTGGAGTGGAGAGACATAGAAGTATATGTGGAGCAGTCCATGGAGTTCCCTTTATCGAGCGCAAAGCTATCTTACGATATTCAAAATACTGATGAAAAACTACAGTTATGAAGTTGGGTGGTTTTCTTCCTCTTTTGCCTTAAAAAGATATCTTTCTTCCTTTTCCAATTACTATTAATCATATGCTTTTTTTATAAATTAGCAAAAGAAAGTACATACTTAAGAAAAATAATTAGAAAATAATATTTCACTAAGTTATTAAATAGCTCGTAATACATCGCATATGGCCTGTTAGATAAATTTAATATAATAACATTATTAAAACTTAGTAAATCTCTAGTCTGAGTAAGGGAGTATTTGTTTCCCCAGTTTTGTATGTTTTGAATGTACGCTTATGCTGTCCCCTGAAACAGATTAATTTAAAGTGCTACTGCAGTGTTTTATCTGCAGTTTTACTAAGTGCCACTCCTCTTGTGCTGTTGCCCTTTTTCACAGGCCATTTAATGGGCATAACCTGTTTTAAGAAATGTACATGTTTTCAAAGTAAGTGTCTCTGACTTCCCATTTCGTTGAATTCCCAACGTATATGATTTGCTGCAGGCTGAGTATCTGAGATGCAGCATAACCAAAATACTTAAAGTTCTGATACTAAGGGAATAAGAAAAACCCTATGTCATAATTTAGGTAATATTTTCAGTTAATAGTACTTTAACATCGATTTCTTCACTAAGAAAAGTAGCAGTAGAATAGGTAATTGAGACTTTTGACCCTGGTTATTAAACTTTTAAACTTGATACAACAGTGTGCCTCTAAGCTTAGTTGTAGATATTGCTACTTACTTAGCATCAAAAAGCGGTGGTAGTTTGCCTTTATAGATTGCGCCTGTGCTCTGGAATTGCCTCCTGCTGTCCTTGAACTGTTTCTTGGCTTTACGTGTTAGATTTTCTCATCAAAGCTTTTAAGCACAATGTTTAGTTAACACTTGTTCTATCAAATCTGATACAGTAGACTGGTTTGGAGTAAAACTGGTCTTTTCATTAACAAACATGATAGCTTGACAGGCCTCTTTCCCAGCACATCACGGGGTTTTCGTGTAATGATATGCACATGCAGACTTTACATTGCATGTAATCTTAATGTTTGCCCTGTTTGCAGTCATTGCTCTAGGACTAGAGTAAATGACTGGTTTTTGCCAAGATTCCAAAAGTAAACTGGCCTCATTAAAAATAATGGTTGTTGAGAAAAGAATCTCTGCAAGTCGGAGCAGTTTGCTTACAGCCCTGTTTAACCATAACGCAGTTTTGTTTCCCTGTCTGCTGCTTCAGTTCAGTGCAAGAGCACTGCTGCTGAGTGCTGCTATGAGATTCTCAGCACAAAGGTGAAAGCCAGGGACATCTACATAAAGGACACAAAAATAGAATAATAGCATCCAGTGAAGATCTGATGCATTGCTTGAACTAGTTAGATAAAAAACAGGAGAGTGAGGGAAGAAAGAAGAACAAAATAGTGAAATGTCATTTAATGACTTCTGAAAACAGAATTCTCTTTGACTTTTCCCTTGATGTAATATGCGTGTGTACATATTGTGTCAAAACCGTGGTGATGTGTATTGCTTTGCCCAATTGGAAGTTGCTTGAAAAACCTGGTTTTTAAAACAAAATTCAGTGTGAGTGTATAATGGAGATGTTTAATTACTATAATCAGTTACAGCTACAGAGTGGCTGGATTTTATAGTATTTGTATATTTACTGCTTTGAACTTTACAAGAGTTATTTCCTACATAGACAATACTGATTTTTTTCTTCCTTCTGTTTCTAAATATTTTTGGCTTGGGTCAGTAAAAATGGAAATGGTTATAAATGCAGCATGTGGTCTTTAGAAAATCTGAGAAGTGTTTGGCTACTTCATTGTCAGAAGTTGGGATTTTTTAAGGTAACCTGTATACAAGGTATGTGGCTATGCATATAATTTTTTCTGGTTGATATTCCTAGTAATATTTCATTCAAACCATACATGACATTTCAAAAATACAAAAAAAGGCTTTTTAAATGAAAAAAAGAGCCTCTGTGTATTTCCAAAGACTCTCAGATTTGTACCAGATGTACTGGGATCCCACTACTAAAATAAAATAAAATCTTTTTAATATATTTTTTTAACAAAACACTAGTTAGTGGCAAAGGAAAGATACCACAGTAATGGTAACATACGAAATTCCTAACCTCTGGTTTACGCTACAGCTTGTGCTTCCTTGGAAATAAATGTAGAGGAAGAAATTAAAGCTGCTTCTTCAGAAAACACCCTCAAGCTTTTAGAGTAGATGTTTGGGATCGTTGATTTCACCATTTTTGGGGATTAGGGAATTATCATTTTGTAAAAAAGGGTATAAAATAGATAAGTAAAAAGATTATAAGGTAAAACCTTGGAAACTCCAGTGTCAGAACTGAAATCTACAGAATCACGTTTAGAAACAGAATTCACAGCTGGCGTATGTTGCGCTGAGAGCTGTTAGGAGCAGTGTCTTCAAGTAGTGCAGAAACTTTTCAAACATCAGTCCCGTTACTCATTTGAAAAGCCTGTTTCCTGTAGTTACACTTTCCTGTGCCTTTGCTCAGGACTGAACCTGACTGGATGATGCATGTTGAGATCACAGAACTTCTCCTTCCCAGGACACCAGTAAATCTAATAAGAAAAGCTGCACAGTGGGGCAGTGGGGTGGAGTGTTTGTTAAACAAGTGGTTGCAGTGATAAACAGCGAGGGGAACACGGGTATTGGAGTAGAAACTATTTAAGAGCAACTTAAATCCTAATTCTTTTATAGTCTCTTTGTGGCTGACTTCATTTGATGATGAAGAGGGAAAAGAAGGTGTCGGGGAACATCTTGTGTGTGTGTGTTTGGCTTGCAGTTTAAGGTTATTATTTTGTTGAAAAAATAAAAGAACAAAACCTCATTAGAGGAACAGACGAGAGGTTTCTTCTCTGGAAGGAATAGTACGTGTTCTAGGAAGGCATATATTTCTGTCCTTCACTGGTTTGTGAACAATATGGCTGATATAAAGACTCTTGGGGGTTTTTTTGTTTTCTTAAAACACTTGTTTAATAAAGTGAGAACTAGTAAGCTAAGAAAATTTAATCTTGAAATTTTAAGTACAGGATTGCTTATTCCTAATTTTACTTTTTTTAAACGACTTCAGAAATAATGTTTAAAGCAACTAATAGTGTATATAAACTGTTTAACGTTCTCACCTATGGACTATATACTTTTTAGGTGCTAGTGGATAGGATGTATTAAATAGTATGTGTGTTTATATCTGTGTTCTTTATTGTGCCCCAACTTGCATATCAGAAATGACCCAATAAAACAAACAACAAAAAGTGTAAAATATCCTTACAAAACCAAGAACCTAAAATAATCATTTTATAGTGCCAATGAGGTAGCTGACTGTGTGTGTTATTGGGTAATAAGATATTCTCTGATGTGTTCACTTCATTCAGCCTTCCACACAAATATGTATTGAAGCCATAAAATGACAGTAGTGGTAGTAGTTTGTCGGTAACATATGTTGTTACCTCAGATTTTGTGTTTGTGTAAAATCTTTTAATGGTTAAATGTTGCAACACTACTGTGCCTCACAAGACTGAGATAACTTTCAAATTGTTTATATATGGATAATGTATTTACTATATATAATGTATAGTAGTATAGGAAACTCAGATTAATATGATCAGATAGTGGATAAAATATTTGATACCTTTTTATTCAAAACTGACATTCTTTGTCAGTTCCACACTGTGCTGAATGAGGGTGGTTGTGTTCTAAGCACAGTATAAGCATTTTGCTTTCTTTAATAGTGTCAGGTTTTATAACATTTTTGGTAAAAATAAATTAATTTTTACTATAATTGTTTTTAATCCATATGACTAGATTATAGTAATATACAAGTGTATATTTATATATGTATACACTTGTTATCATTTTGATGTTTTTGAAGAATAATTAACCAGCATAGTACAAGTTGTATCTGTTACATTAGATGAAGCTACACTTTGTCATAGAACTAGTCTTTATTATTTAATACTTAACAATCTCCCTTATGTTTTTCAAGACTGACTGACCTGACTGTAGAATGTGTCTGTGTTCATCTATTAAGTTTGTTTTTCATTTGAGTGACATGCTTGAGCCCAATGTTATGAAAATAACCTGCATCCTGTGAAGACCAATAAAGTAACAGTAAGGGTATCCAGCAGGAGTAATCAATACATTATCCAGGTTACACATGGGAAGCAACTAGAGATGGAAATTGAGAGCTGTAGGTATACAGTGATGGTGAACTATTGAACAATGTGGTTTTCTTCTACTGACAGGCCAATTTGAATGACTGAGGGCGTGGATGTGTATGGTGAAGGACAGTGAGGATGGAAAGGTATGTGTTTCCCCTTAAAAATGGGCAGGCAAGTAAGGTGTTGGAGACTCTTTCGGAGAAGGAATATTCTCTAAAGACAGGCAGTCAAAAGGCAAGGAGAAACACTTACCTTAGCCTAACATTTTCTCATAAAATTTCTTGCAGAGCAGGGGGTACTTGACTTTTTTACAGATTTTTTTTTTTTAAAGTGAGACCTGTGTGCAGAAGATGCTGCATTGCTTCCCCTGTGGTGGTGGTGGTTTTTTTCATGTAGTCTCTGAAGCGTGCAGTTCTCCTGAAAAGGTGAACTCTAAAGAAAAATATCTCAGTAGGTTTTGTAGCCAGTGTGCACAGATCAGGTAGAGATGGCAGAGTCATATTCCAAAATGCTAGGGAAAAGAGGTACATGGAAGAATGAAACTTTCTGTAGGTGTACTTTCCTTGTCAATCTTGATGTTTTAAAGGTGTTACAAATCTGGAACTTCCTTGTCTTGTTTGACAAAGGCTGTGCCATAACTGTGTTATTGGAATTTTAAAGGTAAAAGCTCTGAGAGTCTCAGAATTGGTCTTAATGTATTAAACAGTGCCAGTGATCCAAAGACACATGTAACTGGACTTCAGATTCTCATTACCAAAATAGTTTTGAAAGCAGGCTTTGCATGTCAACTTGTGTTTGGGATCCAGATTCAGAAAAGTTGGTACATGATCCTCTAATTTCTTTGACCTCGTGGTTTTCACTGCATGGGTTCAGTCACAGATTTGGTGGTTTGTCTTTGCCTGAATTGATGGTGACAAAGGCAAAAGAAAGTAAATAGGTGATATATAGTTCTTTTTCTAAGTCTACAGCCTTCAGGAAGCTGTTAACGTATTTATTCAATCACCTCCTTAGATGCTTATGTGAAAATGAAAAATGATGACATGATTAGGACATCTATAGCAAACGCATGACAAAGCAGTTGAAAAGTGTGTCTTTTATTGTCTGGTCATATGTAATAACTTTCTTAGAGGCGAGGCATTTTAATGTGGTTAGAAAGGCTTCTATTCTTTGAGCAGGGTTTGGGGTTTTTTTGTATGCTAGGACTAATAAGTCCTGGGAATTCCTTAAGTGTGGAAGCCTAATAATTATCTCTTTGCTGTCAAAGAGCTAGTCTAGTTGATGCTTAGTTTTTGCAATGTCTGATGTCAAGGTTCTATACCAGTAATTAGTACCAACACTTCCCACATACAGAATTTATGGCACTGTGACCACATTTTTACATATGTTGAGGGATACTTCAGTAACCCTCTTAACATGAAGATATTAAGAAATATGCTCTGTTATCTCTCCCTAGAAATTTAGCTTGCTGTATTTTTGGGTTTTGCTGTCTGGCAGTAAGTATAATGAGATAAAATCGTGTTATTCTGTAATGCCTTTCACCTAATTATACACGATATTTGAAACAAAGGGCCTTACCATGCGGCCAATATAACATGGAAATACAAAATAACTTCTATTGAAGACACTTTTGACTGTTAGAAGACATTAAGTGGCCAGATAAAGCAAAAACACTGTCCTGAAGTCTTGCCAGAATGCAGGCAAGCTGTTGATCCTGAATCTTTGACCTTGTGATATTTAGGAAGGGGTGAACAAAGGAATGGGTTTGTGCATGTAATCAGTGAAAGTTGGATAAAAATAGTATATTTTTTAATTACTACATGGGAGCACTTGTAATCGAGTCTCTGAAATTAATTTCTGTTAATTTCTGACTGACCTAGAGATAAAATATTATGAGAACCTATTCTGAAAAATGCCTAGCAGAAGCACTGTCTGCAGCCCGTATGTATGTGTCATCGGTCTTACCAGCAGTACTCATGTATTTTGCTACATCAGACATTCAAGCCTTTTTCTGATTGTAAACAATACATGAGACATAAATCCTTATGCCTAAATTTCAGTGTTACAGACTGTACTCCTCTATCCATTGCCATAATAACTGAGCTACTTCTGCTTTATTTTTAAAGCAGAAAATGCAATAAATGTTTTCATTTGAAGCTTACTTGGTTTATAAGGGTTTATTTTTATTTATATGTGGGGAAAACCACACAATCTATTTTAGCTCAGAATGCATTGTCATTAGTAGATGACTTCATATTTTTTTTCATTTTCTTTTCACAGGATTGAAATCCATAATCTTGGAGTAAACAGATGTATAGTTACCATACCTTGTGCATATACATCTATTTTTTGTCAATATATATGGTAGATGTTGGAGGCTGTATTTATCAATGGAAGGGAATGTCTCTTGGATAGCTAGATCCACTATTGGGAACATCATTAGAAAAAATGGTAAAGATTGTGAGATCAGCTTAGGTCAATGAGGAACTAATGCAACGGTGTGCTGTTGGGGGAAGAATGGGCATGTTTGCCCACAGTGTCTTATGCTATTGCATAACTTTTTAAAGTGTGTTTGAGTGTTGATTGGAGTTTCTGCACTGTGCTGTGTGATGGGAATTTTTTCTGTGGTTCTGCTAGACCTTGTTCTTTCTCTGCCACCACCTCACTTCTGTGACAGGGAAATCCTGGCCTGATTTTTATCTGCAGTGTTATTGCAGTGTGTCTAAAGCCTGGTAGACTGGCAGACTTCTAGTTATCCATGCATTGTGTGTGTGTGTTATGCTGCCAGAGATTTGGCAGGATTTGGTAGCTTCCTTTATTTGGTAGCAAGGTGAGTGATTGTCAAGAATAAATATAAAGAAAATATAGTTCTGAGCTTCCTGTCGCATATTCCTGGTGCTTCAGCCCACGCTGTTTCACTGGCTTTTCTACAGGTCGTAAGTACTGTTTGAGTGAGAGCTTTAGAGAATGACGTTTCACGTCTTATGTAAATGGTTAGTGTCTTATTATTCACTGAAAAGGGCAAAGAGTAACAGGAGATAAGGGTTAAACTAATGGGCCTCTTCAGCTCCAGAGTTGAAGCAGAGATCACAGAGAAGTTTTTTTGATAAGTTGTGATTAAAAGAGTTATGTCTGTCTAGTTTGATGATAACGGTACAACTTGTTCTCCTGGGAAATAATCTCCCCAGCAGATCTGTAGGAAGGAGCCTATATGCCTCTTCAGCTTAATATAGCCAGTGCTGTTCATAGATATGGAAATTACTGCAGGAGTTTCCAGTAAAGAAAACTTTGGTTTAGGGGTTTGAAACTCTTGCTGGAGAGGTACTGCCGGGGTGAATGTTGTGACTCGTCGGGGCAATGAATCTTAAGGAATATTTCAATTCATTCCTCCTGACATACCCTCCAGCTCTGGTACCTGATCTTTAGCAGCATTTCCAGAGTACCTAGAGCACAAGCACACTTATTTATATAATTCGTTCCATTTTATTTTGGTAGCTAAGACTGACTTTACTGAGTTCATCTATTCCTTTCTCTGGTGGTTGGGGAGGTGTTAGTAGAAAAGCTTCTGTGGGTTCAATTTTTTACACTGGTTCTACCTTACAACCAAGACCAGGACTGTCAACTTTAAGTCATTAAACATGAGAGAAATGAATTCAGCATGAGGGCAGATTTGGAATGCTGCTGTTGAGAGCAACAGGAAATCATTAATCAATAATAACTCCATTTCCATCTCTGCCCTTGCTAGGAGTGCAGGAGAGTGTTTATTCTAATGATTATCCTCTTGCACTTGGAGCAATTATTAGAGTATCCAGTGTGGCTTTGAGGGGCCTGGCCAGAGCAGCTATTCTATTGAATAGATTCCTCAGCTAATACAGAAAGAGCAGAGGCTTGATCAACTTAAACACGGCTTCAGAGTGATAGGACAGAAGGCAGAACTTGGCTGTTCTAGTGACAGAGGTAGTATCAGCCCATCGTTATGGTGGGGAGAATTGCAGGAGGCTGGCACATGGTTCATTGCATGGTACTGCTATCCCATACCTGGGACCCCAGAACCTTAAGAGGGAGCCTATTAAGCAACAAGAAATATAGTGCAGTGTTTCCTGCTTTGAAGCTAAGATGAGCCTGTTGTAGGATTTCATTTTGCTTGGAACCTGAAAGCAGCCAGAGTAGGAGAACTGCTAGTAATATGTGACAAAGCAAATTGCAAAGAAGCCAGCTGAGGAGCCAGAAGGAAACTTTATCTAGAATGATTGAAAATTGTGACTAAAAAGTGCCTGCCTGTCATTCCACCAGATTAAATTCTGAATTCTGTCCCACCTTTTTTTTTTTTTTCCTTTCTTAGTGGATTATCTTATCTGTGGTATAGCTATCACTTTGATGGTTTAATTGTACGTATCTCGTGACCTCTGTTGGCCCAGTCTTCCTTGACTTGACCAGGTGGCCATATGGTGTCATCTTACCTTCCTCCAGTGAAGTGTTTGAGGGAAAGTGCTTCTCCCATGCAAGAAAAATTTGCTGTAGTGTAAGTTTCACTGGGTCTCCCATCTGTGACTCGGGTCTTCTGTGTATGTTTGTTACTCTGTACTTTCCTCCTCCCAGTCTCCTATTTGCAAATCTGCTTCAAGCCATCTCTGTAGTTTGCCATCAACTTTTATTCCTGATATTGCAGGGTTTTTCCATGTTTGTCTCCTCACTCATAGGTTCTGTGACTTGTAACTTCTTTTCTGCAGTTTATCAAAGTTTGGTAGCAGATGCTGGGAGCAGTGGAGAAACTAAGAGTTTCCTTTGCTGTAAAAAAGATATGGCTTGTCAGAACTGGGAAGTATACTGCTAGTGGCTTCACTTTAATCTTCCTGCTTAATGCTGCCCGTTAAGTGGTTGAAATACAATTCTCAAATAACAGCATGGCAACCTTGCAGAGGAAAGCGTGATTTGTAGTTTTTGCCTAAACAACAAAAAAAAACGCTAAATCCAAATTTCTTAATTTAGTTCGTATGAACATTTTTTTCATATCAGACCACAGAGACTCTATTTGAAGGAATTGTTCGAGAGAACATGATTGAAATTTAAAAGATGTGTTTATGATTAACATCAACCTCACAAGTGGGTGATGTATCATTTGTCCTTTTTTCATCAGGGTAGTAATCATGTGTTGCTCCCAAGAATGCTTCAGTGTCAGAATTTTAATTTTCTCAAGATAATTCTTTTCAGAAGGAAACTAAATGCATTTTGGGTTGATTGCATTATTGGTAGTGCCCGAAGTTGTACTTGTATGTCAGATTATGCTGTATTACATAAATAGCTGAATTAGCTGTAAAAAGGAGCAGGAACTTTATGTTGCTTTGGTTGTACATTTTGAGTGTGTGAATTAACCTGTTTTGGCTTGTTTGTCTAACATGAAGTGTATATTGTGCTTGTAGACATGCTTAAAGCAGGAATCTAGTGACAGTGACACGTGGTTAAAGACTGGAAAATAATTCAGTATGGTTGTGGAGTTTTTATTATCCAGGCTTGATAATATTTAACTATAAAATCACAGGGCAGAGATGAAAGAAATGAAAAGTCTGTGTACAAAGTGAACTTGTGTATATCTTGCCCAGGCTTCCTTTTACAGAATAATAAAGGAGCAGTAATGTTGCAGTATTGTCAAGTCAAAAGTATACAAAGAAAAGTTTGGGACAAAAATAACTGAAGTTAAGAATTTCATCAGGCAGATCTGCATCAGTGGAGTGCATTTTTGTTAAATATTCATTCATGTAATACAGTCTATATCCTCCGAACAATTTGCAGAGATATACCTGTAGTAACTATCCTTGTACATCTATGTTTTTGTCTTTTCAAATGTTCTTTTTCTGTAGGTGGGATAGAAGGTACGTGTATATATCAAATTTTATGGAGAAAAAGATGATGAAAAAAAATTTTCCCTGCATGTTCACCTAATCATAAAGGAGGGGACAACTCCTGATTATTTTGCATAGTAAAGATTTGTATATTTTTTTGAGGGAGCCATTTTAAAGTTTGGGTTTGTTTCCTTAGTTGTACCGTCCAAATAATTTTTTTATCCATTGTCAGCGACTTTGTTATGCCATATCATTACCTATGTGTGCTATTTTTTTTTTCTTCTTTCCAAAGTCTCAAGTCTACAGTTCATGTTTTGGCAAGATCTGTGAAATGTTAGGAAGTATTATTTATTCCTTTGCTTCTATAATTTGTGTTAAAATCTTGCAGATTAACTATATTTGTGGCCTTTAGTGCTAGTTGGATGGAAGCTTGCTATATGGAAATAACAGCTCCCATCTGTTTTGGAATAAATTACTTGTCACAGTGTCTTTACAAGGTGAACACTTGTCATAGATATCCTTCTGTTTCTGCCTTGATTATATTTCTGACTTGACCACTTCGGTTTCCAGAGAACTTGAAAATTGCTGAAGAATGACCTTACAGACTCCATTATTAATCTCACGTACCTAAAGGAGGGGTTTTCTCAGCACTCTGCTCATAATGAGCTGAGGCAAAGAACATATGTGTTCTTACTTTGTTATCTTCTTCCTTTGGCTTGTATTTTGATAGAAAGGGATAAAAATTTGTTAAAAGAAGAGCTTTATTTTTGCACTGTATTAAACACTGAAAGAGTTACATTCAGGCCCATGCACATATTCTCTTCTTCTGGGCCTGTTTGATGTCTGCTCTTAATATTTGTGTATACATTGGGTCTACTATTAATTCCTTTATGAGAACAGTCTCTGAGAAGCAGCGTGGCAGTTGCTGTGAGTGTGGGAGAGTTACAGCAGATACCCAGCAGCTGCTGTTGAAAGGATCCCAACACCAGGCAGAAGCCACCTTCCGAGCAAACGATAGCTTCTCTATCAACAGTACTTCAGAGCCCAGGAAAAACCCTGTCTGCCTTCAGTAAGTGACTGGATGCAACAGACTGAGTAGCCAAAGTGAATCCTTACAAAAGGAGAGGACCAAACTGTTTTCTGGCAGCCAGATCAGTGAAAGCTTCGGCTAGAATTATTCATTGTTCTTTTCAACTCTTTAAATTGTCCTTTAATCAGTGAGTGGCCTAGAGGTCTGATTCTGATCTAATGAGATTTACTTCTCTAATCTCTCTGAGACCTGCCTCTGTTTTCAGAACAGGAAAACTTACAGCTATTTTATCCTTCCCTTTTGTTCTGCACCTTGCAATACGTGCTGCCACTCTGTGAATCTAGCAATACCGTGGGTGGCAGAGTTCCCTCCCACCCCACAATCTCATCTCCTCATGGTAAACTGGTTATCTGGAAAGAATGAAAAGAAGTTGTATTTTTTATAAGTCTTTCAAAATTATTTTGATCACTTGAGAGTAGAAAAAAAACAAGATACATTGGCTTTTGGGGGAATATGATGACAAAACTACATTCAGTTAAATCTTAAGGCAACAAGTTAAGATACATGATCAGGCAGTGTGGAATCAAATACCAGTGTTGATAAATATAAAGTAGTACTCACTAAGTAATAAATACTTACGATTAATTTTTCATTGCTGCTTGATTTTAAATTAGCTAAATGCACTTCTAAGCCACTCACTGTATATCCTTGTGTGCTAATTAGTGAAAGCTTCTGTTTGATATGAATCAGCATACAAACAAATGGTAGTATATGTGAGATACAGATCAGAAAAAGTAATACTAACATATAAATCCAGTATAGAAATTAGTGATATCCCACTCAGCTTTATGGCTAATAGAGTCTGATTGCAGTGCTTTCACAAGGATCAGCTAAAATGGGAAGACTTTCAGACTGTTGAAATGGAATTTGAAACAAAGGAAAAATATGAAAATAATAATAGTAATAGAAGCCTGTTAGGTTTAAAGAATTAAGTCAAGAATATACATCTACCAAGAACACCCACAGCTTCATTAGACATGATTACACAAAAATCTAGGAGGCATATGTATTTTCATACTCTGCTGCATCAGGCACCTAGGAAATGACAGAGGTTAAGAATAAATAATTTTCATGCTATTTTCATGTAGGATTTCAGACTTTCAGTTTAAAAAAAAAAAAAAGAAAAAAGAAGAACTTCCTGACTCTTCTTAACTCTGGAGTTTTTGAATAAATGTGTAGGGCAGACTAAGCTGTTGCTGTTCAACCAGTTTTAATGAGAACCTTGAACAATGTGAGCCTTAGAGCTGATGCTTCATGTGAAACGTCAGTGTAGCATTTTGCATAATGTAGAAATAAAACTTGCTGTGAGAACTGCATGAACAGACTTTCTGTTTTCTTTGCATTTTTGGAGGAAAACCACAGTACTTTTATAGCTTGGTCTAGAAATACCTGTGTGGTGCACCTCTTCTTACCTCTGTTTGGGAACAAGAGATTGGAATAAAAGAGTCAACACAAGGAGCTATTTCTGCAATATCTACTTGCATTCATTCTCTTGGTGGGAAGTAGTTATGCCCTTTTTCTTAGCAAGAAACTGAACTGTTAGGAGCTTGGCTGTCAGTTCTGCAAGAAAGGAATACAGAAAGTGAAATTACCAGTTGATGTAGTTAGGGTGAGTCAGTACTGGATATTCCAAGTGGTGGATTCCTGTCTTGTTGAGGGTACTTCTCAGGTGAGACTGAGTTAGCTGACATTAGATTTTTCCCATTTTATTGAAATACCTATCTTTGGATTATCTGCTTGTTATTTTTGCCAACAGGCTTGAGTCAGCAGTGCTTCTTTAACTTTCAGTTATATAGTTCTATCTTGATTTATAAGAAATAAATGTTAATGTACTTACATGGAGAAGCACAGCCTGAGTCTGACAATATTTGCATTATTGTTACAGATATTTTGTGCTAAGCTTGACTTGGTTTTGTCAGATACCAGTAGCCTAAGGGTCATGTCATCAGAGCTGTCCATATTTGTTTTGTCTGGAAGGTGTCATTCAGAATGACTTCAGTCAAGCAGAACTTCCTCAGAGTGGTGATTTCCCTCTGATTTGAAATACCATGGGTTTTGTGGATAGAAGATAGAATGAAACTAATTTTAGATTTGGTGTTCTCTTAGACTATCCTAGTATCCTTTTTTTAAAAAAAAAACAAACCAAAGCTTTTTAATGCCACCTCTTTAAGAAGGAGAGGATGGAGAGAGGATTGTGAGTTCACACACATCTTTTGGTTGATTTTCACAAGAATATATTTAGCTTCATCAGGAATGAGGCTCTTATAGCTCTTTCAAAAGCTATGCTCCTAAATCGAAACCAGATGTGCCAATGGTGTGCATTTCCATTATACTTTTCTGTCTCTCTTTTTCCCATCTACTCCTGCCTAATTCAATAAAAATAATTTTCTTTGGGAATGGTAATCTTTCTGACTTCTTTGGGATTATTTACAGCATTTGTTAAGATCCTTCAGTAAGGCTGTTAATTTTTGCTTACGTTACCTTGCTTAATTGAATTTTGGTACCTTTATAAAAACTGAGTAATAAACATGAGGCTGTTTCAAAATCACTTTTCTTGTCTGTAACAGTTTGGGGTTTTTTTCTGAATTTAAACATCTATTTTCTGGTGCACTTGCAGATGTGTCGTATTTTCTTTAATTTCTTTTGCTTTGTTTTGCAAAAACATCTTTCCATCTCCCTCCTACCGTTTTATAGTCTTAGAAAGATTTTGCCTTTGTACGGCTTTACTCAGCTGTGTCGCTCCCCATCACTAATACTTTTCTCTTTCACACTGCAGCCCCACTATCATGTTTGGGTTTTGTTTCTCTTTTTTCCAAGGAATTGAGTGTGTTATAAATACTGCAGATGTTTCACTAAAGATTTGTTTAAGAATCTTCCCATACTATTGCTATGGCCATGGTCTGTGACCCAGTTATGCCAGGCCTTGGCAAATCGCATATTTTAAATTTTAACTTTAAGTAAACATAAAGTCTTCATTTCTTGCAGAGTGATGTAAATGTGTTCCTGGAATCTTTTTCCTGGTTTCTGATTTCTGCCTGTATTGCAGATCTTACCCTTTCAAGACTTAACATAGCAATGTCTCTGTCTCAGATATATCTTTCTTCCTATCTCCCTCGCTCAGGCCAAGCGTTCTGCCGGCACAGTGTGCTCTGCTATTTTTCCAGTTTCTCCCAAAGCTTGACTCATACCTTCCTTCACAACAGCTCAAGTTCCTAGGCATTAATCAACTCATAGTCTTATGATTGCATCTTAATATTTTTCCCCACAGTCTTCCAACACTGATTTTTTTTTCAATTTGTTTAGCAGTCATTTTTTAAGACAAAACCTTTGAGGGTAAATTATAAGTTTTTGAAGTAAGTCTACCCCAATCCCTTTCTCTTTATTGAAACTCAATGTCGAAAGGCATTGAAAAGTTGAATCAACATTTGGAAAGGCAACTTAATTCCCATGAATGGGAGGAGAACTAGGTTAGAGAGGCTTGCCTTCATTTCTTGTCATTTGCCCCAAGACTTGAATTGGTTTTAAAACACACTGCATATCAATCTAGCTAAGTAACCATGCTGCAGACTTGTACGCAATATAGTTGCAGTCTTTGCTTTAGGAAACTTCTCCAGCATTCTTGTATACTAACAATATTTCTTTTGCTCATTGGTAGTTTGAAAACCAAATAATTTAGATTTAGCTTATATGCTAGATATGAATACTTAACACTAGTTCGTTCTAGCTAACAGTATTTTATCTGGTAATGTTTCCTGTGTTGGATTTTGAATCACTTATCAAAATGAAGGCATGCAATTTCAAAACAGTATTTTGATCAGAAACTTTAATTTATATACTGAGCAGATCAACAATACGATGCTTAACTGTTCCTCTCTAAATCTTCCGCAGACTTTTCTGTTATACATTGCTGCATTTACATGACAAATTCTCTAAGTAAAATCTTTCATATCTCTGCATCAGGGAAAACTTAATAGCTCAGACTAGATCTAGATTAGATTAAATAAACAAATACATGAAAGAAGTAGGTGGTTATTGCTGCAGCTTTCCTGCCAGAACAAATCTGAACACCAGTGTGCTAGATAAAATGAGAAATCTTGCTTTTCATTACATTTACCCCTGTGCTAAAGCAAATACCTCAGGCACAATTCACTGCTTTCCTGAGTACTCTGCTTCATGTTTATTTGTTTGCTTTTTAAAATACCCATCACATGAGCTGGAATTCTCTCAAAGTTTTGTAATTCCTCTTTCTAGTGGTAAATTATGTAGATAGCATGGCTTTAACTCATGTTTGATTAGATGCTGTATGTTTTTAAATTAATTTCTCTTTAAGCTCTTTGCAAGGAATAGTAACCCACTGCCGAGAGGTTACAGTACTATGGACTCTGTCTGTTCTGCCTTAATGATACAAGGGAATAGTTGAGCAAGAATAAATGAGGTACTTTTGGTGGGTAAAAATGTGAGCGGACTGTCAGTGTGAGATTGGTTCTAGGAGCAGTTAGCCAGCAGTAATAGGGCACACTTGAGTAATTGAATTTGCATAACAAGGCTCGCTGAAGAGATCTGACAGGCCCAGAGATTTGTCTGGCTGGAGATCTCCAGATGGACGTGACCACACAGCAGCTGGGTGGCACGTTTCTCAGCATGGTCAGCAACACCCAGACTGTCAGCTGGCCCCTGCAATTGCAAAGCCCTGGCAGGCCAGCTGGTGGCTTCTGACAGCCAGTGGCCCCGTTAGAGAATCTTTTCATTCTGCCTGTCAGGGTACAGGACCTGCAGGGACCAGTGGTAAGATGTAACAAGTCACCAGTGAGAGTTGTTAAGATGCTTCAGAAACCTGCTTCTGTTAAATAGCTGCTGCTTTACCGCTGAGAGTGAACCTTCTGAAAGCTTTTTCCATCCTTTAACAAGGACAGGACAAACCTGTTCTCCAGCATTTTGTTTGGAAATCTATCACTTGGTGTTAGTTTCTACATGTTTAGTTTTAATACCGATATTTCTGCTTCTAACCAAGCATGCCCAGTCAGTGAGGAAAATGCATTTTTATGCACTTAATACATCTGTATAACAAAATACTGGAGCTTTTCCCCTCAATATTCCTTCCATGGGTACTAATATTGCTACATTCTAGGTTTAGCAGATTTAGATAAAGGGAGTAGTTTATGGTAATACACTGTAAAGGAAAGTGTTAGTTACAATAAAGGCAATGACTGTTTTACTTGGGTAGCATGCACATATTCTTTATAAGTAGGAAAATAATAGACATAAAACTAGAAGTCTCTTCCTCTGTCATGCTTCGAGAAATGATATGAAAAACTAGCATTATTGCTGTCTTGTTCGAAGTTTCCTGGTCCTAACGTCCCTGAACCCCAAACACTAACCATTAAGCTGCTGGATTTAAACTGTTCCCCACTTCCAAACTCAGGAAAATTCCTGTTGACCAAGACTTTAGAAGCTAGATCCTTCTACTCCCAAAACAGTAATAAAACTGCTAACAGGAGTTACATGCTCTCATCCACTTACCTGTCTAACATACAGGCTGCTAGTTTGGGTAGTCCCTTTTTTGACATATGCCAACCTCCATAAACTGACAGAACTAAGAGTGATTTTTTTATTGGATGTTGTATCCCTAGATATCATAATTTCTTAAGCATCTTCTTGCTTCACTGTGTTTATTAATTTCCTCCAGACTTCCCAAAGGTGAAGTAGAGACCTGTTTTGTGCTGTGCTTCAAGCATCAGTGTCTGGATTGTTCCTATTGGGTAGTCATCCATAGAATTTTATCAAATCACTAGCCCTAACTTTTACCTTTTTTCTGAAGAAATTATGTCAAAGTTGAGCATTATTGCCTTCCTTCTTATTGTGTTCTTTCTGTCAGGTAGCATTCAGCCTTATAAACTCAACCAATCGATTCTGCCACCAAATTTTCTGCCTATCTCACTTGAGTAGTCCTGTCACTTATGATTATGATTTAGCTTATCACAACCTTTATCTAACCCTTACATTCCACTTCTGAAAGCTTGGGTACCTTTAAGAGTCATGCGTAATCCTACCGTAGCCATGCCCCGTTAATACTGTCAAGTGAGGGCAACCTGGCTGCAGACTTCCCTACCCACTTCACAATTTGAGGGTAGCAGGAGGACCCCCATAAGACTCCTTGTGTAGTTTAATGGTTCATATCTCTGCAAGTGGGATTCCCTTTCTGGACATCTGCACCCTGGCTTTAGTCAGTCTAGAGTCTTTTTTTAATGAAGGAGAATGTTGTACCCAACTCAGTTCTGGATACTTGATAGCAGCAAAAGCCTGTGCACAGAGGACTCTGTATTGATGAGAGCAGCCTCATGAAGCATCCCATCCCTCTAGTCTTTGAATCTACTCTAGTACACTAATTTAATATTGGCTTGAATTCCCTGCCTGAGCTTCTTCGTCTTGGATGTAACAGGCTGGTGCCCCTCTGGCACTGTCTGGCATCAGCTATGTAATGCCCTGTTGTAACTTATCTGTTTGATCCATCTTGTTCTGTTGCAGGATGTACGAGTTTCCTTTTGTCTCAAGAAGAAATAGATTAGACTGTTAAAATAAAACCAAAACCATCACTATTTGGAGGAATGGGTGGTTTCTTTGTGTGTAGAACATTTTGATACCACCTCACAGGCTGTACAGAATGGGTTCTCTCTTTTAGGAGAACTTAATATGAATGGAAGATGAATATGAGAAATTGTCAAAATAACGACTGCTTTGAGTATTTTATAGGCCTTAGGCATTTTTACTTGTATTTTTTCTTATTGACTAATAAATGCTTAGCATGTAGTAAATAATTTTCAAAAGTTCCACTTTGAAAGAAATTGAATAAAATTAAACCTTTTAATTAATGTTTATATCTGTTCATCAGAGAAGGCTGAAATAACAAGTTATAAATTTTGTTGAGTCCTGTGATGCTGCAACATAAAACTTGCAAGATTTGGCTTGTAGAATGGGAACCTCAAAGCATTTCTGTTCAAATAACAATGATGAATGAACAGATCACTGGTTTGTGTCCATCAGATTAAAAAAATAGGCATGTAGAGAGCATGTTCAACAAAATTGTCTCCCTTGACAACTTGAATTTTTGTTATATGTATTGTTCTGAGGTGGCGAAATATTTCAAGTCTGATGTGTATGTAATCCCTGTAAGTCCATTTGCTAAATAAGCAGAAACTTTTGAGTGCCTTTTCATCTGAATCTGGAAATGTGCTTTCTAGGATGTGAACTTATAATTTAAAGGTTTTTTGCATTAATTTAAATATAATATTATTGAGAAATATCATTGATTAACCAGCCTCTTCTGGCTCAATAGTGCAAATCTCTAATCAAAACTTAGAACAGCTACCTCAAGAAGGAACCCTTGGCAACATTTGGAGCAGCTTACATAATAATTCTACTGTTTCCTATGTTAAGTTATAGCTAACCCTTGACACAAGATGGAAAATAGCATTTTTAAAAGTAAGTGCTGTATCTGTGCTTTCTGTAGGTGATTCTGATCCCATTCCTTTCCTTTTTGTGTGTGTCTATTTTTCACAAAGAAAATGAGGAGTTGTACTTGATAAAAATATATTGAGGCTGCACAGAGACAAGAAATGCAGTATGAAAAAC
The DNA here is from genome assembly GCA_033459285.1 of Clamator glandarius. Classification (NCBI taxonomy): domain Eukaryota; kingdom Metazoa; phylum Chordata; class Aves; order Cuculiformes; family Cuculidae; genus Clamator; species Clamator glandarius. The sequence goes on from JAUNZM010000266.1 coordinate 7,293,474, forward strand.
TGTACACCACACACAGTAAATGGAATTGTTGAAATGCCAAAGCGTGCCTCATAAGTCTGGCCAAAAGTGATTACGGTTCTGGTATTTCAAATGTTGTATCAGGTATTACTACCTTCCCTGATAAAGGCAAATGTTAGGCTGTGTTTAGCAGATCTCATTACTGTCTGTGTATAGTTTTCAATTCTAGTAATTTCTGGTGTGAATACTTTTCTTTTATGTCAGTAGCTGGTTCAGGCACTGAATTTTTTATGTAATTTTGCATATTAAAATCAAATTTGGACAAGTTTTTTATTTAAAATTATATTAAGCAACTCTCCTCTTTCTTCTTTCTTTCCCATACTCTCCAGGAAAAGGGAGATGCAGGTGTCCTTACAACCTCTTCTTTGAGGTTTCTGAGTACAGAGAGCACAGATTGACTTCCTGCTGAGGCTCTGAATATGTAGCCAAAAAAGTTTATATTAAGTATACTAACCTGATCATATTTCTGTATTTTCACTACTAAAGTCCCCGCTGAACTGCAATATGGTGATATGTAAGGGATAAAGCAGGAGCTAGAGCCGAACTTCCTGCACATTATTTCTTCTATTAATCCAAGAGAGGAGGCCCAGTAAAAAAATTAGGAAAAATTTTATTGTTTGTGGGTGCTTATCAGTATTTTGAAATAAATTGCATTAGTTCACGTGTTCTTTCTATTTTCCTTATAATTTTTTATAAATGAAAGGACAAATCTCTGGCTGGGTTACATTTAGGGGCAAAAAAAGAATGCCTGCTAGTTACATATTCTGAGACCAGAAGAAGCACAAAAGGATTGCAGGATAACCTCTAAAAAAACTTAAATTTTGTATTTATATCAGGCAACTGCTGTTCTTTCTTCACCTACATTCCTGTGTACTTAAAAAGTTATTTTGAAACTATAATGTTATCTCCTATGAAGGCAATTTTTTTTTCCTTTGGTTTAATTGCTTTCAAAAGCATCCTTTAAAAAAATTGTTCTAGCCACTGTTTTTTCTTTTGCTAACATTTCAGAATGATTTGTGGCGTTTTATAGATACCTATAAACCAAGTAGAAAGCTTGCCAAATTACACTGTTCACTCCAGGTTCTTGCAGCCTCATATTTTGTGAGTGAGGAGAAAAATCCTAGTCTAAATCTATTGAACCAAATACATGTATACAATATTCTACAGAATACTTGAAAATGGGAGGTTTCAGGCTATTCTCAGACATCTTTGTTCAGTATTAACAGTAATTACTTCTCTTTGGTGCATATAATTTAGTGCATTTCTAATGCAATTTAAGTTTTGTAGATCAAAAAAAAATTGAAATTAGAAGATAAATGTGGCTCAACATGAGAAAATTGTTTACCCTCACGGATGGCTGTTTCTTTCCTTCCAGTGTATGAATCATGTAGGCTTTACTAGTTCTGAGGTTGTTTTTCTCAACAAGTGGCTTTTGAAAGGGTGTTATTTGTTTAGATTTTGCAGCTAACGCCTTTATCTCCTCTCTTAAGGAAGGAATGTTTCTGTGCCCTCAGTGGCAGCCTCTTCCTTGTTGCTTTGACTGCTCTAAGGAGTAACAAGAAATTCTGTTCCAATATTAAATTTTTCGTGCCTAATTTATCTGATTTTTTATAGCAGATTTATGTGCATACGTGAATTTTTCCCTCTTATTTACTGTTGTTAAGGTTGCTTCATGTGAGTTATATTTTCATTTTATAGTTAATTATAGTTTCATTTTATAGCTTTTTTTCATCTAATATAAATTTGAGACCCCATACTCCAAACTGATTGTCTTCCTCATCTGTATTGTCATCGTCTGTGAGTATATGTATGTGCAAATATATGTGTAGCCATCATCAGTGATTCAAACCAATTGCTCATCTGTTCCTTTAAAATTTCCCCATTATTTAACTTTACTTAGGAACAAGCAGTCCTCTACTGAAACCCTACCTCATTTTTGGTCTTTTCTTTCAACTATATTCCTAGGCAGGATGCAGTTCTGTCTGCCTCTCCACCTCACGTAGCTTAGCTGTCCTCTTCCTTGATTGCTGTAATACATGCACCTCCACTCTAGAGTTGATACCTGCAATTTTACTGAGTTTATTTACAATGCTTAAGTTGCAAATAATATCTTTCTATCTTTCTATCATATTTTGGTTGTCTTCTCTTATATGCTCATCTTACCTACTGTGGAAGAGTAGAAGCGAAACAAAATAGCACAGCAGGTAAATAAAGAGGACTAAACAACACAGGGTTTGGAAAACTGGATTTATTTCTTTGTCATGTTCTTGCCTTCAGGCAAGAATAGCAGCTCTCTTTTTTCTCTTAAGTTGATTGACGCTGTTGCAACTGCTGGGATAAGCTACCACCCCCTTCCAGATATTTCTAAGATGATTTGGGAATCTGTCTGTCCAACACAGGAATTATGGTTAAATTGATACTTAATATATATTGTACCATTGATACCCTGTTTGCATGCAGAATCTGCCACTTGATGTGACTTCTAGTGTCTATCCAAAATAGTTGGGACTGTGGAGGGTTGTTACCTTAGTCTGAAAGGACTGCTCTTTTGTTGGGCTTTGGTTGTGTCCAGGAGCTGTTTGGAATGGGGGAAAACAGGTCCCCTCTCCGTCGTTCCTCTTTGTCTCCAAGAAGCAAAAGTGGTGAAATGGGGTTTATTCAGAACAAAAATGAGTATGACAAACAACGTCATTGTAAGGGCTCGCAGAATGAGTGAACAGTGAGGAGCCACAGAGGCAAAGCAAGTTTGGACAGCAGAAGATGCAATCTTAACTGCAAGACTTGTAGGTGAGCTGATCTGTAACTGAGTAAGAGGGGCACCATGGTCATGAAGGTAGTCATCAGTTACGAGTAACATAAAGGATTTGGGGCATCCTGTACAGTTTGTGTTTGATGGAGAGCCTCTGTGTTAATGCTTCTTATTGTAAGATCTGATGTTTTCAAGAGTAATTGCGTTGTGGCTGTGCTGCTATATGGCAAACTCCACTTTCCCTCAGTAAGTTGGGAGGATGGGTGCAGAAGAGGTTCTAAACTGCTGTCAGAAACTGTTACACTTGGGGCACACTGCAGCTAACAATATTTGCAGCTGCACAGGGCAGTCTTTGTGAAACAAGCCAACGCTTACTAGTCAGCTGGCATAAGGGAACTCTTCGGTTTCTGAATGGAAAAGCAAAGCTTAAACATATGTCTGTGCTGGCAGCATCAATTACTTTCCTGCGTAAGTGTCCAGAATTCCGTTATTCCTTCTTTACATTTCCAGCTGAGTTCTTAACTGGGAGTTTAGATGTCAGGGTTCATGTTTTGTCCAAGTCAGTTTGACATGTTCTTCTTTCCTTGGCTGCTAGTTGTTATAAGTCAATACTTGGTGTGATTGTTCTCATCTCACCCACAAGTCATTCCATTCATATATGAGCAGTTTTGGGGATTTCACTCAGGTTTTTTCCGGTTCTTTGTCCTGAAGATCCCTTAACCCTTTCAGTACCAGGTGACAGCGATAACAAATTGAAGGGTGAAACCATTGTAATTTTCATTTTAGAAATAGCTCCAGCAATTTCCACTTATTTTGTGGGACTGAGTTTTAACAATAAACCAAAGTTAGCATGCTTTTGTCAGTTCATATAATTTGACAGATAAATGCTGTGTAGTCCTACCAGCTTCATTCTGGGTTGTTTACATATTGTGATGTACAAAATCCTGAAAAGCTGACTTGAAAGTTTTGCATTTCTTTAATAAGTCTTCTAGCCAGGTTAAATTAAAAGAGATATGGAGAAGCTACAGCAATGTTGTACCAGCTTCATTGTGGCTGGTAAAAGGTGGTGACTTTCTCGTTTTCTACAGACCATAGATACATACATAAAAATTGTGCTGAGTGGGGCTGTATCATGATACAGAGTTACATAAGGAAAAATCTTTACTGTAAATGTGACTAAATGTGTTTTCCCCTTATATTTATGAGTATAATTGACACAAGTTTCTAATTTTCTTTCAGTTCATTGGTCCTCTTAAGGTAAGATAGCCTTCTTCTATGAGCTATGCAACATCATAGAATCATAGAATAACCAGGTTGGAAGAGACCAGACACGCAAACTGTTTCCTATTTACAGACTGGCATTTTTATTGCCTTGTTGACCTTAGAAAAACAGAAAAGCAAAACCAATTTCTGATCCTTTCCTGATATGAATTGACTCTAGCAAGTCCTACACTAGCATATTCTCATTTTTTTCTCATTTGTATCAACCTGGGGTTTGTGTTTGGACAGCCATTTTGAAATGTTTCGCTGTATATCAAAATAGTAGGTGCTAATGGATTGCTTCCTGCTAGACTAGACAAAAGTATTTATTTTAAACAACGGGAAAAAAAATGTGTCTTAGCAAAGAAACGATAGAGCAAAATAAGGTAGATTTTCTGTTAATGGCTTTCCTTGATCAAGTATTTATATTCTGTGTATGATTTTATTATATATTAAATTCTGACAATAAGGTAGCTTTTCCTCTCTGAGGTCAGTAGTGTTCAGATTAATCAGGCTGACATTTCATGCCGGTGGGTCATGAACTGTTGATAATAGCATTAAATGGTGATTCACTTGCTGCGGGGAGCACAGCTCATTATCCAGTCGCTATATTAAATCATCGCCACAAACAGCTAGAGTCCTCTGTGTATGCACGCACACATCTGCACACGCACATACACACACACACGGGAAAGTCAGGGGTGGGGTTCCCTATCCTGTAGCCATCCGTTTCTCTGTTTATAGCAACTGTTAAAGCCTTTCCCAACATAGAAGAATGGTGGGCTTCTCCCCATCTGGGTGACTGGAATAGTTCTCTCTCAAAAATTTGTTTATGTGTGAAACAGGACCGTGCGGTTTATTTTCTGGTCTCTCTCTTTCAAAAAGGGGCATCATTCTTATAGCTACTTCTGTGTCGGACAAAAGCAAAGAAAAATATATGCACATAATTTCTAAAATGTTAATGTTGGAAAAAAAAAACAAGATGCAAAATGAGAACAACTGAAATCTAAATTGCTTGTGTTCACTGAGTATGGATTTTTATTTAATACTGTGTTTCTGGGGCTTCTATATTGGTTTCAGATGTGATACTTCCTGTTAAAAACATTCATACTTAAAAATTAACCGCTGCCCTAGTGCAAGAAAGAGCATATCTATCATAATAGAAAATTTAAAAATAGAAGACTGTCTAAATAGCTCAACAGTGGATTAGTTCTGTTGAATGAGGGGAAATTCCACTCACTAATGCATAAAAGATTTTGTAGTTAAATGCAAATCTTACTTAAATTCATGTTGCATTCTTTAAAAATGATATTTGAGTTTAAAGTATTGCAGGGCATGTCTTTAGCAATTGATAGGAAATATTGGGCTTTTGTCTTCTACTTGGAGCAGTGAATTTGGAGTTTTCTCCCTCCCTATCCTCTGTCTCCTCCATGTGAGCCTGTATAATTTGTTTTAGTGCAAAAGTGACTGTTGTTTAAAGGCAACACTTAAAGTCCCTTTGCTTTAAGATACAAAGGCTCACTTGAAGTATGAGATTTACAGTGTCTTTGTGACACTGGAGAAGTGATTCTGTAAAATATATTTTTTTCTAGAACATACCATGTTTAATCAGAATATTAATTAGCATGAGAACAGCGTTAACCTCAGTATTAACATTAAAACTGGGAAGTTGGGGCTTATTGCATGTATGTATGTTTTTATACTTTTATATCTGGCTATAGAAATAGAAACCTTTTTATGAAGCAATTAACACACTGTATTCTTCAGGAGAAGTGTAAAAAAAGGTAATGTGAAGGGAAACATTTTAAATTCGTCAGGCTGCCTTTTTTTATTTTTCTTCTTTTTTCAGGTTAAATAGTCCCTAAAAGCTGCCAAGAGAAACAAGGTTACATGAAAAAAACTGTAGGCCACTAGAGGTCACTGTTTGGTAATCAACTTCTAATGAACCAGAACTGTCAGGAAGGCCGATAAATTACACTGTGGATTTTTCTAATTATGAATTCCTATTTAATCATTCAATGACAACTTAACTGTGACAGCGGTTCTATGTACTTTGCATACACAGTTATGTTAATGTACTATTATATTTCTTAGGATTGAGGTCCTCCATCATTAGAGCAGTTCATTACGAAAGACTCTCTTATCTAATCATAATTGCTGATTATGAGAAATAATTAACTTTGTTACCCTCTTGATTCTGTTCATAGGCAAAATGCACTTTTTCTTTTTTTTTTTAATGGAAGGCCTGGGCAAGTATTGACTTTAGCTACCTTTACATTAGAGAAAAAAGGTTAATTTGGTTTTGTACAAAATTGCTTAAGTTGTAGTGCTGGAATAGTTACCGTTAGTGGAGGGAAAAAAAGAGTTACACAAAATATTTTATATTAAAGTTGACATTCGGCACAGTTAAATGTGAAAATGTGTTTTGTTTCATGAAAGTGCAGCTTTTGGAGCATGTAAAGAATTGTAAATTTAAACCATATGATTGCATATTTGTTCTTCCTGAAACAATAAAAGTAATAACAAAAATAGTATCTCTCCTTAAAAATATTTGCATACTAAACTTGGAATTAGTTCATACATAAAGATTTTTAATTAAATTATCAGAGTTTGAACTCATTGGATAAGTGGCATTGAGTACATTTGAGAACACTGAAAAGCACACTGCATTTTAAGCTGGAGGGCAATGCTAAATCTAGTTCTTTGAGAGAGATGTACTGTCGGTTTTGCAGAGGAGTAATAATAGAATTGTGTGAAGAGGATCCTTAAACAGGAAATGGAACTGGGAAAGGCCTTATAATGAAGGAATTCCTCAAATGGAAGCTCCATATCTTTCCAATTTAGGCTGTTTTGCTAGCAGTTGTTGTCATCTTGCCTTATTATACTGTTTCTGCCTTTTCACTGCCGAATAAAATCTTCAAGAATTAGCTGTGAACATACTGAAACTGGGCAGCAGAAAATGCTTTGTAACTTTCTGGATATGGAGTTAGGCATGCTTAAAAATGAGCACATACATATATATATATATATATATATTTTTTTTTTTTTTTTAAAGGACAAGCTGAAAAGATAGACTGAAAGATAGACTGTGTGGGCTGTTTACTGTTATCCGGAGGCATGATTCAATGCTGAAGTGCTTGCAGGAAGGGAAGATGTATCTGAACCGATGCACTGAGATGGTGGTTCAGATTATACAAAAAAATTCTTGGTCTCATACCACTGATGACACTTTAAGGGTCAAGGTTCAAAAGTTCGTTCAAAATATTCACTGCAGTCTTCAGTTCTATTTTTTAAGCACTTCTTTTTGATTTCCATTGGTAAATCTGTATCAGTTGTCCGATCATAAACTGTACCCGAAACAAAATTAGAACTCGCAGCTGGGCATGTCGGCAGCAGAAAATACTGGAGATGGATTTCTCTTAAAATTACCTGCCTGACACTTCTTTCTGGCTATACTTTGCTACGTTATTTTAAAATTTTGATATATTCCTGCCATTAAATGCTAGATACTTCTTTAGTGTTCTAAATGTAAATATATTTCTTCTGCTTGGGATTGGCATATGGCACTGCTAAAATTTCAGCTCTTAGATAAATGAGAAATAGATAGAATTAGCTATGCTATGCTGTACCACTCCATTTTAATGCTTTTTGTTTTATTTTTTCTGTGTTTACAACGGTTTCGTTTTCTTACAGAACAGGAAAGTACTAATGAATGCAGGAACAGAAATTTACCTGCATCACTTTAGGTTTCTGCAGCTGGTTTTGTAAGAAGTAAACCCTTTATTAAGCAGAACACTTGAACCCATACCTGTTGAGCAGTGCAGTTAAAATGCCTACCTCAGTGTGATTCTTTTTTCCTGCGATGTGCTTAATGCCTTCATTATTCAGCAAAAAAAACATGCTGCAGTGTTTTGTTGCTTTTGGGGCCTGGATGAGGGTAATATAGTAAAGAAAATCATAAAAGACTAAAGTGTTTCCAGCTTTTTTTTTTTTTTTGCAAGCAGGAATTACAGTTACAGTTGTGGTAATACTGGAGAAATATGTAAACAATAATATTCAAAATTCCTGGTTTGTTTTTTCCTTCAGAGGTTCTTATTTTTCTGTTAAGGGGGTTCAGCTATTATATACCTATTCCACAATCCTGTGTAAACATACTTGCATTCTGCTGTGGAGTTAAGGTAGAATGCGCAAGTATGTCATACTTGCCGGACAGAGACATTCAAGTCCAGCTATCAGAATCTGCAAATGTGGTGGCGTATGTCTAACTGCATTTCTTTGATTTACAGGGCTCAGCAAGGTTGCCCACACATCTGGTTTTGTTGGTCATGAATTTGCCTGTTTGTTACTCAGTCAAAACAGATGAGAAGGAAAGCTATGACACCAAGATGGGCCATCAGTTATAGAACTGTAGAATGATGGAATGATTCGGTTTGGAAGGGACCTTAAAGATCATCTAGTTGCAACCCCTCCCTGCCATGAGCAGGGACACCTTCCACTAGACCAGGTTGCTTAAAGCCACATCCAACCTGGCCCTGAACACCTCCAGGGTTGGGGCATCCACGACTTCCCTGGGCAACCAGTGCCAGTGCCTCACAACTCTCACAGGAAAAAAAGCTTGTATTTGTAGATTTGGCTGTCTCCCACAAACATGAAACTTTTGGAATTTTGATGTTGTTCATTTTGGTATTGTCTGTGGATTCTAGTTAGAGAACATAGAATAGCTTTACTAGGATTTCACCTTCTATTTTTCTAAGGGGACATTACAATTGTTTATCCCTTCGAGATTTTTCTCCTGTAGTCCCCTAACAATCTATTTTCTAACTGCTGATGTCCTGCATAGAGTGGAAGCTTCTAAAGAATGTGGGATTATGATGACTGCAGTTGTTCTTAAATATGCAGCTCTGTCACCTTTCTAATGCCAGGCAAAAATTAGTCTTGTTTTTGCACTACGTGATTGAGATGAAGTTTTATTTCTAAGGACTTGTAGCCTCATCCAGGCAAGGTGGAAATTGTGCTAGAGCCTCTCTACTGAATTTTAGTCATGTGGAGGTTTAACACTGGCCCACATAGTTGAGAAGCTGTGCATATGTTCATGTTGTATTTTTTGACTACCCATAAAAGACTAGAAATTCAAACAGTAGTGCTGGGCAAGAAAGCGATGGGTTATTTTCTTTGTTTCTGTTGTATTTGATATTTCTTTTGTGTTTGATGCTGTGCATACTCAGAACCAAGCAATGGTTAACTAGATAGCTTAGTGCCGCGTGCTTTACATTTGAACGGCCCTAAAGCCTGCTTTCAAAGCTTAATATCTTGGATGTGTGGAATGTACTGCTCCTGTTCTTCACTGGCTGTTCAGCCTTTGTGCTAACGTTCAGATAAAAAATAAAATACATGTTTTGAACGGTGCTAACCTCTGTGCAGTTAGATTTGCTGTCCACAACACTAGATACTTACAGTTTTTCTTGTTAAGTTCTAACATTTCTGAATAATCTGCAACCCCAAGTGAGATTTAGACCATCTATCTAAATACTAAATATGGGTAAAGGAGTGGTTAAATCCAGTACTCTGGCAAGAACACCTAAAGGCCTTTTCTGTTGTCTGGGACTTTTTGTGATTTAAGGGGAGGGAGTAGGAGAGATGACTGGCATAAACTACTGTTTTGAAATATTTTTTATACAGTATTTTAGGTATTAAAAATAAGGTGATAATTTAATCAATCATACTTATTTCGTTTCTTATTGCAATGCTCTTCACCTTTACTTGGTGACGTTTTACATGTTTTGATACTTGTCTTTGACATTACAATGACTAGAACTAAATGTAGTGCTTTTAAGAAACTGCATACAGAATGCACTGAGCAGACCTTTCAGCTTGTACTTGTGTTGAAGAAGTTAAAAGTATCTTCTATGTGTATTTGCCTTTTGCAACTTATTTTGTTTGGCTAATCTTTTTGGAGGCATTGGTTGCTACTTACTACAATCTTGTAATATTTTCCTGGTGTATTCCCTTCATATTAAACTGCCTTAAAAACAGTTTCTATACAGTTTTTGCATAATTTACTGAGAGAGCATAATCTTTCCTGTGTTTTTGTGTCCTTCTGTAATACATCTAAACCAGACTGAAGATTTTTTTTCTGGTGTCCATAGCCAAGTTCGAGTACTAATCCCTGTAGGATTCTACTCAGGGCTTCCTTTAAAAGCATAAAGCTTTTTATTGCCATTTTGCCTCTTTTGTTTAATCAGGTCTTTATCCTTCTCTCTACACTATCTTATACCTTCAGCTCTTGATGATATTTGCGTAATTTTTTCTTGCTCTAAAGGGGTATCCTCTGCTACTATAACACACAGACTAGGTGACCTGTAATAGTCCCTTCCAACCCAAACCATTCTATGGTTCTATGTGTCTATGTATGGACCTATTGTTTATATGTATGTGTCCTAATGATTCATGCAAATCCCTGAGCATGTTCTTCTTGAGGCCCCCAGGGATCCTTGCATGTACAGCAACACTTCTCCAATTGCCATGTGGGACTGGAGAGTTTGGTACTGTCTTTTGTCTTCAGACAGCACCTAGCAAAATAGAAACCCAACCGTGACAGCGAGGGGAGTGCTAAAGAAAACATTCTCTAGCTGCATCTTCTGCCCACATATTATTCTAGGAGGAAAAATGTGCTTAATTACTCCCTCCCATGCTGGGCTATCCAGAACAGGTAGCATATTGCACACCTCTCTTGCATCTTTCTTTCAGTCTCCACTACTGCTAGGAAAATAGCTGCATGGAGCATTAATGCTGATGCTCACAGTCTGATCCACTCTTCTTCATTCTTGCCTGTGCTTGTGGGAGGCGGGGGTGGAGGAGGAGGAGGAGGGAATTATTATTCTGCTGCTGACACAGGGAGAATGAGAGTGGCTTGATGCAACAGAAGATTATGTTCCCTAAGGATAAACAAACAGAAGGAGATAAATTAGGAGAGAGGATAATCCTGTTAATATGTGCATTCCTTAATTCTGATTCAGTTTTTTAAAACGTATAAATTCACAGAGGTTAGAGATTTAATTAGTACCTGTGAACCATCTCTTAAAGTTTACCTTTCAGATTGTGAAATAATGCTTTGAGTTGGCATTTGAGATGCACAAATTTGCCCACAAACAGGAACTGTCGATAAGAATGTCGCTTGAGGGGAAAAAAAATAATGTGCACATCACTATCCCTTCCTCGATTAAAAAAAATAAACTTTTGTTGTCTGGACTTTTTCACAATACCGTTTGTTAGGAAGTCAGAGCAGCGTATTCCTTGCAGTCTTCTGTTGCTTTTTCAGCAGAAGCTGGGCCTTTGTGATATTTATCTGAATTCAAACAAGGCTAATTAAAAGAGCTGCTGACAGTTGTTGTGATCTGACTTTGACTGGAGCTTGATGGTCATTATGGGTAAATAATGAACCAGGTCTGCAAATGTAGCAGCTGCCAACTTGGGATAGAAGAACAGCTATTGCGTCCAATTTAAGGATCTATCGACCGCTTCCCTTCTCCCTGCAGATCTTCTTCCTAGCAGAACACTAATGTTTTTTACTGCTTTGTTTTGTGCTTTCAGCTATTCCTGATATAGTCTATAATTTCCTCTTAAATATTTAACCTAGTCCATTATTAGCTTTCTGAGTTAACAACTTTTGCCATTAGGCTTCCTTTGTATTTTTATTTTGTTTTGTTTTGTATTGTGGGTGGGGTTTTTTGCAGTTTGTTTTTATGTACAATGTAACTGCTTAAATAATGATGATAATGTGTATTTAATTTGCCTGTTGCTGTAGAATAAAAACCCACTAGGCTTTTTTCTTCGCACAGCTGTAATTTAACAAATTGTATAATTGGATTATGCTGTACAAGAGATACTTCTGCTTCCATAAACGTGCTTTTGTCTGAAGTAATGTTGAGTGCTCATTGTATAAATCTTCAAAGTACTGACCTGAACCTTCATTTCCATTTTTGTTCAAACATCACCAGTTTATGAGGTATGGTGATGCAAAGCTCTATTTATCAGAAGAGAGAAACAGCAATGACTTTCATTAAGGTGCGCTTCCACGTACATTGTCCTTCATCATGAGCTTTGCCTTGTCCCGTTAACAAGCAGGAACAGGTCTGTTAAAGGGAAAATGGCAAATTTTAAGAACAGATTAATTCAACTTCTAGAATCCTTGTCATTACAAAGGCAGTACAAGCATTTAAAAGCCACCGCAGAATTTGATATACACAAGAACTCGGCACATCTACCCGGCGCTTGCTCATCTGCCATTAGGAAAGGCAGCGTGTATTATGTAAAATGTACAAAGGCGCTTGTGCATAGTGCATAATGCGGCAGAACTAGGGGTCTTGCTGGGAAGAAATGATCCCAAGCGTGCCCCTAAAAGACAAGTCTTGCTTTGAGATATAATGATGAAAAATTGCCCATTTATTTGTGTCTTTGCATTTCAGCAAAAACGAAACTTTGACTCGTCGTCTGCGGTGCCGCTGTCGGGGTTTTGTGCGTGTATACGTGTGCCCGCGTGTGCGGGTGTTTCTGTTCTTGCTCTGGAAAGGCCAGCAATACGTTAACAAGGGGTTATGTTATGCTGGTTTATGTTAAACCAGATCACCCCCTAACATGTGCAGAGCCATTCATCTGTGTCACCAAAACCCAAGAGAACATCTGACATGGACTTTGAAACAGAAACAGTGATCACTTACAAATCAAACATGGCACGCTCTAAACCGATTGTGCACGGCAATCTTTTTGAGAAAGGACAACTAATTGAACATGATAAAGTGTAAAGTTAATTAACACCCTTAAATTTGTTGATTACTTTCACGGGATTATATTGTTCGTTGAGGAGCAGCTTTCCATCCCAGCTGTCGCCTTTTTAGCGAATGTCGCTGGTAAACAATAGAGACACCATAACAAGTCGTAAATGGTCCCTGTGACAGCAGCCCCTTGTGAGGCTGCATCTGTAGAAAATGATTAGAACAATTGCATTTTAAAGACGGCTCACATTGCAGCCCGGTCCCATCGGCCCTCTTCTTTATCTCTGCTGATGGCAGACTGGTTAAAACATTTAAGTTCTTTTGAGCAAATTAAGTGATTTACTGTGTTTTAGTGATATGGCAACAGAATAGCTTCGTAGGTCTAGCTTTGGTGCTGATTTTTATAATAGGGAGAAACACACTGTTCTATTTACTTGTTTCCTGGAAACAGATTGAGGATGGCAGACATCATCTATGAAGCAAGTAGAAAACAAGTGATACTCTATTTATATTTTTTAAAATACATAGTCTCCTTTTGGTTATTTTAAATTTCTAGCACAATTTTAAGTGTTCTGCTTTTATTTTCAGTAGGGATTTGTAGCTGACTTTGCCTGTACCTGCCTTTTAATTAGTTTGGAATTATATATGTAGCATAATAATAGTAGTATTTTCAGTTAATCTTTCCTTGTATGTCTTGGTTTAATTTTTTGTGAGTTGCAAAAGACAAACTATTTAATGGGAGCTGGCAGGTACTTAAAAAGAACTCTTAGTCCTCAAAAACACACATACACAAGATACACTAGTACAGGCTCTCAAGTTCAACCTATCTGAAAGAGAGCAAACATGACAAGAAACTACTTGTTTGAGGCAACTACAGTCACTTAAGTTGCATTTTTGCAAAACGAGCAGAATAAAGGACCAGTGTTCCCTTGCACTCTTACGCTTGAGGGTGAAATGTTGTAAAAGAGGAGAGAGGATTAAAACACTAGCAGTTTTTCTTGATTTTTTTTTATCCCATTTTGATCACAAAAATAGTTGTTACAATTGCTTAGTAGGCTACATGTTGAATAAAGAGAAAATAGATGGGTTTTTTTTTTGCTTAAGCTGCACGATGTTCTAGCTGTCATCTCCAGCTTGTCCTTTTATAGTCTCAGAAGCACCTCTCTTCACATTGTTTCCGTTTCCTTCTCAATTTTACCAGCAAGGATTTTTTTATTTGAAGAGGCAATGCAACAGTGGCTTAAATATTTTGGCACGGGAATATGCTTGGGTGCTCTGTGTTGTCAGCGATGTGACTGTTTTCAGCATCACCACTGCAATGTTGCTCTAATGCGTAACCTTGTAATATCTATTGATTTTAACTCATCTGCATTCTGTGCTTCTTATGTAAAAGTAATAAAACTGAAACCAAAAGCAGATACTTTCATGTAACATCTTCACGATAACATATTTTTTCTAGCAAATTATATTCTTAATAGTAAGCAAAGAGGTTGAAACCCAACTGCCTTTGTTGACATAGCGATAGAGGTAAGGTTTTGTTGGTTTTTAATCTGTGGAAACATCTATGGCAAATTACAAGATTTTTACCAAGACGTTAAATGCTGTTGTAATAAGCAGTGAAAAGTTGATAAGGAAGGGCAGTGTGGTACTGAACTAGGCTGCCTGGCCTGGAGGCTAGAACTTGATGTCAACTCCAAACTGTTTCAGAATAGCTGCGACCAGCTGCTGTTGTCATGAGAGAGTTCTTAAGCCTCCATTCACATTTTCATCTAAAATTTTGAAATCTTGATGTTTTGTATCAGGCTCACTGAGCAATCCATTGGCAGTCAGTGTGAGAAGCACATGCATCGAACTAATCCTTGTCCATACAAGTAACTTTGTCAGATCATAAAATCATAGAATCACCGTGTTGGAAAAGACCCATCGGATCATCGAGTCCAACCATCGAGATGCAACAGGATGCTTCGAAGAGCAGTTCTTTATGTACTTCTTGTGATGAAAGAAATTAATTTTTCAGATCTCAGTCCAAAACATTCTAGTACCGGAATGGAAAACCCATTTCCCAGTGGTTATGCCATGCTGCAGTGCTACTCTATAACTACTTACCATGCTTTTCCCCAGATGAGGGGGGGGTTTTTTTGCACACCCCCTTACTAAGTAGGTCTCTTAGCATATTTATCTGCAGACCCTTTTCTCTCAGTTTATATCTCTGGGAAAAACTCTGAAGATGTTATGACCTACTGACTTGGAGCTGAGCTACTTGGTGAGATCTGCTGGTGTGACCTTTTTAAAGGATTCTGCACACAGTTGTGGGGGAATCATCCTACAGGAGCCAAGTGTAGGACTACAGCCATGGGCTCCAGCAGTCTTGCTTTGCAGTGGAGGGAATCGTACACATGCTAATCACAAATACAGTTTCTCAGAAAACCGTTCCCTGAGGATGGGAAGAGGTTTTTTGTATGTTAGAAAGAACAAATAGATGCTGAAGGAATTTTGACTCTTATCAGGAGTGGTACATAACGCACTATCTTGGTGGCAGGAGATCTTTAAAAACATCAGAAGGTGAAAAATAATCATTAGCTATTTAAAATTACATTAGCTGCTCTGCTTCCTCCATTGCCCTCTTTAGTATTAGAAACTGATAGTACTTTACTGGCTTGTGTTGTTGGTGTGGAATCTGTGATTGTGAAATAAAGCTGTGCTTTCTTGTCTAATGATTTTTTAATTTCTATTTTTAGCTGAAGTTACAGTTCTTTTACTTGTAGATCTCTGCCAATTTTTTTTTTTAATTGCCAGCGATACAGATTTGCTGCATTGCTTGTTCAATTCTGATAAAATAGCTGAATGCTGGCAAGGAGCCTAGATGGTAAAATTTACCATTAAGGAAACAGGTTTTTGTTTTTAAAAAGAGAATTATCCAAGCCTTCTACTTTATACAACAAATTGCTCCCTTTTTTTCTGTTTAACTAATTTATTTTTTCTACTTGAAATGTAAGTGTTTGAACAAGTGAGAGAGTACAGCTGTCAGAAAATTAACCAGCTGAAAACTATTGTCAGCATTAATTTTGCTCTAATAAATGACTCTCTGAAGCTATTTAGCAGTCTGTAATCTAGATACAAGGCTATTGACCTATGATGGATAGTACTGGATTTTGTTTGTAAGCTTTGACTTAAATTGTCTACTTAATTTGCTGCAGGTCAGATCACAGGATTAGTGGTAAAGGCCATTATGTGGTTTGAATAAAAATAGCTAGAGGAATGGAGTGAAAATCATTGTGTTTATTAATGTAGCAATCTTTGTGGTCATGTACATAGTAAACTGGTAGCCAACAAGATGATAGTGATCTGTTCACATTAGCTCTAAATATAGAGCTTTGCTCTTAGCCCAGTTCCCAAGGAGTTGTTCAAGTGAGGTTAAGGATTGGCTGCAAATAGGGTGTCTCTCAGCCTGACCAGGAAGATCTTTACCACTGTAGATATTTCAGTACCTCAGCAGTGTTGTATACAGACACTGATGTTTTTTAGAGCTGTGGCTCTGACTGAGTTCTTCTGGATGCTCCAGTTCTGGACTCACCAGTACAAGAAAGACACAGATTTACTGGATTGAGTGCAGCGAAGGTCTGTGAGGATAATGAAGGAAATGGAGCAGCTTTCGTATGAGGAGAGACTGAGAGAGCTGAGACTGTTTAGCACGGAGAGAGGGCTCAGAGGGAATCTTATCAATGTGTATAAAAACCTGGTGGGAGAAAATGAAGAAGAGGGAGCTAGGCTCTTCTGAGTAGTTCCTAGTGACAGGAAGGGAGGCAGTGGGCACAAATTAAAATTAAAACATGTGAAATTCCATCTGAAACACAAGAAAACATTTTTACTGTGAGGGTAGTCAAACACTGAAAGTGGTTGCTTGAAGAGGCTGTGCAGTCTCCATCCTTGGAAATATTCAAAAGCCAACTAGACACAGTCTTGGGCAACCTGCTTCAGCTGACCCTACTCGAGCAAAGAGGTTGAACTATGTGGTCTTGAGAGGTCCCTTCCAACACTAGCAGTCTGTGATTCTGGGCTGTAACATAGGTTGAGCAGCTCCTGGGACATTCTGTGTGTAAGAACACAAAACCTACTTGAGCATGTTTCGTTTGAGAGCAGGTTGTTATCTGTCCCTTCCATTCCAACAGGCCAAAGTTTGATGCACAGCACAGAAAGTTTATAGTGGCTACACTTCTTGCTGAAGTGAAAAATTGTGAGGAAGCTGACGTTTTCATCCGTTTGAGCCAACTTTTCCTAGCAGTTCTACCCATTAAATGTTGGGGATGAGGAGATTAAGGATGCATAAGTAATTCAGATTAGAGCTAGACTTCTTTCAAGGAATAGAATATTTCATGGAGGTGATAAATATCACATTAAAAATTCACTGGTTTTGTGGTTGGAAACTGTATAATCAAAGAACTATGCTGTGTACTCATGACGTGTGGTAAATACAGGACAGACCTACAGGAATAAAACTGGGAATACTGTGTTTGTGTGTGTGAATATTTTTTACATTGTTATTTACATTTTTCTTTATGTCATTGTATATATGTTAAGTTTATGTGTAGGAAACTAACTTGAAATTTCTCAAATTAAGTAGAATTTTGCTTCAGGTTAGAGACATAATAACCTTCTAAATGTAGGTTTACTAAACAATCTGAAGGACGAAGAGCCCCAGCATGCCATGTATACAGAGATTCAGAAAGCTTAGGTTTATATGCCTGTGTCTCTTAGATGTTCAGTTATGTGAAAATCAGGAAGCATTGATAAAAATTAGCCTAGGTTTGGAAAAGCTAAGTTAACTTTAAGCAATAGTTTGTCTACAGTCATGTGCAAAGAGTAGTTTGACAAAACAGAAATTTTATTTAGTTATTCTGATACAGTGAATTTACTTGTGTGCGAAGTTGCAGGAGGGGTTGATTGTTTCTTCCTGTGAAACTATAAAAAGTGACATTGCAGTTTTCTGTAAGTCTTATGAATTGTTTATTTGCCAGCCTGCCTGAAAGATAAGGTAGCTTTATTTTCATCAAATGTTTGAGAATTAAGATCTCTTATCCTGAGATTATAGGCGTTCTTTTACATAGACTTTGAAGGTTTCATCATAAGTGAAGAACTAAGCACATAAATTTTACATCAGACCTTTAGTAGTAAGGTAAAATAGTTAAAACGCTTTAAAAATAGTGATATTAAATATACTGTTGTTTTGACTCAGGTGTTGGAGCTGCTCGAGCTGGAAACCTTACTTTCATGGTTGGGGGAGTGGAACAAGAATTTGATGCTGCCAAAGAGTTGCTGACGTGCATGGGTTCTAATGTGGTCTACTGTGGAGAGGTTGGAACCGGACAGGTAATGCTTCCTGAAGTGTTACTAGTTGTCTCAATCTTTCATTTTTGTTGCTTCATTTTTCTTTTATGATATGTACTCTTTTATTCCAGAACTAAAGGCATGATAATGTATCTTCGTACTTGTTTGCTTCTTACCTTGTCTTCAACCGTGTGTTTGTAAATGGCACTGTTCTACAGCATGTTGTATAGCTTAGCACCAAAATATTTAGCCGGGTGCTTCTCCACATTGGCTTGCTGAGATAATACTTAGAAGATTCAGATTTTAATTTTGTTTCTTCTAAATTTAGGTTTACTAAACAATCTGAAGGACAAAGAGCCCCGGCACGCCATGTATACAAACTATAAACTACTGTACTAAGAACTATAAGCTACTGTACTAAGGAGTATTTCCTAATCTCTGAAGAAACCATAGGGCAGCTTTCATTAACTTCATACTTACTGTACTTATTGTTGCTACCTTTAGAATAGAGCTGTCAGAACAAACTTGATCATATTGTCCCAGACCTAGTTAAAGAAGCTTCTTGCATGTTAAGTCTATAAAAATGCAGAAACTATTTGATGGTTTAACTTATTTTCAGGCTGCAAAGATCTGCAACAACATGCTCTTGGCCATCAGTATGATTGGAACTGCTGAGGCTATGAATCTTGGAATCAGGTTTGTTTGATTTTTGTATTGGATTGAAGCATTTTTTTCTGTGTTGACAGGTTTTGTGTTTAACAGTTGACTTTTACTGAAACAATGATTAGATGGCATAGATGAACTTTTGCCATAAGTTCTTTTATAAAGTCATTAATGTGCTAAAGGGATTATTTAATTGAAGCAGTGTTCTTCAGAGCAGGAATATGCTCTTGTATTGGCTCCATAGGTTGTTGCATTCTGCATCTGAATTTAAGAGTTTATTTGTTCTGCTGTAGTGCAATGTACAGTAATGTTTGTCTTGCATTATAAACATGCAGGGTTAATACAGAGGTAACATTTGGTTTGTATTCTAAGCTAATGTACAATGTATTCAGAGTATTATAGTCCCTTATGGCTTTTGTTGGGTATGTTTACTTTGCTAAATCGTTCCAAAATATATTGTAAAGTAAAACTTCTAGCATAGCATGTATATCAAATTAATATCAAAGCATAAAAAAAAATCTACATTTCTGTTCGACTTTACCACTGCAGTTTGTCCTAATTGCCATACTTTGTCACAAAATTGGAGTATGCTCCACTACACTCTTGTCACTGCTAAGAGTACCATTTCTTTTCTAGGAGGTGATACATCTGACTTGTGAGTGGCAGCACATTCAAACAAAATTATTTTTCCTTCCTAGTTATAACCTATTTATTTTCCTGTAGTCTTTAAGATTTTGGTTTGTTTTCCAACAGAGTGCAATATCACACTATTTGAACCTTTCATAAATTCCTTTATCCAGGTATAAATAATTTGCAAATTTGTAGTCAGAGAAGTCCTATGTTTGAAGAGATTATTTTGCAATTGTGTATCTTTTAAGGGCTCATCATGAATTATTTATTTGCATGGTTGCATCCTTAAAATTGTCCTGGTAAAACTACAGACACTGTAGATACTTATCAACTGGGCATTAGACTGTGTGTTCATGTGGATTTGATACACTATAAAAACAGCAAGAGGGCATCGAATTCTTAAATAAGAATGCCTACATATGCACACATACACAAGGCAATGTAATGGATTCACATTTCCTCTTAATTACCATATCAAGATGCAGTTGTTTTATTGAATTGCCCTTGTCTCAGATGTTAGACTATCTTGACCTATTAAGTTGTCATGTTGTAATTGAGATAAAAGAGGAATTTGCTTTGCATCACTGCTAATTGGTTTATCAATATCCTGTACCATTTACATTTTAAAATTGAGAGTCTGTAAAATACTGAAGCATGTCTGCATCAAGCCATAATAAAAACAGTAGCAGTGTTTACAACTATTGTAATCCTGAGTAGTGTAAAGCTTTCCTCGGTTTCTGTTTTAAATCATGGTTCACTTAATAAAGCATATGCAACTGATTTTTCATTATAATTTTATCTACATTTTTAGGAATTATTAGGGTTGCAGTTGAAGGTAAAATAAAATCAAGAGTTTTGGAAGACAGACATTCTGGGCATGTAAGCCATGTGCAGAATGAGTTGATGTCTGCAGTCATTGTAGCTTGAAGGTGCTTAGAATTTTCATTTTGTCTTTTTCCAGTTTAAATTTTGGCTGAATTTGTATTCAGCATTTGTAAGCAAAAATCCAGTGTGAACACAGTAATATACAAACCTTCCTATGCTACAGTCAAGGTAATCAAGAAGGAACTGTACTTATTGTAGAAGAAACTTGCTGATTGTAACCCGAATTATACAAAGAGCAGAATCTCATTTAGTCTGAAAGTGCATGAGGTTTAAGACGGGCAGTAATTTAAAGCCATATGAAGTAATTTAGAACCCTTCTATTGATTTTAATGTGCTGTGATTTAAATCCTGGAGAAGGTAACGTCTGCTTATAACTAGTATAAGAGCTTTCCACTTCTGGTGTGTACAAATTTCTAATGTACAAATTAACAGTTGTATTTCTAATTCTTAGAAGTTTTGCTATATTAATAAATTCATTGGATTTTTTTCAAGTCTAAAATTCAAAGGATCGTATAACTGCCTGGTCTGGAGATAGGAGGAAGCTGAACTTGATTTATTAGATTGATGCATATCTGGTGAAGAAAGTCTGACTCTTACCTAATAATGGTAAAGGACACTGGAAATCTAACAAATTCATAATAGGAATTGTGGAGCTTAGACATGTTTTTAAATTTTAGAGAGAATATAAGATATCTTCATGTCATGCATAGTGCGTATCTGCTACGTCATTTAAATCTTTCATTTTCTCCGTTAATTTCTTGATGTTTTATGGATGTTGCTACTAAAAGTAAGGAAGTGTGGCAGACATTCTGAAAATGAATACACAGTTATTTGTATTTTCTCTATTTCTAGCATGATAGTGCAACTTGTCAGCAGAAAAGTCTCGAGTAGATTTTGCTGTGTAGTTTTATCAATAATGTGTATATTGCAAAATACTGTAGTGACTTACTATGTTAAACCAACCCACAGAGTAAATGTGAACTTCACAAATAAGAAATACAGACATTAAGTTATACTCTCCACAGCCAGACACTATTCTTCCTTTTCTTTTTACTGATCGTCTCAGTGTCAGTAACTTTCTTTTACTGAGCCCTGAATACCCATGAAACAATGACTAACACCAGCAAAATAAGTCTTGAAAACAAAATATTACTGAATACCTGGTTTGTGTTCAGGTCACATGGAAGTAGCTGCCTGTCAGGCAGTTTGTGGTTGTTTCAGAAGCTGCCTGCAGAGACTTAGGGAAAGGCTTATGTGGTGACACAAGGCAGGGCAAGATTGCTTAATGTGGTTGCGATATAAGAGACCAGGACAGCCATAAGAGCTCTATGGCAGCAGACTCACTGCAAACCTGCTTTTGTACTTCCAACAGCAGAGGAAGGTATCTCTATGAGGAGGGACTGCATTGCATGCAGATTTATGCTAAAAGCTGCAAATACAGCTGTTTTCTAAACAATTTTACTGTACATGGATTTGTGCCTGCTTGCTTTTTTAGATGTATAAAGTAAAAAGATGGTAAAAGAACTTGGCACTTAAATGCTGAGTCTAAACATAGTTTTAGTCTCTAGATCTGATTTCTCTGAGCACTCCTGGGAAGACACAAGCAGAGATGAGAGTCAACAGCACAGAGAGGAGGGCATGATGCAGGCTGAGGAATGATTAGTCCTGGGCACATCTCCACTGCAGTTTTTTTAAAGAGTACCTTGAAAAGCTCATTCCTCCAAGAGCATTGTGGCTCTGCTGTCTTTGGCATGGGTCTATAGCTAAGTCTTGTGAAGGTAGGTAATGACACTTGAAAGCACTTACCCTGTTTGAAACACCAGTGGAAAAGTCTTTTTTAGCTGTGTTAGAAGGTTCCTGCTTATATATTTACAATTTAATATGCTGTTTATCCAAAGCATCTTGAGACAGGTAACTCTCAACAGTTCACCTACTTTAGTTGTTACACACTAAATGAGACCAGGACATATCTTTTTTTATGAGAGTCAATTTCAGTTTTTCTGTCTGTTCCAAACTGAACTCTGGGAGGACTATGAAAATTTCAGTATGTGGTTTTATCAAAGCTCAGCAAAACCTGAATTTTGAGCAGTGGCTCTAAAGGTTCCTATTTTAAACATGGTGGGGTTTTTTTTGGTATGTATGTCTTGCTGAGTTTCTGCTGTTCAGTTCATTAGGAATGCTATTGGAGAAGCATTGATTCAAGGGAAGCAATTGGTTTTGCTCTATTATAAGTACAGTTAATACATGGACTTCTTTTCTGCTTATAAGGGAGAAGAACACGTTGGTAATTGTAAATTCACACGCGCATGCACAAGCTCTTGCTATGTCCAATGGCAAGTTGTTATGGGGACTGGCAGACTGTCATCATTTTGATAGCTTGAGCAGTATATCTCTTGAACAGCAGTGGAGCTCTTATGCAGAGAGTATCATATGTTCCCAGGCAATTTACAGGGAAACAGCAATAACATTTTATCATGGTTGAGAGCCCAGTAGCTGCTTCCTATTAAACTTGCCCTTTCAGATACCTGTCTTGGATTAATTTGTTGATTTCAAATGGAAACTCAGTCTTCTCCACTGAAGCATGACTTTCTAGGATAGACTCTCACTGAATGACAATTACTGTATATTCTAGTTGGTTTCAGACCATTACAAGCTTTGGGCACAGTGGAAGACAGAGGACTTCTTCAGTAACTGATTTTAATATATGTCTAATTTTAGCTGTCAGTTATATATGCACTGGTGGATGAATCCTCAGAAAGATGAAATGCAAAGCACTTCTAACTTGCTCTTATTAATGATACACTTGCTGCAAAAGGGAAAAAAAAAATATAGGTTCAGGTTTCCTGAAGAGAATCTGCATGGTGTTTAAGGGCAGTGAAGTTTGAAGAAGCAGGGATTTAAACTGACACTATCTTCCTTTTTCTTTTCCTGGAGCAAAAATAGGCCAGATCTTGTGCAGACAGTGTTTTACATGTCTGTGTAATACACATGTATCTTTTAAAATATACTGTCACAAATAGGTAGTTGGAACGCTGCAAGAAGAGCATTCTTTGGGAGGGTTATATGTATTTTGAAATAATAAGCTCTCTGTTTTGCTGTATACTCACAGCTGTAATTACAGATCTCTGCGTGCAGCTAGATAGGGCATGAGCAGGCACTGCATTGCTAAAAATACTGATCTGGGTATAACAATGATAAGGAAACAAACAAGTCAAGAGATTCATTTTGGCCAGAAAAGCAACTTCTGTGAATTTGCAAGCTCAGGCATTGTCTGTTCCCACTGCAGGTTTATTGGATGAGAATTAAAGCAGTTATTCAGAGTAACTCTTGATGAAGACTTTGATGCACTATGCAAGATAAAAGTATAATTCAAGTACTGTGAAAACATATTGGTCCTGGAAAATACTTTTTTTTCTTTTAATAAATGGCCATCGAAAGCATTCAGTTGAGTCAGAGAGCTGGAAAAAGATGGGAAGGAGAATAAAGCCTGATTCCATTCAGGCCAGCAGGGGTCTTTCCATTGAATTCCAGGGGCTGCTGCAGCATTTAATAAATAAGACTGCACCGCAGTAATGCTGAAAAGCTAGCTTTGCAGTACAGAAAGTGATCTTGCTTTTCACTAGGAGGGCAGAATTGCCGAGACATGTGCCATTATGGGAACGGGAGCCACACTGTAGGACCCACTGTCTTAAATGTAGTTTTTCAAACACTAACTGCCTACTGGAATAAATAGACATAAATCTTAGCAAGTATTCCACTGGTGATGAGCTTTACTTATGTACATACTAAAACCTTGAGCACTACAGTGTCTGGAATCAGTGTTAGGATCTCCATAGCTGTGGAGATCTGCAAAGTCTGTGGTATAAGAGCTAATGTAAAAAGTGTTGTCTTCTGTAAAGAAGCTCAGCTGGAATTGTGTGGAAAACTCGTTTTATTTTTAAGCTGTTTGCTTGTCTATGCAAAGTAGGTTGTGATATATCCCTTTTAAAATGTCCTTTTCTCATCTTAGATTGTTACTGGAGATATTTTCCTTGCATTCTTCTTTGTCATGAGCATAACTGAACATTTATACAGGGGCAGATAAACTGCTACTGTTCATTGTTGCTATAAATGTAAGTGACATAAAATGACACATGCAACTTGAGGTATCAGCATAAATGTGAATCCATATGAGGGTTAATTTTCTGTAGTATTTAAGTACTTTCACGGTCCACATTGAGAAGCAGTTTATACCATCAGCTCTGTGATAGAACAAATGGCATTTCTACTTGGGCAAGCTTTGTTTTATTAGGATCAGTAACCTTATCAGCAGCTGACCCAGAACTATAATGTATGTTTGTGAATAGCTAACACATGTCAGAGCACGAGGCAGAGTTGCCTTATAAGCAAGAGTATATAAAGACGATTCAATAATAGAAAAGCAAAAAGGTGCAGATGTATACAACGGTAATATTTTTTGAGAAGTGTTGTAGTTTGGTTCACTTACTAGAGCAGGATCATTTGCATTATCTTGTTTACATAAAAAATGCACTAGAGTGCACATGTAAACACATCACACTGCCACACTTATTTATGATTTTTTTGCCTTATTCAGCTTTACAGAATAAGTTTTTGATGTGAAGATCAAGCATGTGACCTAGGAGGTAGCAGAATGGAGAATGTGTTTTAGTAATTGAAATAGAAGAGAGCTGCTGTTCACAGAGGCCCTTTCTTTTGCTTGCAGTTTTGAAATTGCTAGGTGGAGAGGATTTACTTAGTGGAAAAGGAAAAAAGCTCTGAAAACCTACTGCTTAAATGGTAGATTGATGCTCTTTAATTTAAGATACAGCATCCCTACCCCCAATATCAATACTCTGTCATTTTTCATGACTTATAATGAAGGGAGAGAAATGATGGTACGGTCCTAAGATATAAAACAAGTCACCCATGTCTTGTGCATTTTGACATTAACACTTCTCATCCTTGACCTTTGACAGATTAGGCCTTGACCCAAAGCTGCTGGCCAAAATCCTAAATATGAGCTCAGGTCGCTGTTGGTCAAGCGACACATACAACCCTGTTCCTGGAGTGATGGAAGGAGTACCATCTGCTAATAATTATCAAGGTGGCTTTGGAACAACACTCATGGCTAAGGTACATAATACTTGCATGTAAAGTATGTACAGTTGCTTCTCTCTGGTCTTCTGGCAAATGTTCTTCTCTATGAAAATCTGTGGTTACAGGGAAAGATATATGCATGAACAGAGCAGGGCCCTATCTCTAACTCTGAAGTAATAAGTTGTGTAGGGGGCTTTTCCTTAGCCTCCAGCTTCTTTCTAGCCACTGTTACTGCTGAGCCAAAGAGGTCATGCGCACTGGTTTTTCAGTTGTGCCTTAATCCAGGAATCCTGACGGACTTGTGTGTATGGCAGGTGTTCGGCAAGCCATACCTCTTTAGCTGCCTCTTGCGTGACTGCTTCAGAATTTAGGAGCCTAAGCTCAAGAGATCAAGTTGGGAAAATCCAGATGACCTAATTAGGTGCAAGTAATGGCGTAAGCATCAAAGGCTTTGGTTCCAGCCTTTTCCAGATACCTTAAACTGTGCTACGTGGCCTGCTGTCTATCATCCCCTTCCTTGCTAAGCCACTGCCTATGTGTTAGTCTTTCTACCAAAGGCCATTCTGCAGAAAACAGACAGGTTTGAACCCACATCCTGACAAACTGATTTTCTGCAGATACCTGCACCATGCTCTGAGCATTCCTGAATTGTCTTTGTTGGCGGCAGGAGTAGTGCTTCTTAGGAGCACTAACCTAGTAATCTAAATTATTTGTCCACAAAGTGGGAGGCGATTCTGTCATTCTGCTATTCCATGACACAATTTAATTTGTTGAATAAAATAGATAATATGGCGACAGGTTTCACAAATTGGGGTTAGTAGAGGCTAGGAATATGTCATGGAGTGTCTTATTGTAAGCGAGCTTATAGTAACTTTCTAGATTTGTCAGGCCATCAGTCTTTGAATAGAACTGCTAGACAAGAATGAATGATCTGCTCAGATGCAAATGAAGAGTATTTTGGATTCTGTGACATCTGATATGTATGTTTTTCCCATTTTCCTAGATCTTGAAGTCATTCAAGGGTAATAGGAAGAGTAACTATAATTCTGATACATATCAGAATGACCTTTATAGAGCCGATTTACAGATCAAAGTGACATTTAGAGAGTAGAGTAAGATCTTGAATTTCCTTGTGCTAATTCAAATCCAGACACACAGAAAGTAAAGACCTGTCTTGTAAGTCATCCTTGAGAAGCCAAAGGTGCTCTCGGCAGTACTACAGTCTCTCAGTTCTTCTGTATCAAAGATCTGTTATTAAAAAAAAAAACACAGCAGATTCTTTAAAACACCATGGTCCTGGATGGACAGAAAATCCTGACACTTCATGGTAACACTTGAAGTGTTTTTATGCCTCTGTTTTGAAATGTGGACCACAAAATGGATTTGTCTAGCAAGACCTTATAAAGGCCTTGAATGCAGGCATTACTTTCATATTTGGACAAGAGATCTGTTTATATACTCAGGCCCTTCTTAGCTTTTCCTTCTTTGGTTTGTTTCAAGTCTAATTCAATTTAGAATTCAAGGCATCCTACAGCCTCACTTGTCATTTCTGTCAGCATGCATGAAGCTGACTATTTCTAGCTGACTATGGTTAGTCAGAGTACCTGGTGCTTACCTTTGAGTTCTGTCCTATTTATTTTAGATTGTGGCTGTAGTTGACCAAGGACTCTTGGAGGACAGGTTTCAAATTTATCCTGTTTGCAACCTCCCCTCCTTTTTTTATCTCAAATTTAGTGTTCAAAATTGGAGTAGAATTATTCTGTATCTCTTTCTCTTCCATCATTAAAGAAAAATCTGAGTTGTACCAGACCCAGGACAGTCCCCTAAGGAATCTTTTAATGCACCCTTCCAGTTAGGCTGCAAACCATTCATATTCACAAAGTGGCTTATACCTCTCATTTTGCTATTAAGTGGTCACATTATAGTAAATGTATGTATGCTAAGTGGCTTCAGTTTTGTTGTTATCCAAATCCTTCTTGCTTGATTTTTAGCCTGTTTTTAGAAGGAAAGATGTTCTTTGGCCTGAACAAGAAAATCATGCTGTTACAACCTATGTGAAATACCTAAGTGAACAGCCAGGGAAATTTTACTTTTTGAGATGGCGTTACAAAGTGGGGGAGAAGCGTCTGAGTCTTGCTACTAGGCTGTATAGTGATTTAGAATCTTAAAATTGCTCCTGTCCTGAAGGAGTTTACATTCCATACAAAATTTGAGGGATTTCTGTTGAATAACATTGAGTTAAAAATGAAAAACTAAAAACTAAACAAGGCTCCGTTCTTCTAGGACTGAAATTTTGGAGCTGGAGTATTGTATTTGTTGGCAGTAGAGTTCTCTTTGCAATGGAAGCTGGATAA
Organism: Clamator glandarius; assembly: GCA_033459285.1. Classification (NCBI taxonomy): domain Eukaryota; kingdom Metazoa; phylum Chordata; class Aves; order Cuculiformes; family Cuculidae; genus Clamator; species Clamator glandarius. Next base: position 7,321,226 of record JAUNZM010000266.1, read on the forward strand.
CCTGTAATATGTACATAGCTATTTATATCCTTGTTATTTCTCCTCTGACTTTTTCTCTTTTTCTTTCCTTCGGTTCTTCCTCTTTGTCCTCTTCCTCCTTCTTCTCCCTCCCCATAGGATCTTGGCTTGGCCCAGATTTCTGCCACCAACACAAAGACTCCAGTTCCTTTGGGATCCCAGGCACATCAGATCTACAGGATGATGTGTGCAAAAGGCTATGCTCTGAAAGACTTCTCAGCTGTGTTCCAGTTTTTACGTGAGGAGGAAACATTGTGACCTGTCCTTTGGAAATGAATACAATAACAAACCACATGTTTTTATCCTTATAGCTCATTTAAGAAGTATGTGGGTTTAATCAAATACTGTGCATCCTTATCCCATACAGACTAGTCATCTTTGGTTGTCTAGATAACAACGAACTCTAGGGTTTTTCCATAGTTCTTGAAAAAGCAAGCCAGAGGAAGGGATTGTTTGGCAATTAGCCAGACAGTGATTTTTTTTTTTTTAAAGAAACATCAAAGATGGTTTTTTTCACTAGATGCAATAAATAAATATTTTTTTAATGGAACACTTAATTGCATATAACTTACGTTACAATGGCTAAAAACTTAGGTGGATCTTGAATAGTAAGAGAATCTTACATAGTGATTTTATGATATATAGTGGTCTATTAAATTAAAGATTAATACTTTATGGAAAAAGAGAAGATTTGTTCAATGAAGAAACACATCTTGAAGTGGAGGGGTTTTTTTCCCTTGCACCAGTAGCCTTGAGTTGATCAGCAGTGAATTTTTCCTGGGATACAGGTCGCAGATTAAGTTTATAGGCACACATTTGTAAGTGGAGAGCTGTTACAGCATGTTTACCTGTTAGACTTAATTAAAATAACATAGAATGTGTGTCCCTCTTGTAAAGCTCCATTATTGTATTTTGCTAACCCAATTTTATATTTTCTTGTATTCTGTCACACATTTTCAGAACTCAAGAACAGCACTTACCAGAATTTCTAACAAAGTGTACCTTTGTTTTAGGTAGTAACTGAAGTATTTTAAATCTAAACAAACCCCATTATTTTGAAAAGAAATAAAAACGTATACTGATAAATACTATTTGCTTTTTGGTTTGATGCACTCTTTTTATACACACAATTAAGAAAAAACTTGTACTAAGCAGTTTTATCTTTTAATTTGCTTGTTTTTTCTCCATCTTATGTTGCAAAACCAAGCTTTTCAAGAGCTCTTGTTGTGAAATGCAGATGGTAATATATTTGCATATGTATTACGTTAACTGTTCAACATCTCCTTCATCTTGCAAAAGTACAGGCACACGTTTGGCTCTATGAATATAAATACTTATGTTGATTTCGCTAGAACTATTCACATTCAGACTTACTTGCAGGCTCTAGACTTAATGGTCAATTACGCATTTATGTTCCTGTTTTGGTTGTATGATGGAACCTTTTATATACACACATTTGGGTAGCAAAATCATGTGCTTGAATTAGCTCAGGTCTGTGAATAATCTGAGAATTTAGGTGTTGCTTAACACACAGTAACTTCATACGCAAGTCATTAAACAGTATTGGTTGATCTGTTCTCCTTTCAGTTTTCTTTGAAAACTGTTTGATTTTCTAGGCTATTCAGGGGTGTGGGGCTCATTAATGCTATATATGTGGGACTACTGAGGCCAGTCTTGCTTATCTACAGGACTGCATTCATTCCTTGAAATAAGGCATAAAACTACCTGCACTGAAAACTATTACAAATTACAAAGTCAACCACTCAAGTGCTGGAAAACGCGGAAGCATGTAACCATAGTTGCAGGTGTGTGATTCGACCTTTGATAAAATTATCACATACTATAACGTTTTTTCCTGTAATGGATGAAGGAACTGTAGGAGGGTCCTGGTTAATTTTGTCTCCTCTCTATTTGACTCGGAGATCTGGTATCAGCAGAACTGCTAAGAGATGCTTCCTTCCATGGTCCACCCCAGTCTGTAGCAGCATTTGCCCCTGGCCTTGATGGAAGCGTAATCAGTTGTTTTATGAAAACATCATACGCACATGTAAATGTTGGGAGCCCTGAGAAAAGCGAATATGCTTAGTGAGACACACTCCAAAGATTTTAGCTTCTGAAATCATAAAGCCTCTGTTAAGCATGTGGAAACTTTGTTATTATTTTTATGTTTCTCCCAGAGGCTTACAGCTTAGTCTTCCTGGGGTTTATTTCTCCTCCCCCACAACCTCTGATCAAATTTTAAATTCCTACTGCAAAGCACAGGGTGCTCAAGTTGGAGTAAAGGCTGCCAGAACGCTATTTTGGCTAACCAATAAAAATGTTCTGTGGTCTCTGTCTTGGAGGAGGATGTTGGCTGAAATTAAAAACAAAACGAAACAAAACCAAAAAACCCCAGCTTCGGGGCAGACAGCCAGTGTGTAAAATTTTAGAACAAGCAGTTAGTTTGGCAAAGTCAGAAACAACTTTTTAAATCAGTCTTATTATAGGAAGTGCCTTGAAACCTTTAATGATGTCCAATACCTGAAGCCAGTAATGCAATTTATATTAGAATACACATTTTTTTCCTAATTCTGCAGGGGAATATTGTGTGACTGGATGCATATAATGGGGGTGGTATTCATGCTAGCTACAGCTATTCTGCATGTGCATATCTTTATAATGCTTCTTTTGCTCTGCATGAGGCTTACTTCTGTTCTATGGAAATTACTAAAAGTACTAAAACTATTGTCAGTCCAGAAACAGGTGTTGAAAACAGTAATTTGTTGTGTTGAATGAAAGATTGTAAAATTGGTTGAATTTCTACACTAATTACCTCCCAGTACATACACACAAATTAGGTGCAACAAATTAACTGCATATTTTGTAAATGTCCCAAAGGGAAACTTGAGGTAACTTCTTTTTAAATTAGTTTGAATATTAAACTAGCCCTCCCATCATGCTTACTTTGGAAACTCACCTATATCAAATGCATTTATTGACTAACAGGAAAACATTGAAAACCAATAAAAGTAGTGATGTCTTTAAAAAAAGAATCCTAAGCAGCCTTCTCTCAGTGTATCTCATTTTAAGCAACTATTTTTGGTGGTCGTTTAACAGAGGAGGCCTTCAATTAAAACTGCTGAGTACTATATTGCTTTATTTATGGCTCTTACAAGCCTCGGGAGGAAGAGGAGGTATTCTGACCAAGTAAAAGTATTACATGTGATATTCTGGCTCTGCTTTAATCAGTGGGAATTTTGCCATTAAGTACAATACTGCCAATATTTCACAGTGTGTGTTGAATGCCCACGTGATTCCAGTGCAGATGTGGCCAAGATGCAGCTGTGGAGGAGCTCCCTCAGGCTGGGACTTTGCGACGTTACTGGCATCAGGATTGTGAGAAGTTGAAGTGGTGGCTATGAGCGTGCCAGTCTCCATCCCAGCCTTGTCCCACAGTGGATAAGAGAGATGCTGAGGGGGAACAAAACAGCTGTTCTTCCTGCCTGCCTGAGAACAGAGCTACCTGTCTTTTGAGCTGTTCAAATCTTACAGCTCTTTGTCACAAGAATATTTAATTAAACGGTTTATGGAAGTGAAAGACTACCATGATACAAGGCTACTGTTTTTATGCAATGGATTCTTTCTATGTTTTTAGTACACCAGCTTGATTCGTAAGACTGAAGATATCCAGGCACAGCTCTGAGGGTACCACGCTTGATTGGTAGTGATAATGTTGCTTTTGAAATGAAAATATCTTCTGTCTCCACAAAGTTGGCTAATAAGTTGTGGAAACTTTGAGGCAGTTTAGAAACTTCAGTTGTGTTTTCTTGGTGCACAAAATCTGCAGCTGGAGTCCGCTGCAGTGTTTTAAACTTAAGGTTTGATAAGACCCTCTTAAAGTTAGGGAACTTTAAATGGGAAACCTGTTTATTGACTTTAGTGTAAAGTTCTTGTAACTCTTACTGCAAGCCTTGCAAAACTGAAAAATTGTGTTTCAGTAATGGGAGAAGTTTAGTTCAATGTCTACAAATTAGTATAAACAAAACTTTTGAAAAGAGCAAGCTCTCAATAGCAAGGACGTCTTTGCCGTTCTGTGCAACAGCTTAATGGATGTGTGGTCTTCAAAGGCTGCCAGTATTTTGAAGATTGGTAGCTTTTTATATATGATTTGTCACAAGCTGTCCTGTCTGCTGGCACAGTTACACATTAATTTTTTTCCAGTAAGAATAATATCAACAGTTACAAAGTTTTCTTAGGTGGTTAGAGAGTGAATGTTTTTATGGTTGGTGAGTTCAATAGCTGTATGACATGGAACTAGGCATCCATATGGCAGTCATTTTTTTTTTGTTGTTTTGGCATTCATCATGGATTGTGAGCACTTGGGGTAAATTGAAACAGGTGGATAAACCCTTCTAAAGTACTAAATGTCTCATAATAACTGCTGTATAATTAAAAGCCGTCTGGCTCTTTCTGCATTTACGCCCAACTCTTCCTTTTGACCTTGACCCTGAGATAAGGTCTGGATTTTTGTTTGAGGTCAGAGATAACTCAGTCTCTTTCTTCATTTAGTTTCACGGAGCCTCCATTAGTGATGACAGTGTTCCATTTGTTAAAGTAAATGCTATATATGGAGATAATAAATGCGCTAACATGTTTTATGAAGTTCACTTATTTCAAAAAGACTTGGAGCACTGGACAAAACCAACTGAATTAAGGCTAATAAAAAAGATTGACTTGCATGTACCTGAAAGGCAGCTAACCAGGAAAGAAATACAGATATTGTTACAATGCATTTAAGTCCTTACAGTATTTTTAGAAAAGAGATTAATTTTATTTTGTCTTGTTTAAAATCAAAAGAGAAACCAGATGTAAAGCATAAACCAAAAGCAATAGCCTAGAAATGTGGTTCGACATAAGCTTTATTTGGCCAGAATCAAGTATTGCTGCTGTCTGTCTTCCCACTCAAAACACATGACAAAACTCACTTGGATTTATGCAGGCAACTTGCAGCACCCACAGTTATAGGGAAGGAAGTGATGTGGGAAGTAACTTAAAGAATACTTAAGCTCTTTGAGCTGTCAACTTTGTTCTGAGTATATTCTTCTAAATGATTCAACAGTGTTAACTGGGCTATAATCACTGGTTGCAGGCATACCTGAGCCAGCTGTTAGTTAGTTGTTTTGCCTATTTATAGCAGTCTAGTCCCAGAGGCTTTCCTGGGAAGCTGGGTAAATACTGAGGCACCTAGACTGACTGTTTCCGTTATCTAAACTGGCTAGTTTGTGGCTAGTAATAGTGGGCCATTTTTCCTTTCCAGGGGTCTTATTCCATGGTTATAGAGCCTGAAAGCTCTCAATAACCACTATTTACCAGACTAATGCATTGGATATTGTATAGAATCATAGAATAACCAGGTTGGAAGAGACCCACTGGATCATCGAGTCCAACCACTCCTATCAAACACTAAACCATGCCCCCTAACACCTCGTCCATCTGTGCTTTAAACACCTCCAGGGAAGGTGAATCAACCACCTCCCTGGGCAGCCTGTTCCAGTGCACAATGACCCTTTCTGTGAAAAATTTTTTCCTAATGTCCAGCCTAAATCTCCCCCAGTGGAGCTTGTGGCTGTTCCCTCTTGTCCTGTCTCCTGTCACTTGTAGCTTCTATCTGTCTTACAGCATCATCCTGGCAGTCTGTTTGCTGTTTTTTATTTCTTCTGTTTGCATGATGCCTAGGACAAGTCCCCTTGGTGTTGTGTAATTGTGTCAGACAGCTGACAGCCTGCAGTCCACAAAAAAGTGGAGTCAGTCACTCACTGGTGATTGAAGCCGGAGCTTCACGCAAAGGGATTTACGATATGCTTGGTTTCCTTTCCATTTCTACAGACAAAGTTTTCATACAAGCCGTACCTTATTTGAACCTATATATCTCATGGCACCGAGAGCCCAAAGTCAATTGGTTATTTTCTTCCTGCACTTGACTGTGTTAGAGCTACATTTGCTGGTCATGCTCAAAAATAGCCTATTTCTGGCCTCTGTCAGGGAAGGGAAGAAAAAGAATGCTAAGCAAATGGAGATTATTAGGTCACAGGACCTGGTGCCAATGTGTCACTCTCACTGGAAAATCATTGGATCCTGTTCCCACCTGGTATTCCTATGTATTTTTTCCTCCTCTTGTCCCTGGGCAGGTGACTGTGCTGGCTTATGTGAATGCAAACAGAGTCTGCGTTTAGTAAAAGAGGAGATGTAGGGAGCATCTTGTGCTGTGTGACCTTCTAGGTCTGTCAGGGGAAGGTGGTTCCTTATCAAACAGATCGGAAACTGCAATCTGCTCCATCTGGCACCTTGATAAAGACAGCGGCACCAAGTCCGCGGTCGTCATTAGATAGCACCACTAAAGTCACAACCAGCAAAATGCAGTTCCTGTCCTGCGTTGCACCACCCAGCTCTGCTGTCTGAGCAATAAACATCACACCAGCCTCTCCAAACTCTCCCTGGGGCCACTTGTGGCTCTAGTTTTGGCAGCTTTGTCTGCCTTGGCCCTGACTGCGTGGAATCCACTTCTGCACTTCCTCCTGAAAATTCCTTTTCCAGTGCTGTGCCCGAGCTAACTGTAAGCCTTCAGTGTGTCTGCAAATAAGATGTTAGGTCTTACTTGCTTTCCATGTGCTCCCAATAGTGCCAGAAAGCACATAATGAATGTGTCTCCCTTGTTTCTTCCAGACTTAATAAGTAAATGGAGCTATAAACAGTAAACCAAAAGGATGGGGATGGCAGGCATTTATGGGGTAATAGGAATTTGTTCGTTGAACTGCCCGTTGTGCGACTTGGTGACTGCGGTATCTCTGCTTTCTCTGGGAGCAAGAATGATGCGTGTTTCTTTTCACATGAAGAGGAGCCAAAACTGCCTCTGTCCATTGACCTGTGGCTGTCATTTTGAAAGAGACTCATTGTTCACACATACAGTAAAAAAAAAAAAATTAAAATAGCCATTTTCTTGTATTAAAATATCGCTGCTTTCCTTTGTTGGGGTTTCTTTAATCTCCTTTCCTCTAATGGATGTTCTAATTTGTATATAACAGCCTGCATATTAAAGGCTACATATAATATCTAAAATCACATTCAGGAATCTATGAGAAATTCAAGTCTTAAGGTAACCCTGCCATGGTGCTGTTAATAACACATTGCAAACAAGAAAGTAGTAAGTGGAAATAATGCACTCATTTAGAAGTAATAAATCCTTTGATCTTTCTTTGAAGCAAGGGTATATGCTTAAACTACCAATTCAGGCACAACCAGATGCCCATAAAGAATGGTTCTTTGCTTTGATAGAAAATCGCTGAGGCCTGCCCAGCAGCTCTGGTCTGTAAACAGATTAGTTAAGTGCTCATCAGCTCTGATTTGCATAGGACAGTCTTTGCACACAAACCCTACTTCCAGCCTTAAAAAGCTATTTACTTGCAGGAAAGCTACTGGGTTCCTTTTAGTTAGAAATCTCAGTGGAAAATTGCTTTGTGAGGAGGGGCAGGATCCTGATTTGCAAATAGTGCCTTTCCTTTGCAGAGATGTTAAGAGGCAATTGGTGACTGGCAGCCTGATGTGTTTGCTGAGCCTCTTTAGTGCCAGAGTGTGGGAATTAGACAAAATAGCTCATCCTTGGAAATTTGGAGAAGAGTTACTTCTTTCTGCTCACTGGTGGCTTTCATCCTTGGCTGGAGAAAGGGCATACGTGGGAGAAGACTGGGAAGCAGACGCTTGGGTCTGTGGGAGAAGGATCCCAGAGCTGAAGTATTCACTGAAAAGGATTTCGCTAGGCTGTAAAATACAAATCGCCTTTGAATAAAAATAAATGCCTTGTGGATGGTTGCTGGTTTGTGTGCGGCCTGCAAATTTGGCACTTATGTTTTGTTCCTGTTTAAACTTATTTTGATCCCCACATTTACTTTTGTCTGATACAAAGGGAGGTCAATCTCAGCCACAAACATAGCAGATGGTGAGATTGATTCACCAGAGAGTACAGAAGAGCTACAGTACTTCAGAGTCTTTTGCATTTTAAAGTGTGTTACTTCTCAACTGATTTCAGCCTGGCCAGTGCCAGGTTTGCTTTCCTTTTGAATCAAAAAAGCAACAAAACCGCAACTATTTCTGTTGGGGGAACAAAAAAAAGGGGGGGGAACCCCCCAAAATACTGTTGAAACCAGCGTGAATAGTTTCAGTTCAAACCTGCTGCAGCTGGAAGGAGCTTAAAAATGAAAGACTAGATTCTGTATTAATGAACTCACAAAACTTGGGGTGACAGATATACAATTAAGGGTATAATGTAGTAGGTATGCGTGTTTTAAAACAGAATACCAGTGTTAGACACAGGAAAGTTAATTGTGTGGTTCTGCCTTACCCTAGTAACAGTGAAAAATGTTATGACTGTTTTTTCACTGCTTACATTATTTCTATTTTGTGTCCCTTTTGCTTGGGAAGTAAACTTAGGTTAGTGTCTTTGTGACTGAAAACATAGGGAGGAAGGCTGGACTGAGAAAAATACTATAATTTTCATAGACAGGCTAAATATAGTTACGAACTCTTCCCTGTAAATCCGTGTTTGGTTTCTATTTATTTATTTCGTCAGCCAGATGCTAGTTTTTCACTTAGGCTATGATAAGAACATTACACTTCCTCAAAAAATAAAGTCTACATTATTACAGGGCACTCTGCATTAGCCCATCAGCCATCTGCCTTTGAAGGTTTGTGTTCAGCCCCTTGGTTTTATAGTGCCAAGAATCAAATATGGGATTGCTAGAGGAAATTAATTACTAGTAAATTTAGAACAAAGGAAAGAACCTGCAATTTCACAGCATGTAAAACACCTTTTGGAATTCTTTGCTCTCTTCTTGGAAACAGTGTGTCACATTCTTGGAATTATTTTAAAGGGCTCAGTAAAATGTGTAGCTATCCAGCAAGCCATAATAAAATCTTATGCTTAAGGATATAAATAGCAGGCAGAAAATTATTTTGTTTCTAGCCACTTTAGGCCACATCTACTCAATGTGCACGGCAAAGTGCTGTGGGGCTTTCTTTTCTGATGCTCTGGGTGCTGAGTATGACTGCAGGCAAAAAGCAGAACCTAGTGGAACAAAATCATGATCCAAGGTGGGACGTCCTGCTCTGTTGCTATGTCTGACTCCTGAGATCTACAGCTGCTGCCTCCTTCCCTTCCAGCCCGACTCTTACCAGCCACCAGAGTTCCATCCAACAGGGGCAGCAGCAAGTGACGGGACCCACACATCCAGCAGTACCTGCATCTTTCTGAGCTTTCTGGAACCCTCTTCCATCTTCAGCCACTTCTCAGGTGTTTGTATCTGCTTATGCTGCTTCATGTCACCGCCAAGGTGGACAAAGAAATGTCTTCAGTTTAATTTGTATAAACCTGACCTTTTTGTTCGTTCTCTTGCTGCTGGTTCTCTGCTCTCCCTCTCTGACAGTTCCCCTTTGCTTGTTGCCTCCAGATCACAATCTGTAAGAAGAATCTCTCACTTGTCTCCTCTCAGTCACTCTGTCATGGGGTTTTCTCCTCAATTCTACCATGACATCTGAATGTGCATGTTTTTCTCTGTCCCCAAATACCCTCCACAGAGACACATCATTCTCATCCCTAAAAGCAGCAAATGATTCGAGCCCTAGACGTTGCTATGGTTTTCATTTCCTTTCTTTTTCCTTGTTAACTAGCATGTTTTGTCTCCCTTGGCTCTCCTGCTCCATTTGAACTGCACTTTTTTCTCTTGTACATTTGCAACCCCTAATAGTCACGGGCGTGTTACACACACTTTGTTGTTAGTTTGAAGAATGAGTGTAGGAAAAAAGTCATTAAGGAGGCTGTATTTTATGTCGCCAAATTCACTCTTGTTTTCACATCTTGTACCTCGTGCCTGCTCCCTGAATTGCTGTTTTGACTAAATGAGCATCAAGTGTCCTCTCACTTCTCCTTCAAAAACAGCCGCGTCAATATGAGCCTCTAAAGCTGTGTCTAAACCAGTGATGTTGCCCAGAGCAGAAAACTGCTTTACAGCATTTTTTCCTAACCGTGCCCATTTATCACTCTTGGATTCACGTTGCAGAGCAGTCCCAGAGTATGTGAGCGGGTTTTCTTTCAGATAAAGCAATGGAGGAGGATGATGCTCCAGGTCTGTCTCGGGCACTCTCACTTGCTCATGGACCTTCAGTGCACAAGATCAGACTGCAACACGCCTGGAGAAAACTCCACGTATAAAACACATACAGCGTGAGCTCCAGCTCCACAAAACCAACTGTGTAGCATTCCAGATTGGCCTCTACTGTGCTGCTGATGTAGACAGACTCTGTATGTCCTTTCAGAGGAGCTGTTTTTTTCACTGCTGCTGTAAACATTTTTTGTTATTTTAACATTTGAGAACCACCTGCGCCACATCAGATTGACACAAGACTGCAAGCCTCAGCCTTCCAGCAGCAGGAGCCTGACCCTCCTCTTACTGACATTGATTTTGTAGCCAGGCATGTTCATGGGCTTCCGTGGGGATTCTCTCTACGTCACCCAAAGTGAGATTCACACCTTTGGTTTGGTGAAATGTCACATCTGTGGTCACAGACTGCATACTCTGCAGAATATTTACTCTGGGAATGGGAAGCGTGCTGATACTGGGCTAAATGTAAGCTGGTTGCTTTTCTGATCTGGGAGTTGAAATAAATACCCAGTTGGCTTTGTATTCGTATGGAGATAACCAGGTTATTACTGGGGGAACAAGATATATTAATTTGATTTTAAAACTGTTCAGGGGAGGGGCTTGTTTTTATGACCTTGGATTTGAAAATATTTCAAAATACATTTGCCTGAATGAAAGATGTATTTTAACAACATATTGGCTGCCAGCCCTGCTAGTTGTAAGGAATTCCTTTGATGGGGTGATACAAAGTCCTCACTAACCCTGGTAGAGACTCATACTAATGGGTATTTCCAACCCATTAGTCTCCCCTTTATTTTATTTATTTGTTTTATTTGAAAGCTTCCCTTCCAAAACCCACAAAGGAAGAATAGGAAACGATCATCAATGTGGAAGTGACTTTTCCACTTCCTTCTCTCTCATGTAGTTGTTAACAGTAATTTACAGTTACTCAGTTATATTGAGAAAGCTGTGATCTTTCTACCTGAAGTAATAAAAATCAGTGTGTACATCGTGTTAATTTACTACATGTCATAAAGGCTAATAAATTGTACTCTACTAAGAGAATATTGCCAAAGTATTTACTAAATAGCTTATGATATTGAAAATAATTCTGCTTCCCATGGACTTCCTTACCTCTGTGGAAAAATATTGCCACAGCTTTAGGCATGTTCCTCAACCGTGCTGTATGACAGACCTTAGAAGTGTACTTTTCTGAACCTGAAGGACAAAAACTACAACAGATATTTTTGATTCGTGCACACGTCTTCATTTCCATCTTTGACTTCAGTTGTTCCACTTGGAAATGATTCTGCCTTAAAAAAGAGAGAAAATTCTTCTGGAACCAATTGGAAATATTTGTGTTGGTGGCCAACCCAGCTGTGTAAAAGGAGCCAGAATGAAAATGGTTAGTGGTCTAAGTCAGAAATTCTTCCTGGGGTGCAGCGGCTTTAAACTGTTAAGTTTATGCTTTTTACTGTGGGAAAAAGCTTATTTCTGACACTGTACTGGGTGCTAGAAATCCTTCGATCTGTGACCCCTTGTAGGGTGGCCCTGTGAGTCATGATAGTCTCAATCAAGGTGAAAAGCAAGCTTTGCCAGACCACCCTGAATATAGTAGCAATATCTTGAAAGCTTTTTTTCTGCTAATGGGCAAAAGAATATATTTAGAATTCAACTGGCAATAATTTCATTTGCTGTGATTTGATGAAGTACAACGATTTTGCACATGACAGTTTTAATCTTCCATTGATCTAGGCTGAACTACTATCCCTAATTTAAGAGAGCAAATAGCAAGCTGATCATAAACAAATAATGAACAGAAAGAAAATTTGAATTAACTGGATAGGCTATTTGCTGTGAAGTATTCGCTCAACTCTGTAAATAACATTTGGTTTCTGTCCAAAGGAGGAATGATTTACTTCACCGAACAGGTGAAACAAGAAATAACAAGACCCTAATACATTGAATCAAATGAGAAAGTAAAAACTGTGATAGATTTGACCTTTGGAGAAATATTCAATTTTGTTTGCCACTGCTTAGAAATAATACATTGCACCTAACAGGAACTAAGAGTCAGGCAGCACCAATATCATTGTTTCCTGTTATCATCTTAATGTGCTAATGTGTCTACAGCTTCTTCCACAGGATTCCTGAGCCTTTAGTGTGCTGATGAGCTGTTTTTATACTTTATTTCTTCTGATTTAGATCAAAAGAATGACTTGCACATGGGTGAGCAACTTGAAATATACTTGATGCTCTTCCAAAACAGCACTAGATAACAAATCTCATTTTTGTTCCACTGTTAGCCTGCATGTTCAATATATAAGAATTTTTGACAGTCTTTACTCGCAGACTTTATACACCCCAAAATTAAATCTCTGTTCTCATAAAGGCACTCCTTAAAAGAGCCCCTGGCTGCCTTATGTTTCCTCTTCAGTTACCATCTAGGTTTAAGAAGGGAGCATGCTGTGTATTGACATGCAAAACCCAAGCTCCAAAGAAGTGACCTGCTGTGTCTGACAATTTCTCTACCAAGTATCTTTTAAATTAGAGTTAACCTGAGATTTCAGCCAGTCTGTTCATTTGCACATCAATATCCTAGTGTTCCTCCTTAGCATCGGTCATGTCCCAGTGTTACTTTTAGGATTAGGTGGTTAGCTTTGATATTTAGAGATATGTGCACATCAGAAAGCTGGATGTGATCCTGAATAAGGTTCCAGGAGTGTTTTGGCCAACTGCATGGGGCATATGATATCGGTAAAATCTACAACCTGGAAAGCACTTATCATGTGCACGCACTGTCACAGGCAAGGATGTGTTTTGAAAAACTGTAGACAGATTACACCAGCAGAAGTGTAATTTTACTACTGGAACATCATCTACCCTGGTGTTCCTGTCAGTGCCAGTACATTGGCCAAAGGCACCTCTTTCCCCTACCCTGCCTGGAGTAACCGTGCCAGCAGCACCCAGCTGCGCAAACGTGGTCTTGGTGTGTGGAAAACGTACCCGAAGAGCAGTGCTGAGAAAACACAAGTCAGCTGGCTTTCCAAAGAGGAGGTGAAGAGCAGACTTGATTATGACAGGAGAAGGTGTTCAAGAATGGCCAGCCCTTCAGCGCATCAGAGATGCAAGCTCCATTCCCTTGCAGCATTTGACACTGAAGCCTGAAAAATTCAAATAAGGGAGATAAAAGTGCTGTTTGCTAACAGTGACAGTAATTAACCACCAAACAATTAACATGGAAAAGGGACAAATTCATCTTTGGGAATGCTTTTAACATATTGCCATGGGAAAACTAATGGATGTAGTCGTAACTTCTGCAAAGGCTTTGACACGGTCCTCCATAACATCCTGCTCTCTAAATTGGAGAGATATGGATTTAATGGGTGGACTATTCAGTGAATAAGAAATTGGTTGGATAGTCGCATTCAGAGAGTAGTGGTCAATGGCTCGATGTCAGATGGAGATCCATGACAAGTAGTGTCCCTCAGGGATCCATACTGGGAGCAGTAGAGTTTAACATCTTCATCAATGATATAGACAGCGACATCAAGTGCACCCTCAGCAAGCTTGCAGATGACACCAAGCTGAGTGCTGCAGTTGTCACACCAGAAGGACGCGATGTCATCCAGAGGGACCTGGACAGGTTGGTCTGCGTGAACCTCATGAGGTTTAACAAGGCCAAGTGCAAGGTCCTACACCTGGGTCAGGGCAATGCACAGTTTCAATGTAAGATAGGGGAGGACATGATTGAGAGCAGCCCTGTGGAGAAGGACTTGGGGATGCTGATTAATGAGAAGTTTGACATGAGCTGGCAATGCACGCTTGCAGCCCAGAAGGCAACTATATCCTGGGCTGCATCAAAAGAAGCGTGGCCAGCCAGTCCAGGGAGGTGATTCTTCCCCTCTACTCTGCTCTTGTGAGACCCTACCTGGAATATTGTGCCCAGTTCTGGAATCCTCAACATAGGAAAGATATGGAACTGTTGGAACAGGTCCAGAGGAGGGCTACAAAGATGATCAGAAGGCTGGAGCACCTCTGCTATGAGTACAGGTTGAGACAGTTGCAGTTGTGCAGCTTGGAGAAGAGAAGGCTCCAAGGAGACCTTATAGCTGCCTTCCATAGCAGGGCCAACAAGAAAACTGGGGAGGGACTTTTTGCAAGGGCATGTAGTGATAGGACTAGGCTATAAATGGGAGAGGGGAAGATTTAGACTAGACATTAAGAAATTCTTCACAATGGGGATGGTGAGACACTGGAAGTTGTGGATGCCCCCTCCCTGGAAGTGTTCAAGACCATGCTGGATGGGGCCTTGAGCAGCCTTATGCAGTGGGAGGTGTTCCTGCCCATGGCAGGGAGGCTGAAATGATCTTCAAGGTCCTCTCCAACCCAAACCATTCTATGATTCTATGATTTCAATGATTCTGTGATTCTATGAGAGAACCATAGCTCAGTCAGCTACTGGGTTTCACAGTTAGGATCACTACAGTCTGTGTGACAGCATCCTTGGATCTTTGTCTTCTTCTTTGCATTCAGTATTAAACAGAGGCTCTGGCCTTGTAAAGATACACTAATTACTGTTCAATACATTCGTCCTTTAGGATCTGGGGTGGATTTTTTAGGTTTTTGTACTAAAGATTTGTGGTATTAATGCCTAATGATAGCTAAATACAGGTGCACTGCCAATGGATTTTGGCACTGGCTTATATGTCATAGCAACACATGTTGTTTCTGGGTCCATCTTCTCAGTGATGTCAAGAACTGGAGTTCTTATTGGCATGAATTACATCCTCAGCTATGTCTCCAGATCTTCTTTCTTCTCTATTTTGACTCAGTAGTGCTTGTAGAGTTGCTTGGAGAATAAATCTTTAAAAATTTGAAGCTTGCACCACATGGAAATATGTCTGTTAATAAATGCTGTGATTTATTTCCTGTGTGAATGAATATAAGGGCAGTGAAACAATTTATGTGACATAGTTCTCTCTGAACTGCAGTCCTGAGTAAGAACAGAGAAGCACCAAGTCAGGTCTGATCATATACCTCTGCATCCTGTCACAGACAGCACTTAAGTGATGGATGAACAGAGAAGAGAGTGACAAGAAGGAAAGCACACTGTGAAATTTCTCCACTTGCCTCCCCTTCACTTTTGCTGGTTTGTACACATTTTCCTAGTTTTCTACTGGCCCAATCCTGTGAGCTGAGAGCACTCAGCACCTCTCACAAGGTGTGTTGTGTGACTTCATTAAAGATGTATTAATCTCACCAAGTCCCTGACATTTGAGCTGAAAGATGCCAAGGTGCAGCTGGCAACCACTGGGTTAACATCAGCTTCCCCTGAGGACACAAGCCACAAAAGAAGTGGTCATGTAAAGTGTAGTGGCACGGTAATACGAGTATTGCTGTTTCAATTTTTGTTATCAGGGAAACTGCTTGTTCTTAATCCCGCTTGTGCTATATGTACGGAAATAACCTCTTCTGATTCTGGAAATGTTAAATTTCCTTTTAAAAACCCAAGAGAGGAGCTCAAATGCACAATCAATGCTTGTATTCTACTGGTCTCAGTTTCCAGACAGCTTTTCCAACTTCTAAACAGCTGCTTCTTCCATTTTCCTGCTATACCTGCTAAGCAAGGAGTGATCAAACTCTTAGTGGAGAAAATGTTAACAAATTCCACTGGTGGACTTCTTTTGTCAAGTCTAGGATTGTGGTTGCTGGATAACAAGTAAATTAACCTTTTAAGAAACCAAAAACAAACAAACAAACATAAAAATCCCAACAAACCCCTAGAGGTTCTGAAATTCAGATAATGTCTTGATAAAGGATCCTGGGGTTGTAGCTGGTTTAACGAACCATGTTGTTGCCAATGAAGAGTCTTGTCCTCAGTCAGAATAGTTCCGAACCATCCATCGACATCCTTTGAGCATAGAAATATATGTTACAACATTTTCCTATTTAATTGCTCTGATTTTCTTTAGAGAGGAGGTTAGGGTATAAGAAAGGCCTTCAAAGCAAGTAGAAAAGATTATTTGTGGGATAGGTAGGAGGCTGTTTTCTCACTGAGGTCTTCAAAAAGCAAAGATTTGTAAACCTTTCAAGATGACTGGGGACAGGACTGACTTCTTGTTAAATCAGATAGGGACCTAATTAGAGATTTATGAAACCAACAAAGCACCCTGCAGCAGGCAGTTTCCCTGCTGGGAGAAAACTCACTGAAACATGAGGGTAAGGCTAATAGCAGCTACTAAAAAGAAAGAAAGAAAAAAAAAAACAAACCACACATCCCTTTTAACTGTTTTTAAACCCTCAAGCAATTGGACGTGGCTGGTCAGGGTTTAGAGGAGACAGCCTAACTTGCCTGACATGAAGATAGGAGACACAAATCTGTTGCCAAAGGCCACAGGGAAGGGCTGGATAAAAAGGCTGAGGTGGTCAGCAGATGAGCAGATATCTCCTCTCGAAGTAGAGGGCTGAATTAGCCTTACAGTTGCTAAACTCAGGATAACAAATCTGCTTAAAGCCTTGCTTCCTCATTGGGAAAATAACCTTTGAATGGATCTCTGGAGCAAGAGAGAGAGATCAAGGAAAATGTGTCAATTTGGGATAATAAAGGAAGCAGAAGGGCAATAAATAGAGCAGATATGCATCCCTTGGCAGCAGCCACCTTTTTTTCTCTTAGCAATTGACAGTGGCCCTCAAGGTGTTGTTACACATGATGGGTTCTCAGAGTTGATACTGCATTTCTTCCTCTTGCCATCTGCATAATATATGACGCTTTGCTTTCCTGTATATGAAACAATCTTCTGATTGAAAGGTGAACACATAGGGGAAAATTATCCACGTTCCATCTGTTTTGGTGAATTTGGATTCGAAATAGATATGTTTCTGAAAGCATTTTTACAAACGGAATAGAAAAGCTAACCTGAAATTTTTATTTGCAGTTTTGTTTTTCTGTTGCAACTGATGGAGGCTGAAGTCTGGAAACTGAGAAAGCTTCAGGGCAGAAAGCTGAATAGCTTCACTTAGAAACATTCTCTCATAGTAACAGGCATTCATGGCTCAGAAACATTTCTGTGTCAATATGAGTTAGGCAGTCTGGCATGGTGTACATTCTTTTGCACTTTCTGAGTGAGATAAAATGTTGGTCATGGTTTACATGGGTGAAATTATGATTATTTTAATACATTACAGCACAAAAACCTAATGTCCTGAAAGTTTCTTTAATAGGAAATACTAAACAACGAAAAATACTGAAAAGTCATTTGCCACTAAGCATGACGAGCTCACTTATTTAGCACTAAAGAAGTGACTGAGGTCATGCCTGTATGTGATTTGATTTTAGATTAAAACAAAACTTCCACTATTTTACCTAATAAATGTTTAATACTTCAGTAATTCTTGTATACATAAGTAACATATGCATGCTCTGCTTGTTTAATTTTCATATACCTGATTGATGCAAATATTTTCTTCACAAACACAGCTTTTGTGTCCTCATCTAATCATACTACGTGTTTATTATTTCAGTTTTACATATTTAGCTATTGGATTGTGTATCTTAATGGTAGAATAAGGTTTTGCATAGTTTACTTAGGAAGAAGTTGACTTGATATTGTTTGTCCTTTTTCAGTGCAGTATTCTTAAGCTCTTCAGAAATTACTTTACAGGAAAAGTATATGATCAAGTTGAAGGAAATTGCATGAAACTAAATCCATTAGCTCTTGCATCACAGCATTACTCTCACTTATTGCTTTGGACTCTTCCTCTGCAGCTGTCTGAGACTGATGTAGTGGTCACAGCTTTTCAGATTCATACGAGTGGACCCAATTCCCGTATTATTCTTATGATCTTAGTTGGAAAATAAAAATGACCAAGTTCAAAACTTGTAACAATGAGGTTTGTGTAGTCCTTGCACTTTCTTGTCATAGATACAATACACAAAAATAATTCTTTCCTTTAATTTCACTCTCCAGATAAAATATTGAAATAGCATTTGCAATTTGGAGTACCAGATTAAAGGCATGTTGTCAAAATTTGAGGTGAATCTAATTGGATATATGAAAAATGAGACTTCCCAACTTGCTAGTCAGTCTTGAAAAACTTAGCCTTCACCTTTAACAACTGCAACACTCATCCTTTGAAACACATGTTGGTCTTGCTTGCTGGTCCCCTCATCTGCCTTTACAACAAACCCTTTTCTCACTTTTTGCTCTTAAATAATCGGACTTGTGTACACATAAACCATACAAATATTGCAAGGATTTTTTTTCAATTCTGCTTCTTTTTAAAAGTTAATGACATACGTCTGAGTTTTATCACAATGCAAAAAGACTTTTTTAGATAATTGGTCATCAAAATATTCAGGTTAAATAAGAAATTTATTTTTGCTAATGTACTCTATGAAAAATAGACTGTGAATTGTCAGTGTTGTAGGATGAGTCTAGGATTTCTGGGAAGAGGTATAATTCAGGTACCATTTGAAATGTGTACTCCTTTTGTTCGTGTTTTATACTACCAGAAGGGCTGTTATGCTTGTTTTTAAAATAGGTGATGTGACCAATGCATGAATTACTATAATCTATTGATTACACTTTATGTGTTAATAGTTTGACTTCTGTGCCTCAGTGGTACTATGTTTTAAGCAAGTTCCTTTATGTAGTCTTTATAAAACAAGATGATAACCAAAAGTAGGTCTGGCAAGTAGACTGCATTTTATCAAGAAGAATATGTCAATTGGGTGGTAAGTATTTTTGATTTGCTATATTTTTTCTCTTTACCACCTTTCTTACGCTTGCCAGCGTAGGTATGTTGCATCTCACAGGCTGGAGTGGATTTGTGGCTGAAAAGGGCTCAAGCCAAGGGGCTCTGAGGAATGTATTGGTGCTGCCATGAATGGCATCTGTGATTTAGTAGGTGGCAGTCTCTCTTTGGAGTTGGAACTGAACTGTCAACCAGTCTGGACTTTAAGAGACTGTGCTGATGGGCTACTGTGTTCTGGGTGAAACTTAAAACCAAGGTCCTATCTGAGGTCATTAAGGAGTTCTGGCACGCATCCTCTCCTAAGCTGCTGAATCGTATTGCATGAAAAGTTGTATTTCAGAAGTGGATTAAGAGATCCTGTTGTGTGTTTTCTAAAGCACTGTAGAATTTGGAGGATAAAGAGATACTTAATAAATGTGAGTTAATATAATAATAAAGTGAACACAGTCTCTTTTTCACCTTTCAAACAACTTCACCTTTAAAAAGAACAAAACCAGCTTGACGTTTCTTTAGTGTGTAAACTTATATGTTGACCAGATGTGGGTCAAGATCAGCTTTAAATCAGAGTTTGGCCTTCAAGTTAAAGACTGAACCTTGACTAAGTTTCAGATTCTGTCTTAATGGTGAGGAAATCCCATAAGGGTATCCAGCAAGTATTCATCTCAACATTGTTAATATTTCTGTTCTCCTGAGATTCTCATATTTGCCCTTAACTTCAAACAGCGTCCTTCTCCTCCGCCTGTGAAAGACAACACAGCAGAAGGACTGGATTTAAGTCTTTGAGTATGACAGTGCTAAGACTTGGATGGCAAGGTTCATGCCTGGCAGTCTCACTGGAGCTTGGTTCTATTGCCAGACAGAAACAGACTTAGAAGGAAAGAGAGAGAGGGAAGTGCTATAGAATATCGTGTGGCTTTATTGCTCTGTATGTATTTATCATTTATTTTGGATTGTATCAGAAACGGCGTGACCAGCAGGTCCAGGGAGGTTCTTCTCCCTCTGTACTCGGCACTGGTGAGACCGCACCTCGAATCCTGTGTTCAGTTCTGGGCCCCTCACCACAAGAGGGATGTTGAGGCTCTGGAGCGAGTCCAAAGAACAACAAAGCTGGTGAAGGGGCTGGAGAACAGGCCTTATGAGGAGCGACTGGGAGAGCTGGGGGTGTTCAGCCTGGAGAAGAGGAGGCTGAGGGGAGACCTCATTGCTCTCTACAACTACCTGAGGGGAGGTTGTGGAGAGGAGAGTGCTGGCCTCTTCTCCCAAGTGACAGGGGACAAGACGAGAGGGAATGGCCTCAAGCTCTGCCAGGGGAGATTTAGGCTTGAGATTAGGAAAAAATTCTTCACGGAGAGGGTGGTTAGGCACTGGAACGGTCTGCCAAGGGAGGTGGTTGAGTCGCCGTCCCTGGAGGTGTTTAAGGTTAGGGTGGATGAGGTACTTAGGAGAATGATTTAGGGATTGGTGGGAATGGTTGGACTCGACGATCCAGTGGGTCTCTTCCAACCTGGTTATTCTGTGATTCTGTGATTCTGTGATTCTGTGATTCTGTGATCATAACTCTAGTCTTTACTGGTCATCTTTAAGAGCCATGTAAGCAAAGCAGCGTAGGTACTCAGGCTTAGAACTAAACCGTCCACGCATCATTTACAAATATTCACAGTTAGCACTCTAGGAACCCATGGAAATACATGCCTTTAACCCATCACTTTCTAACTCTGCAGTAATCCATTTTGCTGAGTACTTAACTTATCTTTGCGTAGGTCAGCACATTTCTGTCACACAGGCTGGCAGTACTTGTCGGGCCAATACCGTAGATTGACATTATCTGTAATCATGGCATGAACAGTCTGCTTGCTTCAAGTCTGCCTTTGCCTCATCTCCTCTGTTTACTGTAGGAGCTGTGGCTGAGCTACTGAAACTATGGGACAGAAGAGAAGTACTTGCTAACTGGCAATTGTACAAGTGGCTCTGACCAGGTGGGCATGTCAAATAAAATTTTCCATCCAGAGATTAAAGACAACAGGGTGGAAAAAGCTAATTTGGGGATAACTCAGACAGCCGCATCATAGACTACATTTGTGCTAAGCAACTATTGGCAGAAGTAGGAATGGTTGGACTCAATGATCCAAGAGGTCTTTTCCAACCTGGTAATTCCATGATTCTATGATTCTATATTTAGCTATTTGAAAACACAGTTGACTACTAATCATGAGCTACAGAGATTGGCTCAGGAAGAAATATTATCCAACAAAATAATATGATAAGAAATCAGAAAGGTCATACAAATAAAAGATGATGGGC
This sequence comes from Clamator glandarius, assembly GCA_033459285.1. NCBI lineage: Eukaryota > Metazoa > Chordata > Aves > Cuculiformes > Cuculidae > Clamator > Clamator glandarius. Next base: position 7,342,471 of record JAUNZM010000266.1, read on the forward strand.
TCATCAGTTTTATTCACCTAAGTAGGAGTAGCTGGAAAACAGGAATTCTGTTCTGGAAAAAGAAATTCCTATGTTCGATATTCTATTTTGTCTTGTAATGTAATTGGGCCTCAATCTCCACCAGTTCTAAAGGAAAGAAAAATATTCTAGCTCAGAAGATCCAGCATCTCAGTAACTGAGGCAAACCTAGCAACTGCAGGTTCAAATCCAGGAATCTGACCCTGAGATTTCACAACTTACCCTGTTCCCTCTAACCAGATGTTCCATTCCAGATCCCCCAAACCTTTGTAATAGTTATGTTAAGTGATATCTTCTGGCAAAATGTTCTGATGGGTGGATCTGCATTTTTCCATTAAAAATGTTTTAAAATATTCTTTATGTGATCGTACTTTTATTTTCATGACTAGGTGAGCAGGTGTAAAGGAACGTTACTGTTTGGACAGTAGGACACTATTCTGTAGGAGAAGCTGGCAAAAACAGAGCAAAAATTATATAGCTTGTTAAATATGCAGCCTAATCTGCATCTGCCTGCTGTCAAAATCATGAACCCACTGAAGACAGTAAAAATGCTCCTGAATGATGCATCAGGCTCTTGGTAAATTGTTAAATAACTTCAATTTCTTTTGAAGCTACAACTTTCAATATTATGTTCTATGTATAATGTGTATAACCCTGGAATATTTGCGTGACCTTTTCTGTGTCTCTAGAGCCAAGCACAGTATTTGGGCTGAGAACATCACAAGACTGGGACAAGGAACATCAAAATATATGTAAGTACTTTAAATTGTTCCAGCAAAGGAAACTCACTTTCATTGAAGTACTGTAAGTTGATCTAAGTGAGTTTTCTGATGTAATGAACTTTATTATTTTGATCCCCATGAAGAATCCGAGTCAGAGCCAGAAAAACATGTAAATCTGACACTACAATAGGAACATTTGTTTAAAATGAGTACCACATCTCAATAGTGTTTTTGATAGCTAAAATAAACTTCATTCAGTACAGTCTTGAAGGCTTGATGAAAAAAGGATGAATAAAACATGTTTTAGTTCAGGAGTCAGCTATTCAGTCAGATTGCTTCTTTCTTTTTGACTCAGTATAATAAAAAGTTAAACTCTCTGAAGAGTCATTGTACCAAAATGACTGGGTCTGTTATGGTAGAGCACATATTATTGTAAAGAACTGGTTTTATACAGATAATTTTCATGATAATAGAAACTGAAGCAGACACACAGATGCTTGTTGTGTTCTGCTAGTCCTGCCAATGGTTATTTGGAAGTCTGCAATCAAACAGAAAGATGAGAGTGTGTGTTATGTTGCTGCACAGAGTTCTTTCCTACCAGGGTTTATTCAAACAATTAAAAATACATATTATCAAATAAAGCTTCTGCTGCTTCTTTCCATCTATACTATCTACGAATGTATCAAAACCAAGTCTCTGGCAACTGCAGATTTTTATAATAAAATCTGATACTCAGGAATATGTTTATCATATTTGTTTCAGGATATTTAAATGCCCATCAGTTTATCAGAGTTCTTTTCAAAAATGCAAAATTTGGAGCTTAATGGACTCATAATGGTCATCACAGCTACATGGCTCTCAATGAGAGACATTTGCAGGCAGTTCCCCTGCAGGCTGTCAGCTGATATATTATCAATTAGTTAGCAGACTGACGAAACACATCTCTGCTATGTTCTGCCTGAAGACTGCTGAATCATATTGCCTAGTACTCTAAAACAGTGACGACTAAGCGTATGAGAAAGGGCAAGATGGTAGTCAAGTAAAAACCTGCTCCCCATCATGGAAAAGACTGGTTTGCAAACCACTCTGTGCACAGGTATGTTTATGATCTTTTATGTATGGCTTACATTGAATTTTCAATGCAGGGAATATGAGTCGTCCTCAAGCAGCACCATAAGAATGATGTGGTCTTTACACAGAAGCAATTAGGGTAGCCTAATATGTAAATACATTTTAGAAAGTAAAGAATTAAAAGATGATGGTTTCTGGAATAACCTGTGTCAATCATTTGTGAGGTAACTTGGTGAACTTACTTCAATAGCTCACATTTAATAAAAATATGAGACCTGAATGAAAACTGGTGTAAGGAAAATGTAAAATTTGAATTAGAAAAACCCATTTGTGCAAGAGGCTGTGAGGGAAATAATGGTAACAAAATTCTGAGTGATTGTTTTAGCTCAATGTTATAGGAACCTCACTGTTTGCCATAATTTATGATTTCTTACAGGTAGTGTAATGCTGGTATAGCAAGAAACAGCAGCTGAGGTGTGGGGCTGGCAGACAAACCAATTTAAGATGATGATAAGCACAGCAATGATGAGAGGATGTTCAAGGGTGAGACTTCCCTACATCTTAACTCCAGAAACGCTGATTAATGAGTTTATTGTAAGCCCCTTGCTTCTGCAAAAGCTTTGAATGAGATAAAGTATGAGCAGATGAGTAACAGAAGAGGGCAGTGAGACAAGTCAGTAAAGAGATTCATCTTTCAGCAGAGATGAGAAGGCTTTGTGGAAGGACCAATTGCAGGCCAAAAATCTTATGATTAATAGAGAGTATTTATGTAAGGAAGATATTAGTTTTAAGTCTACAGGGACAATTTCTAATAATGACACAACACAAAAACTTAACGGAAAGCATCCTTATTTTTATTAAAGACGTGAAATCAAAATCGTCACTGCATATGGGCAGGAAGCTGATAAAAGGGTGTCTACCATAATCTGAATTTACGTCTTGACCCAAAGTGAAAATAAAAACTGGAAAAGTATGTTTTACTGATTTCACCATCTCTTATTTACTGTATACAATTTAGCCATAGTCCTGTCCTTTTGGTGTTTGAGGAATTCAAATTTTTAAAGTCCTTGGTCAGCACCATGATCACTGTGCCTTCTTCAGACAGGAGCAGGGTCATACGCAGGATGGATTAAGACTCCAGTACGACTGTGGAGACATCACTTGGTTCATTATGAGACTTAGGCACTGTCTGATGTGGTCAAAGTCTTTCAGAGCAAATATCCCAGGTCACCACAACCGAAGCAGTTGGGGACACAGGCAGATGCAGAATTTTTCCCATCTGGTTTAGTTTGTTGTTAAAAATTTAAACGCCTGTAGGTTTAGATGAGAGTTTCAAGGACATGACTGCCCATGTTCTGCCAAGTCCTTTATGGGTCTGTAAAAGGACACACTGCTCTTTTTGCTTTGTCTACCCTGACAGACAGAGCAGGGCGGCAGCAGCGTCCGGCAGTTGTCCATGCTCTTTAATTGCCAGCACGCTCTCAAGCACAGTCCTGGCTGTGCTGATTGCTGTTCTTCCAGACAACACACAGACATGCTTCTGGGGAGAGCATGTGCCAGAGGCTGTTCCCAGCAGGTAATTTTGACTCAAATACCCTGGGTCTGAGGGGGTGGGGGAGGGAAAGAAGAGACTGTGGCATGTAGCACTGAGCCACACTGTGCTGCCTGGCCTGGGGGCCAGAGCGTGGTGCTTGGTTATTTTACTCACTAGACATTTCCTGTGTGTCTCAATTCTCTGTCTGTTCAAGAGCAAGAGCAGCACTTCCCCACTTTGCAGAAAATACGTGCCTTTTTAATGTGCAACAGGAATAGGTGCTATTTTAAGTATTCACCATGGATGAATACAATATTTTCACAGTCCAGTGGGAGAATGGATCTATGGTAAGAAATCTTTACCCTGCAATCGAGATTTTGACTGGGTTTCAATCTGTAATGATCTCCAAATGTGTAGGTATTTGAATTCACTGTTTAAGTTTGGTTCACTGTCATGATAGCGTCTGTACAGTGTTCAAACTTAAAACTGAGTCTGATACACTAGAGTGGAACGCGAAATGGAATCAACTTCATTGCTCTGCTTGTTGGGTTGCTTCCTTTCTGGGCAATGTAAAAAAGTCAACTGTCTTGTTTTTCCTTTTCCATGGCCAGGGCCAAAGAATGCAGGAAAATTAGCCAAGAGCAGAAAATAATGGAGCTTTGCTATAGCTTCAGGGATCCAGGATACTTGCCTTTCTCATCAGACAGAGAGCAACCAGACTGATATACTATTTTCCATCAATCAAGTCAGCAAAGCCAGGCAGAGCACTTCCTTTGACATCAATGCAGTGGTGACAGTTGTAGAGTTAATGCATTCCTTCTTAATGGAATACCATAAATCTAGGTTCAATGCTGCCAAAATAATGGCTGCAGTTCTCACTGGAGAAGTCAGCTCTCTCCCTGTGTTCCCATGGGCCTAAAACAGTTTGGTTATACAACTAATAGTAATTATTTACTCTTATTAATAAGGATCTCCAAGACAGTTTACAGGGATAGTTTACCTGTTGCCTCTTCATTGAGCACACTGCTTGCACCATACGTAACTGCTTCAGAAGAATTATGTTTCTGTTTGAGACTGTAGGATAAATTAAGAAAGAAATCATTTATATTTTTCCAGGAAGACGTTTGAATTGTGTCAGAGGTTCCGTAAAACAACCATAGCTTCATCAGGTTTAGTGACTTATTTATGAGGAAATATGTAAGGCAGAATGCAAATATGACAGCAAGATACAGTACTGATATGGGCAGAAAAAACCTCATCAATTAATTCACAAGCTGTATTATATTTGGGTACCAAGAGAACAGGAAGGGACAGGTAAACCTAGTCAGGAAGCCATCAGATCATATTTAAAAGCTCTTTGTGATTCAAATATGAGTCAGAAGAGCTCTTTGCAATCTTGGAGAGGTGCTTTGCAGGTGGGTGCATAGCCTAGTGGGCACATGGTCTGTGTTGCAGGCAAAAGCCGTAACACCACTGGCAGGACAGCATCTACCGAGAGTTTCCCTCTCCATATTGTGATCTTCTTCCTCTGCTCCCACAAGAATTTATTCAGCTCCCAATGGGATATTATTTGGGATGCTCTACCTTGCTAGAGTTAAACAGCCTTATAGCTCTATTCAGGCTCAAGGCTTTACCTGTCACTTACAAGTTTATATCATTTTTCAGGGATCATAAAGCACCTTTCAAATTACCAGTACTGCTGGGGCACAGCTGAAACCATTGTGGTACAAAATCCATTGAATGTAGGATGTGAGTTTGGGATATAAGCACAGCAATGTTTTTAGCCCCTCTCTGCATGGGAATCTGGACACAGATGTCTGATAAATGCCCAAAGGATGGGTGGTACCAGGGGCAGGAAGAGGATCATGGGGTAACCTGCATTTTGGTTCAGTGCAAGCACTTGGGCAGGGCTTCCTCAGAAGGGAGCCCCCCCCAGTGAGAGCAACGGCACCCCTGCCTTCCTACCCACATGAAGGGACCTCACCAGTATACAGGTGGTGATGACAGCAATGTCCTAATGCTGCCCACCCTCTAAAGGAAATGAAAATCATTGCCTCTATTTTACAGTGGTCTATAAAATTTGGTTTTCGATTTAAGCATCCACGAGCAAATCTCAGCTTTGGTTTAATTTGCAGACCTAGACACTTACAAAGAAAATATGCGGGATGCAAATAAAACATTTGCAGAAGGTAGCCTAGGAGGTCCAAGCCCTGAAGGCATATAATGTGTTGATTCAATTTTTGGAAGGGATTTCTTGTTTATTAAACCAACCACTTGAATTTAGTTGGGAAGTAAAAGCTTGATCTTGGCACATCTAAATCATAAATATTCAACTTACATTTAGTTCCTAAATAGAGCCAACAGTGAAGGTCAGACTTGGAAAGGTTTAGCAGGACCTGCTTGCTGTGAGTCAGGTGAAAACTGTTCATGTTGGCTCAGATCATACAAGACGAACGGAGGAAGAGCGACGCTGGCTGTACTTGCAAATATTTTGGTCAGGATGTATGTAGATTGGCCTTTGGTCCAGAGCTATGAGGACATTCTAGCCACACACATTAGGTTGTTGCTGGTACTGTGCTGATGGGAGTGTTTGGTGTTTGGGACAGAGAGGCTTGCATCTGTCCAACTGCTCATCCGGGCAGGCATGCACTGAATCTGATCCCAGGGCCATTCCCCACCACAACCTCAAAATAAACACATGCGCGTTCACTGCTTTCTAAAGCATACCGGATGTTAATAAGCAGAATAATTTACAGCGGCTCGACTACTGCCCTTTTTTTTTAGCTCGTGGCTCATGCATGAAGGCATTTCTGATTGTAACTATGCCAATGACATATTGTCACGTCAGCTATTGCAAACTGCATTTACTCAAACAAAAAAAAAAATGGTGGTGTTCTTTTTTATTGGACTGAAAAAAATAAGTGGGCAAGCTTTCAAGAATCACAGTCAGAGTACAGTATGTCTGCATTTAATTACGGGGTTGGAGCAATTAACACTTTGGCTCTGCTTTGTTCTGTATTCCATGGCTGGTTGTTGAGAAAATACAATTCTCAAAAGCTTGCCATTTAAAATGTATTTAGCCTATTTTTAGTTAGCATGGAGGGATTTACATACAACTGCTTAGAGTTGTGAAGGCTGGGCTAGGACTCAGGTGACCCTGGTTCAGTCCAAATTGTTCTTTGTGACAGTGGAAAAGTCTTAATTTGTGATGGCATCTCACTGGCCTGCTGGAAAGTAATTTCTTGCCATAAGGAAGGGACTCCATTAGCTGTAAGGTGCTTGCGATGCGAGCTGCTTAAAGTATGTCAATCGTTTCTCAGGTTTTATGCCTAATGTATGTGACCAACACAATTTACACCAGTTTTATTCTCTGATAACCAGAGACCTTTAAACCAAAGCATTACACCATGTGCAGCGTATATAGCCTTGCCCCTCATTCATGACTTCTCTTAAACGCCTAACTCTGACCTAATTCAAAACAATATTTCTCAAGCATGTACCTTAGATTAAAACATATGCTTCAGACCCACTGAAGTAAAAAAAAAAAGTTATGATACTAAAGACCTCCTTTTTTATTATTTCCCCTCACAACTTCACCTTGCAACACTTTCTTAATTGCAAAACAATTTTGGCTTGAACTTCTGTGTCACAGTCTGCTGTACTATGACCTAAAGAACAGTGCATACACATGCAGAAATTAACTGGTCCCTTAGGAGCTCTCTTGCACTGGAGAGTGAAGGAGAAGAATGGATATTTGCAAATAGCTATATTTTCTTTCACCAACTTAATTGCTTCTGTTTGGAACTTTTAAAATCTCGCCTTACCATGCAGTCATTTTCAAAGTGAGCACAGCATGACCGACCCCAAAAGAAAAAATCTGTTTGCTTTTTTATTATAATTTTTGTTGTGATATTTTGTTAGTGGGGACTGCAACACTCCAGAGGAGTAACAGTTGGCTGGTTGCGGCACTTGTGGCATTTCCTGGTGCTCAGTCTGATTAACTCTGCCATATTAATCAAGTCCTTTTAATATGCTTTTGTGAGAGTAATTTCCTAGGGCTTTCATGGAAAACAAACTTCATCCCGTGGCATCGTACGGACACTCCTATGGGTCGTCTGCAGAGCTGGACCATTAGACCTCTAGTAGGTGAGCTAATGGAATACATGACAATGGTTCTAAGCTGTCATCCTTCTGGGAGATCAGTACCAGAAATATTTACCATTTTTCATAGTTATTTGTTGATGGAGGAATAACGATGGCTGGGGATATTGGGTACCATTTATGGCTCTGGAGAAATCTTCCTCTCCCTTTCTCAAGTGCAACACTTCTCTATCTGAGTCCAATATCCTCCTACTCTACCATCCTTCCTCACGGAGATGTGCAGCCTTCACTCGTAATGTTCATCATTCAATCCTGCCTCATATCTAGACTTTTCTTTCGTGTTTCCTCGGTGGAGACAAGAAAGCCTCCCTACTCAGTGCTTTGTGCGACCCATCAGGTACACTTCATTTCACAGCCTAGTAACCTCAGTGGTGCCCCTGATGCAGTCTCTCCCCTTTCTCCCATCCCACAGTTCTTCCTCAGTCTCCAAATCTTGCCTCCTAACTCAGCTAGTGACCTTCTGCCTATCTTGACTTCACTTCTACTTTTCCATGGTTCCTTGCCAGCCTCTGATGTCAAATTCTCTGTATTAAAAGCTATGGGCCACCTTCTCCCACATCTCCCATCCTCCTCTCTTCCTTAAAGTCAGAAAAGATAGTTTCTGTCACTGAACTGGCCTGGGTTAACCTTTGCACTTAACTTGGTACCTGACTCAAACCAGTCCAGAAGTGGGATATGTTTTTATAAATGCAGCAGTAAGTAGTATACAGCTGTTGAGTTTCATGGCAGTTGCTAAGTCACCGGAAATTGATGCCTCTTATGGGAAATTGTCCATTTTGAGAGTATTCCAGCATTATTTTTTTACCTATAAACCTTGACATTTCAGTTCAAAACAAAGGTAAAATTATGATAATGGTGCTACAAACCAGGTTAACGCAATCAAAAAGGACTCTAATTTTTTTGCAGCCATGCTCACAGCATTTCTTATCCAGCAGAGTGCATAAACTGCGCACATACAGCCCTTTGCACAGACCTTTGACAGGAGTTTTCAGACACCCTCTGGACAGGGAGACGCTTGCAGAGTCTCTTACGGTTGTGCATATAATTTTGGTCTGGAGTAAATACTTAACCTAGTTAGAGGAGGTTTTCCTATTGTTAACATGACATGAAGTCCTCAGAAGGAGATGAAAGTGCATCATTGTAGCTCTTACTTATGGGAATATTAACCACTTATAAGTATCTGAAATAAAATAGAAATGGAAATACAGAAAACATGATGCATAGTAAACAATCACAGACCTGTAAGATATGTATTACTCATGAATATAGGATCAAACACTTTGTCCTATAGTATCTTAACAAAATTTGTTAATCTCTGAGGATCTAAATCTACAGTAATTCCTACTCCTGTGTGCATATCTGCTTCCCACTTAGAGAGGCTTTTTTTAGTCTAGGCTTTTAAACAGAACTTTCCTCCCAGCCTGGGAGGCATGAGAACCTGCTCAAGTTAGCAGCACAGCATCAGGAATCACAGTTTGCAAATTGCCAGCTGATTCCTTCCATCAGATATCTACAGCCTTAATTCACCGAAGCAGACCACAGCTACTTCCTCTTGGACCCGAAAGGGCCACAGGAAAGCAGAGAAAGATACCTTTGTTGCCTTCTCTGATTAAAGCTGCAGAATGATTTTAAGAAATTGCTATTGAGAAATACATCAACATATTCTTGATGCCTTTGGCCTTGTGAGTGGCAATCTAATTTCTGTTTAATTGACAAGCAGCCAATTTGCATTTGGATCAAGGTTTGAAGTGTGGCTTGTTTCTCATTGGAATGAGCTGGTCACTGTAAATGTGAGTCATTACAGCCCTCAGTTAGGGAATAATCCTGCAAGATGCTGACCACTCTGTGGGGGCGAGGGCTGATACTCAGTCTACCACCCTTGTTATTCTTTACAACATCAAATCACACCATTTCTCTGAAGCCGATTAGTCAAAGCTTTAATGAAGCTTTAACCTATAAATATACACATTCATACAGACAAATACATTGTACAGTTCACCAAAGAAGCAGAAAATACTCAATTATTCTCATTCACACCTGCATTTCTGCAGACTTATGTCAATCTAAATCCATTACCAAAACAGGTGGGAAATGGTGTTTCAGTTAGTTGTCTGTTTTACCCTGATTTCTGTCAATTAGAGAGGGCAAGAATAAAACAAATGTCTTGGTCAGTCACAAATAGATCTAACCTACTTCTTTCTAAGAAAAAGCCATCTGCATTAACCTAAGCAGTAGTAGCATATTGCATGACACAACTGAGAAAATAATTGGAATTAGTTAAGATAATAAAATTACTCTGTGTTCCTCATTAAAGGTTTATACAAGATTAACCAATATTGAAAAGAACAGTTGAAAGATCAGGGTCAACAACTGTTTCATTTTTAGCTATTTTAACTCTAGTTCTCTGCTATTTTAGATGCTATACCTAAGGGTTAAAGAAGAAAGAGCAATGGGAAGAAGACTGAGTTCTTTGGGGGAAAATTCATCAGTTAATTCTATATACAGCATATGAGAAAATAACAAACAATTCTCTTGATCATAAGCTAATAATAAAGTCTCATCCAACGTCGGTCAAAGGGCCAGACTTTCAGCTCTTTGAATTTCTGACTGGTGACACGTTGCTAGAAGTCTAGAGCACATGGGGAAGAGGCTGAAAGGGAAAGCGGCACTGGCACGAGTCATTGACAATATACTGATAGGTCACGTTCGGTCCTGCAGTGGCCCCAACTTCATATCAGCTTAGTTTTTTGTATAGCTGAGAGACAGTGAGGAGCGTAGCTGATGAAGGCCCTTGTGCATTCAACAGTCAAAGACAGGGAACCCTCCAGAGGATCAGTCAGGATTTTTGTGGAGTAAGGGTAGGTTGGGTTTTTCAGCCCATAGTCAGTGCAAGGTCATTTGACTTACGTCGGTGCTCAGTAAAAGAGCTTTAAGAGAAATCGAACAACCACTCACTTATGGCCAGCCCCAAAAGAAATAAAGTCAACTCTTCTGTCTTCTCCTTAGTTTAATTTCTGCTTTGGCCGATATCTGGGGCCTGAAATCTCTGAATTTTAAGATGAAAAATGTAGCATGTTAAAAAGACGAGTTCCTTCTCTTCTCTTCTCTCTTTGTGGGGACTCTTCAGGCTCTCCTTCAGTACTTAAAGTTGAGCAACCCAGCTACTCTTTTTTCATTACTTTGCTAGTAAATACTAAAATCAGACAATAAAAGCACACTTTCTCCTGATGCACTGTTTTCTCTTCCTGGCCCCACCTGTACTAACACAGTCACACTTTCAGTAGCCCTTATTGGAAGCAATGCCAGCTTTCAGTTTTTATTAAGAAGGCTAAATCAGGAGTTTATAATAGTCCTTTTATACTTTTAATGTTGCCCATTTTACTGCTGCTTTAACATTCACTGCCCAGACCTGGCTTGTATTCCATGTTCCCAGATCTGAACAACAGAACACCCCTATTAATTTAACCATGTCCTTTCTATTCCTACATTTCTTAAGGAGCACAGCTGTGATTTTGCCTTAATTTCCCTGTGGCCCTTAAACATCATTTGAATCCATACATGCAAAGGAAGAAAGTCAAATGGGAGTTTGCAGTTCCCTTCAAGAAATCTGCATTCATACACTGCCTTTGTATTGCCAATGGAGAAAATGTGCCATGAACCAAAGGGGAATAGCCGTTGGGTGTACTCAAGGCTTTGACGTGCCCAAGACAAGGCTCACCCGGCTGTAGTGGTGTTTGAAGGAGCATTATCAATTTTGGTACTTAATTCTCATTGAAAAATATGCTCCAGATGTTTTCCCTACTGATTTCAATATCTGCGCTCATTGCAGGCCATGCAAGGACCAGTCTTCTTCCATGCACTCGTCTCCTGGATTTGGATATCGTTCAGCTGCTCATTGTTTCCTGAGCTGGCGAAGATGTCAGAGACCAGGAGATCAGGGGGTAGAACAGAGAAAATCTTGTTCATGTGTCAGTTCCCTGTGCTTTGATGGGCTGTAAGACGCTTCTCTGGAGAGCTGATTATGGAACCAGATTTCCAAAAATATTTAGACCACTAAAACCAGAAGTGGGTGGTATCTTTCTTTGAGCTAGTTGATATACCAGTATGCAAACCAATTCAAACAGGCATTACAGCCAAGAGTGAGATTCAGAAAACCCCTGTTCAGATGCTGTTCCTTGATGTGCCTGAAATTCCACTGGGGCTGCACTTTGCTGCCACAGCCCTTTCTTGAATTTAACTCTATTCATCTACCTGTATTTGCTGGTACTCACAACCTCAGATAACTTGCCTGTCTGGAATAAAATGCCTGAAATAAATATTGATCTGGTTCATGATGTAAGCCACTCCTTAGGCACACTCTTGCTTAAGTCAGGTCAAAGATTCATCGTGCTCATTGTAGGGTTAGAAATATAAGAGAGAAAAACATTTGCAAAGCGCTGTTCCTGAGTGGAGATCACTCCTGCTCTGGGGTTACACACTGATGTACCTCTCCGCCCTCAGCACACTAATGAAGATAAATAGTGTGGTACCGTGTGACCTCTCTATAAGCAGAAAACAAGCACCATCGTGTACCTAAATGACAATATATTAAGATCATTAATGTATTTAATATAGTCAACAGTTCCAATAATCAGTAAAACCAGCAGTGGCATTATGTTCTTTTCTAAGTGATGGGTTTGTCAATAGAATTAAAAAAGCCTTTCTATTGAGACATGATAACATAAATACAGGCATCATAAGGGAATACTAAGAATAACAACAGGCATAAAGGATATCTCTTTTACCAAAAGAAGAAAAAGGTTCAGTTACTGACTAATTCACTGTAAATCTGTCTTTTGCTTTCTAGTCAATCATTAACACTCACAGACCACTTGGCTTAATTGAGCCTAATTTTCAGAAAGCCTGATCTGGCATTCTTTGCACACTGCTTGGCTGAAGTGAATATAGGAATGGGAAAACGATAGCACTTATAAAGAAACTAAGAAAACCTGACATTAAAACATCTTTTAAACATCCTCTTTTCAGTAGCAGATGCAAAACATAACAATTGTCATCAATTCAATAAACTAGCAAGAAAATAATATTTTTATTTTCCTAAAGGGTTTTAAAGAATGCATGCACATACAAAATCAAAACTGTATTTATTTTTTAAAGCTGAAAAGCAATAGACTATAATATGACCACTTAGCTACTGAAGCCAGTAGTTTTGCACAGCCACCATCTCCAAGACATCCTCTGGCATGTGGGCCATAGAAAGATTTTGAAGGAATTCAACCTACTAGAATAAAGGAATATCTAGACAACAATCTTCTTCTTTGACACGGAAATATTTTAATGGAAGGCTATTTAGCAGTCTCACAGCTTTTTCCCTCCTCTGCAGGAAGATCTCCTCCTGTTCAGGCTCTTTACTTGAATCCATTTTCCTCTGCTGCCGAAGAGCAGCTCCAATCTTCACTTCTGACAGGACATGACACCATTTACAGGGTCTGAAGGTTCTAGGGGCCTGGTCCTGGGGTCACTGCAATGGTCTGTCTGCAGGCTGCTGATGGATGGATCCTTTGTTTTACATTCTGCCTGAGTAATTGTAATAAATATTGATAGGAGTGCTCCATTATTAATTTATTTCGGGCAGAGCATGTCTGTGAAGTAGCAGAGTGACCTTGGCAGGGGAAGCAATGCTTACCAGGCATATGTACCTTTGCTGAGGGCACGGCAAAGACTAATCCTGTCAACATAGCTGAAAGATACTGTTGCTCAGTGGTAGCTTCCTTGGGAAAACTAAGGCATTTCTTAAAGGCAGAAACGTACAAGTATCACTTCAGTATTTATCAAGATTTCTCCCAAATGACATCATCAAAAGATGCAATAGCACTAGGGCATCAGAACTGTGCAATGAGGCATTTCATTCCTTTACAGGGGGAGGATGTGATCATTCCTGGCCTGGTCTTCTTATCTGGGACTGAGTCTCAGGTCTGGGATTTTCCGCAGCCGTGGCTCTGATCCGCAAGCCGCTCACAGCCAGGCTGTCCATGTAGGCACGCGGCTGCTCTGCGGTGTGCTGCGAATGGATCCTGTCTCTGTAGGCACACAGCAGTGCTTGGTCTACTCTTTTTATAGGATCAAAGCTTTAATCTCAATTTCAATTTCCTCCATAAAATTTGCATACAAATATTTTCCTAGCTCACAGACCTAGTATGAATGGGATTGCCCTCTGGGTGGTTGCCATTCAGCTTGGCTGCCTTTACTATAGACTTTACTGGTTGGCATCAGAATTGCTTTGCATGTACAGGCCCATCTGCAGCTGTAACAGCAAATTTTTTTCCCAGCTTTGCCAGTTGTTTATGCACTTTGGGGGTGGCAACCTATTTGTGGCGCTTTGTTCATTAAGGTACTTAGAATATGTGTATAGGTCATTTAATCATGGCATTGAGATTCACTGAGATTCAGCTGAAACTCAGAAACACGTTTCTTTCCTCTTCCCCTGCACCAAAGAAGAAACGTTTTGTGAACAGCTTTGACAGCCACAAGTTGTTTCTCTGTTAGTTAATATGTGGCAAAGGGGTTGATTTTTCTGCTCTGCCTTATAAGGTCAGACCCTCTGTCCTGAAATAAGTTATTTCTAACTCATACGTCATCTCCCCAAACTAACTGTTAATTTAAATAGACAAAATTATTGTTCTTTACATTAAGGTTCTGTTTATGAGTACCTGATATAGGACTAATAAATAGTTACTAAATGTTGCAATAATTTGTTAATTGAGTAATATAGAGTCCATCAGGTTAATTGGTTTCAATAACTATGGCTTAAAACTGTATATTATTCTTTCTACTGATGTTCTTAGCAAACAGATTTAATTCAAGCCGTAATACATAACTCTAATGACAGTGATATGTGTGTATATGTAATCACGCCTCTTATATTTCCTCAAACATGGAACTTTGCAACTCAAAATATTTTTTAAAAAACAACAAATACACAAAAAGAATGAAGGTCAAATATTATGAGGCTAGTGGAGTTTTGTGGGCAATTTGTGGTTTCTCACGGCAAATATAACAAGTGCATTTTCTGTGTGAGGCTTTGCAACTCCTAAGTGTTTTGCTGAGAGATGTGTCTCTCCTTTAGCGGCAAACTTCTCAATACTCCAGAGAATCGCAGCAGTTGTACACTCTTTATCCACTATATATCTAAATGGGCTTTTGGTTGATGAATGCACACTATAAAAACATAATGTTAAGAAATGTCCCCCTCCTCTGCACCTTTTTGTTTTTTTCATAGCAGACCTGTTAGAGGAATGAAGATCTGAAACTTTTGCATGCCTATCAAGGGAGGTGATGGGGTAGAGCAATGTATTTCCTGAACAGAACTAATACCAAGGGTTACCTGATCACACAGAAGTCCTGTATGTCCCAGCCCCAACGCACCCATGAGTCTTACCATATTAAAGATTCTACTGCTGCTCTGTATTTCCTGCATATGGGGTTTTTCTGTACTGCTCCATTTTACCCAGGAAATGCAAATGACCCATAGGATATTAAAAAAAAATCTCATCTAAGCTCTTTCACTCATGAGAAAGAGCTGTGGCTAAATACTGATCCTTGCCGTGACTAGTAAATATCACTTAATCCACCATGATGACACTGCAGTCATGTAGATGAAACATCAGGGTGATTTTCAAAGAAACTGAGCAGGTGAGATTCAAAATTACGCAGTAAAGTTTTTGCACCCATGTTCCAGGAAGTTATCAATTGTTGATGAAATATAATCAATATATCACTCCTTTACCATTGCAGATTTCCAGTAACTAAATTCTCACATTTATTTCTATCTTACTAGAGAAATGGTTCATTAGTAGTGACAGTGATGCTGGGACACTGGGGCAATCAGGGTGGTCTGCAAAAACAGCTAAGCAAGCACCTCAGCGTGCCCACACCAGCATAACGAATGCAGCATAATTTCTTTGATGAGAAAGACGAGTGCACTATCTTAAGGCCATTTCCTATGATTTTCTTTATTCTAATAAGGAGAGAAGTTTACACTAAACAAATGCTCACTTTCTCCACTTCCCCCTTCACATCAGTCACTGTCAGTTCAATATAGAAAATATGGCTGTTAATAGCTTGCAGTGGAACAAACATTTGCATAACTGTTACCTCAGAGCCCATAACTCTGAGCTAATTGGCTGATGGTGATTAAAATGATTAAGTGACTGTAATTTATATGATTAACCAATTAAGCCATTCTCCTGTGATTGGCCCAGGGTAGGCTCTGGGATGTGAGCTTGTTTCCCAGCATGCATGCCGGCAGTACATGGTATTAAATATTCTTTTAAATACTTGCTGTTGTTCCTGCCAACAGCACTCAAGGTACTTTAAAGGTAGTTTAATTGCTTCATATCATTTGTGTAGCACAGCGAGTCATAAGTTGAAGGCAATCCATGAATTATTAACAAAATAAATCTAGCACCGGCCAGGATAACACAGAATTACTGAAGGCAGTAAATAGGACAGTGAGTTAGATCATCCAGAACTGATAGATGACTGACTGGTGCAAATACAGACAATATCACTGCCTTGAACAGAAGTTACGCTGATTTACCCCAGCGTGACATCCAGATTTTGATCCTAGAAAACTGGAAGTTCACCAGCAGGTCTGAAAAAAAGGTAGAAGAAAATAATTGTAACTCCTTCTATGTAAAAGAAGCAAACTGAGTTGGTGAATTTGTAACTGCTTCCATTAGGAGTGCATTTGTCAAGGGAGTGAACCTTATTTGAGTGATCTCTGGTTCTTGAAGGAACGAGGCAGGTGGGCAGGAAGCAATAATTAAGTATATTCTTCATTAATCTCCTGCTAGGTACACTGAAGGGAAAGCTTGCTGTGGTTTCATCCCCCTTTCCTTCCCCCTCCCACTTTCCTGTGCGTTGCTGTTGCTGAAACAAGGGACTGCTGCGTTTCCAGCTTTTTCCCTTCTCACCTCCTACCAGCAGACAGTTTAATTCCATGCTTCCTGAGGCCAAACACATCACCTTTGTCCACATTACTTTCAATTTCAGCTGCTGTGTGTCCTGAAACTTTAAATCCATTGCCAGCTAGCATGGATTATCAGTTCTGATGTTAGAGCACATTAAGTCTTTTAAGAGATGACAGTAATATGCTTTTCTCTGCGTACCTCAGAACTGACTGCAATTTCCTTTGTGTTTTCTCCTCTTTCTTGACTGGTTATTAAATGTCAACATAATACAGATTGCTAGTATTTTACTATCATGCAGGTTAATTGGTTCCATACGCAGTTTTGTCCCAAACAGTGGCCTTGGCAAATGGATAAATATTACACTTTGTTGTTGTTGCTACTTAACTGTATTAGGCGATGTTGCGATGCTGGCTGGGTATTCCGAGTGCTTCAGTGGATGCTTTCCTAGCATATGGTATTGTAATCCTAGGTTTACAAAATCTGAAAAGTCAGTTACTCCACAAAGGATATCAAAACCTAAACAACAGCTTTTTACATGGAAGTTTTGTTCAAAAAGGCTTTGGCAGAGTGGGTCTAGCATCAGAATACTGCAGCAAAGTAAAACAAATTTCCATTGCTCCCATGCTAAGCCTACGGTAGAGCCAGAAATTCATCCTCCAACTTTGTGTCTGTTGGATGACATCGTTTCCGTATTACTTGCAGGAAGCGCCCGGCGAAGCTCTAGGGATGACTGTGAAACTGCTCATGAAGTTCCACCTCTGCGTACACGTGTGCGCTTGTGCACACACAAGTATCTGCCTGTCTGTCTATCCATCACAAGACTGATGTGTCACAAACATTTTAGACTCAGCCCTGGGAAGCACTGCGAAAGCTTCAGCTCACACCAAAGCAAATAGCTATAACTTTTAACCAAAAATGAGAGCAGTAATTAAGGCTGAGGTTGGGGCGCAGGAGATTCTGCCTCAGCCTCTGTGCGTGACCTTGGCCAGTCACCTCACCCCTCTTTGAGTTGGTTCCCTGTTGTTAGAGGGAGGAATCTCACTTTCATCACACCAAGTGTAGCTTGAGAACAACACCATTAATATACATAATGTACTCGCATAGTACCAGGATGACCTCCATGGAAAAGCTTATAAATAAACATAAATAAAGACCTGATGAGTAAAAAGCTGGGTCCTGCCCAGGCTTCAGTGTGACTTAAAAAGCCCACACAGAAAATGAATCTTAAAATAGACTATTTGAAGGTCATAGCCTCCTACCCTTACCTGTCAAGACCTGAGTGGAGGTTTTGCCTGCAAAGTGATGGCACTGTTGATGACATCAGCACTCTCCATGCAGGTTTTGGCAGGTGTTAACCATTCATTTCACCTTTGCTACTGTTCACCCAGGAATTTCTTCAGAGTCATGACTTGCCATGTGCTTTCATGGCAACTACCATTTAGTTGTATGAAAAAATGCATTTCTGCTGAAGATCTGCTGCCGTGATATCAGAACTTGAGAAAAGGCAGAGCCTCTAACTGATTTTTTTTACAAGTTATACGAAATTAAAAGACATTAAGTTTTAAAACTCATTTATAAGTACCTATCTACAGCCAAGTCATGTTGGCCTAAGGGATCAATCAACGAAACAACATTACATAAAAATGCTGAATTCATGTTATTCTAGATAATCTGTATTTCAGAAATGAGACTGAGCTCTTAAATGACCTGCACATGGATTTGATCTGTTCCTCCCTTTTAACTTGCACTTCAGTAGCCTGGCTTTAAAAAAATTAACTGTTTCGGTAATGTGGGAGTCCTTTCATTCCTACAGTCTTCTGATTAGTTCCAATAAAACTGGATAGTAATAAAGTTAAAATCCATTAGTGAGTACAAGACACATAACAGAACTTGTGCTGGTATTTAAAAAAAAAATTGTAGAGTCATTATAGCCTCCTGTGCAATTCTGAATTTAGCATGAAGATTTTTCCCTTTTTTTTTCTTTTTCTTTTTTTTTTATTTTATTTCAAACCCCAGCAAAGCAAGTCTCATTTCACTATGTAATGCGATAAAAACTATTCTGGCAGATTAACGCGATAGCGACTCAAAACATGACTGATGAAAACCATTAAAAAAGGACAGAAGTGCCTTAAATGAAAATTAGGCTGATTTTGAATCTGTAAGATTTCATCTACACATAAGGTGATGCAACAGGAGTGAATCTGTAGAGGGAAATGTTTGGTACTGAGGAAACAATGTGCACATTGTCTGTGTTAGGGCTGGGTGACAAATTGAGGAGCTTTCAGACCAGCACCACTAGACATCTATGAGTGACTGGAGTGCTCTGTGCTCTCCAAGAGCAGATCTTGCAGTTTGGTTTCACCTAAAATGTCCCAGATCTTGTGATGAAGCAGCAACTTGATGCAGCTTCAACAGCCTGTGCTGGAGCTCAACTTCACACCTAAGGCCACTGCACAGAATAGTGCAAAATGTCTTTCTTCAGCTCCTAGCTCCTAATAGGGCTTCCTAATTACAAATCTCTTCAGAAACGCATAGTGACTCTGTGGTTAGCTGTGACCTAACGTGGTGTTCGCACCAGCTCCTGTCCCTAAGCCAAGAAGGAAGCATGATCTGATGGGCATTTCTGCACCCAGAGCACTCAGTGACAGGGTCAGATCCCACACCAAATGATTTTTTTTTAAAAGATGCTACATGAAGGAATGGCTCCTTTTCTGGAAGGATGGCAGGATCAGCCCAAGGGGCTCAAACACCTTGTCTCCCTTATTGCTGGGCAGCCAGCAGGGCTGCAGGGAACATTTCCCTGGGCTTTTAGCACTCCTGGCTGAGAAGGAAACTAGTGCTGGATTTCTCTTTCTTTGGTTAAATGCCCAAAACAGTAAACAACTATACAAAAGGACAGGCACCCCCAAAACCTCCACTAGCAGCTGGGTTTTAAAAGGAAAGACAGATTAACACAGTGCCTAGATGAAGTACAAACCTCTGACAAGTGCTTGGATCAGAGAGTTTCCTCACAGGAAAAACAGTAGACTTTCCGCTCCTGAGGAATAATTGGAGGCCTGGCAGGTGTGCCTGGTGCTTAAAATAAAATAAAAAATTCCACGACTGCACTTTTCAGTGAAGTCCTCTTTTCCTGGATGAAAATCAATTAACTCTTCACTGTGCCTTGAGGCTAACAGACAGGAAAGAGATTAACAACAGGAAAAGAGACTTCAGCTTTATTGTACAGCAGCATTGGGCTCCCCATGCTTGATCCACTCCATGAGTCGTGTAACCCAGGGTCCCGTCTTTACCATGAAAGTCCAAGGCATTTAAGTACATGCTTAACTTCAGGCATGGGAAGATTTTTCAACAGCCTGCTGGAAGTCTAGCATGTGCTTCTCCTCCTCCCCCTGCTTTGCATGGGAGTTGCACACCTAATTGTCCTCTACCCCTTTGAACATTTTCACTCAACATCCTTTCCTAAACAGAGAAGAACTGCTGAGCAGGGGCCTTCTGGAGTAAGGGCTCTGTCAGGGAAGCTGCTCGTTAGCCTCTGTTGTCTAGTGACTGGCTTTTGTCCTTGGGCGTGAGAGCTTATTTACATGATTAGGAAAAATCTTTTAAATTTCATTTTAAGATTATGCTAGCTTTTCTTTCAGGCAACAGTCTTACCTTTTTCAGTTTTATTAAGTACTTGGCTAAAATGAATGTCTGCATCACATGGGTTAGACAGTGTTGAAAAAAATTTTTGTCCTTTATTTTTATTGACCATGTTTCATTTTTTAATTAAGACAGCAGGTAGCCAAAAGTGCAGTGTCCCATCTTCTCTATACTAGACATGATGCTGTATCCCTACTATGAGTGGTTAAATTAATTTTCTCCTTTATATAAATCCTCTCAAATAAGAAACATGTAGATAGTCTTTATCATCCATGGTGGTTTCCAAGCTCTCCAATTTCTGTTGTGCCTTGATTGAGATAGGAAAACAAAAGAATCCTGGTAAGATTTATATCATGCCATTATAATAGTCCCTGGCTTCATCTCTGTTCTCTTCTTTATCTAATCTTTTTTCTTTTTTGCTGTTTCAGATGATGCTGACAAGTGATTGCGGAGTAACTATAGTGAGATCAGAATCAGATATATCTGGGTAGTTCAAATTAATCTTCCCAGTATGCATTATTTCCTATTTGCCACTCAGAACTAGTATCAGCATATTACTTTTACACCTAACTTGGATAGGACCCTATCTCAAGAACCTAAACTATTTTACTGCGGTATCGCTAGTTTGCTGTCCACTCTCACAAAGAGCAACAATTATTCTCCATCTCCCTCTGTACAACTCTGCCTGTCAGGAAATGTGGCCTTCTACCTTCTCTTAGGTTTCTGTATTTGATAAGATCAGCTTCCTCAAATACACACTGGGGCACCCTGTTTCACGACATACCCCATACAATGGCCCTTTTTTAGTATATCAATAAACAGGGAAGACTATTCGGAGTAATAAGCATCTCCTTAACAGATTGCTTGCATAGACTGTAGATGCCCAGCTGCTGATACTTGTGTTTAGTTCAGCGAAAGCACAAATATTAGTGGACAATCTGATCTTAATTTGAAAACACACGGTTGTGGAAAACTTCCTCCTTTATTGTCAGTCCTGTAAGAGCTGCCTGTTTCCAGCTTCAGTTTTTCTGCTTTTGGCTTCTGCTGCCTGGTCCTGTTACTCATTTGTTAATTGCAAAATGTCAGAGTTACTTAGAACTTCTTTCTTTGGGTGAAGTTTATAAATCAGAATTAAGTCAGTTCTTGGTTATACCTTAAATATACAGAATATGTTATATTTATATATGCATGTGGTAAATATACATAATTTATTTCATAGGGCAAACTTTCCAGGCCTCAGATTACTCTTCTAGGTCTTTTCTCAATCAATTGTTTGATATCCTTATCGAGGAAGGACACTACAAATCAGACACAGCATTCCACCAGTGATTTAACTGATACTGTATTCATGGACAATACCACCCTCTTATCACTAGATATATATAAAAACATTACATAACCCTTTCGGCTATAGTTTTACATTAAGAAATCAGGACCTCTCAGTCCTTTCCACAATCACTTTTTTTCCCAGTGTTAATACTATACATTCTCTCTACCCGACTTCTTCCTACCCCTATGACCTTGTAAATGACTATGTTAAAATGCATATTGTTTTACTGTTTCCAGTTCATCACATTACCAGGATTATAATTCCTGACCTATCCTCATCATCATTTAACTGCTTCCTCCATCCTTATCAGACATGCTTCATAACTTTTACATACCACATAAAATGATTAATATTTTTTTTCCACAGAGAGCCCTACCAGAAATATTCTCACATGTTCTTGGCTTTTCATTTACAATTATGTTTTGAGATATAACAGTTAGGTAACTTTTGATGGTGAGATATGGTTTTTAATGACCTGCTTGCATGAAATGTGTGTGTTCTGCATGTGTACAAAAAGTATTAGGACAGAAAAGGGTTGGTATTAATTTGTTCTTTCAGAAGTTTGACAAACACAGGAGTAAGGGATTGTCATCAGTTTTCTACTGAACAGTCTTCTTTTTCACAACAAAAAGAAGTTCAGTAGAACGGAAAACTTGCATTTCAAAACCAAACAAACAAACAAACCAGAAACCTCACTGCTGTGCCTTCTAAGAGTCATAGTTGAAATGCTTTAGTTTTACTTCTTAACTCCCTAATTGGCCCACAGGTTTGACCTTACACCAGGATCTCTCTCTGAGGTATGATGGTGCATTTTGAGACTCCTTGCTTCGCTATAACTTTGCAAAACTGGCAAAACTGGCAAATCAGCACTGAAAGGGAGGAATTCAGGTGGGAATAGAATGACTGCATAGACATATGTCTGACAGAAAAGTTTACAGCCTTTCTGTGTTTAGATTTTTTGACAGGACATTTTCTGCAGCAGTTCTTTGAAGGCCTGATTCATATAATATTCAGCGTAGAAAAAAAAAATTTCTCTATTTTCTTTCCTACAAAGCACTTTATGAGGCACATTTACTTAAAATTGAGCACCTATCTGTTTTGTGACTAAAGATGCCTTGCTTTGTGTAGCAGCCAAAGTTTTAGTCTTTAGTGGCTGAGATTCTTCCTATTAATTTGTTGTCAGCTCAGAACTTCAAGTTTTGGTTAACTCAACAGTTTTTCCTTACTTTCACTGAGCAGCTTTCTTATTCCTGCTTAGCTGAAACTTTCTTGTGCTTGTCCTTTGAATAATTCTCCTTGCATAAGACTTACCTCAGCTACAGTTGAGAGTACACACAGCCTCTTCTTTCCTCTTTTCCTTCTGTTTTCCCTGCACTGCTCTACTCCTGATGCAATTCACTAGAAAATACTGCTGAAGATGTTTCTCTGTAAGCTTGTCAACTGGCTCAAATGAGGCAGCATTTTTCTCAGTTTCTTGGTGGTGTATCAAGAAACAAAGCCAAGGGGATTTTAGTGCGCTACTAAATTAGGCCAAATGTACCTTCTGAAAATACCACCGTGCTCTTCAGAGAAAATATAGATGCTTAACCAAACACATATGTATTAGTCAAACTATTTCTCCCTTCTTTAAGAAATATTAGACCCAATCTGTATGATTGCTTGTAAGTACTGTAAGAGAGGTTTCGGGTGGCTTCCCACTTTGTAGTTGGCCCTTTGTTTTACATTTAATAGGCAAAACATCTCATTGCAAAGGCAAATATACTTTCTTGGTATGTATGAGAAAATTCAAAGCCTGATATCATCTTATGTGAAACCAGTTTTACAACCCTCATTATTCAGCTGAATGCATAAATGTTTTGTAGTTGCCTTCCTCTTAACAAAGACAGGATACAGGCTTAATTAGTGACAAAAAAAGATAAGTTATTCAGGCAAAATAATGTATTGGCATAAACTGAGAAGACACTGGTGGTACTGGAACTGTGGTGGCTGGAGCAACTGGAACAATGCTGGTGAGGATGCATCCGCAGCTATGCCAGAGGAGTCTGCAGGTCTGTACGAGTAACACATGTGCCTAAGTCGTGCCCTTCTTCTTCATCTCAACATCACCTGTCTCTTCCTTTTCACTTGCAGAGTGGGTAATTTATACAGAATGCTGCTTAGCCTTACAGTATTTTCTCATTCAAGAGGAAGATTATATTCAAAACTTTGGTGTGAGTGCAAAGGGAAGTGCCCAGTGAATTAAAGTAAGTGGAAAGTTGCGGGGAAGAAAAACAAACATTTGTCATGTTTCATAAGTTATGGAGAGGCAAAGGGACAACATGCAAGCTTCCAGGCAGAATAAGATTAAACATCATCAGTCTTTGACCTTTGAATAGGGAAGGACAAGTGACAGAATATCCAAAATTAAACCATCTCAATGGCACAATGTGGTGGCAATTCTAGACTTAGCTCCTAATTTGATGGCACCTTTGCATTTTACCTGCTCAGAAAAGTCTTTCCTCAGCTTTTATGAAATTTCCTCCTAAATGAGTGTCTTAATGCAACAGATGTGTGATTCTTTAAATGATTTTTGAATGATACTTGCTCCACTTTGAATCATTAGACCACATCAGGCAGCAACAAATATCTTGATATGAAAACTCTTATAATCAGCTTGCCCTTACATGTTTTCACAACTTACTGTCTTAATTAGCCCTGTGCAAAAACCCTAGAATACGGGGATGGTATTCTCCTTTATAAATGTAGATCTTTCTGTTCTGAGATCGGAGATGCCTGTGATCTCTCTAGCTGCTCCCCGTGCTGTGGAAGATCTGGGTCTGACACCAGCTGAGCTAGCCTGGATGGTTCAGAGTTTACATCTATGTTCTAAGCTTTTAAATGCATAGCTAATAGCTTAAGTTGACTATCCAAGAATAATGAGTTGTTGTTGAGGGCATCACTGGCACTGGCTACCTAGAACAAGAGAGGTCAGAAATTATTCTTCTCTCTCCAGGTCCCATATAGCCTTTGATTGCATGGGTTACTCACTGCAGCACGTGAACATCAATTAAACTGTCACAACCAAATGGTCAGAGAAGAGCTCCCTGGAGAATAATGACACAAAAAATTTTCTGGGAGACCTGTAGCATCTTATGAAAACAGCAATACCACCACTATGACCACTATACACTTCATTATGGTAGAGTCAGAATTAATATCTAAGAGACCACTGCAGCGGTGCCTGCTCCAGCAATTATTAGTATATGCACAGGAGACAGAGCAGGAATGGTGGAGAAAGGACACACAATGCCTCTTAGCTTCCCTAGCAATGTCACACTTGAAATATGAAGCACACTCTAAGCTGATGACTTCCTTGTGCTGCTTATACATTATCCTGCCTGGGCAACAACCAAGTTCTGTGCAACAGTACTTCATTATTTTAATTAAGCTTATTGCAAGAGTAATCATCATTGCCATCAGTATCAATCACCAGTAATATTTCCAGTGAAGTCTGTAAGTGATGAAGGTCCTAACTGACAATAAATAATAATGCTCCTGGCTTGAGCTGACACTTCATTGGACTTCACCGGGTTGCTCTAAATACTCCAGGGCTTGCTACAAAAAGAACTATTTATCTGTGACAAAAGCCATGTCTACATCATATTTGTTTTGACTTCCCAAATGGATATGTTCATAATGTTTGCAAAATTTATCCTTTTGATTATGGCAGCTAGCAAGCCTGAAAAACATTTTAAAAGAAATTAGAGAGGTCTCACTCCTCTGCAGCAGAAGTACTTTCAAATATATCCTTAATTAATGTTAATTTGAGTAATTTCTTTGTTTTCTTGGAAGAAAACAGAATATAAAGCTGTTTGGATTACAAAAATGCTTTTGTCATTAGTAGGGAAAAGTCTGAAGGGACATCTTTCCACACACATCTCAATAATCCCACAGGGTCAATATCTGATTGAAATGTATTACTTACATATTTAGTCCAAACCAACAGTACACTTGTTTATTCTTGTCATTATGCTGCTACACTCTGCCTCTTCTAGTCTGTCCTGTGAATTTTCTCAGCTGGACAAAGATATTTCTGGCAACTTAGAAAAGGCTTTCCCACTGTAATTTCTTTGCGTGCTTGCTAATGCTCTGGGGATGATAATTTGGAATTCAGCAAGAGGAGACACACATAACTGTTCCAGAAACACAGACCTTAAAATATCAACATAATATTTCCAAGAAGTTTCAAAACATCACGAACAATAACCCGAAATTATCTCTCAGAAAAAAAAGCAAAATCCAGAACTATTCAAGAACAGCCATCTACCTCAGCAATAGCCAAGATCAGCTGTAAGGTCAATGGCTGACTGTCCACTTTTCTTTTTTCTCTCTCTTCTTCTTTCACCTCCCTCTGTCCCCTACAAAAGATAGGCACTGGGCAGATGTTGCTGGTGTCTTTGATGGGTGAAAGCAGAGAGCTTTGCTTATTCCATCATGTTAGAACTGATATTTTCCTAAAGAAGATTTAGAAGAAATTTAAATTTTTATCATTTCTACATGTTGATAGGTAACACAGTTCAGAAACTCTCTTTAATGACACACAACAGCAGATAACAGAGCACATGGCAATTCACAGGACAAAAGTTCCTGTAAATACCCACTTCAGCCAGTGTGGGTGATGTAATTATTCAATAAGCTCCAAAATAAAACCCATTGGAAGAAGACATCCAAAGGATTATGTTATACAGCACTTTGAGTAGGGCCACTCAGCCATTCCCCCTATCCTCTCTGAGCTGTGAGACAGTCAAATAGCTCTGCTCTACCCAGCAGGGTAGAGATGGGTCTGACACAGACCCGTCTCTGCCCAGCGCCAACTCTCCACAGCCAGGGACTGAAGGCAAAGGGGAGTGCAGGCAGGGCTTCTAGGCTTCTCCATCATAATGGTCTGAACATGAATTTAATGATCTCTGTTAGATGAAGCTGAAGATTTCACTGATTTTCAATGTTGTTTGTGAAAGTAGCTCAGCCAGTATAGTTTTGAATCAAAAAAAATTGCAAAGAAAGCTTTCTGAAAGAGTGAACTGTAGAGAAACTGGAGGCAGAGGATTTAAAAGAAACTGTGCAATTTTCTTTGATGAATCAATTCTTTCTTTCTCCATTACACGCACTGCAAAAGGACACGTCTGCACGAAGCACTTAAAATATCAAAACTCATTTCTACATTTCTTTCTTACTCCCAACACTCATTTCATGCATGCTGTCATTTTCAACATCCATTTTTTTTCTAATGACAGTATTTTATACATGGTTAGTTTAGGAGGCACATTCCTCCATCCATCCATCCATCCATCTATCTATCTATCTATCCATCCATCTATTTGTCTGTGTGTCTACCTGTCTACATGTCTACTTGTATACCTACCTACTTGCCTTTATCTCTCTTCTTAATGAGCCACTCCAAAATCCAATGTAAAAATGCAAACAGTCCTGTTTTCAATTATGAGGGGCTGAAGTTATTAGAGTGTTATTCTAAGGTCAGACAGCTTGTCCACAAGGGCACTGTTGTGTCCCTCTTTGTGTCTGTTCACTGCTGGGAAGATGTAGCCTGGTCCAGCCTGGGTGCTTAAAGAAAACACTCAGAGGTAAATCCATGTTAACATCAGAGGCTCATCAGAACATAAACAACATGCAATTTTCCTATGAAAGCCAGCCTGTTCCTGGCCAGTCCATTCTCCTGAGGACCATGTCACAGGAAGAGAGACATCATCAGCATTATTTTGAAACTTTGTTCAGTGCATAAAGCTGTCACCACTTCTCTGAATTGGGAGTTGCTCTTCCCATTTTTCCCACTTTAGTGCTGCATCCCACCTTCACAAAGATGTCTCACTCTCCCAGTTTCTTTTCCTTACAGGTGTTAGATATGCTATGTATATCTTTATATATATCACGTTACAGCAAGTCACGCTCTTGGTGCTTTGGGTTCTTTTTAAAATTACATTTTACACATCAGTAACCTTGTAATGTAGGAACTGCTTTCTTAGTGTTATTTATATTCCCATGTAGCAAAAGAACTTGTCAGAGAGTAATATGAATGTTATTTATCTGAAGACTCAGCTTTATTGACTGCTACATTTCATATCCTTCATTAGTTTTTGGCAGAGGAGTAAATAACTGTGCTATTAACCTCTAGCACCAGTACAAAAATAGTCAGTTATTAAGGGGTAAATATTACTTTGATCATTATTGCCCAAGTCTGCTTTCTTTATAAAAAATGAGATCCCTTTATGGATCTAAAACCTCCCCAAATTTTAAATTGTAGACAGTTATCTAGCCACTTGTTCTGGATGGTTTCTGGTGCCTTCAGCAGTAAATAAGAGATATATCATGCTTCAGCCACCTGACTGAGTGGGGCTGAAATAAGGATATGAAAACAGTAAGAACTGGGCAAGTTAATCC
The DNA here is from genome assembly GCA_033459285.1 of Clamator glandarius. NCBI lineage: Eukaryota > Metazoa > Chordata > Aves > Cuculiformes > Cuculidae > Clamator > Clamator glandarius. The sequence continues at coordinate 7,370,350 of JAUNZM010000266.1, forward strand.
CATGTGCTTAGGACTGTGTGAGCATCTGTCTGTGTTGCATCAGTGGCTGCCTTCTGTGACCCATTCTGTGACCAAACAACCCCCGACTGAGAGAGCTGGGGGTGTTCAGCCTGGAGAAGAGGAGGCTGAGGGGAGACCTCATTGCTCTCTACAACTACCTGAAGGGAGGTTGTGGAGAGGACGGTGCTGGCCTCTTCTCCCAAGTGACAGGGGACAGGACGAGAGGGAATGGCCTCAAGCTCCGCCAGGGGAGATTTAGGCTTGAGATTAGGAAAAACTTCTTCACGGAGAGGGTGGTTAGGCATTGGAACGGTCTGCCCAGGGAGGTGGTTGAGTCACCGTCCCTGGAGGTGTTTAAGGTTAGGGTGGATGAGGTACTTAGGGGCATGATTTAGGGATTGGTGGGAATGGTTGGACTCGACGATCCAGTGGGTCTTTTCCAACCTGATTATTCTGTGATTCTGTGATTCTAACCACAGATAAATACCAAGCAGACTTATGAAATTTCAGATCTATTAGTGTTTAAACAGCAGAAGTCACAGACAGTAGCAATGGGAAATGAGTTCAGTCCTAAGCCCTCATCCCTTTCAGCAAGAATTAAAAGGTGAGCAGGGCTCACATTCTCAGAAGTCTCTGTACATCAAGTTTCCTTTGGTTTTGAAAATCAATAGATGTGATATATGTCAATACCTTGGGAACCAGGGTCCTAGCACCTCACCAGGGGTGTTCAGCACTTTGTAGGATCAAGGCCTTTGCACAAGACCCTCTAAATTTCCACAGGTTGTACAGAGAAGTGGCATTTCTGTTTCTATGGCAATTGCAGCAGCAGGAAGTGTCAGGGTTTGCTACCCCAGGGAACCCCATCTTCTGTTGCTGGATGCAACTTCCCTCTTTAAAATCTCATCTGCTTCACCTAGAGAGAAAAAAAATAAATGACTGGTACATGAAGAGGTTTTCAAAGGCCTACAAAATAAAGCAGGTTTGTATACGAAATTGAAACATACACGCTGGGCTACATTCAAGCAATATAAAAAATTAACATACCTGTAACCTCTTTTACACTCTTAGGCTTAACCCTTCTGTGTAAGAGATGAACACCAAGTTGAAACATGTACTACAGTAGATGTTGGATTTTGTCTTATGGAACATCTTTGCTCTGGTAGATACTTTCATTCTTTTTATTTAATTCCTCAAGTGGTTTATGGCAATTGTTTTAGTGACAGCTAAAGCAAGCATCTGCCTGGTTTAATTAATTATCCCAGGAAAGTAATCATTTCTGAAACATGGAACAATGTGCAAACTGTTGTGAGTCTTAGCAGCACCTGTGCCAGAGGCAGAATGGGAGCAGCCTCTATGCTCTTAACCGTAGCCTTCCCTGACGGCTCAGTGAAAGTATTCAAGCTTTGAGGTTTGAGAATAGCATCAATATAAAGCATTGGGTCTTAGCCTGAAAGGAAACAAAAGAAGAGCTTCTTTGTCCGACAGACATGGTAGAGTAAGACATTTTTTGCAGCTGGCCTTTGGGGCCCCAGATACCATAGAGTCCACTATTAGTGTCAGTGAGAACTGAAATCAGATGGCAAGTAGACCACAGGCTCAGCCCCCGGCCACAGTGGCAGCGGCGAATGGTCTCGTGCTTCAGGGAGCACCTACCCCTCCCATGCCAGAAGCAAACAGGTCTTGGCAGGAACATTTCTCAGATGTAGGAAGAAAGGCTTGTTAATCCTGGCCAGAGGAACCTCAATGTGCACATGGTTATTAAGGTGGGATATTAACAGGGTCACTACAGTAACAAATACATGAGGCCATAGTTTCTTGACACTTACTGTGAATAAAACTTCATTTGGTCTTGCCAAACAGAATCCCCTCTGTTTAAAAGGAGTACTCAAAGATTTCTGCAAACGTATGTAGGACGTTTCTTCTAAGAATAGTGAATGAAAATTATTTGGTGGACCTGCTGGAGACCACAATCACTCATAGCCAAGGCTGATTCGATACTGTGAACAGGCGGAAAAAACTTAGATTTTTAGCACTCAAAATTGAGAAAACTAATTTAGGAAAGAAAAGTGGCTAAGAGAAGTGAGAATATGGAAATGCTGATTTTGAAAGTAACAATGTAGAATGATGAAAACTTTTCAGGTGAGCCCTTTGTCCAATTTACTGTCTTCCCAGTGGGGTGGAGGAACTTTTGCTGGATACCTTTCATGCAATTAATCATATTCTTTCTGACCAGATAAGAAGCAGATGGAAACCAAAATGAACTTCAAGAAAGCAACAGTTAAAGCACTTAAGTTCTTTGTATACAAACTTGTTTAGTGAGGTTATATTTGTTACAAGCTTAATTGCTGCAAATTTGATCTTCATCCATTAAAAAAAAATTAGTCACTACTAATAAGAAACATACATATATTTCAATCTAACTGAACATGTCTCCATAGAGACTTTTGCAAGTTTATTGTCATATATTTAATTATAAGTTTACCAGCTTTTTTTGAAAGATGGTTCCAAGTTTCATTTATACATCCTGCTTTAAAATCATGCACAGAAAAAAAATTCTGTATTGAAAAATGTTATTTTCTCTCTCTCCTAGTAAAAAGGCAGAAAGTTAGCATGTATTCCACAGGATTTACAATGGAAATCACAATGAAGCATGCTGTATCTTAAAATCTAATTTAACTTAATATTCTTAAACAGGCAGGGAACAATAATCCCAGAATTGCATCTGAAATAAAATCAACATCTATTTCCCAAATAACTGGGCCTTTACGCAAATGGATTGCAGCACTGATCCAAATAACTGGAACAGATACAAGGTGGCCCATGCATGATATATATTATGTTTATAGGTCAGTATATGTCATAATACAATGGTTTTGTTGTCAATAAGACAATAAAGTCACATTGAGAGAGGGAATTTTGAAAGCAAGCTCAGGAGGACGTTTATTCTTGTAGATTTAGAAAGATGTCCTCATCCCTTTCTCTCTCTGTTCCTCTCTCCCCCTTTCTCTCTCATTTGCTGTGAGACTCAAATCCCCCAAAAAAACACTAAGGCCTTTTTGACTTGGCTGTTTATCAGCTGTGACTTTTTATCTCAGCCTTCTGTATGTTAACTTTTTCAGAAATAATAGGTTGTGCAGCATGAGTTACTATGCATGAGCTCAGCTGCTGCACAATGGCAAATCACTGCAGAAGCTCATGTCCAGGGGTAGATCATCTTCAGCTCAAAGGATTGCTATGCCCTGACCTCAGAAAGATGTTAAATACTTCCAGAGCTCTGGAATTCACAGTTTATCCAAAAATTTTTGAACCACATGGAGCAAGATGATAGTGTTGAATATCTTAAGGATACATTTTGTGCACCCATAAATTTCGAATCTCTCTGTCTCCACTCATAGAAGCAACAGCACTGTTGCAGGTGTCCCTGCTGCTGGCTCCTAGTTTTAGGTATAATACATTTTTCTAGTAAGGCAGAGCCAAAGAGAACAAACCTCAAAACAGTTAGAGGTCTGATGGTGCAGGCACTCCAGCAGAAAGAATATATGAAGAATGGAAAACAAGAGTTCAGAAAGAAAGCTATACGCAAACTTGTATAAATGCTGCAGCTTCAGAAGAATGTAAAACAATAGTCTAATACATTTTAATGACCCCCAATAATACTTGAAGTCCCCTGGCACTTTGGACTGTTTATGCCTCCTTAGAACCTTATAACCCATTTTTGTCCACCTGAGACAGCTACATCTGCAGAGAAGATTGCAAAGGAAAGAGTCTGGGGCAAGATGATTATGAGTATGATGGGCTCAGGTCTGCAAAGAAATTATATGTCTGCAGGTAGTGAGCACATCTTCATCTCTCTCTCAATTCTTTATGGTTGTAGCAAGAAAAAAACAGACATGGGAAAATAAAGCTGGAAGGAAAAATGTAGTAAAATTGTGAAAACAGACAAACTGAGGCTGATAGAAGGAACAAGAAGATATTAGAGGTTTTTGTGTATTCTATTATTTGTTCAGTTTTGATTGTGGAATTAGGTTTGACAGTGAAAAGGGTCATGGACTAGGTCCAACAGATAAAAGAGAGATGAAAAGACTCACAAAGGAAAGTAGCTATGCAGGAAGTAACCACAGCTTTACTTACCAAGAATAAGGACATTTCATTAAAATTTATCATAACTACAAATTAGCCAGCAGAAAAGCAAATAAATTTCATAATCATCCATGTCCCTGCTGCTCTCTAATATGTCAGATAAATTAGTTCTTATACATCCTGTCTTGCAATATGAATAATTTATCTTTTAAACTCCCAGAGCATTTGTTGTAAGAAATGTTCATTTTATTTATTTAAAAAAAAATATAGCAGCCACATACTTCTAAGGTGCTAAGAGTAATTTAGAGTGTTCTTGTCTTTTCAGAGCGGTCTCTTCAGGAATGAATGTGGTATATTGACAAAGGAAATCCATTTAATGAAGAATAATGTAAACGAATATTACTTAGGTTTTTGCACAGACATTTCCAGTCTTTTCCTCCAAGCAGTTTTATCATTGCATTTTTAAGATACAGACATAACTATACAACTACGCCAGTCATTCAGGGGACACAGTACTGATTATATTGCTACGATTGACTCAATCTTCATAACTTTCCATAACAACATGCTCTTCCTCCTGGTTTGGTTGTGACAAACAGACAAACTGGGAGGGCAATTTCTTGTAATTTTAAAATGTTGCATTTACCTGAATTGATACAGAGAGACAACAAACAATGCAATAAAACTACATCATTTACTTCTTCCTACTTTTAAACACATTATCCACACTGAAAGTTATTAAGAGCAAGTTATATATTTCGTACTCAGGGTTTCTGAAGGCTGCAGAATCAACAGTATGGAAATGAGTAATTTTTGCTCATCTCGTATTGTTTAATAGGTTAAACTGAGCATAAACTCAATGGCAGCATTGTGATTCAAAGCTAAACTAAGCTTTCTTTCTGTTACAAGATACTCTTCTATTCCTTAAAGGCCTCTGATTCTTGCTGAATTCAAAGAGAGTATTTCCCTTGACACAGGTTTACTATATAAGATTAGGTACATGTGTTGTGTGCAACAGTTATCGTAGATGCACATGCCATAGCCCATGGTTCTTGGATGTGCTACAGTGTGTCCTCATTTCAGGGACCCTAAAATCCCTTAAGGTGAGATCTTCCTAAGGCAGGAAGCAAGTACTTTTATTAGAAGGATTCTTCTTATCCTAGTAGCATTAAATCATTTGAAACCTTTTCATTTTTAACAAAAGAATATTCACTGATTACTTCTTTAAAATAAAAGATAACTCATTAATTACTTCCTTATTTCTAAGATTTCTGGGGTTTTAAGAAATTGGTCACGTCACGTCAGAAAATATTGTTTTCTCATGTGCATCGTTCCCAATGTGGAGTAGTCACTTTGGTTTTGTAAGTTACAGTAATTGCTTTCTTTGTTTCCCTCTGGAAGCTGTAAACACATGCATATTTACCATAAATTGGTTTGGTTTTCAGCTAGAAGAGAATTACAGCAGGTTCTGCAAGAGGACTGAAGTGCCACCTTTGCATTATGAGCCTTTGCTTCCTCAAGCCCAGGGGATCTGAACATGTATTGTACAAGGGCATCCTCTGTCTGTCCATCAGCCCTTACAGAGCACTGAGGTAGAAAAGTCTTTTTCCCATTGAAGCTTAGCCATTTTGTATTTGAATTAAATATTCTTCAGAATAAATGTTGTCATCACTTGTAGAGATCTTGGGGTGCAGAGGTTCTTCAGTCAGGGCAAACATAAAGGGTCCGGAGCACCTGGAGGCTCTCTTCTACTGCTCTGTCCAAGGCTGCTTCCCACCCATCTGCAGCACATCCCCGCCTCTCACTTCACTCCAGCAATCCCATGAATATCCCACAATAAGTTATCACTCAGTGTCAGGAGCCTAGAGAAGGACCTCCAGGAATAAGAGGAGACGGTGACCTTGTAGGGAGCAGGTAGCACAGGGTACTTCAGTACTTCAGCTTGTCTCTCTGTTCTTTTTCCTTCCTACTGTGAATGTTTAACTATGCTACACATAGCAGAGAATCTTCACAATGGTTGAATCTAACTTCCCACATTGCCTAGGGCAACAGGACTTTTCAAAGAGGGTGTGTGTGCAGCAGGCAGAAGAATGGTTTGGTCCCACATCATTCACATCTTGGAGGAAAGCCCTCATTGCTGGGTTTCTGAGCAAAAGGGCACAGGATGACACTGGCAACCCTTGCCACCTGCACAAGACATGCTCAGGCACTACCCTTGTGTGCCTAAACGTCACAATTTATAATTCCCACCTATTTGGAGACTACAGACAGGACACTGAATTAGCCTGGAAAAATAAAGCTTCCCAAAAGCTTTTAACTAACCTTTAATTTGGAACACTTATTGTCCATGAGGGTGCTAGAATTTTGCACTGGTTCCCACACCTGGGGCCTTGCTGAGCTCCCCTAATTCAAAGCACAAAAACTGATGAAGCCAATATGGTCTCACTGCATTTTACTTTCTGCTGTTCCTGGATTCAATTAGAGGGCCAGGTTGGCCTACCGAGCAAGATAGTGTCCAGTCTTTTCCCACTAGTGCCATCTGGAAGGATTATTACAAGCATGAATGGATTGACAAATTATTTTTGTTACAGATTTCCACTGTCTGCCTTACGATTGCCACAAAGGGACATTTTGCTGGCATGGCAAGCTTAATGAGACTTGATAATTCCAGGAATATTCAGAGAAAAAAAAAGGTGTGCTTTCACCATGTAGGACATGCTAGCACTCACATTAGCAGTGACTTAATAGCAGCTGGAAGCTTTTGTCCACTCAGAAGTGTGGCAGGGAGGTGCAACTCCTCCTTGCACCAACATTTTCACAGGATATTCAGGATATGTAAGGAGAAGGGTCAGGATGCCTGGCACTGGTCTTGGTTTTCCAGCTCCATGAAGACCAGCCTCCTCTGGAGAATGCTGCCTAGCCAGGGGGAGCCAAGTGTGATGGTTTTGCTTTGTGAACATGGTAAGCAACCCTTTCAATTGTATTCATGTTAGAAACATAACCTAAATTCATCTTTACCTTGCTATCAACGTGTTGGATGAGTAAGGAGAACAGGGACACGCTACTTCCTTGGATTAAGAAACAGAAAAAAGCCTATCAGATTATTATGACATTTTCATAGTTGATATTCAAGTACAAGTGAGGTTTTTTATACCATTCTCTTTCTTCCCCAATAAAAACATTCCTCTCCTTCAGAACGTCTGAATTGCTCCCACATTCAGCTTCTGCTAGAAGATAAAACTTTCAGTCTTTAGCAAACTGACTGAAATAAGATCACTGAAAAGTGCAATTGATTTCTTCAGAGTTTACCTCTTTATACATGAATCTTTACCACCAAAATAATGGCTAATTTTTCCACAAAAAGTCAGGAAAAAGCCCCCATGGTTCTTTAGGTGTCTGGATAATCTTTTAAATTTGCACATAACAAGTGAATAATGTCAGGAGTTGTATCTTCCCCTGCCTTCTCCACTTTCTTCTTGGTGAGAGTTCAATTAAAGAAAAGATTTCTCTCCTTTACATGGGAGAGTTATTTGATATTTTGATGTGCAAAGTAAACCAGGTCCTTGATACTGCTGTGCTTAATATTAAACCACAACTTTTCAGGGGGAAGGTAATGCATGAGCAGAAGTTGTGAATTAGGATTTCTTTTCCAAAAAATAAGCCTCTTGGGCTAGTTTCTCTCATCCTTTCTTCACTACTTCTCTGTTATCTTTCTGACAACTAATAACAGAACAAGTAAGGTAAAAATCATAAAATGAGAGGGTTTTTGTTGAGTTTGTTTACTGTTTACAGAGCTGAGATATGTGGTTAGGAATTAAAAAAAACAGCTCATCAAAATTTAATCTTCCCTAGCCCTTCCATTTTTATCAAGCTAACTCCCTAGAAACAAACCTAATTTCTCCTTGCTTGCCTGCCTTACATGAAATGGTACGACAGAAAAACTGCATAGCATATCATAGACATAACAACATCATTTTAATATATTTATTCACCTGTATGTTACGTTTCAATGACAGAATATGAAGTTACAATAAGGGTTGACATACAGAAGATGCATGGGATGTACCAGAGAAGGAGAAGATGGCAAATGAAGAAGATGGACACTTGTCTGAGACGTCATCTTTTACTCTTAGCAGAAAAATAAAGTGAGGTTGCTCGGCTGGAGGAAACGTTCAGATGTCAGCCAATCAGCCATGTACCTCAAGGTAGGTCCATAAATCTCTCTGCAGAATATCCTAAATGGTATAATCCTAACAAGTGTAAACCTACACTACAAAGCAGCTAAAAGCTGTGTTATCCCAGTATAGGTAGTATACCTGTCTCTCAGAAGGGTTTAATTTGCTAGGGTACTACCCTCCCTACAGCATCTTGTCTAGTAGTCAGCTCAGAAGCTAGTTGCAGCGAGCCGGCACTGGCTCATAACACCATGGAGCAAATGTGTAGGAGCTCCCTGTAGATGATCCAACGTGTGTTGGCCAACAAACCTGTAAGAAACAAACATGCAGGCTGTTTCACGGGTGGGTCCCGTTCTTCTCCTACATGTTCATCAGAAGTGAAGAACTTCCAGACTACCTTGTACTTTGTGGGGTTTTGTGCAGCCCTGACGACATTCAGACTTGAAGAAAAAATAACCAAGCTCCTGTGTCATGTTTACAGAGCGTGAACAATGTATTTTTTCTTGTGAGTAGTCCATGTGGAATAAATGAGCTGAAAATGTGCACCTGGAGCCCCACCATTCTATTTTACTGAATCATCTTGCAAGGGCACAGCTTTATTTGCAGGCAGTGCTAGGCTCAAAGCCATGCCTCAGGTCCCACACCTTGATCCTATTTTTATAATAGTCCAATTCTGAACCTCTAGAATCTGCAAAAGTCCAAATCTGGATTCAGGATTTATGCTACAGCTATAAAAAACTAATATAACAAACTCTTTGGAAACAGGATGCCTTCCAAAGACCTGGCATGATGAAAAGACCAGGAAAATATAACAGAAGCAGTCAGGAAAGATAAAACTGTTACTGATAACCTAAAGGAACCCTTTGCATTTGTGCTCACTAAGAGAACCTCAGAAAGGTTCTTAAAATAGAGCTGTTCTTTGAAGAGTTGAATCTACAGAGCTTGTAGATGCCTCATCCCTGGAAACATTCACGTCAGTCTGGACAGGGCTCTGAGCAACCTGATCAGGTTGAAGATAGCCCAGCTCATTGAGGGGGATTGGACTAGATGATCTTTAAAAGGTCCCTCCCAACCCAAACCATTCTGTGATTGATTCTGTGATTCCATGATTCTATGAATCTAAGGATAATTTCATATTTTAATGTTAATAACACAGGCTGCAAGATAACTCAGTAAACAGAACAGTAAGAAATTTCCAGAGTCAGACAATATTCACACAAGAGGTCTGAACGAACTTAAGTATAAAAATGCTTTAGTAATTGTGGTGCAAGTAATTTACAGATCAAATGTATTTTAATATCAGATGAATATAAAGTAGCAAAGATGATACAAAAAAGGATTCTTGAGGGCATTATGGGAATTACAGACCAGTAAGTCTGCTACGCATCCTGGTAGGGATTATAGCAGAAAAGAGAGCTTAGTAGAAAAATGTTCTCTAGCAGGAAAGAATCAACAAGGCATTTGTCAACGAGTCACATCTCACTAATCTTTTAGAGTTCTGTCATTTGCCAAAGTGTAGGAGAATGGCACATTGCTCAGACAGCTGCCAAGCATACTCAGGCCAGCAGGACACCAGGGGAGGATATCACTGCAGCTTCGAGACTTCGGAGGGGTTTGTCTCACTGCAGAGATTTGGTGCCCGATTGTCCCTTGCTTTGCTAGTGCAACTTCATAACCATGACAACCAGGATCACTCCAGAGAAAAAGACAGAGTTTCAAAGGTTTGTTCCTGCTGGGAAAGAACTCTAAAACACATTGGGTGTGGATAAACAAATACAGAAACTCCACCTCTATGTCCATTTTCATGGCAGCCTTGTTTCGAGTGTTCAGAACGTCTTTTATCATTAATACTCTACTAATTTTCCTTCTTCTCTCTTTGAGGCTCAATTTAGAAACAAGTGAAAAAAAAAGACACTTCTAAGTATGAAGAAATGAGAAGGGTGCTGAAAGATAAAAGAGGTGGTGGATCAAGTTTCTGATAAAGCAATAATATACTAGTGTGTGCTTGATAATGCAGAAGTCAAATCATAGAATCACAGAATAGTTAGGGTTGGAAAGGACCTTAAAGATTATCTAGCTCCAACCCCCCTGCCATGGGCAAGGACATCCCACTAGATTAGGTTACCCAAGACCCCGTCGAACTTTGCCTTAAACACCTCCAGGGATGGGGCAGCCACAACTTCCCTTGGCAACCTGTTCCAGCATCTCGCCACTCTCATGGTGAAGAAATTCTTCCTAATGTCTAGTCTAAATCTGCCCTTCTCCAGCTTATATCTGTTCCCCCTTGTCCTATCACCACAAGCTTTTATGAATAGTCCCTCTCTAGTTTTCTTGTAGACTTCTTTCAGGTACTGGAAGGTCACTATAAGATCTATTCGGAGCCTTCTCTTCTCTTCTCTTCTCTTCTCTTCTCTTCTCTTCTCTTCTCTTCTCTTCTCTTCTCTTCTCTTCTCTTCTCTTCTCTTCTTCTCTTCTCTTCTCTTCTCTTCTCTTCTCTTCTCTTCTCTTCTCTTCTCTTCTCTTCTCTTCTCTTCTCTTCTCTTCTCTTCTCTTCTCTTCTCTTCTCTTCTCTTCTCTTCTCTTCTCTTCTCTTCTCTTCTCTTCTCTTCTCTATTAATATGGGGAAGAATGGATCGGGAAAATTCGATCAGGAAAATGAACAAAATTTAAACCTGAAAAACAAATAGTAGCGTCTACAGAAAAAAAAGTCTTTAAACAGTGGGTATCTAATAATTTCTTCTGTGTTTAATCATAATCCTTATTTTTTAACCATACATACCCTCCCCGCAGTTTTAAAAAAAGTCTTTAAACAGTGGGTATCTAATAATTTCTTCTGTGTTTAATCAAAATCCTTATTTTTCAAACATACATACACTCCCCGCAGTTTTAAATAAGATGTTTGCACTTTTGATCAATATAAAGAATCCATATAACATAATATGAGGCATCTCGCATGGCATTTGTCATCTACCTTTTTTGTTTAAAGCTCTAATGAAGACTATGTTTGCTCTACTAAGTATAGCAATGCGTTGCGTGCTGCTTACTTTTGAATTATAGCACAGCAAGCACAATTTTTGTACTAACGTGGGCATCTTACTGTAACCCATTTTCAAGCACATATATCCAATACTCTTTCTCCAGTGCTAGCCTGAATACAAGAGCCTTGGGAGAGAGGTGTTGGGGAGATGAAAGCTCTCTGGCTGGGTGCTGGATGGGAATACAACTCCATGGTTACTATTCCAGCCTGGGAGTGCTGTGCCTGTTCGCTGCTAAAGGATTTGGTCAATAATCACAGAATCGTGTGTCCTGTCCTGGCACAATTCCCCTACTCACAGTAGCGCAAACAGTCCCCAACAGAGGTTTACTTTGTGGTTTGGAGGATATACTGCATGTGTTTTTCTCTCACAGTTAATACGTCCTTCCTTGAGTCTCCCTAGCTCAATCATGAAATCTGCCCCTGCGTACTGGTTCTAAAATCTCACGCCGAATTTATGACTGATAAAAATGCAATGTGCTTCCTCCATCTGAGGTGCCTGCCTTTCAGTAAGGGGGGAACTGATCTGTTTATATTTATGGGCTGTTTCCTTCCCCAAAATATCACAGAAACGAAGGGCAGTTTTAAGAGATACCAAGCCTGTCCATTTGGCACATTAATACTTCAGCAAATTAACTTGTTGGTTTCACACAATTCATTCTTGACTTTCAGCTGTTCTGCTGCCACTGACAGACAGTGAACGCACGTACTCTGCCTGCCAGGCAGTGGCCAGTTTTTTTGGCTGAGGCTGGGGAGTTAGCGGTTCACCCGCCCTGTGGCTGCACTTGCGGTGTGCACAACAGACATCGCTCCCCCTACCTCCATGAAACTCAAGCTGAGGCCTTTATGGTTTGTAAGCAGTAATTCTAGGAGCTGAGCAGCTATCAGCAAGCTAGCTCGAGCTGGGCTAAGTTTCCTCAGTTGGAAGTTGTTCTATGTTATATATCACTCAACAGATCTATACGCTGTGGCGCTTTAAAGAACAGAGCTCTGTCTTAACTTGTAATCATTTTCTTTGAACTCAGATACTGTGAGAAATGCCAATAAACCCAGCAGAGCCTATTTCTTACAGAGAAAGTAGGACTGTACAGGAATGTGGATTTGAACAACAGGCTTACAGATCTCATAAGCAGTAGGGTTGCTGGAGGAGGTAAAGGGGCACACACAACTTTTTGGTGAGAAAGAGACTAATTGCCCTTATCCAGATCACTGGCACTATGTAAAACAAATGCGTAAAAATGGAAAAGTGTAACCGCTGTGTCGTACTTTGTGCTAACCTACATTCAAATTCTTGGCACAAGAGCATCTATTTGGGAGACACAGAGCACTATTATACCTGTGTTGGGTCTGTTGATGCATTTCATCAACAGCCTAAGAACACAAAAGGTTACAAGAAAGCAAAAGGGATTGGAGAAGGCTAAACCAAACTGATTTGCAAATTTGCATGGAAGGGCACACACATGCAAAACCATACAACTCGGAGAAAGAGGAGAGAGAAAAAAACCTAAACCCCAGCTTACTTTCGCTTCTGTATCTCTAATGGATCCCAGTCAGAAACATTACATCTGATCCTCCTTCAATTTTGAAAGGATTTTCTAAGTAAACTTGCTTCAAAATGCTGCTTTTCAGGCCCATGTTAATATGTGGCTGAACGTATTTACAGTAAAGCTGCATAGCTGTTCATATTCACATGAGCAATGTTTCATAGCTGGCTGACAATTTAATGAGACATTCTGAATTTTACCTAAGGCATTCTCACCAGTAGGAAATCCTGTTGGATTTACAAGTGTCCATCTGTTAAAATCCTCCAGAGTAATTTTAGATGCTTTACTGTTTGTTGGGTTTTGACCTCCTTTGCTGTGATTGTTCAATTAGTTCTGTTGTGTTCAGAGCACATTTGTGCTGTGCGTCTTGGAAAGCACAGTAGGGAAAGAACAGCCATTCTTAAAGCTCCGCTTTGATGAGATTAAAATGCCAGCCAGGATGTGGCATACATTCCTGCTTACTTATTTTTCAGGGAAATGCAAGCTAACACTTCCTTATTTTTCTTTATGTGGCTACCCTTGTAAGCAGAAGACTTACAGTGCCTAAACTGAGTCTGATGCACTTTGATTAAACTTCTTTTTGTCCTGTTAATGCATCTTGAAGGCATTAAGTGAGATCAAGTGGATTAAGGTTTCAAGGGTCTTTGAATGTATTCATAGACCTGCAAATGACACTCTATTTACTGTTCACTTTTCGAATCAGTTAACTTACCATAAAATGAGCATTGTATATATGACCTGGGGGGGGGGGGAAATGTGCAGCATTTGAAAATCTTTAGGTGAAATGAGTATCAAATTCCAAAGCTGCCTCTCTTAAAAAAAAAAAAATCTTATTCTAGTTTCCCTTACACATTAATGACACCCACTCCCTCCCTTAGCTTTCTTCCCCTCTGAAAGTGCAAGAACAAAATTCAGCCCCTGCCGTCAGAGAAAGAAGAGGACAACATATCAGCATGGCTTACACCCACACTTCATAAGCTCTTTTGGCAGAGACACAGAGATCCTGCCAAGACTACACAGCCAAAATGGCTCCGCTTCACCCTGCGCTGAGACCTCTCTGCAGCTCTCTTATCTGCACAGCTCAAGCAAACACTGCAGCCATAAAATACACCCCCTCTGTATGCTCAGTGTGCTCTGCCTGAAAAGTGTATTGAGCAAGGGTTACAACAATTGCATCATAAGGTCATAAACTTATAATTAACTGTAACTAAATACACAGAGCTGGTCCTTCTCCTCCCCCTGCCTTACTGAGGAGCTCTGTATGTATCACTTTCCCCCCCTTTTCCTTCCCAGCTGCTGTGAGACAGCTCAGTAGCATGGGGAACCCTTGGGCTGGCATGTAATTTTAAATCTTAGGGAAGATGGCTATAGTTTTTTGGGGAAGATATTATTACAAGCATTTTGCATAGCTAGAGCAATGAGGTCAGTCATAGGGTGGTAGGAGTTGTATGAACAGCAAAAAGATGGGCTTTTCTCTCTATTAAAAAATATGAAACACCAGATGGGTAGATGCTAGTGGGACAGTAGGTGTGTTCACTATAGGCAATGAATCCAACAACCTTTTTGAGACTAGTATGGTAGAGTAACACTTCAGGACAGTGTTCTACTCTAAACAATAAGTTTTTTTGGTAAGGGTTTAGGGATGTACCTCCCATATCTAAAGAAAATACATGGGAAAGAACAGAATATTTTGGGGGAATGCATACCAATAAGAAGTGAGAGCTGGAAGTACTAGAAAAGGATGTGAAAGAGAATGAGTAAATGACATGAGGGGGCCTGAAAATGTAGACATGTCACAAAAAGGAGGTGACATGGACAAACATGGTGGGCTCCAAGTGGTGGGCTGAGAAAAGGAATATGACAGCAGCATTCTTGATGACCAACAATCAGCCACAAGTCTGCTAGCCATCACCAGAAAACAATAAAGTCCTCTCCTGCCATCCATGACCAGTCTCTGCAGAGAGTTTGGAGTTGAGCCAATGTCACTGTCATAACAGCCACAAGAGCTGGATGAGAAAGAGTGTTTCTTATTTTTTTTTCCTCTATGTGTAGCCAGGATGCAAGGACTTGGGGAAATGCCCAGTAAAAAAATAATGTCTGAGTTATGGACTAGAGTGCAGACAGGGTGGTGACATGCTTTATGGTAATTAAATAAGGAAATAGAGGGTAGAGGTTTGATTTCAGAAATATACTAAATATTGGATCTTTTCTTGTTGAGGACAAGTTTACTGATGGAATAGTTTATGGAAAGCTTCATATAAAGTTATCATGATATTATTTGACTGTGAACTTTGTGTTACTGGAGAGCTAAGACCTCCATCAATTACCATGTATTACACAAAGGTTTCTTGAATGTGCTAGGAGTCTAAAATCAACTTCTGATTCTGAGTCAGCATTGCTCTTCATTGAGAGACACCTCAGATTCAGAAATAATTTATAGTATTTGAACAAGCCAAGGATACACGAGGTCCCACTCAAGCTAAGTTAACACAAAGTAAATAGGGGTGGGAGCAGGAATCTTATCTACCATGATCCTTTTATACATTATGACTGTCTCCCTAGACTTTCTTAAGTTTACTACTTTCAGTCTACACTACTCTGCCAGTTCGGAACTGTACACAGATCTCTGGATATGTGTTCTCTGAATTTGTTCCAGTGAATTTAAAAGAGCCTAAGTAGTTACCCAGGAGCCAAAATAGAAGAGTTAAGCGATAAAAGACGTTAGTAAGTGAACATTAATGCCAAGAAGTAACAACTTACATTTTTATTTCAGATGCAATCCCCCAAGGAGAGCGTTACATAGCTGTGCCATTGCAGCAGAAGGCCCCTGAGGCACTGTAATTCAGTGGCACACCTTCTCCTCCCCTATTCCCTCAGGCAGTCATTTACGTCTGGTCTAAGCCAGATATAAAATAATATTTCTACCCTCCTCCAACAGCCCCCTCAAGTGCTCATGGGCTCAACTGAGCTGGCAAGTGAGAATGGACCCCAGGCTCTACTTATTTCCCACCTCCCTATTTTTAATCCACAGAGAGGAAATAAGCAGATGTGTGGCCCTGCTTGTTTCATGCACCTGGACAAAGCCAAGGTAATCCTTGCGGGGTTGTAAGTGTGTTCTTACTCCCTCAGGCAGCAGCATATTACACACATGTAAAGCACAGCATTGAGTTTTGATTTCTTCTGGCTCCCTTGCCTGTAAGTTCTGTCAGCATGTACCTTTTCTCCAACAAACTTTTTTCACATCTGATTTTGGGTACAATAACCCTTGTTTGCATACCCTGACACACATTCCACCCGATCACTGTCCAAGGAATAGTAGACTTTCCCCTGCCCCCAGAATACATTATACTAAATCTAGGTCTGGGCTACGAAATGGTCATGTGGCTGTTAAGCAAAGTGCTGTCAATCCAACCCTTGGGGCAGGGTCTCAGCTGGGAAGGGGGTGACGTTCCTCAGGAAACAATGAAAATATTTTCAGCAAAAAGAACCACCATTTTAAGAGGAACTTTTTTGGGGGGGCAGCTGGAACGTGAAATTAGATGGGAATCTCTGGGTGCCTGTAACAATAGGGAAGCTGACGGCAGTGGCCCAGAGCAGCTGGAACAAAGCTCTCCCTCTGGTTACCCTGAATTTGCTGTACTCCCTCTGGATGTGTTCCTTCACCTCTGTGGTGCTTGCCATCGGTCCAGTATATGACTTACAGTGGCATGGCATGCATTTTCTCATGGCATTTCATTCTGGAAAAAAAAGTTCTCACAAAGAAGCACTAAATCCTCTGGCACTCTACCTTATACCTCCTCTGGCACTCTACCTTATACCTCCTCTGGCACTTTACCTTATACCTCCTCGGAAACTTGCACAAGACTGTACCAGCCAAGTAACTGCTGCTATCATGAGCAGTGGCTCCAGTGGAAAGATCTCTAGGGATGTGTGTATGAGGAAGCACCACCGCTCCCTGTCTAGAGCACAATTCTTTGCACAATAGGTTGCTGTAGATGCCTAAAGATGAGAATGAATCAAAACAGACCAGGAGGAACCTGAATTCAAATGCACTTCCCCTCACTCTAAAAAGTATTTGAATTCTTTAATGAGCAAAAGCCACTGCACAGAGAGAGACCATGGCAAAAAAAAAAGAAAAGGCGCAGTTTTCTCCTCTCATTGTTCCAGCAGAGAAATGGAGAGTCCACATGAGCATCAAAGGGATATGAGCATGAGCAGTAGTACCTCAGCCCCCCAAGGAAACAACAATAACTGGGGGGGTAAGATGGAAACCCCTACTTCTCCTCCTCAGGTCACAGGAAAAGGTAGTGGGTGTATAACCCAGAGGTCTGGTTTCAGAGGAGAAATCTAGCAAAAAGCAAGCATTATTTTAAAATAAAGTCTTACACATTTTGTAGGTCTGATTCATGACTCATGGGGTGCTTTGGAGGGCAGAGTCAACCAAGGGTCTGTGTGGAATCTCAAAACCAGATTTTTAATATCTGTGGATGGCAAAACTCCTGTAAAGTCAGAATTCATAGGCCTTACTGCAACTATCCTGAGCTACACTGGCCAGTAAGGTGGTCATAAGAATTTTTATAAGCTTTTTATAAGCTGCCAATCCCACTCTTACTGAGATCACTGGAATATCCAGTAACGACAGTATCTCGGTGTGCTTTGTGCTGAAAATGGATTTAACTAACAATCAAAGTTAGGCTGATCACTGAAGCAATTTAATTTTAGTTTTAAGAATAACACAGCTGAGCTATGTCCAGAAAAGGCATTTGATTAATTCATGTTTTAAAACAAACAAATGAAAATATCAAAAAGAATGAGAAAACAAAGATAAAAACAGGTTCTGTATGCAGAAATACGGCAGCTTATGAACACTCACTGAATTTGGGAAAAAATACACACGGGGAAAATTACAGTGTGTGAAAAATAAAAAACATGCAAAATAGGAAGCTATCAAGAACATGGGAGAGTGGCTGGTCAATGAAGTACTGTGTAAAGATTTCCAATTTTCTTGTAGTAAATTATTTATTTAGCCCTTGCATGCCATCAATATATTTTACAAGTTTAATACCCAAATTATAGCTACCCACCCGTTTATGGCCCTGTAAATGAGTCCTGAGTTATCAATGTGAATTCTTGTTCTAGGCAATGTCAAATTTAGATTGGATTTGGATGTATTGCTTTTACCCTTATCAAGAAGGTTTGCTAGTGTGGTATTTTATTGCTATATTTAAAATGGAAAGTGCTTTTAAATAGACTTGTCTGGATAGCACAACTGATCACAGCTCAGATATGTCATTTCCCAACTTAAAGCCCTGCTCTAATCTAGGTGAGTGTCTTGGAGATCCAGCAGAACCTATTTATACTGAATGTGTTTCTCTGCAAGCTCAGTCCTTTGTGATTAAGTGGAAGAGCTATTGTGGCAACGACTTTAATCTTAAGTAGGGATGGCTTGAGATCTTAAGTAATAAAACCAAATGGTAATCTGCATGTTTCCCAATACTTTATAAGAAAAACAAGCAATAAAGAATGCAAATGAACAACTGTAATGACTTCCTAAAGTACATTGCATTATATTTGGTTATGCTTCATGGCTCTTATTCATGTTTCATTTTTTAGTAAAGGTAGGAAATGATACAGTAAAGGCAAAAGAATTATCAGCATAGGAGAATAACATGTAAGTGACCATCTAATCCAAAAGCGCATGAAAATAAGAACACTGTTGTGTAAAATTATATCAAAGTAACACAAGTATCTGGAAAACAGAAAAGAAATCAAGCAGAAACATTTCTTGCATTTGACTAACTAAAAGCAGGATGTGGCCCAGTGTAGCAGTCGTTTGAAAGGTTAATAAAAAAGACATTTGTATTCATGACATCAAAGCTAGCTGAGATTTGCATCTCTGCACCAAAGGGCAGTATCTCTAAGAGGACAAAACAGAGAGGAAGCAAGAAGGGGATAGGTTTGTAACAGATGAAAAGGGTGACCATTTTATTATTGGCTGGAGCCTGCAACTAACTTTTCTGGGCCAATTTTTTTCAAGTGTTATCTATGACCAGTAGAAGACCCTGGATGGTGGGCTGGGTTGGAGGCTAACAGGCAGGCAGTACAGTGAGGAAGGAAAGCCTGGAGGAAGAAAGGGAAGGCTGAACTTAGAGACATGCTCAAGGGAGATGCAGATCTGGAAACTGTCAATTGTATGTAAGGCTGTCACTAGATTTTTGTGTTCTGATGTCCAAGTGCTTGTTCTGAGTGCACTACTGGAGTTCAGCAAAGATCTACAGCTCCAGCAAAGCATGCTACATCCCTATACAGAGTAATGATGGGGGAAATAGTCTATATGACAACGGCACAAACGAAGCTTTGATAATGGACCCATCTGCTGACAGGCAACTGGAGGAAAAGTAAATGAGAACTGCAACAGAACAGCACAAGTTTAGCTCAATAAGGGAAGCATAACGGATTGCATGCAGCAGTTAAGTGGACATGAAGATAGCACAACTGGGAAAGCAAACGAAGCCAGAGATCTAAGCAGGCAAGTACAGATTCAGCTCTCTAGCTGTTCAGGCTCAAGTTACCCATTAACAACATATGGCTGGATCGGAGCGGGCAAACACGGATAGCAAGGGAGAAGGGAGCTTCCAGACAGGCATTTTGCAGCCATTGACATTGGATGCATCTTATGCACCCTGAGTAGTCCAAAAGCTTGGCATCTTGGCTGTCTCAGCTCCTACATTTGTCTCTGGAAGTAGACAAGCTCCTCCACAGAAGAGTTCATCACAGCTCTTCCCACACTTGTGTTAAAATTGGATCAAAATGTCTCTTAACAGCCAGCTTAGAGTAGGAACTTCACTTTTTTTAGACAGATGGCAGAACAGGATTTGGATCCCACCCTTAGTACATACATGTGTCCTGTCAAAAAGGTCAAGACCACTGATAACAGCAGCTTGCTACTGGCCATCATCCTGGACCTGTGGCTGGTATCTCTGTCACACATCTCCCACCTTGCATCATCCAGCCAAATTACTTTGAAAGGACTTTTACTTATGTGACAGAAAAAGGTGGAAAGACTATTGTGCTTGTTCAGCTTTGTTATGTAGAATATCTTTTCTTGGACCACAACTCTTTCTACTTGCTGTTCACATGTACTCTTGCTATCTTACTTGGCCAGATACAACTGTTTTCTGTTGGAAAGTACTGATAACAGTAATCAGCATAGATGATCCTTGTATATTGCAGTAATTTCTGGGTAGAACCATTTGTACGATACCTCTCACATGGCTGTGTTCTTTTGAGGGATCTATGATATGGATGAAGGCAAGTTAAATTCCTTTTTCTGTCTCTATCTGAAGACTCACAAAGATTCAACTTTTAAAATAAGTATCAAAAATGTCTATGTTTTTTTTTAAGCTACTGAATTCAGTGAGAGCGCAGCTGTTCCAGCATTCAGTCATTTTAATTACTTCATCCTAAATCAGGATTGCATACTGGCAGCTTAGAATACCCCCCAGTTAATTTGTTATGGGCACTGTCCTATGTTCACGCTGATCTCTCTTGTGAATTTACAAATGCATCGTAACTCTGTTATCTCGGTCGATTCCCTCTTAGATAACTGTTTTCCAGGCTTGTTCCTGCCCCCGGTGAATTCAGTCTTAAAACTCCCATTGTGCTCAGGGGCAGAAAGATCAGGTCATTGAGTCCTTGTAATATTTCAAGTTCAGCTTTATTCCACAGTTTCTGTCCTACATGATTTTGTTGTGTTTGGAACTGTTAACAGTGTAGTCTGCTTGAAGGAGGCATGTTAGTTGTGGAAGCTTCAAAGTCTTTCAAGGATCTCGTTCTCACAGAAGAAATACACATTGCATAAATGCAGTGCATTGTTCATATGTTTCTAGCTAGTTCTTTGTATTTCATCAGCTCTTTTTTTTTAATTACTTAACATGACTGTATAATTGTGGTCACATGTTAAGACTAAAATCATGCCATTGATGCACTGTAGGAGTGGAAAAGGGTAGAGGGGGAAATCTCCCATTGAACTATAAATAGCCTTTACAAAGTGAAAACAACCTAATCCTTGTTAATCACAAATTAGGAAGGAGCGTGCCAAAAACAGCACAACGATGGAGTGTCAAATCAAACGCCTCTGTGCAGGTAGTTTGTACAATACCTGGTAGCTGTAACTGTTGTGGGAAAATCCTTGCACAGGAAAACAGTCTAACTCAGTGCCAACCAGTCATCAATGACTGGCTCTTTCAGTGACTCTCTTTAAAAGGCATCTATGCAACAGAAATGAGTGATATGCTCCATTCCTCCTGTGTTACTTGCTCTCACTGGCAGCACAGTATAGTAGTTGTAATCTAAAACCAGGCAGTTGTTTGTAGAGTAGTTAGTGTAAACTGACAATGACTGTGCCAGATAACTCTCCTCTGCGATTTTTGAGAGTGCTGTGAATATTAGCTTGTACTCAGAATTCACCCGGCAGGGTCTGCTAAAATGCTTCCTTCCTGCAAGCTAAAGGTCTCCTGGATTTTCAGCCTTCATGACAGCCTTCTGGCTCGTGCAACTTGATCAATTTCTAAAGTCTCAACTACGATCAAATATTTTATAATAAGAAACTGCATTTTTTCCACTTCTAGACTCCCCTCAAAGTGTTTATTATATTAGATACATTACATAAGCTGGCACGTTAGGTGCTTTATGAGTTTTCCATAAACCCTTATTTACTAATGGCTAGCCTGACTTTGTGAGTCTACTGTAAGATTTGACCTTTCTTAGTAATGGGAACCTGGTTCAAATAATGTTTATAGTACCTTTAAAAAGAAGCATCATAGAACTGCAAAAAACCCATAATAATTATGATAAAAATATTTCTTCTATATCATAATTTTGCCAACTTTCTTACACAGACTGAGCAGTGTCTTTCCAGAAACTTCTAGTATGCACCTTTATTTTTCTCAGCTATGAATTCCGGGTTGAGAAGTTAAACCCATGGCATAGCAGCAGAAATAGACTAAATCTGGCAAGCTCTGCTGAAAGGTAAAACTCATTACCTTTGCTAAGAGTTCCACACCTAGCTACCAGGCTCATTAACTCCATCAGGCTTACTGACAACCTACTTTTTCATTGTTTAAGAACCTCTGATGTGCAAAATATCTCACTATTTTTATGAACTAGCATTGCTGATTTCCAAAGATGCTGGCATAGGCAGACACGGAAAAAAAAAATTGAGATTTTAGTTTGAAAATAATTATTTCCAGCGATAGGAAACCTTGATTCCATCCCAAGTCATCATCGTCACCACTAGAAGCTGTATTAGCCTTACTTGAGTGAGTAAAAGGTAGGTTTAAACCACTACTATATGACACGCTACCATCCTTGACTTGGATTCCTTTAGGGGAAGCAGTTTCAGCTAATTCTGGTGATAGCCAACTGGAAGCAGTTTTACTGGTAGACATATAGAACTGAAGAATTTAGAAAAATTCTTGGAAAAAGCTTCCCACTTCACAAACAAGTGGGAATATTTACTAGGTACGCCTGTGTCTTAGTACATTTGCAGTTACTTCACATCGATATACTACAGGAAGATCTGCTCTTAATTACCTTAAAATACAGCCACAGGAAATGGCATAAGGCTGTGATAGGCTTTGCAACCTTGAATTCCTACTTTTAATCGGCCTTAGTCATTTTAAATTCAGGTTTTTAAAAGTCTTAGTAAAATTGACCTTCGGGAACAATAAAATGGCAATTACATATGACAAAGGTATGGAGCAGAAACAATTAGTTATTGCTTCAGTAAAAGAAGAAGATGGGACTGTGAACCTACCAGCCAGATTCTAGGAAGCAGGATAGGCTGCTTGACCTTAATGCAGAAAATCCAAATATTTGGGGAAGCTATTTCTGTTGTATCTCTCTAAGAAATCAAGGCATTCTTTTTAATCACCCGATTTACTACTGATACTGTTCTATACTAATGTAATGGCTTTGATGAGTCACTTTGATAAATTATCATTTATTTACTCGCATTACAAGTTTCTTATTACATCATCATGTTGTGCAGAATGTGCTGCAGTGTACCCTGAATAGTCACTAGGTGGTAACATATGCAGACTTGAGCACGCTTGGCCAAATTCTGCACAATCTAATGTAACGTGTGTCTGCACCAGAGAAACTTGATCCATCTTCCGATAGAATTGTATGAGGTATTATATTGCCTCACAATGTTTGGTTGAGTTAAAGCCTAGGGAGCTCATCAGATGACTAAAACCAGCCTGGAGGATAGCTAGTTTTCATGCTGCTCTGAAGGGTCCTGTAGTCATATTTATATGCAGCATGGTCTGTAGGAATCCCTATGAAACCTGATAGGAAAATTCAGAAAGTATTTGTTTTCTATTAAATGCTATCACCCTTTCCCCTAAGGAGAAAGAGATTGCAGTTTGGAAGTTTCTGCCTTGGTGCTTTTGATATATTTGCTAAGTATTCCTGTTAATACAAGGCAAGTTTGCCCCACACACCCACGTCAGGGAATATGGAAGCGAAGGTCTCCCTGGGTGGCCCCCGTGCATCTCCAGCCTGTGCCTGACGGGCAGAGTAGGCTGCCAAGGAGCCCACAGAGCCCCAGCCCTCCACTCCCCCATCCCAGCACGCAGCGGGAAGTAATTTACTGGTGATCTGGGCCAGAAGTAGTCTGCTTTGCTCTCTGATTAATGGAAGAACCACAGGCGAAAGCATCATTCCCTGACTCCTGGGGCAGTGCAGCTGAGAGCAGCCCTTTGGCTGTGTTTTAGGAGGAGTTTGCTCTCTGATGAGCATGAGGGCAGAGCCAAACGGATCGAGACAGAGCTGTGAGACATCTCCGAGGCTCTGTTTGCCCCTTTTTGGGGGGCACTGAAGTCATGACAAACCCTTTGTTGCTTCTAACAAAGAGTTAAAGGGGAGACCTCATTGCTCTCTACAACTACCTAAAAGGTGGTTGTGGAGAGGAGGGAGCTGGCCTCTTCTCCCAAGTCACAGGGGACAGGATGAGAGGGAATGGCCTCAAGCTCCTGCAGGGGAGGTTCAGGCTGGACATTAGGAAATAATTTTTCACGGAAAGGGTCATTGGACACTGGCAGAGGCTGCCCAGGGAGGGGGTTTAGTCACCTTCCCTGGAGGTGTTTAAGGGATGGGTGGATGAGATGCTGAGGGGCAGGGTTTAGTGTTTGATAGGAATAGTTGGACACGATGATCCGGTGGGTCTTTTCCAACCTGGTGATTTTATGATTCTATGATTCTATACTTGGTGCTTTCTGAAGGCTCACAGCATCTTTTCTGCAAAATAACAGCAAATGGGAGACACTGAGAGATTAGCAGAGGACCTGCAAGATGGTTCACATAGAAATATCAAGAGGGAGAGAGGTGGTTCCCAACTTGTCATCATCATCACAGAGCTAGAAAGATTTCTGCTTCTAAGTGTGTAGCACTAGTTTAAACCACTTCTGAGTTAATAAGCTTGCCCTGAGGAAAGGGAGGTGACTAAAACAGGAGCATGTGGGCTTTATTTGGACTGTCCCAGCTACTGAGTCTGCCCTGCAGCTTATTAAGTGATTGGCACATTAATTAAAAAAAAAAAAAAAAAAAAAAAAAAACAGAAAAAAACCACAAAACCCACATTTCTAAAACAAACATGTTTTGTCTTTTCTCCCCCCTTTTTGAGGCATTTGTTCTCTTTGCAACAGGCTTAACAAGAAATGAGGCATCAACTGAATGAGCTGTAGAAATGGTAATTCTGCAGGTCTGTTTCCTTACCTTGATTGCATACATGCGTATTGCCTAATACAGCAAGAAATGAATGACATTTTCCTGACCATCTGAAGCAATACCTGGCACCTGGCATGCTGAAAAGGAACATGAGAATCAGTGGGTTTTCAGTCTGTGTTTTATCATCTGCCAGATATATCTGTAAGAACATATAAAACGTTCATTCACTTATTGTCTTGGTCTGCAGTTGGAGCCTTTTGTCTGCAATGCACATGAAATAATAGAAGAGTGAATAAAGAATAGCAAACAGATCCACATGGATATTGTATGGAACTATAATTTAATGTTGAGTGAGTCAAAGAATTTTTGCCAGATTTTTTTATTCATGTTGGCTCTGGCATCTATTTGTGGCACTGTAATAATGATGAGATTTTTATTGTAATCCTTTACTGTAAGTATGGTTATTCAGTAACAAATACAGTGATTTAAGAAAATAAATATTCGTAGCTGGTTCATAATGATTGGTACAGTTTAAACAGATAGAAAAGCAAATGCAGTACCTGAAACGCTCACATTGAAGAACTCAGATCTGGAGTGAGTTTAAGTATGTAAAAACCTGTTTGACTACCCAGAACTTAAAAAAATAAAACCTAGTGCAAACTTGTGAACAGAGAGGAGAATCTTAGAAATCATTATAAACTGTGCTTAAAAGAACTCTTTAAATTGTCTGGTTCTTCTCCTGACAATTAAAAAAGCCCTCCAGAGATTGTGTTTCCATAAATTTCTTACATCACCAACAGCAATTCCTAACTATCTATACTATTAGCCATCTATACTGCTTTTTCTTCACGTCTTGTCTAAACCTCCTTTGCTGCAATGCAAACCAAACATTCACTGTTTTATCCCCAGTGAACACAGAGAAGCTGATTTCCTTTATGTCTGAACTGCCTTTTACGTATTGAAGACTGTTTGCATTGCTTTAGAGCTGAAAAGAAACAAAGAACATATCCGCTAGCACCGCGAGGTCTAATTGAATCCTCAGCAGGAAAATCCTGACATCCTCATTCAAGATAAAGGATTTCAGGGATTAAAGTGAATGCTGTCTAAGTTCAGAAAGAGGCATGACACTGCCCAGAAGCAGTTGCCAGGCAAGGAGGTGAAGATGCTACAGACTTGGCTGTTGCTACAACTAGAACATACTCAGTGAAGAGGGTGGAAGGAGGAAGAACATGGGCAGCTCTGACGATGTCCTGTCAATTCCTCTAGCACAGGAGGAGCTCCCATCTCTCGTAGTACTTGAGGGCAGGCAGAAGTGCCTGGGACAAACAACCTGCTAGCACCTGCAGGGATCTAGCTAGCCTGAACGCTGCTTGTCTGGCAGTTAGAGACGAGGCCACAGGGCAGAATGAAGCTATGAGGTAAG
The DNA here is from genome assembly GCA_033459285.1 of Clamator glandarius. NCBI lineage: Eukaryota > Metazoa > Chordata > Aves > Cuculiformes > Cuculidae > Clamator > Clamator glandarius. Next base: position 7,396,336 of record JAUNZM010000266.1, read on the forward strand.
ACAGGTTTGAAGCGCTCCTCAGACTTTCAGGATCCAAAAGATTAATTAATTAATTCAGGGTGATTTAGACGGATTTCGGTTGTTCTGATCTAAACCTCTTATAGTTCATAATACTGTTGATTTGTAAGGGGAAGTTGGCACTCCTGAGAGAGCACCACATGTGAAAACTAAAAATATTCCATTTTCATTCTAAACAAACTTATGGCATCACTTTAATTTTGTAGTGTTTAGATTGTATCTGTGGCCTCACAAGGAAAAGGGTTCTTTTAACAAACTTTAAACAAGAATAAAAAAAATATCAAAATGGTGGTCTGGCTTATTCTTGTTCACATTAAAAGGAGTTGGCATATATACAAATTTTTTAAAACAAATCTTAGAAAGTGACACAATAATTCTCCTCAGAATGCAAAGATAATTACACAGTATTGTTGCACCAGCTTTGTTTATTCTGTTCATGTTCCAGATAAAATTAAAAGCCATTCTAATCATGAGTGTCAATATATGCTTATATCTATATGAAAAGCTCCATCATTAGGAAAGCAGATCTAACCTAGAGTGATAACATAAGACTAGATTCTTATGTGGCTGTTAGAAAGGAAAGCAGATTGGTTTCTTTTGCGATATGATTCTACCCTCTCTCTTCCCCCCCTCTTTTTTTTTAGTTTCTCAGCTCTCTTTGATTTATAGTCTTGCTGGTCTACTGTTTTGAGAAACCGATGTTGTGGAATCCTTAAGTCATCTGTGACCTAGGTCACTACAGACAGGAGCAATTTAGTAAAAGTATTAATTGAAACTCTTCTGGCAAGCCCTACTTCTGCAGATGAAGTTACACATCAAACCTACTCACACTGCAGCTACACTTCTGAACAGAGTAAGATTTTCAATATCTCATAAACAGGCTCCTCAATCACCAGAATCTAATAAGGCTATAATCATCATTGACACTATAATGATTAAAATGAATAAAACCCATTAAGAAAAGTCATGTTGAGTTATTAAAAGTTTCGCTCTGTGTGATATGTAATCTTTTATCCATTTTTTATGATGAAATCTGTAACCATCTATCCACAAAAGACCATTAATTTACTGCTCTGTGGATGTTACCATGCTCTTTAGTTTAACAGCTTATCATTGATTTCTTGAGGGAGATATTATATTTGGAGAAATACACATGGAACAAAAGCCAGTGTGTTGCTGTAAATTTGCCACTGACAGGATGATCAAAGTAGTTTGGTTTACTCAAAGCAGAGGGCTGGTGAACAAGTTCAGAAGAGCCTATGGTTATATCCCTGCTGTTGTAAGCAGACCCTGAGGCAAGGCAGCAGATACATGTTTTCAAGAATCACAAACTCTTGTAAGAAAAGGTCATGTGCACTGCAGGGGGAAAAACAATAAAATTTCCATTAACTAGAGCCTAGTTAACCGGCTTATTGGCATCTATTAGAAACAAATTGCAAACAAAACTGATCCTATTATAAACTTCCCCTTGTTCCCTCAGTAAAATAAAGTTACTGAATGGCCCGCAAAAGGTAGGAGGAACACGCTTTGTCAGATGACTTGCTTTATTTTCAAGGGAAGTATTATGTTTCACTCTCTGAAGGGTCTACATGACTGGCAGAGAATTACATAGTTTTGGGAAATGCATGGATCAGTACATCGGAATAACATGGAGAGGGAAGGCAATCCACTCCCACTCCCATTCTTTTATCAGGGACTTTTTTCTTCTCCTAGGCAAACAGCAATAAAAAAATGTGAATGGAAGGATGTGTACACAAACTTTTGGTCTAAGTGGTGGGAGAGCACTCTTCCTAAAGTGTACTTTTTCTCATAATAAACTTGGCTCCAGTATCTTTATTGCTCATCTCCTTTTTAATCTTATTAACAATAAAGCCTAAAAATGTTTTGAAGAAGTCAAGTAAAGGGTGTAGTCTTTCATTTCTGAGCATTCTTTCCATTTACCTGAGATGACTAGTAAACTATCTTTCCTAACATTTTTAATGCTGGGATAAAACATCGGCTGGTGCAAAGTCACTCAAAACCAGTAAGGATATGATGATCTTTACTTGCTGAGAATCTGACTCCATATGTATTTTCCATCTTTTTTTTTTCCTTTAGGCAACTCTTAGCACTTCAGATATAACTGTGAATCAAATAAAATTACTCTTAATTTATCTGAACATTGTGCCACAAGACAGTATCACAGAAATGCAAAACATTTGCAGGGAGGATAAAAAAAAAAGAACACTAGCTTTTCAAATAAATGTTTATCAGTCAATTATAAAAGCCAAATATCAAGACCCCCACCACCAGAAGGCAGGGGATGGAGGATGCAGGATGGAAAATACAGTAAACACTGTAGAAGTCACTTTGACATAGAATGGAGCTGTTGAGAAACTGCTTTGATTGAAGCATGCAGTTCAGAGACAAGGGCAAATTGAGGAATGAGGGATTTACGGAGAGGAGTTTGCTCTGGCCAGCCCTGCCCTTTCACATGCTCTGCCAGTGCAGGATGCTGCTTATCTGAAAAGCCCAGTCTCCCCAGCAATGCTACTGAATGAATTACAGAAAGGTTTTTAAGTAATCATTGTTGCAGTAGAGTTTGGGAAGCCATCTGAAAAGGTTAAATCCTTCTCTTCAGACTCATAACCAACCCTTACTTTGAGTGTAGTGACAAATACCTGTCATAATCACTTGGTCGTGTACAGCAGCTCCATGCCTTACTGGAAAAAAAAATAATAAAAAAAAGAAATTAAGGGAACCACCTGTTCTGACATCAGGAGTCCTTCCTAAAGTCTGGATCCTGGATTTATTGAGTCATCTGTGATGTGTTCTCCTGCAGCATTTCTTTGGTCCCTACGATACTATTTTTCTTCCCTTGCAAACATAAGCGAGAGATTGAAATTCTACTGCACAAACCCCCCAGACTCACAGAGCCTCTTGCCATGGGGATCTTTTGCATTGTTCAGCCTGACCTTTTGCAGAGCACAGGCCAGGCAGTTTAGTGCAGTTGTTGACAGATTGAGTCCAATGACTTAGGTGAATCTGAAGTATTTCAGTATGTCAATCATACACTGATTGCATGCTATTAGTTGAAAACTGGTAGCTTGAGGTATTTATGGTGAAGTCTCCAACCATCTATCCACAGAAGAGCATAAATTTACTGCTCCGCGTATATAACCATGCTCTTTAGTTTAACAGTTCATCTCGCTGCAGGGCAGGGAATTTGTGAGATTCAGATTATTCTGACAGGTGACCTATATTGTATGTTGCCAAAAATGGGGTTCCTGCCAGACCTTCTGTCACTCCAATGGTTTGACACTGAATAAGTCAAAACACTGTGTACCAGGAAACACTGGAGAAAGGAGGCTCAGAGAGCTGCCATCCTGCCTAGTGTCCCAACCTTAGTTGTTCCCAGACCAAACACATAAACAGAAGGATAAAAAGCAAATCCAAACTCCAGTTGCATATCAAGCACTGGCTATTTCTTCCTGATCCTTGCAACTAATTCACTAAAATCTTGAAGCATGACTTGACTACAGCCATATATTAATATAGAGCCTCGGCTATTATGGAAGCAAAGATTTCTCCCCTTTCCCTGGCCTAAAAATGGAGAGGAATAAATAGGAAAATTTTTGGCCTCACAGATGTTTGATTCCTTAACAAATAGTGCACTCCATAGTGAATTATGTCTTATGTCAAAAGATTTAAATGGGAAAAGTTGTCAGGTACATGAAAGCTTGTTAAGAAGTATTCTATGGTAGTGAATGAGGAAAAACAGAGGGAACTGTCTTCATTCTTGAAGGAATATTTACTTTAATACATCTTGGACAAAAGGTAAACCTACTGCTAAAATACATACAATTTTTTAAGATATCAAGTAATTTTATTTTAACTTCATGCTATTAAAAGTATACATCTTTCTTTCAGCAAGGCAGTGAAGAATTCATTGCATGAATGTTTCCCTGGTATTAATCTGAACTGTAATTAGCTATGAATATTTGAGATGACTCTTTTACAGTCAAAAAAAGTGAGGAGGTTGCAACAGAGAGGCAATGCTTGCAGCAGTGATGAAAAAACAAGTCACTTTGAGAGTTTTAGTGAAGCTGTTCATTGAGAAGGGATGATTATGGGCTGATGAGTCAGCTGTTCCAGAATTACAGGTGGAGAGAGCAATAAAATCTTGCTGAGTTTGGCTATTGAAATTATATGGTTTCATAAATAGTATAATGTTGTTCTCAGCAGGTAAATGTTATATTTTTAAGGATGGCCACTTTACAACACAGAGAAATACCCAATGGCTGAAGGTCAACAGGCCACCTGCCAAATGATAGTATAAATCCACAGAATTACTTGATAAGAAAGTAATTGCTCCAACTTTGTTCTTGTTGCAAAATTATACCTTACTGAATAGGCAGCATTTTCATTGTAAATATTTTCCTACAAATGTATCAAAGGATGGAGGGATGAAGAAATTTTTGCCAACATGAGCATCTCAGGAAGGAGTACCACATTTTATGATGAACTAGTCATAATTCTTGGTCAATTTTTCCTTTCAGCTGGTACAGACAAAAAAAAAAACAGTTTTCTTTTTCCTATGTTGCTCGAATGTTACTTGTAGAAATTTAAGCTCAACACTCTCTTTAAAATGGTGGTAAAAGTATGTATATACAGATACCTAGATGTGACTACATCAGACAGGCAGGCTTTCGAATGACACTTTTTTCTAAGCAGGGAATGTCTGCTCTTAAAAAAACACAGCATAAAATGTGATGAGAAAGGGGAGGAACCTCATAATGTGTAGAGAAGATGCTGCAATTTCTTCGACCTTCTTCCGAAGTCAAGTTAAAGAGAGAATGTAATAACAGTATGTTTAGCTGAGGATGCCTCATAACATCATCTCAACTCAGCGTACTCTCCTCAACTCACTTAATATCTGCTCCCTACTGTTAATTCTTGCTGCTGTGGAAAAAAATGGGACACAGAGAATCTGCTCTGCAGTGTCACGTCTACTGCTTCCCACAGGTCTCGCTTTCAGCATGCGTTGATGGGCTTCCATCACAAAAGGCATCCCGCTTCCAGGTCAAACACTACTAACTCATTATTGTGGAAACTTTTGAGGAAAATTCCCATTCACACATACTGTCCAGAGAACTATGGATATTAAAACAACCAAAACAAGGCAGTTCTCACATACGAGTTTTATCTTTCAAGACTCGTTTGCATGGGAATGACTGAGCCTGTTTTTGGCATAACCTGGAACCACAATGCCCTCATAAGAAAGGCAAAATTTTCCTCACGTTTAGGGATGGTACCGTTTTCCAACCTCTTCTCTCTTGTCTTTCTTGTATGTCCAGGAATATGAGCTAGCTTATCCTTCTTTAGCCCCAAATCTCATGTTTTGTAATTGCTCCTGACACTTGTCTGGTGAGACATTCCGACCTCCGTGCTCACTATCTGTATATTTTTAGGCAGAGGCAATTGAGTTGTTTCACAAATAGCACAGTGAAGCTTGAGAAGTCACTCAGAGAACCAACAGCATGTGTGGCGAACTGGCATGTCACACTTCTGTCCAAGGAAGTCAAAAGGTTATTTCCTTAGCAAAGCATTGAGTAGATCTTCAGATGCCTTCCCCACTGATAACCACTTAGCAGCTGGTTCCCAGTTTATGTCCCTTCCAGCCCAAAAATCAGCTAACGTTTCCTGAGGATTGTTCTGCAAGTATTACTTCAGAGTAATCTGAAACATTTTCTACATCTTTTATCAATTATCATATACGTGACCTTTGTTCTGCAGGTCCAGTGGCGTGTTAATGATCTTTTTATAAAATGTTCCTTTTAAGAAATATTTTTACACAAGGACTTATAAGAGGAGTATTCACCGTGTAGCAGGCTTATTTATACCCAGCATATATACTTAACATCAGATAAGTATTGTAAGACTATCTTGTTCTTATAGGCGATGCAAGCAGGGTCCAAAATCTAATGTAGATTACTGCCATGAAAAACTGTGCCAGTATTTTAAATGATTAAATAGGAAGGCCTGTGATAGAAAGTCATCTTTGAATGCTTATTTCCACATATGTGAAGTGCATAGGCTTTCAAAGGAACTATTAGATGTCTAGGTATAATTAAATTGCTGTCGTTCATAAATAATAAATCATTTCCTTCAATTACTCTTCTATCTAATTATACATCAGTGCTTAATTAATATTTAGCAGTGGTGTGCTCTGTCAGTACCTAGGTCTTTATGTAAAAGCAGGAAAAATTTTGGGTTTGTAGTCCACCTAACCAACACCTTACTTGCACTCAGTCATCTTTCTCACGCACAATAAAATATAGACAATCTAAAATGAGAGCCTATGTTGTCTGTATCACTATGTCAGTAGTGTGAAGCAGGTCTGTTTGAAGGATTTTTGTGGAAAAGTTAAGCTAAGCAGCAAGGTCTCACCCGTATTTCATTTTTTGGTGTTAGGTATGCAAAAGACCTTAAAATATGAGTCTAAAAGGTGTAAGGATTACCTACAGAATGGCTATTGGTGTAGTTTAAGGCACTTCTAGCCACCAGGCTTGCATGAATTCCTGTACAGCAGTGCTGGAGATTAGTGTTGGTTTTGAGTAGGTAAATAACCAAGAATCATTGCCTTATGTGAAGACTCATCTTGCATGGACAACCATGCTCAGAGGCAATATTTGCCTCAGATCTCAATGGATAATTTGTAATAGCTTTCTGTTGACCAGAAGCTGTGTTACTGATTTCTTTCCTTTCTTTTAAAAATGCTCGTTATTTTATATTTTAGCATAATAACGATGCATCTGCTGGCATATATATTTTGGTCACATCCTAGATTACTGTTACAACATCTGGATTCCTCCTGGAGTCTTAAATGAAAGGTGCTTTTTCTCAGATTTGCTATAAAGCCTTAAATTTGACCTCTGAAATCTGCATGACTACTTATAGAGTCAATCTGATGGGAAGTTAGACCATTGACTGAACCTTCTGTTATGGCTGTTGCAAGATCCAAACAAGCTCTGTAGAGATAAACCGCAGGCAAATCACGTACTAATTTGTTAGCAATACTACAGCAATATTCATTTACAAAACTTGCACTGAATTTGTAGTGGTGCTTGGTGTTTACAGTCTAATTTTTTTCATGCATCTGAAAATATCTAACCTCTGCATATACCTTCACTCATGTGAAGATATTGGTGATTTACATTTGCTGTATTTAGCACAGAACGTTCTCTCTCTAGTAGCTTTTTTGCCTGCTATTCGAGTTAGGAAAAGAATGGCAAATATTCAAAACGATTCTGTTTTCATCTAACTTGATCTATATCATGTTGTAATAGCTACTTGCTCATATTTAAAATTTAAAGTCCCACATCAGTAAAACTTTTTAACATAATTTCTTTCTATGCTTATTCAGTTATCACCTACTATTCCATACATAGTGAAGTGTGTGCTGTCCTACAGAACCTCAAACATGCTTATAATTTGAATGGGAACAAAGCAAATGGTTTTACAGTTACTCTAGTTCTGCAAAGACAAGCCCTCTGCATGAAGACATGTTTTTTACCTTTCTTTCCATATTGTAAGGGGGAAAACTTCCAGCAGCGTTACATGAAGATTTAATGTCTGCACCTTTGGTTCGGTTTATCAACATTTTTAGCTTTCATCTTTCAGATGTGACAGATCACCATTTGCAACAGTTTAAACAAAAATTTAATATGAACAAACTTCAGCTTGGCTGGCCTTCAAAACATCACTTTAAAATAACAATTGAGATAGAAATACCATTGTTAAGAAAAATAACAGCAGCGAGGTAATAGAAATTATGCACTTGGTAGAATCTGCAGTATCACTACTGCATATAATTCAAAAATCAGGAGCTAGACCTTAAAAATGAGATTTGTTTAGAAATCTTGATATTAAAAAATAAAAAGTCTTAAGCTCCAAGCGTTATGTTTGCATTTCAGTTAGAATTTCATGCTTTCCTTCACAAAGAAGAGGACTGGAATCTCATTTTCTTTGAAGAAAAGCCAGGATCCTCTTGGTCCTAGGACCTGGGGCTTCAAATAAAAAGTAACACATTATAGGAATCACGGTATAGTCAGGAAAGCTGGGAACTGTGTGGCACCACAGAACAGTTGCATTGACTTGCTTAATCTAAAATACAACTTGCTAGCCTGGGCTTCATGCAGACAAAGAGTTTGTTGAGCACTGCTGAGCCTGGAGAAGGGACCCTGATTCTCAAGAATTGCTGCAGGCACTCACACAGCCTGACGCTGAGGCTTTCTGCTGCTATCACTTGCATATGGAAAATGTTACAGAACCCAAATGGCTAACGCAGGCAAGAGAAACAAAAAGAGAATAACAATGACTTTCACGTGTCCCATAAATATACCTTGGCAGTGAATCCACTTGCAAGCGCAGCACACTAGACAATTAGGGGCAAATTTTCCGATGTGTTCTCTTAACTTTTACTGCAACACTGCATGCCTGGTTTTCATAGGAAAGTTTTTGGCCTGTGTAAAACTCATGTTTTTCAGTTGAGTTGCATGTGAATGCTGGCATGCAACCATTTCTTATGTAATTTCAGAGGCTGTGAAGAGGGGCCTTTGAAAACTGAACTTGCTAGTTACCATTCCCAAGCAGAGATATAATATTTTTTCTTTCCCTTGATCTCACAAGGGTTTTCACAAGTCTCAGATGAAAATAAGTGTTAACACTTCCAAGTCATTTTTCACAAGATGCCTCTGCAAGATTTAAGTAGGTTCATCTGAAAACTGGAGACCCTTAAAGTGTCTGTTAGAAAACCGTACCGATGAAAGACTTTCGTATTGATTGCAATCATTATTAGCTCAACTGGCCTGAGACAGACAATAAATCTGCATTAAATCTCTTGAGAAAACAAGTTTCACAATTATACAGATTTTATTACACAAATGAGATCAAAAAGCATATATGGCCAGATCCTCTTTGGAGAGGCCTGTCCAGCTTGGAACCATTACGAGAGCTAAGATGCTCTATGCATTGTATGATTCATCTGCCCCTTATATATCACTGCAGAGCACGCTGATTACGAGGGATGTTACTAGGACCCAGAGGCCTAAATTGCTGTTTGATACTGCATTAACATTTCACATTTATTAACTCAACATGCAAACTATTGATCCGAAAATAAAATTAGTGGCTGCTCTGGCGCAGCAGTGAAGAATAGCTCTTTGTAATGGAAGGAATTCTCATTCTTGATTGCATAACAGCAACCATTAAATTTCCTTATTATAAAGGTGTCTAATTAGCAAAGATTTTCATTTTTTCCTGATACCACAGGGGGCCGATCACTATTCTGAGCACATATCACTTAGGTGCATAAAAATTTGCATTGTGCTGTTGTTCTTCATTTTGACAGAATGCCTGGGAATATAACGGAATATAGATATGATACAAATATTTTCTACATAATATTAAAATTCAGTTCAGCAGAAAGTGTGCAGAAAGGAAATGTATTTCAAGATTTAGTTTCCTCTCTGTCCCCTTGTTCTTCACCATATCCAGGTTCAAAACTTTGTAATGGATATTTCTACGACAAAAAGAAAACAGCTTTTTTGTTTTGTATAAAATTTCCCTGCAAAACAAATAGAGGTTTTTTAATAAGGCTCTAGTTCTTTTGAATATCCCCTTGCCTCACTACAGATGCCATTTAAAATCATAGTGTGCATCTCAAGGATGTGTACATCAGAAGGAATGACTTTTCTACTTTTCTTTGAAGTTCACTTCAGTTTTCTCTCTGCCACAGAGTCCAATCCTGTGAAATAGGAACAAGGAATTATAAATATACTGGTATACACAAACACCAAATTAATGACTTTGACATTTGCTTCCCAAATACTTGTGCTGCTTATGTGTTTACACTATAGCTATAAGACTTGTCAGGCTAATTGTTAAGCCATCTTGTTGATCTGATTCTGAGAGACCACTATGAGCATCTCGCTATCAGCTTGGTTATGCTTAGGCCAGCACATTCAGTAAGTGGAGCAGATGGGCTGAAATATGAGCAAACTGTTTTGAAACACAATAATGCAGAGTTCTTCCAGAGATCCTGCACCAAACTTAGAATTATGGCAAGTGATGTTGTCAGAGTGTGTGTGATACCTGGTAAGCATGAATTTGTGCACATGTCCAGTCTCTGTGCGGGGAAGTGTGACAGGGAATATTTGTGTTCTGGGCAGGTCCTATACATTTTTGTTGGGTGCAAATCAGTGTCCATCCTCAGAAAAGAGTTTTCATCACATACTGACAACACATATTATCATGTGCACCCATAATTTAAAAGCAGGGTACAATTTGGAGTATTAGGATGGGGAGTTTCTTTTCTCCCAGTAACATACACCTTTCTACCTTTCTAACTGTACTAAATTTGTATATAACTAGTGAGATTAAATTTGTAATTCTTGTGTGGGGATGGGATATGGATTGTTGTCAGAAGATATAATTTTAGGTTTGGACTGGAATGGTTGAAGGAAATGAAACAGTATTATGGAAACATGCACAAATTTCTAGTTATTTTGAGGCAAGAGAACAGAAAAGAGAAAAAAATATTATTTAGCCTTTACATTACTATTCAAATCATAAATTGTAAAAGCTAAAACATGCACACTGCTGCAATACTGACACTTTCTCCCTGTGTTTGTATTGTTTTCCAGAGTTCAACACTATTTGGAATTAGAAAAAAAAATCCTGAAAGTTACCATGATCAAATATTTCTTTTTCCAACCAGAACTGCTATTTTGACTACAACACACAGCAACTCAGGACAGAGTTTGAAACTGGGTTTCGACTCCTTACTTAGAGCCTCTGAATCGCCTTTTGTTATTTGTGTATTTCTGACTGGTTTTGACTTCTGTTTGGAGAGCTGTAGAAATGCAAGTTTTCTCTCCATCTTTTATGCAGCTAACCCATACCCAAAATTTAAAAAGGGTCAAACTGGTGGTTAGATATATTGTCTTTCATTCCACGGCTTCTTATAAAAGTGCAGCTAAGACAGCTGTGGTGGAATCAGACTGCCAAGAACTCCTTCTAACACAAGAATACACCCAACTGGTTTATATAACCTTAACTCAAGCAGCACAACTAATGATAATGATATGCTACAGTATTATTATGCCAGGAATGTATGAAATCAAGAGAGAGCATTTCATTTTAAACTTTGCTGATTTTTCACATTTGCTTAGCATTTTCTCTAATGATTTCTTGCACTGTTTTTATGCCACCTCAGATAAAATGCCATCATACATGATATTTGCACCATTAGGCACAAAGTAAGCGTTAGTTACGATTAGAAGCAACGCTGTGAAGCATTAAAAAAATGTAAAGGAAATGGTTTTCAAGCATACTCGCTAAGACTCTGAAGCTTGAGTGTCATTTGCTTTCACTATGCCAGCTGGGTGATGTTCTGCATTTCAACAAAGCTGGCTACCATTTCCAAACAGATCCATACAAGATTTTCATCGTTCATACTTGAGTGAGAGGATCAGTAAAAGATACATTCACACACACAGCAGAAATCCAATGAGCATAACTAGAGGGAATTGAGTGAAACAAAACAGAGTTTTTACTATTAATCATCAGTGAACATGATCATAATGACGTCCTTTTCAAGGAAACGAAACCATTTTCTGTCATAAGCTGCATCTTGTCAAACAACACCTCTAATATCTGGATTTTATTAACGCTCTAGTCTTTGTGGAGCATAACAGTGATTTTGACTTACTGCATAGATAAAGGGTGAATAATGTAATTAGATTGAATTAATAAAGCTCATGCTTTTGCATAATACACATGTCAGTATGGGAATACTTCCCAGCTATTTCCTATTCCTGGGATATAATGGAGTACAGTTCCACAGGATTAAGCCACTACAATTATTCTGTTCATCCTCTGGCTTGTGAAGAAAGACGAACAAGACTCATTTTGAGCTGTGTGAACTGTTCTTTCAACATTTGGCTAGGTCAATTAGAGTACAATAAGTAAAACACATGGAAGAAAGGCTGGAACAAACTAAGACCAGTTGAAATCAAGTCTCTCAGCATATATGCAGACCAGATATTTTCATGTTCTCCTCCCATTAAAATTATTGCTCTTTTTCTTTAGTTTTGTGTTTTCTTATTTACACAGAAAATCTAACCTAGGGTCTAAAATCTGATTTTCTGTGAGGTCAGTCTTTATAATGCTATAGTGACTCTTTTTGAACCATCAGAGATGTAAAAGGTATTGAGATGATTTATTGGAGTGGATCTTGCTGCCAGCATGTACCCTGGCGTAAGTAATACACATAATTCCATTGCAGTCCATGAGCATTAACACAGCAGCACTCAAAGATGGAAGACAAAAATATTGCTTCTGTAAGAAATTTTAAGACCCCATATATCCACACTCTGTGCAACACACATTTGCCATAACTTCACATTTGTGCTTTAATTTTTCTGTTAATCTTTTTAACACAAAAGATTAAACATGTGGTTTAGAAGATAAAATAATATTCAGATTTCAATGATTAGTTGTCCTCAAATTTAAGGTGATTTTATAAGGCAGGAATGAAATCTTGAATCAGACTTGTGTAAAATAAGCGCACCTATGCCAAAATCTTCCCATAATGTGGCTGAGGTTGGCAGGGACCTCTGCAGATCATCTTGTCCAACCCCTCCTTGCTAAAGTAGGGCTGCCGGTTACCCAGGGCCACGTCTAGGTGCCTTTTGAATACTTCCAAGGAAAGGGATGACATAAACCCCCTGGACAACCTGTGCCAGTCCTTAGTCACCCTGACACTGAAAAAGTGCTTCCTTATGTTCAGAGAGAACCTCAGACCCCACTCCTCTGTTTCTTTTGTTCCAGTGAACACAAGGAAGTGTAGAGCTCACAAGAGCTCGTGAGACCTGTGTTTTTCCATGCTGCTGCGAGAAGGCAGCACGGAGACTGCTCTTTTTTGTTTCCTTGTCAGTGACTGCAGATATCCTTCTCTTCCTAGCACTTGCCTTTTAATAACATAGTTGCTTCAGGAGACACTAGAAAAAAGGAGGCTGCAAACTACCAGCACAGTATAGACCTCACCAGAAATACTGGCGTGATACTTGCAGCTCCCCTGTTTCAAAACCATATTTTTTAAAAAATAAGGCTCACTCTGAGAAGAGGAGGATATTTTGTGGTATACAGCATGGCCTAGAGAACAAGGAAAAATACCATCAAAGGCAAAAGGTCTGGAGCATCTACTTACTTTAAGTAAGGCAGGATGCTGCTGTATCATCCAAGAAAGAATCCAACACTCTCCTGTTCATGATGAAGCTCCTCCTTCCATTTGTGGTACTGTAACACTGGGAATGGTATGATTTTGTTGGAATTTTCAAGCAGATCTTTTAATCAGTTGCTAATTGACAGTGAAATAAATCAGTAAATGTTGGAATACTTGTGTTGTTTTAGACTCAAAAATCATTAACAGCAGAATACTGTAGATACTTTAAACTTGCAATACAGTTAAAATGAATACAAATCACCAAAACAGGCTACCTTTGGAAGGGACTGGTTGTTTTCAATGATTACTTCAGCTAACCGTTATGATTTCAGAAGGGACAATAGCGTTAGGTTAATATTTCATCTAGTACTGGCACAAGTGTGCTGCTAAGTACCAAAACCAAGTTCTGCTCCCTCAGAGAAGAGAGAGGTGTCTGAAAAAAACAGTCACCGTAAATCAATTTAATCTGCCTGGGACTGAAGACACAAATCTGTCTTCCTCCTAACTTTCTTTATTCCCTCATGTTACTGGCAGGAAATTGGCAGAGCTGCTATGACTTAGACTTGTATTTCCACATGTTTACATGTTTGCATTGCTTTGAAGCACAATTTAACCATGATTTTCCTGGCCTTGTAATGATCAGCTTTGGGGTTGTTACAGTATAGCCATAGTGCTCTTGTATTATCAATACACGTTTTTTAAGTGTCACTGAATTCTAACATTTTTTTGGACCTAAAGGTCTAATAAGATAGGAAATGTAGAATAAGCAAGGTAGAGGGTTTTGTATGCATAACACATTAGCCTGAGGCTTTTGTCTCTCCCATAATGGAATGGTTGGACTCAATGATCCGGTGGGTCTCTTCCAACCTGGTGATTCTATGATTCTATGATTCTATGATTCCATGATTCTATGATAATGTTTTCAGTTATTTGAATCCAAATGTTGTTTAATGAGATTTGATGATGTGACATGCTTTACACCTTCAGCCTCTTGTACATTGGTTCCCAAGAGGAAAAGCTAAAATATCTATGTTGTCTCTGAGTGAGGCAGATCACTGATGGCAAAGAAGCACTGGTTTATCTTGAGATTATTGAAAGCATTGGCCTTTCTAAAACTTCCCTAGTGATTATTTTGCTAGTCTGTTGGCAGCCGTCTACCAGGAGGAAGGAGGCTGTGGAGGCACCACCCACAGTCTTTCCAGGACAAAGATGACCCTTAAACATCAAACCTGAAAGGGCTACTCAGGATTTCGGTGCAGATCAGGGATTAGGCAGTGGGATGCCATTTTACATGTGGATTGACTGACAGCAGTACAAAGAGAAAGCCAGAGAGCTTGGTGTTAGCCACTTGGGTTTGAAGCACAAACGTAACATCTAAGAGGAAAAGAGGGAGAGTTGCCAGGAGCATGGATTCAGCTAAAACACATGGGGAATTTGTGTTTGTGGAAACGAATTCTTACGTGTTATTTTATTTGAAACACCGATACTTGAATTACTTGTAAAGTCTTGAAATTTATTTAGTTACTCCACGTTTATCGGAATTCATTACAAAATATTTCATTTTGGCTCAGGAAATGTCTTTCTTTTTTAAGAGAGAAGATAAAAACATACCAACCCTCAGTATTCTAAACATGGAATTAGTGTCAGATAAGTGATGGTCAAAATTATCCCCTATCTGAGACTCTGGAATGAGAAGATGTCCTTCAGGCTTTAAGAAGTCCACAGCATCCCATGGCAAATGAATAGCTGTGAGCCAATTTTTTTCCTTCAGAAGAGCTTAGACAAATGTTGTCATACGCAAAAGGAACAGCTGCGCCATATATCTTTCAAATCTACAAAACATTTGCGTTAAATCACAAGTGAATATCTAAGAAATAACTTCAGAAGAGTCTGAATCTATCCCTTTCAGGATATGCAATCTAATCAGTACCGAGGGAAAGGAGGAATGGATTAGAAGTAGAAGGCTCTGTTTATTTTTGTCTGGGAACTATGGAATGTACATTTGTTTGAGAGCTCAGAAGTTATAAACACAGTTCATAACTCAGTATTATTGCCTTGTACTCCCCTAATAACTTTTATCACCAAAAAAGTAATTTAGAAAGAGACTGGTCAAAGCCAAAAATTCAAACCCACTTGCATCTGTGTTTTAGGGAGCTGAGACATTTCACCTGCATATTTTCAGATATGAATCAGTTGGTACTGTTTGAGTTCTGAATCATATTTTCTGGTTCACATATAGGTGCCACTGATGTCCTTCAGTAAAAATGAACTTCATGAGATTTCTGCTGTCTTAAGCAAAAGTCTCAGAAATACACTGCAAAATTGGAACTCCAATTTAGAATTAGAATATACCAAACCACGCAGCCTGTTTTCAAAGCTGTCCTGATATAAAAGTTGATTTCGCTGAACTATTAGTAATGTGGCTGATCGATACGTATGGCTGTCTTTACACTTTGGCCTACCTGAAGAAATCAAGTGTTTTAAGTTGTTTCCTCTTCCCTGGTGTGAAGGAGGAGAGGAAATACACCTGTCTGATCAGAGATCTTAGCAATTTTGGCAGTGAACTCCTAAAGGAATAGACACTCTCTTGATGATGCCATGCTGATATGGCCAGAGGGTGGGGCTGGAGATGGCATCACTGCCTGTTGGTGCAGCTGCCTGCAAAACAGCAGCTCCTTTCTTGAGCTTATACAACAACAGATCTTCACAAAACTTTTAACTTTTAACTTTTTCACCCCCCTGCACTTTTTCTTCCTTTTCCTCCATTACTTGCAGTCATGCTCTCTTTCTCACTTGCTGCCACCACCTTTCTAGCTGGTTCAAATCCAACCCAAAGCCTGTGTTATTTCCCAAGGTGCTCCAGAAAATCTTGCCCATTTTCCCTCACGATCACATGGTCCCTTCCAGAAGTGCATTCTGCAACCCCAGTGCAGAGAGGGGGAATTAGCATCCTCTCCTCACCCTCTGGTCCTCTGTGTGCTCCTTGCCATTGTCCTCTTAGGGAGCAAGCAAGAGCCTATTTCATGCTACCAAAGGGGAAAAGAGTGAAAGGAGACTTTTGCTTGCCCTATTTATGGGTGACTTTTCAACTGAATGGGGATGAACATCTTAACAAGTTTCAGCTCTAGACCATGTGAAAGCAGGCAGGATAGCAAACAGCAGAGGTCAATGCAACAGCCCCACCATCAGCAATTAAAGCCAAAGCCCAGGCTGGCTGCTGCTCCACAGGACAAGGAAAGAGACTGAGACTACCAGTGTGTCTGCCCCAGAGGCTCCAGTCTTTGCCTTCATGCCCTCTCAGCATCTAATCAGGCTCTGCCTCCTTCTCCCTTTTTATCTGCCAATAGAGGCTGAATCCTAGCCCCGCATTTTCAGATCAGCTCCATCCCTGCCTGACAAGTTGCCTCTACCCCTGTCCAGCACGCCCCACACAGACCATGTGAAAGGACAGTACCCCCAGGCATGAATGGAAAGAAGAGAAGATCGCTCTCGAGGAGATTTCTGTGCACGAAAAGTAGTGATATCCATTTTGGTTTGGAAAAACGAACTCATTGATCTAGTGGGACTTGCCCCTGTCCATTGCAGGGGGTTTGGAACTAGGTGATTTTTAAGGTCCCTTCCAACCCAAACTATTCTGTGATTCTATGAGTCTACAATTCTATGTTTCTGTTAGTCACATGCAGGATCAGAAGAAAGAACAAATTTTATATGTCAACGTTTTGCAACTAGGACAAATATCACGTATTAAAGGGATCATGCTAAAATGGCTGATTCATGAATCATTCCAGTAGCAGTGCTCCTCTTCCAACACAGCTTAGCAGCGGGTAGTGTATTATTTTTTTACATCTCATGCAAAAAAGTAGCTTTTATTTTGCTTACAGAAAATTAGTCAAGGCTAAAATGAGGCTAAAAATGGAAATTACCTCACAAATTGGATTAGCTATACATATTACCGACAAACTCTTGAATGCTCCTTTTATATTTTTTAAAAATTCTCCAAAGATAACTTTCAGTCCTAGAGTGGCTGGAACAAATGATGGGAAAAGTCTGATCAGATGTTGCTGGCCCACCGATCTCCATGAAACATGAGTCATCTTTATCACTATAGAGAGCACTCTAGGGAGACTAACGATTTGACATGGATGCCATTCATCGATGCGCATGGAGCCAACATGCACTCACGTCAATGCAGCATATGAATTCCACATAATCCCTCTTCTGTAGGCTTCAGGGGTATATAGGCTTTATCCAGACCATAGAGAGCCAAGAATTTTGCCCATGGGAAATAAAATAAAAACAATTCAAGACAAACTGTGAGGAAAATGTCACTGATAAAGGATTGCAGGAGGGTGTTTGGAGAATGTCCCAAATTCATGGAGCACGGGGGAGTTGAAATGTCAGTACAGGAGAGTTCCAGACTGCCTAACAAATGATGGGTTTGAGCCTTCAAACAGTTACTTATGTGAGTGATAATCAATGGAAGTAATTCCATGGAATTCATATCTAGATATTTGGGAAAATGTCCCAAACTATTTAATTAGTCACCAAATAGAAGTACATTCCCAGCACCATCTAAGGGCAACAGATGATGTATAGACAACTTGGATGGGTATTTTTTATTTTGTTTTGTTTAAAAGGTATTTTTAAATGTGATGGTTGGGCAAGAGTAGATGAAATAATAGGAGGGAAGGCAGAGTGTAGGAGAGGGTTCATGTTCAGAGAAATATTTCATCTAAATTTGCTGCTAATTGCTTCCTTCTTCTTAAGACACCAAATGATGCCATTGATCATCTGCAAGTGCTGAGGACAGCACAAGGATGGTTAAATGTATCAGTAAAGAAACATTCTTAATGAGACAGAAAGCAGGGTAAATCTTGACCAGCAAAATTCACTACTTTGTAATTTAAAGGAATATTGACCTTATCATTAGTTTTACTTATTTTTACCTCAAAATTTGAAGGAAGAGTGAAAATCAGTTGAACACAGTGAGCTGTGAGTTGCTGCCATTCATATATTTCAGTAGTCCTTAATGTAACGGTTAAAATCTAAACCAGAAAAAGGATTATCGAGTTTTTCTTGCTGTTTCACAATTTTAAGCTGTGAAAGTTTAGTGAGACCATCACGCATCCACAATTAAAAATAGTGTTCATAATAACAAAGAGAGATTTAACCCAAAAGTGTTCATGCAAATATTTTAATTCATGTTTTGTCATGCTGCTTTAAACAGCCAACCCTTGTTGTAAGAATATGCTAATATGTAATTAAACTGCACTCACGTCATGCCATATGGTACATTTGAAACATAAAACACTCTTCTATTATTTGGGGAGAGTCATTTGAAAAGGAAAGGCAAAGAAAAAGAGAGAACCCAGGGGAAAAGACAGTTTATCTGTCCTCCCGCACTTTATAAGCCAGCTTTAACACTGGACACTGTTATCCTGGATGAGATTTGACAGTTTGGGGATTAATGGTTCTTAATATTTTATTAAAGAGAAAAGCATGTGCTGATATGACACTAAGACCACTGCATGGGCTTGTTGTGTTTTGGGTTTTTTCTTTAAATTAGACATAATTAAGTTTTTATGGAAATTATTTATCTTTTCTATGAAGCCATGATCAGGTAAACACATACACATGGGGGAAGTAAGCTTTGGAGCCAGTGGGAGTTTTGCCATTGGCTTCTGTGCGAGCAGACCCTGGCGCTCTGCCATTTTCCAATCTGATATTAACATGCAAGTCAGGATGGGTGAGAGGGAAAGATAAAGAGAGAAATGCTGGATTCAGAGAATTTGGCAGTTAGGTGCTTAATTACACAGCGGCACACGGACACTATTTAAGCAGGAGTGCAGACGCAGGCAAAAATGATTAATCTCTTGTTTTAATTATACTTGATCGTTTGATTGTGTGGTCATTATTGGAAATGACCTGGCATTTCATTTGGGAACTTCAGAGTAGCAAGAAGGTGAGGAGGTGCTGTAGTCTAAGGCATTAGCGTCTTACGAGTAGATATTTGTATTTTAACGTGCTTGACAGGTCACAAGTGAAATGAGTGATAGGCTCAACCTAACCTTTGCCAGATGATCACCTACATTTAAAAAAGTGCATAATTTATTTAAATCATTCAAGTACGTTTCTCAGTAGAGCATTCATTGTCTGCTTTTCTTTCTGATGATAAAAGTCAATGATGCTACCACCCGATGGCCACTCAAAGTGGCGTATATGAAATTAATCGGCCAGTGTTTCCAGATTAGTTCCCAGAACCAAAGGCCCAGTCCTCAGAGGTGTTATTTTAATTTAGTGTCTAAAATAAAAATAACTCTACTTTAGCATTCCTCACGATCTGTGTATAGGCACCCCCAAAATCCAACTTATTTTGAATTCGGTAGGTGCCAGCAAAGAAGCCAAAACCTCAGTGTTCTGCTCAGTGATGTGGTGAAAGACAAGCACCTCTTGAAGTGAACGCTTCTTATGGCAAGAAGCCTGAGCTAACAGATAGAGAATTTTAGTCTTCAGAGTTGGCAGGCAGTAGCCTTTCAATGCGGAGTTATTGCACTCAGAAATATGTTTCTGGCCTCATGGGAAGAAACACACTGCGTTAAATTCTGCTGCAGCATGAAAGGGTTGAAAGGTTTCTTTCACATGATGTAACCTCTCAGGAAATATAACCTGACAAACAAAACAGCAATACCCTCTACTCTCCACCTACAAGAAAATAAACACCTTGTTAAGCAAACAAGAGTGTCACATGCTTTACCTCCCTCTGCAAAGTACTTGCTTATCTTGAAGTACTTGCTTATCTTAAAGCATGTATCAAAAGCCTGTTCCTGTCTTCAAGGCAAGAAAACAGGACATGAACCTTAAAACATTTAAAGCCATGGTGTCATTTGATAAACTAGTGTTAGTGAGAACCTCGCAAAATTGTTGTCGGCACAAGGCTGCCTTAGGACACTTTGCCACGTGGGATCCGCCACAGGCCTGTGGAGACTGAAGGGAATAGGCAGGAGTGACTGTTATCTATCCACAGCTGGCCCAATTTTTCTTATATACCCAGATTAAACTCTTCATCTACTGAAATGAAGAATATTTTCCATCTACTTGAATGGGGCCAGGCCTAAACCCATAGCCTTTGCAGATGACAGTAATCTCGTCTGATGGTCAGTTGTGGAAACTCATCCAGAAATTCCTATGTTAAGCTCAGAATTTAAGTCTGAACTAGGCTATGTATGCTTTAGGAACATATCCAATGCTGATGTAAAGGTTTAAAATAAATAATAATTTACTGCATACCTATTAAAGTCAATGCAAAGGCTAATTTGTCTCACTCTTAAAAGACCTTCCATCTTAATTTTTATGTATTCAGCTTCTACATGTTGAATCTCACCACATCTTACTGTCTGAAGAAATCATCTTGATTATAAAATACCTCTACCAATCTAGAGATCTTGATCAAAACAGCTCTTAATATTTTCTTTAATAAACTGAGGGGGCTCAAGCTTACATGTCTGTCAACAAGAGAAGTTCATTGGCCAGTTATAACAGGAAAATATTTTTAAGTAGAAAAGAAATTAATGACAAATTTGGATCAGCTTTGAACACAGCCATGACAAAATGATGTAGTTTTAACATAGGCATAAATTTAATGACATTGTGTATTTAAAAAGGGACGACTGTTGTATTGTCCTGATAAAATGGCTCAGTACTTTGCCCTTGTTGAAAGAATTATAGCACTGTGTCAAAATGTAATAAAGAGAGACAAAAAAATTTAGATCAGTTTTCCAGGGAAGACAGAATTTGTAGGCTTAAATGATACTTAAAAATAAAAAATAAATATTTCAATGAAAAGAGAGTATGACAAGTCTGGCAGAAGGAAGAGGAAGGTGTTCCCTACACAGGAAAACATGTCAGAATGCTTCTGTTCCCAAAGTGAGAAAGATAAAGAAGTCTTGGTAACATCCTTCTGTGCTAATGGAAACTGGAATGAAGAAGAGGAGTGTGAGATGAAACTTGACTAAAGATGCAGATGAGGACTCTGTAAACAAGAATGAGGAGTTTGAAGTTGACATGGAGAATGAAAGAAAGAGAAGGAAGGAAGGAAAGAAGGAAAGAAGGAAAGAAGGAAAGAAGGACTTCTCCTCTGCAGATTCCCAGAAGAAATTCATAGATTTCACTGCAATCTTTTAAAAGGAACACAGAAAAGAGAAAAGGAAACTACAAGGAAGGCTGAACACAAAACTAGGACAGGACAGAGTGAAAACCAGGTAGCTTTAGGAACTAATAATAAGAAAGGAAGATTTTAGAATAAGCAAGGGTTTAAAGATGTGGAGTGCTCATAGAAGAGAGGTGAGTTTGTGAGCTTGGAGAGAGGGAACTTGTAGAATCACAGACCCAAACAGAGAGTTATAGCTAAAGGTTCAGGAATGGCACTGTCCCTGAGCATGCTTACATCCTCAGGGAAAGGGAAGTGGTAAACTAAGAACTGATCAAAGGAGACAATGAAAGAGTAATAGAAGAAAACGCAGGAAAGATGGGTGCTGTTTAAGTTAGTAACCAGAAAGGGGAAGGGTGACAAGAAACAAATCAAACAGCCTAAGAAATCCCCATTATATGGGGAATAAAGGTCTTGGATAAGATGGCTTCCTTGCAGGAAAGTTGATTGCAGGTGGGTTTGGAGGGGTTTAAGAGGACAGGAAAAATTTATATTATTGGGAGGCTAAGACTAATGACACTTTTGTTGAGTTTATTTTTGCCAACATTTTAGACAGAAATATTTTTGCACAGATAAAGGAAGTTTAGTTGGCCCCTTTCTCCACTGCACTCTTCTGTTTCACTGTACATAATGGAAATCCATTATGAAGGAGGAAGTGAGTGAAAGGACATTGCTACAACATGTTATTCCCCATTCTGTCAAGGCTTTTGGAAAGACCACGCTCTGTATAGGCAAGGATAATAATGTTTACTTTTCTTTCATGGTGGTAAAAGGCTTTGAAAGCTTCTAAAAACTTAAGTGAACAACCGTAACCAGGAGAAAATCAATATATTCAGTGATGAACTGGTTTAATTTTCTTATGGATCATGTAACCAGTCAATCTCACCTGAACATATGGTGTGACCTAGCAACGAAGAATGAATGAACAGCAGGTAAAGATATTCTTGGTGTTTTCTACAAATGCCTGATGTTTACAAATATTAGATACATCTATAGAAAATATATTTATTCAATATGAACCATACAATTTTTTTTTATCTGGATATAACGTGAAGAAATAAATCTTAGAGTCTTTTTCAGGAGAGGTGAAGTGTGTGCTCTCTGGGATCCTTTTTAACAGATTTCCAGCCCATTGTCCTGATTTATCTTTAAAAATACCACCAGGCACTTATCAAGTATAACAAAATGGTTATCAAAAAGAAATGTCTTCTTTGTTATAAGTGCTAAAATAGATCTCTTACCTGTCTTTTTAACTGTGAAGTGTTCTTAATTCACAAGTTTTATGTGCACAATACAGTAGTACTCATTTATTGTTATCCAAAACAGATTTGAAAGGCGTGAATTAAGCCATGTTGAAAGAAATCTGATTGAAATGTGACAAAAGTGCAATAGATTTTGAAGCTTCTTGCTCTACAAATAGTTTTCTTGATTTGAAGTACATAGCATAACATTGTTTGGAAAGTTAGGTCTCAGTTTGGGATTTGGATAAACTTTTATGAATAGTGTACTTTTGTTTTGTTCTTCCTTTGCATCCCCATAGTTCATCTTGATTTCAGCTTCATACTGGTAACATATTGCTCTTAGCAGTCTGTGGAAGGCTAAGGCTGTATCTTGATAAATGTGAACCATTGCCACTGGCCCTTCTCAGTGTGCTGTCTGTTTTCTAGACTTCAAAGAACTATTTAGTTCTAGAGATTCCTCACATCAGATCTTATTTGAAGAGAAAGGAGCATTTCCTGGTTACTTAACCACACTTGGAAAATGTACACAGTAAATCTATTCTTAAACACTGTCAAATTATCTTTGTAGGACAGAGGAAAAAAAAGAAAAAAGTCATTTGTGTGTACTGTGAAATCTAAAATGCCTAGGTGCTTTTGTTGAAACTTGTATTGATTCATGGACTCATAGAATCAGTAGGTTGGAAGAGACCTTTGAGACCAACAAGTCCAGCCGTACAAGTCAACTACTAAACCATATCCCTAAGTACTTCATCTACCCATCTTTTAAATATCTCCAGGGACAGAGACTCAACCACTTCCCTGGACTGCCTGTGCCAGTGCCCGATAACTCTTTTGGTGAAGAAATTGTTCCTATCGTCCAATCGGAACCTCCCCTGATGCAACTTGAGGCCATTTCCTCTTCTCCTATCACCTGTCACTTGGGAGAAGAGACCAACACCCACATCACTACAACCTCCTTTCAGGTAGCTGTAGGCAGTAATAAGGTCTACCTTCAGCCTCCTTTCCTCTAGGATAAAAAACCCAGTTTCCTCAGCAGTTCCTCATAACCCTGATTCTCCAGCCCCTTCATCAGCTTCATTGCTTTTCTCTGGACATGCTCCAGGACCTCAAAGTCTTTCTTGTAACGTAGAGACAAAAATGGAACAGAGTACTAGAGGTGCAACCTTACCAGATTCGCCACAAATTGTTCTCCTGACTAGCCTGTGTGGGCTTGAGAGCCTGTAGGTCATCCTAAAAGTCCAAAGCAATGCAGGAAAAACTTCTGCAAAGGGTTAATAAATGCTTTGTCTAATCTACTTTTCAGTTGATTGGGCAATGACAGTCTTACTGCTTCCCCTGAGAGATCTTTTCACGTAACATCAATTCCACAGTAAGTCATTTCTGTTTCTCATTCTGTTGCCCTATAAAACTTTCTGGGGGGCAAGGGAAAAATAATCAAAATGAATGAGTAAGGCCTGTGTCACATTTAATTAAAAATATTTTTGCCCTTGGAGTGAAAAGGTATAGTGATAACTGGAGTCATTGGAGAGTCCTGACTCAAAAGTGTTGGCATCATATCGCCTTATTTCAGTAGAGATACAAAAATGAATAAAATGTGCGATTATGTCTTAAAAAAATGTGGTACTAGACATCAAATGCATGTGACTAAAGCAACATATGAACACATGGCATCTCTGCTAAGTAATTTGCTCTTAATTGTCAGCACATTTAGTACTGGCATTTTTAGATACATTTTTGTTCATTCTCTAACAAATGACTCTACGCTAATTGTTTCTCCTAGCAATTTATTGCACAGCTGGGAGACCAAGTCACAGAATTGCATACACACTATCTTGTATTGAATTCATTTCTTGAAAATATTTAAAATTCCATGAAGTAGTCAAGAATTATTTTAATTGCAGTGTCTACAATGAGAGTATGGAATTAATTAAATGTCTTGCAAGGCAGGTAAAGTACAGCTATCAGAATCTATTGCTTAGGAACGTTTCAACAACTGTAATAGTATAAATCAAGGTATCTTTTAGTAAAGGGGATAACTATGACATTTCAAAGGTTCTCTTAAAAGCATATTTTTATTTAAAAGGTGAACATCTGCTAAGGTAGAAAACTCATCTGTATGCTAAAGAATGATCTTTCTGAAGATCCTTCCATTATGAAATACCTGTCATGATTCTTTTGTACAAATCTGCTAGATCTCACAAATCTTTCTCTCGTGTCTCTCGTAAGGGACACTTATCTTCTCTGATGAGAGATAAATGTTCATAATTAAAAAAAGAAATGTTTTAATCTTAAGCAGACCAAAGTCTAAAGGCTTACTAAGGAATTTTATCTAGAATAATATAAATGGAGATGGATCTTTTGAAAATGGGGTGCCTCTTGTATGTTGGATTAGCTTTCAAGAAGCGCTGATGTCACATTATAAGTTGGGAACAAATTGCTAAAAAGTCCTTCTCTCTTAGCTCATGAATCACACTACTCCGATATGTCAAATCTCATCAAATGTGATCAGTCAAATCAACTGACATCATGAAGTGCTTAGTGATTTTTTTTTCTGCAGGAGAATGATCTCATAGCTCTGCAACTGTACATTGGAAGCAAGATCTTCAGACATCCAGGAAAAAGTGATTGTATGAAGTTGGAATATATTTTAAGTCTGAACTAAGTAAATTCCTGCCAAATTCTTCAAGGCTTTGTTTTTTAAAGAATTATTTTAACAGCCTTTTGCCATTGTAAAATTATTTTTATAATTGAAACTACTCAATGTTTTTAGTAGTCTGTGAAATGTAAGCACCATGCATTACAGCAGAGGCTTAACACCATCTGTAGACTTCTGAATGCAGTAAGCCCCTTGAAATACTGACCTCGTCTAGAAGAGTATCATGCAAATCGTGATTTTTCTGTAAGGCTTAAGGTAAGCACAAGGACTTGGCCAGAACAGGATGAATTCACCTAATCATATTTGAACTTGGCAGCTAAGAAGACCTAGACCTATGAAATGCTTGGACTGGAAACGCCAGCTACTGCTAGCACAGGCCAAGATCTACTGTCAGACACATAGCAAGCACAAGGTCATAGAAGCTAAAGTAGGGGTTGCAAAGCTCCATATGGCTCCATAGCAATGACTGAGATTATGTGAGCATTAGGGTGGAGCAAGGGCTCCCTTGGCATTGCGGGGACTCTGTTTGTAACCAACATCATAAACCAGATCTGCAAGAAGGTTAAGTCCTATTCACACACAGCTCCCTAAAAGGAGAAACTGGATTGTTGGTTTTTTTTGGTGGTTTGGGTGTTCCTTTGGCTTGGCTTGGGTTTCTTTCCAGAAAATGCCATATATGTACATGCATCTAAATTCTATCTGCAGTTTCTAAGATGATACATGTATGCAAAAAGGGGACATGCAACTAATATAGCCAATTAATTATTTGCACATGCAATCTTTAGTTTATGCACAAAGAGTAAAAATATGTGCAAGTTTACATTTTGTTCCAGTTTTATTGTTTTCTCTGTATATTCTCTTTTTTACACAAGGCAATCATCTCGTTTGATTTTAGCTATGAAGGGGACAAGAGCATTGCAGTCTAACAGAATAAATGCAGCCCAAGCTAAATTGCCATAGCTTTGTCAGAGTTACCGAATGGTGTCTCCTTAAACTAGAGTTGAATTTCCATTGATTTCAATTGAAGAAGGGCTAAGGTCTTTAATGAAAAAGGAGTAGAACGAAATAGTTCTTTGCTGAACAGTTTGGGGTGGTTTTTTTCTCATAAATTTACAGGCTTAAATCCTAAATCGTGTAGATTGCTTATCAGATTGTATTATCCATTGATGTTCAGCCTCTGCTAGCTAAATCAACAGCTCTAAACAGTGAGATTGCAACTTTCCATAAATCACAGTTTAGTTAAAAACAGCCTGTCCGTGACCTGCATTCCATAGGGATGGGTGCAGCACCTGGCTAAGGAGGAAACGGGGGTGCTGGGCAGCCCATAATGGTGACAGCATTATATGACAGAGTATGTGCTATTAGAGAAGCACTAAATAGCCTTCCTCTCCCCAGTATTGTTGTTCTGTGCCGGCTGAGAAGCTAAAACACCTAAAATAAATTTTAGCCTAAGATATTTTTTTTAATTACTTCAACTGATAGAATGAAGGATTTGTCACCCTGAGAAAAGCTCATTTTTTTCCAGCCATACCAGCTGATCCAGTAAAACACATAAAATGTGCCTACAAAACTTACTCCTCTCATCCTCAGGCCAGCACTGCTACCTTTAATAATAAAGGTAATGTAGTTGGCAAGTAGTGGCAAGTACCTTATTTCAGTTAGGTAAACCTTACCAGTTTATTTCAGCTTGTAACAAGCTGAAATATGAAATTACAAACTGAAATATGAAATAACAAGCTGACCTTATCCTTTCAAAAAAAACCCACCTTAGAGTAGTTGTCTGTAACTGGCCATTTTAGGGCTGCAGTCAGAGGGTTCCAGATTTTGTGGTCCGTTTGGTTATGTGTAGTGGGTCAGGCTGAGGAGTGCTGCCCATAGTCTGTTCACCATGAATGGATGAGTCACGTTCTGCCCCAGGAGACATTTGGGCTCTTATTTAAGCAGGTCTTCCTTAGACCATCATGCAGGTTACTTCCTCTGTGGCCACAAACAGGGGGCGTGGAGCTGGAGACAGCTCCTGCTCACCCAGCAGGACCACACAGACTTTCCTTTCCCCACCATCACAACCCAGTCAGCTCCAGCCCAGCTGAGGAAGCTACAGTCACAGAAGGGCCAGGACTTAACCCAGAGACCATTATTAAATGTATTTTCTTCTGGAAATTAGAGTACAGTAGTTGGTATTTTAGTTAACCTTTGCGATGACATATTTATTCTGGTGTACCCAATAATTTCTTATCACAAAGTTTTTTCCACATGGAAACTTTAGACATTTCTATTTCCAGAAATAGGCTTGAAAGAATTCTGTTTCCACTTCTCTGTAGAAGTGTGATTATACTTGTAACAATTAAAAATGCAGTTCCCCTTGGGGAAATGTCAGTGGTAATTATCACACTGATGATTCAGAGAATGCTTCCTTCTACAACTGGCTCTTGATAAATTGCTCATACTTGTTTGACACTCTCAGTTCTCTTATTTGATTAGATAATCATCAGGAAAATATCCATATCATCACTTCATAGTCAGATGTCAGTTTCCTTTCACACTGAAGTGCAACACTCTTGCTGTTAAAAATCACAATGATGTCACTATTTGAAAGCCAGAAAAGCCTTCAAGAACTCATACGTGTAGCTCATACTCAGCATGTGTCGGTAGTAACTGAAAGAGCTATACACCTAAACTCGCCTTAGATGAACAGCACTCGGGTGGAAAGTGCAGGGATAAAATGCTTGCCTTCCCTTGGCAGCAGTACAGACCAATAATGAAACCGTTGCATGGAGTTGCTGGTCTTTTCTCAGCTCTTGTTCATCACTGTATTTCATTGCACGATCAGCTTGCAACTTACACTGACCACATTGATTATACCCTACACCACCGGGCCAGGGACCGGTCAATAGCACTATTTCCACTGACTTCAGTGGGTACTAGATCAGACTTTTCATCTCTTCATGGAAATGGATCTCACTTCTTCTCCCTGTGGTTCCAAGCTCTGCATGTCACATATCTTCACTCCTCTCCTTGAAATCCTCCTTACTCGGTCATTCCTTGGTCAATGTTCTCTGCCCTGGCCTTCATTGCCGGCACTGTTGGCAAATACTAATGCATATCAATATGTCCTTAGCATATCTTGAAGTGGTAAACCACTGTAAACCTTGCTGTGTCTTTTCCTTTCATTACCAACATGATTTCCAGAGTTGTCTAAAAGAGATCAAGAGTTCCAGATTGCATTCTCAGAATAATATATGTTGGAAAATAATATTACTTCATCCCAAATTTCAATCCTTTTTGTATCTGACCGCAGCTCTGTTTTTTCTTTCTTCGCCTGCCTGACTTTTGAGTTCTTCTCTTCCTAAAGATGCAGTTTTCTCACAAACATGTAAGAAATTCTCACATCCCAGACCAAAGCCTTCAAAGTTGTGATTCTTGGGTGGTTTGTTTGTTTGTTATCTCAGCCAGAGGCCAATTTGTATACTTTATTCAATCTGACCAATGAAGCCCGTTGATAGTCTCCATGTATTGCAATGCATTTTCACTAACTAAGTAAAGTTCCTTCTGTCAATATTAGAACAAAACACACTGGCTTCTTTTTTTTTTTCCCTGGGTCCCTCCCAGTAAATAAATGTACTATCCCTTAACTTCTGACAAGCATAAGTCTTTCACAGAGCAATGAATGGATCAGCTCTCCAGAAGTGGTTCAGCAGCAGCAGTTCTGGGTTATGGCCTTAGCTGAACTCCTGATCCATCATATCTGATGTGCTGTCTAGCTCCTCAACTGATTTTCAAATCGATTTCTCACTGCACAGAAGCTACCTATGCATTTGGCCAGACAAATCACAAGAGCATATGTGAGATGACCTAAACAAGGTACATAAATGATGTCTTTGGGATCAGATTCAGTTGTTCACTATGCTAGATGCCACATAGGCAGTAATTAAAAAGACAGTTCTCACTCCAAGAAGCTTCAGCACTGCAATGGAGGAAGGAAACCAACAGCTAGGAAGTGAGAATGGTGGATGACAGAAGAAGCATAAAACAGAATGCGGAAACTAAGAGAGTTAAAGGACATTAAAGAAACAACTTTGAAATTGCAAGATCAAATAACCGAAGTCAGGAAAAGCCATAACTTAGATTGGTTTTTTCTACCTTTCCTTATGTGAATACTTGCTGTTTTTTTCAGCAGAAATGTTTTGTCATTCAGGTAAAACACTCTCAACCTAAAGAGCAAGTACCTACTATTTTGTTTTCTCTGCATTGGTCACTGGCTGCTCTCCAGGTGAATTAACTGCATGTCATTCAAGCTCTTGCCATGAAGACAGAATTTTCATAGACTTTGCCATATTTGTCACTGCAGGACCCACAGTGTCCATTTTTACAGCACCTGCAGTGGCTCATTGTCATAACCCAGCAAAGGTGTCTCACCTAGCCAAGTTCTTGGTAGCCCTTCTCATAGTGCTTACAAACAAGTCTCTGGCACTTGCTGAGTTGATAGTAGAAATCCATTACACATAGTAGAA
Source organism: Clamator glandarius (assembly GCA_033459285.1). NCBI lineage: Eukaryota > Metazoa > Chordata > Aves > Cuculiformes > Cuculidae > Clamator > Clamator glandarius. The sequence continues at coordinate 7,426,235 of JAUNZM010000266.1, forward strand.
AGACCTTGAGATGGATATCTAGTCATTAAGCTGTTACTCTTTGAGAGCCTGACTCAGGCTGCTGTTGAGGCAGGGGAACATTTATGATCTTGGGAATAGATTCTCGGCACTGGAACTATAGAATACTATAGTCTCCCATGGAAGATGACTTTGGTGGAAGAGTGGAGTCTATGGCTCTGCGTCACAGAGGACTGAGCAGCAGAAAAGCCTACAAGATAGAAAAGCCACAGGGGATAAATATCTTGCAGGGAGAATCTTCAGGAAATTTGTATTCAAATCCAAAGAAAGGCTCTGGCTATTGAAGTAAATGTTAGACAGAGACTAAGCACTAACTCCAAAACCATGGTTGTAAAAGCCTCATTGCAAAGCAATCAACCTCTAAACTCTATATGTGCTTATCTTTTTCATTGTAAAGCTTCCCAAGTGCCAAGGGTTGCATCTGCTATCCCAGAACTGTCCTAGATCAGCAGTTCTGAAAAGTTCACCATGTATCTGGCTCCTGCACAAGAGCAGGAACTATTAAGTTGTCTATTCCTATATCATCCAAGAGGTTTAGTCAAGGAAGTGCTGTAGATGTATTTTGCCATCACCTACAGGATCTGACTCCATTTAAAATGCCAGAGTTCATTTCAAAATTTAGCTGAAAAAGAATTGCCAACTCTCATATCTTATATATGTATGTATTTATACTGATGTCTGTGCTTTACTTCCCTTAATACCCCTTATCTCATATTTCTCATGCTAGTGTCCTCATTCCCAGGATGTGGAATGTTCTGGAATTGAGGGACTTTCTTGTGTTACTGCCCAGGGAAGAAATCATGATCCAGTGGTTCAAAGACTGAGAATGCAAGAGAGATGATGGCTTTGTACCCCACTCAGTCTTAAAATACTCCTACAGAGCTCTTGAGAGCCATAATTTTTCAAAAACGCTTGCATGATGGCAAGTTTGGGGAGCGTCTCAAAGGGATGGTAAAAGGCACATCCTTGAATAAAGGCCACAAATGAATAAAGGCTGCCAGATTTCAAGATAGAGGAGAGATGACCTATGTTTTTCCAAATAAAAGGTCAGCAGAAATTTTTAGCATGGGAAGAACACCACGTTTTTCTCCATATTCCTTCTTAGAAGTGACAGTTTATTTTCTTCATAAATATATGTGTGTGGGTGTGTATGTATATATAAATTCACCATGAAGTGTATACCCAGCACAGAAAATTTCTGTGGTGTTTGGCGAAGTTGAAAATTACTTGAAGAAGGATCATATAATGGGAAATATCATGCAACCACAGTAACAAGGAGAGTTATCAGCCTATTCTATAGCAAAACATATGGCTAGAGAGCATCATGCACTACCAGACTTTCTGTTTCACATCGGTGTCCACATATTTCAGCAAGGAGCTAGTGAAGAAAAGTAAGCTGGGAAACAAGGAATTAGCAGATTTCTGCTCCTTAGGAAATGTGCATTACTGCTACCTGTAAGAAAATTCAATCTGTGGGCCAGGCTTCCAAGAAGGGAGGAACATTCTTTCCTGAGCTTAAGCTGTGAGCTGGGACAAAGATCTCAGAAGCTGGAGCAAATGAAGTGGAATGGTTGAGTTTGCCTGTGTGGTGTCCACTGTTCCTTTCTTAGTGGGACCTATGGCACACAACTAGTTAAAGACCCCTTATAGTAACTAGGACGAGGCAGAGGAGACTTTAACTTGGCTGCCTGCAAAATTATGAGACCAAGCTGAAACTCTGTATAAAATGTATGCAGAGAAACAGTCAACCATTAAGCAAAATTAAAGCAGTTTTGAAGTGGGGCTGCATTTGCAAGGAGAGCCGCTGTTCCCACTAGGCTAGTCCATGGAGGCAGGGCTGATCTGTCAAGGACATGCTATAGATGATGGTTACTTGTAAAGTCTGAAGTTAGTTAACTGCTCACAGTTTGGAGGAAAACATGTTTAGGTTTTATTGGCATGTACAGAGATGGCGATACATTGAGTTATGAGTAATAGAATACTTCTCACTCCATTACTCAAGGCAATTATTACACTGCTTAGATGTCTCCAGGCTATACTGAATAATTTCCAGGCAATACCTTACAGAGTTTTCTCAGGTGGGAGAGCCACAATGTGAACCTAGTTACAGTGATCTTTTCTGGTTTAATTTGTCTTTTGGGGGAGATTTTGGGAACTGTCAAGTGCTCTACCTTAAAACTTGAAATATGCAAACTGTGTTTTCTTGTATCCACCAAAGCTATATATTAGCTTAAAAACAGGGGGGTTTTTTCTGAACTTTTAAGTTATTATGAACTCCGCTATAAAAAAAACAAAGTCGCTTCTACATATAGATGATGATAGGAAAGTTACATATACTCCATTTGGCATCTGCTCTCAGAAACATGCTGTATACGCTCAATGCATACACAACAGTCTTTGAATAAGTAACATCTGTAATGTTATATTTACTCTGATTAATGAAGAGAAAGGCAGTAGATCTCCTGAGCCTATGGATGCTGTTCTGCAATTATGTCATAACCGATCTTTATTGTTTGAGCTGATTATTTATCTCATTTCCTCATGATAGCCTTAAGTTGGCTCCTTTATAAATTAGGTCTTGCTATTAAGAACAATCATTAATTACCCTTATAGAAGGCTTGTATCTGCAGAGGGAGATGTTGTACTTATAAGTTCTGTTTTATCCAACTTAGTTTTAAATTGTTGGCTGCTATTTCGGTCCAAGCTCTAGGGATGATCCAGAAACTGTTGCATTTATCAAGAATACTTCAGAATTTGTAATGTGTAATGCTGAGGTTTGTAGACAGGCTATTAAACCCAAACCATTTAAAATGCAAATGTTGTCAGAAACAAGAAGCAAGTTGTTCTAGACCCAACAATTTGAACTACAAACTCAATGCCTCTTCAAGGGAGATAAATTAATATTGCACAAAACTGAATCTGATTTGAATTAAAAAAAATTATTATTAAATACTAATGTATCTACGGAGAAAATCATAAAAGTGCTTGCAAGGCACACACTTCCTCACTCCAATTTTTAAAATCCCACCTCAAGCATCTGACAGAACAGGGAAATTTAGTGTCACATACTTTGCCTCAAATGTTGTTCACACACTCAAGCCAGTGTAAAAATGGTAGCAGGGGCTCCAGAAGTACTTCAAGTCCCAATAGTGAATCCAGAAGCTGGCATTAGGCATCAGGACTCCCTCTCCAAGAGCAAAGAGGAGCAGGCATAAGCATAAATACCTCTTCCTGCAGTAGAGTCTGCATCCTGGGATGGGGTTGCTGTGCAGTTCCATCTCCCCACTAGTAGCCAGCCGGATCACACCATATACCCTTCCTGCCTGTGTGTAAGAGTTTCCTTTAGGAAAAAAGGAAAAGCCAGTTGTGTACAGCCCAGTTTCTCAGGCTGTTTGGGATCCCTAGTTCCTTGTCCTTGTTCCCTTGATCCTCTTTACCTTAGTAATTGAAGTCTGGAAAGCAACCAAATAAAATGTTTCTGGGATTAAGCAGTTGCTGAACAGAGCTTTTTAGGGGGGATAGGTTCTGCGGCTCTGCTAGAGTTAAGCGTGAGATACCTTTATTGGCCTATAGATAAGAGTAATGTGAGGAGCAGAAGAGGCTTTAAAAATTATACCGCTTGAACTGTGGCAACATGAAAGAGAAGCAATAATATGTGCTAACATACAATATTGTGCTACTGCAAGGGGGATAGCAGAAAGATGCAAAGCTAATGAACTATTAGAAGTGTGGAGAAGTTTAGCATAGGTTTTTAAAGTAAAGAAGGTAAATGCAAGGGGAATTGTATATGTTACAGAAAGCAGCAGCAATAAGATCCATGCAAACCCAACTTTTTTTAAAGAAATAAATTCTGTTTAGGAGAAACTACTGCCTTGTTGAAATGATTGTCCCGTTAAGTCATCGGTTTATATAGCAAAGCCAACTCTCATGAATTTTAACAGACTAAACAAAACTATCTATGACACAATAAAGGATAATTAGGCCACTGCAACTTTAATGTGAGAGGCAAATTCGAAGTTGCAAAAGTATTTGAAACACAGCAGAAAGCATGTTTTCTTAATCCAAGTATCTAATAAGTGCTGAAAGAATGAAGTGTACAATTGAACACAGAAGCCCAAACTGAACGTGAGACTGCAAGGGGAAGTACAGTGTAGGGACCAGCTTTGTTTGCAGTAACCCTGGGAGAACTGACACAACGCAAAAGGTTCTGGCACTGGTCTTCGATAGCAAAATGCAGCTGGACAATGAAGCTGTCTTAATGAAACAAAGGTTTTACCAAGTCTTTTAATTAAATCTACAGTGGCATATTCAACAGCAGGTTGGCTTCTGACACTGGAAATAAAAGGATAAAAAGTGAATTCCAAATAAGTGATGGAGCTGAATACAACATAATCACAGCAAGCACGATGCCCAAGGTTAAATTTCAAAGATCTGTACATTTAAAATAGCAAGATCAAAATTAATCTATCTGACAAAGGTGTTCTGGCCTGTCTGCCCAAGGATAGAAGAGTTTGAAATAATGGAATAAAAAGTCCCAAGTGTGCTTGACGGAAGAGCAGTCTGTAAGTGCATGTGATCAAATCAAGTAGATAATCTATCTATGGAATTGAATTCTAGACTTCCTTTCAAACAATGCCATGAGACATTGAAGAAAATAGAGTATACTAAAAGCATGTAGCAAAGCTTGTAATTCTGAGGCAGCTTCAAAGAGCGTGGAAACAAATCAGCATACCAAAGTTAAAATGAATGGTTGCTCCCAGGTAGAGCCATAGAAAAAAATAATGTAAGATGCAACCAACAAAGAATGAGAAGATGGCAACACAACTAATTGTCACCAAAAATGTTTTTTCCTTTGTCTGCTGTATTAGGGAAGAATCCTGTTAATAGGATCTGCCTTTGGTTTTGATGATAATATTTGGTTGGCAAAGATATCTGCATTTCTAGCAGACTCTGAATGCCTTTTGATTTAATCCAGATTCTGATCTAAGAAGTAATACTATTTCAGTGTAACACAAATGGGTTGGAAACCAGATAACTAATAGATCAGCAGAAGAGACAGCCCTCACCCAAGAGAGCACTATCACAGACCTTCCAGCAGTTCTCCTATGAATCTCCACTGGTGATTAATTTTATCAATATTTTCAGAAGAGAAAATTGCTGGAAAAGGATGCAAATTCCTTTGAACATAAATATATTTTAAGGGCATGTCACTTAAACTAAACTACCTAAACTGCATGGTAAGTAGCCCCACATCTGATACCACATTTGACTTTGTCACAGTATGTAGATCTGGTGCAGCCTGTGGTTGAAAGGGTTAAAACCTCTGAAGGACTGAGAATCACTGAACTTGAATTGCCAAGGTGATGTGGTAGCTCATAACAGTAATTCAAATAGAGGCAGCAAGAGAGGTTTTAAACTATTTGCAGCATAAATCCATCATTAGGATACAATCTTCACTTTGGAAGGCATGCAGACAGACTGATAAGAGATTAAGAAAAGTGCTAGAAGGACTATTCAGATTCAAAGATACAACTTAAGATTTGTTTTAATGCACACCTATGCCTTCACTTCTAATTTGTCAGAGCATTGCACTACAGGTCTCCACAGTGGCACAGAATGACACGAGATGACTGAAATCTCTGGGGAATATAAAAGTTGACAGAAAAGATCTGAACTGAAATAGACCGAGATCAACAAATCCCTTTGCTATTGACTAAGGGCTATGGGGGTGTAGCTATGCTTTGTTAAACCAAGTGCTTAGTGCCACAGGCTTTCCGAAGCATGGGCTTAAACAAGATGCAGAGATTAATAAGTCACAATCAGATACCTGTCAGGCTGTAAACAGTAAAAAAAGACAGTGAGGTGATCAAAATAATCATGGTTAAAAAATAAGAAGCAATGCACTGTATAAGCAGATACGTTTGTGAAATTATCCTGGAAGTGTCCATGCTGATGTTCACTACAGCTAGGGATAGGGAATTGAAGAAAGGCTCTGGAGATTTGAGAAAGGAAGCAAGAGGAATGGCTAGATGGATTTCCATATAAACTTTCTGGATCTTCTTCCACTGCTTACAAGTTACAGTGATCAAAAAATCTAAAGTGTCCTCAGGACTTTGCTTCTGGTCTAAAGCTGAGCTTTTGCTTTGCTGGAAGAAAGGGGCATTTACTAATAGGAGAGGAACTGGGTGAATAGTGTGTCTTGTTCATGGATAAGGAGGTGGCTGGGAATTAGCCAGAACAGCAGGAGGGTATTGTACAATGACTCCAAGGAACACAGCTGAAGATACAAAGAGTTGTAAATATGGTGTAATAAACAACAAACTTTGAACCATGTAACAAATAATGTGAAGAAAATAAATGTTTCATACTCTACCACAACAGTGTGGAGTGTGTGGATAATGCAGTCAAGGAACAGGAAAATCTTATTAGTGAAAAGATATAGTCAGCATCATTAGCACCTGGTGAGATGTGTCATGTGAACGGAGCATCACATTCAGATTATAACCTGCATAAGCAGATAGAGTAAGTAAAAACAGTGAGCAGAAGGAGAGAAGACCAACTTGGTAATTATAATTCACAACTAAAAGGTCTCAAAAGCATAAGGATTTATGAACTAACTAACAAAGGCCAGGGATGCTGACGGAGGTGTGTCACAAACCGTCAAATCAAGCCTGAGAATGGGATGAATTACCTCTTAAGCATTTGTTTGCAATATAAGAATAAAAATAGTAGCATCTGGACAAACTCAGTTCAGCATGTGTGCTACTTTATCACATGCAGCCAGCAGCAAACCATCACTGATGGTTTCTAAAAATCATGGATAATTCCTCAACATGAAAGGCATTTTGTCTAGCATGGAAAAAAATTTTCTTTGGACCTTGTTATGATGAATTAATTTTTAGACTGGAAACTGGTGGGTGGGTAGAGACCGGAAATTACATTGCATATGAGCAATACTGAGCAACGTCTACATGGAGGGCAGCTTCTTAACTTCAGAATAGTCCTGGGAGAAAATGAAATGAAGGCAAATATCTTTAAAAAAATCACCATACAACAAGCAGAGGGAACATTAGGAGATAGCAATCAGCATACGTGCAAAGTTATAAAATGCAGGAAGTCAACATGGGAAGCTAAAGCCAACAGGAAAAATCCAGGGGTAATAAGTAGTAAAAGAGCTAAAAAGCAATAAGAAAAAGTTCTAAAATACACCAAAACCAAAAGAAATGCTCTCACAAGTGTGGATCTAATACTATGGGGAAGTGGAAAATCAGCACTTTAATCTTCATTTGGAAACCAAGATAATGTAATTTTGGCAAAGGAGTAGTTCTAATAACATTATTAACTAAAGAGGATGTTAAGCATTGCTTAATTAAGCATTGCTGAGTGAATTTGCAGAGCTTTTAAGGAAGTAACTGAGGAGAACTCTGATGGGTTTTTTGTAAAAAAAATCTTGGAATACTGGTGAAATTTCAAAAGAGAGGATGTGCTTCTACTCAGAAAAAGAAGGTGACCCAGTAACTGTGGGCTGATTAGTATGGCACCAGTATAAAAGAAAATAACAACAAATCTGAAGTGGGATATATTTAATAAAGAATTCAGGAGAAGAATGTAAGTTATGTCAATCAACATAGTTTTATGAGAAACAGGTCTTGGCATTGCTCATTTGATGAGATTATGGGTTTAGTTTATAAATGTCTCAGCCTAGGCTTTTGTAAGAAAGTTACTCTGGAACATTCTAATCTTAACATGTTCTAGAGTATCCTTATTTTATACAGTACCCCTAGTCCGTGGGTATCAGAGACTTCTTTAAGCAAGTTAAGAACTGGCTTATTTAAAGAGCACAAAAGAAGAGTTGCCTGTATAGACATAATTGTGAAATGGGATTATGGCTAACAAGGTTCTGCACAGGCTGGTGCATTCAGCGCTACTGGCTGCTGTAATCAGGTGATCAGAATAAAAATCATATCCAACACTGACTAAATCTGAGCCAAAGATGAATGTACCAGACTGCGTACATCGCACCTGCATACCTACATAGCTGTTACTGTGTCCCTGAAAAGAAGACAGTGCACAGAGCAGAACTATCAGGGCACTACAACCCCTTTTTTTCACTCTAGTAAATGTGTTCATTTAGGTAACAGGGCAATTCTGCAGCTGAGGTACACGAATGCCACAGAGAAATTTATCCTGAAAAAAAGAGATTTAAAATATTGCAAACATAAAATAAGACATGTAGGAATGATGGATGTGAGTCCTTACAGACTGAGAAACATGTCCTAGGAAAGAGAAGTGGAGAAAAGCAATGTTATAGTGGAGAAACATGTGCAGTCCCATCACAGTGCTGCGGAATCGCATTTAGGCAAGTGCAGTCCTAGCTGCCTGTACAGGAAACATTAAACAGAAATAAAAAGACAGACTGCATCTGGAACAAATGCTAAATACCCTCGCACTGTGTAGGTAGCTATTGCTTCCATACTTTGAGAAAGGGGACTGTAAATTCAGAGATGGTGATCAGAACTCAATGACTAAAGAAAGTGACTCACACAGACAAGATCACACAACATTTGTTTGATTATGTTGTCAGAGTGAAGACAGAGGTACTTTTCTACAGTATGTAAGCTTCTTTCATGGAAAATACTAGATAATATAATGTTCAGTAATTCAGCTGAGGAGAACAGGAGGCTAAATTGCTGAACACTTTTTATTAAAAATTATTAAAAACTGGAAGCTCCTTTTTTTCTGATCTATTCTGTTTGCTTCTGCCAGTGAATCATGGTTGGTGTATACTTCCAAGATTCTCCACAAGCTGATATGCCAGGTCACATCAGGCATCTGCTTTGAAAGTCTTTTGCAGTCAAAAGCGTCGTATTGGACTCAATAAAAAATAACTGTGAGAAATATAACTGTCTGTGATGTACAGAACAAGCTGTAGGTTCTTCTAGAGTTAAACTATCAATTCATAAAGCAAATTTTTATTAAAAATAACTAAATAACTTCTTGGAGACTTACTGCAAAAGTATCAATATAAGGGGACAACGACAGCTCTTTGATTCTACTGGTGTGCCAGATTACAGTAGAGATCAAGTAACATCCCCTGCTGAACCAGTGGTTACGACAAACTGTAACAACATGTACACAGATGCTCAATTTTACAACTGCTTTTTCAAGAAAAGGCTGCTGTGAGAATTATGCTCCTACATAAAAAAGAGATTTAGGCTATCAGGATATACAATTTTGCCCTTGGAGGAGTTATATATCAATAATACGGTGTTGCCATATTACCATGAAACCATGCATGACGGCGTTGGTACCTAACTAGGTACCAAAAAGTTTAAAATCCGACCTTAGAGCATCTTTCTTTGGCTAAAGAGGGAGGCTGTACTGAAGACAAGGTAGGTACAGAATTTGCATTGATTGTAGGAATTGCATAAGAGACTGAAGATGCTAAAATTGCATGATATATGTGATCATCGTTTGCTCCAAATCTCAGGTCACTGCCCCTAGGTAGCGTTAAGTGCAATCTGGGTTTGGCTGGAGAATGCTGGCTTTGGAGAATAACCTCTGGGACAATGCCACAGAAGTTTAGCACTGTGAGCCAGCGCAGTTTGTATCAGCATCTCTGATACCTACATCCAAATCTGGAGCTCTCACACCAAACTGCAACTAGCGAATATGGTTCTTCCTCTGTGCAACAGTGCTAGAAAATGGAGGTCATGTTGCTCTTTTTCCTCTCTGTCTTGCACTATGTCTTACAAACATCTAGGCACAGTCCTTGACATACAAGTGGCCAACTGGAATATGCTATAAGGCAAAAAACAGTAAGTGTGTGAGAGACATGGGTGTCAGCTGCCCTGCTAACATCAAAAACAGTGAAGCGTAAATAATGACACTACTGCCTCTTTTGCTGGAGGACCTGGTGTTATGATCTGAAGTTAGATCAAACGAAATGGGCTGAGTAGACACAGGAGTAGATGCCTCCTTACCGGCAATGCAGGATTTAGTTGCTCAGTGCTGCAGTACAGCTCTTTTGTAAAAACCTGCCTTTGTGACTCAAATCACATAGAGGCTTTCAGGTGACAAGCTGTGACTGCCAAAGCAAAGGACGAGGGGTGTGGGATTATGCACTCTATGTTCTTGTACCCGTGAGTCAGCATTAATGGGCACTAGGGCACTAAGGCTAAGAATGACTGAGAAACTTGGGCCTGTCTACTTGTCCAAACACACATCACCACTGAACAAGGAACAGGTTAGGAACATCATTTGGAGTCAAAGCACTCCCTGTCAACTGTCTGAGCGCTCTCCTGTCTCTAGAACAAACCACAGTCCACATTTAAGCTGGCTGCAAGGGGAGCATAAACATTGACAAAGCAAAGGTTTCCCTTCCCTTCCCTTCCCTTCCCTTCCCTTCCCTTCCCTTCCCTTCCCTTCCCTTCCCTTCCCTTCCCTTCCCTTCCCTTCCCTTCCTTCCCTTCCCTTCCCTTCCCTTCCCTTCCCTTCCCTTCCCTTCCCTTCCCTTCCCTTCCCTTCCCTTCCCTTCCCTTCCCTTCCCTTCCCTTCCCTTCCCTTCCCTTCCCTTCCCTTCCCTTCCCTTCCCTTCCCTTCCCTTCCCTTCCCTTCCCTTCCCTTCCCTTCCCTTCCCTTCCCTTCCCTTCCCTTCCCTTCCCTTCCCTTCCCTTCCCTTCCCTTCCCTTCCCTTCCCTTCCCTTCCCTTCCCTTCCCTTCCCTTCCCTTCCCTTCCCTTCCCTTCCCTTCCCTTCCCTTCCCTTCCCTTCCCTTCCCTTCCCTTCCCTTCCCTTCCCTTCCCTTCCCTTCCCTTCCCTTCCCTTCCCTTCCCTTCCCTTCCCTTCCCTTCCCTTCCCTTCCCTTCCCTTCCCTTCCCTTCCCTTCCCTTCCCTTCCCTTCCCTTCCCTTCCCTTCCCTTCCCTTCCCTTCCCTTCCCTTCCCTTCCCTTCCCTTCCCTTCCCTTCCCTTCCCTTCCCTTCCCTTCCCTTCCCTTCCCTTCCCTTCCCTTCCCTTCCCTTCCCTTCCCTTCCCTTCCCTTCCCTTCCCTTCCCTTCCCTTTTCATATTTGTCAGTGAGGCAAGTCCATGCTCCTTTCTAGCTGAAGGTTTAGTAAATCAGATCTTTTGAGTTTTAATTAAATTTTACCTCAGGCCGGGTCATTTGTGGAAGGTGGGTCTGGAACCTATGACTCAGTATCTCCAAATCTTCTCTCCCTAAAGTACACAGGCTTGAGTAAACGTTAGAATAATTGTGGGATAATTCCCAGGAGTCATTCACAGTCTATGGGAGTACAAGACCACTTATTAATCCTGTGGATCTAGTAATAGTTGTTGCTTTATTTGTTCTGTAATTCTCCTTTGATCCTGCACTGCAATAGCAGTAAGAAAACTTCCTCTAAGAAGGCAAAAATACGTTTTAGGATTAGTCGGGACCTTCAGAATTTGGTCCCAGGCAGGCGATATAGAAAGCGTAGAAGTTTTTAGAAGAAAATTTAGCAAGGAGAAATCAAACTATGGGGAGAACTGGCCAAACAGGCTGTCAAGGTCTTTTCTGTTGGATAAGAAATTGAAAGCATTGATCTCCATGCAAATTAAATCCTCTATAGAGCGGGGAAGTGGCATTTTCAGGCTGTGACTTTTGAGGGCAAAGTAAGTATGACACATTTATAGGACTTATCTTCTGGGGACTGGACGTAAAAGATGCCCTTAAAGTACAGTGGCATTGCCGCTCAGAAAGAATGGGGCAAAATGACGATATTTTATCGCCAAAAACGCAAACTCAGAAGAACAAATAGAATAGTTCAGCTTACAAATATCAATGATTTCCTGTAAAAAAAAGTTTGGTGTCTGAGTTTCGAGGGGTACCCAGGTACCAGGGGTGGATGGGTCCCGAGGCAGCCTCAGCCGCCTGCCTTCCCCAGAGAAGCCTCCATCAGCTGCGGATTTGAGGAGTCAGTAACACTTTCCCCTGCTGCCAAATTTATTTCCTTGTTAATCAACAAGATTTCATCTTCCTTTGGCTTCGAGTGATTTTTTTTTTTCTGAAAATGTTGTACAACTGCCCGGAAAAAAAAAAATTAAAAATCTGGAATTTAATCAAGGTGAGGTTCCAGTGACAGCTGTCTTTTATTCCCTTTTTTCTAGCATGGCCCTTTTGAGGTTTCTTGTCAAACAAGAACTTTCCCCCTGCCTCCTTCTCTCTCTTTCCGAGCCACTTCTGATCTCAGAAATGTATTTTATACATTTGATGGATGGAGCGATCAATTTATTTTTCGACCGGGCATTTTTGGTTTGGGATGAATTGGCGGCGCTTCTCCCTCCCTGCCTGTTCGTGTGTTTGTTTTGTTTCCTCCACCCCCAAGGTAAATCCGAACCTCCGTAACGACATCTAGAGATACAGAACGTGTCATTCAAATAAGACGTTTCATCAAGCCTCTTTGACTCCGCAGTCAGCCTCATTTAACCTCTAAAATTACGCTTAACAGGCAACCTTCATTAGCCAAATTGGAAGGAACGTGCGGGGTTTTAAGCGGCGTCGTTTCCACGCTGGTGATTCCGCAGGGAGAGAGGGATTTGATGGAGCCTGGGGGAGATGCGGGAGCAGCTACACCCCACGCCCCTCCCCGCCAGGGCGCAGGGTGAGTGTCCGGGGGCGCAGAGCCCCCCAGAACGGCTTACAAGCGGTCGGGCTCGGGTTTACGAGGTGGTTTCCCTGCCCCTGCTCGCAGGGATGCCGGCTTCGTGCCGCCCGGTCCGATTATTTATTTGTTGCCTCGCCGAGAGAGCGCTCGCCGCCCCAGCTCCCGGGTTGCCCGTCCCAGGGGACACCAATTAAAGGCACTAATTGGACAGCGATACATCACAGCCCGCCGCTGAGGCTGCCTCCTCGGAGCTCTGAGGGTCCTCTTGTAGTCGGGCTTTTGTTTTAGGCACCGGCGCAGCTCCAGGTTCCCGTGGAGGGGGAATGCGGGGGCACAGGCTCCCGTGTCACCCACCCACGGCCCCCCACGATTCCTCCGATCCTCCCCGCTGCCCGAAACCCTCGCGTTTCCCCTCCCGGGCAGCGCTCCCCGTTTGGGGTGCGAGGAAACTGCTCACCTCCCATCCAAGAAACCCACCTCTCCGTGGGCAGCGTGGCCCCCCCCTTCTCTGCAGCCAAACTTTGGGGGCTCCTAGGGGGTCTTCGGTGACTCTTCAGCCCCTGGAGTCAGAAGCCCACGGGCTCCCACCCTCAGGTTCCCGTGGGCAAGGGGCGCAGTGCTGGAACCTACCCCTAATACATCCCAGGCGCTCCCTTCGGGCTGCCTTCCCTGGGAGAGCCTCTTCGGGGTAGCAGGTGTCTCTCCGAGCACGGGAACACCTCTCGAGTTCGGGCAGGAGACTCAAACACGCCTTCCAGGCAAGAGCTTCAGGGCCAGGAGGGGGTGAGGGCTTCAGGTAGATAGTTCTGTGTTTGGAGAAGGGGCGAGGAGGGAGAGGATGCAGTTACACACCGGGACACTGACGAGTAAACCCGTCTCTTCCCTGCTTTTCATCTCTTTTCCGAGAAACGCAGCAGTTCTCCCGGTCACTAACCTCCCTGCTTCAACTTCCCTAGAGGTTTGCATTAACCCTGAGGCATTCGGGACCTCGGGGTTTTCCAGGTGTGTCTCGCCCCAAGCCCGAGCGAGGAGCCGCTTTTCCGAAAGAGGAGCGGGGATGCTCTGCCCGCATCATCCCGAGCTGGGTGGGCACCGAGCCGCGGCACCCCGGCCCGGGACGGGGGTCGGCAGGGTGAAAGGGGGGTCGCAGGGCCCTGGTAAAGCAGGCCGACGGTGCCTATATGCGTTAACATCTCGGACAGAGGAGGGTTTGGCTGCGGAGCGTGGAAGCCGATGCTGCAGGGCTGGAGCCAGGCAGTGGTCCCCTCCGCATCCCACCTGCAGCTCCGATCCCCTCCTCGGGCGGAGGAGGATGCGTCGGGAGAACGAGGAGCCGTTTGATCATTTACTGCCCACCGAGGCATTTGCTTTTCATTTTGCAAACGCTTCCCTTTAAGTAATTGTTGCTGTTAAGAGCGTGTACCTTTCACTGGGCTCCGCCGCGCTATAAATAATCTCGATGAAGATGCAAGGATATGACTTTCACAAGATTGGACAATTGATTAAATCTGTGACCTGCGATTGCAAATAATCTTGGAAGGCTATTTAAACAGATGAAGGCCTAAATTGTCTTGCTTGTATCTGAATTAATTTCTCATTCATCATCATTACGGAGTGATTGGTTCTATTCAGGCTTTGCAGCCTGCTGGAACGAAACTGGATTTAAATGAGACTGTAACACAATTTAAATGTTCCCCAGCTTTAACGAGGCCAATCGAGCAGCTGCAATAAATACAAATATTTTTCTAAACAGCCTTGTTTTAAATAATTACTTAATATTTTCATGTGATGTTCTTAAGTGGCAATTTCTGTCTCTGAAGTCCCAGGCACTTTTTTTCGGAGAGGGCAGCAGGGAAAATCACTTTGTGTGTTTGCTTTGCACTTGCAAGACACCGATGAAAATTCTTTAAAATGGGGTTTGTAAATATTAGTGTAAACCTGTGCTACTTTCTTGGTCGTATGTGCACTCAGTTTAACTGATAAAGACAAACAAACTAATTAAAAAAATAAGTAATTTTTTAAAATGGTAAATCGGAAGAGAGAGGTTGTGATTTGTTTATTTTCTTCTTTGAAGATCCTGAGCTAGCGGTTTCTTCACCCCTTACTTAAAAGAAAGAGAGAAAAGAAGAAAACCTTTCCAAAGACTAGTTGGGGGGGTGGGTCTACCCTAAAGGCTGATGCCAGCACCCCAGACCTGCACGGCAGTCAACCCTCCCGCCTTACAGAAGCAAAAGCGAGAAGATCTGGAGGGGCTCCGGGAAGAAGGATGCAGCGAAAGGCATGGGACCGGTTTTCTTCCTCCTTTACACCCCTGCAGGAACCTGATGCTCCTAAATGAAGTCGTTTGTGTTAATGAGACCCCGGCTTGTCCTGACGTTGGCTTTACCCCAGGGTGACACCATTGTAAGCGGCAGGACAGGGGACCTTGGGGTGACATATGGTGGAGGGTGTTTGCAGGGGCTCAACTCAGTAGTGAAATAGAGTAGACAGGCGAGCAGGGGAATAATAGAAAACAAAAGGACCCTTCAGATATACAAGCCAAAAGCTAAAGGAGCCTCAAGCCTTTCTGCAGGTGCCGAGCAGAAAATGTGAAATATGGAGAGCCGGTTTTCTAATGATTTGGGCGCTGGAGTAAAGAATAGTGCTTGGGAAAGCAGATCCGATCCAGTTTAATCATACAACCTTAATAAAAACGTATAGCCTGAAACGGGAAACTAAGTGGCAGCCTCGGTGCTACCTGACTTAATGGTACGGGAGGTGACACATAAAACACAACAAAGATGCTCTGAGTAGAGCCGAAAAGGGCTGAGTGATTTCATAGTAACGGAGCAATTTAATGCGCGAGTTACAGCACTGCTCCCCGGGATCGTTTAGGCTTAACCCGTTCTCTAGAGCTCATCTTCTTCCTCTTCTGGTCCTTTTTTTATTAGTAGTATTATTATTCAGTTGTTTAAAATGAGCATTATCCCGAACATATGCAGCGCAATCAGCTCGGTCACACTTACAAGAACACGCTTTAATAAGGCAATCAATCAAGCCCTAACGAGGCGGGGAAGGCCTTTCGGAGCTGAATTTGGCTGGCTGGAAAGCGGGTGCCCCCAAGCCAGCCCCGTGCCCGCTGGTGACACCGGGAGGGGTCCCCTCCGCTGGGTCCCGGGGGCAGCACCTCCTGCGAGGCACCAACGAGGGCATCTCCCGGCTCGGGTCTCTCCCTAATTCCTCGAAGCGTCTCATTCTCGACCGGGGTGAGGCAAGGGGAACCTGCCTGCCTGATCCCGGTGCCGTCGGGGATGCCCCACGCGTGCCCGGCGCCTCAACCCTCCCGGCTACGAAGGCGTTAATGGCACCGGCCCCACGCAGCAAAAGGAAAATTTCATTATGAAGTAATGAGTAATTCCTCCCAGTGAGATGTATTGTTATATCTTCCACTTCAATTTAGGAGCACAGCGGCTCAATTACCTAGAAAATACAGTCAATTAAAGGCTGCTGATTGGACACGAGGACGGATCATCGATCTTGTACTTTCCAATATCGCTCCAGACACCTCATTTTCCCTCCTCTATTAACTGAAAATACTCTTAGCATCACTGCGACCCTCAGCCCATTTACCTGTCGCAGGCAATCTCTGCCCTGTGCCCAAACCACGGAGAAATTCACGGCCACGCTTTGCCGCAGCATCCTCGAAGGACGAGAGACCGGGAGGGCGACAGTGGCAGCGGGGGACAGCGGGGACCGTGCTGGCTGCGTCCCACGCTCCCGGGGGCTGCATCCCCACCGCCCTCTCGCTTAACGGGAACGGTTCTCCTGACGTGTGGAAGCGGCAAATAGAGGGTTAAATGCTCTCTTTCTCACAGATACCTAAATATCTATATATTTAAAGTGTATTTGGATATATATGTGTATAGGTATAGGTATAGGTATAGGTATAGGTATAGGTATAGGTATAGGTATAGGTATAGGTATAGGTATAGGTATAGGTATAGGTATGTATACATAGCCCTGAGCCCTCGCCGATGGCTTTTTGTGAATCAGAAATTTTCCAAGAGCAAAGTGATGCCGCGGTCTTTCCGTGCAGCAGCATCCCTGGTCCAGCAGGTGCCTCCGCCCCGGCAGGGAAGGGACCAGGACATCTAGGAGCCTCCCGGGTCTGCTGAGCAGCTCTCAGCTTCTCCCCCCGACCCGGCCTCTCCAGAGCTCCCTTTCCCCTCTGTCGCCGGGAGGATTGTACCAGGCGCTCGCTCCTCAGCTCCCGTTTGAGGGGCTGGTTCTTCTCCTGCCTGTTAAAAGACAAAGCAAGGAGAGGGGAAGGGGCTGCGAAGCTTGGACGTTGTTCAGCGCTGCCCTTGGACGCTCTTTACAATTGTTATTTCCTGAGGGAGCAGGGGGAGAGAATCTATTTGTGAGTGTCCAAAAAGAGCCATCGGTTTCCTTGTCCGCGAGGATATCGCATTCAGAAAGGGTGGAACAATCTGCCCTAAATGATTTAAAGATGGTGACTTTGGATCAGTTTTTAAAATGCTCTAATAAACATTTTTTTATTTAATTGGAAAAATGTATCCTGGCGCGCCCGCATCTCTTCCCTGCTCTCCATCCAGTGCAGGAAAACGCTGCCACTCACTCCATGTCCGAAGGACAGAAAGTCTCCGGTGTGACAATAAACCAGAGGCTCCTCAGCAATTTAACACAAAGTAGATAGCGCAGGTGTCAACATGTCTTTGTTCTGTCCAGCATTTATTTTCCTGCTTGTTGAACTGCAACTATTAGAAACTGCACGAAGGTGACATTCACCTTAAGCAACATTTTTACCTTAAAAAAAAAAGATAAAAATATGGGTGATACGTTGTTAAAATGTGTCTGTTATTATCATTGTTGATGTTGTTATTGTTGTTATTACTATGTTTTATTCTGACATGGCAACAAATCATGACAGTATATTCTTTGGATTATTTTAAAATAGAATGAAATAAAAAAATCCGGTTTTGGAAGAAACAACTAAGCAGCCCATTCTCCGTGATTTTTTTAAATTTAGATTGACGGAAATCCAAGCAAAAGCAATGAAGCTACCTCTTTCCGAAATACTTGAAGGGGGTGGGGTGAGGGCTTGTGAAAGAAATCCTGCTCAAGAACGAAGAGGGACTAGTGTGAAGGACACATACAAATGCAAAGATTAGGGGTGGGGAAGGAAACACAAAGCCCAATGCATGAATTAAATAATTTAAAAAAAAAATTAAGAGAGAGAAAGAACGAAAGAAGGTGGGGGGAGGAAAGAAAAGCAGCAAGGAAAAGTCAATGGGAGTGCTGAAATCTGAAGTACAAAGGAAAGGAAATCGCCTTTGCTCCAATTTACAGAGTGGTGATTGTCTGAAGGAGTTGTGCTCCCTGTCACCTAATCTCTTCCCTTGGCGGCTTGTTAGCGTTTGGCACGGGGTCTCTGCTCACAGAGCATTATACATTCGATATTCAAAACCCCTTCTTACATATACATCACTTGCTAATTTCGTCAGTGTGGGCACATTTCGGCAGCTGATAATAGGACATTGCTGTTTAAAGGACAAATAGTTCTGACCCATAAAGAGGCAGGAGCTCGTATTTTTCCCTGCCAATTCCAGCTTGTCTTTTAAAAATAAAAGTTAGAATGAAAGAGGAGACGTTTCTGCTCGAAAGGAAACAGAGGACAAGGGAGAGTAAAGAATGCAATTAAACCACAAACGTAATGTACAGAACGACAGTTTTTCTTTATGGTAAAGCATTGTTTCTCTATAGAGATAACTGGATAATACTGTTGAGTTGCAACCCAGAAACCTTTTGGTTTATTTCTGTTTGATCGTTGTTTTTATTTTTCTGAACACTGGTAGGTTACATCTTTGCTTTCTTCATGCGCACAAGCCATCCCATTATCAGAATAATGTTTCTTTCAAGTATTTCAGATTTTCCTTCTCCATCTTGTAGGTTTGTGCATAAGGTTTGTTGCTGTGACCTGCAGAATCCTCAGCCCGTAGTAAGAAGTCTATCCCAGGAAAAGAAAGTCCCAGCTCATTTCTATGGGTTACAGAGGTGTGTTTCATTCGGGCTGGTTTTCTTCCACGAATGCCTAAAATCCTTCTCAGAGGTAAATCACTAGTCATTTATTTTCTCCTTCTTTTTTCCCTTGGAATGTAAATCCTTTTACGACTGAGTTATTTTTAGTCTTTCTTTTTTTTATTATTTTCTTTTTTTTTTTTCCCGTAGGTGTCCACTTCTGGGGAAAGAACACGATTAAATAAACACCGCCTGCAGGTACATGAACTCGAAGAGAAGCCCGGGAAAGGGGCTAGTTCTTAGTAACCCTGAGAGGAAGGTTTATCTCGTTAAAGGTACCTCTTCTCGCTGGTCCATGGAAACTGAGGCGGCTTTACTCAGCACAGAGGGCGTGAAAGTGAGGAAAGAGTCAGTCCTGGTCGTGGCCGAACAGGTAAAGTCTGATCCGGAGGGTCTCTGGGCTAGCCCGTTGGACTGGCCGCTGTGGCAAGCCAGGCAGGAGCAGGGGTTGCCCCCGGCGCTGCTGAGTCCATGAGTCGGGGCAGGGTAGAGAGAGGGATGCCTGAAGGCGCACAGCAGTTCTGGTCGCGGGTAAGGGTGGGAGAGGACCCTGAAGGTGTCCAGGGGTCTCAGGGGGCTGCTGAAGGGGCTGGCGGCGGTGGCCGACGTGGCTCCGATGCCCATGTGGGAGTAGTAGGGCAGGGGCAGGTGGGACGGGAACGGGTAGGGCAGGTTCCCGGTGGCCGCCGCGTGGCTCATCATGTAGGTGTAAAAGGCCGGGTCGGCCGGGTGAGGCCAGGTCATGGCCAGGCGCTGCCGCTTGTCCTTCATCCTGCGGTTCTGGAACCAAACCTGCGGGGAGAGGGGAGGCGAGAGCCCCGTCACCCGCCCCGCTCCCCCCGAGCCCCGGGGACAGGCGCCTGCTCCTCCTCCCAGGGGGACTTGTCATCACTTACGGAGGCATCAGTAAGGCCCCCATAAACCTACAGGGAGTACAGGGAGACCTTTCGGGGGGCTTATTTTCATTTCTTCTTGCTAGGGTTTGTCCGGCTGACATGCCCACCACACACACACAGATTTCTCGCTAACCTGGCAGCTCTGCCTCCTCGCTGCCCTTTGCCAGCCAGAACTATCTGGGATTAATGTTAATTTTCTTTTCATGTGTAAATGTGGGGGGTTGAGTTTTGGTTTTTGGGGTTTTTTGGGGGTTTGTTTTTTTTTTTTTTTTGAAAAGGCAAAGCGACATCAAACCAAGATCTACTACTGCCTTCCTCTCCCCTCCCCCAAGATCCAAGTGAGGTTTGGTCTGGATTGGACTGAAGGGAGGATTAAAAATCATCTGCTAGGGAGAGGCGATGCTGGCTAGGGTGGCTCCGGGATGCTCGTCCCTGTCCCGCACCGCCGGTGGCTGCAGGGTGCGGGCAGGGCCAGGGCAGGGGAGGGAGGGGGCGGAGGGGGAGGGCTGTTCTTTCCTGACTTTCGTGAGGAAGTCAGGCCCTTATAGATTTATATCGTGCTAATTGGAAACACGTCCGAGCTGCGTGTACCTTGATGGTGGTTTCTGGCAGGTTTAGAGCAGCCGCCAGTTCGCATCTCCGGGGCCTGGACACGTAGTTCTCCCGGTAAAACTCCTTCTCGAGGCGGGCGATCTGCTCGCGGGTGAAGGCGGTGCGGTAGCGGCGCATCTGGTCGCTGGCGCTGCAGGCCAGGGAGCCCTGGGAGCCGCCGCTGCCCCCGCTGCCCTTGGCGTGGTCCCCTCCGGCGCCGGGGCTGCCGGCCAGCGCCTCGGAGCACGGCCCTGCGCGGGGAGCCCGGAGCGGAGACACCAGCTCGGAGGGATGCTCGCCGCCCGTCTCCCCAGCCACATCCCTGCTCCCCGCTCCATCCCTCCCCGTCCGCATCGTCTGTGCCCGCCCGGGGGCAGCGAGGATGCTGGGGAGACACTAAAGAGGGAGCGGGGGGGTGGGGGGCACGGAGCATCGGCTCAAGCTTTGACGGGTACCCTGGCTGGAGGGCTCCCTGCTCCCCCAACACCACACGTGCACCGCCCCGGGAGGGTCTGCTCGATGCCCCCCAAGTCCCCCGCACCGTGAAGCTGAGCGGAGGGGAGGCAGGTGTGCTCGCTGCACCCTCCTTGGCTCCCTGCTCCCTCCAGGTCGGGCCTCGGAGACTCTCCTTTCAGCCTCCGAAGCCCAGGGTGGGGTTTATTTCAGCGAGATTTTAAGGGATGAGAAAGGGCTGACAGCCCTTTCCGCGCCTCCCGGCTTCTTCTTGAAGTGATGGAATAATAGGGAGAGGGGAAAAGTGGGTTGTTGGCCGGGTAGAAGGGGTGTCTGCAAGGCTGGGAAGGTGGGAATGAGGAGTGGGGGCAGGGGGAAAAGGGGCCTGGCCGCTGCGTTTGCTTTCAAATGCAACTCTCCCTCATTGTGTCCGAGACCAAAGGCAATTAATTCATTGGGACCATTTCCGAGCTGGCGCCACCGAGACATAGAAGTGACAAGGTAATTTGGAACCTTTCTCTCCTCCCCCTACCTACCCTTTTTTTTTTTTGGTTTGTTTTTTTTTTTTGGTTTTTTTACCCAACGTGCAAAAAAGGACCTCGCTGCCGCACTTGGGGCAGGCGAGCGATTTTACGGTCTTCACGGGCGCTTCCGCACTAGCTCGGACACATTTCACCCTGCAAACCCACAAAAAAACAGCTCTCGGCCAGAAAACCCGTTTGATCTTGCCCCCTCCCCAACACACACACACAAAAAAACCCGCCGGTGGTGAGGATCGGAAGGGATTTCCTGGAGCATGCACTATCCAGGCGATGGGGGATAATAGTAATAATAATAATAATAGTAATAGTAGTAGTAGTAGTAGTAGCAATAATAATAATAATAATAATAATAATAATAATAATAATAATAATAATAATAATAATAATAATAATAATAATAATAATAATAATAATAATAATGTATGGAGGGGAAGAGGGAGAGTGTGTGGTGGTCTTGGTCAAGCGGATCCTACGGGACAAGCCGTAGACCTGATGCATCCTCGGTGGGAAGCCTGGCTCCCCTCCAGGGATGCGTGGGCTGGGCTCTGTCATGTTCTCTGACTCCCGAACAAGCCTCCCGGTGGCAGGGAGCTGAGGAATCAGCCAGGAAAGGAGATTCCCCCCCATCCCCAGACACCCCGACTTCGCTGGAAGAACCCCCCTCCCGGCCCCCCGGTGCTGCCCCCCCTCCCTGGAGCGGGCGGGGAGCTGGAGGCATGGGAAGGAGTTGGGTACCTTTGCTGTGCTGGTACTCGGCGCTCCCCGTGGCGCAGTCCGGGGTGCAGCTCACCTCGATTTCCTCATAGAAATCCGACTCGGTGTCCGAGCTGCTCTGCTGCCCTTTGCTGGCGGGGGGCTCCGGGGCGGGGGGCTGCTGTCCGGCCGAAAGCAGCGATGCCGCCGCCGAGCGGCTCTCCGGCACCGTCCCTGTCCCTGGCAGCACCTCCACCTCCTCTTCTTCTCCTCCTCCTCCTCTCTCCCGGGACGACAAGGGGCCAGGTCTGGGGCTGAGGCAGTTCCGATGGATCATCTTCTCCTGCGGGTCCGGAGCGGGGCTCCCCACCGCGTCGGACAAATTAGCCACCCTCTTGCCAACTAGAGCGCCAAGTTGTGTCCCTTCCAGAAACATCACCATCTCCTTCCTGGTTTCCATTGTGGCTTTGCTTAAGGGAGGGGGGGAAAAAAATCCAGATCTCTTCCCCCCTCCACCCTCCCGCTCCCTCCCCAGCCTTGTGCAAAGCCAGCAGCCCTTTTCTGCCAATGCAGAGGAGCGAGCGGGGAGATAGGGTGACCTTGTGATGCGAGCGCTCCTCTCCGCTGTGCTGCTCTGGGAGGGATCACCATTGCCCTCTTCTTTCTAAGCTGTCATCCTCAGTGGTGCAGTCGTCATTCCAGTACCAGCGGTGACGCCACACATCGATTGCCAGTGGATAAATAGAAACGTCTGCCATGGGGAAGATGAAAGGAAGAGCCGGAGCTAATGGGCTGAATGCGTGATGCACCAGGTGTAGGAGCCTGAGATGGAGAGGGAAGTGTGAAAGAGATGCATATGGAGTTGAGCTGCAAAGAGGTTGTAACATGCGGAGAGAGTTCCGCAGGGGGAAGGCTCGCCTGACAATTAAATAGCCTTTTGACTACTTTAAGCCACAATCTCGGTATAGAATTGAGGCGAAGATCCCTAGCCGCATCCTGGAAGTGAGAAGAAACGTACTCAAGCCTCTTCCTTGGATGCATTATTTATTGCTGGCAATCAGCATAACTGCATATGTAAGGCTATATATGAATCCTTTGCAAACCTGAGAATAAGGAAATGCGCTGCTGACATCTGAATGCAGAAATAGCCTTGACTTCTTGTTCTGGTTCAATATTGGTTCCTATTCGTGTAACTGTTACTGCTTTCTGTTGACTGAGATTAAAACGTTAGTTTAAAATTTGGAAATGCGGTTATGTATTTATTGAGCGTTACAGCTGTAAAGATCCAAACTACTTCACTTTTCGTAGCTGTAGTTATTCTGATTATCTGCTGTTTATCGTTTACTCTTATTTATTCCTCGGCAGTTCCATGTGTTCCACTATTCCGCGCTTTTGAGAGGGTTTAACGTCTTCCTTCCCTCTCCTCTCTCTTTTTTATTTTTTTTCCTTTTTAATTAATTGTTTTGCGTAAATTGTTATCTGCTTTCAGGAGGAAAAACTCCAAGACGGGCCGCCAAGGATAATTCAGGCTCAAAAAAAAAAAAAAAACCGTAAGTTATCGAGGCCAGTGCTTTTGCCAGCTAGCAGATGTTGTTGAAACAGAAATGACAAGGGCAACCGTTTGGACAGCGCTTGTCTGAAAATAAGGGACCTGGTGTCGTAAATATAGCGGCACACGTAGTCTCTTTGGCGTATTAGATATTTCTAATGAGCGCTGTAAGTATCTCATCTCTAGTTAATATTGACTCACATATGTAGTGTCAAGTCATTTTCACCATCTGTCGTAACGAGGTTGTTCTAAATTTATTCTCGGAGTGTTATTGGCTAGTCAGGTTACAGAAAACATTCCACCAATTACGTTCCCAAGCCGGTAAGGAATTTACTGGCATATTTGAGGTGACGTTGCTTCGGTGGGGAACAGGCAGAGCAATAGGAAACACGCTGGGATTTTCTGTCTTGCTCATAGAGCTCGACAGAAAATCCCTGCATGATGCAGGGAAACAAACAAACAAGCAAACAGGATTCCTGGTCTGCTGGAGGCAGGAATTAAGATGTGCTCCTAGCAGAAAGCATACCGATTTCAGGGAGATAAACCAGGAATTTTTACAGGGATATCGCCAGCAATCTTTTTTCCTCCCCTGTAATAGACACGCACACAGGTTTCCACGCACACGCACATCATGAGGACACCACACTCCGGACTGCGCTGCTTTTCATCACTCGTGGGCTGCTCGCGCTGCTCCGAAGCTTGCCAGTTCCACGAAAATTCCCTGCTAAATTCCCTTTATTTTCTCTCCCTTGCCAGCCTCTAGACTAGCGTGTGCCCTTTCCGCTCCGGAGGAGGATCCGCTGCCTGGGGGAGCGGGGGGAGCAGGAGCAGCTCCAGCTGTGGGTGGGTGGATGGATGGATGGATGGATGGATGGATGGATGGATGGATGGATGGATAAGGCAGTCCGGCTCTGCCTCCTGCCCGGCGGCCGCGGCGCTCCTGCTCCCGCTGGGAGGAGGTGGAGGGCCAGCTCTGGTCCCGCTGCGCGGAACAGCGCGGAGAGGCGCGGAGCGATGCGGGGCTGTGCAGTGGGAGTGGGGAAGGCGAGGCGGGGGCGCTCGGGCAGCGCTGTATCCCTCTGCGCCGGTGGCCGATTCCCACTGCTGTGGTCGCCGCTGCCCTGTGCTGGGAGGCTGATTTCCCTGGCATCTCAGGGTGGGGAGCTGGATTCGGCCTCCTCTGAGGCTCAGGACACCCCAACCTCGCGGGGAAACTCACCCCCAGCCTCCTTCCTAGCTCGGCCAGGGAGCTGTGTTGGAGGAGACCGGCTGCTGCCTGCTGCGGGCGGGCAGGATTTCTTCCTTCCAAGGAGTAAGAAGAGGGCAGCAAAAAGAGAAATACTCCTGTCTCTTTCTACATAGAACAGTAACCGGGAGCTGAATTCAGAACAGGAGGGAGCGCTCCCAGAGCTGGCGATGGAGACCACCGCGGGGAAGTTAATGGGAAATCCCTGTCTCTCGCAGACTCGAGCCCTGGGGATGGTTCCCGTGGATTCTGCCGATCCCCGCAAGTTTTACAATTTTCGTTGACAAGCGGCTGCTGCCTCCTTCCTCACCCCCTCCTTAACCCGTTCCCATCAGGATGCCACCCGGCACGTACCTCGGGTGGGAGGTTTTGTTGAGCCCGAGATGATGGTCATTGCCAGGGATGCTCTGTCTCAGCCTGCAGCCGCAGGGACAGGCTACGGGACACCCCCGCACGGACCCACGCACACAGACACGGGTACACACAGAGAGTAAAAGGCCCGAGTGGAGTCTAAGGAAAAAAAAAATTAAAAAAAAATAAAGGCTCTGTTGAATTCGAAGTTTTGTGGTCTGTTCAGATTGGATTAATAAAGGCTTCTTAAACTGTTTTTACGTCCCCCAGCAAGAGTGGCACCGCGACAGCCCCTCGCAGCAGCGAGGCGGAGCGAGGAGCCCCGGGTCCTCTCCGCTCCGCGCCTGCGGAGCTTTGCCTCGCCGGGAATGCGGGGTCCAGCGAGCTGCCTTCTCCCTTCTCTCTATTGTTTCCCACAGAACTGGTTGGTTCCCCGATTTGAAAGAGACTCCGCATTCGAAATTAATTTCCAGACAGTTTGGAAAGTGCATCTTTCCTTGTGTGTGTTTCTTTTTTTTTTTTTCTTTCTTCCCTCTGTCCCCACACCTCCCCCCATCTATTTCAGGCTGAGGATTAAAGCATATTAAGTCTCTCTTACTCGCTTGGTTACAGTCAGGGTGGAGTAACTATCCTCAAAACTTTTCAGACTGATTTGTTTCTCCGAGTTTACAGCTTTCCTTGCTAATAGACGGCTGAGGAGAGACTGGGGCGGCTGCCTTCAAAAGGATGATAACACCGATTTCGATGTTACCGCTTCCCTATACAAGAAGCAAACGACCCACCCTCCCTTCCCAAAACGAGGAAATATTAGGGGAAAATTAAAATATTGCTAGAGTGATATGCTCATAAATCAGGCAATTCCCTTAAAGTGCTAAGCCTGGAGAAGGAAAGACAAATCACACCCTTCTTACCCGTGGGATATTTATTTTATTTGGCTGGTGAAAGGGTTGTCAATAACTTTTGACCGATACTGTCCAATGAGAGCTGTGAACTCACGATGCGCCTTTAGTTTTTCTTAAAAAAAAAAAAAGTCTTGCCATCTATAAAAAACGAAGAAAGCTTTGATATATCGCAGAACGATTTATTGCGGAAAAAAAAAAAAAAAAGCCTGATATGCAATGCAAATGGGTGATGAAACCAGAAAGTCTATTTTTAAAATTTTAATGGGTAGTGTTAACAATAATGGCGTAATTATCACTGTTTTATTAAGGCTATCTTTTACGACATGGCTAGAGGTGGAAGCTTTGGAGAGAAGAGAATAATAGGCGCATTATTCTGGGGTGTAAAGACAAGGCGATACAATGACAGCACATAACACGTAAGTGGTGCTGAGGGGAGAGAGGACAGACCCGTGAGTGGGACGTGTCTAGAAGAACATGTAATGGTATTTACAGGATACGATCCAGGACACGTTTCTGCCTCTGTGTAGCTCTGAATGTAGGATCCCTGCATCTCTACCGAGGGCATCTACCTGTTCTTGATTTTTATTTTACCTGCTGGCTGCCCGGAACAGAGCTTCCCTTCCACCGCAGGAGGCTCTGGAGATTTTGAACGGGAAGGGAAATCTCCCTATTCCCGATCCTAGGACCTTCAGGACGAGTTTGCCCGTGGAAACTAGATATGCTGCTTTACCCATTGCAGTGAGTAAATCGTGCAGGAATTTGGGATTTGGCCTTCAACTGCTGTCGCTTCCAGACCCGTCGAGAGCCATAAAACTGCGGTAATGTTTTAACGTTAGAAAGAACCTCAGAAACACGATCCGCGTGGCAAACTCCCCGATTTGAACGCAGAAGGGTATTTAAGGTGTGAATTTAATTCTGCGGAAGGCACAGGTAAATGAAAACAGACAGTATTTCAGCGGCTTCCTCGAGGACTCGCCCCTCCCTACTTTGAGATTTGATTTAACAAGAACTGAGCTCGCATCCCACCGCGCTGAGCATCTTCGCGAAACCCGCGGCGGGTGGTGGCGTCGCCTTAGACCTGGTGCTCCTGAGCATCTCCTGCAGTAAATCTGGAGGGGGTTAGAAAGGTCTTTAGGTGCTCTAGAGGCTTAGAGACGGGGGGAGGAGGGGGAGAAGTAGCATCACCAAGAGAGAAACGCAGAGGCAGACGCGGAGCCTTTCACCGCGTTTACTACTTCGCTCCAGACGCGCAACAGCGCTTGGTATTTTCCTCCTGTTCCCAAACCCGTCCTTTTTATTCCCAATGCACTCCTACCCCTCGGCCCTAGCAGTCTCGCCACTTAGAGCTAAGCTAGAGGGGGGAAAACTCCTGTTAGGATTCTGGTTTTCCCAAGCTCCGTGTCCCGCTATATTAGAGCAAACCAGCGGCGCCGGGAACGACCGGGACGAGCGATGTTGCCTGCTGGGGCTCAGAACCACCTCCTCAGCCACTGCATCCCGCTATCCCCCTCTCCATAGCCCCCGGGCAGGCAGCAGAGCCCCGGAGAGATGGTTTCCCAGCCCTTTCCCGGAAGGAAATGGCTGGAACACGGCGGGGGGGGTTGCAACGCACGGTGTCATCTGTGCCTGCTATAAAGCAGCGGCGCATGGTCAGAGCCAGCGCTGTCTGCGCCCTCTTGCAGCCCTGCGCTTCCCAGCGGTGTCGGCAGCTCTAGACCTGGGGCTGCTCCAGAAAGGCCAAATCCTGCTGTTCTTACTCGACCGAAGGCTCTTTTTTTTTTTTTTACACGGAGACTTATTATGAAGGGTGATGTAGTTGTTCTGTTGTTCAGGGCATCGCCATTTGCTCTGGCATCTCCTTTTCTCCCCAGGGAGGGGGTGAAAAATCACTAGAGAGGGTTCCTTTAGAGATATGGGTGTCCAAGATCTACCGAGGGCCCTCTGACACAACCGTTCGCCTCCTGTAATGAAAGGGAAATCTCCCCTTCGGTTCAAAAAGGAGCAGATATTACACCATGGGAACGAGTTACAGACATGTAGAGATGCTTGGCATGGTGAGGAAGACAAAGTTACATATGAAGCAAACAAATAAAAAGGAGGAGAAAGAAAATAAACCAAGAAACCCCAGCCACCTAGCACAGGTACCTCAATAGCAACTCCCTCACTGAGGCTGAATGTCCTGAGAGAAGCAATGGCACTGATGCAGAAGGTATATTCAGTTTTAGTCCATCCTTGCCTCATTCAAACTCTCCCCAAAACAAATGCACATAAAAAACTCAAATATGGACCTGGAGAGCGTCCTACCTAATTTTTACTGTCAAGAGTCAAACATTAACCACTTAACTTCCAGTCCCACCTTTAAGAAACCTTGCCTACAGCTTGCCAAGATGAAATGGCATCCTTGGTTATTGCAGTGCATCCTAACAGCGGGTTTGGCTGCCTTGACGTGTCTGTGTATGGCCCTTAGGGATGAGGATGTGAATCCACAGGCTGGGTCTGTCGCTCAAAACCAAAATATCTATCCTGATTCTCTGAGCAGCAGTCAAATGCTTCAGCACTGCTGCCTGACTCAGGATCACCCAGGTATGCATTCTGGATGCTGGATCCCCAATGCCTGACCACTAACTCTCCAATCCCTGTTTGTGAAGCCCATGGACAAGGATAGAGATAACTGATAACCAAGGTGAGCATGGAGCAGCAGAGAACATGCACTAAGCAAAGCTGATGAACTGTGTTTATGGGGATCCTTCTCCCATGGTCCATTCTTGCCCTCTGCACTCTCAGAGCTCAGCTCTGGGCAGACCATGCACATCATATTTCGGATGACTATTGGGATTATGAGATAGTAGTCAGGGCAAAAGCAGAGATGTAGGAAAAATTCATGGCAAGCCATGGGCTTCTGCCAGAGAGCACTGAGTTCGGTCCAGGAAAAGTAGGAAATTCTGAGAGCTTGTCTAAAAAAACTTACACCAGGGCAAACAAAATCTCTGGAAGTAGATTCATTTATGGTTTTCTTTATTTTTTGTTGTTGTTTTGGTTTTTTTTTTTATCCTTCTTTGTTGATGCATATTTACAAAGAACACAGTGATTCCACTGCAGCTACTGACTGACTTCTGATCCTATTTCCTGCTATGTAGTATCGATAGTTTCTGATAAACACTGGAGCCGAGTTTTTCAGTCAGTGTGAGGCAGAAACAGTGGAAGGGTGGTGTAGGCAAGAATACAAACCTGAACCACCCACCACTGTAACAGAATTGCATTAACCCCTTGGGCCCCATCTTTCAGGCCTCCTACTTAACAGGCTGAGCTGAATGTGAGCAATCTGCCTCACTGATCTGAAGCAGGCCCAGATTTACCACATTGCTCCCAAACTCAGAAAAACTGTGGCCTGAACAAATGAGCAGTGAGATGGAGTTTTTGCCCAAGGCATTAGACACAGGAGGTCCCACAGGATGCCCAGAATAGAGGGAGGATGCTGGCCTTTAGGGAGACGCCCTGCAGTCAAAGGGAGGCTAAGAGACAGATCATCAAGTTTCTGCTGGAAATCAGAGGCGTATTGGCATTGCATGGAGAGAAAAATCTGGACATGCTCATGCAATTGCCTGTTGTGTTGCCTGAGAAGAGGCGTGAGAAAGGATAATGTTAGAAGTAAAGCCCAAGCGCCTGGATATTCGCTGTTTCTGAAAAAGGAAATGAGCACATACTGAGAAACTCTGGCAGAGGGCTTGTTTCTCAGATCAGGCAGCACTGCCCAAGGCACAGCTAATTACGTGAAGGCTGCAGCAGGTAGCCGTGGCACAGAGATGGGGTCAGCAGCTCCCTCCAGGGCTTCCCTGCACTGCCTGTTCCATGTTGGACGGCTTGTTGCACACGCCTTTAGAGACTCATCACCTAGGAGCTAATCCCTAAGTCCCAGGCCAGTCTCGTCGACAAAAGAGACGAGAAGGGATAACAACCCAGCCGCAGGCGTGTGGATGTTCGGGAGAGGACGGGGTCCCTGCCTTCCTCGGCCAACTCAGATGTGCCCATCGCCCCCCGCTCCCCTCCGCGCCCCCGGGCGCATCTTTCCGCCCCGCAGCGCCGGTCGCAGCATCCCGGCCGGCGGTCCCTGGCTCTGATCCCCGTGGCCCTACACTAACTGCTGTCTTCTTGCGCCCCCCACTGCTGATGGGCCGCAGAGATGAAAGGAGCCAACTCAATCCGCTTGCCCTCGCGGCTCCTTTTGTTTTGGTTTGGTTTTTTTTTCTTTTTTTTTTTTTCTTTTTTTTTTTATTTTTTTTTCTTTTTTTTTTTTTCTTTTTCGTGCCAGGGAAGCGAGTGGTAGATGGAGCAAGGCACTCCCGACGGCTCCCGCTCCCAATGCCCGGAGCTCTGGAGGCTTTTTCCACCTTCCTCCCATGGGCAGGGAAGGAGCCACCTGGGCCAGTGGCCTCCCTGGTGGCACCAGCACCGCCCTGCGCCGTCCCTCCCCGGGGCTCCGCAGCCCGCGGCTAATACGCTGATTCGTTCCGAGGTTACATCATTCTCGCTACCGTCATTCCTTCAGGTCATGAACATTTTGCTCTGTCCCACTTAAAACCGTGGGCAAACACGCCCAGCGAGAGAAATCGCTGTTGCGGGTAAAACCTGTAGGAGACGAACTCAAACAAGTCCTTCTGGAGAGGTAACCCGGGAAAGTCGCGACACAGCTTGGCTGGAGCAGCCTGGTACTCTCTGATCTCAAAAAAAAAAAAAAAAAAAAAAAAAAATGTTTCCCACGGGCTGCCAAGGGTTTAGATGTGCGGAGCCTGAATACATCGAAATAAATATGTTTCTGTGCTTTAAATCGCAGCCATCGACTTCTTCCAAGACACAATAGGCGATCCCTGTTTGGCTGCGGGGTGTGTGCCATATACCACATCTTATACTAGATGCACATACATATACGAACACGCACGTATTTATAGCATGTCTGCATATAGACACGTTCTTCCTGCCCTTGTTCTCCCATTAAAATCCAGTTTTGAAAAATCTGCCCAAATCCGGAACGACTCCATCTATGCGCTAGTACACGCCTCTTGCTATGGGTAAGGGGCAATCTGTACGAGTTTTTAATTTCCAGTCCACAAAACTCGTTTTGAATGCTTTTAGTCTTGCTGCCAACCAGCAGTTAAGAAAAAAAAAATAATTAAAGCACGTGGAACATATCCCATGTGCTGATCCCTTCTCTTTTCGTGCATGGGTGCGCTTTTCTAGCCAGCCCCGTAGGAAGCAGGAATGACTTTACCGGTTTTGCCTCCTCCCCTGGGCATCACTGTAGCACGATGCTTCCGCAGGGAAAACTTCGAAACACTTTTATATTTGAGAGTTTCCCCTCCCTGATAGCTGTTCTCCCTAGAAGAGGACCACGGGATTCAGCCCGCAGGGGAGCCAGAGCTCAGTCCCTCCGGCAGAGCCGGGCGGAGGTGCGAGCGCTTTAAACACCTTTTCGGTTTCTTTTGCACGGCAGCAGGTTGATGAGCCCTTGATGCGGATTAAGTCATCCCCGCTTCCTTCAGTTTACGGGGAGCTGCCTTTTGCTAAGGAGCCCTGGACCCCCTCCGTGCTTCCTTCTCCCCCACCGCAAAAAAGTGCTCTGTAAATGAGGACAGAGGGAGGAATCTGGTAGGACTCCTTCTGCTTTCCAAATATGTCTCACTTAAGGCCAACCTGTCCTTTGGAACCCACGTCTTTCTTGCGAAAAATAAATTAAAAAAAATAATAAATTAAAAAAAAATCACTCACGAATCCGAGAGAAAGCAGAATAAAACATTGCTAAAAGAGACATGTTTCCTGGCGCTCAGACTGGGTGCAGGAAAGGCACTGGGAATAGGATAAAGCTGGTGCTCCCCAACACCCCCCAGTGCGTGGAGGGAGCGGTCTGGGGGCTGCAGTGGGGGGACCCTGGGGAGTCGGGGTTCGCTGTTTGCCCTCTCGCAGGCAGCTCAGCACAGGTGGTCAAACAGCAAACCCACCATGAGCTCGCTGCCTAACCTGGCCCCCCTCTCTGATTTTGAGGGAGAAGGGGCATTTTTAATTGCGTGGGGGCTGTCATTTCACTCACTCCCTAATTAGAGACAGCGACATGGCACGGATCCCACCACCGCCCCGAAACTGCAGGTAAGTGGGTGCAACCAAGCCCCTGCCATGTTTATTTCCCACCAGGTGCAGCGCTGCGGGGCGAGCAGCCGCCTTTGAAATCAGGGTGCTACCCTCTGTAAGGCACCCTCTTGCAAGAGGGGGGAGCCAACCAGCTCCACAGGGGCCGTGGGAAGGGTAGGGAGAAATGTCTCCTCTCCCACTGGGTTGTTTCTGGAGCTACGCCCTGCACCAGTCACCCACCCTGGTAGCCAGGACAGGATGTGGCTAGCTGCCCAAGGCCGTATTTTTTCCCCATCGGGACCCGGGTGTAGAAAAGATAATCACTGATGTTGTAAATATAAAAAAAAGATCCATTCTCCTGAAGCTATGGGAGTACCCCTGGGCAGGCAGCTGGGATTCAACACCCTCCACCTCTCTTCAACAGCCACATGGCCTGTTTGGCTGATGGGCAGCATCCTCTTGGCCCAGGAGCACCAAGGATGGTGGGCCAAGGCCCAGGTCATGCAGTTGGCCTCAACACCAGTTTGCCCAGAGCCTGGCCTCCGTGACCTTTTGGGTGTAGCAACAGGATGATCTCCCTCTCCCTCCTCAAATACCAAAGACACCGAGCCAGAACTGGTTTGCTTCATACTGACCAACTAAAGGCTGATTTCCAAACCACTGATGGGGCTGGAAAACTTTCTGCCCTTGGGTTGGCGTCCCCCAGCAGAGCATGGAGGGGAGGTGTGAAAACCATGTGTCTGAGGTGGCTGCCACACGCAGCACAGAGCAAAACATCCATCCTCCCATTTCATTTTTTTTTTTTTTTAATGACAACATCACCGTGTGTGCTTGTATAAATCCTTGGTGATTTCACTGCTCCCCACGGTAATATCACTAGGCTGACTCTTATGATTTCCTCCACGCCTGCACAGTTTGAGATTTATAGGTCTCTAACATACTCATTCACAGAAATAAAAGGGGAGGGAGTGGAGAGGACTTGATTTCTGGCTACTCTCTGAGGTTTCCATGCCAGATCCATGCAAGATTGAGGGCTTTGGAAACATGGGTTCGGAAACCAACTCCTTAACTGATTGCACCCATGTTAAGGGGTTAGGCGCACACACACACACGAAGTCACACCCAAAGAAGGATTAAAATTTGTTTAAATGCATGTTTTAAAAGGGAAAAGGTAAAAAAAAAAGACTCCCAACTCCCCATCCAAAAAAATGTAGTCTCAAAAGAAATTTTGCATGGCAGATGCATTAATCCCATATAATAACCACTCTGGTGCCTGCTAGGTCAGAACTCTCCCAGCACTAAGAAATCTGATCTTTGTGTGGATTAGGATGAAATCAAATGGATATATCAGCATGAAAATCAGACAGTGGAAGAGCAGCTGCTGGGGGGTCAAAGGGTCTGAGTTTTCCAAAGGTTAGGGCCAAATCTAGCTATCACCAGCTGAAGGGAAACAAATGCAAATGGTGGTGATAACTATAGTGACTCAGGAAAGAAGTGTCCTAAACCAGGTAGCTGTTTAAGCAGAGGAGAATTCTCAGCTCATCTCTACAGGGCTGTTATTCTACTCTCTTTACTCCTCCTTAGCTGTGCTTTGCAGAGCATTTTCTTGCTGATAGCACAACGCCTAGAGAGAGCCTATTTCTAACTCTCCACAAGAAATGTCTCTGCAACAGAGCTCTGTGTGTTAAATGCCCCAAAAGGCAGCAAGTGGATCTTCCTCAGACCTCGGGCAGACAGGAGATTCACAAGTGTTCCGGTGAAAGTGCTCTGGAATAGAAGCCAGTTCCTCATTTCTGACACAGCAGCACACGTATGAATTAAGGATATTCCGAATGAAAACATGATGCCTTCCAAGCCCTACAGGGAGGTGAAAGGCACCTCATGAACAGCAGACACACTTCCTGCAGACTCTATTTTCTGTGGCATCAAGCCTTCACAAAAGCAAGAAATCCATCCTGAAGAGCAGTAAACTATCAGCATCCAAGACCTAGAGTTTTCAGGGTGCAAGTTCTTATGTTTAGATGCACTTTGGGTGTATTAACTAAAGGATTAGGCCTTCCTTTTCTCTCTGTCTCCCCTCCAGAAGGCTTTGCAAACCCTTTGTACAGCAGAAATTAATCAAAGCAAGTTTCATGGTTAGTCTACCTCACAGTCAACATAGTGATGGGTGTTTGTATTGAACTAACCAACACCTTTCGGAAAGTTTGCATGTAAAAT
The DNA here is from genome assembly GCA_033459285.1 of Clamator glandarius. NCBI lineage: Eukaryota > Metazoa > Chordata > Aves > Cuculiformes > Cuculidae > Clamator > Clamator glandarius. Next base: position 7,460,534 of record JAUNZM010000266.1, read on the forward strand.
GACACCAGAGTGCTGACTTCCAAGTGCTTACCTACTGCCTAACAGAGAAGGTGGATCTGACCTATGAACTAGGGAAGTTCACAGAGTAATTTGTACTTTGTAATCTGTAGAATGTGGGTGATACAGCTCAACATACAGGGCTATGCTTCATGAAGTCTGCGTCTGGAAGGTAAAGACTTATTCATGTATGGAAATGCTTAAGAACATCTACACAGGACTTGCTGCTCCACCTCAAATCCACACCCCATCTCAGCCCAGGCGAATTTCCTGGTTAGACAAACCTGAGTTCCCAATGGAGATAAGGAAGAACACAAGAACTTGTTCAGAACAAGAATGTTCATGTTTAGAAGTACTCAGGGAGGGCCATGGCACTTTAAACTCAGATGCTGTCTAAACTTGCATGAGCTTTCAAGAGTAGACACACGTTAGCAGACTGTAATCCATTCAACCTTCCTAGTTCAGCGTGAGTGTCTTCTGTTGGTTTGCATCAAGTTCACCTAACCTAAACACAGTCAAACTAATTTAATCTGAGGTAAAGGGTTCCCATAAAGTCTTTATGCAGATGCCCAGCTCAAATCACAACTCAGAGCACTTCAATTCTGTGTAGAGGCTGGATATAAAGTACTTAATTTCTTTTCAAATTGAGGAGGCCTTGCCTGGGCAGGGAAGATCTAGTCACCCTCAGTGTGCCTGACAGGCAACTTCAGCAACAATGATGCCCTCAGCTGTACGTCACCACCTCACAGCTACAACAACGCAACAACAACTCCTGGACATGGCGCCTCTTAGTCCATTGTAGTGAAATGGTGAACAGCTTTATAGAAACTGCTGCTGGAACACATTAATTAGTTAGTTTATCTGATTCCTGGGCCCCAACAGCTTTGCTGGCAAGGCAGAAGAGATGTCTACCTTCAGCTGCTCCATTCACAGCTATTATTATTAATTAACCTAACATGATTTCAGTTTAAATTAACACACCAGACACCATGGCTGAAGAACAGACACCTTTTAACAGCTGGAGTGAAAACAGCAGTAACCTCTTCATCGACATCAGCTAAATTCAAGATGAATCATCAATCATGCCCCTCAGTGAAATGTTGCATTATGTGGACATTTCTGCTTATGCACTTGCACCCACACAAGTGTCTCATTTCTGTATAAACATATTTTTAATCAGCTGGAGGCAAATCAATGTGCTGGGCTTATAATTGTTCCAAAATTAGTAAGTTACTATGGGACAGATTAATCAACCATTTATTGTCTCAGATTATGCAATAGGATACACAGGCACGACCTTAGTTGAAGTGACAGAGGTTTTTTTGCTGTGTTCAAGGCATGAATCCTCCACTGCAAATCCAATTCACTGTTACACATGCTCTTGCAACCTTGTACTCCCACCATTTCTGACTTGAACCGTCTCACATTGCAGCTCTCCCGTGTAGCTCGTTCTGGTTAGTTCATGGAGTAGAGGCTGTGGCTGTATTTACATGACACTCAATGATTGTATCCCGTCATGCAAGGTATTGCAGAGCTGCTCTAAAACACGCTAAATCACATCCCAGCACTTCCTGATTCCATGACACAAAGTTTGGGCAGAACTTAGTGACATCCTTTAACCAGCTGGAGAAGGATAATTTTTATCCCAGAAAAAAATCAAACCCAATGTTTAGAAGTCACTGGGGTGTGGACGATAAATTTAGGAGGAGAGTGGGAGCCAGGAAATCTGGAGTTTTCTTCCTGCCTTCCTGCTGGCTCTGTGGCCTTGGGCAAGTCCTAATCTTTCTGACTCCACTTCCCGTCCTGTACAATAAGGGTAATATTAGTTACTCCATGGTGATGGCTGCAGTAGTGATCAGTTAACAGTTTCTCTGTGGTAAAAAACCCCAAAACTTTGAATATCGTTACTTGTATTTTAAAGTATTTTAAAGAGGAACAATATCACCGTTATCCATGTTGATATTTGAGATTAATAAGATAAGAACAATCCACCCCCTTACCCTGTTCATCACTATCACTTTACAATACCCCTCTGAGAGTCTTACTTTGGAAAAAGGACAAAACCAGCTTGTAATCAAATTCATCTGCTTAGGGGCATCCCAGGCATTATACAGCTGGTGTGCGAGATCTAAAGTGGAAACAATCCAGTTTCCATTGGAACAGATTTTGAGCAGAAGAAAAATATTTTTTTAATGGCAAGCTTCATATTTTTCTCCACATCAATTTTGTACCATTTTCTCTTTTCCCGCTTTTTGATCATGAGCAAACTTCTCTCTCCCTCTCAGGAAATCAAAACATCTTTGTTTAAGATTTTCTTATGAGAAAGAATGCTGTTTGCTTTCAGCTCTTTTCCAAGCCACCTGGATGCCAACTTCTAGAACAGATGCTAATCAGGTAAGCCGCTGATGTCCTGTGTTTTCCAGCTCTCTCCAGCGATTAGCCACCATCTCGCTTTCGGCATGTAGATGAAAAACTCTCCAGGGAGAGGACCTCTCAGTGTTCTCTGCTTTCTCTCCACTCCACAAACTGAATCCTGCTTACAGTGCTAAGGAGTGATGGTAATAACAGTGATGAAAAGATATGATTAAGGGATCATTAGTCCTAATAATTCCTTGCCACTGGAGCAGTGCCTGGAGGCCTCCTGCTGTCAGCCTGTACGAAGCAGTCTGGGTCTAGCTGAACCCAAGAAGAGCATCAGGTCCATTCCAGAACAGAGGTGGTGCAAGCGTTCCTGGCTTGCTTCAGTGTTTTGGTCAGTGGGGTGGGAAGCTAAATCAAAGGATCAGCCATAGTTCCAGCTCATTAGAGGTGGCAAATATTTTCTGTCTGCAACACCACTGCTTGGCTCTGTAAATCTAAAATATAACCCCAAACCTCTATAAAAGTAATGTAAACCTCCAAGATCTACAACCAATGCTTCACACTCTCTTAGGTTCTGTTGTAGATTTTATTGCAAGGCTTCGCTGAAATTCATTTACCTACACCCACATCCTGGGCAGGACAGTGCTATCTGACAAGTATCTGAGTATCTGTCTGGAGCAAACCACAGTAAAGCCATCAAAACCAAAATTTTTACTAGAAAACAGCCTTTCTTATTAATTCTGTAGGATCTGGTTACTTCCATTCCCTTTCTCTGGCTTCAGACCTTCCCTGTCATTGCTCTTGTGGCGTCCCTGTGCACTGGCTGGGAGGCTATAATGCTGCTTGCATCTGTCATGTAATTGCATGACAAGGAATGATGCAGCCAAAGCCTTTGTCTAGCTTTCCCATAGAAGCCCTAACACTCGTTTCATAGTGCCACACATGTAAAAGATCTGATACTGGAATACGCAGCCAAAAACACAGCACGTTTCACACGAGTGAAAAGCTCAAGGGTAACATTGCAGAGGGACTGGTTGGGAAGACATCAAATAACTTGTTTGGAAAAGATTTGCAGTCTTGGGATACAACTCCCTGGTTCTGTCTCCAGCAGCTGGGAAAACGAACTTTTCCAGGGACATGAGATGAGTCCAGAAAAGTGTTCAAGCCTTTGGTTTTGACCTGGATGGTGTTACAGAGCTGTGGGCAAATGTGTTATTCATCACCTGTGTGGTTGTAGCTGAACAGGGTTGTTTTGTTTTGCATTTTTAACAAGACTTATCTGTGAGTTGAATAACAAATTGAGACAGGAGGAGGGAGAAGCAGCGGCTGGGCCCAATGGCCACTGATCCTTTCCATGTGAGGGGGTAACCTTTGGTAACCCTGGCCCCATGTCATGTGACAGGGCCAGGAAATAAACCCTGGGCTCTTACCAGCACTCCTGTGTGTTACACCTTTATTGCAGTGATGACAGGTTGATGGCTACACTGAAAGGTTCTTTTCCTTCAGGGAGTCCTGTCCAATGTTCAGCTTTATCCATCCATAAATGCTGTCTAAGTAGTGTAGGGTCGCTGGGAAAGGTTCCCACTTGCCCTCCAACCCTTCCACCTAAAGACTGTAGCTGGGAAAGGGGCCCTTCACCTGCCTGTCAAAAGCCACTAACTCTCCGTCACCACAGCCAGCTTTCTCCTGCCTGGAAGTGGAGAGAACTTACCTCCATGGAAGTCTTTCAGAAGGATCTTCCTCTCTCTCTCCCTTTCCTGTTCCACTCCATCTCATCTCAACCCCGTGTGCTAAGATACCAGCCAAGCTTCAGTGCTTTTCTTGGATCTAAGGAGAGAATACGGCAAACTCTTATTTTAGGGAACTCCTCTGGCAGGTTGGAAAGTAATGTAGCTGTCCTCTCCTTAACAGTTTCAATTCTCTGTTTTCCTTTCTGACAATGACATTATTAAGGACTCTTAATATGCTGCATGGTTACTGTAAACACAGAGGTGCTGAAGAGGTATTGGAAAAAAAAGAAATCAGAAGTTAACTGAAGAAACAAACGAACTAGGAAGGAAATTAATCACAATTAGTGAGCTCCCTTTTTTTTTCTAATGCTATTAGTCTTTATTTTATTCCACCCCCACACCCTCTAGCTCTCTTTTAATTACCACTCGTGGGAAAGGTAAGCTGACCGGTTTGATAATTCTCAGCACCACAACAAGCAGTAGGAACGGGTTTAAACTGGAGATCCTAAAAGCTTTCTCTTTGCATAAGACGAATTTATGGCTTGGAAACTAAATATTTGTTCAAAGAACTTTTAGAGGTGTTTGAGCACACAGGAGAGATGAAATGACAGATTGAATATTTCATTTACATGCGATAAGCATGGCATTAAGTCCTATCTTAATTCTTCACCTGTTTTCTGAAATCCTTTGACAAACATAGGACATTTCACCTCACTCTTCTTATTTTGAGTGGCTTTCAGGCTCATTTAGTTATTTGGTGTTCCTGTTTGGAAGTATCCTAGAAGGGAGAAGATTTTGGTCCCTAAGTAGAGTGCTGCAGGCTGCAGGCAGGTTGATTCCTCCTGTAGGAAACATTTCCAGGTGCTGCTGCTGAGTAAGGATGGGGCTTTGCCCAGAAAATCTGACCTGGCTTCAGTGGGCATGCAGATGCTCCAGGGATGAGCTCCACAGGAATGGCCATAAATAAAACAAAGAAGCAAAGAAACAAGCAAAAGGCACTTCCCACCATAGGAACTGGGTAACATTTCTCTAGAGGGAGCAGGGTCCAGTGATTTTGGGGCTTCTGGCTGTTCAGCTGCACAGCAAACCATATGACCCAGACTTTATCAGCTCCTTTTCTACATCTGGGGGCTTTTTTTCTGGTAACTTGCTGAGCTATCATGAAACTGCGATCTACAGCTTACTCAAACAGCTTTTCTGTGCTGTAATTCCTACAAACCTACCCATATCACTAGGTATGAATCTGAAAGCCTTCATAACTGTGCGGCAGAGCTCTCTCCTGTATAAACATCTGCAGGCACATTCTGCCCTTTCTCTTTGGTAGCAGAAATATAGAAGAGGAGTGAGCGCCTCTGTGATGAGGATGATCTGATAATCTTTTCCAGCCTGCTTTTAAAAGAAATACACATATTTATCCAGAGGTTTAAGGGATGATTCCAGGATAGAAAGTACATGTAAACATCCAAATTTATGCTCCATCTATAGTTTATTAGAACAAAAGGTATTCCTTCTTTGTACTTCTAATAGGGAAGATTAAAACAGTACCAAATGTGAGCATTAGTGACTTTGGAAAGGGGTTTTATTCTTCATGCCCTAAATGCCTAAACTTAATATTTTGAGGTGGCACACAAGCTGTGATCATAAAACTAGTTTTACTGGGAAGCCATGTTTACTTCTTGTTTATCAGACTTATTTTAATTCATTCTGGGTAGGTTCCAGGCGCTATGTTAGAGATTAAAGGCAACTGCGCACCCCAATTAGCAGCCAGCCCTTTCTAAGTAAAAATGTTTCTGAGAAGCGAGATGAAAGTGGAATAATTTCTGTTCATTAACAGTAGAGAGCTGGGGTGGGTTATTTTTCACTAAACGGCTATGCCTTGATTTTGAGCTTCTCAAGACTTAAAACAAGTGACCACGTAAAAGTGAAACCCAGCGCAAAAATACCCCTCCAGGAATCGCTTTCGATAAAGCACACGAGCTTTACAGTAAAAAAAAAAAAAAAAAAAAAAAAAAAGCATATTAACTAGTAAAACATCGGGGCTGAGCAGGTCAAGCTCTCCAGCAGAAAATCTAGCTCTGGGGCACTAATCTCTCCGTCTTTCATGCAAAACTTTTCAACTGAAGCCGCGATGGAGGCCATAAAAACTTTAACCAAGGCAGCAGAAAATTCACTCTGTTATAGGGGGACGATCGGCTGCGGGGCTGAAAAGATCGCACCCAAAAGGACTTTACCATTTCTTTACGAATACGACTCCTCTGTGCGAGTGTAAATCTTGCCTTGTGCACATAGTAAGTGAGACAAGTTTTTCCCTTCGGAGTAATATGGAGTTTATCAACTAAAAATTGAGCAAATAAATCTTGAAACTCGATTTCAAGGAGTGTATTTTATACCTGAAAGGCTTGTTTTAATTTTCACTTCTTCACAGAGGCCTGTAAATCTCTACTTCGCACCGGCTTAACCTTCTAAGGTGGGGGGAAAGAGCAGCGTCGGCCGCAAGAAAGCAGGCGGGTGAAGGCAGCTCGCCCAGCCGCGACGCGACGGGGATGGGCTGGGGAAAGCTCCCAGCAAAACCAGCCTCTCCCCGGTGCCCCGACCTTGGTAGCCCCCCTCTTCTACCCCTCTGCAAATCGCCGGTGCCCACCATTAACTTTCTAATGAACAGAAAAACGGGGGAAAATCAGTCATAGGGGTCCCCGTCGGGGTTTAACCCACCTGGATTAAACCTCGACGGGGACCCCGGTGACTGATTTGTTTTACTAGACAGCGCTCTCTTCCCGAGAAACTCCGGGAGCCTCGGATGAGTATTGTTTGGAAATATCTTTGAAGATATCTGCCCCCCATTTCAGCCAATCGTAACACCTCTTTGATTTGAAGGAGAGAAAGCTCAGATCCTGCCTTTTATTGAAACCAGCGAAGGACCTCGGGAGGAGGGGGCGGGAAGGGAGGAGAAGACGGGAGGGGGAGCAGGGTTTTGGGGACACAAATCCACTTTGTCAAGAGGAGAGAGCCCGCACGTAGCGGCGGAGTCCCCTCGCCTGCGGGAACGGGAGCCCGCGGGGACCGCGACGCCGTCCCCGCATCACCTGCCGCCCGCAGCCGGGATCTGCGAGGCGACAGGGGCAGGGAAGCCGGATCCCTGCGTGGGGACAGGGAAGCTGGATCCCTGCGTGGGGACAGGGAAGCTGGATCCCTGCGTGGGGACAGGGAAGCCGGATCCCTGCGTGGGGACAGGGAAGCCGGATCCCTGCGTGGGGACAGGGAAGCTGGATCCCTGCGTGGGGACAGGGAAGCCGGATCCCTGCGTGGGGACAGGGAAGCCGGATCCCTGCGTGGGGACAGGGGCAGGGAAGCAGAGCAGCCGTCGGAGCTGCCGGCACCTGCGCGTCCCCGCCGGGGGACACGATTAGGACGAGCCCCTGGATGCAGGTTTATCCTCCTTGCTCCAAGGGAAAGGGCAGGGCTGCAGCCCGATTTCTTGGCCTTGCTTGTAGAGCTGAAACGGCACAACTGCCCTGGAAACGCTTCTTCATAAAACATCTTTTCAAACACGCACCCTCTCCATCCTCTGCAAACACAGCTGTGAGCGTGCAGGCGGATGGGCTCGCACACGAGAATACCACATATCTCCTTCCTATAAGTAACCCTTACTGCTACCAGCAGATTTCCCTACTTCAATTTTCCCTTCTTCGCGATATTTCAGGCTCTGCGTTTAAATACCAGCCGGTAAAGGGTTCTCAGGGGCGATCTCTGCAGGAGACGAATTTATTCCTCTGAAGTAGCCCCTGCCCTCTGCACTGGGGGAAAAAAAAAAAAAAAAAAGAATAATAATTGCAGGACTGTGTCTTCAGCACAAATCCAAGCCCAGAGTGCAGCCCACATCCTGGTCCCCATTCCGGCCGCCCCGTGAATCGGGTGTTTGTGTTAAACTATGTGAGTGCTAGTTATTCCGGGCCGAACAAAAGTCTCCATCAGCTTCGGAAGGCTGGTGGGAGCAGGGAAAACGGTTCCTTGTAGACTTGCTGGCTACTTCGCTTGAAGGGACATTGCAGAGCGGCTTGGAGGAGAGGCAGGAGATCGCGAGTGGGGCAACAATCCCCCTGCTCCTTGGAGGATCGCACACAGACACACAGACACACAGACACACTCCCAGAGGCTCGGTGGGATGGTGCATCTCGCTGCCCATCCGACTTCGCCCTGACCCGCTCCACCAGCTTGAGGAAAACAGCCGAAGAAGTTCCTTAAATCGCTTTTATTTGATTTTTTTTTTTTTTTGGTGTGGGTGGAAGAGGTTCCAACACCCAAGACATTTAGCTTCAGAACTAGCCCATACATACATACGCACATTTTTCCCTGGGGTGTTGGGATGGAGGAGAAATATTTTGGCTTTGTTAAAGGTGATTTTCCGAGCTCGTTTTCCAAAACTCTCTTGATGGTGTGATTCGTCTCACCCTCCTGTACAGAATATAACACTAATTTGCTCCTCTTTTCATAGCTTTCGAATCTCTCTCCTTCTAGCTGATTAAGCGGCCGGTTGCTGGGGAGAAAAAAAAAAATCAAGACTGTGAAAGGAATAAAACTCTAAGTCCATAAAGATGAAATGTAACGAGTATGTTGAATACATAACGCTGCTATATAACAGTTTCAATTAGTTGAGTCCTCTGTAACGTCTTGTAAAGGTGTAAGGACACGTTTACAGTGTAAGCAATATAATGTTCTCAACTGTACAAGTTAATTATTTCCAGATTTTTTTTTTTTTTAGAAGTGAGTTTCACAAGTAAAGGCTCTGTCCGGGTATAAAACAACCGATGTATTTTTTCAGCATTAAACATCTTGAGTTCATAATTAGAAGCGGAGGAGAGAGCGGACAGTTAAATAACTAGACTCGGAGATTTTAGAGGAAAATAATAAAAAAAAAAAGAACAACAGCCTTTTGTCTTTCGGGGAGCCGTGATGATGGCGACCTTGTCTCCTTCGCTGAGATTTATCTCTACTGCTTTAGGGCAATAACGCCGCCTGGCACAGCCCAGACCCGTAAGGGGTTGTGTGTGCCCAGCGGGGAGCAGAGATTTCCACTCTTACAATTCACCAAAACCCAAGAAAAATTTTTTTTGCCAAGGCGCTGATTTTTTTTACTCAACGCTTCTGAACCGCTCGAAATCAGCGGAGTGAAGCCTCAGGCGTGTCGTGAGGTCCGTACGCGACCCCCAGCAGAGCCCCCCACTCCCCCGTTCCCCCCTCGGAGGGTTCAGGGGAGCATCGGCATCTCCCATCGTCGGCAGACGCCAGGAGGAAGGTGTCGATGCTCTTTTTCGATTCCTTCCAGGGCTGATTGTCCGTTCCCTCTCTTGCTTCTGACGCTGTAAATGTCACCAGTAGTTGTTCTCGAGGATCTGAACGTGCCCCGACTCCCGAATGGAACCGAGATCTCACCCTTTCCTCCTATTTCTAAACCAGATCCCTAAAATAAGGTGCCCGAGGCCACCTCCCTCTCACCAGTTCCCCTAAAGATATATCTACTATTTAATAATATTTTAATTATCTGCGGAGGGGTTGAAAGCGAAGAGGAAAATGAATAAAAAACAAGGATGGGGTTTCCCATGCTTAGGCCTTTCACATAACTGTACACGGGACCTAAAACTCCATGCGAAAGCCTTGGCTTTGGCTCCCTGCGCTCCACGACTTCCAACACAAGCATTTCCCGAGGCTGAGAAGGGATCCACTGGCAAAAAAAAAAAAATCAACGCCAAATTTACTTGTCACTAATTTTGATTGGCAATAAAAAGGCCCACAAATCCCTCTCTCTCGTACGTGTTAACCCAAAGTTGTCGGATTTAAAACCAGGTGCAAGCAGCGGAGCAAATAAAGATTTCCAGATTTCTCTTAAACTTATTTACATTATTTGTTCGGGTTTTTTTGATTCATGAGGAGCCGAGCTCGTTTCAGGCTCGTAGGAGTGTTCACACCATAATCGAGACCAAAGAGAAGTTCTGCGGAAGAATTTTCTTTTTTTTCTTAAAGAGAGCAAATACGAAATAATTTTTTTACAAAATGGGAGTCCTCATGAGGAAACATTCAAACGTCCAGAATCATTAGCCGAACTCAAAGGAAAACTTCGGAAATCGTAATGTTTTAAATTTTGCATGCACGTATAAATGTACATACACATATATGAGGAAAATTGTCTAGATTCCTGTATGGATCATTATACACAAATATATTCCAAAAGGGGGAGAGCGAGGAACGTTTTCCCGGTCCTGTGTGAAGTCTGCAGGTACCTGATAGAATTAAAACCCGGATGTCTTGTTGTTTTGGGATTAGTTTGGGGCTTTTTTTTTTTTAATACGATAACAAGAGCGACGAGTTTCCAGTCTCTGTAGGTAAAAGCATATTTGTGCTTCTAAGGGTGAGAAGACTGGGAACGTCTCTCTGACCCGCGACTGGGATCATATATTGTTCTAAAGTAGAAATGTCAAAGTTAAGTCATTTACCACCTGGATGTCCTTGACTTGGGATGATTAAAGTTTAATCCGAGGTGTGTGCACAGCTTTACCGTCTTATTTAAACACATCAAAGGTCATAAAAGGATTCCAATAGCATGAGTTGCACACCAGAGAGCTTTCTCTGTGAAGAAATCCCTATTTTATACCAGCCTAAGCTCCAGAACACTCTTAAAAAAGAAAAAAAAAATAGGAAACAAAGGGGGGAAACTAGGATGGCAGGGGGGAAAGGGATTTAATTTCCAAAGAGGGTGGCAGACTTCAAAGAGGCTGGAGGGTCGGGCTCCCGGGAATACACCCGGGGAAGGACAGAGCCTTCAATTATCATTAGCTGTGCAGACATCTAGTGGGAAACCCTGGCAATTGCAGCCCGACCTCCTCCTCCTCCCGGGAAGGCTCTTACCCCGGCTCCTCGGCCTCCCCGCCGCCGTCCTCTCCGCCGCCGCGGCCGCTGCCCCGGAGCCTCCGAGCGGGGCGGGCAGAGCCCCGGGGCGCGGCCCCCAGCGCCCCCATTGGAGGCTCCCGGTGCCCCCATTGGAGGCTCCCGGTGCCAGTCCGGCCCGGCACGGCCCCGCCCGGCTCCTGCCCCGCCGACACCGCCTCCCCCGTCCCCCCCCGGCCGCCTTCAGCCCCGCGACGGCGACCCCGCAACCCGCCGCGCTGCTCCCTCTGCCACGGGCGGTGCTCGAAATCCAGGCAAGGATCGGCTCCCCCGCCTCCTCCCCAGCCCAACCCGCAGCCTCCGGGGCTCTGTTTACCCTTGCAAATAGCTGATGGTTATCGCTCGCAGGGGACCGGAGCCCGGCCCGGCGCCCGGCGGAGCCGCCCGAGCAAGCCGGGACACGCGGGACCCCGCGACCCGGCGGCCGCCGAGCTCACCCGAAACCCTTTCTGCTCCTTTCTGTCCCAGGCACCTCGGCAGAGGGAGGCAGGGAAGCCGGGCTGGTTAACTCGCAGGGGAGAGCTCGGCTCCAGGCTCTCCCGGTGCCACGGCACAAATCCCTGCCTGCCTCATCCCCGTGGGTTTTAGGGAGAGGACGGATTATCGAGGGAAGGTGGAGGGAGGCTTTGACCTTGAGTTTTGAAACTCGCGTTGGCACCTGAGCGACCCACCGCCCCGCGATGGGGGGTCCGGGCCGTCCCCGTCTAACAGGTGGCTCCTCCTGGGGCACGAAAGGGGTTTTCAAGCTGCCGTGGGACCCAGCGCCAGGATTGCTCCTGTTTTGTGGGGAGTAGGGAAAGGTCGGTGGATATTTCATTAATTGTGTGGTCTCCTCTCGCCCCTCCTTTCTTCTTTTTCCAAGAAGCTCGGATCGCTTCCAGCTTCTTAGTTGGCACCTAATCATGTGGCAAGTGAGATGTCAGAAGCCCCATTTAACTGCCCAGATGATGAGGACGCCGTGTGGGGAGAGCCTCGGAGATCTCCTCCACCTTCCGAAGACTCAAACTACAGCTCCTGTAGCCCACACGGTTTTTTTTTTTCTGCATTTCTTTTTTTTAACAGGCGTGGTTTTCTTTATCGTTTGGTTCCTTCCGTGACTTCTACAGAGCCCATGTTTTGATTTCCATCCTAGGTATCAGGAAACTCTTCGGATCCTCTTTTCTTTCCCCTTCTTCCCCCTTTTGCCTTAAGTTGCCCGTCACCTGCCGTTTCCATAGACTCCCCTGGCTTACAGGAATGCTCCTTGCCTGGGAAAGCCAACCTGTCCCTTTGGCTACCCAGAAAGGGGAAGAGACATCTTGCTCTGAGCACACAGGTTTGAATTATTAGGCTGTAAATTTCGTACCGTGATAAAAGCTTCGGCTGCGTTGTTCAATATTAAAGTTTTTGGCAATAGCATCACTTGGTTTTCACTTCCTCTAACCCCCGCATCAGACCTACATTCCCCTCTCACAGATTTCTGTGAAAAATCTTTCATGTTTTGTTTTAATATCGCCTATATACGTTTCAGGTTTCTTAGCTGCTATACAAATAAGAACGGACATATGGCAGGAACATTTGATGTTTGCAAACGGACAGAAGATACTTGCTAACTGATTTCCGCTGTGGAGTTATATAGAATTCTCTTTTTTATATATAGGCAACTTTTACGTTAGCTGGGATATTCTTGCTCACAGTTTTTAAGAGTTCGATTTTGTGGTTATTGTTAAAAAAAAAAAAAAAAAAAAGTAGTGCAACCCATCACACACGCATACTCACGTCAAAAGCAACTTAATCTTGATTTTCTGACTGGAGTAGTTGTATATACAATGCTGTCTCCCTAGATAACCTGGATTTTTTTCTTTTGTCATAGTCTTGCCATCCTACCCAAGATGAAAACTCGATCGAAAGCTAATTGTGGATTGACGGTTACTTGATTAGCTAGGTAGCTTCCAAACTTCCTAGGAACCTCAGCACGAACTTCTGACCCCTCTTTTAGTGACTCCCAGGGCAGTCACAGACCCAGAACCCCCGTCACTCCAGAATTCCACTAAAATTAATAGGTCAGACAAGCTCCCTCTCTATTATTTGCCAGATATTTACATCACCCAAAGTGATGATGACGTGCCTGTTCGTGCCTTCATCACCTCGCTGTGGAATTATTTCTTGTGGGTAAAACTTCCTGAAGGGTTATGAGAGCAGGAGCAGGATGCTCCCCCAGCAGCAGGTGGGGTCCCCGGCCGGGAATGCGGGACGCTCCTCCAGGGGCTCTCCCAGCCCCTCTGGGACAGTCGCCTTGTCCCTGTATCTCTGGCCTGACTTTCTCAAGCCGGCCACCTTCTCATGGCTGCGCACACAGGTTTCAGACCAAAACAGAGTGATGGACTTCTCCAGGTAAAGTCCCTGGGACGAGAATTTAATAATCTGAGAACAATGAGAACCGTTGGATACGTCTACTGGCGCACCATCCTTTGTTTCCTTTGCAACACGACCTACGAGATACAGCTTTATGTTACATCCAGTTGCTGTTTGTTTGGTTTTTTTTTCTTCTTTTATTTTCCTTTCTGTTTTTCTTTTTTAGGGGGCGGGGTGGCAGCGGGCTGCTCAGGGAGATGACAGATGAATTGACATAGTCCCCACACTCGTCAAGAGAAACTGCAAAGAAATATGGTCTTGTGAAAGTGGATGACAATTGGTAATTACTGGCAGGCAGCGAGGATCTTCCCCACAATGGGAAGGAAGCTGCTCCAAGCGAGGATCCTGGCTCGCTGGCACCGGGGCAGCTACATCTGCAGGAAAGAGAACTCGGGTTGCGTGCAAGGGGACGGGGAATTTCTTCCTCTAGGTATCTGCTCTGGAAGACCAGGGGGCAAGCTTGACTAGAGACTAACCTTTATTGTTTAGCTGCTCATTATTTCGCATGGCACAGGGGTTGCTATGAAACCACTCCCTTTTCTCTGTGCCATTATTGGACTAAATATACTCCGGCTCCCGGGACTCTGCGAATTGTCTTCGGAGCGTGGGAACCTTGGCGTGTGCCCTCGGCTCCTCTCCAACCCCTTGGCACCAGCCTAGCTCCTTCTCCCCGGGTATCCCTTGGAATATCCTCAGGGCTGCCACAGGGCTGCTTTTGCTGGTCCGAGGCCGTCCCTGCTCGTCTCCATTCCCTTCGGAGAGGGTGGGAGACTCACTGTCCCCACGTCCACTCCTGAGTGTGGGGACACAGGGTGACAACGCCAGGCGGTGCCTGTGGGCTGGACCAGGGCCATCCTCGAGGACCCCAACCCATACGCTTGGGCTGGTGAAGCCTGCACCCCAGATTAGAAGATCTAAGTCCAGTTCTGAGCAGATGGGACCTGCTGGAGTGCACTGGGCGCGGGTTAATCAGGGACCGACCCCACTCCCGCTTTTCCTGATGAACAACGACTCTCAAACGCAGCTCTGATTCCCGAGTAAATAACATCTTGGAAGTACAGTCAGCTGTCGCCTACGTAAGAACGGGATTTAGTCTTCAACAGGGCCACATATGTAACCGCTTATCTAAAGAAGACATAAAATACAATAAGCGTTGGGAAATTTAATGATTCAGCAAAAATGAAGGGAGTAATAACTTGCCCGGAGATGCAAGTTATCAGCTAGTCAGCATTTGGATGGTGTTATGTTTAAAGGAAAATACTGTATAATTTCTATTTAGAAAATGTGTTCACGGTATGGATAGAAAGACATTAGTTCCATCTAACATGAAGAGTAGCAAATGTCTTTTGTTATTAAAGACGGCACGTATTATATATACCTGAGAAATGCACTCTAGGCACTAGAAAGCGTTTTCTAGACGCCGGGTTTACTGTTTTGTGGGTTGTTTTTCTTTTTTTTTTTTTTTTTTTTTAACCGAATAAACTTTTAACAGAAACGCATGTGCTTTGTGAAATGTAAAGCTAATTGGAGAACACAGGATCATATCACGGCGTCCAGTAACTTTCCGATGGGAGGCGGTGGGTGCTGGGAGAAGCCACGACGTGGACATTTTAGCAGCTCTGAGGAGCCAGCCGAAGCCAGCCGGTCCCAGATCTCCGCAGATGGCTGGTTACCCCTCGGGAAGCTTGTCCCCAGGGCTGTCCCCGCGGGGTCCGTGCCCAAGGAGGCTGCAAGGAGCTGTAAGGAAGGTCCCCGAGGCTGGGAGGAGCTGGCAGCCCGGTACAGGTGGTGCCTCGGGGAGGCTCCTGAGCCTCGGGCAAGCGCCGGGGGGCAGCTGAGAGCCCAGCCTGGGCTTGCAGGCCAGCAGCCCAGCGCCGAGCTAGCCCCGCAGCCGCCCCACCTGCTGGAGGAGCCAGCGAGCAAGGGGCAGCCCCCGCTGGGCTCCCCTGATGCAAGAAGTGGTTGCTATTACAAAAAAAAAAAAGTGGACTATTTTTTTATTTAAGCTAAAGTAGAGTTAAATTTCATCTAAACAATTTTATTTCTAAGTGGTCACCCCTGCGCCCACTCTCCACAACCTTTGTTTGCCACACACAGTGTGTTTTGGTGGGGGGACTTTTTTTCCACTCGTGCCTCAGGTAACTCCTAGTTAGTGTGTCCCGAGAGGTCACCCTTCTCCCATCTGTGCGGTGAGTCCCCGTATCTCTTACGAGATTTTTTAAGGCAGCCGCGATTAGAGCCCCGGGTATGTACAGTCTCATCTGAGCAAAGGCCTGAGAAAGTGAGGAAAAGGCTGTTAGACAGACACAGACATTAGAGATAAACTGCCTCCATCAAGTCAATGTTTTAATCACTAAAACCACTTCTGAAAAGGGAACCAAAAAACCCTCTTGGAGAATGTACTCAAACAGCTGTCTTCCAGTAAAGACAAACATGTCCAATGTTTCCTGTATGATTTTTTTTTTTCCTCCTCTCTCTCTCTCCCCTTTCTTTCTCTAGATACTGAGCGCAGGCATCTTTAGCACTGAGAGCCTCATTGTTTCCCTAGGTGAAAATACAGGTTTGGACCCGGCACGAAAAATAAAGAATTAATAAAGACTCGTTGCAGGGAGCAGCAGAGTCCAGTCCAGAGCCCTCCTGGTAGGGAGCTGTGCAAATGTCACGCTCTTACAGGAATGTTTTGGTGAGAAGGGCTTTGTGGAAACGCTTTCTCTCGCATTGTAAAGGAAAGAGCGACTTCGGCTTCTCTCCTACAGCTTTTCAAAGGGAAATAAAAGAGCACAAAGTGGGCCTGAAGCTCAGGAAGAACTTTTTTTTTTTTTCTTCCCCTAATGAAAAAGGTGGAGGGATAAGTTTAATTGTAATCAGGCTGCAACAATACACCATGCGATCATGTGGTAGCAATTATTACAAGCTCCCAGCAGAAACACAGAGGATATGCCACTGCGGTTCACTGTACCCTGGCTTTCTTTTCTTTTTTTTTTTCTCAAAAAATTGTGACCTAATAATAGATGAGGCGATAAATTAATTAATTTACCCTCAAAACGCCAAATCCTGAAAATCGGAGGATAAGCCAAACCAAACCAAGGAAGGTTAAACTGAGTATCATTTTGTTATCTGTGGCTATTACACATTCATATTAGAACACTTCTAACTGGAAGATGTAAGCGACGTGATAAAATACTACAGTGGACGGCCAGCCCAGCCTAACTTCCTTGCTTTATCAGCATTTACTAAAAGTAAAATACAAACTCTCTCGGCTCCCTTTGTAAGAGCGAGCAGAGCTGATTTTGAAGAAATCCGTCTCGGTTTGCATGGCAAAATTAATTGAAATTGGGGAGAGGACTTTATCACTGTATTCAAGCCGCCCGCGGCTGACAAGAGAGCTTACAAGGGCTTCTCTTCACCGCTGCATTTACACGGCAGTTGAAGTAAAATATTTTTTTTTGCTGACTGCCAACATGTAGAGCCAGATTTCTGCTGCTTTCACCCGCCAGATATAAACAGAAAGTTATCGCACCTCCCCACCCCAAGAAATATGCTTGTGACAACAGTTCAGAAAAAAAAAATTAAAAAAGAAAATCTAAAAATCAGAGGAGAGACCTTGTTCGTAAGACAGAGATCGGGATCATTCCCATTTTCACTTTAATCACACAAAATATCTCCAGCGTGATTTCTAGAGCTGAAAGAAAACAAAATAAACAACAAAACCCAAACCAACGCAGAGTGGAGAGATCCCTCGTCTGAGACCTCGGTCCTTAAAGATTAGTCCGTGTCCCATGCTTCGGGGGAAAGTAATTACATTATTTTCGGGCACATTTAATTTCTGTGAGGTGGCAGTTTGCAGCTTGGGGTGGACTGGAATAGGTAGGTCCGGGTCTACTACACCTAAGGATTTTCAAGACGCTTTTGCAACTCTCCTCTGACTCGTCCCCTTCATTCGCTTTTACAAATTCTTCTTATTTTGTAATTATCGCAGCCCCCCCAGCACGCAGTGGGAGGGAGAGAGTTAAGATGTCCTGCGAACCCCGCTCGTAAAGCTGCTGACTTCCATTAGAAACACATGAATATCCTGAAATACAAAGTGTCTTTAAAACGGACTCAGGAATGTTTATCTCAATCCTCGATGCTTTAGAAATGATGGAGGAAAACAGCGGTGACAGTACTGCTTCAAATTAACCTTCTGGCAGGTAAATTATATTTGCTCATGAAAATCAAATTCGATTAAGGCTCTTGCTCCTGCTCTCCCTTCACCCCCTCGTCTTGCAAGACTCCTGTGCTCTGCTGGTCTGAGATTATTATTAGTAACTAAGATCACCCTCTAGCCCTTCCATTATCAGCCGAGATATTTTAGCTGGTTTAGAGGGAATTAACTCCATGACAAATATATTTTTTCATCAATCAGCCACGATTTTTTTTCCTTCATCCTCATTAATTAGCTTTAAGCAGTAGATGGAAAAGTAAGCGTGCATTTCCTTGGGCGACAGTATTTTTTTCTCTGTATTCATGCGATTGATTTTCCTGAAAGAGCTCGGGATCTCCCGCGGCAGAGCTCTGGAGGGTGCGTCTCCGTATTAACACGCAAAGACAAGCTTGAGGGGGGGGAAAAAAAGCCTTTTAGATGCTCTGCCGACAAAATCCGTATTTGCAAAACCTCACATTAAGCTGAAAGAATTTCTGGGTTTTTTTCCTAAGGAAAGAGAAAATTGAAGGCCTCTTTAGGAAAATGAGTGGCTCTGTTGCTATCACACGATGAGATTTACAAATAATTCGTATTTTCTCTTTTAAGGCCAAAGTCTCGCAGGCTTCGCTGTGGCAAGGCTGCCTTTGGCTTCGTGGCCTCAGGAGCAGAGAGTCACTCGGTTCAAAGCACTAGTAAGGGTCAAATCCTGCCCTTGCTTACACCTGCAGAGTAAATCAAATGCTCTCGGCCACCCCCAGTGCAGCCAAAGGGAGACAGTGTCAGTAAGGAGATTTGTAATCCTTGAGATGGGGATGGCCCTGAACTGCCAGGGGTGAGGGCTACCGAATAGGAAAATCAGTCAGAGGTTGCCTGGCTCTGAAAGGATTCAGCACCCTTTAAAATCCTCCTACCGATCGTGATTGTTCATCCTCTTTCTCCCTAAGGAATTAATACTCGTATTAGAGGAAATGATTTAACAGATATATTTCTCTCCAAGATATTTTACACCCTATATAAATGCAAAGCAGTTCGAATATTTGCATCAAATATATTGGGAAACGCTGAGGCTCTATTATAAGCTTGTATTTACTGTATCCTAACTTTATCTCTCACGAAAAGAATAACTAAATTTGGAAGAAGCTTCGTTTGGTGTGTCGGTTTCATGCACGGTAGCATGATATTATCAAGTTAATTTTCCAAAAGCATTCATAGAGGAGAGACAAATCAATCGATGGCTTCAAGTAAACACTTGCTTAGTTTTGGTTAATTTATCCTGCGCATCCCAAGCCTCACGGTGCGAAAAATAAAAGCTATTCCACAACTGGTAGGGAATGTTCTATGGTCAAGGAAGGGAGGTAGGCTTGGACATTTTTTTTTGTCCTCGGTGTTCATTACAGGGTCCACGATTTTCGAAGAACGTCTGTTCTACTCGATGCCTTCAGCCCTCACGGTTCCTTTCTAATATTTAATGGCAGATACTCATTAAGGCAGGAGGGAATTACAGCTGGTGGATGAAAACTGGATATCGGAGCGGGAGGGAATCTAAAATAGACGACGAGGCTTTTCTCCTCTCTCGGTGTCAATAATTTATTAAAAGTACGGATAGCAAAACAAAGTTCAGTATCCGACAATAACTATTTTCTGGTGCCCCTTTTGAGGGAAGGGCCCCATTCCCTGACTCCCATCCTCGCCCTGGCAAAGAGGGGAAGGGGACACTCGTATCACTGCTCTTATCAGCGGCGAAAAGCACAGCTCTCTCTCCTAATGATTAATTAAAGCTCTGGAGCGAGGGAGAGATGCAGAAAAAGGAGAGGAGAGAGCTCCTGAGTCTCATCTCCTTTCTCCCTTTCGCGCACAGGGCTGGAACAGCCCCAAGTCAGTAAACAAAACAAAGAAACAACCACCAAAACTCACCAGAGCGGATGCCCCCCCCCTTGCTACCCCCCAACCCTCCAACACTTGTACAGTGTGCGCCGTGGCTGAAAGCTAAGGATTCACATGGTTTCTCCCTCCTTATGGAATGGAGCTCGGAAAAAAGAAAAAAAAAACGGAGGCAAAGAGGCGAGAAACACTTCGCTGCTGCGGGAGAGGAGAGTTTGAAGAGGGGGGAGAGCAGGGAGGGCGAGTGGAGCCGCTGGTGTTTTCACGGCCACCCGCTTTTTAACAAATCAGACAGATCTTCGGGCCGTGAGTGACGCTTCTCGCACTGGCTAGACGGCAACTTTCAACTTGACCTTGGCCTCCAGCCGTGTCTAACCCGCATGGAAAGCAGCGCTGCCCCATAGCGCTGCCTTCCATTCCTCTCCTCCCCCCTTAAAACACCCCCCGATTTTCAGAAGCAGCTTCGAGAAACCAGAGAAACAAACCGACCCAATTTATGCCAGTCCAGCAAGGTCTGGCCGGGGGAATCCACAGGTTTCCAAACTGGAGCCTGGAAGAAAAGGAAAAAAAAAAAATATGTGGAGAATAAATATTTGCTTTTGGCCCTGAGGAAGAATGCGGAAAGGAGTACGCGAAGTCAAAATGGGAACTCTTTATTGGCTACAATGAAGGGAAAAAGCGGCTGAAACGCTGCCAAATTAAGCAGGGGAATGACAGCGACTTCAGGTATCGCAACCCATCGCACGGAAAAAAGCACCTTGAAAATAAAAAAAAAATAAAAAAATAAAAAAAAAAATCCATGGGCGCCAAAGGGCTGTTTCTCCTGGCTGGCAGCTCCGCGCTAGGCAAGGAAAAGCCTGTTCGGTAACAATGTGCGTCCCGGGACTGTTCTGCGCTTGTAGCCATGCGGGTGAAACAATGCGACAACGTCAATGAGAAGCACAATAGGATAATAAATACGCCGAGCTGTCAGGGGCAAAACAAAGCAACATGCAATTGCAAAAAAAAAAAAAAAAAAAAAATTTTTTTTAGGATGGGAATGTTTAGGGCTGTTTTGTCCACAGGCGTGAGGGCTGAGAGCTGTTAACGATGAGATGAACGCTGCTTTAGGTCAAGTTTATTGATTGTTCAGGGACGGAGCATACTGAGTTCAAGGTTGTGCGCAAATAACTGAATGTGGAGGGGAAACATCCTCGTCTGTGGGAGGTGCGGGGAATATTAAAAATGGGAAATATTTCCCCTTATGAAAAAAATCTAACATATATTATGAAAGAGGATGCTCCTGGTGTTTTCTAGCTTTCGCTTGCAGAGAAGTACGACCTTCAGAAAAAAAAATTTTTTTTTTCAGCCAATAAACCATTTTTCCCGGTGCAAAAATAAAGCACCATGGGTCCGCGCACACATTATACAAGCCGGCGTGCTATTTTAGAGCCAAAATAAGATTCAAGCCGAATTGTAGGCCCCGGGTTTTATCATTGTAGCCACAAATAATACAGCGGAATCTCGACGGAGACCCAGTTAACCCTCCCGCTCCCCGAGTGAGAAGAGTAAATAAAATCGGGATTTCCTGATCTGTTCCTCTTATCTGACTTGGGAGGCTTTGCGGCCAGAGGAGCGAGATGGGTCTCGGGCTTTTCGACAGGCGGAGAGGAAGGAGGAAAACACCCAGCAAGGATCCCGAGAGGCTCCGTTCGGCGAGCCCGATCCGGCCCGGGAAGGCTTCTCCGCTCCCCCCGCCCCGCCGGGGCCCCCAGCGCCCCCGGGGAGCGGCGGCGGCTCGGAGCGGGCCGGGAGAGGGGGTCGGGGGGTGCGGCTCATCCCTTCCCGGGGGTAAAGGGGAGGCCTCGGGGTGTCCGCGGCGCTCGGGGCGGGGAGAGCCCGACGATAAGCGGCGCGGGGGAGAAATCCCGCGGGTGCTTGGGGGGGGGGGGCGGGGGGGGACACGGGACCCGCACCTCGGGAACGCGCGAGCGGCGGCAACAACGGGGCCAAAGCGAGGGGAGGGAGGAAGGAGGGAGGAGGGAAGGAGGAGGGAGAGAGGGCGGGAGAGAGGGCGGGCAGCCCCCCATCTCCCCCCTCCGGCATTCCCCCCCCCGCGGGCTCCTCTCCCCGCCGGGAGCGCGCAGCGCCCGCGCCCCCGCGCCGGGACTCGGCCCCGCGCGCTGATTGCATTATTTAATTATCTCCACTTTATTCCTTCAGATGTTTATCAGCTGCTTTGCATATCACGTGGGGGCGGGCGGCCCAATGAGAGCCGCGCTGGCGCGACGCTGGCGCGTCAGCTTCGCTCAAGTCCCGGAGATCGAGGATCTCTTTTTTCAGTCTTTGGGGCTTTTAAAAAAGAGCCACTAGTCTCGATGCGGAGCGGGCTATGACAGCCTCCGTGCTCCTCCACCCCCGCTGGATCGAGCCCGTCATGTTCCTCTACGACAACAGCCTGGATGAGATCAATAAGAACATGGACGGGTTCCACGGCGGCAGCAACTTCGCGGCGGCGGCCGCCAACCCCTGCCGCAACCTGATGGCTCACCCCGCGCCCCTGGCCGCCCCCAGCGCCGCCGCCTACGGCTCCAGCGAGGCCCCCGCGGCCGGCATGGCCGAGCCCGCGGTCAAGCAGTGCAGCCCCTGCTCGGCCGCCGTGCAGAGCTCCTCCGGCGCCGCGCTGCCCTACGGCTACTTCGGCAGCGGCTACTACCCGTGCCGCATGACCCACCACAACGCCATCAAGTCCTGCTCCCAGCCCGCCTCCTCCTTCGCCGACAAGTACGTGGACGCGTCGGTCTCCGGCGAGGAGTTCACGTCGAGGGCCAAGGAGTTCGCCTTCTACCAGGGCTACGCCGCCGGGCCCTACCAGCCGGTGCCCGGGTACCTGGATATGCCCGTGGTCCCCGCCATCGGCGGCCCCGGCGAGCCGCGCCACGACCCCCTGCTCCCCATGGACACCTACCAGCCCTGGGCCCTCCCCAACGGGTGGAACGGGCAGGTGTACTGCCCCAAGGAGCAGAGCCAGCCGCCTCACCTCTGGAAATCCACCCTCCCGGGTAATACACCTGCACGGCTCCCCCTGCCCCCCACCCCTCCAACCCCTCCTTCCCCTTCCCGTCCCCCCGGCGCGGCTCCGGGATCCACCCCGGCTGACCCTTCCCCGTCCCCCCCGGCGGGGCTCCGGGATCCCCCCGGCTGACCCTTCCCCGTCCCCCGCGGCCCCCGGCAGCCCCGGGGCCGCCCCCCCCCCCGCCCCCCGCCGGCTCATCCCGCCCGGCCCGGCAGAGGGAACAGCTGGAAAAGGCCACGGGAGGGGTTATTTTCCATAAACCCGCGGCACGCAGGCCGGGTAAACGGCCGCGAGCCCCGCACGGTTCTTCCCGGAGTCCTCGCTGGGCTCCGTGGGGTTTGTTCTTACGATTTCCCCGTGTGACAGAAACGAGTCTTTCCCAAAAAAAAAAGCTCCAACAGCTGCCCCGGCCGGGAAAGAGCGATCCCAAAGGCTTCAGTAGCCGAGCTGGAGCGGGGCAGGCAGGGGAGGGCCCTGTAGCTCTGACCCCTGTACCGCCTGAAGATGTCCTAAGCTGTTCGAGACGTTTTCTAACCCTTCCCTCCGTGTTGGTTTTTTTTTTTTTTTTTCTGTTCCAGACGTCGTTTCGCATCCCTCCGATGCGAACTCGTACAGACGTGGGAGGAAGAAACGAGTGCCTTACACAAAGGTCCAATTAAAAGAACTCGAAAGGGAATATGCTACAAATAAATTCATAACCAAAGACAAACGGAGGAGGATATCGGCGACTACAAATCTGTCAGAGAGACAGGTCACAATCTGGTTCCAAAACAGAAGGGTCAAAGAGAAAAAAGTGATCAACAAATTGAAGACTACCAGTTAATGGATTAAAAAATGGAGAAGCAGCAACTCAAAAGTTTCAGAACTTTTTTTTTGTGTTGATTAAAATTATTATTAATAATAATTAAAAAGAGAAAAGACAGTGAACCTCTTCTTTCAGAACAACAGATCTGTATCTTTGGAATTATAGCTTTTCTTTTTCTTCTTCTTCTTTTTTTTTTTTTTTTAAATATTGCTGTAGCAAAATGGTTAAAACTGACAGCTCTGAAATCCCAAGCAGACAGCCAGTATCACTGACAGACTGCAAAGCCCACACGCCCAGCCCCGAGAGTTACACTTTCGATTAAGACACAAGACTTTCTGAGAAGCTTGTAAGTGCTTCTACAACCTTGCAGTTTGAGAAGACTCTTCGTGGCCCCGGTGCGAGAGCTGGTTGAACGTGAGAAGGTCGATGTGGACACATAAGCTGGTTTTCTTCCATTGCAATCCAAACTGTATGTTCAATGACTGCTCAGGTAAACCATAGCGAAAAAAAAAAAAAAAAAACAATTACTGTATGTTTTTAAGCAATGCATTTCGTGTCAAAAGGTAATAATAAACCTCGAAGGTACTGAATAAGGATTTCAGAGACATCAGTAATGAAGGAAACTCTCTGGAGGAATTATCTTGATAGCAAATTCAAACCATCGCAAACTAGTGGGAATAGAAAGGAAAATATTTGCTTGGAGATGTCTTTCGGTTTTATTTTTTATTTTCCAAAGATGATTTCTTGTCATCCAAGCTGGTTTTTTGTTGTTATTGTTTATTTTATCTCCTGCAGACCGTACAACAGATACTGTTTAAAGGACTCTGACTATTTTAAACCTCAAATAATCCTCAAGAATTAATGTCCTATGTCCCCGGAAATTTTTAAATATGTTACTCTGGGTAGATAAAAAAAAATAAATGCAAGCATTGGCATTTCCCTATAGAAGGGAAGGAAAAAAAAAAACCCAAAACCTTTCTGGAAAAAAAAAAATCCAAGAACTTTGAACTGAAACACATTTTTCCCCAGAAGTGTTTTGATTTATATAATCTATATTTTGATCTATAAGTAATTAGTCGTTTCTCCTTGTTTATTGTCTGTTATGAGGCCGCAGTAGAACGTTTAGGGATTCTTTTTACAGCACCTTTTAATCCAATCAGTTATTTCAACCAGCACATTATTTTGTTTTTATTCACTATTAAGAAGCTATCTTGTAAATAATAAAAAAAAATCAGCGCACTGTGAAAATGTACTTGTGCACCCTCATTTTTTTTATATTTCTACTGAAAAATTAAAACCCAAGACGTGTAGATAGGCATAGTAGTATTAATACTGTTAATAAAATAGTCACTGTAATAAAACCTAAAAGAAATACTGTTTATTTTTGCATACCTACGTGCATTTTGTAAGAGAAATACAATGGAACTGTCTTATAATTGTAATATTATCGTCTTCCATTATGTAGCTTATGTTTATATGGTGAATTTGGAGGTTTTTTTTGTTTATGTGGGGGCAGGCAGGCCTGATAATCAGCGTTCCTAAACTATAAATGTTAAATACCGGTTTTGCAGCGGGGCTGAGGGCCAGTGGCTGGAAAATCAGGATGATCCCAGCTCAGCTCTCCAGCCCTCGCTGGCAAATGGAGCCGGGGGGGGGACACACGCTGCCTCGGAGGGAAGGTTGGGGGGTGCTGAATGGCGATGACAGAACGGGGAAGGCCTGAAAAACCTTGACCTTGAGGGGGGAAGGAAAAAAAACCTATTTGTGACCTTGACTTTTGACAGCTCCGCTCCACAGCAGCATCCGCGGGCCGACAGCGCCACCTCGTGGCCGCCGCCGCGCCCGCACCTGGCCGCGCCCGCGCAGCATCCGCTCCCCGCGGGACCCGGACCGCCGCCTACCCCTATATATTTGTATTATATGCGCGATTTTGCAAGGCAGGGGGAGCAGCAGGTTGCTCTCCGCTTCTCTCCGGAGGTGGAGGGAGACTGACGAGGCTGGGCTAGGAGTGCTGAGCCCGTGCCCGGCTGGAGGATGCCCATAACCGGCTAGGGGATGCCGGTGCCCGGGAAGGAGATGCTGTTCCCCGGCTAAGGGATGTCGGTACACTGCTAGACGATGCCAGTATCCAGTCGGAGGATGCTGGTACCTGGCTAGGGGGATGCTGGTACCCGGCTGGAGGATTCTGGTACCCGGCTAGGGGATTCTGGTACCCGGCTGGAGGATGCTGGTACCCGGCTAGCGTGTGAGCAGCCACCGGCCGGTGTTGTGAGCGGCGGGCGAGTTTGGTCGGGCACAAAATGAGGTTTTTGCTTTGGCCGTCCGTCTCCTTCGGTGGTCTGCAGGTCTAATTAGAGCGACTGAGGGGACCTTTACGGTACATTTAGAAGGTATCATATACCGCGCTAGCTGTGCGCTTCTAGCCTTACATTTCTGAAACACGAAAGGACCCACCTCGAGAGGGATCAGGGGACAGACTCTTTCCGCCGCTCAGATCTGACTGTACCGTGTTCCTGCAATAACTTTCATGAAAAGTACCTTCAGGAGAGGGATTTGTTTTCCCGGAGGTTGTCGCGCAGGGGGGCTTTGCGGTCCCTGTGGGATTTAACCTTCCCGCGGGGTGCGGGCGTGTTATCCGCCTCCCGCTCGCAGCTCTCGGGGCCGCGGAGCGATGTGATTTCTCAGGCCGCGGGCAATCCGCGGCTGCGAAGTGTGAGAATACGTGTTTCATTCCTTCAGAAGCCGGTCAGGGACTTTCTGAGTCAGATTCGCCCCGTCCCGCTGCGAAAATACCCGGGGAGAGGAGCATAAATTGCAGCCGGTTACCAGGCCGTGCGCTCGGGCTGCGTTTTGGGGTGACAGCGCGTCTGTCCCTGTGAGGGGAAGGGGAACAGCCCCTACGAGGGGGCAATAACCCATCCCGGGGCAGGCAGGGCCTTTGCGCTGCCCACGGGAGAGGGGAGTCGGGTCGGATCCCTTCTCCACCGGGATCCAGCAGCCTCCACGGCTCCTGTAGCCTTGTGATTTTTCTCAGCGGAGCTGGAGCGGGGTGCAGCTCCTCCCGGTCTCACCCTGCGTGGAGATGAGGGGATGCGGGAGCCGGTTTCCTACCCCCCGTGCCCGCCGGGCTGCAGGCACCGGGCAGCCGCCTCTTCCCATTCTCACTGCCACGCGTTGTTCTAAAAGAGCTAAAGACGGCTGGAGAAAGCCACTTGTGAATTGCACTTGTTCTCCCTCCGAGTGAACGATTTTATTTATTCCGTTATATTTCGCAACGTGTATAATTATCCCACGAGACACGCCGCAAATTACATGTGTTGCAGGTCGGAGATGAGGATGATAGGGAGGATTCGAGACCTCTGTAGGCAGGATCTTCTATTTTCACACCGAGCCCCAGAGCGATATAATTCAGGGGCGCCTTGAGAGAATATAACAACGAGAATGTAGCTGACGTTAGAAAAATATTTTTTTTGTAAGGTAACTTTAAATGGGAGCTAGCGTTTGAAGATTATATTTTCACACTGAGCTACCTACCGTCCAAATCTGCTAAGCATTTCAAGGCTGACCGTGGATTAGCGAATTCAAATTCCCACTACTGTTCAAATAGCTCCGCCGCGTATATGTTTCACCGGGTAAAAAGGGGAGCGCTTGACTAGCGATCGCTGACAGGAGTAAGGTAACATCTTGGATCGGACCTCTGCTACTATATCAGGCGGCGTCCAGGTTCTCTCCGGCTTCGGCTGGAGGAGCGGGTCGTGTTTCCCGGCCCGAGCCCCGGCGGGGGAGCAGGATCCGGACACCCGGCTTTGCGGCTTCTCTCGGCTCCTCTGGCTCCTCCTGGACCCTCCTGTCTCCTCGAGTCCCCGCTCGGTGTAAGGTCCCCCGAGGGCTAGCGGCTCGGTCAGGTGAGTAAAGGCCGTGAGCCCCGTGCCTTGGGGGACATGGCTAAGCGGAGCCCTCCGTGCGGCGGCTCAGGGCACCGAGGCGGGGATCCGTGCGGTTTTCCGAGAAGCGAAAGCTCCCCTGTCCACGGGGCTGGCGCGCTCGTCCGCCCCCGCCTCGGTCCTCCTGCACGCTGCGCTCACCCATCCCCATCCCTCCTCATCCCCATCCCTCCTCATCCCATTCCTCCTCATCCCCATCCCTCCATCCCTCCTCATCCCATCCCTCCATCCCTCCTCATCCCATCCCTCCATCCCTCCTCATCCCCATCCCTCCATCCCTCCTCATCCCCATCCCTCCTCATCCCCATCCCTCCATCCTTCCTCACCCCACCCCTCCGTCCCTCCTCATCCCCATCCCTCGTCCCTCCGCGGGTAGCGGCGGCCTCGGAGCGCGCGGGTGCGTAGGTGTGTGCGCTCGTGTTATTTATTACCTTCATTTACCGTCCAAAAGCTGTTGGCACATCCATTTTCCAGTACAAATTGCTTTTGCATTACATATTCCCCTCTCGCTAATCTGCCGCCAGCGTTCTAAAATACATCCCTAATATGTTTTACAAGTAAATATATCAACAACGAAAATAATTAAACAACGTGATATATTTACTTCACGAGGTCGGCCCCTGCACGTAGTTCGGAAAGAATTATTATTTATATTAACCGCGTTACTGAGATTGTTTTAAAATGGTGGTGAGGAACTCATTGTCCCTGCCTTGCAGAGAGATATGTGTGCGAGGAGCTTTATTTGCAGACTTAAAAAAAATAAAAATAAAAATTTTTTTTTAAGTTTGAAAAAAAATCACAAAAGTAAAAAAGAAAAACATACATTAACAGAGTAGTGTATCTATTTTCTCAGCTCCTCTAGAAATTAAAATGTTGCATGTAGAAGCCGGTGTGCGGTGGAACGCAAGAGACAGAGGGAGAAAGTTATTACTCTCTATTTAGCGTATTTATGGAAGCATTAATGTCAGAGCAATATTTCATTCCCAGTGGTAAAAAGCAAATCATAATGAAAGAAAACAACAACAAAAAAGTTTAGCTGAGTTTCACGTCATGTAATTCTTGTGGGATTCGGCGGCATATATTTTAATTCTCAGTGTCTGGGTGTGTTGGTTTATAATCATCTAATTCTAGGCGTCCTTGGTCCCTCCTGATTGTAATTCCCATGGGCAGAAAGTGGCCTTACGTCTTTGACTGAAGGGTACAGCGAATATTTTGTGCTTTTTCCCACTGAAAGAAAAATCCGGTGTTTAATCTATCCTCGCCTCGAGCTCTTGGCAGTAGCAAAGCTGGTTTGCTATGGGAAATAAACCTTGACAGGAGCATATTTCCCAAAAAAAAAAAAAAAAAAAAAAAGATAAGTAGAACTGCAAAGCTGTTTTTTTTTTTTTTTTCCACCGCCTTTTGCTCAGAAAGACTTACGCTTAAAAAACGCACGATAGCTGAGGTGGCTTCTGAAGCAAACGCAAAAAATACGGTGTTCAGTATCGAACTGCTGAGAAACTAAACTCCCCCTGTGCTTCCAGAGCAGCGAGTGTGTCCGCCTGAACGAGCGAGAAAGCATCTCGGCCTCTGGCCTATGAATTAGTTATTTAAAAAAAAAAAAAAAAAAAGGCTATGTCCTAAATAAAACCCCATTCCTGCTGCATTTCAGCATTCTCCGTGGGCAGCGCTAGCAATAAAATCAAGACAGCGTTTAATACAAAAAAAATATTGGCAGGCTCTAAAAGGCCGCTGGTTGCCATTCATAACTTTTAGATGCGTTTTAATGTACTTTAATGATGACTTGAAGAGATGGCCTTCCGCGTTCTCGGTGGGTAAAGAAGTCCCAATAAAAGAAGGGGGGGAGCAGAGGGGATTGTCCCCCGGGGGTGCTGGTGGCCCAGGAGCCCCTGCAGCGGGGGGTTTAACCACGCCGAGAGCCCTTCCCAGCCCAATGGATCCCCTCCCCCTTGAATGCAGCTGATTCATGAACTAGGGTACGAAATGCAAATGTTCATTAAGTCTTTCCTCCCTCCCTCCGGCCTCCCTCCCGCCTCCGCACCCCCTTGCAAAAAAAAAAAAAAAAAAAGGAAAAAAAGATTTTTTTTTTCCTCTCTCTCCAGTGAATAGCTTCAACATGGCGTGCTGAAAGGCAGAAGCTTTACCCGTTCCTAGATCTGAACTGTGATTAAACATCCCCAAAGAGAGCATCTCTCTTCCTCCCGCCGCTCCCCCCTCCCTCCCCTCCCTGTAACGTAGAGGAAAGCGCCCTCTTCTACGTAGGAAAGGTCAAGTCCTACAAGGCACAACCCACGGTCATTACTGTACTGTGACCCGGGCTGTACTGGGGAGGAACGGACGGGTGTCCCGTGATCAAAAACACTGCGACTCTTTTTTTTTTTTCTTCTTTTTTTTTTTTTTCCTCTCCTTCTCCTGCCCTGGGAATCCGTGGATTTTAGCCTCCTGCAATCACCTTGTGTGCAAACGGCCATTGCAAATCCTAAGGGACCAGGAGAGACAGAGAGAGGGGAGAAAGTAAATAGCAATAATAGTGATGATAATAACAGGAAAATCACCGTCGCTGGCCTGTGATATTGCTGCGTTTCGGCTGAAGCTGGCAGGAAGGACGTTGTGCCCTAGTGGCTACATTTCTCTCCGTCTAAAGGAGCATCAACTCGAACCAAACAAATTATAAACCCCTAAATCAACAGCAACCCAAGCCACTGAGAGACCGAGAAGGAATCTTTTGCGGGCCGGGTATTTTTAACCTATAAGGGAGGAAACAACAACAAAAAAAAGTTGCAATCCATCCTCCTTGACCGGGATGCCTACAGCCCAGCGAGGAATCCGAGCTGTCAGTCATCATGGGAACATATTTTTGCGCAGGCGAGAGGCTTCTTGGATGCTGGGGTAAGATTTTCATGTTCTTCCTGGAAGCGGCTTCAATGTTTCTACTTTCCCCTTGTTGCTCGGTGGTGAATTAAGCAAAAGAGCCAACAACAAGCATCCTCGCAAAAGCTCCTTGCGTGGCTGGAGCAAAGTCATGCAAAGGCCTTTGCGGGGGGTTTCCCAGGCCCCCCATCCACCCCACTCCCCTTCTCCCACGGTGTATGAGGCAGAAATGCGGCTTGTGCTGCGGGGAGGTGGGTGAAGAAGGTCTGTCTGGGCTGATGCTAATGGGGACGGAGAGCACCTTGAGAAATTAAGGTTGTTTTCTCCTAGCTTGGGTGCTGGCTCCACGTTTCCCAGAGCTGCTGCTTCCCAACCTCTCCTAGGTGGGAAGCAAAGAAGGGTCTTGGCAGGGAAGTGGGCCAGAAGATGCTGGGGTCAGAGCCTGAGGAGTGGGTAGATTTGCAGATAGAGCTGCTGGTTGCTTGGCTTCTTTTTCTGCTCCAGGTTATCTATCTCTCAGCCTGCATGGAAAAGCTGCTCTTTGTGTTTTTTTGTTTGTTCGTTTGTTTTTATTATTCCTGATTGTTTTATTCCCGTGTGTCTGAAATCATTTTAATGGACGAGGGTGGTCGGTTCGGTGTGGAAGGAGGCGGGGGGAGGATGGTTAACCTGTCTGCTTCTCGCCGTTGCCTCTGTGTGTGTATCTGGAGAGAAAAAAAAAAAAAAAAATGCCAGCCGGGTGTTGTAACCTGCCAGTTTAAATTAATCTGAACTTCGTCGTAATCGCCTTGATTTGCACGCGCCAAGCAAAGCGCTTTTATTTATTCCTGATCGTATAAATCGGCCTCTCCAGTCGGCTTGGGCGAGGAGGGACACAAAAGCAGAGCGGTTTGAGGCTGGTTTTAGCCTAGGATATGCCCTCGGGTAGGCATAAAAAAAAAAAAAAAATTTTTTTTTTTTTTTTTTAATACAAAGACGGATGAGCGTCATCTCCAGCCAGTGGCTGCTTTATGTTTAAATGTGCGAGGGTTCACAGAATGAAAATACCGTGCTGTATAGTCATTCGATGGGAAAATAAAAGCGAAAGAGAAAGGATGAGGGAGCCACACGCTGCGCCGGCTCTAACTGGGGGGACTTTGCCCCGGTTACCCCAGTGTCCGCGGGGCGGGCTCCGATTTCTGCTAGAAGTGATATTAACGTCGGTGTTTGTTGAAGATTTGGGAAATAACGGGAACGGTGAGAGGGTTTCTACCCCGGCACAGGCAAGAGCAGCCATATTAGGCTTGCAGGGAGAGCTATTTCGATAGGTATTTTTGCATGAAATACGAGAGAAGAGACAATAAAAGGTCCTTACAGAGCCATATTCGAGCATCCTCAACCGCAGAGAGTATTTTAAGCTCGCGTTAGACAAACAGCTTCCTGCAAAGGTACAAATACAGGTACCGTTATTATAATGCAGTTCTGGGAATCCATCGAAATATGAAGTTGGGGCTTTGAAGTCGTTGGTTTGACAGCCCCGGTAGAGCTAATACTTCCTGTACCCGCCCCTTGAAACAATCTCGGTGAAGAAATGTCTTTACTTCGGTGGTTTTCACGATACGTGGATAAGATTCTCCTATAAAGTTAGCAGTGTGGGACAGTAAAATCTGATGTGTTTCTTGGCGAGTTGGGCAAAATAAAAAAAAATATATATATATATACACCCCTTTATAAATCACTGTTAAAATTCAATGTGCATTAGAGACGACCTTATATCCTATAAAATTCAGTTTAGCCGAGAATCCCAGTCAATTACCTTGACTTGAATTTCTGCGGCGAAGTGTGTGTCTTGGCATCGCAGGCTCAGCCTGGCTACGAAGAGACCGTCTCGGCGTTGAGGCGTTTCTCTTTCTGTACTTTTTTGCTCTTACAAACCTCACAACTCTGGCGTGTTGTTTGCATCCTGAATTTTTAGGTAGAAAACGCTCGTTTGTCAGAGTCTATGCAGTAGGATATTTTTTTTTTCCTCCCCTCTCACTGAACATATTTCCTGGATTAACAAATCTAAGGTCAAGTTCAAGGCATCAGTTGTAGCGACACTTTTAAATGTAAGTCGACATGGGAATGTTTTAGCGGATTTTTTCCTCCCCCCCTCCCTTAATAAGTAGGATAAAGCGGAATTCCGAGCTGCGAGTGAACTTTGCATGGGAACATTGCTTGGGATGTGGCCCTTCCATAGGGATAACCGAGTCGTTTAATAGCATCGCACAAGGCGTTGCAGGATCTGTTCCCTGAACCCCTCTGATTAAACTCCACGTTCAAATATATCGGTATGAAAAGAGGACTGGAACCTGCTCACTACAAAAGGCGCTAAGGCTCGGTTCTTTGTGGATCTGGATGCGAGTCGGTGGAAAGAGCCTCTATTTTCTGTATCGGCGGATTATAACCAGGGAAATTTGCTTTCTCGCTCGCGTTAGAGCTCTTCGCTTGGTCTAGACCCCCCTTTCCCGCAGCCTTTTTTTGCACCTGTATCTGGGTGGACGGGGGATGGTGGTGGGTAGATGTCTGGATGTGCGTTTTAATGTCTCTCAGAGCGTTCAAGGGGAGAAAAAGAGACACTATGGTCGCATCGTCAGTCAGTCCATTTCTGAGAAACGTGGCCGTTTCAGAAAATACTCCTTATGCCTCCCTCACTGACGAATCTCCCTCCATTCTCCTTTAGGAGCAAGCTACGGGAGTTATATACTACTAAATTTTTAGAGGAGTAAATAACAAATTTACCACAAAATTTTAGAGGCTGGAGAACCCGGGGGGGAGGGAGGAACGGTGTCAGGAGAAGCTCCCCACGCCTCTGGAGGCACCGGGATTCGACAACAAACCGTTTGGCTGAAAAGGGGCAAGAAAATAGTTGTCGAAAATAAAGAGAAGTTATTAGTCTGGAACAAGCTTCCTCATTAGAAAGAAAAAAAAAAAAAAAAGGAAAGAAAAAAAAAAAGCCCTCGGTATACAGCTTAATGCAGCTATTGGAGTCAGGATCTGCCTTCTGATAGAGCCCTCGGGTGTTCATCAGAGCAAAGGGATGCAAAATATTGTGGTTAGATCTCTGCAGGTCCATAGCCGTTTAATCCTAATGCTCAAACTAAAAGGGAGAATTGGAGGAGAAAAAAAAAAAAAAAAAAAAAAAAACAGACCAAACAAACGCCCTCGGAAGATTTTCCCTCTCAGTGACTTAAAAAGACACAGAGGGCGGTGGAGGAAAGGATTTCGTTAATTGATATTAAAAAAAATCAGTCTAAAACACTCAGCTCAGATGGACGCAGCCTTTTCAGATCTTCCAAGCCTTCGACACAACGTAACGCGATTAACTACAACACCACCAACAAGAAGTGAGAATAACCTTGACTGAAATCTTGTTTACATCTGGTCTATCTCTTTACACGCATTCTGCAGTTTCCTAGCAAAATCATAACCGTACCGCTTCAGGTTTTGGACAATAGATAGTCTGTCCCGTAGCACAGCACAGGATTTCCATCTTGCAGAGATTTAAAAAAAAAAAATCAATTATTTAAATTATTTGAAAAATCTTGGCGAATTATTGCAACACTTCCTTTGTTGCGGTGCTAAGGAAACATGTTTAGTTTAAAAAAATAATAATAAAAGAAGAAAAAAAAAAAAGATGGCTACGTATAGCTCCTTTCCATAACAGACAAACAGAAGAAAAGCCAGTTAAGAACTTCTGAGCCCGAAATATGTAAAATCCAAACAATAAGCACGCTTTCCTGAAGCTGCATTCCTGGCAAATTTGGAGAAGAATTATCGCCTTCTGGCCTTATTTTCATTGGGAAAGGTGGGAAGGGGTTGCGCTTTTCGATGCTAACAACGTTGTGAATTCCCTAATATTGCTTTTTTTTTCTGACAAGCCTTTGTAGACCGTATTTAACCGGCAAAACACCGTCCCAATTCCCGAGCTATTTTCTGCTCCTCGAGCCGTAACACCCCTCAGACTCCCCACGCGAGGGGAGCAGCAGCGACTGAAACCAGCGACCGTATAATATTTTCATCGGCTCCTCTCGACGCAAATTCCTTTTAGCACACGTTTCTCCTGTTAATTACAGGCACCCACCCTGCCGGCAAGGTAAAGGGCCGGCTTCAAAAGAAAATTCTTTTTTTTTTTCCAGGCTAAACAGGGTAGAAAAAGACAACAATTTAGATACTATAGAACTTGACCTTTTGGAGACGAGCGGCTGTGAGTTAAACAGTTCCCTTTGCACGCCATCTGTATATATAAAAGCTGAGCTATCGAGGCGTCCTAGCTCTGTTTATATTCCTCCAAAGGAGAGATGTAGCTTTTTTTTTTTTCTTCCCCTCGCTTTGTTTAGCTTAGCTGCGGGTAAACGTGCTCACAGCCTCCCCAGCTCTTGGCCACGCTTCTCCTTTGCAGAGCTCCCCAATTCTGAGAGGGTTTTACCCTCTCTAATCCCGCCGAAACACACGGGAAAGCGTAACGAATGCATTTTGGCTTCTCCAAACGAGATGCCGGCCTTTGTTTGTGTTGTTTTTCAGGGAGGTTAGCGAGGGGAAGGCTCGATTTTCCCCCTTCCTCGACGCGGAAGTCCCAATTACTGTATTAAAAGAGCAATTCGACATCAGACCAAATAATCAACATTGATAATTGTGCTGAACGCAGCAACTGAACAGCAGGGTCCCTGCAATTACCCGCACATTCCGGGGCTTTAGGCGTACATTATCTCTGTTTCACTTAACAGCAGAGCAGCAGCCTGTGCCTTGGGTGGCGTCTGCGCCCCTCGCAGCCTCCCCCATCACCCTCCCCGAAGGAGGAACCGGGAGGCGTTTATTTTGGGGTCCCCTCGCCTTGCGAAGCCGCTGGAAGAAACGGGCTCGCTTGGCTTGGGGAGGGGGTGAAGGGGGAGGCGAGTCGAGCGCTCCCGAAGCAGGCATCGGGGCCGCACGTGTGCGCGCCGCGCACGCACCCAGATGCCCAGAGCCCCTCGCACCCCCGCGCACCCCCGCGCACCCCCGCGCACGCCTCTTTCCAGCTGCCTTCTCGCCCTCCTTGCCTTAATCTCCCTTTGTTCCCCAAGCTCGGGCACGGCGGAGCCTCGCGCTGCGCCACCAGCCGCGGGGAGGAGCGGAGAAGAGCCCCATACAAACCTGTGCCCGGCTCTGCTCCCCACTTCTAGCCCCAAGGTTTGAAATTTATTGAAATTGCTAGGAAGGGGGGGGGGGGGGGGGGTGCTGCAGGCACTCCGAGGTGGTGGCGTCCTGCGACTAAGCGCTGGGCAGCTCTGTCCTGGCTGCCCTGACACAAGCTGAAGTTGACTGCCAAAGGGCTATAAAACCCCAGGTCAGTCTAGAACTGTTTTCGGCTCTCCTAGACGCGCCGGGTTCAATTATAGCCTTAAAAGCCCTAATACAAGTGCAAGAATTTGTTTGCCATCACACAGAGGCGGGGCGAGGCTCTGCAATGGTGGCGCCTTTGTTATCTCAAAGTCACTGAAATCCTTATACATTCCTTTTTTGTTTGAAGGGAGGGGTGTCTGCGTGTGTGGAGAGGTTTTTCCATCGGCAGAATTGAAGGCTAAAGGGGGAACGCAGGGAAAATCATCAGTGCCCCAATAGCAGGGCTTCCCCACTCCCCCCAGTCCCACCTCCCCCCCTCCACGGGTAAAAGCCAGGGGGGAAGTAAATGGGAGCAAAAAGTATAGAGTTAAGAAAAAAAAAACAAACCAAAAAAACCAGAGTTCTTGCACCCCATCCCAAGTTAAAAAAAAAAAAAAAAAGAAGAGAGAGAGAATGAGAGAGAAGGAAAACCCCCAAACCTTTTTACAATCCCTAAACGACACTGCAGTCTTCTGCTAGCGGTTTTGACGACATGCGATCTCTTCCCATCCACTTTCTAGCAAATCTGTTAAGCTGCAAGATTAATTCATTAATTTCAAGTTCAGCTCGCAGGCTTGCACTGGGCATAAGAAGTTCTTGCAGCAAACCAAAATAAAGGGTTCATTACAGGGATACGTCCGGAGCATTTGATTTGTGAACAGTAACCCTTGTAAAAGACGAAAAAGGCACATAAACATTAATGCTAATAAATTAGTTTACTCCACTACAAAGTAATTACTTGATAATATTGAATTTACAGCTTAGATTCAAACGCAACAGTTAACTATAATGTAGGGAAAATACATAATGAGAATATTTTCTCTGTGCACAACATGATTAGATTTGTTATTGAGTCAGTTACGATAAGCTAAGCAATAAATAAACAAATCGATGTTGACATTTAAATACCGAAGATCTCGAGAATTTACTAGAGAACTTTCCCCGGATATATAAATACTTCTACAGCACTGCAGAGGAAGAGGGGGGAAAAATCCAAATATTCTTTCCCTAACATTTTCGTTTCCCTTCCATCAGCCTCCAAAGCCCACGGGGGCATAGATCTTGAACTGATTCTAATTTCCTAAGAGCACCGACTTCACAATAGCCTTTTGCCGTTCTGTTTTTCTATTTTGATGAAATCCAGCCGGAACCCAAATATTTCTTTTCTGAAATCGAGCATCAGAATAGCAAAAAAATATATTTTTTTCCGAGAGCCTAGGGATGTCCATGCCTCAAAAGGTGCTGTATTCTTTGGCGTATTTCTCTGTTTTCTTTGGCTCTGCTCATTCGGTGGGGTGTGCATTTTTATTGGCAGAGAAGTACTTTTCAGTCTCTGCCCTGTACAATCCGCTTTCTATATCATCCCTTTCATGCAACAATAGTAAAAGTTTAACCACGTTTTTTAAAGCGGGTCTCCCTGGGTCTCAGCCTTCAGCGACGGTTCGAAGCAAAAAAAAAATAAAAAAAAGTATTTCGGCACGGCAAGTTTGTTCTTAGGGGTTAACAGTATGTCAAATAATTTTAACTAGGCTTCTGGCAATTAAACCAGGAGTATTTGTCAAGCCGGGGTAGCTCAACGTCTACTGGTTTTCCAAGTATTTAGTGGCAGCGTTGAGGCGGAGAGATGAGCAAACACTCTCTAGCTCCGTGGTTTGCGATTTAAAGGGCTGCCTGGCGATGCGGACGAGGGAAGGGACGGTCTGGAGGGGGTGAGGAGAGGGAACCTGCGTCCTGGGAACCCGACATCGTTAACTACCTCTAGTAAAGCTTGGCTGGAGCCGCGAGGGGTATTTGAGGTTAATATGTAAGTAAGGGAAGGAAGGCACTAAGCGCTTCGGAAGTGAACATGAATGCAAGCATGTAATCTATTCACCATGAAAATCAGTACAGACTTGACCCTGGCACATTCTTCTTAGCAACGTTTCCAGAAAAAAAAAAAAAAAAAAAAAAAAACAAAACAACAAAAGCAACACAACTCTGCGCTGAGAGGGCTTTTAAATTTTTTTTTTAATTTTTGTCTCTTTTTTTTTTTTTTTGGGGGGGGGGTTGGGAAACCCAAGCGGAAGCAAAACTAACCTGAGCGGAAAAAAAAAATAAAAAAAGGATAAAAGGAAAAAGGGAAAAAAGGAAAAGGAAAAAAATTTAAGAAAAGGAAAAAATAAAAAAGGGAAAAAGAAAAAAAGAGGAAAAAATAAGAGGGGAAAAAAAGGTAAAAAAAAAAGGAAAAAAAAAAAAGGAAAAAAAAAATCCGGCCGATTTCTTCAGGAGCGTTTCCTGCTCAAAGCAGCTTCCCAAAACCAGAAGAAACCGTGCCTGCACCTCTCCTGCGTCCTCCTCCTCGGAGCCCCAGCGAGCAGACGGACAAACCGAGCGGTCTCACCTAACCCCGGGGGGACGGGCTAAAGCCTCGCTGCTCCCGAGCCGCCGGGTGCCGTGGGGCAGCCTTGGTGGGGGGCTTAGCCCTCCCCCGCGAGGCGACAAACCCCCCCGAAGGGGTAACCTGCTCCGGGCTCGGCCCTGGGCGCTGGGGACGAGCTGTTGCCTTTCCCCCCGCGACGGCCACAAAGGGAGCGAGCGGGGCCCGGAGCCGCCGCTCGTCAATGTCAACGTCGGGCCACGTGACCGCACCCCCCGCCGCCGCCGGGGAGCTTTCCACGTCAGCCGACGTCTCCCCATCTCTCTTACTTCACGGAGCCGCTTCAAAGGGGCAGCTGCGCTAGAGAATCATGTTAAGCTCAGCTAATGCGGAGAAGCCGAGGTAGCCCCTAATGATGGATTTTGATGAGCGTGTTCCCTGTTCCTCTAACATGTACTTGCCAAGTTGTACTTACTACGTCTCGGGTCCTGATTTTTCCAGCCTCCCTTCTTTTCTGCCCCAGACCCCGTCTTCTCGCCCTATGACATACTCGTAC
The DNA here is from genome assembly GCA_033459285.1 of Clamator glandarius. Taxonomy (NCBI): domain Eukaryota; kingdom Metazoa; phylum Chordata; class Aves; order Cuculiformes; family Cuculidae; genus Clamator; species Clamator glandarius. The sequence goes on from JAUNZM010000266.1 coordinate 7,498,985, forward strand.
TCCTCCAACCTGCCCCAGGTCCAACCCGTGCGAGAAGTGACCTTCAGGGAATATGCCATTGATCCCTCCAGTAAGTGGCACCCCCGGAACAACCTGCCCCACTGCTACCCGGCAGAGGAGATCATGCACAGAGACTGCCTGCCGGCCGCCAGCACCGCTAGCGTGGGCGAGATGTTCGGGAAAAACACCGCCAGCGTCTACCACCCGGGCTCCAACGTCTCCTCCAATTTCTATAGCACGGTGGGCAGGAACGGGGTCCTGCCGCAGGCTTTCGACCAGTTTTTCGAGACGGCTTACGGCGCGGCGGACACCCTGCCCTCGGCGGACTACCCGGCGGACAAGGGCGGCGAGAAGGCGAGCGCCGGGGCCGCCGCGGCAACTTCAAGTTCGGAGGGCGGCTGCGGGAGAGCGGCGGACAAGGAGAAGGAGAGGAGGAGGCGGCCGGAGAGCAGCAGCAGCCCCGAGTCGTCTTCCGGCAACACTGAGGAGAAATCCGGCAGCTCCAGTACGTATAAAGGCAGCGCCCGAGCGCTTCGAGGCGAGGCGGCTCGGGACCCGGCGCAGCGCCGCTGTTAAATTTTTATATGCTGTTTTATAAGCATATAAGGTTTACGAAGGGCCTTTAGGTTTCCCCCAACAAAACTTTCTTATAAAAGGCGAGATCACGTGTTTAGTGCTGAAATTGGCCGTGAAATACCCACCGGGCAATGGATGCCTTTAAAAAAAATTTTTTTTTTCCTTTTTTCCCCCCCCCCCCCTTTTTCTTAAATAATAATAAAAAAAGAGCTCTGTGGTCAACTCTCGAGAATATAGTAACGTATGTTCGGCGGTGGCGGAAAAAAAGGAGATCCTGACTCCTTTGATATCAATGCAATCCAGTGATTTTATAAAAGCCATGTGTTGCACCAGAAGTCTAGTTAGGAGCTGAATTCAAAGCCTTGGCCGTTTTAACGATTGCACTAGAATAGCGTTTAACAGATAAAGTAGCCGCCTGAACTGTAGCAATATATTAAAAGAAACAAATTAACCTAAAGCTGGCCTTTTTGTCTAAAGGAAGCCATTTTACTAAGGCACTGTGGCAATTACGTGTTGCCTTCTGTCCAACAGTTTGTTACTTACAATTGCTATTCAATCTGTCAAAGTCTGATTTTTTTTATGTGGGCTTTTTAAAAGGCAAAGCTAGTGGAGGGCTCGGGGAAAAAAATACCTCGACAATGAACTGTACCAGGAAAGGAAGTTTTTAAAGGGATAGCGGCTACGTTTAATGTAAAGAGCTCCTGAACCTTGAAACCTTTTATATTCTGCTTAATGAACTTTAAAGCCGTAATGGCTAATCGAGAGGAGAATATCTCGATGCGGCGGTGGAGAGTGTTCTTTTAAAAAGCGGGTTGGCGGAGAACGAGGGGACTTAGCCTAGGGCTCAGTTTTTTTTTCCTCTGCTGGGGAAGCGCAGCCGGGGTTAGTCTAGAGAAGGAGGATGGGGAGGGAGCGGGTTGTGGCTCGGGGAGGGCTGGGCTCCCCCTGCCCGCTGCAGGCAGCCAGGTGACGGCTGCTCCTGGGGCTGCTCCGCTGTGTCTGGCGCCCGGCGAGCAGCCTACAAAGGCTTTTCTGCAGCTCGTGAAACCCGCAGGGAACCCCCCCCCCCGGCACCGCTCCTTCCTCCCGCCGCCCTCCCCGCGGAGCCACCGGGGCCGCATCCCTGCGTCTCTCCGCGGCGGGGGGGATTCGCGCTGCCCGGGGCGCCGGGTCCCGGCGGGTCCCGGCGGGTCCCGGTCCCATCCCTGGACCTGCCAACACCGGTCCCCGAGCCGGTAAACCGCGTCTTTTCCACATGAATGGGTTTTGCTCTCCCACCCCCCTGCTCAGCCCCAGCCGCCGGGCCACCCCCGCGTCTCAAACGCTTCTGCCTTTTGTCGCTCCACAGGTGGACAACGGACCCGTAAAAAGAGATGCCCCTACACCAAATATCAGATCAGGGAGTTAGAGAGGGAATTCTTCTTCAGCGTCTACATAAACAAAGAGAAACGCCTCCAGCTCTCCCGAATGCTCAATCTGACCGACCGCCAAGTGAAAATATGGTTTCAGAACAGAAGAATGAAAGAAAAAAAAATTAACAGGGACCGATTACAATATTACTCAGCTAATCCACTACTTTAAAACTCGTAGCGTTTTTCAAGACGAGATTAAATTCAGATTTCGCCCTTGACAAGGTCAAGCCAAGGGGTTACATGGAGGAAGGAGGTGTATATCTGACGGGACTAGAAGAATCCAAGGTTTTACATACATGTAAATCTACTCTGGAACTTCAACAATGAAATTTTTTTTTATATATCTGTCTATCTACGTATCAACTGGAATCGCTTTGATTTTGACACACGTGGCATCCATTTCTAAACGTTCACCTCACCTCTGAGTGCAAAATCCATACCTCTTACCTTTCCAGGCACCGCGGCTCATCTACCCACCGCTTTCTGCAGGGACAGGAGGGGATGGGACCCCCCTGTCCCCTGACCAGCCCACCCTGGCCCTCCCTTGCCCCTGTGCTGCTGTCTGGACATGGCCAGGTCGAGCTCACCCAACCAGGACCACTGCAAATAGAAGCTCTGAGAGATAATATTTTCTCCATCCTTAGCGGAAAATGTCTGTGGTGGAGGGAGGGCTCCACTGCCCATGGGGTTGAAAGGAGAATTTAAGGGGGTGGGGGGGACACAAGGACAGGACAGACAGAATTAAATGAAGGGGAGATGACATGCCTACACCTTCCCGGGGCCAACCGCGAGCAGTTGTAATGTGGATGTAGTGATGGTTATAGTAGCGTTTCCTTTGGGGGTGCGGGGATGGAGGGGGTGGGGGGAAGAAAGAGAACTAAATGAAAGACTTAAGTACTTACTTTTAAAAATCAGGTATGAATTCGCCATATATCGTAAGGAAACAATCACTGAAAAAGAAAAATTTAGCAAATTTTAATTAGCTCTCGTTTTATTTATGACAACTGGCGATGCGTTGCCATCTTTTCGGAGACAAATCATATTTAAATACTAAAAGCAAAACGACGAAAAAAAGGTACGAATTCCAGCGTTTTCAAAGAAACAGCTCCATAAAGGAAACTAACCTTCTGGCTTCTGGCTCCCAAACTTTCTTCAGGAAATACCTGTGGAGAACGACAGTTTAGCAAATACCACACAACACTTAATTGAAACTTGGAGTTGTGCAATGCACTGACATTGGATCATTAAAATAACTCGGTCGCATGTTCGTTTAAAGGTGACTGGTGAGGAGTTTAAACAGAAGCCAAACGATGTAAATATGGTAATTTTTGTTGTTGTCCGCTTTAAATGTCACGAGCTCTACTTTGTCGCCCAGTCGACGTATGCAAAGAATGGAGAGTTGTTCGAAGTTATTTTAAATATCTATAAATATATATATTTCCCTGCAGGAACCAAAGTGTGAAAAAAAATGCAATTTAAGGAAAAAAAAAAGATAAGAAGGAAAAAAGGAAAATATTTAAAATTCTATATCAGTTTACAAAGGATGCGGTGTTCTATCTTAAGGTAATTTGCTGTTGAGAATATCTGAATGTATATTTCATACAGGAACGGTGTTTTACAAGACTTGTAAATAATAAAAAAAAAGAACCCATGACCTATTTTGTTCGAATGCCTTTATTTTTCCCTTGTTTGGTTTCTTTTTTTTACTTTCTTTGGGGCTAAAGGGCGTGGGGCGTCTTTACATGTGCAACAAAGTGGTGATAAGGATGTTTTTTGATTAAGAAATTTACCAAATGGATGTGATTTCTTTGACACGGTTCACAACATGCAGTATGTTTATATGGCATCACTGTTTTCAATATGTATCGTCTATATGTATATACAGTATTCTTTTAATATACGAAAGTATTTGGTTGCATGTATACAGTGGAACAGCGCACAAGGAAAATAAAAAATTGGAAACTTTATATTTTTACTCTGGCTTTACGTTACTGCACGTTCTTTTAACCTACATAACTCTGGGACCTGAAATTCCTCATGAGCTCGTTCAGTCTTCTGGGGAAAATTATTCTTCTTTTGTGAACTTCGCAGCTAAATCTTCTACTCTGGAGTTATCAAGTGAACCTAAGGGTTGTTCAAGCATCATTTCAATGGGCCATAGGAAAAGGGAAAGCTTTATAGCTTACTAGGCCTTTTCCTTAGGCTGCTGTAGCCAACAGGGCAAGGTCCTACGCTCCAAGGTCTGATGTGACACTGCTGTTTGCTCCAGGAAATCTCTTCGGGAAATGTTTGTGGTGTCCGTAGTGTTTAGGGCAGGTTTTATAAGCCCAGCGCCAAAGGGAAGGTCCAAGCCTGGCGATGGATGCGGCTAAAAGCGTGAGAACCCTAAGAAAATTGTTGTCTTTGGGAAAAAAAAAAACAAAAAGGAAAGAAAATCCACACAGCAGTGTGGTGGAAATGGACTGTTTGAAATTGTCCTTGATCTCCAAGGCAAGGAGGGGGTGGTGGTGGTGGATGGGAGGAGGGATGGAGGGAGAAAGTTGAGGGTGGGGGGGAAGAAAATCCCAGACCCCAAACAATGGCTGAGATAGGAATGTGTTTTGGGAAGAGCGCTGGAATCTTTAATGTTGACCCCAATCCTAATCGTGGAAAAGAAAGTACATTCTGTTTTCGCATTGTTTACTGGCTTTGAACTTCTGTATTGCTTGGACATCACCCATAACCTTGAGGTGAAGGACTTAGTGACTTGGGGCCTTTGTTGACAACCACCAGCCAGCCAGACAACTTCTACCAAAAGGAAAAGCTAAAAAGTGAGGGGGGAGAGGGGGGACTTTGTTTATTTGTTTGTCTAGCATGCTAAGGGGAAATGCTTGCTAAGAGGAGCCGGACAGACAGACGGGTGATGGGAGAGGGACTGATGGAGAACTGAATGGCAATGAAAGTTAAAGCCAGCGAGCTTCCTTTTCCTGGTTAAAAATTAACTGGCATTCAGAGCCAATCCCAGAGACGGTTAAGCCGTGGAGTTCCTCTGGTCGGGGTTTTGATTTCCTAGCCCAATAAAATCGCATCCTCTGTCTTGCTCTGACAATGTGGCCATAAAAAGTGTCCGTGACTCGTCCGCTCGCCTGGACTAAAGGCATCGCTATAAAGGTTGCAGAGCTTCTCCTGGAGGTTTCTGCACCGGGAGGGTGAGCCACCACAGCTCCCAAACCACCGCAGCCGTCAATCCGACAGCCAGTCCGCACCCGCGGAGCTCCGCGGGTGCGGACTGGCTGTCGGATCGACGGCTGCCGTGGTTTGGGGGGCTTCTTTGCCACCAGATGGCGATCTTCAGATCAATGTCAAAGCCGCCTGGGGAGAGGAGAGCAGCCCTGGAAAGAGGGGAAGAGGAAAAAAAAAAAAAAAAAAAAAAAAAAACACCAACCCAAACCATCTTGGCCTTTGTTCATTTTGCATCCCTGGAGCCGCACGGGGAATTATTGCACTTAACTGAGCTCCGCGTTGCAAAAAAAAAAGCCCCGCTGGGGCTTCTCGGTGGAGTTAAAGTTTCCTAAAAAAAAAACTAGGAAAAGCGAGAAGGTAAGTGTTTTGTGCATCTAGCCTGGGTGGAGGGCGCGGTGAGGGGAGTGGTAACCCCGAAAAATAAGCGTAGGAAGGGGATGCGATGCTAGAAGTTGATCGTTGCGTTGTGAAATAATATATAGAAGAGACTTTCTAAGTTGCAGTTGACATTTTATTCTCTCTCGGTAAAGTTTTGGCCAGCCGCGTGGAAAATCCACATTATCTGGAAATTTTTTTTTTTTTTTTCAGAGTAGCTCGTAGCTTTCCTCCAGTTATAAAAAAAAAATTGTAGCGCTGGAAATATTATGAAACTTGACATTTATGTGTGGAACAGTAGGTGTCTTCAATCAAAGAGATGTATGGCAACGCAGACTGCGAATGACAGACAATTCTGACGATCTTATTGGACTTGAACTGTAGTTTAGTTAGGGTCGTTTGGTAACTTTAAAGGGTAGTCTGCTTCCTTGCAGCTGGACACAGGCTGTGGTAAACAAATTTTAACATACTAATGCTAAAAGCTATTTACGTGGTTGCTTATTTCTTCAGTGTTCACGCAAGACCAGATATGGATATCTTCAATCTATCTGTCTATCTTTCTATCTTTCTTTCTAAACCAGCACATGTGCTGTAAACAAAAAATAGTCACACATTCTCATGTGCTCGGGGCTGCTCTGGGTTGTAGCTTTGAAACTCTATCCTCGCTACGAGTATCCCTAACTCCAGGTTACTTTTCTCACCCATAAAAGTTTCACATGTTTTTGTTATGTCTCCATTTGAGATGGGTGGGAGGGAAGGTGGTATTATAGGGAGGGTATACTGGTTTGGCTACATATTTTAATCCTCATGTTTCTTAGGAGAGAGGGTACACGATTTTTAAATATCTGAAAAAAAAAAAAAAAAGCAAGGAAAAAAAGGATCCTTTTGACCTTGCTCTTGTATATAAAGTAATTCAGCTTGCCGGCAGTATGTTTTAAGAAAGTGCCCTTTAAAACTGAGCTTCCAGAGGGCTGTTGCAAGTCTAGTTAAAAGCACATGCTCGATTGGCAGAGAGCAGTTTTGAGGTGATTATCGGAACCTATCGATTTCATCAAAGATGCTCCATTAAAAGCTCGGGGATGCTGATCTCCCCTGACCTCCCAGCCGGTACGTGAGAAGCTCCGTCTCGGGAAGAAGTAGAGAGCGTTGAGGGTCCCTTTGCAACATTTCATTTTATACCAGTCAACTTAAACTCAGCATATTTGATCAAATATTTATTTTTCCCCTCGTTGTTTGCCTGCCCCATTCAATACTTGGCTGAATAAATCAAAGGGACCCCAGCAGCAGTTAAAGCGCCCTCTGGTTACGAATTGTTTACTGACGGCCGCGGTCATAGGATAATATTAAAAAAAAACAAGCTTGTTTCTTACAATAACTGTTTATTATTTCACATGATTTGGGTTTGCATGTTCTGGAGGGAAGAGGCGAAGCCAACTCAGTGTCTACACTGTGTTTAATTAATCGTGTACTCAACTTCAGCTCACATACCACATCCAAACCCCTGGGAGGTTTTTCATAAGCTCGTTGGGTTTATGTTTTGTTGTCTTTTTTTTTTTTTCCCTTTTGGTCACAATCTTTTCATTAAACGCTCTGAAATCGAAATTTCAGGCCGACGTGTGTGTCTTAGAGCCAAGCTATACCGCAAGGAAAAAAAAAAAATTAGTACACGCACCCAGATCTTATTTAAAGGAAAGAGAAGGGAAAAGGGATGAAGGTTTAAAGTTTCAAATGCTTAATACAGCTGTACGGACCATCTCTCGCAGTAGCAGGGGCACATTTAAAAGACGGACTTGGATATGTAAGATTTTTTTTCTCGACACATCTATAACCCGATACCGTTGATGCTTCTGCACGGTGTTTGGAGCTCTACGGACAATAGAAATCCCCGTTGTTCTCTCCAGCGCCCGAGGAATGGCGAGGAGATAAAGCCCTAATGAATTGGTTTGGGTGTATTTTGTCCTGCCGCAAGCTAGAATTCGGAGCTCGTCAGAATTACTTGCCAAATATGCCCCTAATCCGACTGAGTAAAACGATACACGTACACTATAAAACGTAGTTAGGAGAACAAGCCTCCGGATGGCTGGAATAAAATAAAATCTCAGCCTAATTTTTAACAGGATAATCCGCCAAAACAAGCCAACCTCCCCACCACCCCCGGCGTGAAAGAATTTCTAGTGAAGATAAAATTAGTAGGGCCGTCATTTGTCACCTAACTTGGCACAGACGCGGTTCCTAAACCTCCTGTTTGAAATCCGCCTTGTTTGGAGCAAATCCAGACCGAAGGGGGGAAAGAAAAAAAAAAGAAAAAAAAAAGAGGACGAATCTGGCACACATGCACGTTCCTGACAACTGACAGTTCCAATATTAAATAACTATGCCCTGATTGCGTTTTTGGAGCTGCATGGAGTGTAATCCAGGGCTGTATTCCCAGATAGGCGGCGCAGGGACTCCTGCTACAGCCTGAAAGGCCATTCGCCTCTTCACAAATCGCGGTTTGCCCCCGTATACAAATACAAGCATATTTTAATTAGCTCGCAAAACGCGTCTGTGGATTAGCAGTGCTGCTCTTTTTGGGTTATATGGGCCAATAATAAAAAGATAAATCACGGTTTAACATGCGGCGTTTTGAGATTTCCAGTCAGAGTTTGCTTAGGCTGAGCTGTCGGGTTTTATTTATTCCCTTTTTGTTTTTAATTTTAGTCCAAACAATAAAACGGCTTAACGACACTATTAATGCATCTATTATATTTTTCTTGGATCAGTAAAGTTTTATTTTGATAGCGTTGCCCATCTACGTCGTGAATTTAGATTCTCCGCGAAAGCACCTTCTCGCCGGTTTTGGTATTTATCAGAATTTTATTTGCTCGGTTTTATAGACCCTGGGATGGCTTTACTCACAGAAGTAGAATTTTGAAGAAAAGTATTTCGTGTCCCCTGGCGTCCACAATATTCTTTAAAAATTCTTTTAAACGGGGGTTAATCTCCAAGGGACACATTGTTAAGCGCTGGAAATGCAGTAGCTGCACCCAGCGCCTGCCAAATTAGCTCCGTTTAGTCTGAATTGACCATTATCTTTTATAGTTACGAATCAAGTGAGCGTTATTAGTTTTACTCCACTGGGTTTGATGACGCTGGTTACTATTTGCCTTGGCCTTGTTAGCGATTAAAGAAAGCGGAGATAATGCAGCTCCGAGCTGAGTTCATGATCTAGATGGAGCCAGTGCCTTGACCATCAAACCGGCTGCGATCAGCACAGCAACAACCAGCCCTCTGGGGCAAATCCCGACCTCTGCAACAAAATCTAGGAGGGGAGGCTAAAGCAAAACCTAAACCCTTCCAAATCGACCTGGCCTTGGTGCCTTTTGTTTCATTCCCCTGCATGAGCTTGCACAGAGAGAGCAGAAACCAACCTCCCTTTCTTCCGAAGGATTTCGAGCCGCTTTATTTCGGTTGACGAGAATCTCAACGTACGTTTATAGGCCTTTCCACCCTCTTTAATCCAATTTTTGTAAAGGGAGCTGCTTATTTTTTAAAAACAGCTTTGGAAGGATTTCAAGCGTTGCCTCTCAGTTCAGTATGGCTTTTTTAGGTTTGCAATCCATTCCTATTTAATTTGGCAAATGCAAAATAAACATACCGCAAGAGCGGGCTTCCCCGGAGTATTTTTTATACCTGCCTCGCGTAGAGAAATGTATTTGGAAGGCGGCGTAGGGGCTCACGTTTCATTTTATTTAGATCTGTATTTATAACGCTAAGCCTATTGATAATAGCCTTCCTGTACATCAGCCAATAAACCGGTGCCTTATATGGTATTAATTTTGCTAGCGGTGATATGACCCTCCTAGGAATCTGATAAGAGTTTGTCCATCGCACATTAACACATGGCGGGGTTAGTCGGGTTGGGGGAATACGAGCAGTATTAGGGGAGGAGATGTGGGGGGCACGGGGTGGGGGAAAGGGAGAGAAAACCTCGCAGGGTTTCCATAGGCTGTGGGATCTCCCCTTGTCACGGCATCCCACGGGGCCGCTCCGAAGGAATCCGCGCTGTGATGTTCCCCCACCGGAAAAATCAGGCGCTTTTCCATAAAGCCTTTCTGGTTTGTTTTTTTTGGGGTTTTTTTGGTTTTTTGGGGTTTTTTTTTGTTTTTTTTTTTTTTGGTTTTTTTTTTTTGCAAAGTTGTAGCGGCCTCCGTGCTCCCCGGTGCTGGGGGGCGGCTGGGGAGGGACCCTCGCCTCCCTCCGTGAGGAGGGGACTCATCCCAGGGAATGTCACCCTGGGGATTGAAGCGTTTCCCCGTAGCAGGGACCGCACCACGTGGGGACTGACGGATCCGTGGGGCTGGGGGAGAAAGGGAATTTAGATTCCTCGGCCCCTGCCCCCGGGGCAGTTTGAACGCCAAGGGTAGGGATGGGGATGAAGCGGGGGGGGGATAAGGGATATCGGAGAACGAGGGTCTCGCCCCGCTGGAAGAGGAGCCCGGCCGGCCGCCGCCCCCCCTCGGCAGCAGGAGAGAGAGGGGAGAGAGGGGAGAGAGGGGAGAGAGGAGCCAGCCCTGCTCCTCGGGGGGGGACACACCAGCGCTGGGCAGCCCTAGGCTCCCCCCGGACTAAAGAGACCTCGGTTCCTCTGGCCAGGCAGCGAGGCGACTTCAAAATGGCTTAAGCGAGATATGAAGGAAGTGAAAGCAAGACATCATTAAGCGATTCATTAGAACAAAAAATATCTCTGTGTCTCTGTCTGCGTCCCTGCCTGTCTGCTACCTCGGCCACAATTGCGTATTGACCGGACGGGGCTGTCTAGTATCTCAGGATTCATCTACTTACTCTTCTTTCTATTATTTAGTGCGTCGTTTGTGAAAAAGACTCTGGTTTTGATGGGGCGAAAAGTGAATTGACCCAAAGGGGGACGGGGGATGGGGGGAGATATAAAAATGATCTTCCCAATATAAACACGTCAATAAACAGGGCACGCAGCATCCTGCGAGGATCCATTTGAACTGTTCGCGTCTGGATTCTTTCTGTGGCGTATGTCTGGCTTTATATTTTAAATGGTAATCAGAGCTAGGGAAGAATCCAGCGTTAACTAAAGCATTAAGAGCTGCGACCGCACAATCAATCCTCCTGGAGTGCCATTACTCCCTGAGAGATTCTTCAGCGCAGCAGCGAGCATTTTATCTCGAGGAAATTTAAGCCCAGGCTGGCGTCGTGGCAGTGATGCTGGGCTGGAGGCAGCCCCCTTCCTCAGCAGTTTAACGCGAGAGGCACCAGGCCCCTTGACGGTTTCCAATGATCCGTGATAAACAATAACACGTCTTTTATTTCTTAAGAAACGAGACAATCAAATAAAATGAGCGGAGCCCGGGCATAAAGCACAAGGCGAGCCGTGGCTTTATTAATTCCGTGAGGCACACAGGGAGCACGGGGAGGTGAGCAGGCAGCGCAGCCGGAGAGCCCAACCGCGGAGGAGAGGGGAGCGATAGTAAAAGCTTCATCTGGACACCGCTTCAGCCTCGGTATAATAAACATCAGGACATTTTATAGCGGAGCGTGCGATAAGAGGGGAGCTGAAGTCGGAGGCAGCCCCAGCAAAGCTCGCCGGGCGCAGGCACCAGCCCGTGTGGGCGCCTCTGCGCATGGAAATCCATATTGCACATTAATATACATCCATCTCCCAAATTCAGAGGTCGACCTGAGAGCAGCTCGGTGCATACGAAACCAGACTGGGAGGGGTTGCTGGGGAGGCCCGGGCTTCCATTGGCTGCGGGCGCCCGCCGTGCTGCGGGGGTATCTCTAATCATATTCAGCATGTTTTGCACAAGAAATGTCAGCCAGGAAGGGCTATCTGCTCCCTTCGCCAAATTATCCCTCAGCGATGTCATGCTCCGAGAGCCCGGCTGCAAACTCCTTTTTGGTCGATTCCTTGATCGGCAGAGGGGAAGCGGCGGGAGCAGGAGGAGGAGGAGGAGGAGGAGGAGGCGGCTACTATCCCAGCAGTGGGATCTACCTGCCACAGGCGTCCGATCTGTCCTACGGGCTGCAGAGCTGCGGGCTTTTCCCGGTTCTGAGCAAACGCAATGAAGGTGCCTCTCCAGGCGCGGCCCCCGCCTCGCACCCCTACGTGTCAGGGATGGAAGTGTGGCTAGAGCCCCCCCGGTCCTGCCGCATGGAAGAGCCGGACAGCCAGCAGGCCACCTCGTGCTCCTTCGCTCCGAGCATCAAGGAGGAGAGCTCCTACTGCCTCTATGACTCGGAGAAATGCCCCAAGGGCTCGGCGGCCGCGGAGCTCGCTCCCTTCCCGCGGCTGAACGCCGAGGTCAGCCCGGGCGGCGGCGGCGGGGGGGGGGTCCCCGTCCCGGGCTATTTCCGCCTCTCCCAGGCTTACGGCACCTCCAAGAGCTACGGAGCGGGGCCGGCCGGGGCTGCCCCCTTCCCTCCGCAGCCCCCCGGCCGCTTCCAGACGCCTCCATCTCTGCCTCCGGTCCCGGACGCGGGGAGGAAGGAGGACGAGGAGCGCTCCCCCAGCCCCTTGGCGTGTGCGTCCCAGAGGGAGGACGAGACTCAGGCTTCATCTTCCACCGCAGAGGAGCTCTCCCCGGCTCCGTCAGACAGCAGCAAAGCCTCTCCCGAGAAGGACCCCGTAGGTAAGCGAATGGTGATGGTGGTGGTGGTGGCGGCGACGATTTAAAACAAAACAAAAAACAAAACCAAAAAAAAATTTTGAGGATCCTAGTGGCATTGAGATGCTAAAGGAGAATCCCAGCAGCCCCGCGGGGCTGCCAAGAAGCGCTGCTTAGACTGACCTTCTGAACTTTATAATATTCGGGCATGGGGTTGCCGTAAAAATTAATGTCCATCCTATAGTTTAAAACCCTCAGAGCCTCCCGCTCTGGGCAACTTTAGCGTGCATGCTGCTTAAACATATAGAAAAACACGATCAATCTTCCCGCTGTGATGTGAAGGTGCCTACCAGATAACAGAGATGTTTGTAAAGCATCCAAAATAAGCAATAGGCAGTGCCAATAAATAAACCTATTAACGCGGTAAGTTATATTTTACGATCCAGAATGCTTTTCGGAATAACAGCCGCGTTGAAATGTGCCATCATCTATGAAGTGCTATCAAATTAGACTGATGAATGCACCGCGAATATCCTTCAGCGTCTACACTAGATAACAGGGTTGTTATTTATTCATTTGCCTATTTATTTCCCTTTCGGGTGCCCGTGGCCAAAAAAAAAAAAACAACTAAACAAAAAAAAACCACAAACCCACCAAAAAATACCCCTAACACAACAAACCTACCCTTCCCTGGGCTGCAGACTTTTAAGACTCTTCTCTTCGCCGCATTTCAGATTCCCTGCTATTCCCTCAGGTGCCCCGTTGTAAAATAAAAAGATCAAAACAAAAAAAAGAAAGTGGATTACTAAGAGCCAACCCCAAACCACGAACCGCTCCGAGTCATCGAGGGATCGGTAGTACCTCTTTCCCAGCTGGTTAAACTGATAAGAATAAACACTCTGCAACGGGGGATTCCTAATTTTTTTTTTTTTTTTTCTCCCTGAAAAGGCTGGAAAATGGAGGGCCAGGGCGAATCTCCCCGGGAAAGCGGGGGCTGAAGGCAGGGAGGCTCCAGCTCTCAGCTCACCTTGTTTTCCGCCTCCAGAGCACAAAAATTCAGACCCTCAGGCTTTTTCTTTTTGGAAGCAGGTGCCTGGGGGGGAGCTAAAGGACTCCAGGCCGTTCAGCAAGCCGCCCCCAGTAACATTGGGGTCGGAGCGGCCAAAGAGGAGAAGGTAAAAGCCTTTTTTTTTGTGAGGGTCGGAGATGAATTGCCCGGCGGCGCCCAGTGACCGGCCGGAGGATGCCTGGAGCTTTCTGAGCAGAGAGATTTTTCCCGGTCGGCTCCAGGACTTTTGGGAAAGCGCTTTGAAGCTGTCGGTTCTCACAAGGACACCCCACATTCCAAGTCCTCCGCGCAAACACACACTCCTCCCACCCAATACCCCCCCCCCCCCCGCCCCAAGCTCTTTTGCCTCCTTCTAGCTGGTAACGTCCCTTTTTTACTTTCTCAAAACCAGGCAATTCAAAAGGAGAAAATGCAGCAAACTGGCTCACGGCAAAAAGTGGCAGAAAGAAACGGTGCCCCTATACCAAGCATCAAACTCTCGAGCTGGAAAAGGAGTTTCTGTTCAATATGTACCTGACTCGTGAGCGTCGCCTAGAGATCAGCCGCACAGTCCACCTCACAGACAGACAAGTTAAAATCTGGTTTCAAAACCGCAGAATGAAACTGAAGAAAATGAACAGAGAGAATAGGATTCGGGAGCTCACAGCCAACTTTAATTTCTCTTGATGAACCTATAAACACTTTTTTTTTTTTTTTTTTTTTTTTTACGGTTTAAAGAGCCAGTATCATTTTCCTAGGCTGTAGCCACCCGCACCTGTATGGACAAATGATTTTAGACGTTCTCAATGTGTCCTTATCATCTTAAGAGCTACTGGGGAGGGGGGGAAGCAGACTAAAGCTGCGCTGACGCACAGAATTTGTGTGTGAACCTCCCCGCTTTTTTCAGCCTTCCCCGGGCCCGATTTGTTCCTCTAAGCTTTGAAACACAGAAATACCATGTCAGGAGCTGCAAATATCTTCCCCCTCATCTCTCTCTCTGAAACGTAATCAAGCTCGGTTAAAGGCTCATTCTTTTAAATTATAAGCCTTGTAACTTGGACTGTACATAGTAGCTGCAGAAAGAAGAATTTAAGCCTTGCCATATTTCTATATATTGGGAGCTTCCCCCCCTTCTGTTTTCCTTTTCTCCTCCCTCCCCCCTTTTTCCTTCAAAAAGCAGGACTTACAATAATGAAATGCAGGCATCCTTTAAAAGGGCTTCATGGGAACGAGTGTTAAGAGAGTTTCTTTTTTTTTTTTTTCTTTACCTTAAAAGTCAATATTACAGCTTTAAAATTGGCCAGGAAAATGAAATCTCTTCTCTTTAAAGGTATAAAAGAGTTCGTGTTGCTCATGGACTAAATTATGACACTTACCTCTGAATCTCTCTCGCTCTTTCTGGTTGTAGATATTTACTTAATGTAGTTTTGCTTAAATATGTGGAATTAGTGATTTTTTTTTTTTGTCTATAAATAACGTTACCGTTGGTAACACATGACAAGCACACAGAAATCCCCCTTCAGAAGAAAGTAGTCACTTTTTCCTCACTAATTTCACTGAAAAAGTATATATCCTGAACATCAGACGGACTTCCTGAGCCACAGTCTGAGATTGTGGGGGAGAATATGTTCGTCTTCCTTTATACTGTGAAGTTACATGCATTAAAGGGTCAAACAGATAAGTGAAAAGTAAAAAAAGACAAAAAAAAAAGAAAGAAGGGGGAAAATATAAATACAGATATGTATAAATGTCTATTATTATTAAAATGCCGATACTGTTTTAAGCAAATGCATTCTATCGTTATTATAAATGTTAGTTCTAGCTATATCTAGTTCTTACCTTAAATCGGAATAAATTAATATTGTAATGCTGCTGTGCGTGAAAAAGACGATGTTTATGTTCTCATAGAAGAATAAAAAACCCGTGGAATGAATCCTTTTAATTTCACCTCTTTTTGTGACTGTTTATCCTCAGGTTCTACTTTATGTCTTCGAGAACTTTTACAACAGGAATAGTTGCTTAAACCCCCTGCAATTACTTTAGGAATCTATTTAAATATTACCTAGACGGTCGTAATTTGTCTGGGCCATATAGCGATGGTGCTCTAAGGTTTGTCGGCTTTTGTTCAGTTTTATGACTTGCTAGTATATCTGGATTGTTGCTGTCTTGAACGAGTGGTTTCAGTTGACTGAGGAGCTGCATAGACTGAGGAAGCAAATTACTATTTCTTGAGGGTTAGGGAAACGTGTGGTGCTTTTTTTTTTTTTTTCCTTTTTTTTTTTTTTTTTTTTTTAATCAAACACCTACAAACGTGCGGAGATCTTTAACTCCAGAGGACTGTGACATATTTCTAGCTTTATCTCAGGGCTGAGAAGAAATCGTAAAGGTGAGCGCATGGGGAGAGGAGGGGGGACACATCAGCCTCTCCTCTCTGCCAGTGGGCCCCTCTGGACAAGGCTGTTCCCTACCTGCCTGCATGGGGAAGAGCTTATTTCACCCAGGCTGCTTTTTTTTTATCTTTTCTGCATCCTCCCTTCCTTGCTGCATGTTTAGCTCGTAGAGCCTTGCACAAAGGGAAGGCCAAGGGAGGGCTGGGAGAAGAGAGGCAGCTAACGCCTCCTTGCAGGGTATGTGGATGCCGGGAGGAGGGGGTTTAGACTTTGAACCCAGGCTGAGTGGGAGCCGTTAGTTTTTCGGGATGTAACACTCGTGCACGGCCTTTTCCTTCCCGATTGCATCTGCATGAAGACGAAAAGCTGCCTGGGGCGGGGGCTGGGGGGGGGGTGGGGGTTCTTATTATATTTTTTCTCCTGTTTTCCTTAACCCACCCGAGGCTGCGGGAAGGGGGGGGGGGGGGCGCGCGGGGGTGGGGGGGGCGAGAGGGGCGTTTCAGTCACCATTGTGGTTTTATTTTCGTAGCGGGAGCCTTGCGTTTAAGGACCACGGCAATGGGGAGAGTAATAATTAGCGCCTGAGAACTGCTCTGTGGTTTAGGTAGTTTCATGTTGTTGGGGCTCCACCTTTCTCTCTACAGCACGAAACTGCCTTAATTACTTCAGTTGATATCATCACCAGGTATGCTTGGTGCAGGGGGTCCCTGCAGCCCGAAGAAACCTTAGCTCTCAAGCGATCTGTAGGCGTCAAGTCCCAATGCCATTGTTCCCCTCTGCAACGGAGCCTCCTCTGATTCCTCAGATAAACACGGCGGGCGAGGGGGGAAGCTTGACAAGTTCTTCAAGGTTAGCTGACTCCTAAGCGAGTCCCTGCCTGCTTTTGCGGGGTTTTAATCTCTCTCCCAGGCTGCATTCAAGGTCAGGTGCGGTTTTTTTTTTTTTTTGCATCCTGCTCGACGTGGGTCGAGCTCGGGGGGCGAGGGGGGGGGAAGGGAGGGTGGGAGGCTGGTTTTTATTTTCTTCCGTCTGGATTTATTAAAAACCGGAGATCCCCAATCCTGCCTGGGGGGAGGGGGTGGGGAAGAGATCAAGCCTGCCTGCTCCGAGCCCCATCGAGGGTGCCGAGTCCGTCCCCCCCACCCCCCCCCCACCCCGTCGGGGGGTGCCCGGTGCCCCCCGCGCCCGTCGGGCCCGCTCCCCCGGGGCCGCCTCGCAAGGCCTCGGTTACGATCACGATCCGCGGCGGCGGAACGGGCAACAGCGACCTCTCCGGGCTCGCCGCCACCGCCTTTTGTGTCCGCAGCGCGACCGCGGCCCCGGGGCTGCCTCCCGCCGGGCTCTCCTCACCGGCAGCGGGGCACCCGCAGCACCGGGGAGAGGGCAGAAAACTCTCTCGTTAGGTGTTTATTTCTGTTTATTTCGCCTGTGACCGCCACCCATTCGCCTAAACCCAGAAAAATGTAATATTTTTTTTAATTTATTTTTTTATTAAAAAAAAAAAAAAAGCCTGCAAACTTTTTCGAAACTCCAGCCGGGGCTGCTGGAGCTCAGAGGAGCTCGGATAGCGGATTTTTGCTAGACCCACCCTACCCGGTTTCTTCCAGAAGGAGACCTCCTCGGCCGGGGCAGGAGCAGAGCCCTGCGTTGCAGTCAAATTTAAGTGCTTGTGGCTGCCTCTGCACGCCTGGCGGGCGATCTGCTGGGTCTCGCTTCCTACGGGCTGTATGTTTACAGTGTATGTGCCTGTGCGTGCCTCCGTGGCGTTTGGACATGGGTTTATTTCCCATTTGAATGGCATCGTCCTGATTTTTGGACCGCTTCCCCCGAATTCTGAGTCATTTTTTCTCTCCGCTGTGCCAAACCCCCTCGGAGCGTTCGTAGCACCGGCGATTCCCTGAGAGAGGCTTGGAGTGGCAGGAAGCCCTGGGAAAAAGGCGATCCTGAACTTCCCGTTCAGATCTCCAGCGCCCGCCGATCCCTCCTCCGCGCCCGCGTACCCTCCGCGCCCCCGCGGCTGGTGAAGCAGCGCTTGCGTGTGTCCCTCGCGTAAAATCCGTCCTGGTGCAAACGGGGACTGAGATCTAGCGGAGTGAGAGCTCTGTTAATCTGATTATTCTGGGATGGGAGGCAGGGTGTATTTTTATTCAGACGCGCTCGCTCCAGTGGTGCTTCATTCCAGGGAATTCCGACTTCATATCGCAAATTGATGTGAATATCTTTTTTTTTTCCTGCCCTGTATTGAGTCTTTTTTTTTGTTTTTTTGCCTCCGAGGGATAAGAATCCTTATTCCACCAAACCTTAGTTAATTTGCAACGCAAATTGTACAAAGCCCACGCTGCCCCTACTAGACTTCGTGGCTCGTGTGTGCAATGTACTTTGGGGATAAATGGTTCTAAAAAGGCGAAAGGAGAGGCGAATGCTCCAGCGCGATCATCAGCAACGTGACCGCGTGAAAAATGTCTGTAATTATTTGCTGTATTTTCTCTCTTGCTTTCTGTACACCCTCTCCTGCCGCTTGGATGCTGGCAGTGAGTAAACGCAGAATTTTACAGGGAAATAAAAATGCAGGCACTTTCTTTTAAACGTGATTGTTATTGTTATTCATTTGCTATTATTTTTGGTGAGCAACCAAAAAAATTAAGCCCGCTGCAAGTTGAGAACCCAAATTCGAACATAAACATCCAGGACTCCTGCAGCTAAGATTATTTTTTCTGAATGGAAAAAGGAAGCTCTACAATCACATTTCACCACAGCTGACTCTTAATAATAAATACATGACGTCGAGTTCCGTCTTTCCAGGAAAGAAATACAATTATTTTTTTTTTCTATTGCGGCGTGTCTATACAATGGCCACAAAAAATAGCAGAGGAGAGCTTTATTTGCATTTTTTAAATTGTTAGAAAATAACGGGCTCCTTGTTTGTGGAGATCTTGCAACTGTTCCGTAATTTTCGAACTCTAATGGGGGATAATAGTTTCATTATGGTCCTTTGTAATTCTGAATGGGAGGGAGAAAGCGTTGTTAAAATAGGATCTCTGTAAGATTTCGGATTAAACTGTTGGGAAGACATGAAAAGAAAAAGGAAGAGAGAAG
Source organism: Clamator glandarius (assembly GCA_033459285.1). Classification (NCBI taxonomy): domain Eukaryota; kingdom Metazoa; phylum Chordata; class Aves; order Cuculiformes; family Cuculidae; genus Clamator; species Clamator glandarius. Next base: position 7,517,721 of record JAUNZM010000266.1, read on the forward strand.
GAGAGAGGGGGAGAGAGGGAGAGAGGCAGCCCGCATAGCGATGTAAAAACTAATTAGAACCACACTTTCTCATGCACAATATTTACACGTGATTTTCATTATTACTCAGCCTCCCCTACCATTTGCTGGGCTCTATTTACAATCAAAGATACTTCGAGGAAATTGAGCCTCTCGCGGGGATGCTTGTTGTCCCCCCGCCCCGCATCCCGAACGGGCACGAACAGGGGGTCCGGCGGAGAAAAACCGGGGAGTCCCGGGCGCGTTCGCGAAAAGCTCAGCCACGACTTGAATTCCTAGCCCTGGACTTGGATCTGGCCGCCTCTCCCGTCTCCCCCCGCTCACCCTCCCCTCTTTCTACAACCCTCCGCTCCGCTTCCGACGGTCAGAGGAGGTGCCAGCAAATAAATAACTATATTTGCACATAAATTTGATTCGGCGGCGTGCGGGACGGCCGGCTGCGAGCTCTCCCCTTTGATAAGCGCCCTGGGAAGCGGGGTGCCTCTCGGCAGCGGGGAGATGGAGCTTTTTCTCCCCTTTCCCCCCGCTGCTTCCCTGCTTGGAGGAAGAATTAATCGTCGTGATAAATCCCGGCTCGGCTCCTTCGCCCCCGGCCCGGCGAGGGGGGTCCAAGGGCTCCCGTCCAAGGGCAGCGGGACAACCGGGAGGGTGTTTGGGTCACTGTCGCTCTCTGCCCGGTGGTGAAGTGCAGTTTGGTGCGGGGACACCGAGCCGCCTCCCGCTCGGGTCCTCCCGCCGCTCGGGGTAGGAAAAAGGAGGCGTTGGATGCTTGAATTTGACTTTTTCCGCTGCCGGCCCCGAGCCGATCGGAACGCTGTTATTTACAGCGGCTTCCCAAACTAAACACAATAGTATAATTTAACCTTTCCAAGCACTCGTAAATTTTTACTGCTGTGAAACACAGCGATGCAAATGAGCGCGCTCATAGTTACTGACTTAATAACAACCCCGTGGCTCCTGAAACAATAACTCCTTATGAAATATAATAAATATATATTTAAATACAGTATCCCGCAACTGCTATTTTGCTTTTTTTATTTTTTATTGCTTCAATTATTGTATAATTTTATGTGAAGGTCTCCGATCGCTAGGGTGTGTTTTCTTTTTTTTTTTTTTTTTTTTTTTGCGCGGGGAACGCGACCCACTGATGGGATGATTAATTGTGATATAAAATAGTCCGCTTAAACGAAAAAAAAAAAAAAAAGAGAGAGAGAGAAGGGGGAGAGCAAGGGGGGGGGGGAAGAGAGAGAGAGGAAGAGAGAAAGAGGGAAGAAGGGGGGGGCCTGTAATACGGAACCCGATCTTTTAATCTCGGTTGGCCGCAATTAAAACAAACCCCGCCGTATAACTCCAATATCCCTTTGCATAAAAACATATGGCCTCGCTATAAAAATTACGGCTGGAAAACAGTGACCCATTAATAGCCCGCGGACTGATTTATACTTTATTGTTCTGCTCCCCCGCCACGTGACCGGGGCAGCCAATGGGCGCCGGGGCTGCCCCCAACTTATTACTGACTCTACTTCTCCGCCGGCACCGAGTCGTTACCGTGAAACCCGCAGCCCCGAACCGCGGCGGGTGCCGCCGCCCGCCCCCGCCATGTCGGCTCCCGGCACCCTCAGCAATTACTACGTGGACTCGTTCCTGGTGGCGGAGGGGGACGAGCTGGCGGCGCCCCGCTACGCCCCCGCCCCGCTGGGGCCGCTCGAGCACCCGGAGCTGGCGCCCTGCAGCTTCCAGCCCAAGGCGTTCGGGCCCCCCTGGAGCCCCGCGGGCCCCGGCGGCGCCGGCGGCGTCCCCGCCGTCTACCACCCGTACGCGCCCCGGCAGGCGCCCGCGGCCCCGCCCGACGGCAGGTACATGCGTTCGTGGCTCGAGCCCCTGCCGGGCTCCCTGTCCTTCCCCGGGTTACCGACCGGCAGGCATTACGGCATTAAACCTGAACCGCTGGCGGCCAGGAGGGCCGACTGTCCCACGTTTGACACTCACACTTTGTCTCTCTCTGATTATGCTTGTGGTTCTCCTCCAGTTGATAGGGATAAGCAAAGCCGCGAAGGCGCATTCTCTGAAAGCAACGGAGAAAGCGAGGCAAACGGAGAGAAACCGCAGATCGATCCAAGTAAGTGGGACTCGCCGGGGTAATGGACTTCGGGGCGCTGCTGGGGCTCGTTCCGCGGCCGCTCCGGCTCGCCGGGCTCTGCCTCCCGCTGCCCGCAGCCGGGGCTGGGGCGGCTCGGGCTCCTCGGGCTGAAAGGGAAGCGAAAACCCACCCTACGGCAGCAACTCAAACAACAACAACAACAAAATAAGAAAGGCAAAAGCCGCCCACCCCCGCCCCAGCCGCCCCGGCGAACTCCGCAAGACGCGCTCGCAGGGAATGCCTAGAAAGCATTGGATGTGAATCTGATCCTTTTATTTTTTTGCGGCTCTTGCGGGGCAGGGAGCAGAAACCTCGCCGTTGACTTGTTCTGTTCCCCCACCCCCGCGTCCCCCTTCTCCTCCTCTGTGGAAAACCCAGGGATGCTGGATGCTCCCAGGGCTGCGGACTGGCGGCTGAGCGCCTGGGGGTTACTATCGCGATTAACGCCGCGCGATTAAGGGTCCCGATCCGGCGAGGCTTTAATTCAGCCAGCTGCAGGCTGACTCGCCTGCCCCCTGCTCCTGGGAGAAGATGGAAATTGAAAAGTGAAACAATTTCGATGACGCGTTGGTCTGGCTGGTCCCTCCTGGCTGTTTGGGGGGGTGGGGGGTGCGTGGGGAGGCCAGGAAGGAGGGAGGGAGCTAGCAGAGAGAGAGAGAGAGAAAGGAGGGGAAAGAGTATTTTAAAATCGCATCCTACAAACAATAATAAAAAAAAAAGGCGAGGGGAGGCGGGGGCGTTGGAGTTTAGCCTCGTGTAGATGCGTGTGACCTCTCCATGTGTCTGTGTTTTGGAGTCCATTGTGCCTCCACCATCCCCTGTGCCTGGGGGGAAAAAAAAAAATAAAGAACCACGTCCTAAACCCCAATATCGGGACAGCAACGCGTCTGGTCCTCCGTGGGTCTCCTCCCCATCCCTCTCCTTCCCTCCCTGGAGCCTGAGCTCCTGTTGTTTTCGTTGCAGATAATCCAGCTGCAAACTGGCTCCACGCAAGGTCCACCAGGAAAAAGCGGTGCCCTTACACCAAGCATCAGACGCTGGAACTGGAGAAGGAGTTTCTGTTCAACATGTATCTCACCAGGGACCGTAGATACGAGGTGGCCAGGCTCCTCAACCTGACCGAGAGGCAAGTGAAAATCTGGTTTCAGAACAGGAGGATGAAAATGAAGAAAATCAACAAAGATCGAGCGAAGGACGAATGAAGGCGGCGCGTGGGTTAAATTGAAAACGCTTAAAGTATATAAAAAAAAAAAGAAAACAAAAAAAAAGAAAAAGAAAGAAATAAAGAAAAAGAAAACAGAAAAATGTTCAAAACAAACAAACAAACAAACAAAAATCCTCCCCTCGAGCCCTGCCATGCAATACGTCTGAGTCCAGGCCTCATTTTTTTCCCATGGCAAATTCTGATTATGATTGTACCTTGATTATCCCAGAGGCCATTTTGCCAGGAGAGGTACAGTAAGACTTTTAATTTTCTAATAGGAAAGAAAAAGGGGGCATTAGCACGAAAAGGCTGTTTAGCTGGCTTGCATAAATCTACCTGTTTCTTCACTTATGGAAAGAAAGAAAAAAAAAAAGAAAAAAAACTACCTTTTCATAATGCACAACTATTTACGGACTGTACAGTTTAGTCTATGTAGTTAATTTTATTCGCTCTTTGCGCGGCAGAGATCTCTCTGCTCTAATACTTGAACACTGTGTTTTATTGTGGTAATTATGTTTGTGACTCAATTTATGTGCTTGGGTGCTGTACCGGATGTAATGGTGTAAGCTAGAATTCAATTTGAACTCAGGTTGTTTATTATAAAAATTGCATAGAGTATAGCTCTGTAGCGTATTAAGTCTTTTCTGTATAATTAGACACTTAACCTTTGATTGTAAAATATATATTATATATCTCTCTCAGTGCAAGGAAAAGAAAAATTTAGGAAAAAAAAAGTTTGTCCGGGATGTCTGGGAATTACGGTTCTCAAAACATGGAAGCAAGTCATTTTAGTATGCACAGTTGATATATATATAGTACTGTCTTTGTCGGTTGTATATATAATCTATATATTAAAAAAGTAATTAAACAGATTAGCTTAAATATTGTTTTTGCACCAGTGAGCAGTTATCAGATTTCGGAGCTATACGTATATGTGAAAAGGGTAACTACCTATGGTTTACGTTTTAATTTTAATCGAATGATTTGATGGTTATTGTAATGAAGGTTAATTTTATTGATAATAAATTATACGCTATAAAAACCTGCATTTGGTTATTGTAAGTTTGTATCGATTTAAAACAAAAAAAATAAATAAATCCGGGAAGTTATGTTGACGCAGAACGTACACTGTCTATTTTGAAATAGTTACCTCATGGCCTACTGACCAAATCGTTGTGTTGAACTGATATTTAACTTTTTGCCAAATAAAATATATTGATTCTTTTATATTTATTTACTTTAAATTTTTTTTGTGCTGATTTAAGATTATTAAGGAGAGGTTCTTCCTGGGCACCGGCGCCAAGGCAAACCCAGAGCAGAGCCCAGGTGATGAAAATTCGAATTCTAATACCCTTGCTCGGCCGAGGGGAGGCACGGCTGCCCCCTTCCTCTTAGAATTCGGGGAGCCCTGCGCTCCCCCGTTACCGGCGGTTTCAGGAATTCTTCTGGCGGGGCGGGGAGGGTTTAAGGACCAAATCCAAGCGTCCATCGTTCCTTAGTGTGAATAATAATAATGTAAATCAGCAAATCAGCTCAGAGAGCGACGTTTAAGCTGAGATGGTTAATTAGAAAATGTCCAGCACCGAGAGCTCTTCCACAAGCTCTGGGAGAAGCCTCGTCGCACCAGCGCCTTCATTTTAAATTCCCTTCTAGACATAATTGCCCATGCAAAATATCTTATTTCAAACGCCACTTATTTTTCAGCCCCCCTTCCCTTGCCTTCACGTTTAGTTTTCCTTTTTTTTTTTTCCTTTTCATTTTTAAATGTCCCGTGGCAAATAAAAACAACCCGTTGCATTTTACTGGCGCCGCAGATTATATACGTATATATATTATATATGTACGGATAGATAGATATAGGCGCAGATAAAATTTTACTGACAATTAGGGTAGAATTTATGGTGTCAGTATTAGCTGCTGATTTAGTCGAAGGAAAGACGAAGGCTGGCAGCAAGTTAGAAGACGAAATAGGGTTTATTTAAAAAAAAAGGTTTATTTGGAGTGGAAGATTTCCACATGCAGCCAGCCGCCCCCCTTCTTCCATCGCATCCACCCCTCCCCCGCAGCCCCAAGCCAAACCAAGCTCAGCAACAAAAGAAAATAGCCAAGAGTGTGAGGTTGCTGAAATGTACCCTTGTTTTGGGAGGACATCTTACTGCTCGGAGCAGTTATCCTCCAAAATTCGAGCCCAGCACACTCCTGCGCCACACCGAGCCCTGTCTGCAAATAACGTCGAATAACAATAAAAAACTTCTTGTTTTACGGGGGACGCTCATATCTATGTATGTACTTAAAGCAAAAGAGGACGGAACCCACTTATGGTCTTGGCAGAAGTTGTTGTTAGGAAAATTCAGAGCCATACAGTGCAATAAAAGAAAATGACTGCTGTAACCGTTTATGGGGTGTAAAACGCTGCAGGGCTAAAGACAAAACTTAGGGAGCCGGCAAGAAGTTTACAGATGTGCAGAACTGCTGGAGGAAAAAAAAAAAAAAAAAGAAAAAAAAAGAAAAAAAAAAGAAAAAAAAAGGTTTTCGGCTTCAACTGAAAAAAAAAAAAAAAATCCGGGGTAAGATTTGATGAGTTCTAATTAGTGAAAGGGAGCTCATTCTGGTGTGCACACATAGAAAAAGCCCCTAATTGATCCCTGAGCCAGTAGTTGGGGATGCTGGGACGCCCTCTGTTGTTGCAGACGGGGGCGACTTCAAAGAATCCGCATTAAGAGTGTGTAATAAATGACGGGTCTGCAAACTGTCTGGAATTCGGCTCTTAATGAGTTTACAACTGTCCAGCCACAATTAAGATTTTTCTACCAAAGCCTTTTTCATTTGTTTTGTCTGGCTGCTTTAGATAAAGCGGGGGAGCGGAAATAACAACCTTTTATTGGCCTCTCCCCGTGCTCAGACCCGGCCCCGGGGGGGGGTTATTTATCTTCCCGGCTCCGCGGAGGCGGCTGCGCTGGCGCCGCGGGGGCGGCAGGTGGCGCTGTGACCCCGCGGAACGGCCGCCACCCGCCATCAAGCGCTTCGCCCGCCTCCCCGACAGCTCCTAAAATGTCGACTTTATGGGAGCAGAACCGGGCTTGGCGAGCGCCGGTTTGGCTCCAAATCGGTTCGAGTCGCTTGCCTCCCCCCGCCCCCCGGTACTGGGAGTGGGGTGGGGGGCGCCCCGAGGGCGGTTGGGGGGGGTTGTTTTCCACCTGGGCACCTCGGTGGCTGGTGGTGAAAGGAAAGGTTGGTCTGCAGCGAGGAAAAAATAAGCGCATTTATTATTCTAAAAACACCGAGGCATTCCCTACGAGCTCGTAGGATGGAGCCCTGGCACTCAGCTGCCAGCTCCTCTTTCCTTTTGCCCCAAACCTTCGTCCTTCTCCAAGCTCTGACCCTCCAAGTGGCCTTTTCTGATCTCCCGAAGTGAAATATTTGGATCAACGGGGAATTGAAATGAAATATTTGGATAAATAGTGAATTGAAGGGTTCGGCTGGGATGGAAGAGGGCGTCCGCACCCCTGGAGAGCTTCACTCCCAAAGAGATTCACCCCCAAAGAGATTCCCCCCCCCGAATTTTCCTCCGCCCCATGCGGGGAAACGGCCGCGCCGCAAACCTCTCGTTTGAAAAATCATTTACCGCGAGTGAAATCGCTCCACAGCTGCCTCTGGTACAAATAAAAAGCTCGGCTTGTGTCCCCAGCAATCCCAGCTCAGTGGGACCCCGTGTGATTATGTGATACAGATGCCAGCAGTCTGATGCTCTGCAAACTTGACGCGTCTCTCAAAGTCATTCCTAACTTCTCCTCGCCTTCTATTTGCATTTCCCCGAGTCGTTTTCGTATTTTTTTTTTGTCTTTTCCGTTTTGCTTTTGTTGGCTTTTGCGTCTTGAGGATGAGGGTCGGTGGGGAATAGAGGAGTATTTTCAGATGGCAGTTGCCAAAAGAGACGGGGGAAAAAGTAATTGGAAGGAAAATAAAAGAGGGAGGAAAGGAAGCGTAAAACGTGGGATGAAGTATGTACTTTGTATTTTTCGAGTTAAAGCCAGACAAGCAAACAAATCGCTGCGTCGTATTCCAGAGAAGAACTATTTTCCCTGCGTTTTATTTACATTTCCTTAAATCACAGCCAATCTGGTTTTATCGAAATTAAGAATCGAGAAGGAATGTGAGCAATGAACTATTTTTTTTTTCTCGCACAGACTGAAAGATTTAATTCTTTCTAGGGATGACGAGTAGCAGCCCCTCCCTGCTTTCTAACAAGAGCTTTCCTATCAAGTGTCTACAACAGCATTGCTAAACTTATTATGATTCATTTTTCTTTTTCCTTCGGCGGTGAAATTATATTGAAATTAAAAAGTGTTTGTGCATCGTCATACTAAGGAAGAACTTGGCACAGAGCGCTCCATTGTAATCGTAGATAAATTACAGCGAGGACAGATTCCAAAACAACAGAATAATCCCTAGTATGAACCACATCAAGATCCAGCTTCATGCACAAGCCATAATCTTGTACTGCTCCCAGGTCGCTTGTAACTTATGAGCACCGGTTTATCACTGCCTTTTACTTCCCGGAAAAGCTCAGAAGGCGAAGAGAAGTAGTTCAGAGCTCACAAGAAAAAAAAAAAATAAAATAAAGAAAGAATTAATCCCGCCTAGAGAATTCTTTTTAGAGCGTGCGAGAATATTGTGATGACCGAAAACTTGCAATTCGCGCTCGTTCGCCGTTTTCTCCACAGGAAAAAATTCAAATGCAAAGTGCGTTTCCAGGCGAGGGGATCCAGACTGGTTCTGCGTGCGGCAAAATGAGGGATTTCGGAGGCTGTTTCAAAGGCTCCGTTATGCATAACCCGCAAAGGGTGGGGAAGGCAAATAAGGTCGCGGGGACCTATGTCTGGGTGTCGTTTTAGGATTTATTCAATTAAGAGGTTTTGAGAAATCATAAAGATCTGGCGGGGGGTGGGGGTGGGGAAAGAAAGCAAAATATTAAAAAAAAAAAAAAAGGTGCCGGCAGTAAACACAAACTCACAAAGAACGATATATAAATGTGTAAATTGTACAGGATCGGAGAGCTGGAAATGCAACCACCCAGCTAATCTATTCAGCCCTCCGCTCTCCATATTTAAGTCTAGACATCGGTTATATTTGCTGTTTCTTTCTTCTCGCATCTTGGTGCGTTGTCACCAGAGGAGCAATTTATTGGTCTAATGTCATCTGCTTCAGGCTCTTTGATCTTTTTTAGTCGTCGTCTTGTTCGTTTCGCGTTCGTTTGACTTCTTGGGCCTTTATTCCTTTCCAGCAGGCTCTTCTGCGGGCGCGCTCCCACATCGCAGGGATATTGTCTAATATTGTGGAATTGGAAGAAATAACCGAAGGGGGCTCTTTCCCCAGCTGCTTCCTCGAGCCTGCGATTAATAATAATGTTTTCACGTCCTTAACACTTGGCAAATATCTAGCTATAACCGGCACATTTGCAGGCTCGGGAGCCCCAATATCCCAAGGATCTGGCTTTAAAGAATTTACTCTCTTCTGTCACTAACCTATATTCATGGGGCTGCAATAACCACGCATAAAGGCTCCCAAAGGGAGCGTGTGTGTGAGTTGTGGGGGGGGGACGGGGGGGGGGGGAGAGGGTGTCCCACCTTTACAAAACGCAAAGTTTAGGGTCCGTGCGAAGTATCACCCAGAACAATTTTAACTGGTGAGAAAGTCTTTGTACACGGGGGCACCAAACTATAATTGAAAGGAGAATTTCCGGAGCAATTCCATTGTGCTCCTTCCAGTTTATGATGTGCAATCCAGGCAGGCAGTAAAACCCGTCTTTGCCAGGACTCCCTGTCTGAGGGAAGGAAACTCCTTTTACGATCCGTTTAAAGGAAGGGCACGGTGCAGCATCCTCAATGGGGAGCCGCTCGCATTGTTGGGGAGCCCAGCGCTTAGAAAAGCGCCGGCGCTCCCCGACATCTGAGCGCAGCGCGGCCGCCGCACGCGTGGGACCCTAAGGTGGGTAGGACGGGGAGGTAAAAGGGCGGGGGGGCCGACATTTGAAGCGACATTTCTAGGCGATTTTTTCCAGTTGTGAGAGTTTTGGTTTATTTTGATTGCTTTCCTTTTATTTTTTTTTTTTTTAAAGTTCAGAAAGTTGAGCCCTTGCATCTTTTTTCCTTTTTTGTCCTTTAAAGAAACGCTCAGAAAGTGAAATCCTTCTGATTTTGTTCTCTTTTTCTCTGTTCCCCCTATTTTTATATTTTTATATTCTTATATTTTAAAATTTTTATATTCTTATATATTTTTTTATATTTTTGTACTTATATATTTTTATATTTTTTGTATTTTTATATTTTTATATTTTTATATTTTTCTCCCAAGGGTGTAATAGGTTTATTTCCCCGTGGGGGAAACCGACTGGTCACCCCGTGATTTTCGGGGCACCCCCTCAGCACGCTGCGGAGGGAGCAGCGCCTGCTCCCCCACAACCCCCGCTTCAACAACACCTCGAGGGGGGCGAGCAGCCTCCTCGGAAGCCTGTATTTTATCATCTTTTCTCCACCTTTCCCTCAGCCTCCATCCTAAGGGGGGGGTCCCGTGGTGCGTGCATCCCCCCGGGGTGGGGGAGGGTGTCGGAGGGATGTCGGGGGGCCGCGGGGGGAGATGTTGAGGGGCTGTATGGGGGGCCGTCGGGGGCCTGTCTGTCAGGGGGGGATGTCGGGGGGCAGTCAGTGAGCTGTCGGGGAGCTGCCGGGGGGCTGTCGGGGAGGATGTCGGGGGGATGTCGGGGAGCTGTCTAGGGGCCGTCGGGGGGTTGTCGAGGGGTCCTTAGGGAGCTGTCGGGGGGCTGTCTGGGGGCTGTCGGTGGGGGATGTCGGGGGGGCTGTCTGGGGGGATTTCGGGGGGGCTGTCTAGGGGCCGTGGAGGGGTTGTAGAGGGGCTGTCGGAGGGGCTGTAGGGGAGCTGCCGGGGGACTCTGGGGGCTGTCGGGGGGCCGTCGTGGGGGTTGTCTGGGGGCTGTCGGGGGGCCGTCGTGGGGGCTGTCGGGGGGGTTGTCTGGGGGCTGTCGGGGGGGTTGTCTGGAGGCTGTCGGGGGGCCGTCGGGGGCCCGGGGGCTGCGGCTGGAGGGCGCTGCGGGGCTCGGTCCGTGTCCGGGCCCCGTCGGGCCGCGTCCGGCACCACCTGTGAGGCGGGCGGGGATTGGCGGCGAGGAGTCACATGACCGGTCACGTGCCCCGCGGCAGCTCGGTCCAAAAGAAAATGGGGTTTGGTGTAAATCTGGGGGTGTAATGTTATCATATATCACGCTACCTCGTAAAACCGACACCGAAGGCTGCCGGACAACAAATCACAGGTCAAAATTATGAGCTCTTCGTATTATGTGAATGCGCTTTTTAGCAAATATACGGCGGGGGCTTCTCTTTTCCAAAATGCGGAGCCTACTTCTTGCTCCTTTGCGAGCAACTCCCAGAGAAGCGGCTATGGACCAGGCGCGGGTGCCTTCGCCTCCTCCATGCCCGGCTTGTACAATGTGAACAGTGCCATATATCAAAGCCCGTTCTCTTCCGGATACAGCCTGGGCTCTGATGCCTACAACCTGCATTGTTCCTCTTTTGATCAGAACATTCCCGTCCTCTGCAGTGAGCTAAGCAAACCCAGCTGTGAGAAAGCGGAGGAAAGCAACCTGCACAACCAGGCTGAGCCTAATTTCCGGATATATCCCTGGATGAGGTCTTCAGGTAGGGGCGGTTGGAGAGGGCTCGGAGCCGTGGCAGCCAGGCTGAGCGTGTCGCCAGAATTTACTGTCAGCACAGCCTTGATGGTTTTAATTATAGCCGAGGCGCCATGGCGTAGGGAGCCCGTGGCATTGTATGTAAATGAGTATCATAAAACTTTTTATTGCCCAATTAATGGGTTCGAGCCTCGTAAATTTATTTAACTCCGTTTGCTGTGGAATTTTAGCGTTGCCTCGATTTTGCGCTGTTTGCCGTGGAAAATGGGGAGAGTTGGCTGCCCCCACGGGGAAGTTGGGCAGGGGAAAAAAAAAAAAAACAAAAAACTGGCTGGCTGGGGAAAGCGGAGGGGAGAGGGGCGTCCAGGAGCGGGGGCCGGGCTGCTGGGGGCTCTGCCAGCCCACGTTGCCGAGACGTGCCACTCTCATCCCCCCCCCGGTCCTTTCCAAGGAGATAAGGATCTATAGAAACGTACTAAACAGGAAAACTGGACGGGGTGTGTGGGGGGGCACTAAGGCGGAGAGGGAGGGGGGGAGAGACGCTGTGTGAAAAAGGAGACCTCTCTTCTGGAGCTAAATGCGATGTATTGTTTACGATCCAGGCGGGGTGGGGGTGGGTGGGAGGAGGGAGCCCCCGACATTAAAATAAAATAAATACAGCCTGGCCTTCCAGCTTTTTGATTTCCCATTGCGAAACGCGAAGTCTGGAAGGTTTTAGGGGAAACACATCGCCTGGGGGGGGAAAGTTCCTCCTCCCAAAAGCAATTTCCTCCCCCACCTCCTTTCCTAAATGCTTTTCTCTCTACTTTTTTTTTTTTTTTTTTTTTTTTTTTTTCCCCCAGGTCTTGAGCAACTTAATTTTTGCCCTGGCTGAGTGTGGCTGCGATGTCTTTGTTAGGGCAAAACCGGGGGGGGGCGGGTGAAAGTGGGAGAAGGGGATCGCTCCCTCTCGCTCGGCCGCCTTCTGTTTGTTCGTTTATTAAGATGATAAGAGAAAACAAAAAAAAATAGAGCGAACAGAGAAAACCTTTCCCCCCTCTTTCCCTAACCCCCGGCCGCGTGTGCCTGTTCGCAGGTCCAGATAGGAAGCGAGGGCGCCAGACCTACACCCGCTACCAGACCCTGGAGCTGGAGAAGGAATTCCACTTCAATCGCTATCTGACTCGCCGGAGGAGGATAGAGATCGCCCATGCCCTCTGCCTGACCGAGAGGCAGATCAAAATCTGGTTCCAGAACCGCAGGATGAAGTGGAAGAAGGAGCACAAGGAGGAGAGCTCCAGCACCCCGGCTCCCACCGAGCCCACGTCAGCAGCTGCCTCTGTCGAGAAAGTGGAAGAAGACGAAGAGGAGGAGGACTGAGGAGTCCCACTCGAGGAAGATATCTCCTAGCATAACGTCTGCACGTGACAGTTGGAAAAAACTCCCTTTAAAGGAAAAAAAAAAAGAGAAAGACTCATTGTTCTTATTTAAAGAAAAAAAAAAATCAGTCCCATTTAACATTCATCTTGCGAGCGTTTGCAAACATGAAAACGTTTCTTGGGGTGGTTTTCCAGCCCTCTCTCCACTTTCCCTTACTCGTCAAACCTGCCCTGTGCCGAACCTTTCGGTAATATCTGCTAAGAGCATCCTACAATCATTTGTGGGTTTTTTTTTTTTTTCTTTCACCCGAACTTGAGTGGGTTTGTCCAGGGGACATTTCAGTGAGAGAACTGCAGCTTGCACAGAGAGCAAACCATGACCTTTTGAAGTAACTACCTGACTCAATAGTCCCAAACATGTGTAAGAGGGAAAGTGCATTAGGCTCGCACTAAGGAAACTACCTAATTTTGAATAAGTAGCTCTGCACTTCTTTCTCTTTTCTTTTTTTTTCTTTTTTTTTCTTTCTTTTTTTTATTTGTTGTTAGAAAAGTATCATAACTAACAGCTACACTAACAAAAGGTTAAACAACAAATAAGGGGGAGGAAAGATCTTCCACAAACCACTACAATCTACAGCAATGATTTGTACTACCTATTTTTCAGACTACCTATATATCTTGCTCCGCCTACCTATCTTCGAAAGTATACTGTATTTTAGTAGCCAAAAGAAGATAACATTACTAATGTGAATCGCGAAATGCTTTTAGAAATATTAAGTGTAGTCGTTTGAAAAGCACGCACCGATAGCTTTGGTATAGAATTTGGTACCGAAAAGGCTGAATATATTTAAATTTAAAATAATATATTTATTCCAAAGCAATTATAAATGAAAACCATATGCTGCAATGTATCTTTGTTCTCGGTTCTTTACTATTCCGAGTGAGGAAGCAAACACACGCCAATATTGTACAAAGCGGTTTAATATCTCCCGTTGGCTTCTACCTTCGGCTGCCTCTGCTAAAGGCCGTTTTCTTATTCTAGGCTGATCTTACTTTATATAGCGGAAAGTGTTCTTTGAAAAGAGGATTTAAATGACCATGTAACCACCTTTTAAAAAAAAAAAAAAGTTTGTCCTGGTTATCCGACCGTGTTAATATGTAATACCACGAATTTTCCTACGATAGCAGATACTGTATATTTGAATTGTTTTGTTTTGTTGTCATTTCTATTCGTCTTGGAGCTCATTTGTAAGATCATATCATAAATTGGGAAGTATGTAATTAATTTGGAAACTTTGTAGCATGATGTATTGTTAAGAACTCTGTATAAAACCGTCTTGGAGGTTTGGCTAAAGTTTATTCAAAAATTGTATGTTACAACGTGTTTCAATGTGTTCGTTGTGAACATCTGAATATGCCGTGTAAGTATTGGAAGTGGAAACACAAAAATGTCTGTGAACTCTCTTTGGAAGTGATACCGTGTTCAAGTATCTCCCACGATAAATGTGTTTTATGTTACACAGAAAATAAATATGCTTGTTGACAATGAATTGCGTTTCTTTATTAGGGAAACAGTTCGAAGGAAGCATTAGAAAAATAGTTTACACAGACAAATAAAGAATTTAGACCATATAAATCTCTTTTTTTTTTTTTTCCATAATCGGAAGGGAAAAAAAAACCCAAGTGATGAATTGGTAGGAATCAGTCAATTTCTCTACCTCGGCTTCGTGATTATTATTATTTTTTTCCCTAGCGCAGTTGATTAATAAAGCGGAAAGCCTCCTTTATGGGAGGGCTTCCTTCTACCGTGTTCCCGTGTCCTCTCAAAATGATAATCCCAGCCCAGGCGATCGGCGATCAAGCCGAAATCGCACGCCGTGGAATAATATCTGGTGATGAACAGAAAGTGAGATGCGAAACTTTCAGGTATAAATGGTCTGGTCGGGTGCGTGTGTGGGTTGTGAAAGCGGCTTTCAGGGGGCACCAGGGTGGCATTAAAAAGGGGGAAACGCGCCCCGCTTTGGAGAACGTGTCATTATTGTTAGGTGCCACGTCACGTCGAGGAGCTAGAATATTTCAATATTTTAAAAATAAAATAAAATAAAATATAAAAGCTCCCCCGAAAAGTCCCTTTATTCATTCCGGTAAATACAGGTAGAACCAGAGCATCCTTTGCGCGCAAGTTCCCTTTTTCTACTACGCTCCATTCCCGGTCAACATACTAATTGCAATTTTAATAAAATTAGTATAAAGTCCAGGTCTTTAAAAAAAAAAAAAAACACTCCAGGGCTGCCTCTGTGGTAAGATGGCGCCTCTCTAAGACCTGCCTCTTCTTAGTGATGAGGAAAAGGCCATAAATCCGTTGTTGTTTATGAAAATTTACAACTTTGCAATACAACTTTATGAGTTGTTCGGTTTTTCCATTGGTCGCCGTCGGTCATGTGGATGGTAACCGTGAACATGAACTTTTTTATAATTTCCCTTGCGAGAATAGAGCCGCATTCTTTTGCTGAGCTCTGTCCTGCTTCGGATCTCTCCGGCTTTTTTTTTTTTTTTTTTTTTTTTTTTCCTTCTTTCCCCAATCCCAGTCTCGTTTGTTCTTTGCGAGGCAACAGCGAACCGCGGGCGCGGAGGTTCGGCGTAAGCGGCCGCCTAGGACACGGAGCCGGGATGGCAATTTCCAGTTCCCCCCGCTGGAAGGTGTGGCGGATTGGATTCAAAGCTCTGGCGTGGCACATTTTCAAGTCGCAACCTGGCTAATTTCCTGCTTCTTCTGGCACCAAAAGGAGGGCGATTCGTCTCCTGTGCAGCCAAAGCGACAGCTGTCAAAGTCGCGGGGGCTCCTGCGAGCCAGAACCTAAAAGGTGAGAAACGTACACAACACTGCCGTGAGCAGGGAAACAGGGTCTAGTACCTTGAAATATTAGACGTGTGCAATTAAACCAAAGAGAAAGGCTACCGAGAAAAAAAAAAAAAAAAAAAAAAAAAAAAAAAGAGAGAGCCGCTCGGTTGATTTCGGCTTAATTATTGCATGCAAAAATATGCCTAAATAAAATGTCGACTTTATAATATTTAGCAAGAAAACTGTGGATTTATTTTTATTTTTTTAATTTTTTTTTTTAATTTTTCACGAAGTTAATTTCTGTTTGCATTTGCTTGGGGGTTGTTCTGACTTCAGGTTATTTTCTAAGAATGCAGGTTTACAGCATCAGTCCGAGATTTTTTTTTTTTTTTTTGCTACCACTAGGAAAATAAAAAAAATTAACGTTTAACCCCAAACGTTAATTTTTTTTTTTAATTTCTTAGCATTAACTTGCGGCAGGTAAAATTAAGACGTAATTAATTTTTTTTCCTATTTCGGGGCGGGGGAAGCCGTGCTCAGCGCAATGTCTCCTGGCTCCCCCAGGAGAAAGGTTATTTCTAGGCGGGGGAAACAGCTCGAATGTGTCTTTGATTTTCTTTACCAGATCGAGCGCTGCCTGCAAAATCCCCCGCTCCGCGGCTGCGGAGGAGGCGGAGGGGGGGTGCGGAACAGCCTTCCCTGCGCTTCCCTGCGCTCCTCGGCTGCGCGGAGCGGGCTTTGCAGCTGCCAAACCGATTTTATTTTTTTTTTTCTCGCCTCTTTCTCTCCTTGTTGTGACTGTGACGATGCGGCGCTGGGGCGGGGGCTCGGCGGGACGGGGTGCGGGGTTGGAGGGGGGGGGTGTCCCCGAAATCCTCCCCCCAGCCCCTTCGCCTCCTCCCGGCCGAACGAGCGGCTCGGGGGTGTTTTCGAGCGTCGTGCCGGGCTCTGGTTGTGCTGGAGGGGCTGATAAAGCCTGGGATTTGCATTGCAGTGCGGTATCCGCCGGAGTGGAGCTGCAGGGAGCGCAGGATTATTTATTGCGCGGCCGCGGGGTGCTCAGTGCTGCCACGGCGTGGCCGAAGCGCGGAGGAGGGAGCGGAGCGGCCTCCGCAGCCCTTGGGAAGGGGCAAAGCCAGGCAAAAGAGAGAAAAAAAAAAATTAAAAAAAAAAAAAATATAAAAAAAATTTAAAAAAATTTTAAAAAGCAATAAATTAGGGAAAAAAAAAAATCCAGCCTACCTTTCTCTCCGAGAGCATCAGAGCTCGCCCCCCCCGGGCAAAATATTCCAGCAGGGCCGGCTCTGCCCCCTCCCCTTTCCCTCCGCTCGCTCTGTGTCAACTGTAAAATCTCACGGAGGGGGCTGCCGGGGGGGGACCCCTCGCGTCCCCCGGGCCGGGACCCCGCTCCCCGCCAGCCTAAACAACGCTTCTCTCTGCCCAAACTGTTTGGATTAGGAGCTATTAGTTAAAAGGTCGGTTCTGGCGGCGGCGCGGAGCGGGAGGAGGGTCTGTAAGTGGGTTTATAGGGGAGGAGAAGGAGGTTTGGAAGCTTCGGAGGGGGAGCTGCCCCCGCACCTGTATCCGAGGGCAGCCGGCTGGGTGCTCGGAGGGAGGAGGAAGGCGAAGGGTTTAGTTGGAGGAGGTGCTGGAGGTGCAGGGAATTCCGAAAAAAAAAAAAAAACATATGCAAGGCGGACGAAATCTGTTTGTATCGCCAAGTGGGACCTCGTTGCGGTGGCAAAAGGCTTTCCTGGCTCGAAATGGGGAAAGAAAACTGCTGGGAAACGTGTCCCGGGGTAACAGATTATTGTAATTCGGGTTTTTCTGGGGGTAAGGGGAGGAGCGGAGGGGACGCCTGAATGTGACTGAAGCGGAGATTGCAGTGCGGATTGTTTAGCTGTCACTGTAACTCCTTTAACACGACCCAGCCAGGAAAACATGCGCGTTTCATTCCTTTGAATATTATGTGATCAACGAAGAAATGGTTTTGCTGCCTGCGGTCGGGCTTTCGGCGGTTGGAATCGGATTGAAACGATAACTCGAAGAACAGGAAAGAAACAGAAAGAAAATAAGACAAAAAGAAGGAACCATTATGTACCGATGCTATAAAATGTAAATATAACTAAGCCTGGCGCGGTTTTTTTTTTTCTTTTCTTTTCTTTTTTTTTTTTTTAATTTTGGTGTCTGTGTGATGGATTCAAACAAAGTCTGCCTGGCCACAACTTTTTTTTTAAGTAGGGCTGGCGCATTTCTCGTCTACGAGTACCCTTTTTTTTCATGGTGCGTTTTCGTTCTGACCTACATTGGTGAAAATCTACTGGTTTTAAAACCTCTTTAGCTGCTGTGTGCCTGCTTGCTGGTATCAGTCCTTTTTAAAACTCTGTTTGCACTGAGTAAAACAAAACTTTTTGCCTAGAAAACGTTGGCTCTCAGGAAATACACGTTTCTGAAATGACCTCCCAAAGCAGGCAGTAGTCGAGCTGTAATTCTACCAGGTGTGTTTATGGATTAACTAGGCTGAAGAGGTTAAGGAAGTTGGAGGGGAAAAAAAAAAATAATTGGAGGCAATCAACATTTGAATGTGAAAGTCCAGCTGAGGCTGTGAACAATACAAACTATTGTGAAGAGAGATTTTAACTCACTGCTGTTTTATAGGTACCGTAATGTGCCCCCGGAAATGAGACAAATAGTCCCCCAACAACAACAAAACTCTCCTTTGAAATCTGCTTTAGGGAAACGGGGCTCGTACAAATGTCACTTTTCGTCAGAGCGCGTTTAAAATTAGGCTATTCAAGCTATTGTAATGGGCACGGATTATGAGCAAACACAGCTTGGAGTGAACAACCTCGTGTTATCTCCAGGAACCGCAGGGTTACGGCTGAATTAAAAGCGCCTCAGCGAATTTCATCAGCGCTGTTACTGCCCCTGCCCTGGGCCGAGAGTTATATCTCCGCCGTGGGGCAACTGCCACGTTGAAAAATGAAGGTGGAAATGTTTGTTTCATGTATTATGGTTTTTTTCCCTCCTTCTCGAAGACGCACATCCTCGTTTAATCAAATTGTTCACCGCAATAACGAAACCGATTGGCTTCTGCTGACTCATTAGCGGGACTGTATTAATTAGGAACAGTCCTACAGTTTTGGATTTGAATGTTTGATGCCCTCGGCTCGATTCTGGCTCGGGTTGGGGGGGGGGGGGTCGGGGAGAAGAGACACGTGGAACTTTATCTGAGCCGCTCGAGGGGCTCCCGGGGGCCCTTCCAGCCCTTCCCGGGGCCTTCGGAGGGACTCGGGGGGAACCCAAAATCCCCTTCCCGAAAAGGCCACCGCTTCCTGCCCCAACCGCAACCTCCGCGTTAATTATAGGGGTGTTCATTAAGATACGAGAGCTCTTCCTCCCAGGAAAGCTGCGTTCGGCGCTCTCCTTCGAGCTCCGGAGGGGCGACATCCCAAGAAACAAATACAGAAACCGCCTAAAAAATTAAAGTCCTGGATGCGGTTGTGGCACCGCGGTGGAAAAACGGAGGGAGGCTTGGTCGCCCCCCCCCTCCCTCACCCCCCAACTCCGCGCTGCTCCCCCCTCCGCCCCAAACTTTCCCTCCGCAACATCCACAGCCGGGAAAGCGGGGAGAATAGGGTTGGATTCTCCCCCCCACCCCATCCCCTCCCCTCGGGGCTGCGCGGCGCCTGGCGTGGGGCCACCAACTTTTGGGGGGGGCCCGGGGGACTTGGTGTGGGGTTTGGGGGGGGAGTGTGTGTGTCATCCTGGCCGCGCCGCGGCGCTGAGGGCTGTTCTCGCTGCTGTTATGGCGGTTATTATTATAATTATTGGGGTGTTTTAGGCAGGGAGGGGCGGGGCCGGTCCCCGCGGGGCTGCGCGGCGGGGCCGGGGCGGCCGGTGGGGTCGGTGGCGGCGGCCCCGGGGGAGCGGGCGCCGCTCGAGCTCCCATTGGCCGCCCCGCCGTCAGCTGCTCCTCTTTTCTGCCGTCGCTTTTGGCGCTCGGCCATCCAGAAACAAACCACTTCGAGGACTCCTAATAGTTATCGCCAGATGTACTAATACACAACAAATCATCATCACGGGCCGGGAAGAACCGGGGGGGAGAGCAAATGAGTTCCTATTTCGTGAATCCCGCTTTCCCGGGGAGCCTGCCCGGGGGCCAGGACTCTTTCCTCGGGCAGATCCCGCTTTACCCGTCTGGCTACGATGCTCTGAGGCATTTTCCTCCTTCGTACGGGGCGGGCAGCCTGCAGGACAAGCCTTACACCTCACCTTGTTTCTACCAACAGTCCAACCCCATCCTTGCTCACTCCTATGAGTACGGAGCCTCCTGTTTTTATTCAGACAAGGACATTAGTGGCTCCTCTCCCTCCGGCAGTGGCAAGCAGAGGGGGCCGGGGGACTACCTGCCCTTTTCTCCCGACCAGCAGCACAAATCCAGCGGCGTCCAAGCCAAAATTGGGAATGAGGAAGGCACCGACCGGAAGTACACGAGTCCCGTTTATCCCTGGATGCAGAGGATGAACTCCTGCGCCGGTAAGGAATTTCGATATAGTCTTTGGGGGGGGGGAGGGAGGGAGGGAGGAAGGAAGGAAGGCAAGGAGGAAGGAAAAGTTCGCTTCACCCCCAGCTCTATTTTTTTGTCGTTGTTGCGGTCGGCTCGTAGATAAAAGTGCAGGTCGCTAGAGAGATGCGGTTCCTGCAGGGAAGTGTGTAACATGAGACCTTTCCCAGGTTGTGTTAGACCTGGCACGTTGGCATCTTGGGAATGGGGGCCGAGAGAGACCGGCTTGGAGTTTGGTTGGTGAAAGTTACTGGGGAATCCTTAGGAACCAGAGGGAAAAAGAAAAAAAATTGAAAAAAAAAATGAAAAAAAAAATGGAAAAAAAATGAAAAAAATGGAAAAAAAATGAAAAAAAATGAAAAAAGGGGGAAAAAAAATAAAAAAAAAAAAAAAGAGGAGCAGAGCAGTTTGCCCACTCTCCTACCGCCACCCCAAAGCCTCCGCTCCGCTCCTTCATTGTCAGAGCGCGATGCAGGGAATATGCCCTCTGTTCCGAGGATCCAATGCATTTGCGGCACATTCCTCCTCGCCCCCCCTCCCCCAGCTCATTAGCCTCTAAGTATTGGATATTGAGAGCACGTTGCTGGGGCCGTGGGCGCACTCCCATGGCATCGCGGATTTTCCCTGACTTACAAGTGAACTTCACATAATTGAACTATTCTGTCCAGGAATGGTGCTGGGGGGGAGGGTTTGCATCGCGGGTGCGCTTATTTTTAATAATCCCACATTGAGATGTTTACTTCCAGCGTCTGCCAGTTCCTCCCCTCCTCGCCTCTCCTCCCGAGTTTATGTTTGTTGGACTGCGGGTCATATTTCTTCCTTTTTTTTTTTTTTTTTCCGGAAAGTTAAACTTGTAGCAAGACCGTTCTGCTGCTTCTTTGCATCCGAGGGCAATAAATTCCGAAGCAAATGGCAAAGGCTCTTCTATGATCTTTAGCTGATGTCTATAATTACACCTAAATTACAGACCCTCTGTAGCCATGGCAAGGGGGTGTATCTGTGTAAACACACACGCATTTGCTCGCACACACGCGCACACGCGCACACACAGCTCCCACACGCGTGTGCGTGTGTGCGCGCACAGACTCTTTGAACGCGCAGAGGGCAGACGCTGCTCAGCGTTTCACACGGGTGCTACCTACTCCCCTTTCCCTAGACCCACCTTAAAGCCTCTTTGTATCCCAGCTACCCCACCACCGCACATCCGCATTTGCAGGCAGGAGAGAAGGAAAAGAGACACATGCATTAAAAAAAAAAAAAAAAAAAAAAGGCAAAAAAAAAGGAACAAAAAAAAAAAAAAAGAAATAATTAAAAAAAGCCTCCAGGAAACCAGAGCAGCCCCCACCCCTGTAATCGTGCCTGCGAAAGAAGGCAGAACATACTAACTGCTCTTTCTGGTCTGAAATCACTGGGCCCTGTCCAATGCGATCGTTTTGTCTTTACTTCTACAGGTACAGTTTATGGAACTCATGGGAGACGAGGGAGGCAAACTTACACCAGATACCAAACGCTAGAGTTAGAGAAGGAATTTCATTTTAACAGATACTTAACCCGAAGACGACGTATTGAGATTGCAAACGCTCTCTGCCTTACTGAACGCCAGATTAAAATATGGTTTCAAAACAGGCGGATGAAGTGGAAAAAGGAAAACAAATTCATAAATCCCACACAGCCCAGCAGCGAAGAAACAGAGGAAAAGTCAGGGGAGTAGAACCACGTTTAATAAACTCTACCAGGCCTTTCCTTAGCGCTTACTATTACTATTATTATTTACCATGTGTTCCTTCTGCTACTAAATTCCTATAGGTTTGTCACAGTCTATTAATTCCCAAAAGGCTTGGTTAAAAGATGTACGTTTGCAATCAGCTGTGACTTTCTTTAATATATGTGGAAGCCTTAGCTTTGGAGCTACAGGCATGTGTGTATATAACCACTTTTCCAAAACGTAGATGGTGTTGCTTGAAGCATTAGAGAAATGCCCCAGATCTTTAGATATTTGAAATGAGCATCTGTGCGTGGGTGAGTGTCGAGAGTCCATTGTGTGCCTGTGTGAGAAGAGATGAGCGAGTGATTTTTTTTTTTTCCTCCCTTTAATTAGGAATCTTCGTGCTGTAGAAGTATGAGAGATATTAGAAAATCTTAAGTTTACGTTTTTGCTAACTCCCACTATGTCGGGCCGTCTCGTTCTGCTGCGTTTGGGAGCTTATGGTCTGCAGGGGAGGAAAAAAAAAAAAAGCCCCAACTTTTACACGTGTATAATGTATTTAAATAGAAAAAAAAAAAAAAGAAGAAGAAAAATCCTTTTTAAAAATCCTTCTATAAAACCCTGGGCATAAAATGGCAGTTAAAGCTAAGATGAATTGCAGGGAGATTTTTTGTTTAAACGCCGCTTGACTGCCTAATCTGCACTATTAGTATTGAAGTAAAAACTCGGCGTTAAACTTCAGGGGGAGCGAGGGAAGATGCTTCAAAGCGGGGGAATTTCTGTGATTCCCGTTGAGCTGACACCGAGGTTTGAGTGAGCTCGGCTCTGCGCCGAAGGGACTTTGAATTATGGACTACGTTTCTTGGGGCTTCATAGGCTTGGCTCGGTCTTTCACTATTTTCTTCTATTTCTCTTTTCGGTTTTGTTTTATTAAAAGAGCTGTGTCAGTTATATTAACTCGGGGTTATTCTTCCCCGCTTTCGTGGTACCTAAATTCCCATTCACATTTCTTAGCACTGGAACAAATAAATAGGTACTTTAAAGAAAAGTGGCTGCCATAAAATGTTACCGCTTCGAACTCTCTATAAGTAAACTAAGCGTAGCAAAAAAATGCTGATTAATATATATATTATATCTCTCTGTAGTTTATTGTGTGTGTGAGTGTGCCTGAGAAACTGTGTCTAAATACACTTGTATACGCTTCAAGGCTCTTTTGTTTGGAAGGCAGCGCACTTTGGGCTACCGTTCTCAATATTTTAGAAGCCAAATCTGGAAAATACTAATGCAAAATGGCTACCGCCGCTTTTAGAGGGCTTTTTTTTTTTTTTTTATTTCCCAAGAGGCGAAAAATAAAGGCGGCAGTAAAGCTGCCTGGAATTTGACCCCCTGGTTGGGAAAAGGCTGCACGATATTTGTCTTTCATAGGTACCTGCCCTTGCAGAGAGACAGGACACGGGTGCCTCGAGAAAAAAAAAGGGATAAGAAAGGGGGGAGAGGGCAAAATACGAGATGTAAAAATACGACAGATAAAAATACGGTGTGTAAAGATGCGATGTATAGAAATACGATGTATAAAAGCGTGTATAGAAGGGAGCTAAGCACCGCCAGGGAGCTCAGCGCCAGCAGCCCGGGATGGATCGCCGAGGACCCGTGAACCGGCGCCGATGAGCCTCTCCCGGAGGAGGCGGCGGGGCCGAAGCGGAGCCCCCTCGGCCCTCGGGGCCCCGGTCCCCCCGGCCCCGGCGCCCCCCGCTCCGCCGTCGGGGCCCCGTCACCCCGCGCCGACCCCGCGGAGCCGCCGTCGTTCCCCGCGCCGCCAGCGGGTGGCGCTAGAGGCCGGCGGACGGCAGGGAGGCGGCGGCGGGAGCGCGCGGCGGGAGCGCGCCCCGGGCCGCCCGCGCCCTCCCAGCTCCCCCACCAGTGCACGAGTTTACCTCTAGAGGTCATCAGGCAGGATTTACGACTGGACAACAAAAGCACGTGATGCGGAGCCGTACCCCATATTTGGGTGCCTACGTAGGAGGGAACCGAGTACATGTCCCAGTCATTTCCATAATTCATCATAAATTGTGCAAGGGGTGCTATAGACGCGCAAAACGACCGAGAGCCACAAATCAAGCACACATATCAAAAAACAAATGAGCTCTTATTTTGTAAACTCATTTTGCGGTCGCTATCCAAATGGCCCGGACTACCAGTTACATAATTATGGAGATCACAGCTCGGTGAGCGAGCAATACAGGGACTCCGCCAGCATGCACTCCGGCAGGTACGGATACGGCTACAATGGGATGGACCTCAGCGTCGGGCGCTCCGCTTCCTCCCACTTTGGTGCCAATGAGAGACCCCGCAGTTACCCGGCCAACGCCACCTCTGCCTCGACAGAGCCCTCCAGGTACAACCAGCCCGCGGCGGCTTCCCACTCGCCTCCCCCCGACCCACTGCCCTGCGGCGCCGTGGCCGCTTCGCCCGCCGGCGAGAGCCACCACGGGGTGAAAAACTCCCTCGCCAACTCCACCAGCGCCTCGTCCAATTCCAGCAGCACCACGCACCTCAGCAGGGACGGGGTTGGCACCTCGTCTGGGACTGAGGAGGACGCCCCCGCGAGCGGCGAGCAGGCGAGCGCCCCGACCGACCAAAGCCCAGCCCAGCCTTCACAGCCCCAGATCTACCCCTGGATGCGAAAGCTGCACATAAGTCATGGTAAAGCCGATACCCTCTTCTTTCTTTATTTCTCTGGAGGGGGAAAGAAAAAAAAAAAAAAAAAAAAAAAAAAAGGAGGGCTTAATGGAAAACGGGTGGCGAGGTCGGGGAGAGGAGGGCGTGAGAGCGGGCAGCTTGCGAGCACAGCACCGCTCTGCTCCCTTCTCTGCGAGAGCCTCCTCAAAACGACACAAAAAAAAAAAAGGAAAAAAAAAAATCAGAAATGCCCGGACCCGGAAAATCCCATCACCGAACAGAGGGATCGGGAGCTGCTCCCGGCTCTGCTCTGTGAGGGAGAAGCTCCAGTGGGAACGACGCGGCTGACCCCATTTATTTCGCCGAGCCATATCAAAAAGAGAATAGGAGAGGGCGAGGAGGGCACTTTCCGCTGCTGGGAAGCCGTGGGGGGAGGGGGGGTGGCGAGTCGCCCCAAACTCCGGGGAATCAGGCTTGGAGGGACACGGGGAAGCGGAGCAACTTTGAGCTGCGGGTACCTGCCCTGCCCTCGCTGCTGGGGGAGCAGCCGGGGGCTCGCAGCCTCCCAGAGCCTTCCCCAGCTCAGCCGTGGGAAAGGGCTGCTCGCTTCGGATTTGCTTTTTTCCCAGCCCTGAAAACCCGGCTAGGAGAGGAGGAATCCTCCCAAACAGCTTATCTGAGGGAGGCTGGAGGGTGTGGGGGGGTGGGGAGGAATTAGCCTCACGGAAAGGAAAAAAAAGAAAAAAAATCAAATTTTTCAAAAATCGAACCCCAAATTCAAGCGAAAACTTACCGAGACCACCAAAATCCCCCTCCCCCAAGCCCTTCCTAAAAGGAGCTGGAGGGGGAAACTTGTTGAGCGTTTATCCAAACCAGAAACAAAACCAAACAGGACAGGGAATAACGGTCCTGGTCTCTGGTAGCTGCAATAAGACACGAAGGTTCCGAGTGGCTGCTGAGAATCTAAATCATGTACTTTTCTCTTCCAGACAACATAGGGGGACCAGAAGGGAAAAGGGCTCGGACTGCTTACACCCGCTATCAGACCTTGGAGCTGGAAAAGGAATTTCACTTCAATAGATACCTGACCCGCAGAAGAAGGATTGAAATAGCACATGCTCTTTGCCTCTCAGAGAGACAAATAAAGATCTGGTTCCAAAACAGGAGAATGAAATGGAAAAAGGATAATAAGCTGAAAAGTATGAGCATGGCAGCTGCAGGAGGGGCATTTCGTCCCTAAGCGTTTGATCAATTAAAAGTACTGAGCAGTATTAGCTGACCCTGCGTCTCATGTCAGTACTAAGTTGACTTTCTAAAACTTCCTTGTGTTACTTCTGTGAAGAAACCCTGTTCTTGTCGCCCTTATTCATCTTTTAATCATGAGCCTGTTTATTACCATTCTCTCGCGTGTATAAGTAGATCTGCTTTTATCGTACATTTCTTTGTCTTGAATGGCTTTGTCTTGAAAAAAATAATAGATGTTTTAACTTATTTATATGAAGCGAGCTGTGTTACTTGAAGTAACTGTTAAAACAAAGCAAAAGTAAACAAAAAAGAATAAAAAAAAAGAAGCTAAAAAAAAAGAGGAGAGAGAGAAAGAAACCCTCCCCCGGTTTAGTACAAATGTTATGTGTTGCACTCAACCTGCTTAACTGTGCATGTGTGGTCAAGTGTTAATGTCTGTATAGCTCCAAGCTGTTAAAAATATTTTTATTCAAACTACCTATATAATTCCTGTGTAATTAATGCTGTTGTAGAGGTGAAATGATGAAATCAACTGAACTTGTCCTACGTGTAGTGAATAGTGAATCTGTGACGAAAACTGTGATTCCAAGCAGTATGTCCTTGCTGTGCCTTTGTATATGACTCTTTGCACGAACTCTTAGAAGTGGCTCTTACTAAGCGCAGCTTCTGTGATGTATGTTTTTTTTGTGAACAAAGTTACAAATATAGTCAAAGTCTGGCTGTTTGAGCAAACTGTGATCAGCTTTTTTTTTTTTTTTTGTATTTGTTTTTAAAAAAACTGACTGGAAATCAACAAAAAAATAAACTTTCTATTGTAAAGTTTTTGTGATCTGGTTTGTGCAAAGCAAGAAGTTGTGCTTCCTGATTTGCCTCTGGAAAAAAAAAAAATTAACCCGTGCAGAGTCTGGAATAATATTTTACCTGGCTTCTGCTGCACGTTGCAAATGGTAGATGTTGCGGTTGTCCGCTACCAGTATTTTTAATTGAAAGTTTGACCATAATTTCCTCCTTACTGGTTTATCGCGAGGTGGAAAACTGCATCGTAGGACCACAATCAACACCCTTTGTGGGTGAATCAACTGTTAACTCTTTGCTAATGGTTGAAAAACCCCACACCAACCAAAAAAAAAAAAAAAACCAAACCAAACCATGTGCTTTGTTAAAACACGCTGCTAACTCCAAGACGTGTTCGCATCGCTCTAGAATTTCTCCTGTGTTTTCACGAAGTATATTTGCAGGACAGCCACGTCCGAGCCCTTTGCGTCTAGTAGTAACCCTCGCTCGCCACATTCCCAGTTCTCACCCTTTAAAGTTTTTTTGGTTTTCTTTGCTACGATTAGTTTGCTATAAACGTAATGTTACTTACCCCATCAGAGCTTGAATGGTTAACTCTTCTGAGCTTCTAAGAGCAACTAAAGATTTGCACATTTACTGACTGGTTACATTGATGCCTTCCCTTAAAAGTTATAAAACAGTAAACTTTATAAGCCCCAGTTCCGGCTATATGACATTTGGGTGCCAAATGAATAGGGTTTTGTCTATGAATTAGATCGTAAAATCATCCATAGCACAGACAGATAGGCTCACTGGCTATAAAAAGTCACGTGGTGCCATTAAAGTAAGTTTTATGGTTTTGGGGAGTTGACATCCAACATTATATACCACATAACATATAATCTCACTGACGCTGGACTTCATTTGACTCTTTTGCAGGCTACGTGTGCCTCCTGGCCATTCAAATTGTCAGGTTTAGGGACAGAAGTATCCAAACCACCAGTTCTCAGTTCTGTGTGAAAAATGGCTCCTTGCAAGTCAAAGGTAAGTTTTGTGCACAAGTTCCTTAAAGTTTATTTGTACAGCGGGGAAGCCGAGGCTCCCGCTCGCTCTCGCTGCCTCTCGCCTCTCTCTGTTTCTTTCTGTTTCTCTTTCCCTTTTCCTCCCCGCCTGGAGCTTTTCAGGACGGTCCCACCGAGCCCGAGAGGCAGGATCAACCCCTAGTGATCCAGGTTGCGCTGCAGATCCCCCCCCATCCCTTCCCTCGCAGGAGCTCGCTCTCTATTTTAACCATCAAATCAAAGTAAACCACAATAAGCGATTTTGGCAGAGATGGATTTTGGGGCCTAGCTTTAATCACTTCGACTACCGCAAAAGATAATTACTTCCTTTGCTCCAATAGGCTCTCCAAGTTTGGAGAGGTTTTGTTTAGCAAGGAGTATTACTGGAGGCGATTAAAGAAAAGGGAAAACAAAATAGATAGGGCTTGATGCTATCTTACGTGGGCACGATAGAGATGGAGGCGTGTTGATACGGTGATAATCTTAGGATTGGTGAAATATGCTGCACATCAGAGCCAGTATTAAAACAGCACAGACCGTACTGGAGTACTTAAGATCCCTATTTTCTACACGAGGTCGTGCAGAAAGCTCTAAGATACGTCTGTGTGTCCATCTGCGAGCGCGTGGTGTGTTTTGGGGGTGTTGCATTCACAATGTTTCTGTAACTTTTTCCAGATCCTATATGTAAATGCATAAATATAAATACATTTAAATTAGGTGCATGTGTGCATGCAAGGACAACTTGACGTACACGCCTGTAGAAGCCGTGCTCATGCATATGGGTATCTGATATGCCTATATTTATGTATACGAAGGGTGTGTATGCGTGTATACATATATATGTTCCTATGACTTTTTTTTTTTCCCCCAAAGCGAACCAATTGACTGTAACTTGTAGCATTAATACAAGAGACTACAGGTCATTAGAGTGCTGCAAATTATGAAATACGGGCTTGGTTTATTGAAGATTGTAAATATCCCCTCAGCTCTGCTCTCCCCTCCTCTGCCTTATATTGCTGGCTGCCATTGTGGGGTAGGCCCCAGCTGCGTGTTTACTTCCACATTCTTTTTATTTAAGTGGACTGTTCTCACTAGAGTGTGATTACTCAGCAATAAACTTTATGGCCGGATTTAACTTTAGTCTTTGAATTTCCAGGACTTGAATGAAAGGGTGAAAGGAACTGTCTTTCTCTGGGTAGCATTAAGGCCTGATCCTTATCCTTTAGAGCTGTTACTGGGGCGAGTGATCTCAGGAGGGAAAAGATTTGAGAATTGCCTGCGATATATATATACACACACACATACATAGACATATACGTGTGTATGTATATTTATACACAAACCAGCTGTGAGCATCTCTTTCTCTGCTTAGGTTTGGAGTACCAGGGCTTCAGCAGATCGCATTGTTTTCCTTCATGTGTCATAAACTCGGGTTTGCGAAAGAATGGGGAGGTTTGATGCAGGCTGGGAGATGGGCTTTGTTTTATTTTGCTAGTGCTACCCCGCTTGAATGTTGTGGTTTAGGTTTTATTTGCTACTATGAGACAGGGACAGGGGTACAGGAGGGTAAGGCTGTCGTATACCACTGCAAGGTCCACGCACTGGTGACTGATCCCTGATTTTAATGTATTTATTTGCCTTTCAAGTTAAAAAAATGTTATATATAAGGTTGACTCAGCTCAAAGATCTCACCGTTTTACGAATATTTAATATTTAGAGTCAACCCCCAATGCAGGATAAATGGAGTCCAAAGCCTTTGTGTCTGCGTATCGTTCCTATGAGCACTAAACAAACACATATGTATGTACTTTATATTTAAAAAATGGGAAAGTCTTTAAAAGTGCATATCCAAATGCACATTTGAAAATCATTTCCGTAGTAAACAGCTGGAGATTTTATAGCACACAAGCTGTCACATTTTTATCAATAGGAATACCAGAAAGTTATATACGATAGGAGTATATTATATTATACTATATTATATGCCATAAAATTTTATAGTCCGAGGCAAAGGCATGAAAACCCTTTAAAAGTTTGGGCTTCATTTAAATACGGGTCCTTTTCCAAGGAAAATTCCTTTTGCGAAAGGGAATGACAGTAGAAACAAAGCGTTCCCGATTACCCAATGTTCAACAACGCTGCGTTATTTGAATTGTCTGGCGGATACACAAACGCATACCCGCTCGACTGGTATTTTAGGAATATTTTAGGTATTATCGCGGACTGCAGTTTTTCTTTGTCCGGGGCAAAACCGATTTGTTACTACGTACTTTCACTTTTTTTTGAGTATGGCTTCTGGAGCATATTCCACATAAGGCAGAGCACAGAGATTCGAGAACTGTGAAAAGAAAAATATTCCCAAACTCCGTGATATATAAACACGCTCGTACTGCAATAAACTCTGTAATAACAGAAGAAAGATAATTACAAAGAACAACCTCTCCGTATTTCTGGCCCTACCGTCTTAAGCAGGACAGTTGAAGCCAGTCAAATCCAGAAACGCACTAAGATTTTCCAATCCGCTTTGAAATTTGAAATTCAAACAACCCCAGAATGCCGAACTCTACCAAAATATTTCCCGGTCCTAATTGTTTTCCGAAGGAAAACGTGGTGGAGAATAATCGCTGGGAATCAGGAGAGGGGTCTTATCTCCGCACACTATTTTTCTGCTGTGTTTGGGGGACTAATGCGAGCGAGTTTGTTTTACTTTAGGCAGGGCAAGTGGCGTTCTGCGATTTGAAATAAGAGTTTACCTAATCCTTTGAAAGAAATACTTGAGTGTAGTGTGTCATGTCTAAGCATCAGGCCAATTAAAGATTAAGCAACTCTCTTAATGTGTGTAACTAGTGACTTGGCGAGGCATAACTTTCTCTAAACCAGAAGTATAACAATTCGATGGAAAGTCATCCGTGAATTAAAGCTCTGCAGCCTCGTCTAAGCCCTGCAAAAGCCTTAATTGCAGAGCATTACGGGGAAATGATTATCC
This sequence comes from Clamator glandarius, assembly GCA_033459285.1. Taxonomy (NCBI): domain Eukaryota; kingdom Metazoa; phylum Chordata; class Aves; order Cuculiformes; family Cuculidae; genus Clamator; species Clamator glandarius. The sequence continues at coordinate 7,548,005 of JAUNZM010000266.1, forward strand.
TGCCATTTCCTTACATTTAATAAGTGTGTATGTGTGGCAGGGTGACAATGGAGGGGTTTGCAATCTGCTCCCTGGGAAATTGAATGGAACAGATCAGGAGGGGCGGATCAGGAGGTTTCGATTTCAAACCCTGGATACTGGAGCAATGCCTCTTCCCTCCCCGCAAATACCGACTTAGCGCATTAAAAGCAGACATAAGTAAATCTTCTGATCAAGTTAAGACCCCGCTTTCCTTTCTGCGCTCTCTCTCTTTCCTCCTCGTACAATCTCCCCCAATTTGTTGCTAAAGTTGAGAGCCACAGCTCAAAAATCCAGCTCCCACAGCTGTCTGGTCACCTTTGAAAATATTACCCCTTTCAAAATAAAGCATTCTCACTAATGCCTCTCTGGAAGGCAAACGCTCATGGACCATCGCAGTCACATGTTCCTGTAGCCACACGCACAAACAATATCAAATCTGACATGGAAAGCGTGTAAAATCTGCAAGGATTTTGCCTTATAGCATGCATAAGGAACCTTTCCCACATCCCCTCCCCAAAAAAACTGTCTTTTCAATAATAATATTTGCTATGAAGGTTATTGGGTAATTATTGCAATTTTGTGGAACAGTCCTTGCTTGAGGTGAAGTCTGTCTCTGGATAATAAATGGCAGCCCGTGCAGTTCACTGCCAGGTTAAGTAAATGCAGAAAAGATAAATCTGCACACCCTAGGAATCACCAGCAGAGCTCGCTTTAGACCAAGTTCACAGTCAACTCGTTTGCCTAGACAAGGCTTCGCAAACAATTAGAGTTGTTTCTTTATGCTTAAATCAAGGAGAAATGACTAAGACCCTCTCGTAGCAGAGTGCTGCATTTCCACCCCCCTCCAACTCGTCGCTGCGTTCCTTCCAGCCTCACGCCCAGAACTTACCCAGCATTTCACCTGCAATTGTAACCATAAAGCGCCTTTGAGTAACAGGCTTCCTTCCAACGCTGCCGAAACTGATTTAACAGCACTTTACAAAGCTGTGAGATTAAAGTAGAGGCTAAAAAAAAGGAAGGCAATAATTAAAAATACAAAAGCATCCGATTTCTCAACGGTAAGAAGGCAAAAAAAAAGATAAAAAAATAAAATTAAAAAAAAAAAAAAAAAGCCCTTAGAAAGCTGGGGGAAACGGCAGAACTATTGAAACAAACAGTGCGAGTCTTACTCCTAAGAGAAGCTGCATAGCTTTTGTATATCTTTGTGGTTAAGGGCGTTACAACTGCAGGTCAAAAAGTTGAGGGTCAAAAGTTTACGTTTTGCACCACTCTTAGTCATTCGCCCAGACAGAGTTTGATGTCAATGTTATAGCCGAGATCTTGACTATCAGCACAAAAGATAAAATAGCTTTGAGTTACGTGTGTATCGCAGTATGGACTCCAGGTGAACCCTACTGGCTGAATGACCTCAATTACCGAGGAAAGGATAGAAAATTCCTCTTTTCAAGAGTAATACGCCTTGTATTTCATCTTGAATTATCGGCCGCGTTTGTCTGTGAATATCTCGGGTTCAGGTAAACACGCGTGTTACCCCCGGAGCGGCCGCGGCTGCTGCCTCTTCCCAGAGTCAGGTAGCAAAACGCTTCACCCTTGTTTATTATATAATAACCCGCTTGAAGAGGTTTAATGTTGAACCTCCTCACTTTGCAAACTGACAGGGAGATAAGATAGGGGCGCATCTATTAACGCGTGGATCGATCCTCGCCGCGCCTTTGTTTTTACCCCCGTTTCTGCAGCCACCGCTAAAACCGCGCTTGAACAGGACACGCTGGCGACAACCGGGGATATTTATACGTTAGGTCCGAAGGAGCTCGTCTCAAACGCGGAGCCGAGCGGCCGCGGTGAGCTACCCCTGGAAAATGCTGCGGAGAAACTCCGCGCTCCGTGATCTCACAGCCTTCTGGAATTACCCGAGGCGGCAGTTCCCAGCGAAATAAGAAGCAGGGAGGGTTGTTTTCCCTCCATCCACCCCCACTTTGCCCCCCCCCCCCGCTCCCCCCCCCCCCCCCGGCCTTAAAAAGTTTGGTGGAATTTCTTTGCGTGGAGAGTTATTCCCACGTTGCTGGGACTTTTTGTTCCTCGGTGTTGAAGAAGCTTTAGCTCCTCGGTTAGGGAGAAATGGCCAGTATCGCACAGGGAATTTCATTCTGGGGGAGATCACAGCAAACCGAATCCAGCCTGAGGGGTCGATGGAAGAGGGAAAGGATATTCCCAAATATTCATAAGCAGATAGGAAGGGTGTGGAGGGTGCCTAGCTGCCTTTCCACCCCAAGCAGGAGGCTGCACCGGCCTCTGTGTGAGCTGCTAAGCGTGAATTATTTCCCAGAGACACAGCTGGATCGTGGCAGTCGAGCGCTATTTCTTGGGAACAAACATACGAGGAGTTAGATTTCAGATCAGCTTCTTGGAGATTTTGCCTAAAGTACCTGCTGAAGCCTGGAAAAGTCTATAATGCGAGGACTTGCTCGGCGTTGCTCACAATTGTTGCTGTTGGTCCCTTCTAGCATGTTTGGGGATCTTGCCCTCACTGGAGATAGTGTACAAACTTTCACATCCAGAGCATTTATTTAGTGTAAGAGCTAAGCCCAATAACAAGCTAAAAACCGTAGCCAAATATCTATTTTGTTAGAGAATAGCAGGCCGATTGTTTCCAAGAATAACAATGCGTCTTTGATACACCCAGAACGAAAGCTATTACTGCAACCCACGTACTCAAGAGTAGGTGACGGATTTCCATTTGCTTCCTCACCAAAATAATTAGTGGCTCGAATTCCATATTTTTCAATCTGGTTTAGAACAGAAATATCAGTGGGAATATTTTCAAAGAGGTTGAAACCGCGACTTCGATAAATATCGACTCTTCGGAATCGTTTAAATTATTCCTTAAAAAGAAAATAAATAAAAATAGGCAACAACCTGGCTCAGAACAGTTAATAATTTGAGACAAACTCTTTCTGTCTTTTCACTCCCTGCGTTCGGCACGCTCTGGCTTGGAAGCTCTGCTCAAAAAGACCATTCATTTCAAAGCCGGGCACAAATCACGTTTTACGTGTGTTTATTTAACCAAGCCAGAAGAGAGGGAGCAAACTCCGCCAGCCAGCCCGTTGTTAGGAAGAGCCCCAGAGAAATCACCCTTTTTACCCAACGCTGAACTTGGGGTAAAACCGCGAGCATCCCTCCAGCAGCCACTGTAGGAAAAGGAGCAGCCTCGGGGGCTGCATCCTTCCTAGGAAACAAAGGAGAGAATACAGTCCATACATTCCATAACGTTTACATTTTCCCGCGATATTTTCTTAATTTTCCCTTAGAAGTAGTGACCTGGGCAAAGCACCCCCGCTATCTAAAAGACACTGTTAGAGAGACCTTTTAGAAAAACTAAGTCCAAGGCCGAGGTGAACTTCAGGTCACCGCGTCTAACAAATATGAAAATGTCGCCTGGTGAAGGGCACGCCTTGTTATTTAACAAAGACTGTCAATGTGTAAGATTAATAAGAAACAAAATGCACACGGTGTCACTTTTCGGTCACTTTGAAACTTGGGACAGCCTCGCATTCAAGAGGGGAAAGCGAGGGCTAAATATATTCAAAATGGTTCAAATCAAATTCGAACCAGACTGTTAGCGCGGTTCTTCCTCCTCCTCTTCATCCTCTCGGTGGAGGATGCCCGGGCACGGCGAAAGGTTGACGTGAATTATTACTATTACTATTACTATTACTATTACTATTACTATTACTATTACTATTACTATTACTATTACTATTACTATTACTATTACTATTACTATTACTATTACTATTACTATTACTATCACTATCACTATCACTATCACTATCACTATCACTATCACTATCATGATATCTTTCGGGATAATCGCGTTCTAGCCGCGCATGTGGAAGGAGCAGCCGCGATTGCCTGTTTCTCAAGAAAAAAGGGTGATTCCCCCTTACCCCCCCTTCTCCCCCTCTTTGGGTATGTATGAGGTTCGCTTTTCTGGGTGCATGGAAATTAACACTCTGCCTCTCAACTTAATTCCAGCCGGGTCCTCCGGCCTCGGCCGGGAAACTGTGGCTCCTTTATTACGTGATCAAAGTCTCCTTCACCGCTGAAATAGAGCTTTTAGTCCTTCTGGGGAAATAAAATGGCCTATTTTTCCTCTCCTTTTCTTTCTTTGAGAGCTTAGGATGATGCTACAAGTTTGCTAAAGGGAAGTACAGGGGGTAAGGGGGAACAAAAAAAAAAAAAAAAAAGAGGTTTCTGAGATTGTTTATTACAGCCATAAATCTTGCAGTAAAATGTCGAAATGGCCGTGTGCAAGATAACACTTGGTGGTCTTGGCTGGGTTCTTGTTTATGATAACAAAACCACAAAGACATGGAACAGGCCTTTTGGAGGTCCTGCCTCAGCACATCTTCGCAGCCTAATAGAACCACACGAAAAAAAACAGACTTCAGCTGAGCAGCTCAGGTCACCTTGCAGATAGAGAGTCGTATACAAAATTTCATCCTTCTTTCTGTAACCAAGCGCCAGAGCCCCACGGTAGAATGAGGCGCAGAGAAGAGAAAGAAAAAAAAAAAAAGAGTATACTTTGAGATCTAATCGCGATAAATAAAACGAAACATAGCCCGGTCAGCTCTCTAATATAGCGCTGAGCTTACAGACAGAGATCCCACTTTTCGTTGTGTTTTTTCCGTGGCTCGGAGCGCGGCAGCTGCTGTGGCCACAGTGTCCCAGGACTCACGCCGAGGATAATATTTCCGATAAGCCAGTGTAACACATCTGGTGCTGGCCGGCAGGTATTTGTCTGTCTGTGTCTGTATGTCTGCATGGATCTCTTTACGCCGGGAAAATGCTCTCTGCTTCGTGGTGGACTTGGTCAAACCTTTATTTTTTACAGTCGTGTAGATGGGGGATTTATTCTTTTACACCGTGGCTTGCCGTTGTTTTTATTTTTTATTTTATTGTGTGTGTTGTGTGAGGTTGTTCTTTTTCTTCTACTATATATAAATAAAACAATCTCCTCTTTCCTGTCAAATGTGTGTTGTTGAGCGGCTCTCTCTGCCTGCATGTGTGTAACCGCATTTCCTCTCCATGCAGAGTAAATAGAAACTTATCTGTTACCCCAGTTAAGGAGTTTCCTAGATGTGCTGTTGGAAATGAGTAAGTAAATGTGTTTTAACTCTCTTTACAAATTAGACATTCGATAGGAGGAGGAAATGAGTGATTGTTTAGATAAGTGCCCCAGTTTACCCAAGTGCTGGAAAAGTCCTAACATATTACGAGCCGCCTGCAATTTGTGTATAAAATATAAATCGATACGATGTGTGTCTTGTTAGATAGAATATATATTCAAATAGAGTTTTATTGCGTGTATCCATTATCTGCAAAACTGTAAAAGACAATAATCTGAATTTAAACCAGGGTAACTGTTCATGTAATATCTTTAAGAGGGCAAGATCTAAACCGTATCATATTTACGCTTGATATATTAGATGTATTTTCCCATACCAGCAGATGAGATTATCCGCTCAGCAATTATGTTCTCGAAGGGTGCGGTAAATATTTCTATGTGTTTCTATGCTTTCCTGAAAAGGAGAACAAAAAAAAAAACAATCCGAAAAGTTCTCTAACTCCGAATGTACCAGACTACCTGACGTTCCTTAAGTATTTTTTTCCCCCTTAGAATAAGAGTGTAATTAGTTTAACCATCACATTTCAATTACCTAAGGTCAGGGCGGCTGCCTCTTTTCCCTCTGAGCTGCGAATATCGTTAAGAGCTTCAATTTTAGCGGCGCAGAAGTGCCCTCTCCCTCCTCCGCCGGGGTTTGCGAGCCCCTTCTGCGAAAGCTCTAGCCATTTATGGTGGAAATAAATGAAAATTCAGTATGAAAACTCAGAAAGGAGCAAGTCGCTGCCGCCCTCTGCCTGCGCGCAGCCCCGACTCCAGGCGGACGCCTGGAGTCGGGGCTGCGCGCAGGCAGAGGGCTCGTTTAAAAATATCGCGCAGCGCTTTGCGCGGTCCCTGCCTCCTCCCTACGCTGAAAGAAGCGCTTAGGGGGTGGGGGAAGAGCTGTCAGAGCCCGGAGCGGGTTTTGTCTCGCTTCCCCGGAGCTGCCCCCCGCGGTGGATGCGCGGGCGCGGAGCTGCCCCCCTTCTCTCGCCCTCCTTCCATTTCCTGATCCGGGGTCCGCGGCCCCGCGCGGTAATTGGCGCAGGCGGTCAGGTGGTGGTTGGGGTGGGGGGGGCGGAGGGGGTGTTGTGTGTGTTGTAGGCGCTCCAGGGGTGGGAAGAGAGGAAGGGAAGGGAGGGAAAGCTGGAGGCCTAAAGTTTGGGAGCGAGGAGCACTTGACAGCAGCGGGAGGGGGGAGAGAGAGAGAGAGAGGGAGGGAGGGAGGGGAGGGAGACGGGGAAGAAGGGGGGGTTGGAGGGGGGGGGTGGAAGGGGAGGGGCCTCGCCGAGCGCAGAAAAACGACAACGCGAGAAAAATTAGTATTTTTGCACTTCACAAATTAATGACCATGAGTTCGTTTTTGATAAACTCCAACTACATCGAGCCCAAATTCCCTCCCTGCGAGGAGTACACGCCGCACGGCGGAGGCTCCGCTTCCTCCGCCGCCGCCTTCCACCCGCACGCCCCGCAGCAGCCACCGCACCTGCACCCGGGCCCCGCGCTGCCCGAGTACTTTCCGCGGCCGCGCAGGGAACCGGGGTACCAGGCTCCCTCCGCGCCGCCTCCCGAGGCGCTGTACCCGCCGCAGGCTCCCTCCTACCCCCAAGCGCCCTACAGCTACGGCAGCGCCGCCCCGGGCCCCGAGCAGCCGCCCCCGGGCTCGTCGCCGCCGCCGCCGCCGCCCGGCAAGGGGCACCCCGGGCCGCCGCAGCCCCTGCTCCCGGGCCAAGCCCTGCAGCGCCGCTGCGAAGCCGCCCCCGCCGCCGGGCCCCCCTGCCCGCTGCTCCCCGACAAGGGCCACCCCGGCCTCAAGGGGAAGGAGCCCGTGGTCTATCCCTGGATGAAGAAGATCCATGTGAGCACGGGTGAGTCGCCCCGGCCGGGGGGAGGTGGGGGTGCAAGGAAGGGGGGGAGGGTGATCCCGGGGCCGGGATGAGTCGTTGCTTCCCTAGCTTCCACCCCCCCTCCCCACGCTTTCCTTCTCCCTCCGCGTTTCCTTATTGAAAAAAAAAAAAAAAAAAAGTGAGAAACCTTTTGTATCCGGGGTCCTTTATCAAAAGATTTACGAGACGCCAAACTGTTAGGGCAGTAATTATAGCCCCCATAAATTTAATTGCCCTGCAGTGGCTCTGGGCCATGTGTCTTTGAAGCTTTTCTTCTAACCCAAATGCCCATCACCATTTTTTATTGCTCCTCGATTGTCCCCGCTGTCGATAGGCTGTGAAACAATTTTTCTTGCCGTGTACGTATCTTGCGCGAACCTGGTGTCAAGTTATTATATAATGATTATGTTCCATCGCTTTCCTTCCCCTCCGTCTCCCATCCTTTCCCCTCCGCGTGTGCGTGCGTGCGCGCACGTTCCAGTCAACCCCAACTACAGCGGAGGGGAGCCCAAGAGGTCCCGCACTGCCTACACCAGACAGCAGGTCCTGGAGCTGGAGAAGGAATTCCACTTCAACCGCTACCTGACCAGGAGGCGACGCATCGAGATCGCGCACACCCTGTGCCTCTCCGAGCGCCAGGTCAAGATCTGGTTCCAGAACAGGCGCATGAAGTGGAAGAAAGACCATAAACTGCCCAACACCAAGATGCGCTCCTCGAACCAGCCCGCACTGAGCCAGCAGCCCAAAGCACAGACACAGGGTCACCCCCATCCGCTCGATGGGGCTGCCCCCAACTCAGCCGCGCTATAAATAACCTTATTTTTTAAACATATATATATATATTTACCTATCTACGGGGGTTTTCCAGCCGCCCCGTGGTGGAGACTGGCCGTTTGGACCAAACAACTGTGTAAAACTAAACAGGAGCAGGAAAGGAAGACGAGACGTGCCCAAGAACGGGCACATGTTTAAACCAAAACCTGGACGATTGTCTACATTGTATATAGATAATGGTTCCATGCCCATCATTTTTTTTCTATTTATGGAAATGGTCTCTTGCCCTCAGTGTAAGAGAGGGCTGGATGCTGTCACGGACGAAATCTCTGTACCTAAGACGGACTCTTTACTCCCTCTCTCCTTTTTTTTTTTTTTTTTTCTTTTCTTTTTTTTCAGAACACTTTAAAAATAAAAGACAGTTAAAACAAAGCAAAGACCTCGTGAGACACTTGTGTAAAGGCGTTGACTCGAATAGCGCTGTTTTGTGGCGTGTTTGGGGATTCCCGTGTGTGTGACACGGGAGAGAGAACGGACACGTCCACTGGAGTTTAGAGACTTAGGAAAAACGTCCCCTTAAACTGTCTAAAGGAAAACGTTTTATGTATCAAAGGTAACTTAACTGGTTTTAAGTGTAGCCCCCGCAGTAGCTGTGATCTATTAGGTTTATTTCCACCCCCCAATTCCCTATTGCAATTATTTAAAGAAATATTTGCTCTAAAAGCTGTTGCTGTCTTCATATTTGGCACCGTCTAAATCGTTTGGGTCCGTGTACGATTTGTGGATTTTTTTGGTGTGATGTATAACAGTGCCAAATGCTGATAATAAAGATTATTCTGTACAAAAGAATTAAATGCTTGTAACACAAGACCACTCAGTGCTGTTTCATCCACCTTGTGCTTGGCTTGTGTCTGGAATGGGAAACAACGGTTTAACGTATTGTTTTAAATTGGATTCATCTTACCAATAAGGTTGTTTTAAATATAGTGAAAACGTCCTGACACATAGTTGCCTGGCAGGGGGCAAAAAAATAAAATAAAATAAAATAGCGCTGTAGGACGAGGAAAGGTCTTGCTCCGTTGTATAGGTGAGTGATATTCTCCCCAGTGGAATTATAGCAGAACCAGCCCTGCTCTCCATCGCTGTCCCTGCGACTGTTTTCAGCTGCGTTACAGAACATCTGAGCTTCTGCTGGGAGCCAATAAGCTCCCACGCCGGTTTTTTCCTGGAGAAGTCACACATGTTCCCCATGATAACACTAAATCTTTAGCCAGTCGTGATTTATTCATTCATTTTCACCCGATGATGATTTCTCAGTTGGCTTGCACCTTTGAGAGGGAATATATGGGCGGTAACCTGGAGTTTCTCTAAGCTGCCTTTTCTGTTTCCTTTTATTTTCTTTTTTTTTTTTTTTTTAAGAGTATTCCAAATGTGTTGAGAAAGCATCGGCAGAAACATGAATTTGGGTCCAGCTCAAGAGGTTCGTTTGTCAAAATGGTTGTGACAAAACGGAGTTCAAGCGGTTTCAGCTCAGGCTGCACATCTTACTGCTTCCAGGCAGCTAAGGAGCAAAAGCAAAGCGAAGCTGCTAATGAGGAGGCTTGCTCAGGGCTTCCACAACAGGGAAATACTGAGCTGGGTAGGAAAAGGCTTGGAAAGGAACTTTAATACTAGTAAGTCTTCCAGGGAAGGCCCAAAGGCCAAGGTTTATTTACTTACCAAATACATCCGAGAGGGATTTTTGGAATCTTTGTGTGAGCGAGGCCACCAGGACAGAGTGCATCATCACCCCTGGGTGAAGCAGAACTGGGCCCCAGTGGTGTTGCCAGCACCCCTGTCTGGCCACAGAACACAGAGCATCCCTGAAAAAAACATAACTTGCAGAGCACGTTCAGCACCAGAGAGGTGGTGGGGGCTGAAAATACCCTTAGCAAACTGCTGCCTCCAAACCTGACCAAGAAACAGGCCTGAAAAGCATCCTTCCACTCACATATTACTGCTTCCTAAATTGCCAGCTGCCACCTTATAAAGGGAGCAAAATATAGCTGTAAGTGAGGTAACTACCATCCACAAGTGTGTAACTCTTCGTTTTGTTTATTGCTTGAGATTCCCTCAATATATTTACAGCCGAAATTAGCACAACCGAGCAAAATACCAGCTGAAAAGTATTAACTAGCGATGCAGGATTTGTTTAGTGTGCAGCTTGTGCGTATAAACCTGATTTGCTCCCATTGTAAAGAGAAATGAAATCACGCTGCAAATAGCAATTTTAGCAAGAATCATTAATCACCTCCTACAATAAATACTTCTTTGTAATTCAACAGCGGTTCTGAAAGGCATTCTCTTGGAAAAGTCTGTGAAGACGCAGAGGATTTTCCTGGAGAGAGAGAGAAAAAAAAAAAAGAAAAAAAGGTGGTCATGTGTAAAGATACAACATCTTGGCTCTCTGCTAAAAAAATGTGCACTCGCTCGCTGAAGATTGAACGGCGGACTGCAAAATACCCCATGGCAGATTATCGTCGTCTAAGGTAAATTTTCTCTTCCCCTTCCCCCTCTGCCTGTGCTGGGAGCAGACCCTGCTCCTGGGGCTGGAAGCCCTCTGCTCCCTGCCCCATACCTCCTGCCTTTACAATAACTTCCAAAATTACATCGTCCAGTTTAAATTCTCGCATTGTGCTCCCTTTGCTAAGGCAACCGGGAGTTCACCGAGAGGACAAATTTTCTATCCCATTAATTGTTTTTTTTTTTGTTTTTTTGTTTTTTTTTTTTTTTTTTTAAAGAGGAGCAGACTGACCCTTCAAACCCTTGACCTTTAAAGACAGGATTCTTTTTAATCCGGCACTTGGACCTAAATGTCCCTTGCCCCCCCCCTCCCCTCTCTCCCGGTGTCTCTCACGCACGGATTTATCTCCTCGGCCCACAAAGGCGAGCGCAGCCCAAAGCCCCTGCAAGTGGAAGTTTGTCAATATTTCAAAGAAAGACCAAATCACCTCGGAGTCAATTTGCTGGCCGCAGGGAAGGCCGCGCCGTTAACCCCGGTACCCACCCACCCCCACCCCGCTTCACCCACCAAGAAAAATGCTTCGTTTCCAAGATTGCCCCCTCCTCGCTTCTCCTGCGAGCTCTCGCTATACCTGGTGTTTTATTACACGGGGAACTCAGCTGTGACAAGCGCCTTGCGGTATTTAATAACCAGAGACACCTCGCGTTGGAGGATTACCCAATGCTAGGATTTTTTTTTTTTCCTCTCCCTCCCCCCCCTTATTTTGTTGTTTCTCTATTCCCCTGCTTTTTCTTAGCCTTTTTTATTGTTTTCTGAGTTTGTTTTTTTTTTTCTTCAGGGTGCTTGCCTTCCCGTGCCCTTCTCGCCCAGTGTTTGTAAACTAGGAAGGCGGGGGGAGCCCTCACACAGGCAGAGATCTTGACAGGCTTGCTATGAAACCCTGACCCTCCCTTTCCCCCCCCCGCCCGGCGCTGGGGACCGACCCGAGGAGCCCCGGTTCTCGCCTTGAGCCCCGGGGGCCCCCGCACGTCGCGGCCCGGGTGGGAGGAGGGTGGGTGGGTGGGTGGCTGGGGAGGCTCTTTGCTGGGTCTCGGCGGGGTGGAACCCCCCGGGGCCGCCCCCTCGGGTCCCGGTGGGGTCGGGGCTCCCCCCGTGGGCAGGGGAAGCTCCGCGGGCGCCTCCCCCTGCGGACAAGCAGCACTGACCCTCGGGTGTCACCCCTGATGCTCCCCTGTCTCCGACACCCCCTATTCCTGCTGCAGGCAATGAGGATTGGGGTGCAAGGCTGCCCCATCTGCCCTCACAGGGCAGGACGAGTCGGTGTTATCAGTGTCCAAGCGCTCCCCCCCCTAGAAACTGAGGAGCTGTCAGAGGCAGCAGAGATTAGGGGACCCAAGTGCGAGGAGCCCTGCGCTCGCAGATAAAGGTGTTGCGTCTGTTCTGGGGGAGATATTGAAATTTTAATCTTTAGGGTCACGTGACTCATTAAATAATTAATGCAGATAGTCAGGAATGGATCTGTGGCCGTCAGTCCTCACTAGGAGTGATTCTCTCAGAAGTGAAACTCAACTCCTTATTACTGCAGTTTGTTTTTCTTTTTTTCTTTTTTTTTTTCCCTTTAAAAAAAACCCCACCTGATTTATCTTGAAAGATTCTAAACTTCTTAAGCAAGCAGTAGGGTCTGTGTTGGTAAGTAGGGAGTGTGTATTTCTAGCTTGATGACTTTAATTGTTTGTGCTTGCTTTGTCTGCTGAGCATTTGCTTAACAAGTTTAATATTTAGAAATGTTAAATCTTTGTTTTAGCTGCCTTGTGGTCACATTACGGCTTTTGGTGATTAAGTGTTACCGAGGCAAACACGTTTGATAATGTTCTAATTCACAGTGTGGAAGGCTGGATGCCACAGTGCAGGAGGACCTGCTTTGTTCAATTTTCCTGGCGTTAATAAATCACTGGCTCCTAATGCAGGGCCAAAAAAAATCACTGGAAAGGCAGCGAGCATTGTAAAGGAAAAGTCACGGGCGAATTTCTCTATGACTCATTAGTCTGAGCGATTTATGTATGAAGTTAAAGTGCCGCAATGAATATTAGAATTCGGGACAACAACAAATTAAAAAAAAAAAAAAAAGTCATAGCTTTTGTAAAGTGCTTTATTGCTCCTTAGCAACTCTTTCGAGAAGCAGCGTAGCTGGAAGGACTGTGGCAGCGTAAAATATGGTGGCGTGACTTAATACCTCCAGGAGAAATAACAGAAAGTCTGTGGCACCGCTTATCAGACACACGCTCCACACTTAACACGAGTGGAGCGACCCAGTCACGACACGCGTGATCGATGATTATTGCCGCTCGCAACACGACTATTGATTAGGGATCAGAACGGCTAAGGTATGAGGTTGAGCCTAAAATGCCAGGGGATTCCCCCTCTGCTGGAGCCGAGCGGAGCGAAAGGTAGAAGCTAAAGAACAACCCCAGGCAGCAGCTCCAGGGCTCTGCGGTTGCAGGTTGAACTTTCCATTTTCTTTTGTGTTTGCCAGTAGATCTTAACAGTCAGCGCTCTCAAATTTATGAGGCGGCAATAAACAGCTTAGTAGGCTATTATTGCCTGATTTTTTTATGTAGGCTGGAGTTCAACACCAAATTTAAAATTATTAACGTAATTATGGAACTACTAAATTACCAAAGCAAAGTCTGTGCTCGGAAAGTTCTCCCAAGACAGACTTAATATTTCTAAGGCTCAGATGGCACCCTTCCACAAAGACTGTGTTATTTAATTATTAGCATTTACATTTACTGACAATTTTAAGATGCGCTAGATGGCTTTTATTAGCGAGAATGGATACGGGGGGTCCATTATTATATCTGACAAAATCGTGTGTAAACGTGATTCAGGAGGTACGCGAATAATCTGACTGTTGTCTTCTTGGGTTTCTTGGATTGTGCAGTACTGTTTATTTTAGGGGGAAAGAAGCAGTCCACTTTTTTTTTCAGCCCTTCAATGGCTTTTAGAGTGGCGCTTTTTTATTTTTTTTTTTTTTTAGAAAAAAAAAAGCAAAACAACAACAACAACAAAAAACCCAGACAACTTTGGTCCCAATCCCGCTTGAGTGAGGCCAGTTGTTAATCTTTTTCGAAGCCGGTGGCGGCAGAATCGGGCCCCGGCTAACCGTTTGAATAAAAGCCCAACCGCAACCCGCCCGGCATTTAAACTGGAACCCTCTCCGCGTTTTATTCAGCAGAGATGAACACCACAACTTGTGTTTAATGTCTGTTCTTGATTAAATGATCCTAAACAAAGGTTTCCCAGAGGAAAATAAAGCAGACATTCATGTTACAAGAGTTTGGAATGACAATATTTCCAAACACTTGGAGACAGAAGGCATAGCTGTCTACAGGGAAAAAAAAAATAAAAAAAAAAAAAACCAAACCAAACCGCATGCTTTTATTTCTCAGCTCTCCGGGCTCTTCACCCGGGTGGGAACCCAAGCTCCGAGCCGGGAGCCTTCAACATCCCTGCCCTCCCCACTCGAGGGCTCTCCCACCGCTACTGGGAACCCCTTTATTGCCTGGGAAGGAGCGAAATGCCTCCTCCTGCACCCCCCCAGTAAGTCTCTGTTGCTTTTTTACAGGGAGCCCCGAAAAGAAGCCTCTGGGCTGGGGCGGTGGAAGCTGGGAGAGCGCAGCTGGAGGAGGTAAGAGCCGAGGAGCCTTTTGCCTGGTACCTGCATGCAGAACGAGCCTGCTGGAATGAGATTTAATTTTGTTGTTGTCGTTGTTGCGGTGGTAAATACTTAACCTAGCTGGAATTTTGGTCCGGATTGGCTCTATTCTTCTTCCGTGGGTGGTGAATGCGCGTGTCTGGACAGACAAAGAAGGGTAGGGGGACCTGAGCGATCGCCATCCTTATAAAGGCATTTGGGGACAGGAAGGATGCAAAAGTCATCCGAGGAGCCAAAGAGGCTGAGATTTTCTTTGTGCGCTCCTAGCTCCTTCTCAAACCAAAGGCGTAAGGCGAGGGAGAGCGGGTTGGAGCCGTTTCTGCGCTGAGTGGCTTCTCGCGGCTTGTCTGTTCGCCTCCTCCTCGAGGAGTCAGACCTGCAAACGTGGAGCGCGTGCGTGGGGATGCTAGAAAACATGATTTTTTTCTGCCTGAATGCATGCACCAGAATGAGTTTGGGATATTTGCCTCTCCTGGCCTGCTTTGCACCGGGCTGAGATCGGGGTTTGGTGGCTCCAAGTTGCTGGAATCCCTGATGCGCTTGGTCCTTGAGCAGGAGCAGCCTAATTAATGCTTTTCCTAGTGATCATTTTCTTACGCCGGCCGCAGAGAGGGGAGGAATCAGCTCAAATTCCTGCCAGATTTACCTGCTTATTTTTGGACGCTGATGTACAATTAGCGTGTTTTACTACCTTTTAAAAGCGGCCATAAATTACGGCACTACAAGGGCTCTTTGTGTTGGCTTAATGGGCTGCTTAAATCTTAACTACAAAAAAAAAAAAAAAAAGGCTCTGCAAATGTCTATTCGCGCTTGGGGTTAGGGAATTAAAAGCGAAAATACGGTGGCATGTATCCACAGCATCGCGTGCAGGGATATTTGGGATTCCTGAACTGACCCAACACTCTCAGGCTCAGCTGACTCTGAGCAGAACTTCAGCCACAAAGGCGCAGTCGATAGCTCTATATCCTTTTTATCTGCTTGGAAACGATCAAAGACCGACTTTATCTCTATCAGACGCCCAGATGTAGGTAAACAAATCTGCGTCCCAGAAGATTTCGAATCTTTCGAGGAAGCAAGGGGAATAAATACTTAGAACGTACCGTGATTCCTATTTCGTCTCCACGTGGGAGTGAGAGGCTCACCTCGTAACAACTGGCATAAAAGCCAACTGGAAAGACAGTAAAAATTGTAAATCTAATTATATTGAAGGTAACTTTAAACAGCATTAGTGCTAAGAGTGGCTATTAATGCCAGAGCTGGCACAAAGGGTCTCTCCTAATGAAGGCACGTTATGAGCCCGGATCTGTTTGTTGTTACTGAGCCTGGAATTTCAGCTCAGCTCGAAGCCATGTGTATAAAGTAGAGAGAAATCAGTAGCAGACCTACTGATAAACTCCACATTTTTTCTGCTAGAAACCATGTTTTAGCTCTCCAAATCATCGAGGTAATAAAACACAATGTTGAATGTCCAGGAAGAGGAACAAAGCAGTATATGGGGTAGCAGGGGAAATCTAGCATCCCTCAAGATCATTTGAATTTTTATTTGAAAACTCATAATGGCTATGCTAGAGCAAAAAAAAAGCTTTCTCCAAAACCCTTTCTTCAAAACCCGTAGAAGGGAATAATATTCAGCTGCCTTCCAGGACAGCAGAAAGTTAGGCAGCCTCCCCCTTCTGCTCTCTCAAAACACACCCTGTGTAAGGTATTCACATGTCAAGAAGTTACTTTTCTTAAGAATTAATTAGTTTCCCCACTACCTACACGAAGTTAATTGTTAAACAGTAGTTTTAGCATTAACTTGACCATTATTACTAATAAAGATGTTCATAGAAACGGGTTTTTGAAGCCAATAGCTATAGCAAGCGTTAAGGCATTTAAGCTGACTTATGATTGTGATTTATTGCTTTTGTAGTTTCTATTTGCTCAGGACTGTAACTTCTAAAGCCATCTTTCTGCTTTTGACGCAAAGCAGTCGATAACTTTTTACAACAGCCCCAAGAAAGGCTTGCTCTTTTTTTTTTTTTTTTTTTTGCAACATCTGCCCCATTCATTTCAGTTTCATTGTTGCAGAAGAACTTTTCTGTGTGTTTCTCCTATAAGCCTCATTTAAAAGAGCTGTGAATCCATTTCAAGGAAATATCAGCCACGGTTTACGTTGAGCACAAGGGCTGTGAAGTTACCAGTAGTGCTGATAGTTATAGATTTGGGCACGTTGTGTGTGGTTCTCTCTTTTCCAAGGTATATAGTTTTATTCCAGTTCTCAGTGAGAGATAATATATGTTTACCCTGCCACTAACTTAGTCATTTCCACATGAAAAAGTGCAAATTCTTCCTCTGTTGTAACGTCACGCTGACTTTGCTGGGATGTCTACTCCTGTACATTGTTACTCAGAGGTTTAAATTCCAGTGGCCCCCTTTTACAATCCAAGAGAGAGTATGTAAGGTTTGCCCGTAGCACTAAAAGTCATCTTTAAACAGACATTTCCTTCCATTCTGTTCCATGAAGTGCAGGTGAAACAGTAAGAAGCAGTTAGCTGAAAGTTTTCCCCGAGCTCGTGGGGGGTGGTGGAAAGATTTAGGCGAGGGTTTATACATCATAATGCAAGATGCTGGAGTCCAAAAAGTGGACCAGGAACACGTTAAAAGCGTCAGCTATCTGAGTTTCTTTGACTCCTTCAAGAAAAGTTATGTGAGTTGAAGGGTTCTTTTGTTTGTTTAGCTTATTGTGTCAATAGCACAAGTCAAACAATCTCACAGAGAAGATACGGTGTGTTCGCACACAGGCGAAGCCGCCTGGCTAGGGGCCTGCGTACAATTTTGCTCTTTTCCTTTTTTTCTTTCTTATTTTTTTCCCCTTAGACAGAGAGCTCCCCTCCCTCCTTTCCCCCCCCCCCCTTTTTTTTTTTTCCACCGTTAGAAACCTATAATTTTGTGCATCACTCACTAGCTGTATAGGAAATGCGTAAGCACAGGTTTAACTGCAAGGTCCCAAAAGGTTTTGCAAAATTCAGAGCCTGGCCAGAGAAGGAAGGTGTATTCTTCATAGTGTGTTACAAGGACAAAAATCAACTAGCCTCTTAGAAGAGACTCTTTTTTGCCTTTGTCAGGTAATTATAGGTCTTTTTAGTTTCTCCTGGAGCCCTGATGTAGCGTGTGGGAGTTGAGCAAGCCCTGTACAATGGCAGGGAAGAAGCAGCTGGGGGTGGGGGGAAGCCTGGTAATCGTCCCATTTAGAAGTGGGTTGGAAAT
Organism: Clamator glandarius; assembly: GCA_033459285.1. Lineage (NCBI taxonomy): Eukaryota > Metazoa > Chordata > Aves > Cuculiformes > Cuculidae > Clamator > Clamator glandarius. Next base: position 7,565,317 of record JAUNZM010000266.1, read on the forward strand.
AATAGTATGAAGCTTTGGGCTTTCTTCGGGGGTTGCAGAGGACACGCGAGGTGGAGCAGAGTGGTGGGCCTGGGGAGCAAACGCCGGTTAATTAGGCTGAGAATCAAAGTGCAGCGTAATCCCATGTTATAAGAAGAATTCCTCTTACCTTCCAATGGGCTTTGTGTAAAGAAATATTGGAGTGGGAGGAAAAAGAATTAAACCAATCTCCCCCCCAGTCATCTGCATCTCTTGGATTTTTTTTTCTTTAACATACTCGCTTAAGGCTTTAAAAAGCAAAGGCTCGCGCTAAGAAACCTTGTTCCTTCAATGATTCCCCATTTCAAATAAAAGGATTTAAGTTGACGTATGACCACGTGAGCACATAATACAGCGCATTATTGTGGCATTTGGAGTGGAGACCCGGTCTGGCTCCGTCTGCGATTACGCTTTTCCAGTTTCTGTTCAGAGCAGCCACTGCTTTCTATTTTTTTTTTTTTTTTTTTTTTTTTTTGTTCCTCCTGCCCCCATCACCGTCCCCGCAAGAGCTGGCCATTTCGCTGACAGCTTTCGTTCCTTATGGAAAGGTTATTGTCGAGCCGAGAGGACGAAATGCTTCGTTAGAAAGGATGGATTTTATTTTAAGGTATTTCCGTTGATTGTTCATTTATGGGGTGAGTTATTGCTGTTCGAGGCAAAGGTCAGTGGCAGAGGCTGGAGAGAGTGCGGGTGTGTGTGTGCGGGTGTGTGTGCACAGGCTGCTTCCCCCTTTGTTTCAATTTGCTGCGGTAAATATTCAACTCTCCCCTCGCAGCAGCGAGCAGAGCAGGGAGAGTTTGCTTCTTTATTTATTTTTCTCCATAGAGATCCCAGTTGACGGCCAGCTGCCTCTGCTCCAGCCCCTCCATTGCCATCTTATCATTATTTATGATCGGCTAGAGATTGGAAGGCTTCTTCTTCTTTTTTTTTTTTTTTATCGTTGGTTTGGATTTTTTTTTCCCCTCTCCCCAACTTTATTATTATTATTTTTTATTTGTGTATTTGCGTGTTTATTTATTTATCTATTTGGGGAAGCCGGGGGGTGGGGGATGCTCCTCGGTCGGGGTCGCGCTCGGGGGTGCGGCGGTTGTTGTTTTATGGGTGTTTGCTCGGCCGCGATGGGTATGAGCTCTCTCTGCCTTTTTATTTATGATGCTTTCCTGGTACTTTGTTTACTGTGCGTGGAGGGCTTGAACGGGCTCTGTGGCAACTCTTCCCCTTCCCAAATGAACCAAGCGGCTCCTCTTTTATTTCACCGCGGGGAGAAAGAACCAGCCCTGGCTCCTAACAATAAATCGGCCTTCGAAACGTGGGCTCGTTTTCTCTCTCTATATATGAGTGGAGATCCGGAAAGTGAGAATAAAAAGGGGAAGAACAGAATTTATCTTCTAGGAGGACACATACTAGTCCTAAATTCGTAACCATACAGTGATTTACATAAAAAATTATATATTTCTCTGTGTAAATATGTATTTGCATATACTTATAAATACGCCTGCTATATACAAAGAGTGCACTTTAAAGGAGGAAAATGAAAGATTACTTGGCCATCCAAGGAAGGCAAAGTTCTATATAAAAGAAGATTTTCCCGTCGTTTTTAGGCTTTGGGCAAGGTTGGAGCGCTGGGTCTCGATTTCCTCCAGTTCGCTCAGATCTTCTCGCCTGTTCTTCATGTACCAGTTTGCTTCCAGTTACTCATCTTCTAAGCGGTCAGAAAGAGAGGGAGGAAAGAGAGCAATGATAAAAACTCAGATAAGAGCAAAGGAGGAAAAGGTTATTTCCACAGAGAGCAGAGATATTGGGTCTAGTTTCTCGCTTTCTTACTCTTTAAGCCACTCTCAGAGCAAAACTGACCTAAAGAAACGCTATTTCCCCTTCTCGCCATACTGAAGCACGTTGTTCTTCCTTACACCCGGCATCCCTCTCTTGTGAGTGAGCGCAGGAAAGCTGTTTCTCTCCAAGCTGTGTGTCTAAAAGCCAAAATCAGCTTTGCCGTATTTTGAAATGGGCCAAAACGCGCCTCAAAAATAAAGCGCGAGCTTTAATTGCAGCTCAATTACTTGGCAGCGTTTCCTGATTTATGACCCAGTTCGGATGCATATTGACCCAGTTAAAACACTCATAAATAATACAGTCCTGCTCTAGAGCAAAAGAAAGCAAGAAGAGTTTTGGAGGAGGGGGGATTTTGGCGAGATATGTAAATAACCTCAGCCTGCTGAGCTAAGAGACCATTGCCATTCTTTAGCGTTATAGAACATAAACAATAATTCAGATTAACCGCGGCTTGCTTCCATAGTCCAGTGCTCCTCTAAGGCAGCTCATATCCCCTCCTGGCTCTCTAACGACTTGCACAGGCACCACTTCCAGAATTGGTCCCTTTCTCCAGCAACTCCCCGCCTTGCTATTTCATCCCTTGAATGATGGTGCTGCCTGCTTCTATTTCGGAGCATCCAAGGGCAAAGGGCTTTACAGACATAGTTTTATTCGGAAACGAAGAGTAAGTCCATAAAACGGGGCGAGTCCCCGCTCTGCGGGACCCTTCGGGGAGGAAAAGCGGCTCATTTCTGCCCCGGGATCAGCCCCAAGCGCCGTCAGTCGCTCCCCGAGCTGAGTCCTATCGCTCTCTGCGGAACGGAGTAGAAAGAAAATATTCGGCCTCTGGGAGGGAAAGACAGATAAAAGCAGCGGGGATCTGTGCGTTGGGACACTTATCCCGACATCATAGGAGACATAAAAAATAAATAATCATCTTCTCGTGTTTGAAATGACCTCTTTGGGGAGAGAGAGGGCGTGGGGAAACGGGAGTAAGAGGCGAAATGTCGCAAAATATTCTTTGCAGGCAGCAAGACGAGTGGAGGGAGCAGCTCAGTATTCCTCAGAACCACTTCGGTTCTCACGATTCGAGTCCCTTGCAAATCCCTTCAGTTTTAAAAAGCTCCCTTCCCCCCCCCGCCCCCTCCTCGTTCCCGCTTTTAAATACAGACACGTAGTGAGAATATCCCGCTGGAGATCGCCGCCAAGTTTAAACCCTCTTCTAGGAGGAGATGGCCCAGGCTTTCGGCAGGGATCCCCGAACCGGCAGGCTCCCCGGTGTCCGCAGGTTGCTGCTCTCTCCTTCCCGAATCCTCCTCTCGGCTCCGGGGGCTCCGTCGGGGCTCAGCGCTGCCTCTCTCGCTATTCGGTCACAGGGCAAGAGGGCGAACGGCAGATCAGCAGTTTCAGAAGAAAGTGTGGGGTTGATTATTGACTAAAAAGACTCTTTTTTTTTTTTTTTTTTCTCTCCCTCCCGATTCAAGGGGTCGTTTGAAGAAAAACGCATACGAGGGATTTTTGCCTCTCCTCTCCTCCTACGCGACCCGCTTCCCCTTTCATGTGGTGCCTTCTCACTTATGCCATAAGGAGCAAGTGTTTTCTGTTTTAGTGCTCTGTTTACAGCTTTGGTGCGCGGAGTCATAAATCTTGCATAGCCATAAATGACAAAAACCATTGGTATGCGTAAGAGGCCACCCCAGCCTTATAGTGTTTTTTTATTTCTCGCTTCCCCCACGCTTTGTTTGTGCTTTAAGGTGACGCCGAGCTCCCTCGTGCTTTTAACGGGCTAGTTATATTTTTAATGCCTTAATTAACGAAGTAACGTCAAATTTACAGTCGGGCACCTCAGCTTGGATGCACAGAGCCCAGAGTCCGGCTACTGTCTGACACGGGGGCAAGGGCTACAACTTGATTTAAGTTCTCGTTTGCACGGTCGCTGCGTGTTTCTGTTGCAGGGAAAAAGCGGGGGGGGCACCAGCACCTCCCAAGCTCAGGGGGATGGAGAAAGAGGCGAGCGCCTTCCTCAGCTCCGTCGAGGAGGAGGAGGGGAGCTGTGCGGTGCCGGGCCCAGGTCCACGGGGGGCTGCTGCCCCCCCCAATCCCCACGGAGGGCTGCGGGCACCCCAACCCGCCTGTGCAGCACATGTGCTTGTGTGTGTGAGCTCCTCTGTGCCTGTCCCGAGCGCTGAGGGGTATTTGGGGGGTGGGAGGGTGTCTGTGTGTACATCTGTGTGAGAGTGTGTGTGTGTGTGTGTGAGCGCTCACGCATGCATGAGTTAATAATTAGTAACTCTAATGATTTCCAGCGTGGCTCTGAAAGCATCGCCCAGAGCAGGGATCTTGGTGGGCTTGGGTTGGCTCTCCGGGCTCTGCTCCCCTCCTCGGGACTGTGCGGGGCTCCCGGCGGCGGGGAGCGGCTGAAGGGGGGCTATTCCGCAGCAGCCCCCACAAGCCCACCGGTACGAGGGACCAACCCAGGTCCCCCCCCAGCAGCACCCCCGGAGGCTGGTGAGAGCGACCCTTTGTGAGCGCCGTTTGTCTTCATTAGCATAATTTTCCTGGACTTTGGTGACGCCTGGGTGCGGGGGGGGGGGGGGGGCGCACTCCTTCACTGCCGCGCTCCTCCGCTCCCTCCCCAGCCCCCACCCTGCCCCAGGCTTCCCCAGGCGGCTGCCTTTCTTTCTTTCTTCCTTTCTATTTTTTTTTTCCTCTTCCCCCCCCTTTTTTTTTTCTTTTTTTCCCCCCCACATTCCCCTTTCTCCTTTCCTCTCTCTCCTTCCCTTCCCAGAGCAGCTCTGGGAAACATCCTTGTCCTCGGTGGCAGGGGGAGCCCGGCACGCCGGGGACCGTCTCGGAGCAGCTTGGAGCGGGAGGGGAGGGGGGGAGGCGGCTGTCCGGAGCGAGTGGCCTCTCATCCCTTGCAGGGCAGGGCTCGCTCCTCCCGGCCGGGGGGTGCGGGGGGGTGCGGAGGAGCTGAGCCGGTGTCCACAGGCAGCCCCTGCTCCCTGGGCTGTGTCTCTTCCAAAAAAAAAAAAAAAATCAAAAAAACCAAAAAATCAACAAAAAAAATAAAGAGAGAGAGAGAGCGAGCGAGAGCATGCTGGCTTCCGCCTCAGTCGTCAGAAGTTAAGGTAAGCAGGCCACAAATACGCTGCTATCAGTCGTGAATGGCGGAGTTTATGTCCCAGTGATTTATGACCGTAGACTTAAATGTCGGTTCAAGAAGAGTTCACAAGCTGGGGCTTCCTTCCAGGCAGTGACTGATACCCTTACACTTCGTGTTCAGGCAGCTCTCTCTCCTCTATTTCCCCCCCCCCCTCCCCCCCCCATTCTCTCAACTTTGCCTTTATCTTTCAGGAAATATTTCGGGGGGGCTGCCTGGTTTTTCGCCCTAGAGTCAGAGTTTGGGGCTCCGCTGGGCGTTACAGGGCGAAGAGCTGGGGCGCTGGGGGGAGGCGGAGGGAAGGAGGGAGCTGAAGTGGGGAGTCAGAGAAACGAGGGGGATTTGCCTCCCCCAAGCATCTCTCGTTCGCTGTCTCCGGGCTATCTGGGTAGGGGGAGAGAAGTTGGTAAAAGGCGAAGAAGTGTATTGCGCGAATGGAGATGTAGCCTAATTAAACAGGCACTGGAAAATTCGGGGGCCCAACTGTGTTTGTAGAACATGGCCTTTTGTCTCAGAGAGGGAGAGGAGAGCTCTCCGCATCCCAGGCACCGGCTGGGGTGGCAAACTCTCCCTCTACCCCTCTCTCCCGTTAGGACGCTGCTGTTATCGTGATCCTTGTCGCTCTTAATCCCGCTATTCCCGCTTTCGCCAGGAATCGCCAGACACTCCTCAGGTTACCCCTGCTTCTCTATAACTTCGTAGGAAGTGATTAACTTAGCGATGACAAAGGCGGGAGCTGATTTCTTTTTCTTCTTCTTTTTTTTTTTTTTTTTTTTTTTAAATTTTCTTTCTTTCCTGGCTGGCAGGCGGCCGAAGCTTCGATAATATTTTACCTTCCGAGTAAAGTTACCTATTGTTTGCGGGCAGGGGGCTGCGGGAGCATCCCCGCATCCCCGTCCTGCCTGAGCCAGCAAACTTGCAAGCTGCGAGGGGAAAGCCAAATATTTGATGTCGCGATCATGAAAGGCGTGTGGCTTTGTAAAAATCACCGCTGGCTCATTATTTCCTCTTTCTCCTCTGGCGGTGGTGTCTCTCCTTCAAAGGAATTGAGAAAAATCACACCAGGCCTCGATAACATCAGGAGGGAGAGAGGCGAGGAGCTGGAAATTGTGTGCGCGCCTCAGATCTCCATCGGCTTTTTAGCTTAATAGCATCCAAGAAGCTTGATTAGTGCAATAAGAGCGTAGCCGCCCTGCTGTAGGTGTGTTACCTTCGTTTTGTTACGGTCTAACAAAGGGAATACTGTTTTCTAAGAACTTGTATAACTTGAAAGGCGCAGAAGGAGCTCGTTTGGTGCGTGTGTTGTGTAAGGCTTTTCGCCCCTAAGCATTTGTCCTCGCTAGATGTTTGTGAGGAAAATATCCAGCTGCTTAAGTAGAGGGAAAGTGGCAAAAGGAACGCGAGCTCTTCTGATCCGAGAAGACGCGGTTGTTTGTCAGCAAGGGGGACGGTGAGAAAAACATTTTACTTTCTGAGAACAATGTGACTGCATGTGGAAAAGGCTCCTAGATCGGAGATTACGCACAGGTCGCCTCTCTCATTCATGAGGGAGAATCTTTAACTGCTTATTTTCAGGCAGGTAACCGACTTCTACGTGATGGAAAAGAATAAAAAAAAAAAAAAAAAAAAAAAGAAACCACAACAAACCCCTAAAGCAACCACAAACCAGAAAGAAAGAAGGACGGGGGATAAAAAGTGGCGGGGGGGGAAGGGATTCGCCCGGGCAGGAGAAGCATTCTCTGGGTTTGTGTCCACCCTCTCCCCAGCCAAGTGACCCTCATACATCAAATTACATAGCAGTTTCCAAGACAGAACCTATTATCGCTAAGTTGGAAGGAAAGTTCAAGCCGTGGTCATGGAGATGAACGCTGGTTTTTCAGGTTGCTGGTGTGTTTTTTTTTTCCCCAATCCATCATGTTTTAACAGGTAGGATCTAGCTGATTCCACGAAAAGTTAGTGTCTTGAAAATAACTGCTGGGACAAAACAACTAGCAGCCGCCAAAGCACCCAGTTTGCCCCTGATGGCCTCGGTGAAGGAGCTTCGTGTGGTGCTGGGTGCAGCTGGGGCTACAGACCAGGTCGTGGGTGGGAGACGGTAGTGGGGGCTGCGTGGAGCAGGGTGCGCAACCTGGGCTGCTCGAGGTGCTGTAGGAGCACGGAGGGGAGAAGGCACTGGCTTTGTTTGTTTTCCTATCGAGCATTTCATAGAGAGGCCAAAAGACATCACTTGGGATCGAGGTGTGTAAATATCCTTGGCTAGGAAACCTTTCCACCCTGCTCCTGCCCCCTGCCACACATAGACAGGAACAATCCAATGTATTTCTTTGAAGTTGTATGAAGCCATAACCTGGAGAGAAAGGCTAAAAATAAAACGACGCCGGTTATGGGAGAGGGTTTGATCCTAGAACTGGAAGGAAGGAACAGCCCAGCCCCTTCACATTACTGATTCCTCGATCACCCTTATCTCAGAGACTGGTATTAAAACAGCCTCTCGGTGATAAACGATCAACCCTGTTGCAGTGTGGTGCCCTGCTCTGTTTCTTAGGATGAAAAAAAATAGAAAACCCTAGAAAGCCCCTATCTTAGTGCAGCAAAACGCATATTTGTAGCTGCCAGTAAATCCAGGCACCTTTTATATCGAAATGCTCTGCGCCTGAGGCCAAGTCATGCTGCTAAATATTGCTGACCACTTTTTCTTTTATGGCTTTCATGTCACTTAGCTATTGAAAGTAAGATGGATTTGTACCATTTCTTCACCCTGCTCTGGTCTCCCCACACCCCAGGTCTGCCCGGAGAGGCCATTGGAGGAAAAGCGCCACGTGACAGAGGGGTGCCAATGTTATTCTCCAAGGGTGTCAAGACCCTGTCAGTTTGCGAAATAAATATTGGGAAACAACGAAATGCAAAAAGCGACCTACTACGACAGCTCTGCAATCTATGGTGCCTACCCCTACCAAGGAGCAAATGGTTTCACTTATAATGCGAGTCAGCAGCAATATCCTCCATCTTCATCACTTGTGGAAACTGAGTACCACCGCCCCGCGTGCTCCCTCCAGTCCCCCGGCAGCTCTGTGTCCCACCACAAGGCCAATGACATCAGTGAGAATTGCATGAGGACCCTCCCCAGCCAGTCTCTTCAGCCCCCTGGCCTCGCTGACCAGCAGGCCCCACCGCAGCCGCCTCCGGCCCAGCAGGCTCAACCGCCACCTTCATCGTCCGCCTCACCATCTCAAAATGCCAGCAGCAACCCTGCCCCAGCCAACTCCACCAAGAGCCCAGCTCTTAACTCGCCCACCATGTCCAAACAGATATTCCCGTGGATGAAAGAGTCTCGTCAAAACACAAAGCAGAAAAACAGCAGTTCCAGTTCAGGTATGAAACACGCTCCCCGCTTTCCCTGGGTACCCCTGGGCTGATCACTCCTCAGTGGGGCTGGAGGGCAGCCCTGCCCACCTTCACTTTGGGGAGGGGGGTGGGATGAGAAGGAGGGGGCTATTTTCCTCTCCGAGTTGACCCCCTCAAGACCTGGGAAAGGGATTCCCACTCTTTGAAAGGGAAGCTCAGTGAACAAAACGCTCCCCGCAAAACTTTCCCGGTCTTGCAGGATGAGTCCAAAGTGATTTTGCTTGCCACTTGTGCCCTCCTACATCTATCATGTTTCCTAAGTAATCCTCCCTCCAGTAAATTATGTCAGTGCAGAGCAGTCGAGGCCTTAAGCCAGAGGCCTGTCCCAAGTACTTTGTTGGCATGGTGCTGTTAGATTAATAAGACAGTGACCTATCTCTGCTGAAGTGTAACAGAAATAAAATAGCTCATAATCACGTGCAGGCAGGATCAATGCCCTGCATGCAGTCAGAATCTCTTCCTATTTTAACAAGCTGATTGGCAAAGTTACAAGCCTGGTAAATGAAAATCATTCTGGATTGCCATAAACTTCAGCCCATAAAATATTATTTGAGGGATGGAAGTGTGTACTAATGTTTTTATTACTTGAGGAAGCCCAAATCGGTAACACTACTGGTAGATCCAGTGCCCAGGAGTTGTGCTTGTATTAACCTCTTCCTCTTTCTTTTTTTTTTTTTCTTAAATGTGCCTTGGAAATAGAGTCTAAGCCTTTAGAGAATGTCTTTGCCAGTCAGCTTTTTAGAACTCTGCTAACATCGCTGTTTACAGCCTTTCATGCTATCTATTTATTTCATTAGAAAGCAGTAACAGTTAAATACATCTGTATGCCTATATGCGAGCCTAGCCACTGTATATTCTTCTTATGTAAATTATACTTCCCAATCACTACCATATGTTTATACTACATGTTAGACGTGATAGAAACACTATACCATCAATTCTATGTTTATATGTTATAACGTTGCATATAGATACCTAACCTTCAGGCATCTGTAGCTGATGTGTATATAGTGGGATTTTCAGAGGAGAAGGGCTGCAGGTCTTTACAGCACTGGAGAACAGCTAGTTCTTGAAGACTCTGATCCTGCTATGTTAGCAGAGCCATAGGTTCACCTTCAGGGTTTCTAAACCCTGCTTATTTCCCTGAACGTCTCTTACCCCTTCACGCAATGCTCAAGATTTGTTGTACGCTGTCATTCTTAAGGGAAGAAAGTGTTGCCATACAATGACATTAATGAGATGGAGGAGTCTACAGAGGCCTGTAGGTTGGCATGACTGAAGTTGTTGCATGGGGGATAACTCCTTGCACGTGTGGATGTCCATTTCTCATACAAGAGATGGACTCTAGAGCTAGAGGTTGTGGTGTTGTCCACTGTTGTCTCTGGTTGCCATGTCTGGGTTTGCCATGCTGATTGTGTTCTTTGTGTGATTTACATAGGTGAGAGTTGTGCTGGTGATAAAAGCCCTCCAGGGCAAGCCTCCTCTAAGCGAGCCCGTACAGCTTACACAAGTGCCCAGCTGGTAGAACTGGAAAAGGAGTTCCACTTCAATAGGTACCTTTGCAGGCCACGAAGGGTAGAGATGGCTAATTTGCTCAATCTCACAGAAAGACAGATCAAAATCTGGTTTCAGAACCGCAGAATGAAATACAAAAAGGATCAAAAGGGCAAGGGCATGATGACCTCTTCAGGAGGACAGTCCCCAAGCAGAAGCCCTGTCCCTCCAGCTGCTGGGGGATACCTAAACTCTATGCATTCTTTGGTAAACAGTGTACCCTATGAGCCCCAGTCACCTCCGCCATTTAACAAGCCTCATCAAAACACCTACGGCATCCCTGCATCGTATACCACTCCTCTTAATAATTGCCCACCTCCTCAAAAGAGATACACGGGGACGGCAGCTGTGACACCTGAATATGATACTCATCCTCTTCCAGGCAATGGTTATGGGAATCCACACATACAGGGAAGCCCCGTCTACGTAGGGGGCAACTACGTGGAGACCATGACCAATTCTGGGCCTTCCATCTTTGGTCTAACTCATCTCCCTCATCCTCCCTCTGCCAACATGGACTACAGTGGGGCTGGGCCAATGGCAAACAATCACCACCATGGACCTTGTGATCCGCATCCGACATACACAGACCTTACCGCTCACCATCCTTCTCAGGGAAGAATTCAGGAAGCGCCCAAACTCACCCATCTGTAAGAGACAGGAGTAACTAAGCGGAACACCAAGCCCCCACCTTTTGGAAAGTACTCGCCCTTTCCCTCCCCTGTCCCACCCCCGTGTGCCTGCCCCTCTCCTTCTTGTTTCTTTTGTTTGTTTCGGTTTGGTTTGTTTCCTTTGGTAAAAGAGTTTTCTAGTTTATGTGACGTAGCAATATTTGTTGCTTGAATTGCTCTATAGTTTCACTAGTGGATATTTATCTTCTTGAACTGTAGCCTTGTGTCTCACTTTGGGAGTGTGCAGAGGCTTTATACTTTACCTTCTACACTTTTATCAAAACAGGGTATATGAACAAATTTTCTATAAAAGGAATTCTTAAATGTGAATTTGTTCGTACATGATTGATCCCACGGGGAAGCAATTTTTTTTATTGCACTTCTTTTAAATAGCGAGAAAGACATCAAAAGCGCTTGGACAGGGACTCCCTGGACAGTTATTAATACGTGTAAGTCTTTCAGTGTGTGTATGCTGGTGAACATTCAGATTTATTTATATTTTTTGTTGCAAACATTGAATAATCTAAGTGTTTAAAATTTTATTTATCCCCATTTGTTCATATTTATATATATATAAAAAAAAAATCTGTACCCTGAATATTCAGGAGGCATTTACCTGGCCATATGTTAGGTGGCATAGCGGCACGCGTAGGAAATATCATCTGAAAGGAAACCATAAGTCCTTTTATTAAAAGTGATTATAACGATGATGATGATGCAATAAAATCTGGGAAAAAAAAGCTCACGGTTTGAATACTTCATACTTGTAACACTCAGCTAGGTGGAAAGCGTGTGAAACTGAAAAGGCTAGGTTTGTTTTGAAAGTTATACATTCCTTGCTGCTCACGTTCTGAAAAAAAAAAAATAAAGTTTTTATTCTGAATAATAAAGAGTTAAGAACATGTTCTTCGCAGCGCAAGGGAAGGGAGAGCCCTTCATGACGTGGGGAAACTCGTCTGTAAACTCACACGAGGATCCTCTTGCCCACCCGAGGGCCCCGCGTTGCCTTTTCAGCGATTCCCAGGCAGGGAAAGGGATATATATTTTTTTTTTATCTTCCTTCCAGCGGCTGCGGGGGGGACCGTGTCGGCGGGGAGAGGCCCCAGAGCCCCGCGGGTCCCTGCGGAGCTGCGGATAAAGCCCCGCGTGGGCGCGGAGGGGCCGCCCCGTCCCCGGGAGAGAGGGGGAGCCGAGCCCCGACGGCGTTTGGGGGCGAGGATGGGGGAGCGACCCCCCCCCCCACGCACTCGCAAAGGCGGCTTTGGGGGGGGATGCCGAGCGCCGCCGCCTCCGGGAGCGGCTCCTTCCCCCCCGCCGCCGGCCTTTTCGCTTTTCCTCGAAGACGTCGCTTTTGTCTTTTAGGTGTACTTTATTTATTTATTTTATTTTTAAAAACGGATTATTTTTCATTTTGTTTTGGGGACGTTTCAATTTTTTTTAATTTTTTTTTTTTTTTTTTTCTGAGCCGCCTTCCCTCCCCCGCGCAGCCTGAGGCCGTGGGGGAGGGGAGCCTCGCCCTCCCTCCCTTTCTCCCTCCCTTCCCATGGGGGTGTGGATGCGTGTCTTGCAAAAAGGGGGGGGGCACTCGGTACCGCAGAAGCGCGGGGGGGGTCGCCGCCCCAGCCCCGAATAGGCACCAGCGGAGCCCTCCGCGCAGATCCGGCTCGAGGTGACGGGAGGAAACCCGCCAGCATGTGCTTAAATCCGTTTTTTTTTTTTTTTTTTCTCCTTCCTTTCAGGCGAAATGACCGTAATTTTTTAGATTGAAACTCGAAAGAGAAATCAAAACGGACCTTAATAGACTAGGTAAAATATCCCCCCGAGCGGTTATAAAGACATATTCCTGCGTCGCGTAGGCAAGAACACACGCTGCTCCCCATCTGTATCTTTTAGAGGAAAAAAATGTCGCCATTTTGGTCTCAGGCTGAAATATTATTAATCTTTGGGCTTTATCTTGTTCCCAGAACCATCCTCGCCTGATGCTGGAACGTTGTCGCGCATCCATGAATCTATATCGAGCTTTTCCGCATAAATTGATAAAGCTCGGTGCAAGTATGTTTATATATGTATATAGAGACGTGTAGCCGTGGGAGGAAAGGTTCTGGAGCCTGATATTTTGCATTGAAATCTGATTTATTACCCAATACAGACCGACGACTGATGATTATTTTATAGGCGAAGGAAGCGATTTCTGCGCTGCTCGTTACAAACGCGCGTTCGTATTAAATCCGAGCCGGCCCCCCCACCCCCCGAATCGGTTAGATTAGATACAACAAAAGGTAACGGTACCGTCGGTGATTCCTACTGCCTGGCTCCTTTAGCACTACGAATTTCACTTAGGAAAACGTTCAAAGAGAAGGAATTTTGCGTTTCGCCCGCCTCCTACTCCAAAGAATTAATTTTTTTTTTTCTTATTTTGCCCCCGTCTTTCTATAAACCATACTCAATCCCTTTTTCGGAGCCTGTAGGTCGCAAAGAAGTTGTATATATTTTTTTTAAATTTAAATTTCGCCCAATTAAAAGATACCTCTGGAGGGAGAAGTAATTGATTTGCCCAAGAATTTCACATTCCCTCTTCCCCTCTCCAAAGGTTTTGTTCCAGGTGGTTTTTGTATTAGACTGACCACAAGAAACAAATGTGCAGAATAGAGACACCCACACAGGTTTTACTCACAAAGCCTGGTTAAAGTCCAAACCTCTCTCTTTATTATTTGTCATCCTGCTGTTAATCCCAAAATTTTCCAGAGAGGGGAAAAAAAAAAAGGAAAAGAAAAAGAAAAAAAAAAGCCCGACCCCAAGGTAGGCACCGAGAATCAAAATAAAACCGGACTTTTCCCACAAGCAGCCCAGTCCTCTGGCAGCATATTTTAAAAGCAGCTTTTTTCCTTGTTTACTTGGGTTTCTCGCTCTGCCTCTTTTCTCGGCCACATTTGATCTTGGAAAGAGCAAGAAGCTTTAAATGTGTTCTTAAGGGCCAGTAGCTGTCAAACCTTTTGGCGGCCAAGATTGATCGCGCACAGGCACCACCAGAGCTTTGTTTGGACTAAAAGCAAGAAAATTAAACCCCTCGCATTTTTTTTTTTTTCCCCCCAACAGCATCGATATTTGGAAGGCATCCCTTTTGAGGGATTAAATGACAAGTCTCGTTCTATATTTTATTTAAACAAGCAACCTCCAAAAAGCCCATTTAAAGCCTCCCAGCCCCTCCCCTCCCCCTCTCTCCAATGCCTTCGCAGATATGCTACATCTTGTGGGTGCATTAACTTAAAACCGATTTTTAAATGCAGTCTCGACGCAGACTGATCCGCTGAGTGCCTGGGGTCTTGGTTTCTACCCCCCTCCCTCCTTTTTCTTCTTCTTCTTCCCCCCCCCCCCCTTTTTTTTCCCCCCTTTGGTTACGAAGACGCTTGCCGACCCCTTGTTGGCAGCTCCGAAAGTCAAGCAAGAAGGCATCGCAGCATCGCGCTGGGGATGCTCCCCGGCTCCTGGAGGACACGGAGAGCGGCGTGGAAGCTCCTTCCCCACCCCACCCCCCCAGCGCACCCCAACCCGCGAGGAACCCCCAACCCCGCAGCGAGGAGAGCCCCGTCCAGGCTGCTCAGGGCGGCTGGGACCGTAAGGACTCTTCAGGCTGGTGCTTGTGGCAAGCGTCGCTCTCCAGCTCGCCTCAGCCTGGCTGGAAAACTGTGCCCGGAGCAGCAAATATTCGGGACTCGCCTCAACTTAGCGGGGGCGACTGGAGACGGCGAGAGCCAAGCGTCGGGGGCTAGTGCCGTCCCTCGAATCTCAGCGCTCTCACCCTGCTCAGCCCAGTGAAAACAAACCCGCTACCAGCCCACATATTTCCTGCTCATCGAAAATACTCACCAGACCCAGCCTACTACGGTTATTAAGCAAATTATGCCAGCGGACGGGAGTATCGTTTGTAAGCTAAGGCAGAGGATTTGGATTTTTTTTTAAAGAAGAGGCAACAGCCAGGCGCGTTCTCAGCCTCGCGATTTGGTGCTCCCAGGGTTATGTTTTACGGTCCAATCCCGGGAAGCCAACTGGAGAGGGAAGTCATGAAGCACAAGGGCTGCTGCCTGTGTGACTCTTCCCCTAGAAGCAAGGTTGCTGAGGAAGATCCTGTTAAACAATGGCTCGGCACCGGCGGCCAATTATTCTCCCTACTGTACACCCGATAGTCACCGAAAGAGGAAAAAAGGAAAAGACAAAGAAAAATTTGTAAAAAAATAAAAGGAAAAAAAAAAAAGAGAGGAAAAAAAGGAGGAAAACCGAAAAGACAACAAAAAAAAAAAAAAAGAAAAAGAAAAAAAAAAGCAACTAACCGAAAAAAAAAAAACCCAAACCCACGAACGGGAAAGGAGCCCATCGAGGCTGAGTCGGGAAGGAGAAACTAGTTTTGGAGGAAGTACTATTCCCTAGGAAAAAATCAAGACACTCTGTTTCGGAGTCCTGCCTGGGTGCAACTTCTTATGCGGGGGGCCTGGCGGTGTCAAAACTTTGAAGATTAATGGATTACTTTGTTAATGACTCAAGGCGTCAGATTGCGGTGCTTAAATGATTTGTGAGGTGCAAAGCGTTTTCCTGACAGTCCCAAACAATGAGAGGAGAGTGTGCGGGTGGAGGCGAGGGAGGCAGCCAGGCTGCAGGACAAGCAGCCACACACACACACCACACACACACACACTCACACACTCGCACACACAATCGCAGCCTCTCACACAAACATATCCACGCACACGCACCCCTCCCCCCCGACCCCCGATCATTTCAGATTAGGACGCCAAGGGGATAGATACTCGAGATATCGTTTCCCTCTTTAAAAAAAAAGTGTAAATAAAGCCTTTCTGGCCCCACAACGAGGCGTTCCTTCCCGACTTTTTTGGATCAATCAAACAGACAGTGGCTTCTTTTGATTAAAGCCCCAAATTGTCATTGGGCAGAGGCAATCATGTGACAGCCAATTCGGTCCAATTTCAACCTTGTCTACATGAATTCAATAGTTTAATAGTAGCACGGTCCCCCATACGGCCGTAATCAGTGAATTAGAAAAAAAAACCCACCCCACCAGCGATCTTCTATGCTATATTTTTTTCTCCTCTCTCTCCTTTTTCCTGGGCTTTCCCCCTCCCCCCCCGGAGCCCCCTGAATCCGAGGGAACTTTTTCTCCGCGGGGGCTGCCAGTGGAAGGCCATGAATTTCGCATTCGAGCGAGAGATCGGGTTTATCAATAGCCAGCCATCGCTCGCTGAGTGCCTGACATCTTTTCCCCCTGTCGGTGATACATTTCAAAGTTCATCAATCAAGAACTCGACGCTTTCACACTCGACACTGATTCCTCCTCCTTTCGAGCAGACCATCCCAGCCTGAACCCCGGCAGCCACCCTCGCCACAGCCGCCCCCGGGCGAGTCCCCCGCGGCCGCAGCGGCAGCCCGGGCCCCCGCCGGAGCCCCGCCGCCCCCGGAGTACCCCTGGATGAAAGAGAAAAAGGCGTCCCGGCGATCCTCGCTGCCGCCCGCCTCGGCCTCCTCCTCGGCCGCCGGACCCGCCTGCCTCACCCACAAAGGTCAGTCAGTCCCAAACCCCTCGCCGGGAACCTCCTTTGATTTATTTTTTTATTTAATTTTTTTTTTTTTTTTCCCCGTTGTGGCTCCCCCGCATCGTCGTCCCCCCCCCCTCGGGCTTCGTCCCTCCAGCTCCACTTTCCAAACCCAAACTTTCCCCAAACTCGCCCGACGCGGGGATGATTTATTGAGTCGGAGCTGCCCCCTCTCCTGCCTCGCCGTCCGAGACGTTGGGATGTTTGACAGTAATGAAGAGTGATAGATCGCTCCCGCTCAGCTAAGCAGCTGATGCATTAATTATAAATCGCGCTATGGCTAATATAAAGTTTGCTGCGGTGCGGGGAGGCCGGGGAGCTGCGGAGGCAGCGGGTTTGCGGAGGCGGCCGAGGGGGCTCGGGGCGCTCAGCAGCGCAGCACAATGGGGCTTAGAGCATCCACGGGCGGCCATTTTGCTGCGGTTGCTATTTTTATGGGATATGGACATACAGATATGGACACATCCCTGCGGAGAGAGCGCTCCCTCCCACCCCCCCGGGGTGCGATCTGCTCGGGTGCTGAAATTCAACCTGTGCATTTATCTATTCTGTGTGCGGCTGCGGGTGGTTTTGCTTTTGCTGCTCTGGCTCTGATGCTTTGGGTGGTTGTTTTCTTTCTTTCCTTTTCTTTTCTTTCCTTTCCTCTTTCCTTTCCTCTTTCCTTTTCCTTTCCCCTTTCTCCTTTCCTTTCCTTTCCTCTTTCCTTTTCTTTCCCCTTTCTCCTTTCCTTTCCTTTCCTTTCCTTTCCTTTCCTTTCCTTTCCTTTCCTTTCCTTTCCTTTCCTTTCCTTTCCTTTCCTTTCCTTTCTTTCCTTTCCTTTCCTTTCCTTTTCCTTTCCTTTCCTTTCCTTTCCTTTCCTTTCCTTTCTTCTTTCCTTTCCTTTCCTTTCCTTTCCTTTTTTCTTTCTTTTTAACAGACCCCCTTGAAATCCCCGATAGCGGTAGCAGTGGATCTAGGCGGCTGAGGACAGCTTACACCAACACCCAGCTTCTGGAGCTAGAGAAAGAATTTCATTTCAACAAGTATCTCTGTAGACCAAGGAGGGTCGAGATCGCAGCCTTGCTGGATCTGACTGAGAGACAAGTCAAAGTCTGGTTCCAGAACAGGAGGATGAAGCACAAGAGGCAGACCCAGTGCAAGGAGAATCAAAACGGCGAGGGGAAATTTAAGAGCCTAGAGGACCCCGAGAAAGCGGCAGAGGAGGAGGAGGAGGAGGAGAAATCCCTCTTCGAGCAAGCCCTCAGCAACGTGTCCGGCGCTCTCTTGGAGAGGGAAGGCTACTCTTTCCAGCAGAATGCCCTCTCCCAGCAGCAGGCACCCAACGCGCACAATGGCGAGTCCCAAACTTTCCCCGTTTCGCCTCTAACGAGCAATGAGAAAAATCTGAAACATTTTCAGCATCAGTCACCCACTGTTCAAAACTGTCTCTCAACAATGGCCCAGAACTGTGCAGCTGGCCTGAACAATGACAGTCCTGAGGCCCTAGATGTCCCTTCTTTACAAGACTTTAACGTTTTCTCCACAGATTCCTGCCTACAGCTTTCAGATGCCGTTTCCCCCAGTTTGCCAGGATCTCTGGACAGTCCCGTAGATATTTCTGCTGACAGTTTTGACTTTTTTACAGACACACTCACCACAATTGACTTGCAGCATCTGAATTACTGAGAAATTAAAGACGTCCTCTCCAAGGGTTCTGCTTTCTCCTCTTTATTCTTCTTCTTTATTTTCCCGTGAATTAATTTCCCCTTCTCCTCCCTTTTCCTGGTCAGTATTTTCTGTTTATTACCTCCCTCTGCTGTGCCATTTTGCTGTTTCTTACGAAGTTTTAGTTGTGTTCAATTTTAACCTAGCCACATTCTAGGTCCTTCTATGAAAGCAATATATGAGGTCTGTAAGAAAGTGATCATATAGGGATTGAATCTTCACTTTCTTTTTATTTTTGTATTGCATTAGGATGCGTTGTCATAAGTATTTTTGGTAGAATAAATTCTTGTTTGCTACAAGGAGCTTTCTCTTTTTTTTCTTTCTCCCTCTCTCTTTATCTCTCCTTTCAAGACTGATAACACGACGGGTATTTCTCCCCTCCCTCCTGCTCTGAATTTACTAATAATCAAAATCCAACACTCTGACTGAGCTCTCACCTTCTGGCAATTTAGGGCATCTATTAGAGAGAAAAAAATAAACCGCTTTCAAATTCTTTATTGCAAGCTCTCCCAAGGAAAAAAAGAAACCAAAGAAACTAAAACCATTCACAGCTTTGATGGAGACCTCTCCCTTTTAATGTATAAACTTAGCATCTTATCTCCGTGAGGATACAAAGCTTGGAAATGCTGAGCTGTAACAAAAGCATGAACGAGCACTTTCTCTCTTACAGACAAAACACGAGACTCAGTAGGATAAGCGTCTCCTGCAGAAACTAGACTGTTACATACACGAAAGGCTTTTTGTTGGGGGGAAATAATCCCAGGTGGGTTTTTTTTGTTTGTTTGTTTGTTTTTAAAGTAGTGCTTAGTTGCCAGCAAGCTGTTTCAGCAAGCCTATCTTAAAAAAAAATCAGAGCTCACAGAGAAAGCGCTTGGTTACTTCTCATGTGCTGAGAGGTCCAAGATGTCAGCCCTGGAAGGAGAAGAAACGGAGAAGTTAGTGGCTGTAAAATCAAAAGGGTGGCTGGAATGCAAGGGGAAAAAAAAAAAACATTTAGGGAGGAATCAGCTCCTCACTCGATCCTTTCGAGGATCTGTTTAAACCTCTTTTGCGGGCGAAGGATCGATAACGAAAAGGGGAAATTCTGATTTCGAAGTTATAAATTTCCTCGGAGCTCCTCGCCCTCTGCTTGCGGCAGAAACCGCGGGGCTAGCGGCGTTGCGGGACCCCAAAGAGGAGGGGGAGCCCCGTCCCTGGGGCTAAACCCGAGCAACAGATGCCGTCGGGGCTCTGCGCTCCGGGGTCCGGGGAAACCGCGGCTCCGTGTGAGCATCTTACATGACATAGGCGAGTGGGGCTTGGAAGGGGAGGGGGTTTATAGCCGGGGGCCTGCTCCCCGTCCACGCGGGGAGTGTTTTCTCCCGGCTCTGCAACACGTTGTGGAGCCGGGATGCGTGGGTTATAGCTGGAAGGGCTGAGCGCGATTCTTCCGAAAGTCATAAATCAAGCTCTTTCTGTGAATGAGGATGTCATCAAAGAGATCAATTGCAGGAACACATGCACAAATAAAAATCCTCTTACGTATTTGCCGGGGCTGGGGATCCCCGTCTAAAACCATTAAGTGAGAAGGCGTTTAGTCATAATTCATTTTTATTGCTCTTTTAAAACAACAGCTTGGCTGAGCTGCGGGCGCTGTGAAACCTCGGCCCTGCTTCTGGTCCTCTCTCCTCCAGCCCTGTCCCTGCTGAAAGCGAGCGGCCTTACCGGCGTTTTAACCCCTCTGCCCCTGGGTTAAATTGGAATGCAACGTGCCCGTATGGCTTGGGGTTTGTTTTGTGCCCGGATTCCTGGATGCTGACAACGCTAGGAAAAAAAAAAAAAAAAAAAAAAAAAAAGGAAAATACGCCGCAAGATTCAAACTTCTGGCAAACACCACTTAAATAAATGGGGGGATTCATAGATCAGGAGTCGCCTCCAAGTCTCCCGGTGAGCCCTGGGGCCAAAGAAGGGGCACAGTCCCACGGAAAAGCCAGAAGCGCCGGGATCGCCTCCCCGATCCCAGTCCCGGGGCAGGAAACGTGGAGAGGAGCCGCGGAGGGGCCGGGCTGGGGAAGGAGGGGGGTTCCTCTCTGCTCCGGCCCTTCTCATGATGTTGCCCCCACGCACAGTCCAGGCAGCAAACCCCCAAAGCCCCGTCAGGGAGACAATGCAACAAAAGAGACAATGGTACGAAAAGAGAGGGGAAAAAAAAAAAAGGGATTTCAGGATGCCGGAGATTGAGAGAGGAGTGCTGTGATTCAGCAGTATTTATGGGCAAAATGGATCTATTTATAGTAAAATAAACATTTTTTTTCTTAGCTGGCTGAAAAGACCCTGAAAAGATGCCAGCTCTTTAATTGGTAAACAGTCCCAATGGCCTGCCTCTTTTCCTCTGCTTTATGCAGTATTTACCACAACTGGTTTACAAGAATGAAATAGATGTGTTTACAGCCATAAGCACAGCCAAAATAGTTGCAGTATAATGTCATAAATGCCTCTGGGGTGTTGTTGTTCTTGTCCTGCACCCCGCCCCCCTGGAGTTCAAGAAACGGAACCTTTCCAGAGGGCCCTTAACCAGATGTGTCTGTGTAGTAAATCAGAACAAATAGAAATATTATGGTGGAGAGAGCAGCCCTTAGGTTTTGGCCGGCAGCAGAGAGGCCGTAGAGGTGGCAAGGGGTAAGAGGTGACCTGATAGCAGTAGGAGAGCTGTGCACCTAGGAGAGGATGTTGTAGTTCATGTGGGAGGGAGGAGCTTGAGGGTTTGTGTGTGTGTGTGTGTGTGTTCGTGAGCGGAGAGTGGTGGAGGGGTAGAAGAGCCTTTTGGATTTAAAACCAAGCAAGAACCGAGCGTGAGAACAGAGGGACGTGGAGGCCGGCTGGACATGCACTTGCAGAAATAGAGGGGGCGACCCCTCCTGGGATTGGTGGCAGGGGATGTGGCTTTCCATCCGTCTATCCTTGGGATTATGGGTTGGCAGGATGCCTCTTTGCAGCCCGGTGGTGCCGCAGACGGGTGGGTGCCCCGGGACGGACGGATGCCCGGCCTTTACCTCGCCTTTCCTTTTCCGCATACGTAAACTTCACATGAGGCTGCAACCCACATCCCACCGCCCTCCCTCTATCCATGGATCCTTTTTTTTTTTTTTTTTAATCCGGTCGGGGCGGGGAGGGGTAGGTTTGTGTCTATGCTGAGCGCGGTTCCCAAGGGTCCTGGGGCCGCCTCTGCTACTGGCCATCTGCCACCTCCCGGAGAAGCGCAGGGACAAAGGGCCCGGGGCTGCGGGTCCTACGCCTCCTGCCGCTCCCCAGCCCCTGCCCCAGGCCACCTCCCCGCACAGCCGGGCTGCGGCACCCCGGGCATCCTTCCCCTCGCCCGGGGACCGGGCGGGCGGCGGGGGCGCTGCGGGGACCCAGCAGATGGGCTGCGGAGCCCCCCGCCCCATCATCCATCCCCCTGTCCCCGGCTCCTCCTCCCCTGCCCCAGCCCCGGAGCCCGCCGGAGGTGCTGGGGGGAGCAGGGATGCGGGCCCGGGAGAGCACAATGCTCGTCAGTCCCAAATGCCGCTCATTTCCATGTTAATGTCCGCGGCCGCCTGGTGATGCGGCTGGACAAGCCCCTTTAACTCTTGGCGTCGCTTCGCCCTGGGACTGTAGCGGGCCGGTGACATCTCTCCATCCGTCCCCGTCCCCATCCCAACCCCACCTCCACCCCTATCCACACACATATCTTCGTCCTCATCTCTGTTCTCGGTTTTCTCTTCACGCCCATCCCTATCTTCATTCCCATAGCATTCCCCAGCCGTATCCACGCTCCCATCCTCACCGCCGCCCCTAGGGGTGATGCTCTCAGCGCTGCCCCTGCCTCCCTTCCCCCCAGCCCCCGCCCCGTCCCGCGGGTCCAGCCGCCCCCCCGCGGCCCCTGCCGAGGGCTGGAGGCGGGGTGGGGGCGGCAGAGGAGCCCAGCTCCGTCTGACGGGGCCCCCGGCAGCACTCACCCTGGAGGGGACGGGCCGGTGGGCTCGGCGGGCCGGGCGCAGCCTCCAGGTCTCTCCTGCCTTCCCCTCTCAGCCGGCGGGCGGGACCCTGCTGGCGGCGGGGCGACAGCCCTGCCCTCCCTCCCCCCCCCACCCCCTCCTCCCCTCTCCCCCCCTCCCCCCGGGGGGCCGCCGCCGCCCTGCCCCGCGGTGCCGCTTCGCGTCGCGCCGTCGGAGCGCTCGGCGTTTAAATGCCCCCGGCGCGGCGATCTATCAGCGGCAGGAGCCGGGAAAGTCCCGCAGGCGCCGCAGCCATTGGCTGCCGCCCCCCACGTGCCTCCCCGCTGCCGGCACCTTCGTGTCATTTTTCCTGCCGGCCCCATGGAGGAAGTGGGAAAGTTGCCGCGGCCCCGCCGGACGCTGAAGACCCGGTGGCGGCGTGACGGAGGGACGCGGCGAGGATGAGCTCCTTCCTCGAGTACCCCGTCCTGGGCGGGGAGCGCGCCTACCACCCCGAGCACGGGATTACAACTTTCCAGCCCTGCGCCGTCAGCGCCGGGAGCTGCAGCGGGGAGGATCGCTTCCTCGCGGGCCGCGGGGTGCCCGTCAGCCCCCACCGACACCACCCCCACCCCCCACACCACCCCCCGGCTCAGCCCGCTGCCTACCAGCACCACGGCGCCTTGGGGGTGTCCTACGCGCACCCCGGCTGCGCCCCGACCTACGGCGCCCAGGGCTTCGGGGCGCCCTACGGCCCCTACCCCCTCGGGCAGGACGCGGAGCTGGGGGGCGGCTTCCCCCCCTGCGCCCCCGCCGTCTACTCGGGGAGCATCTCCTCCTCCGCCGCGCAACACCCGCACCAGGGCTACGCGGGGCCCCCCGCGCAGTACGTGCCTCCCCCCTACGGGCAGGAGCAGCAGAGCCTGCCCCTGGGCACCTACAACCATCCCCTCTCCCCTCTCCACGCCGGCCCCCGGGAAAACGCCCGCTCCCCCTCCGCGGAGACCTCGCCGCCGGCGCAAACCTTCGACTGGATGAAAGTGAAGAGAAACCCACCCAAAACAGGTCAGTGGCTGGCGGGGGTGAGGGGGCCGGGGCGGGAGCCGCTGCTGTCTGTCTGTCTGTCCCTCTCCGCCGTGGGTGCGGGAAGGCTGCGCGGTGCCCCGCGGGGCGCTGGGCAGGTTGGGAGCCTCTGGGAGCGGCCGCAGCCGTCTGCCCTCGGCGCTGGAATCCAGCCCCGCTTATCCCTGCCTCCCCCTCTCCGCCTCTCCCGCGGTCATATTTCTCGTAATTCATAAACCACTTATCAAGTTTCCTCTGACACTAGAGGCTGACTCCGCTTTAGCACCTCGCACTCCATCACTCACCCTGCCCGGGGCTTCCCTCTTATCCTAAGAAGTTTCTCGCTCCCTATCGCTTAGCCCGTGTGGACATATTGATTACGTCGCCTATAAATCATTTGCGCTTACTTACCGCTGCATGTCCCCTCGCAGGCAAGGTTGGCGAGTTCGGCTTCGTGGGGCAGCCCAACACCGTCAGAACTAACTTCACCACCAAGCAGCTCACCGAGCTGGAGAAGGAATTCCACTTCAATAAGTACCTGACCAGGGCCAGGCGGGTGGAAATCGCCGCCTCCCTCCAGCTCAACGAGACGCAGGTGAAGATTTGGTTCCAGAACCGGCGGATGAAGCAAAAGAAACGGGAGAAAGAAGGGCTGCTGCCCATCTCCCCCGTCAACCCCGCGGGCTGCGAGGAGAAGGCGGCTGAGGACTCCTCGGACAAGTCCTGCTCGTCGCCCTGCAGCGCCTCGCCAGCCTCCTCCTCCTCGGACACGCTCGCTGCCTCCAACTGAGCCCCGACGTGCCCCGACGGCCTCCCCTGTCACCGCGATGCTCCCGTCCCCGCGGCTCGTGTCCGTTCCCCGAGGTTCTGTGGGTCCGTCGGTCGGTCGGTCGGTCTCCCCTAAGGAGGTCCCAGCGGGCCAGTCCCCCCACCCCGGTTCCACCACCCGCTCGCTTCCCGGCGCCTTGTGCCAGGAGATTCTCATTCGAACCCTTCCTGCTGGAGGAGCAGTGTGGGCACACGCATAAAGATCTCCCTCAGCCGCAAGGACGCTCCTCTGAGTTTCCCTGAGGTGGTCTAGGGTACATAACCTCATGGAGAGATGCACTATTGCAAGCGTTTACATGACTAATAGGACTTTCATCCCCTTAATTTAACGTGTTCTTCGTTCGTGTCGATGAGTTTGTTGCTTGTAAATACTTTGTCCCAGAGATTTATCTTTTTACAGATTTTTTCTAGAAATGACATTTCGATTATCAGGTTAAGCAGGGTGAGTGCATTCGCCAAACTGGATCCACTTTTATATTGGTAAAGTCGGTGACCATGTAAATCAAACGTCTTAAGCTCAAGCAGATACCTCAAACAAAAAAAAAAGCAGCGTTATTTCTTTAAATGTGACAAACAAGGCTTCAATTGCACTAGGTTTTGCAAACCTTACCCGGTGTGCTTGCCCCCACCCCCCAAAACTGTACTAAACCGAAGGGTATAACTGTCCTAAAGACCTCACCTCTTCCTATTTTCACATTAACCCTCCTTTAGACGGGATGTCTTTTCAGCCTACTCGTGAATGTGACAAATGGCCAAATGAATGTATAATTTCTGTGGTTGGTGTCTGGACCGTTGCATGACGCACTGTGCTTTGCTGTACTGCGGGTACACTGAGTTCTATCAGTTGGTGTGTGTGAGAGCAAAATGTCCTCCTGATTTTCTGTACAATCATGAAAGGCTCTGGGATTCCACTGGTGGTGGAAGTCAGGGCAGGATTTACGGGTCCTTATAATGTCTGTAATAAATATATTCCGCTTTCAGGTAGCCCTCGTCTGCCTACCTCTGCGTGACGTCAGAGCTGAGTCACTGACTGGACTCAGCGGTTTGGTTTCCCTTATTTTCTAGTGCTCGGGCCTTTCCATGGGAGAAAGGGAGGAAAAGTCTCCCGACGTTACCCTTCACACACTATTTTACCAGAGCCAGAATTCTAGCTTCCCAGCCCGACTCACAATGCCAAACTTCTTCCTTCCCTACACTCCAATAAGATCACTTTTAGAAAATATAAGGCCCTCCTCTATGACTGGGAGGAATTTATGATCCCGATCTATTTCTGAGGAGCAAACACGAGAACTTCCTGGGCCTTGGCTAACCTTTTCACCTCGGGGTGGATGCTGACACTCACATAAACAGAGCAGGCTTCAAAAGCCGAAACTGTCTTCAGCCAGTCTCCCCTCACATCCCAGGCCCCTCGCCAAGGGCTGCGCTTTTAATTAGCCCGGGCACTGAGCTGCTTCGGCTTCTCTCTCCCGCCCCGAGGCTGCCAGCCCCACAGGCTGGTGGGTGCCAAGGTGGGAGAGAACTCCCAGGTGCCTGGCAGAGTGCTTCTACCCTTAACCCCAGCGCATTTCCCACCATCACTTAATTTTTTTTTTTGGGGGAAAAAGAGCAAGTTCTCTCAGGTAAATATCATAATATTTCCAAGAGGTGTCAATTGAACTGCGGGCTGAGGTGGATGGGAGAGCGTGCCGGGAGAAACCGAGTGCAGGAGGGAGCAGAGACACGCTCCGCTGGGCGCAGGGCTGCCTCACCTCACCTCCGCCTCTCGAATTTTAGCGCAGACAACGCGCATCATCTCCTTCTCCCCGCCCAGCTGCGGGGCAGCGCTCCTGGGCTGCTCCCGGGGCTTTGCGGGATGAGCAGGGAGTCATGGAAGTTCTCCTCCCTTCGGTATCAACTGAGATTTGCAAGGCTCGGCGGGCATATCAAGAGCTGAGCTATCTGCAAGGGAGCAGGGCTGGCTCCAAAGGCTCCCGCCGGTGCCTTCATTTCTTTCATTTCCTCGCCTGCCATATACTCTACCTTTTGTTTATTAGTGTAAAGGCACAAAGCAAAACAGATGGCCTTCTTCCAGAGCCTTGGATGTGTTAAAGTGGCATTTGCATGCCAATGGGGGCATTTCAATATCGAAATCTGGATCTCGACATCGCTGGAATCCGGATCTGCAACCCTGCTCCCCCGGTGTTGACTTTATGGGTTAGAAAGAGTGGCCATAAATTATAACCTAAATGCAAGAGACAAGACCCTTGTCAGTGCTCCAATCTGAGGTGAGCGATTCATCGGCAAAGAATCCCGGCTCCTTCCAAGCCCAGACCCCTCGTTATCTGTTTTTTATTTTTCCCCTGCAGCCCTGATCGATTTCAAGCAAAGACACCCTAAAACCCCCGATCCCGGCCCATTTAGTTAGCGTTATTATTATTTCGATACGAATTATTTCGGGTCAGGGTGTGTGGGAAAAAGAAATTAAAATCTCTAGTTTAGAGTTCCTAGCACAAAAATATCACAGCATGCTGTGGCCTGATGGAGATACTAATTTGCCCTTCAGGTCGTAGAGATCCTTTAGTTTTTACACCTATTAAAATTTGTTTAATTTTTCTCTCTAGAGTCTGAGGGAGGAGAAAAAAAAAAGGAAAAAACCCACCACAAAAAAAAAAAAAAGCAAAGCGCGTCCAGATGTCAACCGGAGTTTAGCATCTTCCTATCATACTTAAGGCCATTTCTGCTGTTCACTTTTAAAGTTTACTTTTGGAGGCTATTGAGATGCTCTGGTGTTTTCCTCTGGGGCAATCAGATTGAAACCGATCAATATTTACTCAGTCTGAAAGGGCTGTTGAAAAGGCAGCTAACAACAAACTGCTTAGCTGCTCTCCCCTCTTTAATCTCAGGTTCACCGAAAGTTCAAGCAGAAATGAATTCGGTGATGGGTCACTTTAGAATAAGTCCCAGTGGTTAATCGCGCAGCCTTGGTAAAGGCAACAATTACAGAGTCATCCCTCTCCCTCTCGCTGTCTCCCCAGCAGAGGCAACTTTTTTTTTTTTCTTCTTTTTTTCCCCCAGCAATTTTTATTAAATCTTAACCGTTTTCCGCTGCTTTGCGGCATCTCCCGCCGGTGCCCGCGGTGAGAGGCACCGCGGGTGCGGGAGATAAGCCCTCCCGCAAAGGATCCAGCGTTTTTACGGGGCAAAGGGAGGGATGCTCGGGGCTTTCTCCCCATCTGGGGCTGCAGGGGGGCTGGGGTCGCGCCCGGCAGCTGGAGGCGCTGGCGGATCCGCGGGGCTTTAACTCCGCTCTCCATCCTCGACGGGGAAAGGTTAGGGAGAAATCAGGACAAAACGCGCTGGACGCCGCTGCTAATTGCAGGGACTCTCCAAAGGCCAAAGTTCACGTAATCACTGCATAAATGAATCCTTAAGAGGGATTTATTAGCACCTCTCTGATGGCAGCTCACGTTTGGGCTACAGACTCGAGCGCGTTGTCACCGGGATATTGCTCCTGGGGAGCTACCTCCTCCCGGTACCCGGGAACGACCGGGGGACCCCGGGCTCGAAAGGCCCCGCGGAGGCTCCGACCTGGGAGTAGCAGAGGGGAGGTGGGGGCTGTGATGGGTTTTTTTTGGGAAAAAGAATCATTTCGATTTTTTTTTTTCGTCTTGCTAAAAGATTTCTTGTTTGTTTTCCCCTTAGCAATTAGCGCTGTGCGGTCGCAGTAAATTAGTAACCACAAAAAGGGAATACATAAATAAATAAATACGATATGAATAAATAACAATGCAATATATAACAATTATTTAATTTTATTTCCCTTCTTTCCCTTCTTCCTTTCCTCTTTCCTTCTTTTTTGTCTTTCTTTCTCTCATTTTTTTCTCTTTCTCTCCCTCTTCTTGTCTCCTTTTTCCCTTTCTCTCTTTCCAAGGCAAACATTCTTTTTCTCCCCGAGGCACACTACTTGGCCGACTTTCACTGTTAACCTTATTCTTTTATGGTTTACGTGTCATAAAATATTACAGGTCACAGTTACTCCTGTTTCAGGCTCAGAAAGACCATTGAAATCCACGGGAGCTCTGGGGAGAAGAAATCTTCCCTCGTGCCTAGGAATTTGGGGGCAAACCTGGTTGATTTTGATCATACGAGGAGTCCAATTGTGGAAAATATATTTTCCTAAAGTCTATTACACTCTTAGCCATAAAACTTCAAAAAGATCACACAGTTCAGCAATAGGAGCAGAAATTGGCCCGGAAAAATGCTTCTGCACTATTTTTTTTTATAGGGCAGCGACATATTTCAAGCATTTGCTTCCCACGGAGAATGTTTCAGCCGTGACTTTTACAATAGTGTTCGCTTTCCTACCTACTTTCCTTCTAGTAAAGCTAAACCAGGACTATCGATCCTTATAAAAACGTGGCCGAATAACGATCAGCATCGGTTACGATGAAACCAGCAGCCAGTTAATGACTTCTCCGGGTGGTCAGCTCATAAATACAAACTCAGCGTGTTGCAAAATTCTCCCTCGCTCCAGAAAGTAAAATTAGCAGTAGAAAGAAATCAAATAAAACCAAACAAAAGCCCCGAAGAGGCAGGTCGAGCAGACGCGAAGCCACAGGCGCTTTTGCCTGTGTTCCCATCGGTCTGAGATGCGGCGGAGCCAGCGGGAAGCGGAGGAATTAGAAAAAATACAGGGATTCATGGAGTGTTTCTCTCGCAAGAGCTGTAGGACGTGTCCGAGCGGTTGGGAGCCGGGGGACCGCCTGCCCTGGCTCTTTGCATCCGACGCGCTTGGCTTTGCGCGTACGCGCTTGTATGTTTTCTAATTCTAAGCTACGCGGGGTTAGAGCGCGGCGGGCCACCAGAAAAGAAGAAGAAAAAGGGAAAGAAGGAAGAAAAGAAAGAAAAAGCAAAGGAAGAAAGGGAAGAAAAAAGGAAAGAAGACGAAAGGAAAAGAAAAAAGCTATCGGTTATTAAAAAAAAAAAAAAAAGCCCCTCAAAATTAAAGGAAATATCTACTTTGATTGAACGCTTGGCTAACGCGTTTTGTGTGGATCGATTGCATTCGCAGCTGTTTTCGGGTCTGATCTTCGGGAAATGACTAATACAAGGGAAATTCGTTGTGTGCATTGTAATAACAAGGGAGTGGGGCTGCGGCCTCCAGGGCACTCCGCACCCTTCCGCGCCGCTCCGCGCCTGGCTCCATCTCCTCCGGGGGGTGTCCCGGTGGTCCCCTCCTGCCCTGCCGGCTGGCTGAGAGCTGCTGGGCAGTACCCCTGCGCTGGCATCGCCAGAGCTGCTGCTCCCCATCTCCTTTATCTATTAATACAGCCATCACCAAACCCCGGATAACCTCCTTCTCCCTCTGTCAACACCCCTCCCCTCCATCCCGTGCTGAGGGAAGAGGGATGGGACCTGCCATCGGGGTCCTGTAGCACGGGGATGCCCCTTTTAGGGGTAACTTGGTGACAGATGTTGACGTTTCTAGGGAGCTCGGTAAACAGAAAGTTGGACTGGACTTTTTCATAGCCCATGTGGTTTTCATCATTCCCCGTCAGGCTCAGACCAAAGGCAGAAGCTTCCCTCTTCACACTCCCCATTCCCTCTCATCTTCAGCAGTCACTCATCCTCTGCGACACGGAATAAAGAGCAGAGAAAACGCAGGAGACCGGGTTTATTAAGTAATGAGAAGAGATGGGGGTGAGGATGAGGCTGGTGGGGACACGGAGGTGCAGGAATCTCTCCTCCGCTGGCTGCTAGTGAGCCTTCAGGTGCAAAGCGCATCTGTGTAAATCACAGGCTCTGCCTGGGGACAAATCATTGGGAGCGCAACGGAGGAGCCTCAGTGAACAACCACTTGTCCAGACTTCTCACTGCATTCATAAGCAGGTGAAAGTTATGGAAGGGATGAAGTCACAAGGGTGGGGATTTCTACACAATTTTAATTGAAACTCCTCTGTACTGAGAAAACAAAACTTTTCTTTGACTTTTGCAACAGGTCTACTGCTTCAACTGATTCCTGTGCAAGATACCAGTTACAGTGGAAATGCCACCCGTGCTTCAATATGTATTCTTAGCACAGCTGTGAAATAGTCTTGCTAGTACCCTGCAAAGGTGAAGACTTTCATCAGACTAGTCTCTTTGCAGGAAACCGAATCCCTGCAGCACAGCTCCGTAATGTCAGTGTATTCAACTTCCATGCATGGTTATGAGGACAGACATGTCATAAAACAAAATGCATTGGCTGGGGTAGCGCTGTATTCCTCATGCTGAGCTGAGAAAAAAAAAAAAAGTGAAAAAAACCCCCAACACACTCTAGAAACTGAAAGGTGATCCCATCCAAGCTGAGCCATCAAAAAGCCATACATATTTCACTGTGCAAAAATGTTATCTTGGAGGAACAGACCTTCCAGCAAATGGTGTTAGCATGAACAATACATTTAGACATGGTATTGGGTATTGCAGAAAAGCAAGACCCCATGGGGCTCTGTAATTTATTTTACCCCTCCTTGGATATTTAATTTTTTGTATTTCTGACAGCACTAGCAGGCAAGGCAATGATCAGGGAAGGAGAGAGTGAGGCAAAAAGAATCTGAGAAGATCTGTCCTCTAGTCAGAACAAGACGAGGAATGACACACCTCAGATCAAACTGTGCTGGAGATGAGCAAGGTCTTTATGCATCGGAACACTAATGTTCCCCCAGAACTTGTTCACTCCAAAAGGCATTAACTAAGCTTGTTTCAAGTCACCTCATGAACTGAAAGATATAAATGTTAGCAGAGGCTTGTACCTGACCATGCTTTTACGTTGACTTTGAGTGGGACCTACTGTGGCCCATTGCCTAGGAAGATCCAGCTCACCTGAGACCCACAGGTCTGCAAATCAAAAGATTAGATTTATTTAACCTGGTAATCCATCTGTAAAGAGCTTTTCTCTATTCAGATCACACCTTTTTCACTCTGATGTTTGAATGGCACAATAAAGCATATAAGGAACATAGACAAAAAACACAAGAAATTTTGCCGAGGCTCCTCTAATGAAACAGTTTTATTACAAATCAGGTAAAAGACTAGAAATCCAGACAATCACCCTGTAATTCCCTTTTTGAACACAGTGATGTGTTTTGAGACTGGTCAACTATAGAGGTTGACTCCCGCTTTTGCTGGAGCTGAAACACAAGACGCATCCATTACCTTGGGCTCTGGATCAGGCCTCAGCTGCAAACTCCGTATTCAGCCATGAGCAAAGATTTCCCTTCTGCTTCTCGCTGAGAAGACAGCAGGGCAGGCTGTGAATTGAAAGAAGAGGAAGCCTCACAAGCAATTTTCTGGTCAGACATTCAAGGCTTGTACTTTTGCATTGTGCATTGGAACTACCATGGTGGAATCCTGTCTCTGGAAGGAGCAAGTGATGCATTTAAAATATATGCTGCTATCAGAAAGAATACTTTTGCTCACCCCATCCAGTATGTTTGAATCAAAATAAATGCAGACCACTGAGGTTTAAATACAAGTCTTAGCTTCAACCATAACTATGATCCGATTCAAACTACAGGAATGGAGGAGGCATCTTTACCAGGATTAAATACAGACCACATAATGCGACTATATTCTGCAGACCTTTTTCATTAAAATCAGTGGAGTTTTTCCTTATTACAGACAGGATTTTTTTAGCTACTAGCCATTTTTCAATGTGACATTTTACAATTTAAAATAATAAGTGAAAATTAGTTACCACAAATGCAGCTTTTAAAGCAACAGTGAGCCTATGTTAACATTGATTTCTCTCTCTGTGTTTCCTTCTTTCTTTATAAAACTTATGTACTCTGTCGATACAATGCTACCCACTTTGATAATAAATCTGTTGTTTCAAGCTAGGATGCTACCATTTCCTTTTCCATGTAATTTATAGTTATATTGATTCTAAAGCTGTGGTTCTCCATTTCCCTCCTGTTGTATTAAAAATGAGTCCTAATTGCAAGGCAAATGATCTTTGGTCGAAGGACCTCAGTGAGTATTTTAACTGTGGCTGAGGAAATTTAGTTTGATTAATAGAGAAATGAAATCTCTGAACATTTTAAATGATAATTTTCAGTTTAGGAAAAAAAGGAAAGACAGAGAAAGAAGGAAGGTTAATGGAGCCAGGGAAGTCCTCCATAGATCAGGATGAGCAGATGTTCTTTTGCTTTTCTGTCAACATCTCTGGTTTGTTGTGCATATAGAAAAACAGGCTTTTCAACTCTCACCAATTTCACCCTGTTGCCAGCTTTGCTTGCCTGCAGGATATCTGCTTATCTAGCATGAGAGCAGGACCAGGCCTCCTCCCCTTTGGTCTAGAAGCAAAACAACCTTTCACATGGGCTGCGAGGTCTGTCACACTCCCGCCTCCTTCACACAAACACACACACACGTTTTCAACCCTCAGATCTTTATTTCATAAAATTCCTTTTCTCTTAGAGACTGAAAAACTGGCCAGGAGGTGAATGGAAGAGCTGAGCAATATTAACTGCATTCAGGTGTGTGTTGGCGGAGAGGAGACGAAAGGAACCTGGCCCCTTCCTCGAGGGCAGCGAACACGTTCAGCCATGTGGGACGGCGGTGGCAGCGCAGCTGCGGAGTCCCCTGTCCCCCCAGTGTGTGCTCAGAGGGATAAGGATGCTGTTACTTCATACGGGAAATTCAAATAACCGTTCTCCTTCGTGAAGCACTGTGACAGCTGCCTTGTTTGCTAACACGTCTTAAGTGTCCACGTATAAGAAAAAGAGTGATCTACGGGTGCATGGGTGTGTCCTTTAGGATTCATGAGAATGAGGCATGTTTTTTCATGTTTTTAATCCTTAAAGCACTTCTTTTGTTTACTGCAATTCCATATCACTTCAAAGCAGTAGCACTAAAGGTGATGGAGTCCAGTTTGAGCCTTAAAATTATATTTGTTTGTCTCTAAATGTTCTCCAGGGCAAGGAATATATATCAGCCTTTGGAAAAGAAGCAATCTGCACTTAAGTGAAGATTAAATAATCTAAGATTTACCATTCAACTCTTGGACGGTAGGATTTTTTTTCATTGTAGTAAACCATTTACAGTAAAAAAAGGCCAGCAGGCATAAAATAGAAAATTCCCTTTCATCACAGAAGGGTTAGCTATCTTTGTGCTATATAAAATGCCCTAGAAGTTTCAATGGGAAGTTTCTCAGCAAATGGACTGTGGAAGTAGTCCTAAAATTCACTGCTGAGTCTGAACTCAAAGAGAAGAGGGTGGAAGGAATGAAGTCTGCCAGGAGCCCTGTCTTGAGGTGTACCTGCTTGATATGAGTTTGCCCAAAGGCAGGCACCATGCTCTGCTCCAGAGATCGTGTCAGCTAGATCTGAAGGACATTTCTTGAGC
Source organism: Clamator glandarius (assembly GCA_033459285.1). NCBI lineage: Eukaryota > Metazoa > Chordata > Aves > Cuculiformes > Cuculidae > Clamator > Clamator glandarius. The sequence continues at coordinate 7,598,456 of JAUNZM010000266.1, forward strand.
CATCACGTGTGAGCATCCCTTTACTAGTGAGTAGGCTTATGCGTGTTTAGCCAGAATGCCACTACTGAAAACACTACTTTTTTCTTGTCCAGGAAAAGGAGTTCTGGACATAGTCAAAACGAGAAAAGTTGAGAAGTTCTTATTAGGAAAATGTGGGGAAGGAATTTCTCCTTGTGCTCACTCTCTTATTTATAAGAATTTCTAAAATGAAGCTGTATCCATATGTTTCCCAGATGCTTATCTACATCTATGACACAAGCTCTTCAGGTAACAAAGTTGCATTTCACAGAACCATCCAATAGTGCTGCTATTCCTTAATGCATTTTATAATTCCTCAAGCTACTTTCTTTCAGGTTTCTGCACTGTTTAGTGTAGCTTGGATTTCGTCACCCATGTGCTTTTGGGTGTAGCATAAAAATTTGCTTTTATTTAAGAGGTATGTGAGTCATGTGATGGTAAACGAATGACCTGAAAAATTTTAATGCATTTTTAAGAAAGGTAAAAATATTTTTCCTCCCTTCCTTGTTTGCTTGCTTCCTTCCTTCTTTTCTTTCTCCCTCCCTCCCTCCCTCCCTCCCTCTAATTCAGGCAATCTGAAAATACTATCCTTGTTAGCCATCTGTGACTGTAAAATACACGTACCTCCACTTCCCTCCTGGAATGCCTCACAAGATTTATACTGGGATGTGTGGGAAGGGGAGGAAAGGAAGATGTACAGTATCTCCAGATTCTATCTGCCTTTTCACTGCGGGGTTTTAAAGTGAGGCTTTGATCTGATCACTGATAACTCACTGAGGGCAAGGATGGTGTTATACTTTTTTTTTGGTATCAATTTGCTGTTGATTTCAGGTCTTCCCCTCATTTTTTTTTCCACTCTGGAATTCACAGACTCCTGCTGCAGGGAAAATGTGGGAATTATTTTTTCCCTTGTCACAAAATGTTTTCTAATAGTTGCCTCTTTTTCTGCTGTCTTTTCTTCTATTTTAATATCTTTGATAAGCGTTACCATCTGCTTGGGCGCCTGGTATTACATGTTGTGAACAAGGCCAAGAGTTTTCAGGGGCTGGGACACAGTGTTGTTTACTACTAGGCATAATGAAGATTGTTGTCTTCGCCTGGGGCAGGTGGGCTGAGGCTGGAGCACGCACAGAAATGCAGAACATGTGCTGGGGTTGAGCTGTCTACAGTTCTCTGAAAAGGAGGTTTGGCTGCTGAGCTAGTGGTGCTCACTTTGTAAGCGAGGAATCTTCTCCTGCCATTCTCTGGCCCCTAACATGCTAAACTTTAGAGAGAAAGACACCGCATATTGAGCTGTTACTAACTGGTCAAAAAGCACTATCAGTTTTAGATGTGATAGGTACGTGTCAGAATCAGCATAATTAACTGGAATGACAATCCTGTTAAATGTGTTCATGCCATTACACTGGCAATAAAGCATGTGCAAATTCACAATTAAGGCCTGTCTTTCTTCTGTACCTTGGAGACTAGTGGCAAACATTAAGAAGTTGTATAGCATCAGGAGCTGAAGGGAGGTATTTATCACTATAAAAACATCAGGTGATGCATTTCCCAGATTATCGGTCCTTCTTATGCAAATACTCTTTTTTTTTCTAGAAATTTCAAGCTAAGTAATAATTACATTCCTGATCTGAAAAGTGATATTTCACCCTCTGAATTTTTGTTTTCATTTGCAAGACGGATGAGGACTATATTATTTAGCTACCTTGCATAAAGGTATTCAAAATAGTTCTCATTTCACGTTATTCATCAAGCTGCACGTTCTTTATATTGGGTACATTACACATTGCATATCCATGGAGAAATTTTCAGGGATGCTACAAGACATTTTCCTACATTGTACACAGGCGTTACAGCTCCTGCTACAGTGATGGCTGGAAAGCATCAGCACAAGTAAGATAAAGGTGATTTAAAGTGTGTCTGTGAGTCAGGCAGGGAACTGACAGCCATCTTTAACCAGACTGACCCTGGGATGACCCTGAGCTCAGCTGGTTGTGAGATAGTTGGGTCTATTATGGGACAAAGGATCATATGTCTGACAGGATGCAGAGAACACATTACAGGATCACAGCTGAGTAACAGTGCAAGACATAATGTACATTTATTTGATGAACAACACAAGCAAATCTTGCCAAGAAAATTTAATTTCTACTATTTTGTTTATTTCAAGTCAATCTCTTTCTGCTGCCTGTTTCAAGAAACTCATATTTACTAGCCTTTTCTCTTCTAGGAACAAAACAGATGATCTTGCTAGTGAAATTTAGAAAGCATGCAGGATGTACACTGATAAATTCATATAATGGAGTTGCACGTTTCTATTGTATTTCTTGCTTCCCATGTGGGCTCAATCTACATCTATTTGACATTAAATTTCTAACGCCTTTGCCTAAACCCACGTATAATTTGGTCAAGTGAGGCTGGAAATGTCAGAACAAGCACAGCAGTGGTTAGAGAGAAAGTCATGGGCTTGAAACTGCATACAGATCTGTATGTGAGTGACTGCACTCATGTTAGCAGTGCCAGGAGACCAAAATTCAGTGTGACGGGGTTCTCAAGAAAGGAGAGAAATACTTGATTACATTTCCGGGCTGACTTACTTTCACATCTATTCTTAGGGATTGCACTGTGGCAAGGGCTCTGATATCCTCAATTTCAGCACAGGCAAAAAGGCTGACAGAGATGTGAGTAATCTATATAACCTTGCACATCAAAAATTAGATCAGCTCCAGCCTCTCCTCTGCACAGCTCATTGTGTGCCACAGAAGGGAATGATTGCCAGGCTGAAGAGTGGAAGCTGATGCTGGGGAGAGGAGAGGATCACTGGAGCCACTTGGCCACCAGACTCTGTGCCCTGACTCTCCTGCTGACCACACCAGTTCTCTGATGTGTGTCCCAGTGCCCTAGAGGAATAGCTCGGCCCCAAGGGGGAGTGCAGTGCTACATGGTCCCCACCAAGCCCCTCAGTCAGATCCAGAAGCTCTGTCAAGGACGAGAAACCCTTTGTAAGTAAGGGAACGTTCCTGTTGGCCTCAATGTCGTGTCTCAACTTCTGACAAAAACTGAGCCCCAAATCATAGTAACTGGCAATATTCCCCCCCAGCCTCCAGCAATGTTCTGGGCAAGAGGGCTGGAGAGGTGCGGAAGGGAGTCAGCACGTCTGCCAGAGGATGTCTTCTGTCCCCTTGCAAGGAAGGCAGGACCACATTTGCCACAGCTCCTGGCAGTGCTAAGTGCCGATCCTTCTGCTGCCCCAAAGCTGCCACAGGGTCTGGCGTAGCTGAGTGGGAGGCAAAAGCTTCAATCAGCAGAATGAAAATTGAGAGTTAACCCCCTGCCTTCCCTGCTGCCCCCATGGCTGATGTGGAAGGGTGATGAGAGAGGAGAGATGAAGCACTGCGCTGCAGGCAAAGCCGAGAGCAACGCTCTACCTCAGCCAGCTTTCGAGGGGACGGGGGGGTTAATCTGCTTCCCAGGCCCTGTTGTCAGTAGCTGCATGTCCTATCGCTCCAGGCAAGCTCGGATCTGGCTCCGAGTCCTATACAAACAGCTCACTCTTTACAGAGCTACTGTGCTGGGTGACCTCTTCTAACGTATTACTGGTTTATATTTGGGCTGATTGCTTCCAAAGGGGAAATGACACGAAGTGAATCAGCGTGACCTCATTAGCGTGGCTCACACTGGTAAATGGATGACCACCATTAGGAAGGCTCTGTTGTGGCAGTGCTTCCATCGTGTTACCTGTGGATAGTATCATCATCTTGCTATAACCTGCTGCAAAGATTTATGCACTATGCTAACTTGCGTACTACAGCTGCTTTCTGTCTTATAAATATTGACTTCTGTGCCAAAAACAACAACTCGGTACAACAGGAATTAATCTTCTGCTTGACTGATGCATCTTTACAGACCAGTTTGTCTTTAGAAAATGGAGCTCAAGAGAGTTTTATGCTTTAGAAAAATACTTCATAAGTAGATCTAAAATATAGGCTGTGATAAGCAAAGGCATCATTAAAGTGACGTGGGGGCTATATTTTGCCTTCTGGATTTTCCTGTCTGTGCCATCTGTTTGTCATCTCAACTTGTGTGAAATTTTAAAGAAATCATTAAATTCTGTATGCTGCAGTTTTTCCTGATAATTTATCTATCACGTTATCCAAATGGACTTAATTAATTTTGATTAAAAAAAATCTTTAGGCAATCTGATTTATCAAAACACTTGCAAATGTTATTCCTTTTGTCCTCAGCTATAGCATTACAATGCCAGGGAAGCAAAGCGAATCTCCCACTTGCTGCTCAACACTAAAATGAATTCAAAGTATTGCAGGATTTTGGAGTTGACAGAAAATAGCAAAATACAGAGTCAAGGTACTAAAAAGATTAAAAGACAGAACATCAGCTCATCTTCACCAAGATCCTTCTAGGAAGACTTGTGCACTATAGTGCCTAAACAAAGATATTTTGCTGTGCATAGGAACCATTTGGGATACTAGATGAACTTACAGTATTTTGACAATTTCCCTCTATTGAAATTCAAGTATTTAGTCTTCCAGTCACAGACACATTTTATAAACCTATCTGTACTATGTATGAGAGTGAAAGAAAGTGAGTACTCCCTGTTGTGGCAGATTTTTTGACTCGACTATGGTCTTATGGATCATGTAAAAATTAGAAAGCGTTATGGCTTAGGACAATATTGACTCAGGTATGTTATCATGTATTATGGTTTTACACCCTACAGGCCAGATCTGACAGACTTGCAACTGAATTTTTGTTTGGATGGAGACTTCAGTGCTGATTCTTTAATGATTTCAATGAAGCTCACCTCCATGTATTCCTGAGTATGTGGGCTGGTGGCAGGACTTCCACTCCTGGGGTGAAATTCATGTCTCTAAAATTGAGTCCCCACCCAGGCAGATGTTTGGTTTGTGCAATGACAATACCTTCAGAGACACTAGCTCATGCTCTCCTTACTGAAATTCTACTTTAGATCACTGAAATCTGAAGTCTGTGGTTGAGTGCTAATCATCACCATGAGGTGGAATCAGGGATGGAGGCAGCTGATCTGGACAAAGTTGTCTTTGATAATGAGGTCTGAGAAATCCTAGACCATAGCCCCTGTGAAGGCTGAAATAATCTCTATGGCTCATGTTAGTTATTCCACACCACTAGTTAATATTGCAGTAAGTGTAAGGACTGTATATCTCAGAAAATGATGGAAAATACTACAGGTGCATTATACGACCAAATTAATAGTATTTCAGAAAACTATCTTGTTATACAGCGAAATTAAGCGTTAGGGTTTTATACCTGATAAACCATTACTTTTCTTTCTTTATAGCTGATTTCCATGCTTGCTCAGTGTTTACTTGCAAGTAGATGTTTGAACTGGTTAAGCCGTATGGCAGCCTCAGAAATGGAATTCTAAACTTTTCTGATGTCTTATCCATAGGAGATGAATATGCTCATGCCTTTAAAATTATGGTGCTAAGTGTCTTCAAATAAAAGCTTTTTTTTCTCTCTTCAGGTCAGACAGCTAGGCAACGTAAGCCAACAGTGAATTTTAAGCTTCATCCCTGTATAGGTCCTAGTGATGCAAATATTCTTATAGAGGAGAAGAGCATTTATTTTGTGGTCAATCCTCTAAAAAAACAACTGAACTGATTAAAATCACTTTCAGTCAATAGGAATCGTAATCAGTAGGAATCTTCATCAATAAGGCTTTGAGAATGTTAACTGAAAATTCAATTTCTGTTGTGATTATAAGCTCTACAGCTATTTAATTACTTCAGGTGTAATGCTGTTATTAGAAAAAGATTCATTCACAGTGAAATGCACATAATTGAGTAATTTTTAATATGTAGTTCCAAATAGAAGCAGTGATTAGCTTACCAAAATAGAAAAAATATTAAAATAAAGAAATTACATGCTGGAATCCTTAAGTGGATTCACAACCAGAAACCTGTCCTCTGTAACTGCCTGATAAACTGTGTATCTAATTATAAACGCACCAAAACACGGATGTGATCTTCAGTAAATACGTGTTCATGCAGCACATTAATGGATTCCTATTAAGCAAATTAACACATTTCAAACTGTAGAAATGGTTAATGTATGGAAATTAACATGTGCTCTAGTTTAGATGCGTGAAGTTTCAGACTTTAGGTTGCAAGGTAGGAAACTTATGATGGCTCAGTCTTAATTCTGAATTCAAAGCCAAGGCTTTTTGGTTCTTTTTTCAGCATCTCCTACAAACTGGATAGTGATCAACAGCACAGTAGTAATCAGTAGTAATTGTTATTATTTTTCATTTACAGAAAGTAAATTCAGGCACTGGCACTTAGGTATTACAGTATTCCTGTGGTATAGGGATCATCATCATCAGCTCTGACTGAAGGCCCAGAAAGGTCAGATTCAGCTCTGATACTGTATGCGCTTATGATTCTGTCCCAGATGTATAAAGCTAAGCATCTGGATTTCTAGGATCAGAGCAAAGCTATGAAAAATCACCCTGCTGCTTCACTTCCAGGTGAGTCGTCAGATGCAGCTGAGCCCAGCTCTGGGCCAGCGTGACTGCAGAGAAAAAGACGCCAAACAGAGCGTGTGCGCATGACATGTTAGGAATCCCTCAAGTTTCTTGAAAAGTCTCCTTGGATTATGAGTTGTCCATTTCTGGGCTTAAGGTTCAGCACGGTCATTCACTTGCATTTAGGAGAGGAAGCAGTGATCTTTCCTTTTCTTATGTTTCCCTCCTCGCTTTCCTTCAGTTGTGTTAAGGTGAACCTGAATGAGACAACTAGCAGAAAGTCGGCAAAAAGTGAGTAGAAGATCTAGCCTTGAGCCCTACTCATGTTGCTCTGAAAAAGCTGAAGCTTGTTTTAACCGGAGACCATGGCAGAAGAGAGGCAGGAACCGCATTTCTCTGAGTGTCAGGGAAGTCACTCTTGGCATGTTTGTTTTTCTTCCTCAATTTCAAATGCTTGTAAATTCCTCACAAGCTTCTCTAGGGCTGAAAGCTTTGATGCTTGATCTCGGCTCATAAAAGACCTTTTTTTCAGATGAAGTTTTGAGGAAAATTGTTTGATCGAACTTTGAGTCATGGAACAGTGAGGCAATGAACCCTCTTACAGAATACAACATTAAAAAAGCAAGTAAGCAAACAAAAATACCCCAGAGAAAGAGAAAACCTAATTTTGATGTCTGAATGTTCTTCTGCAAAGGCTAATGTCCTAGCCCAGCTGTAGTCCCACAAAACTCAAGGAATGCCACGCACAGAAGACTATTGGGTAAAAGCTCAAGTTTGGAAAACAGAATGCCAAGCGAGTCAGGAGTGAGCCTGGAAGTGGAACTCCAGTGCCTGAGAGATGGTGTGCTGGTAAGGACCACCAGTATATCCCCACAGAGCAAGCGGGGGCGAGTACATCTGGTAATGGAAAGGATGAAACTGGCACTGATGGGTTAGTTATTCCAAGGACCAGTCAATTGGGAATGAACACCATTCCCTTTCTGAGGGCTGAGGGTTCACCAGCCCAGCTGAAGTGCATTTACATCAATGCACACAGCATAGGCATAAGCAGGAAGAACTTGAACTTATTGTAGGGCAAGGAGACTATGACTTCTATCAAGTTAAAGAGATATTTGATTGAAGAGATGGCAGGAGTGTATCTGAATTGTTAATACAGGTCCATAGACGCAGATGGATTTGGGTTTTACAGTGGTAATCACCCCTCTCTGATCCAGTAGTGACTAGATGAATCCTTAACTGGACTACAGAATGTCCAAACATATAGATGTCATGTTAGCTGGAACATTTCCTTGTTTCCTACTGGCTGTAGAAATTCAGTGAGTTTTAATCTGTTTCATCTGATAGACTGCCCAGATCTGGGCAGATATTGATATGGATACACAGATTCTATTTAAAATTCAAATGCTTATCCTCTATAAATCACTGAGTTGATTTTGTTTTTTAAGCTGTGAAGTGTTAAGCATATTCTGTTGTTCTGATTTCAAATAATGACAAATAAAAGCCTGTAAAATAGCTGATGCCACGAAATAATACCAGCAGGAATATGCAATGAAAGCAAAGTAATAGTGTTTACAAAATCAAACCTTATCACGCTGTGTAAAACAAGCTTTTATTTCAGCTGCTTTCAGATCTGGGCTCTTGCCACTGTTTTTTTTCTTAATAACAATCACACATCTCATACTGGCAAACAGAGCAATGCCTATTGAGAATAATACGCCCGCTGTTGTCATAATGGATCTCCATTGACACATTTAACAGCTTGAAGATATACACTTCAGATACTATAACTTACACTAATTAATCTTTATTACATCATTAGTGCCTTGTAAAAAAGAAGCAGAACCTCTGCAAGAACGTCATTGACATTAATGAATATGCCTGACATTCGTAAAGTTAAAGCTAAAATTTATTTTGAAACAGAGATGCTCTAAGACCCTTGTGCAAACAGTGAGTGGATAAACATGGCAAACTGAAAACCTGTTCTTCGTTATTGTAGAGTATCACTGCAGCATATTCTTATATGATTATGAGTTACTGGTTTCTGTGTTTAGAATTCAGAGGATTACTAAAGAGATTATCTGACCTGTCAATCAAATTGATATCTTGATGGCTTGGAATACTGCTACAGATTTAGTAAAGTGTCTTTGCTCTAATGCTCATTCTGGGTGTCATGGTTAACCAACGTCTTAATTACATATGATGAATAATCTCTTAAATGGTTTATTATTGTAATACAAGTCTCAGTAGCTTCATAGAAGCAGAATCCATGACTGGGACTCACTTAGAGCTTCAGGGTCCCACTGAAGAACTGCTGTAATAAAGAATTCAGTAAGCCTAATCCATATTGAGTTGAATGAATTTGCTTCTGGCCTGCTTCAGAAACTAAGCACTTCCAGGGCTGTCTAAGGGACTGCGATGATGATATAGAAAGTTCAGGTGCAGCAAGCACAAGTTTCCTCGTGGCCAGACTCCTGGCCACAGAAACTAAGCAACTGATGTTGATATAGTCCATTTATATTCACTGCTGTTACTAAACTGATTCTTATAATGAAAGCAAGAATGCACAGCGCAGTTGACTGCAAAGTTTTCTCATTAAGTAGTAACCAACATCCAGATGTCTAGTAGGACTTGGTGGTTTTGCCATGCCCTATTGTCTCTGGGTTAACAGACCAATGCACTGGCAAGTTAATCTGTCTTCTTTATCTTACCCTCTCTGTTTCTCTACATAAAATTTTTGTTCTCATTCCTCTACCTGTCTGCTTATCTTACACAAGAGGAAGAGCATTTTGGGGAGAGAGGATTTTCTAGGTAACGATGGATACATAACTGCAAGCTACCTGAGCACTCATGGTGTGGAATACATGGCATTTTGCACTAACAGCTATTAAGATTGCTCAGAGATAAGAGCTAGGTGGGGTGGGTAGCAATGCTAGGCACCAGAGAAGGCATGTATAGATACTCGTCAAAATGCAGCAAAAAAACCCTGAACTGAGTGAAAAAACCACATCAGCACAGCACTTGTTCATTTACTTGCTTTAGATTTCTCTACATAAACAAGCTCTTGTCCTTACTGAAGGTACCAGGGATGAGTTTCAAAGGGATGCTCTAAAATGGCCAAGTGCTCATTCTTGCAATGATGCAAACTCATTTCTGTTGTGCAGTGCACCCTCATCTAAAATGTAGATACCTAACAATCAATGGCATTAATTCTCTGTGTACTGAAAACAAACACAACAGTTATGGTGCTTAATGTATATGACCCATTCCTCTGATCTGCAGACGAACACAGCAGTTAAGTATTGGATGTGTCTTCTGTCATTTTCTGCCGTAGCTGAATACAGACAGTACAGAAAGGACCATACTCCCAGATGGTGTAAGCTGATGTAGCGCCCCAAACTCGTAGCTAGGCTAACTGATGGGAAACAAAACATTTCTTTCCAGAAGATCTAGGAAAAGAGCCAAAAGAACTAACAAATATGAATTCCAGTAACTACATTTTCTTTACCATGACCAGGCTATATTTGTAGCCATTTTCCATGGAAGTTCTTGTTTTCCTGTCCTTAGATACAACTATCTGTATGAAGCAGACTGGAGTATTTGTTTCAGGGCTGCTCACAGGCTTATATCCAAATAGGATATAGAAATGATCTGAAATGATGACAAGGCTGCATGGACTACCATGAGAAAATCACAGCCAGGCAAGGGAAAAGATGATAAGTGATTAGCTGAATAAAATTTGGGAGGATATATAGCCACAAAGCACCAAATTACTCACAGCTGGCATTAAATTAAATTTTGGGTGCATTGTTATAGGCTTTCGTATCATGTGCCTAATTGAACTTCTACCAGCTGTGCCTGGTGTGTGTAACAGGTCCTCTGTAACTGAGACAGAAAGCAATGATCTGCAGATACTAACTGTGCACTGTATCAGCTATGACTTAAATGCAAGGAATAGAGAAGAGAGCTACAGAGTTTGTTGCAGCTCAATGATGCACCTCTGGCATAGGAAAATGACTGGTGAAATCATGATTTACACTGATCCTTATGGTGGAGTGGGCCTCCTTGCTTTACCATTTGCACAATGGGGTAGTTCTTTTGCTGTCATTGAGTTCCATATGTCAAAAGACACTTCGACTGAAGAGGAAAAAATCCCCCATGTTTCTTACTTTGTGCTCAGTAACATTAAATGAACAAAGTGACCTTGTATACACATTACCCAAAATGATGTGCATGCCGTGTTGTTCCCAGCTCAAAGAAACAGCACTCTGCTTTAGAAATAAAGTAGTAGAAATTGGTAATTTAACGGCATGTTGCAAGCAGTTTTCAGTTTTCCCTGCTGTGAATCAAATCCATGGCTTCTTGCCTTAATCAGGATTTTATTTAAATAAGTTTCATTGTACCACAAGAAACAAAATTGGCAACTCATTCTCTAGCTATAAGCCCTGTTGTCTGGAGGGCTGGCTCAAAGCTTCGCAGCAGTGTTGGAAAGATTGAATTTTGCAAGGTTGGAGGACTGGGCTTGTCCCGCTGCTGGATGGGGAAGGACAAAAGAAGGGCTGGAATGGAGGTGAGTCCTGGAGAGCCAGGCTTGCTATTCCTGCACCACTGGGGGCGGGACATCTGCCATACCGCCTTACTTGACTTTTCAGGGCTCTGCTTGGAGGTAACACAAAAGCTAATTTGCTGTTGCTAGCAGTCATCTGCTTGAGGTAACTGCTGCCTTTGCCAGTGGCAGTGCCGACTGTGGTTATTAGTTTGTTATGTTGAATACAATGTGTAAGGCAGAGTGAATACTGGGACCACTCTGAGCTGCTATGGGAGAGTGGTTTCTACTGGCAATGTGCCTGTGGAGCTACCTTTCCTCCAGTGAAAGGTTAGCTGTTCTTATTTACTACTTTATGAAGGTATTATTTCCACCTCCTGAAGCACCGCTGTGAAATGTGTGTCTTGCCTTTGAACTCAAAGATCAGGATAAATTCTCCCCTTCACCAGAGTTTGACTTATGTTGGGCAGGGTGAAAGGGAGAGAGGTAGCCTTAGTTTGAGCCTGATGTAGTTTAGATTTACTGAGAAATGTTAAATTCTGGTTCTATCCTGGCTTCTCCTTGACAATCATCATACCTAGCGGGCCAACGCCAGCCCTGCATGTCTGCTTCATCTCTGCTTGCCTGTAGGACTCTTCCTTCTTGGGAGGAATTCTTCATTGTTCATTGCTCACCATAAATTAATGGTGTGGACTGAAGGAAATACAGATTTTTAATTCAGGTGGTTGCTTAATATACCCAAACTTGAGGAATGTGAGATTGTGTAATGTTTTAGTGATTCTAACTCTTACACTTGCTGTTTTCAGCTGTCTGGAACAAAAACCTGTTCCTGTTCCTTAACTGGTTTAAGGGACTTTGTTAGGATAGGACTGCATCAGCTTGACAAACAAGATGGCCTAATCTTAAATCTAATCACAAATTCTCAACTTGAATATAGATACTGCAGTAACTCTGGGGCCAGGTATGACTGTGTTACCAGACTGGGTTGACTTTAGTTCCCTGGGGCCAACATAAGCTGCATAGAGAGGTGCAACCTTCTGCTGGCTTCTGTGGCTATTCCTGTGGGAGAGATTTTGGGTGTTTCAGATGAATCTCTGGCTTCAACTACCCCATAGGCCTGCCTGGAGTGATTTAGGGTAAGAAAGGATGACTCAAAGTTGGTTTTGCACATGGATTTTTCCTAAAAGGTCTGGTGTCGCTTGTGATCAGCACAGGGAACATGCAGGCTGCCTACCCTTAGGCTAGTGAGTGCTGTATCTTAAGAACAAACTGGAGGTCAAACCAATTCTGGAAGACTTTCTCTGAGGTTGCTGCTGCTCTGGGAACAGTCAGCTCCGAACTGCTGGTCTTTCCTCTACAAACACTTCTGCAGCTCATAAGGTATTCTATGATGAATATTTGAAACAGCTACAGTCTTTACTACTTGGGTTAAAGTAGTAATTGAAGCTAATCACTGAAGGGGATAATAAGACACTTCTAGATATCAGACAACCATAACACAGTAATACCTGTCTTGTCACATTTTATTGTCCAGCGATAGGATGAAGGTTTTGAAGATAATTGAATGGCAAGCATTCATGAGCACAACGGGTGATTAAAGGAGCAAATAGCCTAACAAGCATGGTCAGGTACTGTGTACATTTCAGCTGTTCATTTTGCTGAAGGCCAACAATTTATGCTACACCCAGTGGCTACTGACTCTTTTCAGACCAGGTACCTGCAATAAAACTGGAATGTTAATTAGGGCTGACTGCAAGATCTTAAAGGGACAGCATCCTTGCAGACATTGGTGATATCTTATTTTCAGTCGTTTCACTCCTTAATTTTAATTTAAACCATGGTCATTGTAATGCTTATGGGAAAGAATTAATAAAAGAGGCAACGTGTTTTGACACATATTGAACACTGTCATTTCAAAGTGAAATCATTTTTTTCTTGCAGGTGAGATGACATAGCAAACATTTTAAAGTGATGCCTGTAGTTTATGAGAGAGACACTGTACTAATAAATGTGGAAAAATGCCAGTGTTGTGGAATTATTGACAAACCTGATATAAAATTCAGTTTCTCCAATACTATTCCAGCTAAACAGAATGAATGGGATATTAGACTCTCAGGGTCCGTGACTGCAGGTATATCAATCACTAAGCAGTTTCCTAGCTATGCAGTTAAGGTGGAAAGGCCAATGTTATGCTTTATAGTACAAGCTTGATGGTACTTTTTCTACAGCAGGTAGCTATCTTGCCGCTTACAGGATTATTGTGCCTCACTATGTAAATACCGGTATAATATGTTCCCCTCTCCCCAGCTTTGTTACTGAAGTAGGGATCCCTGAAACTTGGGAACAGTTCAAGAAGTAACTCCACAAGGAATTGTTTAAATGTCAGCTGTCTAAGCTCAGTTTCCCAAAGGTATTTAAGGTCTAACTCTCCAGTGCCTAAATTCCCACCAAGGCCAGAGGGAAGTCAAGTACCCCTATAGGATTTAGGATTTCAGATGTCATTGTGAATTTGACCTCTAGCATCCATAAAGCCTCCTGTTGAGTGACATAAAATGTTTCCTGCTCTCCAGAGATAAAGCATATTGGCTAGCTACACTAATCCCCATCTGTCAGAGGGGAGAAAAAAAAAGGTGGAACTGAGATCAGTAGCTGGAAAGCAAGTGTCTCTCCAGTATAACACTAACTTACTGGACCATCAGTCCAAGCTATGCTTGGAGGTTTGCCACATCTTCTGTTTTCTCATGGACTGCACGTTGATAGCAGCTGAGATCCTCATGTTGCCCAGACTCTTCTGACATGAGAACCGTGCAGTGTTTACAGATGATGGGTGTTGGTTACATCTGTTGCAGGGCTGCTCCATTCTCTCTGCTAAAAAGCTGAACTGCCTCAGGCCAGTTCCGTGTTGTTAGTGGTTCTCTTACCTTTTCTCACACTTGGTCATGAGGCAGCACACTGATATTTGTCCTCTGTGGATCTTGGCTGCCAAGCACGTCCTCAGCAGCTCATGTCCAGCTGGAGCACCTGGTCAGCAGGCTAGGAGGGAAAGATACAGTTATGATGAATTTTGAATATGATTAAATGCACAGGGGCTTAGGAGGTTTTAGCTTTGTAGCTCTAAAGATCATACACCTTGTAAATGTATAATGATTCCTGCTCAAGGAGATTTCTTCATTGAAGAAGTGGACATCACCAAACCTGTGGCAAAGCTATGCTATGTTTTGTCCGTTTTTATCTGACACCTTGATTTTTAGACTTCCAGGTTTGTATTTTCACTCAAGTGCTACAGACTTCTTGTACATATTCCCCTTTAAAAATCCTGATCAGTAAAAAGGTATCAAAGGTCTACCCTCCTCCTGTCATTGAATGAGGACATGAATAAAAAAATCGAACAGCAAGTGAATGATGTATAGGAAAAAAAATGGAAGAAAGTATGTAGAAAAAGTAATTTATGGAAGGTAGCGATAAGCATCTTGGCTTATTCTTACGCGAACCTTTGAACCACTTTTTCTTTTTGTGTACCTTTTTTTTTTGACTTTCAGCAAGACAAAGATTGAGCTTGTGGCAAAGTGCAAAGGAGAGGTGGGTCTGAGGAGAAGGATGTTGAAGTGCTGGGGTCTCTGCTTCTCAGAAGTGGCTAATCTTGGTGTTCCAGTCAGGTTTTGTTATTGTATCAGCCCCATTCTGCCTCCCCTTGCTTTTGTGTTTGGATAGCACCTCCTGCAGTGAGGGGAAGCCTGCTAGTCAAGGAGGTGTTCACATGCCTCCTGTGGCCTCAGCTTCTCAGAGTACATTGTCCTTATGGGCCATTTGTCACCTAGCCTTACATTTGGGATGAAAGAAACGAGCCTTTTAAGTGAACTTTCCCATCTTTTCAACTCTCACTTTATTTTCAGCCACCACAGTTGAGCAATATTGAATCCTACACTCCAGAATATAAGTCTGCAACAATCTGTGGTGTAATGACAGGGCTAGAATATCTCAGGTGGGGCTTAATTTTGGAAACTCACTAGTCCCAGCTTATTTTAGCCTTGTTCTCTTCTATGTGGGATTAGAGTGCCTCTGCTGTCAAAATTACTAATAGACCCCTGAGGCGGAAAATGTTTCTTCTGTGATGATACGTACTGTGCTTCACATCTGGAGTGCTGCAGGGCCACTCTTTTGGCTACCTCTCACTTTGCTGGGGAGAAAGATGGAAAAATCACTGTCTTTCCTGGTACACCTTTAACATACTTTAGTTCAGTTTACATGAAATACCCAGGAGTGAGGACAGAATGACAGCTACTGTACTGTGTGAGCTGCCCAAAGGTAGACTCTGTTAATACAGAAGTTAGACAGCGTGACAGACAGATGGGAGATAAGCAAAAGGCTATTATCCCAAGGTAAAGTTATTTCAACATACTGCCAATAACCCCTACATACAATTTGGATGAGAGGTGGGAGAGGCATAACTTCAACTGAGATCCTTTGACTGCCATCTACACTTTTCAGTGAGGCTCTGACACTTTATCAAAGGCGAGGGGGGGAGAAGAAAGATCAGTCTTTATATTCTGGGCAGATGTCCAATAAGAAACTCCAGCAGAAGATTAAAGTCTTTAACATGAAAGGGAGACCTAGTGCAATGTGTAATATCTAGCAGTTCTAAAAATAAGAGTGTTTGTCAAGCTTGCAACAATCAGGTTGATTGCTAGCCTTGACAGCATGACAAACAGCTCACAATCTGGCACTGGAGAAAAATATTATTCAAATGTCTTCACAGGCAAGCCGGCCTTTGCATTTATGGGAGAGGGACTGCCCAGCAGCCCTGGTGTGACCTGCCTAGTCCCTCTTCCCAGCTGTAACACTCCAGTTCCTGAGAACGGCAGTTTCTCAGGTGCCGTCAACAAATACTTCTGCCTGATCTTGAAAGCATGACCAGATGCTTCTAATGGTCTTGCCACAGAGCAGGAGTCCCTTACACGTCTGCTGGAGCATCATATGTTGCGACTGAGTTGTTCTGACTGTCATCAGGAGAAGGGGAAAGACGAGCCCAGAGAAGTGATAATTCTACAGTGCCAGACCTGGGGCTAGGACCTCTCTCCATCCTGAAACGCTGAGAACAGATATTTGATCAGAGAAAAGACTGTATGCAGAGGATAAGTGCTTGCGTACTTCCTTTTGAATGCAAGTCCTCCTCTGGGAGATGGAAAAGAGCACTAGAACAGATCCAACAACGAGGGCGGGTTTGGGGGGAGGAAGAAATCTGGGACAGAAAAGCCATGTAACTTGGCGTTAGCCACAGAGGAAGCTGATGTTTGAAGCAGGAATCGCATATGGGGTTGCTCTCCTCCTGCTAAAGGAGCACTATATATAAGTTCAGGATATGGGAGAACCTACCAGTTGTCAGAAAGTTCCTTGGTATTTATGGCCAGATATCTGAACTTGGGCACATAAAGGAATTAAATTTGCTTTCTGGGAGGGAGCTGCTGTCTTGGGGCTGTATGCAGTACCTCTGAAGCAGTAACCTGCTCCTGGGCTGACAATGCTTCTTTGAGGGAGGCACCCCTTTCACAGGGATTGAGCTTCAGTCAGAGCTGGGATCAAGAGCAATATATGTGCCTTGCTAAAAAAGCCACAGACATTTGTTCTTTCTGAGGAGTACGACTGACTTGATTTTCTATTGGAAGGAAAAAGGTTTTAAAAGCTCACTTCATCTCTTCCTAACTGCGGATGAAATCAGACGGTCAGTGCTTTCTGTCAGGCTGAGACCTTCAATGAAGTCTCTGGGAACACCCTGTCCCTTGTCTCTCCTGGGTAGCCTTCTTGTGCACTCCATGAGTTCCACGTTTGCAAACCACTCCCTTCATTTCCAAGTGGCCTTTTGATCCCTCTCAATGCATAGGATTTTTTTTCTTATATTTTCTTTTCTGGAAGCCAAACACTGAAATCTGAACATGAACATAATATTAACCTTGCTAGACCCTATTATAGGACAAAAGAATAGTAACATGAATTACATAGCTCAAGTTCTTTACCACCTCATTAAAATACAGGACAGATGAGTGCAGATGACCAGAACTGCAGGCATTTACAACTCTTCATGTTAATAAAATTCCAGAGTACTTTATTAAAACATTGCAGCTCCACCCACTCTCCACGACACCTCTGGGGTTTGTGAGCCTGAGAAAAGAAAGCATCAAGCAACAGAACTATTTCTGGTTCTGGCAGGCATCCTCAGTTCACAGAGTCTTTGATTCCTGTAGCTTTTTTTTTTTTAGTTCTTTTACATGCAGAACTTATGACTTCATACTTTCTTCCTGGGGCCAAGTAGTGCTGGTTCATACTCATTGCTGCACTTCACTGTACATCACCTTCTACAGTAAATAACTTCTCAAGCTCTGCTCCTATGAAAATAATGTATAAGCTCCTGAGTCCTGTTATCTGTGCCAGGTTCTATTTTTATGGTAATTCACTAGTTTTGGAAAAAATATAAAATGTTTTAGGGAAATACAGGCATAGAGAGTTGGCTTAGTGTTTCACAGTTTGTCCTCAGGGCTGGACTAGATGGGGAACACCCAGTTTCACTTACTACAGGTCAGACCAGAGTTCATGTGTTCCTTAACAGTTCATGTGCTGGTCCACAAAGCTGTTGCCTGTGCTGTTGAGAGCCTGTTGCATCTCTGAGGGAAAGGCAGGGAATTGTACTAAACTTGCTATAAAGAGAGGCATTAAATATACTGTGTCCATTGAGGGGTTTGAAATGGTTTAGAAAGTTTAGGTAGTGAGTGACCTTGGGGTAGCATGTTGAGTGAGGACTAGGAAAGTGTTCCCATATACAAACAAGTCCAAAATAGCTCTGATTTCTGGGAAAGCCTTGTTCAATTCATCTTTGTAAAGCAAGGAATTAGTTGAATATCTCTAATTTATGTGCTCGCTCACTCATAAGTGTGAACTGCAATTCCTTGCCTCCTTGGCCTTAAAGAGATATGTCTGGGTTTAACGACTCTGGTTCAGATGGTGTTTTACCCGCAGACACTGTTGGCAAGGTCAGCATTTCTTGCGTGACATGGTAAGGGTTCATTATCCTAGGAGAGCAAATCCATACTCATACCTAGGAACAGATCCAGTGCTAGCCTAACCATGCTCCAGGAACTCACTTCCAAGCTCGCATTCTGACTGAATCTACAGTCGGTGAGGTGTATTTTGAGATCCCAGCTTTTACCCTGGGCTCACCATGAGGACTGGAACAAGAAATTTTCAGGAGGGAAAGATCCTGTTCTCTGCCAGTTTCAACACTGCTGTGTGATGTGTAGGAGGCAGCAAAGCATGTCCAGAAACTAGCTAAGCTGGAAAAACAATCAAACCTTTTGTGAGCGGGATCCCCACTTTCAGCTGAGTAAAGGCACTAATGTTTCCTGAATGCATTATTTCTGACATTTGAAATTGCCTGTTCCGTAAAACTTGGCTTTATTACAGTTGGTATGAATTTTATCATTGATTTCAACAGAGCTAGAAGTGCACCTTGGACACACAGACCCACAAATCATCTATAAAAATCCACCTATTTAAACTTATTCCAAAATAGTTTTGTAGTCAGGTTTACAATACAAAATGGAAGATCCTAGCGCCAGTTTGATTTAGTCAGATGCTGAAAGTCCTTTTGCATTTAAGGGATGATGCTTGGGAATAGGATGACAGCCTATACATTTTCAGTCTTTAGTAGCACATGATAGAGTGAGTGCCACCTGTTACAAAAGCTGTCAGCATTTTCTGCAGTGGAAGGGTGATCGAACAATGAAAATACTCATCTGATCAAGTCAGGATTTATGTTGATATTCTTCTGAGTACATTTAACTGTAAAAAAATACACAAACATGAATGCATCTATCTATACCACTGACCTTTGCCCCTGAGCCAGTGAGTTTCTTTATTCCTTTTATATATTTTACTTGCAAATGTTTTATTCCATATCTACTTGCAAAGTTGCTTTTTCCATAACATTTCCCTTGATCACCTCTTTCATATACCCCATGACTGAGTTGTTTTTTGTAGTCAGGTTTACAATATAAAACGGAAGATCACGCTGCCAAGTATGTGTAAAATAAAATCTGCACAAACTTACCAGGATGAAGTTAGTTTGTTATTTTTTCCGAGTTCTCCCTCTCCTCTGCTGTTGCTTCAGGTTTCAGATTAAGAGAACCAGTTTCCAGCCAGGCTGTGTGGGCAGGAGACCCAGTAGGAAATGAAGCCCATTCCTCTCTACAGAAGTGCCCGGGAGGATCACCTACTGTTTAAACAGTCCTGTTTGCCATCACAAGAGGGATGCATATGGCTAGCTTCCATTTTTCCATGCCGCCCTAGCTTAAGGAGAATATTTTTCCTCTCTCACTTATAAATATATTTCATAAGTTCCGTGAAGGCTTTGGGTGAATTGTGCCAGACGAACCTTGTTTGTTAGGATACTTAGCACAATTAACATACAACACCTGTTTTGTTATGACAACATTTCCCCTATGTACAATCAATCCACCGTAGTCACCCAGAGCCTGAGGACTTACTTCACTTTATACTTAAGGTTTGTTTCTGTTTGTTTAAACAAGCATTTAAGGCCAAGCAAGGTGGAAATCCTGGCGTTCAATCAGGTTCTGGCAAGTAGCTCAGAGAGTTGCAGGGCAAACCAAGGAGGAGGCTGCAAAGATGCATTTCTACCCTGTCTCTGGCATGCTTGAGACAAATGTGGATGATTAAAATGAAAGTGACAGAATACCCTACTGCTTAAGCCGTGATCTTGAAAAGATCTTGAAGGAGGTGAGCTCTTAGGGCTATCCAGGACCACCTTCATGTCCTTAGCTGTTCCTATGACTGCAGGAACTGAGCAAATAAGGTGCTTCTTGCAGGCTCAAGATTTGAAGCTCCAGAGCTTGTGAGAAGCCTGGGAGGAAAGGGCAGAGTTTTTCACATGCTGTAGTGCAACAGGTTCCCCCTTTGTAGACCTGTTCCCCTCTACAGGCCAAGCAATATCTGCACTGTCATGCCTGTTCTCCTGACCAGAGTTGATCCCCAGCTGCCTCCATTTGTCCTCTCTAACCATGTCACATCCTCCTCCAGCTTGGCTGTAACACAACTTCTTCAAAGGAAAGATGTAGGGTGGAGAAGGTGCTGGTGGGCAAGTCACCTCCTGCCTGCACACGTGGTTCTGATGCAACATTCCCAAAGGGCCAGGAGACCTTGGACACTCAGAAACAACGTGACCAGCAGGTCCAGGGAGGTTATTCTCCCTCTGTACTCGGCACTGGTGAGACCGCACCTCGAATCCTGTGTTCAGTTCTGGGCCCCTCACCACAAGAAGGATGTTGAGGCTCTGGAGCGAGTCCAGAGAAGAGCAACGAAGCTGGGGAAGGGGCTGGAGAACAGGCCTTATGAGGAGCGACTGAGAGAGCTGGGAGTGTTTAGCCTGGAGAAGAGGAGGCTGAGGGGAGACCTCATTGCTCTCTACAACTACGTGAAGGGAGGTTGTGGAGAGGAGGGAGCTGGCCTCTTCTCCCAAGTGACAGGGGACAGGACAAGAGGGAATGGCCTCAAGCTCTGCCAGGGAAGGTTCAGGCTGGACATTAGGAAAAAATATTTCACAGAAAGGGTCATTGGGCACTGGAACAGGCTACCCAGGGAGGGAGTTGAGTCGCCTTCCCTGGAGGGGTTTAAGGCACGGGTGGACGAGGTACTAAGGGGCATGGTTTAGTGTTTGATAGGAATGGTTGGACTCAATGATTTGGTGGGTCTCTTCCAGCCTGCTCATTCTATGATTCTATGTGGATGCAATCAGTGGTTCCACTTTCTTGGGGATTTCTACTGAAGGCATGGAAGACACAACAAGGAAATGTCCCATCACAGCTCAGCCCACTGCTCTCCATGATGCTGCACTGTATGTGTGGGAGGCAGCCTGTGCTTTGCAGAGGTAGCTGATGGAGCGTCTATGTTGTGTAAAATCCCACTGGTATCGCAGATAATATAGAATCACTGAATTATGGGAAAGCTGAGGCTGAAAGAGACCACAGGCAGTGGTCCAATCTCCTCCTCCAAACACACAGCAAGGTCAGCTATGAAAGCAGATCAGGTGGCTCAAGACTTTATCTAGCCAGGTCTTAAGAACCTCCCAGGACGGTGACAGTACAACCTCTTTGGGCAGTGACTTCCAGTATGCAATTGTCCCCACTGTGAAAAAGTTTTTTTCTGATATCGCTTCTGAATCTCTTGTTTCAGCTCATAACTATTACTCCTCATCCTGCTTCCATGCACCTGTGAAAAGATTCTATCCCCATTTTCTCGACAACTTCCCTGTAGGTACTGAGGGGCTGTCTTTATTTCCTCCCAAAGCCACCTCTTCATCAGGCCAAACAAGCCCTGTTCTCACCAGGCTAGTGCTCCAGCCCTGACCACACCACTGGTCCTCTGCTGAGCTTACTCCAGTTTATCTATGTCTGTCTTGTTCGTCTAACATGGAACTCACATGTCTGGGATGGAGACAGAAAACCATCAGCTACAACAGGACTACATGCACAGGGTTTTATTTTGTGTGTAATCGTAGGCACAGTGAAGTTTTGCTTCATTTTCAACTTTGTGAAAATGTCACACGTGCTTAGAGCAGATTGCCTTAGTTTGTTACTATCTTTTGGATTTTGGTAAAATTAGTTATTTTTTCTAAAGAGGTACAGCACTAGAAACTCCATACATGAAGTTTCAAAGCATGTAAAAGATTTAGAGAGCTACTACTATTTTGGAACTTTTATATCTATCAGATTTGCAATGCAGAGATCTACAAACTCTACTGTTTGGTTAATGTTTTTTTCAGAAACAGAAAGCGTCAAAGTAATTCTCAAGTTGAAGGCTTATTTTTTCCAAAACTTTGTTGAATCATTGTGAAAACTCTATTAAAACGCCAGATTTCTGCACAAGGTTATTTTTCCATTATGATAAAAATGCTTAAATTGAAAGATGAGTCAGTTAAAAAGCTTATGAAGCTGAAGTAGTTGTTATATTAATGTTGAGTTTTCTAAGGGATGGATTTTATTGGCTAGAAACTGGCATGCCAACACGCCACCAGCTGCAGCTGACAATCTGATCCTGAATTTCCCAACTCAAAAATTACAAATGCATTCAAAAAACAATTAGAAAAAAAATCATGGTGAAAAGGCCATCAAAACCAATTCCACAAAAGAGATGTAGGGACACAGGGTGTTCTTACAGTATGGATTGCTGGGTACTAAAAGGGTTTACTGAATAAAAATATGCTTGTCCTGTTCTGACAACGTTCTCCAGTCACTAGGTGCCAGACACTGAGTAAGACTGGACTGAGCCATGCAGATCCTTGCTTTGGCACAGTTCTGTCACTATGATTTTTTTTTTTTCCTTCCTCAAACTAACAACGTGCTTGCTAGCATCGGTCATATTGTTCTTACATATATAGCAGAGACTACAGTGCTTCTGTTTTTCAAATGAAACCATGCTTAACTTTATTTACACACATCTTGTGAAATACAAACTGTGTGGTGTAAAACATTGCTTTGCTTAGCTTCTGTAAAAATATCCATTTGACACCCCAACTGACATTAGTCACTGAGAAAAAAAGCATTTAAAATGTCTATGCTCCAACTTGTTTTTGCACAAGAAATCACATGCCACAAATGCACATTTTGTTTTGAACTACAAACTTCAGACTTTTTTTCTCCCTGCGAGGCATATTGAGCTACCACTGCTGAGTGGTGCAGGGGATTTAGCAGGCACGGTTAGCAAAGAACCCCCTGGAAATCCCATCAGTGTGTCAAGACTGATGTTATTGATGTATATGGGGAGACTTCTCATTCCAACCCCTGCTGTTCCTTTAGAAACCCAGAGGATTGTTAACATGGTTAGAGAGAGTTCATGAACTCTGGTCTGTATGAATGCAAAGTATCTGGAACATTGATATGGAAGTGGAGACTTTCTTGCCTTTGTTTCTATTCATGTTCCTTTACATAATATTTTAATGATTAAGAACCACGTTTGGCCCTCTGATATGCCTGCTGACTCCTCTGAAGTCACCTGATTGTGACCAAACACAGAATTTAATCCTGAATTTTGTAAAAATGAAGTGATAAGAATCCTATCTCTTCCAACTTCACAGAACTTTTAAATATCATCATCCCCTCTAGCTCCTGCCATCTATTGTTGATTCTACTAAGAAGAAAGAGAGCAAAGGAAGCTTAAAAGACACACAACAACCCCGTGGATCTGGCTTTTGTGCTGGAGGCATAAGCATAGGGTAAGTTCCTTCCACGTCTTTTTTTTTTCACATCCCACCAAACAAGTGAAGGGCATGATTCCTTCCACCATCCTCATACAAATGCCTTCTAGAGTGGCCAGTAGCCAAAGATTCAACTGCAGGAGCTGAGCTGTCGTCAGAAAGTATATGCCACAGCATGATCTTGGAGCGTCTAATTGCTCATTGAGCCACTTCGCAGTGTTCCCAGTATAAACCAGTTCCCATTGGTGCAGTGTGAACCATTGAGGTGACCACAAAGTATAACTTGAAGCTAAGAATTACAACAGTTAGAATTTACCACATCCAAGCCTCACTTGAGAAAAACTGAAGAATTTTGCTGGCCTAGGTCTAGCTTCTTCCCTGCCACCAGCCTCCTCCATTGCCTACCCTTCCTCTCCAACTGGGTCCTGTTCTCCAACTGTAAAGTGCTCTCACTTCATGCATCAGGCACCACGCAGTGGCTGGGAACTGCTGGGAGAGAGGGAGGTCTGTGCTCTAACCTCACAGACACTTCTTGAACTACCTATTTACAAGGCACTGCTGAGATGTTCCCCCCTCCCCTTTTTCAAAATAGCTTTCTTTTTTTGACTGCTTGGACTCTTTTATAGTCAGTGGGCCAAATTCTAAGGAATATAAAATGGATTTAGCTTGGATACAAAAGGTCAACTTACACTGTGCTCTGAATTTTGGTTCCTTGGTACTCTAAACTTATAGAATTAGTTATGAAATGTACAATAACTACTAAATTGTTTGTAATACCTTATAGTTATAACTAATAAAATGTTTATACCTAGCACATGATTAAGAAAACTGCTTGATGCAGCTCTAGGGTGATAGATAAATTTGGGAGGGTAAATACACACCGTAGCAGCAGCCTAGTCTTTACTAGGAATTTGTTCAAAATAATAGCTGGGGCAGTCACTTAGTTTTCACAGCTATGACACTGAGTAACTTCTGAAAGACTATGAAATGGAGTTCAGACATGGAGAAAAGAGGCATCCTTGACTGTCCTCCCTATCATACCTTCTTGTTTCGCTGCCTTGATTCACGTGCTTAGTTGCGGCAAAGTTTAGGAAAGTTCTACCCTGAGACTGCAACGAAACACAGTGATTTCACATGTGATGGTTGATGAAGATGGTAGTTTGTGTAACCTGATACCACATTTTCTCTGCGGTGAAAAAAAAGAAGAGCTTTATTGACAGCTGCTTGTGGATACAGGATTTTGTTCAAACCAAATGCTAAGCCAAGACTACAGCTGCTGACACAACTGAAGCTGACAGCTCATATCTTGGAATTGAAGGCTAACTGAACATGTTGCCTTTCTGCACCTAGAAAGCATGTGGCTAGATGTACGCTGAGGAATATTGCCATTTCTCATTAGCTCTGCCTAATGAGGGTCTGTAACACTTTTTATGTTTTTGTTCTGTTTTCAGTAGACATTTATGCAGTGACACACCCTCTTGCAGCATAAACTTACCTGTCTTTAACAGAAATAAAACACATTTCGACCAGCTACATTTTGCCACTAGACATAACATTGCTTTGCTTATACTGTGAAAGATCCTGTCATTTTTTTTCAGAGTGTTGCATGATATTATGCTTCTGGTCCTGCTGTAACAAGTGAAGTCAGGAATTCCCTTCTCAGAGTAAAGCCTACACTGCTGATGGCTGTATTGACATGGAGATGATGGCTGAGAGTAATGTATATTAAAGGCACAGCACCCTGCTGAGATTGGTGATAGTCATTCCTGAAACGCTTAAAACAATATTAAATTTTTCACTCTTTTGTCAAGCGAGGGCATGCTTAGTTGGAATGTATCATAATTTCAAGAGTTCAGGTCTGAACCTAGCTTTGTTTTATATATCATTTAGACATGAGTACACATGCAGACTCTTGAAGTTCTTCCTTGTGTCTGGGTCCAAAATAAGTGGAAAAGGCAACACGGTACTGCTGCAGCCTGTGTGGGATTTCTCTTCTCAGCAGTGCCAGTCCACCTGCACGTGAGTTCTCAGCAAAATCTAAACACAGCTCTCCCACTATCTAAGAGGGTTTATCAGTCTCCAGAAGGAGGGAACCTACTGCCTCTTGTGGGCACTCGTCTCTCCTGGGTGATAAGAAAGATGCAGATACATTGTCTGTCTGCCAGTAGGAACATGACACAGAAACACTGATTTTACAGAAGGCTGCCAGTTCAGAGAGACAATGAAAAGCAAACCTTGGCCCCACTCTTTCTTTGTCCTAAGGTGAAAGGACTGCTGAGACCAGAGTGCCTTATGACTGAACATTGTTACTGTCTGCTATGATTAACTTTAAGAATGTGAGACCTTAATTTTAATTTCCACAACCGTAATATCCCTGGCTGTGGTGCCATTTTGGGGATAGGATATGCGAATGAATAGTCCTTTGAGGTTACACAGTTGGTCCCTGGGTATTCTCTTCACATCTCAGGGAGCAAATCTTGGATTTGCTAATCCAGCTGGAATATAAATGACCATTTCTGCTGCTGATGCGTAAAAGAGAACAGATCCCATGTTGTCCATCAAGTGTTCAAGAGAAATTCTTAAATGTAGCAACATGTGTTTGCCCATGTGCTCTTGCCGGCTGCCTGGATGGGAGTCATCCCTTCAACACATCCCTTCAATCTCCCAGAGAACTTCTTTTTTACTAGCTTCTAGCTATTCTGTGGTCAGAAATAATTTTATCACTGAATTTAAAATTCTTACAAAATTAAATTGCACCAAGTCCAGTGGCTTGGAACTTTGAAGCATAACTTTCATGCAAGTCTTCATTTCAATTTCTCATCAGTAATTCTCAGAAGGTGGCTTCACTTTATTGCCAAGAGCTGTGCTTTTATGAAAGGCATTTTATTCCAAATAGCACATGGTTTAGGTGATTTATATCTATTTTTAAACATAACATCTTAATATGCACTCTACCTTATTATGGATGTCTGTCACTCACTCTTCAGTTCGGCAGAATTACTGGTGAAACTATGACTAATAAAATTGGTTCTGAACCAAAATTCAATAACAGCAAAGTTAATTACATGTTTGCAAGAGTATAAACTTACAGTTTGATCAATATGTAAATTCTGACCTTCAACAGTCTTTTCAGCCTTCTTTTAAGCTTTTAGTCTTGCAAAGATTAACTTAACTGCCTAGAACTTCCTTTTATGAAGTTACCAGAATATGAGAACAAAGAATTTCAAATAGTAGCTTTATGTTTTTCAGAAATTTAAAACACAAACTGTGGATGCTGTAAGTACTCATTCATCTGATTGAATAGCAGTATTAAACTGGTGTATATTTACTATAATAACAATAGCTACTTAATATTTTTAATGTTTATTTTAACATGATTATGCTATTAACTCTATTAACAGCATGCTCAAAAGACACCAAGAGTCCTGTCCAAAGTGGAGAGTTCTGTGTAAGGGATTGTTGTCAAGTCAAAGCATTTTTGAAGTTACTGATATTGTTGTCAAGTCAAAGCATTTTTGAAGTTACTGATCTCCCAGGGTCTTTCTCTGACTGAATGACTACTTTTTTATCTACCTTTCCTGAAGTGGATCTAAAGATACCAGTGCACTTGTTTTCATACTGCTGCTTCTGGGGAATCCATTTCCCTTGCAGATTAAACAGGGCTATCATTCCTTGTATTTAACATTGCTACGGAGAGTGGTAAGCTTGACACACACAAGCTTTATTCAGGACAGTGGTGAAAACACATTTTTGGACACACAACTTTCTGGTTAAGCTCTAATCTGACCTTGGGATGACATGTTGTTTGAGTGAACCATTTGCAGAGTACTACCAGCTGTACCACAAAAATTCACTGAAAAGGACGTTGTTTCTATCTAGACATTCATCATCTGTATGTTTGCTTGGCTGGCTTTGTGTGTTACATTTATGTCCTCAGAGCCAGCAGGGAATTGCAGTGACTGGGATGGAAGCAGAAGGAAGTCCTAGCTCAGACATGGATATATGCTATTGTGTAGTATGAGGCTGTATTTTTCTGGAGGATTTGTGGTTACAAAGCAAACCACAAGAGCAAATCAAATGGATGCTTTCTAGCATGTTTGGACTGAGTGGTTTTTATAGTGGGACATATGCTGTAGTTCAGCTCTTAGGGAGCTCTTAGACATTGAAGTATGTTGCTTGATGGACAGAGAAAGGTCTGACATATTTAAAAATAATCTGCAGAATTTCACCCAATGTTTTTAAACGATTATTTCCTTGGAAAGATTATATCACTGGTTGCGAATAACAGAGAGAACTTTATTTGGGAAGTGTGGAATCATATGGCTTACCTAATTGTAGCTTTGCTGCTGGAGCCTGCCCCCGTGTTCTACCATCCCACTATTGCTAGACCTACCAAAGGTCCCAGTAATTTCTCTTTCCCTTTGTAGATGGCTTTATCAGTGCTAGAACAGAAAAAGTCCTAGCCCAGGAAGGTTTACTCCTTCCTTCTTATTCTAATTTCTCTCCTGATTTAAACTGATATCTTCTGTTATTGTTAGTCTTACCTGGGAGCTTCCATATGCTTCATGCAATTAGTTTCTTGATTACTGTCTCAAGATAACAAATTTACTGAAGAGAATAATAATAATTAAAAAAACGCCACAAATTCAATCCTTCTAACTTACTTTAGCATCAGTAATTGCTTCAGATCTGACTAAAGGGGGAATAATATTCCATGGGGTTAGTGTTTAAAAATATAAAAAATCAGAATGTTATATACATCATAGGATCATTAGTAGTGAGTCTAAAACAGCAAGGAAAGCTAACTCTGAGTCCAGCCCAAGAGGTACTTTTCAGAAGGTGGTGTGGTCCTTCCTGATCTTGAGGATCCCTTTTCCCCCAGCAGTGCATAACTGGGAATAAACGGACCCAAGCAGCTTGCGTGAAGTCCTCGATGCTTTGCAGAACTGGCTGCAGCATTTCTGCTGATGAAAAAGCCAGAGATGTATTACTGCTCATTGCCGGAGTATAAAGTTTAGTGTATTTTGCATTGTGTTTGATAAAAACAGCTAAAAAAAGGCTTGGCAACACATAATAAATGTAAATTTTGACCTTGTTGATGTGATTTAATTACAATGCTGAAATAGAAAAGCAAGTATAAAGTATCAGGCGATACACAAGAAGTGAACCTAGTGAGAATTACTTGGTCATTGAAATCTAAAAGTCAGGAAGGTTTCGATCTTCTGGCTCACCTATAATTTGTGCACCATAAATGTAGACTGAAGTCGTTAGGGACTTTGTAATGACAGTGCTGTCTATAACAGTATCATCAAGCAAGACATTGGCATAAATCATTGGCACTTTGCAAAGTGTCACTTCTGTCAACCTCCCAGTGATGTGATCTTTAGTCTTTCAAATCTATAGACTGGCATTTGGATCAGCTAAACACCTAACATCCTCTCTTGCATATTAAAGCTGCATTAGCCAATATCTAAATGTTGAAGTAATGCCTGCTTAAAAATATATTTAAATTATTTGCATAATGTATTACCACTACTTTAGAGCTTTTCTTTAGGGCATAATTGTACATCTGTTGATGAATTCACAGCTATCTTAATAATATATAATAAATAAAATTGCTATTAATTGAAGCAAGAAGTCCTGTAAAATGACTAAATGGTCGTCAAGAGAAGTCAGATACTAAAATAATCACAGTTTATATAATACTTACAAACAAATGTTATGAAGACTAAAGATTTTCAGTTTGAAACAGTTTTTGATACAGGCTTTTTATGGATAGGAATTGTGCTAAGAAGATAATTGAGCATAAGAAGTTTGAATAACAGCTGAAACTGGACAGCAAGCAAAGAAAGCTCTCTTCCATCTCTCCAATGAACATAAACACTGGAACTCAGTAATGCAGTACCTCTCTGAACAACACTGAAATCCTCTTAGAATTGTCTTGTTTTCCCATGGGTGAGTTTTTAGAAGCGATGGATTGCTAGATGTGTAAACACCGCTGGGTATGTTCCCAGCACTGGACATCTGTTAGCGCTACTGATATATTGTTATAAAGTCCCTAGCATAGTCTTGTTCAGTGACTGTTCTCTCAAGAACATTAATTGAATGGTTACAGATGCTGTTGCAATGCCTACCTGAAACTACTAAGAAGTGTGTGCAGAATTTGCAGGTGTCCTTATGACTAATACAGTCTCTTCATTATACTCTTCCCCTTTCTCAAGCTGCTATTGCTCAGAGTTGTATCTTGTATGAGCTATTAGAAGACTTTTCTTTTGGATTATGAACAAACTTATTGAAGGCACTTTAAGAACCCCTGTATTTTGTGCCAAAGCCAAACTAATTGATATACCCGCCACATAATTTAAAAGACAATGTATACGTTTGTATACACAGATGCAATGAAAGGCACAAATTCAGCTTTGCCACAGATGAAAATACATGTAGCTCTATGAAAATCAACAATTTAATCTATACTCAAGACTTAACTAGCTTACTCACAGTCCAGAAGGCATGCACAATTTATACTGCAGATGTTTGGAAAAGGCTAGATTAGCCAAGGGGATTTCATTCTGTTGCCCACCGAAGAAGTAGCCTATAAAAGGCTATTAAAACTAGACTTATTTTAGCTATCTTTTAGTTATCTTCTCCTTTGTTTGAAAAATTGAAGAGGTTGAATGGAGGGAAATGAGACATAGCAATTAGAATAACATTAAACATCTTCTAACTCAGGCTGAGTTTTAAGAAAGATATGTATTATAGATTTCAAGATGAACTTAAAGAATTCTGGCATAAGTAGCTATATAGTCTCGTTTGTCAGTAAATAAACAAATCTAGAGCTATTGTTCAGACTATTTTGCTTTATATAATCTCTGTGATGGACCGAAGCCTTATTGTTCTATATTCTTTGTCCAAGCATAACATAATTTTCATTTATAATTACCACCACAACAGGAGCAGACAGTAGAAGAGCAGCATTCTCAGAATAACTTTACAACAGTGAGAATTACAGATGAATGACCTCACAAATTGATTTTTGTTGTGTTTTTGATTGCCAAAGGTAATAAATGAGTAACTTAGCCAGGCTGTATCGATAAATTAGAATCAAAATTGGTTACAACTGGACATGATATAAACAAATGTGCTCAGAGTTGAAAGATTTATACCTCTTTTGGCATAAAAGCTGCCATATCTTTCTAGATATGTTGAAGTCTTCAGTGCCTAATTTGGAAAGCCTCTTTTACAGGCAAGAGGAAAGAATAAAATTCTGCATTATAACCCTTTAACGGTCAAAAGTGCAAGCAATAGATGCAGTTTCTTATTTAAAGGACTAGAAGATATTTTAGAATTAACTTGGAAATATAGTAGGAGCATCATCCATCACCCACCTGAAACTCAAAGGAAAAGTCCATCTTCCACTTTTGTTATTTAATGTTAACATATTCATAGCGTATCTCCTAGATGTTTTTTTGTGTTTAAGCTGTGCAATGGTCAAGTCACAGCCTTCTGTAAATATCAGGAAGGAAAACTGAACTAATATTTGCATTTCTGCTTACTGAACTTGTTTGCCCATAAGCTCAAAAATTAACCGTTCATGTTTACATTGCTTTTTCTACTGTGAACTATGGTAAGTGATGAAGGATAAGACAAAATGTGTGTATTTAAAGGGATAAAAGGAAAGAATTAGCAAGAAGATTTCTATGAAGTGTTTGGCTAGTAACTGGAAACAAAACAAGGAACCATCAGCCAGAAACCATGAAATTAATGACTGTTCTGCCATGGACTTTAAGGGCCCAGGATTTTCTTCCCCAGTATATGGACCAGAGTAAGAAAAACAATTGCAGAAATCATAATGGATTCAGGGATAAGTCTGGAAAATAAAGAGATGATACTCCAACTGCTTTTCCATTCTCTCTGTAGCTACATATTTTATCTAACTGATCATCAGCAAAACAGATAATCATAAGATTTCATAGTTTACATTTAATTGAGAGAATAAATGCATTGCATCCAAGGCAGAGGCAGAGAGGTGTGGTTTCAACAGAAAAAAACCCTCATTCCCTAACATTCCATTTCTTTCTTGTATCAGACTCAGCATGCAAGGAGTTGAACAAGATACTGAAGGCAATGAGTTAAATTCTCTGCTCTTATCCAATGTCACTATAGCGTAACTTTGTTGATGCTGGTTAAGTCAAACCAGTGGAAGAACTGGTCTAAATGAGAATGGAACTGTTCCAAGAAAGAGTGGAGAAGTTGAGCAACTCAAGAAAATGTTGTATCTCTTAAAATGTAGGTTCTTGGCAGAATATCAGATAGGAGAATAAGATTAAGGCAAGTTCCACTTCCTTTCTGGTTTAAACGTGCTCTCCCAGTTAACACAGAATATTGGTTTTCCCATCTGTATACGCAGCAACGGTTCGAATAAAAAATAGCACTTCAAGCAACAATCACTCCACACCTATAAAAAAACCCAATTCTACTAATTCAGTACTGGGGCCGCTGAGTGGCAGAGTAGATTTATATCACTGTAGGCATAAATTTCTTCAGGATCAAGCCTAAATCTCTTTGTAGTGCTCAGATGGACAAGCTCTCTCTGTAGTATTTCTGTGTTTGCAGAGATTTTTACTGATGGGACTGAACATACCCGAGAGCATGGCTGCTTGCTCTCTGACTCCTGAAGCCTGAACTTTTTATCACTCTCTCCAATTTGCCTCTCTTATTTTTTGAGTTTTATCTACTTTAACAATTCACTGAGGTTTCCTGCATCTTCTTTTCCTCTTTCCAAGCATGGTTCATGATACTTCCATTTCCTTTGTAGTTCTGACACAGATAATTCCTTTTTGCTCTTCTCATTTGTTCCAAGGCAAGAGTCTGGAGATGCAACATTAGCATCTGATTCTTCTCAACGTCCAAGA
Organism: Clamator glandarius; assembly: GCA_033459285.1. NCBI lineage: Eukaryota > Metazoa > Chordata > Aves > Cuculiformes > Cuculidae > Clamator > Clamator glandarius. The sequence goes on from JAUNZM010000266.1 coordinate 7,630,708, forward strand.
TTCAGCTGGTCTGGAAGAAGATAGTAGTAGTAACTAGTAACTTTACTAGGTAAGCTGTGGACATAAAATCTCATAGTTTGGGGGTAAGAAGCTGTAGAAGGTTTATTGCATAACTGTGGGTGATAAACACAAAAAGGTTTACTACCAACGTGGCTGATTCAACATGTTGCTGTGCTGCTTTCCCCTTCTGGGACTTTCAGAGGTCAGGAAACTGGGCCTGGCTTTCCCAGGACATTTGAACATGTCGGCTATTATTTAAGCAAGTCTTTCATTTCTCGTACCAGTTCTAATCAAAGGTGTTATTGCTTCACTTATGATTTACCAAGGAGGATGATGACTACCTGTGATACAGCAGATAGCTAACTAGTCACGGCTTTAAGTGCCTGGTTCTAAATGGGAAATAGCTGTAGCAAAGTAGTACCTTCTTCTTTCCTCTCTTCCCGCCTCTATCACCATAAAAGTATTATATGTCACCACATTTCACTAGGAGCTTTCACCTGATATGAATTTTTATCTAGTATTATTTGTGATGCTCTGTTTCCAGGTCCCTTGGTAGATTTTGTCAATATAGCTGAAAATGCTTCAAGCCTGAATGTCACTAAATGTTCGCAAGACAACATAACAGAACCTGGGCTGGTCAGCCTGCAAGGTGCAACTGCTGTGGGTAATTAACTAGCTTAGTAGTCCATTAGCTTTTGTACTAATACCGAGACATTCTCAGGACAGACACATCTGAAGAAGTGGAGAATGCCTTTGATCCAGCTATTGTAATCAAAATAGCACAAAAGATCAATTAAAAAATATGTTATATAATTTAAAAGGATAAAAATGTAATCCTGAACCCTGACTTTCAAGATGCAAAGATATAAGGAGTACTCATACTTCTTAAAGTCGTCAGGACATTTTACAGATTACTCTCTTGCTTTGCTTGAAGTATTATTTACCCTTACATCTAGTTTCTGGTAAAGGAGCTTAGAAAAGTGTTTGCATCCTCAATAACTTATCAGAAAACACATGTAAAAATACACACAGACAATGCATACAACTGCTCCTTATGGACTTATGATGACAAGGTGTATCAAACACTCAACACATATCTAGGCAGCAGCTAAAGTTCAGCTACTCGACTTTAACCCCCAAGAGGAGGTCAACAGGAAAAAGGAATGCATGTTAAAGCTCACACCGATGTTAAATGAGATTCCTTCAATGGGGCTTGAACTCCTACTCCAGATATCAGCAGAGGGGCTGAGTGCCTTGGAATGCAAATTGAGTTTCTTACTCAGCATTACAGGAGCCATAAAAGCTCTACATCAAAGATGCAGATACAGGCTGAATTTTATCCAAGGGATATTTCATCACCTACCTAACACCAGCTTCCAATCTGGGACAATAGCAGGGAATACTTTGAACTACTTGCCATGGCAGGGCATGTAAAACAGTGCTGATTAGACTCCCTCTGGCTTCACAAATACTTTATCATTGTTTGTTCCACTAAATTAACAGCAGAAATGCAAGATCTTGGAACAAAGGCTCCATGAAATACTTCCAAAGATGAAAATCCTCATACCTTACAACCTCTATATTTATCAAATGACTTTACATTTTATATCTTTCATGTATTGATAAAAAAAATACACTTACTTCTGAGTGTTGCCAGACTAAATAATAAAATACAGAATTTTACTGGCCATGAGATGCCCCCAAACTTTAGCGATAATTTAAAATAATTTAGATACATTGCTTAATCTGTGAGCATGGAAAAAAAATAAATTAAAAGGATTCCCAGGGAACATTTAAGAGAATGACAGAGACAACAAAAATCACCCATTTTTTGTTGTTCATTGTTGAAAGTTCAGAGCACATGAAGAGTCCAGTAAAGAACAATAAGGATCACATTTTATTCATCTCTTAAATTAGGGGGAAGGATGTACCAAGGAAGTGAAGAAATGCAGATAAGTTGATGGGAAAATGAAGTGGAGCAATAAAATTCAAAATAATGATAATTTGCATAAACTTAGGTGTTTTACTGTTAGTAGATTGAGCAAGTGAATGAAAGGGAATATAGAACCATGCAACAAAAGGCATGCAGAGGATAAAAATGGAGAACAGAACATTTTTTGTTGTACTGGCCACACAGGCTACAACTTATGAAACAAGACTGATGAAAACAAGACCCGGTATTTTTGACTTCTTTGTTTCATTCCTGTGACGAAGATGAGAGAAAAGGTACAAATCTCAAATAAGTGGGTTTTTTTTATTTTTTTTTATTTTCTCTTAACTTCTTGAAGGTTTTAATATACTGCACAGTGGAATGAGATACAAAAATGCAGACAAACAGGCAGATGAGCAGGAACATTCATGACGAAAGGAGATCTGTGCCTTTCATCTTGTATTTTAACAATAACTTTTTTTTTACAGGTACTTTTTGTATTGTTTTTGCCGAGAGGACTTTATCTGCTGTTTTCTTCCACGCCATTCTCTGTACTTTGAAGACGTGAACTTGACCCTTCGTGCTGACCACCCCTTGGTAAAACCCATCCTGCCATCACCCACCAGTGAATGCCAGCGAGCATCAGCACCCTGTGGCCCTAGAAGAGCACATAAAGCCATAGGGAGTCTGAACGTGTGTCAAAGAAAGATGCTTTATACTGTGCAGTTGTTTCCTGGTGAATCTATGTGCTCTGCTTCCTTTGCAATATTCATTAACACAAGCCACTTGTACAGTAAATATTTATTTAACATTAAGATTTATATAGTGTCTTTCCCTACAGCATCTAGGTGGTATTTGCAGAAATTAAAAACATAAGTTATATGAAGCTTTCAATAATGTTTTGCATTAAACTGCTACTGTTGTCAGAAATAAATCAGCCATATTGTCATGAAATGAAATAAACCTAACAAAACCCAAACAAGCAGAAGTACAAAATCAATCAACCAAAAGCTAACCAAATAAATATGGCTTGCATAAATACAAGCAAGAAAGATTGGCTATCAGCTGCATCTCTGAAATACCTAGACATGAATGGAAGCAGGCGTCATTAATCTGCGTTGATTGCACTTGTTTGCTGTGCTGTGCTTCCATCTGACCTGAACACCAGCTAGAAGCCATATTGCTAACATTATTTGTAGGCAGACGTATGTTTGTGGCAGAGCTGGTGTTAAAGGCGAGCAATCACGATAACTGCTAAGTTTAGGAATGTGAAAGGGGAGCATTTTTCTCTGGCAGCAAAGGCAGTTCGAAGGGTTCCAGCCTCATTGCTCATTTTCTCCTCTGTCTCTCTGTTCATCGCTCCAGTGGTTGCTTAAGGGCAGCCATTAGAGCAATTTTGCTGTATGGTCAACCGGCAAGTTGTTTGAGATTAAATACCTCCAAAAGCAACGTTAATAAAGAAAATCAGGAAGAACAGCAAGCTCCTCCAGTCACTGCACTGCTCCGATTTAGGATACAACCTCACATACAGTGAAACCAGCACCGTTAAGAGACCACTGACCTCTGGGAGCGAGAAAAGAGGAAGAAACAGAGGCTGCAGAAAGCTTTTGGCTTTACTGCCAGGGAAAATGTTTGTGTAACTAAACACCAGGTTAGGGAGCCGTGCCAATCTCAAGTGGTGCCAGTGGGAGAAAGAGGGGCTTTTCCCAAGGCCCTCAGATGTCTGAAAGTGACTCTGGTCGCTACAGGCTTACAGAAAGAGAGATGTGTCTGAGTTGTTATTTTAAACACCACACACTCCATAAATTTGGTTTTGCTTTTTGTGTTGGGCTACATGCTCAGCCTATATTAAGGCAAAGCACTTAGCTGACTGACTTGGCACATCTGATACAGGAAGGCTGCAATAAACAATTGCTTTGCTGTTTGCATGCATTATCTCCAAAAGTTTCCTTTAGCAATTGGTTTCTCCCATAATAAAAATACACAAATAGAGTAGGGGAGCTGGAATCTGCCACAATGCTGCCAACCCAGCAGTTCCCATTGAAAGGTGGCCAATTCACTAGCTGCCTACATGCAAAGCCAAGCACTCTCAAAAATCTAATCTACTCTCAGAGCACCCTCTGCTCTATGATATGTATTCCTATTTACCTTTTCACCAGCTGATTAAGTTCTAAAGTGTACTGGATTAAGTTTGGTTTTCATTTGTACCGCATCACAGAAATAACATTATCCAGCTGCAGAAGACAGCAAAAATGAATCCAGAGCAGTTTTACTCGCATCAGTCCTGCAGCCATGACTCTTCCTGCTTGCATTAAGCAGGATTTATTTTTCCCTTATGAAGAAACAGTGGTTTGACTTAACGATATTACTTAGCATGATGATGCTAGTACAGGGATCAGCTCTTATTACAGTGATTTCGTAACAGATGCAGATATAAATGAATATACCTTAGAACAGCATTTCCCATCTTTCTCCTTTTAGTAGCACATTGTGCCATTTAAAATGTCTTTTACAACTCCTTGCTAAGGAAACCCATCTGCATCGTCCTCCCCTTTAAAGACTGTCTTTGGTGAAATAGATTTCACAGGCAATGTAGTGAGGGTTTCATAGGAAATTGGCTTTTTTTTCCTTCACTTTGTTGTATAAAAGGTTAAAATTTATTTCTGTTTGATCGTGCACACCTCAAAGATGTCCCCTGCAGGCTCTGTCTGCTGGCAGTTAACATGAGTTTAAAGAATGCTCTCTAGGCCATTTTGCAGTGAGAAAGTAGTAACTCTTACATGGAAATGCAAACAAAACCTTTAAAGCTTTTGATCTTCTTGGGGACTTGATGAAATCTCTTGAGCAAATTGAAGGATTACATGCAACGGCAAATATGTACAAGTATAGCAAATTAACTGTAAATGATATAACTAATCTAAAATGGAAGTATAAGATATTACTGTCTTATGGCAGCATTTGAACTTTATTTCACTAAAACTCAAGGATATTTTAAAAGAAACGGTAAATGACTATTGACTACAAATATTCATTCAAATGCAAAGGCGAATTGCTCTGGGGTTTCTTTTCCTTTAATCTCCTTCTGATTTGATCTAAGCACATCCTTCTAACCTTAATGCAGAGGGGTGGAGGGACTGAAGGGGGGACAAGCTGTGAAATTCATACTGCTAATCCCCTGAGGACTTTCTAATCAGACAAGAGCCACCAGGGAGAGAGTTTCCTGAAGGTCTTTTGTTTCTCTTCATGTAAAGAACACAGAGAGCAGGTACTGCTGTGCATGGTACACTGAGACTTTTGCATGGTAAAACAATAACACTTTGAAAGGCAGCTGGATTACCATATCTTCTTGTACTAATTGTCATTCAGAAAGGTGACCTATAAATTTCCCCCTGCTTTGAGCAGAGATGGCATGGTGACCTGGTCAAGACAGGTTCAAGTGTCATTGATTGGATGATGATGGACAAAGAAGAGTCCTTTGCCAGACATGAATCTACTTGACATTTCACTCATCAAGCACCTTGGGTTTATTTTCTAAATCGGCCTTTTCTCTTGCTTTGCTTACAGTTTAGCAACGGTGGCGTGCACAGGCACATCGTCTTGTTTGCATCTGGTCACAGCTCTTGGGAGCAGGAAGAAAAGCCTACAATTTTCATTTCACATAGCTTTTAAATGAATGGGGTGAGCAGTAGCCAGGACCGATACACTGGGAAACTCACATCATTAAGAACTTCAAAAGAGGAAGACTGCAAACCTTCTCTTGCAGCACCATCAACTCATTTGTCATCCCTGTGGGAATGCTTCTGTTCAAAACACTGGAAAATAATTCACAATCATGATAGTAGTTTGAGAAAAAAGTCAAAGTGATCACCTTTATCAGGCCCTTTTGAAGTTAAATGTATCTCGCTTCAAGACACATAAAGTATTCTTAATACTGGCAACCATTTGCACCGCTGATGCGCAGAGGGTTATGTCTTTTACTACTCTTGTGTTTACAGACAGGATTACAAATCCATCTTCTCTATTGAAATTATGCATCAAATCTTTCAAACTAGCAGTTTAATTACTACTACTGCTTGAAATGTTTAAACGGTTTCGGACATTAGGGGCCTGTTTAAGATAAAGTTTTTGTATCTGCCTCTCCAGTTAAACAGGTATAACCTTGAGTGTGAACCAAGAGTAATGTACTGGCCATGTGAGTAATCTGTTTTGTCAATTGAACCATATTGCTACAGAAAATGCAGTGCAGTTCTTCGTTTCCCATGCCAACACAGGTGTAGTTCTATTAGGATAAAAGTTCTTCGTTTCTGTGTGAATAGCTGCCAGTCAGGAAGGGGAATGGACCGCAACAGTCCTGCATCAGAAGCAGGGAGCACGCCAGCCTATCCATTTCAATATAAAATATCGGTGGTAATGTTACATGAACAGTTTCTGCTGGTGTGTTGTGCCCACCCCAGGGTGATGAGTTGTGAGAGGTCCAAGTGAGTCTTAGGGAAGCCTGAGAAAGCAGAGCGCTTCTGCTTATCAGAAGATGATTCTGTCCTCTCAAGCAGTCCGAGCCCTGCGGAGCGCAAAGGCTTTTCAGCACTGATTTGCGCTGTCGAGATGACACATCTCTCTGGGACCTCCTCATGGCTGGCTAGGATAGATATATCTGGAGTCAAGTGTGCTTAGGCACTGCTCTCTCCCTCGCAAGCTTACCACGACAGCTGAGCCTTCCACGCGCTATCATTCCCAGCAATGACAGCAAGTGTTTGGCTGGAAATACTGATGAATTCATGCCAAGTTTGATGACTTTAAAAAAAAATTTTTGGAGAACAGTCAAGGCATTTTATATTGTTCAAAGATGTCTTAATTTAACGAAGAAAGAGAAGGTCTAATACTCTCTTCCCTGAACACTGGTGCCCAAATAAAACATCTTAATTATACAAAGTTTACTCTTGTTTGGCATATTTTATTTTTTGGAGCATATATCTTCACAGAGAAAACAGAGAACACTTTTGGGCGATGTAATATTTTCATTCAGCTTGCAGACTATAAAATATTTTTTTTTCGGATCTGCTAATGCGAATACGTGGATGTGTTCTTTCTGCTACTACGTTACAATAAAGATATTCCTGAAAGAAATTTAAAATTCAGATAAAGAATGCAGAAAAATGCTGTTTGGTGAGTAGCGTTGAGGAAGCACAGCCTGACTAATAGGGATGATAGAAGAGCAATCCAGAAGGCATTGAGATTGCTGATTTAATCATATAACTTAGCAGGTGAAAGAAAGATAGCATTAATTCCCTGCCTATTTTTCCAGCTGCCTTTGGTAAATACACAGTGATCACGCCAGCTAAAAAGAATCTGGAAAAGATGGCTAGGCACAAGGAGGCTGCAAGTCAAATACAGTGTGAGAATGATGCAGTGATTTGGGATGGTCAAGGTGGAATATTGGCACAGCCTGCTCAGGGATCTGCACATTTTTTTTATGAGAGCGAGCTATCAGTTCACGTTATGTGGGAAACAGAACTTCCTTGCAGTACAACTGTGGCCTCCTGCTCCACAGCCTTGTGGCTGGTGCCTGGATTCTCTAGCAAGGGCTAAGCACAGCCCTTCACCATGCAGATGCGGTGATATGATTAAGCATTTTCAGGATTCTTTCAGGAACTTAATACCTTTGAGACTTTTGTCCCTCTCTCATGATGAAATCAGTTGGTGAGCTCGGAGAAGAAGGGACGGACAAATGAGGGGCTGACCAGTAAGTGGACAGAAAACTCTATCTGCTTCTTTTACCTTTTTTCATGAACATCCTAACAATCATCTTGGATGAGTGCACCGCGCATGACAACCAGCCATACACAGCAATCCCACCACTTATCCTAAAATCCATTCATTGTTCTTCCCTTGCTAATAAGTCTTGCCCTATTTCTGTGTTGCTGATGTTCACCTTCCTCAGCTTCTCTGTTCATTGTTGCTATACTGAAGAATTACCTGCCTCCCAACCCCAAATCTAGCTTAACCTTCAGACTGAATTCACGAGTACAAATTTCTACAACTCCAAAAAGAATAGTATTTCCTGGATTATTGTGTAAATATTGGCCACAGTGAATAAAAAAGAAAACCTGCAGAGCAAACCTGGTTGAAGGCAAAGCAGACATTGTGTGGAATAATTCTGTTTTGTGTTAAACCTGCACTATTTTCTTTGAGATATGTTTTTATTCTTACATTTAAAAGAAATTCTGGAATTAAAAGCTGTAATTAGAAAATGGAGAAACCCCAAAGCATAGGCCTAGAAGGTATATATCGCCCCATAGACAGCTCTTGGGTTGTCCCCCTTCCCTTCGAAGCACCTTGTGAAGTAGCATTGCAACCTGGCTGCTTCTCTCCAAATTTCTGCAAGTACAGATAATAAAAAGCCAGGAATTTCCCATCTTTGGTTATGAGAAGGAAGTTTCCAAGATTGGAGTCCCTGATAAACTGAATGGCCCCTCTCTAAACTGCCTTATTACTTCCGTTTTTTTCTCCCCAGGCTTTGAATACAATAAAATATTTATATGCACCCTGGCAACAGCCCAATGCAAAAACATTATACGGCTAGTTCTATTGATTTTAATGCCTGTGGAAAAGATGACTACCCATGTGAGTAAAAGCCAAAAATAAGACCTCAAATTATAATACTCTAAATGTGTATTTTAAATATGTATAAGAATTCTCATGTAATGACCTTATATCTTTTCAAAATCCTTTTAATCACAGCCTTAATATATGGTCTCATTCTGATTTAAAATCTTCACAGAATGATCCTATCCATGCTGAAGGACGTCGCTATGTGACAGTAGGAAGCAATCTTGCTTGTACCATTTCTGCATGGGTTTCCACATTTCCACTCATTACAACACTCTGGATTTTAGAGGGGCTATATATAGCTCTTTTCCTCTTATTTTCTCCTTTGTATTGTAGAATAAATGCTCTCCAAAACATTCCACTGTCTAATTTTAGAGCAGAAACTGATGTCTGCAGAAAAAGGGATCTTTTACTGGCTGAGAAAATTAAGAAAATTCAACATCAACTAAACTACAAATGAAGCCAAGGCAGTTGCTAAGTACATTTTGCTTTTTTTTTAAAAAAGACACATAAACAATAACCTTTCACAGCAAGTCTGTACTTAAATTCATGTTGGGAAATGTATATAAATTCTCATGCAAATTAAATAAAATGATTCTTAGGACTGGTTTGTCTGAGTAAGCAGCAGTTATATGAGCTTTGAAAGGGAAATTTATCTGGAGGAAAAATATTTTTGCCAAAATGATTAAGCATTTGGGAAGATGACTGTCAAAACAGAACTGCAAACTTTCTTGGTTAAAATCTTTATTGATTAAATTCCTGTGAAAATATTCATAGGATGAAGACATAAACACATTTTCTATTTCACAATGCAATAAAAAAATAAATCAAATATATCAAAATAACATTATGGGTAACTGTAAATTTCAGTCAGACCTGATGATACAATAAATTTCATGCACAAGAGAAAAATTAGGATATTATATTTAGGAAGCATATACTTCCTAATGTTGCATTTAGGAAATACGCATTCTTTTAAAATATTTATTTTCTGAAAGGATTCAGAAGTATTTTGTAGAAATGTAAATTAGGCATAACATGGTGAAAGGCTTTTTTAAAAGGGCTTTTTCAGCAGCTGTAGATGTGTCACAAGACATGAGATGTGCTGTTCTCCATTAAGACTCAAAGCAGAACAAAGCAGCAGACAGGAGGTGTAAATAGAAGGAGGCATATGAAAGATTTGTCTTTGCTCTTGTTATAAAATGATGGAGCTGGTTCTTCCATCAGATTTTTGTCCCTGAACTGTGGCACAAACTCCCCTCACTGCTCCTGCAGGCCAGGGTTTCTACATATAGTTCAACTGCATAACATTTTTGAGAAGTCCAAATAGCACCTTTTATTTTACCTTTTAAGAATCATGGTGTAAATGAGTTGCTAGGATTATCTGTTGCTACTAGGATGGAAGTGCCATCATCTAACCTTGGATCACTTACCAACCTATGTAAGAGCTCAGATCTGACTGCACGAATTCCTGAGATGTGCCACTGTATTTGCACTTCCATTATGAATCAAGTAGCTTTTATTTGACTGGAATCAATAAATCGAAAATATGTTATTCATCTAAGTTACTACTTAACATGCTATTTTTCAGCAGAATCAACAGTCTTATCAGTGTATGTAAACACACTGTGACTGTATCACCCACAGAATGCGGTAGCGAAGTGCCTGTTATTTAGATACTATTTCCTTAATAGCAAAGTTACATGGAGAAGGCTACTCACAGCTTGGCAAGAGTTGGTTTTTTTTTTTTTAGTAGTAAGTTTTTATTTGATTTTGCAGATCTTGTAGGAAAAAAAACTTCTTAAGGAAGTGTGTTGAATAGCCACCTGGTCCTCTGCTGTTGTGATGTTCAGGTCGACAGTCACCGTGACAGCCTGAGAGCGAGTTAATTCTTCTTTCATCTCAGGAAATTACTGAAGGTAGCGGGCTACCCATAATTTGAAGACATGAGAAATTAAAATACTCGAGGATTTCTGATCTTGGGGGAAATAAGGTTAAGTGCCTCATTCACATTTTTGTCTGATTTGGAAGACAGAAGAATTGGGAGACTGGGAGGAGGAATATTTATTTCAGTTAAGTTTCAGCTCAGCTTGGTTTAATACTAGTGAATCCAGCACAGAAGAAAGACCGTTTGTCTACATATTAACAAAGAAAAGGTGTACCTACTCAACCCAAACTATTGTATTCATCCTCTGTTTGTAAAATTTTTAAGGATTTTAAGGACTGAAAGTGGCATGTATAAAAAACGTCATTTCTCCAACATGAAGCTTGACTCTAACCAAGAGCTCAACTCACCACTGCTTGACTAGAAGTCTGCTCCTTCCCTGGCACGGACGCCACCACCAACTTAAAAGCTGCTCCATCTCTCCCTCAACAAAGCACACAAATGTAACCATGTGGTACAAAGAAATGTAATCACTGTGGAGAAAGGAGATCAACAGGCTGTTTTCATACTCTCCATGGTCAGCAACTGCTGAAAAGCAAGTGCAGCTTTAATCCTCAGCCAGAGCTGTACTTCTCGGGGGCACAACTGGTCTCTGCTCACAGCGCAGACATCTGAAGGGACATCATGACCAATGAGAAGTGAAATGAAGTCTACTGGTATCCTAACAGACTGGCAGCATGCAGATTTGGTCAATCATTATAAAAAAATAGATTGCAATGCTGCATACCATTTAAACTCAGATTAGATAATATTTGAGGCATCTTTTCTTAAAAAAGGCAATTTTAACTGCAGATTAGGGTGTTGACTGCTTATAAGGCAATTTAAAAAAAGTTTTTAGTACTGTTTGTGACACTCTAGAAACAAACATTTGTTGAGCCTAAATATTCTTCATGTATAAAATATTTATGAAACAAAGTCATACATGCTTAGCATATTTGTATCCAGTTCATTGGGGACAGTGTTCAAAACCAGCTTGTTCTGAAAATATTACCAAATTAATCTGGCAATGATCACTGGAAAGTTTGTTTGAGAGCTTAGGTATGCAAGCTGAAATCACTAGCCGCAGTATAAATCTTGAATGCTGAGTTATTCAGAGCACTTTCTATGCCTCCTTTCTAGGATTTTTCTGCCTATAAATTGTGCCATTCTGCTCCTGCCATCCTGCAACGCCTGCCTGGATTGTGCAGCCTCTGCACACACATACATGTAGGAGCAATTTGTGTATTTAAGGAGGAGATGATGTACTGTGGCAGGATGTGGATGTAGCAGGGTAGAGGATGGCTTCACCAACAACTCTGCTCTACCCCCTTTATGGGCTTACTGCAATGCCTGTTTTCACTTCATTAGCCATACTAACTTCAGCATTATGTTTTTTTTTGACTTCTGTGGTAAGCATTTTCTTTCCTGTTCTATTGTAGAGTGAGGAAAAAGCCATCTGATAAAACATGAAGCTCTCCTTCAGTTCTTCCTCTCCAGCAATCTGCAGCAGAGCCATGAAGGAGAACTCCAGCACGTCAGTGCAGTTAATGTCATTTATGCTGCTTGTTCAGCATCTACTAAAACAGTCTCTGAGCTAGCTGTGCCCACATGATGCCTCCACAAGATAAACCTTCTAGAACAAGCACTTCCTCGGCCACTCCCGCAGACGTCATTGCTTAGGCTTGGTCAGGATGGATGCAAACATCAGCAGGTGTCTTAAGAAGAGATTTTATTTGAGGAAGGACAAAAATGTAGTAGCATCCTCAAAGGAGAGGAAACTGATTAAAGCACAGGCTTTCCTAGGGAAGAGACAAACACAGATTCTTGTTTGATAAACATTATTGTATCTCCTGTAATATGCTTCTGTTTATCTTTCCCCTCATGGCCTGGCAGGAAGTTTGGAAGAACAAAACAAGTCCACAATAAAACTGTTTTTTCCTCTTGTTTCTGCTTCAGAGGCTGCCATGCTAGAAGCAATCCCCCATTTGGGAAAAAAAGGCCTTGTCCCGGTTTTCGGAAAGGAAAGGTGATAGACCTAGCCACAGAATTCTCAAAAATCGCTCAGGTACAGATGCTGTGCTCCCTCTGTTTTGTGTTTGCTTCTAATTGATTGGAATTTCTTTGAGGAAATGTGGATTATTGTAAAATTCTCAAATAAATAACCTCTAAGCATTTTGCTGAAGTATCCTTCTGCCAATGGGACAAAGAGAATTAGCTTAAAAAAGAATGTGTGCAAGGGAAATATTCTCCTGGCTGATTGAAATTTCTGCTGGGAAGAGTATCTCTTTTTTTCTCTATTTACTCCTATCTCCACCAAACTGTTCTTATTTTCTGTCTAATTGCTGGGAAATTTATGTGATTTAAAGTGATCCCCAAATGAGAAGGTATTACCTGAGCAAATGGTTCCTTGTAAAAAATCTCTGTGAAGCCTTCATTCTAAACAAAACTAGGGCAAAACCAGGACTGCTCCCTCTTTTTAGTTTTAAAGCTGAAATAACAGAGCAGGTGGTAGACTTAAACCTAATAACCTAAGATAATGAACTGCATTTTCACATTATGTGAACAGGAGAGAAGAAGCCAGCAGATCAGAGACTGTTTAATTACTAAGAATCCTCACACTATTTCTCTCACAGACATTTCAATCTATAACAATATCTAGGCAATTTCTATTTTCCTTTTCTCCTGTTCTGGTTTCATCCTTCAATACTTTTGAAGCAAGAAGATATTCAAGTGTCAAAGTGTGTTAATTTTTTAATGGACAAATATAAAATAAGATGTTGAAAGAAATACCCCTTGGCACTGTGCTCTTTAAAAGCCAAAATAAAAATTAAGGTGATATTATGAAAGGATAAACTACTCAGCTGTATGTTATAGACAAATCTTGCTCTGATATTCTGTCAGAATATCACCAGCACCTTGCTAGGTGCATCCTGACTAAATGCTGTTTTAAGAAAATAAAATTAAAGAAATCATTAAAAGTGTGTTGTATCTGTTCAAATCAAGGCCCTAGTAATCAACTTCGGACCCCCAAGGTCACTCGGCCTGCTTGTGATTAAAACAGCAACTTCAGCGCTCGGTATTGTCCTACGGCTGTGGCAGGTCAATGGAAAAATGTTCTTTAAACACCATAAGCATCTGATTGTGCAATACCTAAATCAGTGTCATTGATTATTCACAGTGGTGGACCGCTCAAAGCTGTGGAAGTAATTAGGGCTTTTTGTGTGGATTATCCACTGAGAAAAGGTCAAATAACTACAAACAGTGCCAGAAAACAGGAGTCACCAAGGACTTCAGCCTCTGTGATCAGTTAAGAAATGCTAAAGCAGGGTTTGATAATGATGTGCTTATGCCAGGTTCTACAGGATTTGATCATTCTGTCATAGAAATCCAATGTAGCATGAGTGATGGCTACTTTTTCCCTTGAAGCTTGCTTCAGGTCCCTGATGCCCATCAAGCAAGTTTGTCAGTGAAAATTGACTAAGAAGAATTTAAAAGGCAGTTTCTGTTCCAAGGGGAAATGCACATATATATACAAATATATATATGTGTGTCTGTAAATGACTGCTCAGTCATTTTACAGGCATGTTTGATAGTTTAGATCCAAATACTTGCTTTGTTCCATCTTTTTTCCTCTCTGCTGAAAAACTTGGCTGACCGGCCACGCTGCACTCGCTCACAGATTTTTGCCAGGATACCCCTCCTCCCAGCTCTCCAAATGGGAAATCTGTACAAAGAACAGCCTTCTGCTAATGACTCTCTCCCTACTGAAATGTGAGAAGCAATAAAAGAAGTCCCTAGTTTTGTAACAGCATTTCCAACGTTTGCTGAGTTTACAGGGGTACTGCTACTTAGCAACACCTTGTAAATTTAATTGCTAAGCCAGGGTGTACAAAGCATTCCAGTTCCATATGGGAGTCATTCCTTACAGATCCTCTTCCTTGGGAGCTCCCAACGTTGTAAATCTCTTCCTCTTCTCCCATCTCCAAATTGCACTAACACTTTGGATGATTAGAGCTGCAGCAGTGATCAACATTTTCTCCTAGTCATTCCTTTCCATTGATCATTTAAATGAGGGATTATTCTGTTTTCCCATTTTAGCCCATGGATCAATTTTTTAAAACAACAGATGGAGGCTGGTTCAGAAAATTGGTGCATCAAGTGGAACACATAAAGGCACAGGGGAAAATAACTTTACATTACCTGGGCTGAGGGAAAAAGCCAATGAAAGAGTGTACACAACAAAATTTAAAATTTAAACAAAAAATTTTAAAATTTAAACAACAACAAAAAAATAGCAGTATGCAGATTTGGCCAAGTAAAGGCAGAGTCTTGTAATGTCTGTAGTGAAAACGCAGGAAGGGAGAGCAGGATAGTGCTAGACAGATGGAAGCGATAGGGGCAATTCAGAACCCTCTGGCTTCTGCTTCACTGTGTCTTTCAAGTGTACAATGACCACTCGAGGTTTTTTTTTAATGGAAATCTTATGGCACTGTCAAGAGAAGTAGAAGACTGATAAATTGTTGACAGGCTGAGCACTCGAGCCATCTTGTAGGACTCGGTGGATAAAGAGCATGGAGAGATGGATAGTTCCCCTAGGCTCACCATGCATCTAAAGGTGGGTATTTAGATATTTAGTGTGATTTTAATCCTTAGATTCATGGTTTTGGCAAAAGAAAAGAAATTGTCCTGGTAGAGACAGCATTCTTAAAGCTAACATGGAGGTTTAGCTTCTTTAAATGTCTGCTTAAATATTATTTGAAAAATCTCTGTGCCACCTTTATCTTAGGACCCCCATTGAACAAAAACATTAATGATATGGAATAACCATTTAATTGCCACAGCTTAAGATAGGCCCAGTGCTGTCAGGTAGGATTGCAAACCCAGTATTATATTTATATAATAAATTCTACAGGGTGATTCATTTATCTTAGTGTTCTTAAATTCATCACAATATTAGATATTCATCACAATATTAGATATCAGGCCCATGTGTTTTGCAGATTTCTGGAATAATTATTTTTTAATTTAATTTTTTTCCCCTTTCTTTCCACTGAGACAAAGCAAGTAGCTCAGGTACAAAGCAGGAGTGATGAACAGGCAGAAAGTCATAACAGGCAGAGTCAGCAACACCTTCTCTTTGCCTCAGAGCAAGCAGCACTGTCATGTCTCAGATGTATCACAAAACAGCACTACTGTATGCAGGAGGGTGTCAGCACCTATTTTTACAGGTATCCAGCTGCAGAAAGTTAGATGAGGTCAAACGGATGCAAAGCATAGAGGCCCCTGATTCACTAGCTTTTCCACAACTCTCAGGGCCCTGACATGCTGAGGAGATGCGGGAAGGCTAAGACAAAAGGGCTGGGCTGAGCTGCATGGCAGTCCTGCCTGGTGGGCATGTTCTGAAGGAAGAGAGAATTTCATATCATAGAATCATAGAATCACCAGGTTGGAAGAGACCCACCGGATCCCTTCACTGCTCTGTGCTTTGCCTGCACTGTGTCCAAATACTTGGGCAAGCAACGAATATGTCTTCGAGCAGACTTTCCATTCCAGGGTGAATGTGGAAGCTGTTGTGTTCTGCATTTAATCCTTACTGGGATTCGCAGCCTTATTGCTATTTTCTATGTGATTGATAGGGAGATTTCACTATGGCCCTTTTATCACCCATATGCAACAAAGATGACTTGAGTTCTGGCAGTTGTCACTATTTTAGTCAGTAAAAATAGAAGTATTGCTTAACTATCTCATCATATTCTTATTTTATTTCCCACTATGACTTATACAGTAAAACTTTATTGTAACATATTGCAAGTTAAGGTATATAGCTCTTCTATCAACAGCTGTATTCTGATTTGTAGTCTAATAAGCTTTCTTGCTGCAGATTTCATGTGTACAGTTGTGTTGAGGTGTAATATATTACTGCAGCATTTTAAAACTCAGAGCAATAAGCTTTCAATTAGCTTAGAAATAAAACATCTAGTTTTCCTTACAATAAATCTTTTGCTAAGTCCTCTACATCACATATTCAACAAGGAAATAATACATGTCATTCAGACTAAGGGTTATTGTACACTGCTGAGGGAAACATGAAATTCTGGAGGTTTCATCAGTCCTGTGAAATCTCGCAACATTGTAAGTGTACAAATTAGAAAAGGATGTAATATGTGACTAATGACACCTCTTGGGATATTTTTTGAACCCATATTTACTGTTACGATCAGTAGGTTCATTTACACTGCAGGAGTTGAAAAGTAATACGAAAATAGAGTGAAAACACCTCTGAGTTCATTAGATGTGGTTGTAATTCAAACTCAGAAGGCATTTCTTTTCTTCTCTGTCATTCTTCATATTACTGGAAATATTGTGCTTGAACTTCTAATAAAAGCATTATACATGATCACATATCTACAGTCCCTGCAAAACATGTTTACACTTCGACATCTGCAGCAGTGCCACAGTCTGAGCAGAACCCTAATTCACCCCAGATGTCTCCTTAAAGGAAATACTGTAGTAGGGCTGGCTACTGTTCATGATAATTTCTGAGCATTGCCTTTATTACTTGGAAATAGTTATATTTTTCAAGTGTCACAGATATCTGCAGTCACTTTTTTTCTATTTTTTTTTTCTTCCTGTGGAGGGAAAAACTATACCACGTGTTCAAATATGAATAGCGATTTTGGTAATATTCACTCCTGGAAATGTCAGTTGTTGACTATATATCAGCTCCTATCCATCAGCTGCACTATATAACAAGGATTTCATTATATGCAGTCTCTGTAGAGCAGAAGGCTAAGCACCAGAGCACACGCTTGTGCCATTATTGTATCGGCTGTTGCTTCAAGTGATCTCAGAGAGTGGCGTGTCAGAGCTCTTTATCCACACTTCAGTCAGCATTTCACCGACTCAGAAGCGTGCCAGATGGTTTGCAGTGTTCAGTGATGCTAACTTCACAGCCAGGTCTGTGGTGAATGAGACTCCATGAAGACTGGTCCCCAAACAACTCTCTCCTTTTCAGATAGGCTGGTGTGGATGAGGGGCTCAGCAGTCACCCCAGCATTGCTATAAGGAGGGAGACAAGCCAAACAGAACTGTAGAGATCCACGGTACTAGAAGCACTAAGAAGAGCTGAAAACAAAGCGTGCTTCTAGGGAAGGTTTTCTCCAGGTCCAGAGTTCTATAGACATGCAGGTTTCCCTGGTCTAATTTATACCTACAAAAACTCTGACCATGCTGTCCACACTTTGGAGTCTTATCCAAGAGTCTGTAAGGACTGTGGTCAAACTATGGACAACATAGAATCATAGAATGGTTGAGGCTGGGAGGAACCTCTGGAGATCATCTAATCCAAGACTCCTGCTCAGAGCTGGGCGACCTGGGGCAGGTTCCTCAAGAAATTGCCTAGTTGAGTTTTGATTATCTCCAAAGATGGAAACACTGTGACCTCTCTGGGCAACTTGTTCTAGTGTTTGATCACCCTGAGCCTTCTTCAAGCTAAATTGCCCTGTCTCTCAGTTTTCATTCTCTCCTTTTATGTCAGATACTTCAGTTCTTTAATAAACTTCACGGCCCTTTGCTGGACTTCACAGAATCACAGAATCACAGAATAACCAGGTTGGAAGAGACCCACGGGATCATCGAGTCCAACCATTCCCACCAATCCCTAAATCATGCCCCTAAGTACCTCATCCACCCTCACCTTAAACACCTCCAGGGATGGTGACTCAACCACCTCCCTGGGCAGCCTGTTCCAATGCCTAACCACCCTCTCCGTGAAGAATTTTTTCCTTATCTCAAGCCTAAATCTCCCCTGGCGGAGCTTGAGGCCATTCCCTCTTGTCCTGTCCCCTGTCACTTGGGAGAAGAGGCCAGCACCCTCCTCTTCACAACCTCCCTTCAGGTAGTTATAGAGAGCAATGAGGTCTCCCCTCAGCCTCCTCTTCTCCAGGCTAAACAACCCCAGCTCTCTCAGCCGCTCCTCATAAGGCCTGTTCTCCAGCCCCTTCCCCAGCTTCGTTGCTCTTCTCTGGACTCGCTCCAGAGCCACAACATCCTTCTTGTGGTGAGGGGCCCAGAACTGAACACAGGATTCGAGGTGCGGTCTCACCAGTGCCGAGTACAGAGGGAGAATAACCTCCCTGGACCTGCTGGTCACGCCATTTCTGATAATGATGCCATTGGCCTTTTTGGCCACCTGGGCCACTGCTGGCTCATGTTCAGTCAGTTGTCAACCAGCACCCCCAGGTCCTTCTCCTCCTGGCAGCTTTCCAGCCAGGTTTCTCCCAGTCTGTACCTCTGCTTAGGGTTGTTGTGCCCCAAGTGCAGGACCCGGCATTTGGCCGTGTTAAACCTCATGCCGTTGGTCTCAGCCCAGCAGTCCAGCCTGTTCAGATCCCTTTGCAGCCTCCCGATCCTCCAGCAGATCAACACTTCCACCCAGCTTGGTGTCATCTGCAAACTTGCTAAGGGAGGACTCAATGCCTTCATCCAGGTCATTGATAAAGACATTAAACAGGACTGGACCCAGGACTGAGCCCTGGGGAACCCCACTTGTAACTGGCCTCCAGCTGGATTTAACTCCATTTCCCACCACCCTCTGGGCCCGGTCATTCAACCAGTTTTCCACCCAGTAGAGTGTGCGCCCGTCCAGGCCAGAGGCCGACAGTTTCCAAAGCAGAATGCTGTGAGAAACTGTATCAAAAGCTTTACTAAAGTCCGGGAAGATACATCCACAGCCTTTCCCTCGTCCAAGAGTTTAGTTATTCAGTCATAGAAGGTGATCAGGTTACTCTGGCAAGACCTGCCTTTCATGAACCCGTGTTGACTGGGCCTGATTACCCGGTTCTCTTGCAAGTGCTTCTTGATAGCACTCAAGATCACCCGCTCCATGACTTTCCCCGGTACCGAGGTCAGACTGACAGGCCTGTAGTTCCCCGGATCCTCCCTGCACCCCTTCTTATAGATGGGCACGACATCAGCCAGCCTCCAGTCCAGCGGAACCTCCCCAGTCATCCAGGACTGTTGGAAGATGATGGAAAAGGGTTTGGCCAGCACATCCGCCAGTTCCCTCAAAACTCTTGGGTGGACTCCATCCGGCCCCATAGACTTGTGGACATCTAGCTGGGCAAGCAAGTCTCTAACCACCTCCTCTTTGACTTTGGGAATCTCATACTTCTCTTCCAACCCCTGGGGTTGTGCACAGAGGGAACAATTTTCCTTACTGTTAAAGACTGAGGCAAAGCAGGCATTGAGCACTTCAGCCAATAGGCATTGAGTACTTCAGCCTTGCTCCAGGATGCCCTTGTCTCTTGTGTACAGAGGAGAGCAGCACCGGACACTGATGTGGTCTCACCGGTTCTCAGTAAAGGGGAATAATCACCTTCCTTGTACTGTTCAGCTTGGTGTCCACAAGGATCCTGAGGACTTTTTCTGCAAAGCTGTTTTCTGGATGGTTGGCCCCCAGTCTGTGCTGGTGGATGGGATTACTCCTCCTCTTGTTGAAGTGCAAGACATGGGAGTGTTTATATACAGAGCATATGGAATATTAGTCATTACTTAAATATGAAGGCTGTGACCTCTTTGAAACAAAGAGAAAGGAAATGTACAAGATGTATTTAAAGCATGTAGCATATTTTTTAATCCGTCCAGTCTCATTTTCAGCCCTCTTCTCCCACAGTGCCCAGTCAAGCAGCTATGCAGGGCACTTGCTAAAACAAAGCACTTGATGACTTAATGGACAGCTCAAACTTTATGGAAAATAATTCAAATACTTCTTCACTGTTCATCTTCTAATTTGAAAAACCACAGACGTGAAAAAAAAATTAATCTCTCATTAACGAATACCAAATTGAAACCTTTCTGAGTGGATAAAACTGAACATGATTGCTTCAAAGTATAATGGAAGCAGCTCTTCTTTTTTTCTTTTGTAGTGTAACACGTTTCACATAAGTATTTTTAAAGTAAGCTAAGGCTCATGCTCTGAATTTCACAAAATAAAATCCAGTGGGGGAAGACAGGGAGAGGAAACAATCAGGGAGAGAGGTTGAGCTGACAGTGCAGTTTCTTTGCAGTGACAACCACATGTATTCATAAATATTTTACAAGCGTAGCTTTCAGTCTAGTAAATTTAACTGCCACTTTAATGCAGCTCGCAAGTTTATAACCTGGACATTTGTGCGTTGTGAATGTCCAGTATTCTGCAGATGATGACAGTAAAAGGTATATATTTTGAAGGCTTTTCTCCTTTCGAGTGCTTTCTAGCTGTAAGAGTCTTGTGTTATACAGCACCTGTGCTTCTTGTATAATACTACAATTTATCAAGTACTAACTCCATTGAAAGATGTCACAAATATTCTGTTCATGACACACTCCATGCTGACCATTAATGGGGCAGAGTCTTTTAATGTCCAAGAGCACCACAGAGTCATCTCAGGAGAGCTGCAGAAAGAGTTGCATGTTTTTAATATTTAGTGCATTTAATTAACACTACAGAGGTCCTAAAACGAAAATGATGAAAATAAATGTTGTAATCAGAACCGATTAAGAAAAAAATGATTGCAGCTGACATTCAGAAATGTTATCAAGGTCACAAATACCACTACTCAACATTAAGACTGCTTCCCACAAGTCAGTCTTAAAATCAGTGGTCATTTGGAGAGCTTAAATAAAGTTCAGGAAATGGTGTGGATCTTTCCACTTACTTGGACAAAACAGGGAGAGAATGATAAATGATATCCTAAAAGGAAGATGACGTTGTTAAAGGACAGACCAGAAACTAAAAAACCTAGAGAGTCTAGAAATGTGCGGAGAGAAAAAAGCCAACTACACCGGACTTGGTGAGAGCAAATGCCACAAACACCCTATAGAGCAGAGGTGTTTTGTATCAAATCTCTCTTCATCTAGCTTCTGGACTCTGACATCGTAATGACAGAAATAAAGGAAAAGTGAAGGTGAAAGCAATAAAAAGTAAGTAAGAACTTTCTTCTGGAAATTTCTAATCTGTTGTGAAATCTAATTTGCCCTGATCCTGTATTGAAACTTCTTTTAATCTTTCACAAGAATTACACTCTTGGCTGCAAAACCAGACCCATCCAACTAGCTGTCATGTCATGGGAGCATTAGGCCCGTGGCAGAGGATGTGGTTTGATTCAGCTTGTTTTTCCTGCAGCTTCTTCTGATGGCAGTTCTGCAGAGCTTTTGATGAGAACATCTTTGACATATTCCTCAAGCAAAGCCAATGATAAACGCTCCAAGTACAGCAATCCTCCCCAGTTCAGGTATGCACTATACGCATTTCCCTCTACAAGCTAAGGTGAATTTATGCCCGTAGATAAATACTGGACAAAAAAAGCTGTCTACCAGTTGAGTTGATGGCTGCTTCCTTGACTGTTTTCTGCCAGAGTCCAATCTGGTTGATACTGACCAATCTGTTTAATTCTTGTAGCAGGAGGCAAGGTGGTGCTTCTTGGATGTAAATTACCCTTCTCAGTGAAATGAATGCATACTACAAAATTTTTTGTTGTTGTTGTCTTTTGCATGCACTCACCATAATCCTTTGCAGCCAGTTACAATCAAAATCACTCTGGATTTGCTCTTCTAGATGACTTTGGTCTGCAAAATAAGAACCCTATTAAGTGCAGATACTTGTATCCATTGTTTCTAACAAAAGGGATAAGAGCATTCAAGTGCTTGTTGCAGAAACTCAGGAAAACTGCTTTAAAACTGATTGAATCAATTTCCCTTTACCTTGTTACATCTGACCTGAACAATCCATGACTCTGACATTACATCCATACATCTCTCACTTTTTCTCTCTGTTCCAAAAGTTCTGCTGCACATCCTATAGAGCTGAGCTTTCCAAGCTAGGTATGAACCACCTGAGAAGGCATCATGTTGGAACATGAAATTCAACCTTTCTCCCTAAGAGTTCCCAAACTACTTCATTTTTTCACTCTGTATTGCATGCTTTTGTGCTTAAGTTTTTGTCTTCTAGATGCAAGAACAGACAAGTGTTTAATTTATATAGTGCTTGATGTCTTGTAAGTGCAGTAGAATAAAGATGCAAGGATGCTGTGAGCCTCCCACTAGGTTTTCCATTTAGGCATAGGTATGTCAAATATTCCTTAAGTGGGTTGATGAGTTTAAAAAGCAAAATGACCAAAAAGCAGATAACATATTCTAATAGACCTCATCATCTTATACACCCAAACTTGCAAAATGTAGACTTCTCTGTGCCTGTGATTCCTGTGAAAATTCCTTCTGTTACTTGAATGAATATGAAAATATTGCATCTGTACTTTACTTTCAGCCTCCAGCTTTCAAAGTAGGTCTCACTTCTTTCAAATGTTCCAGGAGATGGGAAGGAAGAATGTTTGCATCTATGTGGGGACTCCCCCCTCTGCTGCTACAACTCTTAATTTTTTCTAAAACCTCTTTGAAAACCTTTCTGGATTTGATTTATTTTTCATCCTAGTTTCAGATAGATACAGGCAATAAGCAATATGCCCTCTGCTTGCTCCTTTCCAATCTTGTATGCACAGTTATTAATCTTCATAATGTTTCTCAGACAGGTCTTTGTTCCCTAATGACTCCAGGCACACCTTTGGGCATATTAGTAGGCAAAACCCCTGGTGTTTTTAAGGACAGATTTCCCACAGTTTAGTTTACGAAGCATGTTCTGAGTGTTTACTTAGGCACTCATTCAAATTTGGACCTAGATTTTTAAAGGTAGCCTTCAGTGTTGCATGTTTTTTGACTTTTTTAAATTTAGTTTGAGCATTTAAGACCCTAAGTTTTGGTATAACTCAATGTCACTGAAGTTGTCCGAGTCCATTTTTAAAGTGGGCTTGCCCTATGTCAAACATTTATCATTTAAGCTTATGATGTGGAGTGTATCAATGCCCAAATTCTTTTAAAAATGCTACAGAAATTACACAGAATTTAGACTACTACCTGCCATGTTGACAGTTTCTAGAGTTCTAATATTTTTATTTCAGAAAAATGAATAAAAAGAAACTATACTTCATGTATGTTTCATATACTTCAAATGAGTGAAAAACAATTGCAATGGAAACAAATCCTGTAAGTTTTGCATCAAAATAATGATTTTGCATCTCCAAGTATAAGTTGTGCTAAATAAAAACCAGATTTGGACAAGACTTTCACACAGAGGTTCTTTTAACTCTACTTAAACTATAATATGGTATGTTGGGGTTTTGGCAATGCAGAACATGCTATACAGATCCAGAAAACATTCTTCTAGATAGGGGACTTTGTTCTTAGTGATTAAAAAAAGGGTTGAACTCCAAATAAAAATGTTACATTTTAAAAAGTGTTTTTAAGTTTTACTTTCTGTTTTTTTTTTTAATTATTCACACACCACAGAACAAGCAGGGAAAAAATAACAGAGACACATTATTTGCATGTAGACAATGAAACACACTTAGAGAAAGCATTAGCTTGTATATACAGAATTTTGAATCTATCATTGATGACGATTTATTGCCCTTAAAATTGTATAAAGACAGTGTCTTAAGACATAATGGCTTGGGATTTCCTTTGCCCAAGAAAGAGAAAAATGACCCTAAATAACTGTGGTTTTTTTTAAAGAAAACTACTATGGTATTTGACTGTTGCATTTCACAGGCACGATGAAACAGATTTTACAAAAATAATAACACACTTTGATGGAATATTTCCATGTGTTCTGTGTCTGAGTAAAATCTGTTCAATGAACTCAGAGATCAGCAAGGTCTTGCCCAGGAGATCGCAGATTCCCATCTACTTTAGCCTTTGATGAGACTGTTCTCTCTCAAAAGCTAAAATGCACCACTAACTGTCTAGGTTATTATTTCGAGCACTTTAAATCAGGGACTAATTTGAGCAATGCACAAAGTCATTAGGATTTGTTTTATTTGGAAAGATCATAAAGCCAAAAGATAGAACTTATACTTAAAAAAATATAGATCTCCCAGATTTGAGAGACTTTCAAGTGCATGATGGGAATATGTGGGAAGTGCTTGCAGGATGAAGAGAAGAAACTTAATAATTAAAAAAACTGGTTAAAAACACAGAAATTCTTTAATTAACTTGTATCAAACAAAGTGTTTCCTAGCTGCCATTCAACACTTTGTTGGAAATAAGGTACAGAATTCCCCATGTAAAGGGGGACTCTCTGCCATTGTTCTAAGTCCCCTTTGCAGGGAGGCAGTCACAAAGAACAAGGAAGGCAATTAAAATCTCATTATATGATCTCAAACTCTGTGAGAGGCCTTTCCAAAAAGCAATTTTGCATAGCTGCTAGGTCACTTTGTTTCTGGTTTTCCTTCTGATCATCTAGTTGGGCTCCAGCATCAGAATAGAGTAAATGCTGCAGATATAATCATATTTCTTAGATACTGCTATTTATATGCATACTGTGTTGTCTTCTTACAGGTAGATATAACTTCTTGATTACCCAGTAGAAAAAAAAAAAAAGAAGGCAGCATTATTCCTTAGTCCTATTAATTAGAATTAAGGAATGAATTAGTCAAATTTATGAAAGTCTTAACCTCTACAAGAAAGCATTCTTTCACTATGCTTCATCTGAACATAAATCATTGGACAGTATATTAAGTAAATTAATATTTGGAAAAAAATTTATAATTTCCAGGCTAACTCTCTCAACTCTCATCATCATCAACAGTGTGATGTCCTCCGTTGAAACAAGGAAATAGCTGCTCCATGGACTTTATTTTATAATTAGCAATTAACTTTTTCACCTCCCAATCCCCAGAAGTTGAATAACACTTCTCTTACATCTCAGAGCTTATCTTACTGCTTAGGGTATAATTCCATTGAAAAGGCTTTTCGCTTGTGAGCCAGAAGATGGTCAACTAGGCAGGTTAGGCCAAGCTAAACTGTATCTCATTCAAGAAAATATACTAGACCCAACTCAATATTTCAGGGTTCCTATTAATAGCTAGATACTACCTATTCCTTTATTAATTATTAGTTATGCTACGATGCCCTTTTCCTCCATCCTTTATTACTCAATAGTCTTCTGCCTCGTGGTTTGCAAGGGAGAGGATGTGCTCATGAAAAAAACTTGTATATGGAAAACACTGCTGAGCAATTTCCTGGGATGCAGTCTTTGTTACACTTACTGAAATGTCAAGCCTCCTATTGCCTCAATAATTTTCAGTAGTTCACTTTATTAGGCTCCACCTGTGAAGTGAAAAGGAATACGATTATTGAAGAAAGCTTGCTTTTACTTGACAGGTTTCAAGTACCAGATCTAATTATCATGCCATAAACTGACAATTCCAAAAGATAATCTTCTGATAAATACTGTGTTAAAGCCAAGACATTAAATGCATTTTCTCATTATGCCAACTGGAATGGAAATAATATTTTCCTTGCCATGGGCACATTAGAACATGGTCAGGCAGAAGCTGTAACAAAAACAGGTAGCAATTTTTTTTATAATTAAAGATAACACATTCAGCTTCAAACATAGAACTGGACAGCAATTCTTACAGGCGGCTGCTATCCATGATATGTCATTTTAACAGAGCCATTCAAGAATATGGTGTCCTTGGTGCTCTGGATTTGCTTGCACATGTCTGTGTATGTACATAATACTGTCTTTGAATGTTTTTGGTTTCAAACTCCTTAGAAATGAGCACATTTTCACAGACACTTAAATTATTTAAAAGTTTATGAGAATATAAAGGTGAATAGGAAAGGAGATCCCATAATTTCCAGACAAAGAAAAGGCTGAAATGTGAGTTCCAAAGTTGTAAAACCTAAGAGAAAACATACTGGAGACAGCAGAATCTTTCATACATGCCAGCTTGTGAATGAACATCCCTCAGAGCTCGCAGTCAACCACAAGATGAAACCATCTGGTTTCAGTAGTTCCAGTGCTCATGAAAATACTGATTTAGAAAGAAGGTGATATATTCTGTAAGATAATAGATCAAAGGCATCTACCTGCTTGCTCTTCCACACACTTGCAAGACCCACACGATGTGGAGTCCCTTGTTTGGTAGCCTCCTCTGTCTAGAGAGGCTACTGGGTGTCCCTCAGAGAAGGTTTTGCAAGTGATACACAATAACAGGGATATTCCCTGCAGTGAAAGCAAATAATATTATCTCCTCAACTGTCCTTTTTGATTTAGGAACATCCAGAAGTGAATGCCCAGCTTGACACCATTATTTATTCTCTATTATAGAAAGCTGATAGATAGAACTAGAAAGCTGTGTGATAAAAGCACTATGCCTACCAATATGCCATCCCCACCACCTTCAGACAAATACATGGCATGAAATATGACAAAAATTTGCAGATCAGATTCTCCTCCTACTGTCCTGCTTTCAGATAAACAATCTGCTGAAGATTTTACTTTGCTAGTGTCACACAACTGAAAGAAGCATATATATGGAGGACACAGATTGAGAGAAAAAGGGTAATCTTCTGAGCAATACAGTCTTCATATCTGTAGGTCATGAAGCCACAACACATGAAATTAATAAATCTTGCCATAGCCTTCCTGACGTACAGGTGATATAGTCTGAATCTTCTCTGACGCTGATTCCAGTACCAGCTATTATTCTTATGTTACTGAACCTCTTAAACAAAAAGTTAGTGATTCAAAGGACTATGGATGTACATGGTCTCTCCCACCTCATTTCTGCTCTCCAAGTGAGCTGATTTTGCCAAAGGAATGAAGGACTTGCCTGCAGAGTTTCACCCCAATGTATAGGTTGTCGTGCAGGACAGTGCTGGGAAGCATTGGTGTATTGCATTTATTTAAGACTGTGATACTACTCTAGTACTGTTGTATCTCTGACTCTCAACTAGTTCACATCACTATGGGATACAGCTCTGTGAAACATCTGTGAACTGGGGTTAATATGTAACTCACAATTTTAATCATATCGTTGGCCAGGAAAGATCTATGTGGTAATTTTGGGAAAGCATCAATATCTCTTTTACCACACCACACTCACACATGTCAATTTTTACATCCAGAGCCATGTCCCATCAGGACAAGAATGTGAAAATTAATTCAGATGACATGCTGTTGGTATGGTGCAAATAAACAGTGTTGTGACATATCTCAAAGGCATTTGTGTAACTGCAAGGTGCAGGTGTTTCCAAGAATGCTGGAGTATTTAGCTTCAGGCTTCCTGGCCAGAATACACTTCTAGCACTATGTCAAGAAAATAAACATATCAGCTCATAGAATAATTCCTAAACTTTACAATATCAGGCAGTGATCACTTTCTGAAGAAGTTACTGATAACTAGGGAGTAAAAAGAGAAATCCTAAGAGAAGGTGATTGTATATACGGAGAGGAACTGGATATACCTGAGACAACCAGACCCTTTGGATCAAGTCTCTACAGCAAGCTGGCAATGCTTTGAAAGAGACAATTATTTTCCTGCTTCTTGCAGTTGCCATGAATTTACTGGAAGCACTGACTCATGCTTAATTAGCTGTGCCTTGGGTTATTTTGATATCAGTTTTCAGCATTTATAGTATCTGCTATTTTGAAGGCATGTATTATTCTTCAGAACATTTCATTGTAATCTGGCACAATGATTTTTCTGTAAGATATTGAAACCTGAATAAACTATCTTTTCAATATCTTATTTTGATTTAATTCCAAGCAGACAAATCTATGGTTGATGAGCTTTCTTCATGTAAGTCAGTTAATCAAGTAATGGATTGGTTATTAACTAATACATGGAGTTGGCTCCACACCTAAACGTGTCAAAGATAATGAAATGATATCTATTAGAATGATCGCACAGCTTTCTGTCTCTAAACAGAAAACAACACTTTCTTTATCTGTAAGGAGAGCAGGAAAGCGTTAATGCTTTAAGCCTTGACAAATCTCCGTGGAAAACATCTTTGCTTGTAGTGTTTGCTCACCACATGCTGCATGCTTCAGAAGGTGCTAAATCAGCAAAACTACTGAATTTGAAATATCGGGAATGTTCATCTGCCTCTGAATTCAGTTAAGCTATGTGTAAAGATCCTGAATAGAATCTGATGGCGTAACAGCAACGTGGAATTGCATATTAAACACACCTACCCTGTCATTAAAAACGTCTAATTACAGCCATCAGATAAGTCCCTGTGCTGCTACTTGTCACACTAAATCTATGTATAATTTTAATGGGAGAAGATAGTATTTCTGATTATGTCGCTTAATGTACAATACAGGAAAGTTATGGCCCTGAACCTGTTCCCATGGAGGTCAATGACCGTTTTGCCATTGTCTTCAATTAGAGCAGGATGTGGTTTTATGACATTAGAGCTTCATTTGCATTAATTAATTTACTTAGTAGGCAATGAAAAACTTGAAAAAACAGCCCTCTGG
This sequence comes from Clamator glandarius, assembly GCA_033459285.1. Lineage (NCBI taxonomy): Eukaryota > Metazoa > Chordata > Aves > Cuculiformes > Cuculidae > Clamator > Clamator glandarius. The sequence goes on from JAUNZM010000266.1 coordinate 7,659,535, forward strand.
CTCATGAGTTTGGCCCTGTATTTGATACTTTCATCAGGTATAATTACATTGATAAACTTTTGAGCAGAAGTGTGTAAGATGGATCAGTGTATTAGCAAAATCAAGCTCACCAGCAGATGATTGGGAAGCCCTGAGACTGCCTTCCATGCTCGAGCCCTGTTTTCTTTCCTTTGTCGGTGATTAGGTCTAGGACGTTGAAGCACAACAGTTTCATACTTTGTGGATTTATATGCTTTACACGTCATGGAGACATTTGCTCAGCAGGCACTACAGAACTCACAGCTGGTTTTCAGGTCAGCAGCCTCACAGGGAATGGCAAGGATACATGTGTGATAAGGTTGAGGTGCTTCTTCACATGATGACTGAAGTCAGGAGCTACCTTTGTGTGAAGATCCATATAGATGTTGCTGAACGCAAACACAATCCTGTGGAAAGACTCTTAAACAGCATGCTTCAATTTCTTAAATTACATGTAACATATCAGTCGTCTTCTAAATTTTCTATCTTGCTAACTGTTAACAGCATTGTCTATGTTAGCATCAGGCTAATGCCTCGGAAAGATAAGTTGCAAAACCAGGGATGGAGGCAGTTCTTCCAAGCTACCATGAGTGCGCTGTGCCAGCTGATGGGGATGTAGGCCAGTCTCAAAATGCACAGCCTGGGAAAAAGAATTAATAAGAAGTCTATATATAACACCTTTCACAGAAAGGACAGGAATCATATGATCTTCCAATGAGCCACTGGCAGCCAAAAGATTTCCCAGTGGCTTGCTGGAGGGGCAGTATGATCTGACACTGGATTTACTTGTTTGCGATCTGGTTGGTTTCCACATCCTGCCACATACTTCCCCTGTTATCCTGGCAAAGTCACTTCTCCTGGGTGCCGCTCCTACAGCCTGTAGGCAATAACTCCTCGTTACCTTGTAAAGCTTCTGTTTTGGTTGGGGTTTTGAGGTGCTTAGTTACTCAAGTGTTGGGAGTTATAAAGTATCAAGCTCAATTGAAAAACCATCAGTCAGAATTTGAAAACCCATCAGTCTCTGTATTCAGAGCTTTTTATTAAATTAAGAAGAAAAGAAAAGTGAGACAATATTGGCTTGGGGTCTGCTCGCCCCCTTTAGCATATTGCTATGATTGTCTTGGAATACTTTTAGCCAGGCACACTGTAGTTTATGGACATTATTGTAGAAATACTTGCTGAGAAAGGCTATTTTATTAATTGAGTAGTCTCACTGTAAACCATGTGATATCCCAGAAGACACTTTATAAATAAAGTATATTTGCATCAGGAGTTTTTCAAGGTTCTCTACTTTACAAAATAATAATTCACAGCTTAAACCAAATCCATCGAGGTGAAGTTTATCAGTTAAGCACCGTAATGAAATGGTATCAAATGCAATTTCTAGTGGAGACAATGAATGCTTCTTATTTGGCATGATATTTTACATGCTAAGTATCACTTTGAAGAAGGTAATTGATGATGTTCTTGTAGAGAATAGGAGTTTGCATGACAAGAAATGAGCCTGAGATTTTCATCTATGCTTTCCAGAAACAATGTTGAATTCAGATAAGAACAGCTATTTAATTTGAAATTTTATTATACATTCCAGATTTGTTGCTGTTTGTGGCAATCATGTAAGATTAACATAATAATAATAACAACAACAACAATAACAACAACAACAACAACAACAACAACAATAATAATAATAATAATAATAATCTAGGAATGCTCTAAGGAAAAATAGTGAATTAAGCAATTTAAGACAAAAATTCATTTGAGCTCTTTTAAAAAGAAAGATGGATAGTTAATCCCTATGCATATGATGTAACATTTACTGATAATAATTTATCATATATTCATTTTTGAATGACTGATGGAAACATGGCTGTAAAGTGTACTTTGACATTTTAATAGAAATAACATAGTAGCTCCTTTTAACTTTTTAACTCTTAGCTTATGGCTTCACTAACATCTAGTGGAAAGCTCTCAGTATGTCTGTTTGAGAAATGCCACTTATTTACGAAGTTCTTTGTCTTTATTTCAGTTAAAACATTGGCAATTCAGAGGCTGTGAGCCAGTACCCCATAGCTTATTGCATACATTTTATTTAGATTTTACCCTGATTTTGATTCAGTTCCACTTTAAACCAAAGTGACTGTTCCATTTCCCCAGTGGAGGGAAATGTAGCATTATACAGAAAAGTTTTGCAACTCTGGGAACTCTCGTTTTTTCCCTGCAAATCTATCATTACTGCTCCTTCTACAATGTACAGATGAGGGAACCTTAAAAAGGGGATTGCCCTGCTGCTCACAAAACACATGATACTAGCAGAGAGGAAGACTTAAGCTGGCTGTGCCTCAAGCCCTCTGCTAATTATTGTCAAATTTACCTCCAAGTCCCCAAAATAACAATTTTTGCTTGATTACACAAGGAAACATGCCTATCTATTTATTTCTCCTTAAAATCTGATTGCTATACCTGGTAGATATAGTCTTCAGACATTACCTTCTTAAAAACTTCATGAAAAGCAGGTACCTATTTTCTCTGATTGCAGACTGCAGCAGAAGCGTGCTGACAAGCCAAACAGCACAGCTATCCCTCCCAAACTGGCCACAGAAATGCCACCCCCTTTCTCACTGACGGAGTAAAAGGTATGCAGCGAGGGAAAAGCACATTGGCTCAGATGACGGTGAGTGTCTTCTAGCATAGGGGATTAAGTGACATTGCAATAGGAAAAGGATACAGGATCTTCATATAGAAATGCAGGGGAAAGAATTCTTCATTAGTGTAATTACATATGGTATAATTTGTTTAAAATATCATCCAGTGCATTATGTCATAGTTAATAAAAGGTTAAAAGAACTAGAAAAAACACTAAATTTAGATTAGTGGTTACCTAGATTTTAGTTAATCTGCTTTTCAAATAATAATGTAGAAGTTTTGCTTCTACTTGTGGAAAATGCAACAGGAGGTTTATGCAATTCACTCACCTCAGAGTTATTAAGACTCTCCATTGCTCCAAAATATTAATTAGATATTAAGGTTATCAGACAGTAAAGAACAGTTTATGTAAGACCTAATTATTAACTCCAGTCCAACAGAGCTTCCCTATCTACTTCCTTCTTAAAACTACTTTCAGCTGTATCAGCTCACCAGGGCATCTCTATACATCTTTGAAGAGACAAAATGGGGACAGGAAAAGTCTTCATTCTTTTAGCATTTTATTTTAAGATGCCTAAGAACAAAGGGCTAGATACATAGTGGAACAGATGAATTTAATACAAGCTGAAATCTCACAACTTTTATTCAGCTGGTTGCATCTACACTTCATTGGAACTATTTGCACGATGAGCAGCAGAGGTCGTCTTCTATGCTACTTGGGGAGTTATCTTTGGCTTGCTTTCACAGACTTTAGCAAGACAAGACGTCCTCTGAAATCTCACACCTGTGCCAAAACTAACTTCCAGGATGTTCCATTTGAATCAATCCAGCTGGAAAATCACCTCAAAACAGGACGTTAGTGAAACCCTGAAGCTTGTATCCAATTTAAATTTTCTTAACAATTTTTTAAAACAAGACACTGAACTTGATTAGATACAGAATAGATTTTTTTCTAATAAAATACGGAATAATCCACAACCCTATAGAAACAAATGGATGCTCAAGTAAAAAGAAATGCTTATATAAAAATGTTTACCATAAGATAGAGTGCTTAGAAAACCCAATTCAAACTTATATTTATTATCCCATAGTTTTGATAATGTAAACACCAACCTTTCTTTCCAGAGGTAAATTAGACATTGCTGAAATATCCTCAATTACAAAAACGAAGAATTATGCCCTCGTTGCTCGTAATTTGGAAAGGCAAAGACTTCAGCATGAAAAATAATAGTTCTGAAGGCTGATCAGGTAGTCACAATATGGCACATCTGGAATGACCTAGGGGACCATCATTGATCTTTTTCCGTTCAGCACCTCTCTGTGGTTGTATAGCTTGGAAAACATGGATATGGAAGGCAATGACTTCTTGCCATGTGTTTTTAAACCTGTTGGGAATTGTTATCCTCAGACTGAGGTCTGAAAATGATAGGCTTACAGAAAGCAACATTCAGAGCAACAACCTGGGAAGTACTTCAAAAATGGCAGGTCACCTTCACAAAGGAAAATACTTCAGTTTTGTAATTCAGAATACGAAACAGTGACACCAAAGTCTCCAAACTTTGCAGAAAAAAAAAGGTTACCATAGTAATTTTTCATCATATGAACTATTAAAGAAAGAAGCACTTGGTGTTCAAAACCTTGACAGTCTCACTGAGTACATCTTAGTTCCTTTTGTGACCATCAAAGCATCCCATAAACTGAAGAGTGCATTCAGCTCCTGTTTGACAGGCTGAATTCTAAGTGCAAGACCATGTTTCCATATCCTAACAAAGTACAGCCAATATGACCCAACTGTGCAAACAATACATGAATGATTCAAAGATTTTGTTTCTGTATAAAGTGCCTGTAAGAGGACAGCAAAACAGAAAGCTTTCATGGAGATGGACTCTGAATAGAAGAGGATACACAAAATCTTACTGAGTTCTTACAAGTACTAGCTGTTCTTTATTCTTCAAAGCTAATTTGTAAACTTATGCTCCTAAAGCACCTGCTGTGATGCCCTGAACGTATCTCTACCTGTGAGGAAATAATTTTAACTTGAGCAGTAATAGCAAATCCTAAGAAAACATTATGACGTTTTACCAGAGGACAGAGTTTAAAATATGCTTTCCACTGTTACAGTCACTACAGCTTTTTGTCAGTGCAGCAACCACAGTCAAAATACATAGAGAGTTGCCATGTTCAGAGAATTGTCATTTAACAACATAATTCTCTGATTTTTTTTAAATCCTGAAATTTTTGTGTTTCTTTGTAAAGAAAGTCTGTGCTTCTTCCATTTAACAGCTATATGTGCATGCCAGAAATCTTTGCCAACTACCGTTTAATGTAATTAAATAATTAAAAAATATAAATATTCTGATTATTGTCTAGTTATTTTGGTTTTCATCCGTCAAAAGAAGACAGCCAACAGGATGAATAGATGAGAACACAGAATAGCCTCAACAAGACTGCTGCCACTTGTATGAAATAGTGCAGGGAGCACGCACTGTAATCCAATTAATTTTCTATTAAAGGACATGTAGAGAACAAGCAGCAGTTGTGCACAAGTCCTGTTTCCTTCTTCTCCTAAAATCTAAGTTTTAAAAGCATAGCTGCAGAAAACCAGAACATTTCACAGAAAACCACTGGATTTCCCAGCAGGCTGGATATATCGGGTTTCTTTGGTGGAGCAACGTGGCGACAGCGCTGTTCTTGAATGGGAAACCTTATTCTTCCTACAGCTGTGTTACTGTAGGCTCTCTGCAGATTCAGGTAGGCTATTCCTCCTGAACTCCTCGTTTCCATAGCTCTCCCCACACAGGGGGACAATAAACTTCTGTGTGTGTTCCCTCTGGCACATTAAGAACCTCTGATCTATGGGCCTGATTAAGCGAAGCAGTGTGTCTGGTTTCGATGAGGCATAAGCTGTGGAATCCTTGGAAACTAGGCTGAAGCGGTGCTGAAGCCAGACTTGTTTCAGTGAAAGAGCCTGTTTTGAATTATGCTTCCTATTAGCAGTAGATTTAAAAATTAGGGAACTATGAGTAAATCTGGAACTTAACAAGGCTTAAAATAGGCCTGGGTCGCAAATCTTGCTAACAGTGTGATGGGCAGGTCTTCAGTGCAACAGCAAGGAGTTCTTCAAGAAAAAACGTTAAGTAGAAAAAAACAGAGTAACTAGAGCATGCAGGGTGGAAATAATAAAGGTAAGTTGTTCTCCTTTTATGTTCTGAAACTCAGGGAAAGTTCACACAAATGGTAAACATATGGAATAAATCATCAGGAAAAGTGATCTCAAAACAAAGACTACAACAGAGTTCAAGTGACACTCTTGACTCATTTCTGGAACAGAAATGGATGAAGCCACAAAGTCAACACAAGAAAGCAAGATTATGATTAACGTGAAAAAGGGCAAGCAAATTAGACTACAAGCCATTTCCTTGTTCCTTATGGCAGCTTCCCAAGACTGCCCATCTGAAATGTGTAATTATCATGAGGCCAAAGAGCCCTACGCGCCAGCCACACAAAAATTAATCAAACATATTCTTGTACCAGAAGAATAGCAGGTATTTATACAAATAAAGAGGCAAGATCTGTTTATACAGATATGCAACCAGATGCATGTGCATGTTTATTTTGAAATTAGATAACTGAAATAAAAATCATTATGCAACATTATACAGGTCAGTTGGTTAACTGCTTGAGTTTCAGTCAAGATGGCCATAAAATCCGATAATAAAGCTGCAGTTCTTTGAAAACCCAGATGTATTTGAAATGAATTGTTCCACGTAATTAAAAGAGATGTGAGAGGTCAGGAGAACAATATAATCTAACACCACATCTACATTTCAGACTTCAGCTGGCACAGCTACATCAAGCAGAGCTACACAACTGTGTAATACCTGACTGATAAAGCTGTACTGCCAGCTGTGCCACAGGTGTTAATATAATTACACTGGTGTAAAGGCTAAATTTCATAAATACATCTTTTTTTTTTTTTCCCTACACTAGTATGATACACAGATCTGCTAATGTAACTGCAGTTCTAACACACACACTTTCTGTAGTAATAACATAGATCCAGCCAAAACCACCAAGGTCACAGAAGCACACCCTGTGAGTTTACCTTGGTTATTTCTACACTAAACGTATTACAACACTCATGTGCTTGAAACACACACAGTTAACGATTTGTGGGAAAAATATATCAAAGTTGTCCCATAAGAAAAACTTGCAGACTCTGTCCTTCTAGCAGCCCAGGTGTGTTGCGTAGGGACAGCATTAATTCTGAAGAAAGAAGATTATTTTAACGACATCAGTTCCTACCTCTACCCACACAGACGTGAACACCAACAGGCCTGCCCCCATTGCTTCACTTCCTATTTCTTATTTCACTTCACCCCTCATGTGGCCATCTGAATTTCTTCTTAAGTTCACTGCAACTGCTGGAACATTGGCATAGCCATAGCATGAGGTTGAGCTGCAGCCTGCGACGTCAAGTGCTGACGCTGGTGATGATGGAATGTCTGCTACCCCAAATGCAGCCACGGGCATGACAGCAGGCCAAAAGGCAAGAGGAAGAAGCAGCAGAGCCCTGCTGGATGCCAGAGCCAGCGATCTCTCCCTTAATCCTTCAGCACTGCCATCCTGCCTGCCAAGAGACAAGCTAAGGCCAGAAGGCCAGCACCGTACTCTGAATGAAAGCTGGAAAGATACCTGAAATGAAAATGGCTCCAAAAATTTACCATTTTTCCTATCCCACGGCTCCTCCATCACCCACGTGTCTATGACAAGAGAGCAGGCTGCTAGCCCTTGGCTGAAGAGATGTCTGGCTCTTGGATGGGACAATCAATGATAGAAAGGTTTGAGTTAAAAGGGACCTTAAAGCCCATCCAGTTCCAAACCCTACCATGGGCAGGGACACCTCCCACCAGACAAGGCTACTAAAAGGCCCCATCCAACCTGTCCCTGAACACCACCAGGGATGGGGCAGCCACAGCTTCCCTGCCTCCCCACTCTCATAGTGAAGAAATTTCTCCTAACATCTAGCCTAAATCTTCCCCTCTTCAGTTTATAGCCACTGCTCCTTGTTCTATCGCTACAAGCCTCTGTAAACAGTCCCTCCTCAGCTTTCTTGTAGCCCCTTCAGGTTGCTATAACATCTCCTTGGAGCCTTCTCGTCTCCAGTCTGAACAAGCCCAAATCTCTCAGCCTGTCCTCGTACGGGAGGTGCTCCAGCCCTCGGATCATCCTTGTAGCCTCCTCGGCGCCCGTTCCAACAGCTCCATATCCTTCTTATGTTGAAGATTCCAGAACTGGACACAATACTCGAGGTGACGCCTCACAAGAGAGGAACAGAGGGGCAAAACCACCCCCCTCAAGGTGAACCAATCGGAGAATGAACGAAGCAAACACAGAGCACCTTCCTGTCCCTCTCATCCAATAGTGAACCCCTCATGGGCTTCGGGGCGGAGGCGGATAACGCTGAGCGCCACGTTTGCTTCTGGCAGGAGGCACCCGCCCACTTGCCCTCACTCAAAATGGCTGCCAGCCGCGGTCACGTGAGAGGCAGAGGGAGGGTGCAAACACCGTGACGGGGGACGAGGCGCATGCGCGGCCGTGGAAGGCGGTGCGGAGGGGCGGTGTCACGTGCTCCCCCCGCCCCCCCGTGGCTCGAAACCCCGCCCCCCGTGGCTCGAAACCCCGCCCCCCGTGGCGCGGAACCCCGCCCCCCGTGGCGCGGAACCCCGGTCCCGCAGCTCGCGTCCGGGCTGTAGCGGCCGGGGGGGCGGGGCCGCTGCTTCTTCCCTGTCGGGGCCGGGACCGGGACGGGAGCCAGCCGCAGCCGCCGAGCCCCGCCCGCGGGGTGTCCTGGCCGCCCCCAGCATGCACGGCGCGCCCGCCATCCCCGAGGCGGTCTGCAGCCTCCTGGCAGGTGAGACGGGACCCCGGGACGGAGGGAGGGCGGGCCGTCTTCCTCCCGGGGGGGCGGGCCGGGGCGGCAGCCTCCGTTTCCCGCAGCCCCGGCGGAGCGCTGGGAGCTCGCTTCCACTTGCCGGGTTCCGGGGATCTCTGCCCCGCAGCCCAGCCGGTTCCTCTTCTCCCGTTCCTTCCTCCCCTCAGGTGATGGGAACGCGATGGGGAAGCGGGGAAGCGCTGAGCGCTCCCACCCCCGCGCCCTTCGGGGTGTCGGGGGCCCGGTGGCCGCCCCGGGACGGTGCTCTCTGCTGCTCTGGTGCCGAATTAACTCGATAACCCCCTGAAGTTCCCCGCCAGACAGCTGAGACTGGTGTCACCGGAGGGAATGAAGATGTTTCGGAGTTGCTGGTGTGTTGTCACAGCAGCTAAATATCAGTGTCCCTGCCCGTGGCAGGGGGGTGGCACTGGCTGATCTTTAAGGTCTCTTCCAACCCGAACCATCCCATGAAATATCTGTGACTGTCCACGCTCTTACAGATGCGCTGGAGCTTAGGGACGGGGCGATTTCTCACCGTGAAAAAGTTACCAGCAATAGTGTTAGCCAGGACAGAAAAACACCAGTGGTATTTTCTATAGTCAAGATTCGTAGTTAACTCTATAAAACTTTTTTTTTGTTTGTTTACTAGGCGTTAAAACAAATCTGTATTTCCAGTTCAGGTTTTCTTTCATCTTTATGCAAAATCCATAAAAGGCTTTGCTACCTAGTTTCGCTTTCAGTGGGAATATCTTTCTTTTGAGAACTTCTGTTTCTGCCCCAGGAACTTGAGTTACCTCTAACGAAGCCATTCAAATTACCTGTGCTTTTCAAAACATTCCCTCTGGAAGGAGCTGCTCTTTTCAGAATCTTAAACTGCTTTATTACGTAGCTGGGCACCTGCTGGGATATACCGTAGTTCATCACCTTTGAAGAATGTTCTTTTCTTAAAGTGTTTTGGTTTTAAGTGTTAATGCTGGAAACATATTAGTCTTAGCAGTCAGCCTTCCTATCTTTAAAGCACTGCAGCCAGCTGTTCTAAGTGTTTTCCTAATTACTCTTTATAACTCCATTATTTGCAGATCATACAATCTGTAGTAAAATCTGTACGTAAGGCTGATAGAACGAAGGAAAGCTTCTGATAATTTCTTCTCATTGCATAGATTCCTCATAATTAAAAGTAAAAATAGCCTTAGAGAGCCTTTCCAAACCTTTGTAGTTTCTGTGATGTTACTATATTCCGAAACTGGCGATCGTGTGAATTGCCTGTTTGTTTCAGAGCTATTTTCACTATGTGATGTTGTTCTTAGAAACTTCTCAGTGTTTTGAGTGCTTTTAGGATTATTTTCCAGGGAGGGTATGATTGCCCTAGACACTGATTTTTTTTCCTGTCATGGTACCTCATCTTCACAACTTGCCCTTCTTCCCATTTTTATCCAGAATGCCCAGGGAAGAGCAATCTAGAGGGTTGTATTTTGAAGGAAACTGAGAACACTTCTTTTGCCTCAAGGGGGATATTTGTATGTTCTTTCAGCGTCACTGTGATCACGGCTGAAGTTATATACAGGTATCTAGTGTCTCTACAGTGTGTACAGCTTCAACTCTTCTGGAAGTAAATGAGGTGGTTTCTTTAGTGCTGTCTATAGAACTGAAGTGGAGAAGGGAATGGAATGTTTTACTGATCTTCAAATCTTTGTGTTATTATTATAACACAAAGATATTATTATAAGGAAAAAATCTTCAGAGGGTGGTTATGCATTGGAACAGGCTGCCCAGGGAGGTGATTGAGTCGCCGTCCCTGGAGGTGTTTAAGGTGAGGGTGGATGAGGTACTTAGGGGCATGATTTAGGGATTGGTGGGAATGGTTGGACTTGACGATCCAGTGGGTCTCTTCCAACCTGGTTATTCTGTGATTCTGTGATTATGGTAGCCTAAATGCAACATTACATCTCTACAGGTGTAATGGTGATTTTTTTTCAGCTTAATTTGTTTTCACGTGCAATTTTGTTTTGGGACTCAATGTGAGATGACTTTAGCACTAATTTTATAACTGTGTAGTTATGGAGTAAGCAGAAATCTAGCCGGGTGGAGATGGTGTAGTAAGAAACAATTAGTAGTTTGAAACTTTTAATCCTTACTTGTGGAATTATTAAAGGGTAACAAATGTAAGGATAATTCTGGTTATACAATGTAAAAATTCATTAACCTACTTCCTCTTTTAAAAAATACACCATTACTTTTTTACAGTTTGTGTATGTTAGCCTGTCCTTCCTTTTTTTTTTTAATTTTTTTGTTTTAAGGTTACCAATCAAGTGCATGAACGTTAGAAACTAATTCAGGCTGTATGAGCAGTTCTTTCACTGACACATTTAGGTTCTTGTAATCTTTAATTATGTAGTCTCCTGCTTTTTCCTTAAACTAGTCATGTAGTGAAGGTGTATGGTAACAGTGGAAGGAAAGGAGCTTTGGAGCTATTCATTAAGCAATCTTTATACAATACAAAGAGTGCAGTGAGTAGGTGGTTGTTAATTTCTGCATGCTCTCCTTCAAGGATGCTTCGTTATGTATTATTTTCATGGCTTGAAATTGATTCAGCACCTCTTTGAGATGAAGCAATATTGTTTTCCTGTTGGTAAAATTAGTGAAATAAACAAGATGTGATCTGGGGTGGCAGAAATGATCAATGATGGAACAGAATTAGAACTGAAGTGCACCTGCCTCCATGCTGTGCTAGTTTCTCCAGAAAATGATGTGACTTGGATGTCTATATTCAGTGGCCTTTACAAGTGCCAGGCACTTCATATCAGTTTCTGTTGAGAACATGCAGTTAATGTCTAGCAACAAGCGCCTTTTCTTTTTAGCCTGATAGCCATATAGCAGTGAGGCAGTGATAGATACAAAAATCTCATAAATGTTATGCTCTCCCTCTTCTCCTTGGTCTTTTTGCCTACTGTTTCCAACTTTTGAAGCAAGTGGAGGAGCGATCATATGGATTTCCCTATCCTTGCTCAGCCTTGATTGATTGTTGAATAGCGTCTGCCCACTGTGCTGAGCAAGTAGGGGTCCTGCTGGAAAACATACTAAGTGCTCCTGTGGTTAAACATGGTGATAATGGGAATAAACACACCAGGGGATGAATTAAAGTCGCACAGGAAACTTTTCTGACTTGTGAGTGCTTTACTTTGAACCCAAACAATACTATATCTTCAACGCAAAACCAAATTCTGTCACACATGCTGGCAGGGTTGTTATAGTTGCATGTCGGTGGCGCTGAAATGTTCCAGGCAGAAGCACAGCTTGAGCTCAGGGCTAACCACGCTAGTTGGAAACAAGAGGAAGCTGTTTCTGTAAAGTTGAAGGGGAAAGGTCAGTGTGGCAATGGGCTTATTGCAGAGGATTGTTTGGGATTTCACAATCCCATCCTCTCTTCTCTGACTTGTTCAAGTGGTGGGAGGGAAACACTGGAGACAGAAACAGGGCCCTCTGGTCATGAGTTGAACTTCTGGTTGGAGGAGAAAGTGATTTTGTTGCTCGCATCTGCACTTTACACCCGTGAGGCGTCTGGTGGTGTATGTAACTCTTCATTGCATACCTGCATCTTCTAGATGATGCTTGAGGTTTTAGAATTTAGTGAAAGAAGCCTAGCCCCATCGTGTCTTTTTCCTTTCAAAAGGTATCCTTAGTTGTGTGTGTATGTTCAGGATTCTTTTGTGGGTATTTGGCAAAGTGGGATCTTGTTTTTTTTTTTGTTATTTTCCTTGCTGTGAAATTGCTGTTGGTTACATAGATTGTTGGAGATCCACACATTTTTATTTTTCCTTACTCTTTGATGCGCACTCTAATTTTTGGCTTATCCACATCATAGATGAGAAGGATTTTAGAGGCTATTTCTTCCCCAAAGTCTTGTTATTTCTCCTATAATGTTGATCAGACTGGTTCTTTCAGTCATCTGTATTGAGGGGGGAAGAAAATTAATTTTTTTTCAGTAATGGACATTTAATTGGAAGAGTTAATAATTATTAAAAGGTTTTGATGGTATCATAATCATTAGATGTAGGTATCATTTATATATTTTCCCTCTTACCTTCATGACACCTGTGACTATAGTAAGGCTACTATTGCTTTTTTAAATTCAGTTTTCTTGTCACACTTAGCAGTATTTCCAGTTTGAATCCTCTGTACTCATATTTTAAAAGTTGCAGAGAATTTTCCTGTGAAAATGGGATAAAACTTTCTCTCGTTCATGTGCAACCTTATAGAAGTCCCAATATCCATTTTCCTTGTTCTGCTCAACTAAACAGAAACCAATATTATTGCCCTAGAGATTGTTTCCATGCAGTTCAGTTAGTTTAGATGCTTACTCATATTGTCCAAATTGCCTTTTTTCAATGTAATTCCTCTATTTTTTTTTCTTCAAATTCATACTGTACTTCCAGTACATACCTATTTGTCTAGTTTCATCCTAGTATGCAGAAGAAGACAAGGTAAGAAAACTACAAGACAATGAACTCCTGCGCTGGATCCAGTTTTGCTTACCTTTTGTTTTCAGGCGCTACAGTAGTTGAATTTGCCCCTGATGCCCAGAGAACTAACAGTTCTTTCTCAACCTCCTTGTCAGCTGTTGCTGGACTTGCTCTTTACATTCCTGTCATAGGAAGAATCATACAGTGTAGCTCTTCATTGGATGGTTTGGCTTTAAAAGAATATTGTTATTTAAAACTTTACTCTTTTTTTTTTTAGTATAATCTTCATGTTTCCAAGGTTTTAATGAACACTGGTTCTTGCTGAAGAATCCGTGTTTACAAGATAAACCAGGGTGATTATTGTGGGCGACTTCTAAGTAGACGTGTATTTACAGCTTTGGTAATATATATGTATTTCAGTAGTAATGGAATAAGAATAGAAACAGTGAGGTGAAAAAAATGCGCAGAGGCATTCCTGGTAAGAAATAACCTCCAGCGATTTGAAACATAGTTCAATTGTCTTTGCCATAAATTTGAGAATAAATGTCATATATGGGTGATAAAAATGGCATAGGCTATTTTTTATATACTCATTATTCACTTAGTTTGTCTTTTTCAATTAACGTGGAGTCTCATCTTTCTCATCTGACTGGGTTTACGTTTCTTTCATAATCATATGTCAACAAACCACAATAGATGCAGCATAATGTGGCATACAGTGTAAATCTTCAGGTTAATCCGTAACATTTTTTTATTATAGTTCATTTGGAATCACTTTGTAACTTGATCATGATTTGTACTGGTGTGGTTTTTTTCATTATATACTTAATATGTTACAGCTTGATCTTTTCTCCTCTTTGATGTAGGGAGAGGATGCTCAACTGCTCAGCCAATGAGATTAGATATATTTTGAGATTAGATATCCTTGATTATAATCTTTTTTTTCTTTTAACTTCTTAAAAGAGTTGTCTTATCTATTTACTTAACATGAGGAGTCTTAGCGGTTTGGGTGTACTTCTGCTTTTGAATTTACTAATGAAACTGTTGAGCATTGTCATTTGTCATGATACTTTATATGTGTTACATTGGGAATTTAAGGTCCAGCAGTTTCTAATGGTTGTCCTTTACAGGACTTTTTGCTGAAAGAAAGACTTGCCTACTTGTTAGGCTGGATAATGTGATATTTTTAGGTGTCTTAGGAGTAGCAGTCACTTTTATTTTACATCATGTGTTCTGTTTCTATATAAGTGTGTGTATATATATATGTGTGTATATACATATATATATATTTTAATATATATATTTAAAAGACAGTTTAGCAAACTGTGGAGAGTGACTTTGGAATATAGTTGGGAAGGAATGGGGAGAGCAGAAGCAAAATACCGATACTTTTGATTCATGGGGAATGGCAGTCACAGATGTTGCTTGATAATTTGTATTCAGACCTGTTCCCTATTAATCTGTTTCAAGAAAACTTTGAAATCAAATAATTAAGTGCCTCCTAATGCCAGCCTGTGCAAGATGCACGGCAGTTTGTTTAATGTTTGTCACCTCTAGGCACTGTGAGTGCACAAGTGTGCCTAGCTTGCAGCCGCCTTCCCAAATTCTCTGGCTTGCTTTCCCAGATTCTCTGTCTGCTTTAGTCCTTGAGGTGGATGGGAAAAGGCTGGTGGCTGGAGGCATTTTTCTGCTGAGCTGACATTGCCTTCTTGTGTGACTGGCAAAGCGTCTGCCAGGTGACCCCGTGCAAGTGCCCCTTGTCATATGACAGATTCGTGTCCAGCCCCAAAACATGGTTGGACTCGATGATCCGGTGGGTCTCTTCCAACCTGGTTGTTCTATGATTCTATGAAACGAGAGCCTGCGTTCTCCTTGGGTCACAGAGAGCTGCGTGTGCGCTTTGACATGCGAGTGGAAACACACCTGTCTCGTTGCTGGTTTATAACCATCCTGTGCCATTTGAATGGTGTGAACTCTTCAGGTGATGAAGAAGTGACTAGCTTTTTGTTAGTGTGATACACAACAATTTGTTTATCTGCTGGAGGAGAAATAAAGGAAGATCCAGGGCACAGTCAAAGTGCATTTGGCCCACCCTGACACAAAATGAGGTGGTTCTGTCCTAAGTATGTTTGTTTATTAAGTGTGACTTATGATAATTATATTAAGCCCTGTAAACAATCAAAGAGCTATGATTTGTTATGATTAGCACTCTTTAATGCAGCACTTGCTTTGGGCTTAGAATTTACAGCATTCTTGGAAAAAGCCCATCTGCGTAGTTTCAGCCTTCATTAAAGGAAATAGCCCTGAAGACTTAAAATAATGAAACTTGCAATGTTATCTGTTTATAATCATGGAATGAAGGAGAACCACAAAATGTTGTAACAATAAAAAGCAAATAAACAATAACGTTTTTCCTTGTAAAAGTAATGTAGGTGAAAATGAAATAAAAATGCCCTCTCAGCTGTTGTGTGAAATGGCAATTAAGCTTTGAACTGCATGATCCATTTGAAGTGGACGGAGCTAGGTGTGACTTTCCTTTTCTTTTCCCATTTGTAACCTGAATTGACAGAGCGATTTGTGAGTTGATTGTATTAATCAGATCCTTCAGTTTGGCAGCCGTTGTTCATTTCTAGAGGCAAATAATTTCCTGGGGGTATAGTTCAGACAAAGTTAAAATCATGAGGTTTAAGAAACAGAGCAACAAATATGGGTATCCAAGGTATGAGACGGTCTAACGTAAGCTTAAAAAAAGTCAAGAGGTGTTGAATAGGTTTCCAAAGTTTATTTCTCCTTGAAATTTTAGTGTTTGCAATAGAGAGGGCTGAGTCTCTGCAATGTGTGATACTAAATAGCTGCTTAGTTCGTTAGAAAATAGCACTTCATGTAAACGGATAATTTGATTTGTTTGCTGTGTGATAGCTGATTAGTAGACGTGCTTTTAAGTCAGAAATCTGTTTGGAGAGGTTTTATTTTTGAAGTTTATCTTTTATTCTTAAATTCCTCAATGGACTGACTGCTGCTGAAACATGAAAGAAACTCATCTGCACTGAAGTGCTTGTGACTAGGGGTTTACACTTTTTTTTTTTTTTTTTTTTTTTGTATAGCATTAAACTAGCAGAGGAAAGGGTAAGTTTTGGACCATCCTGGAGAAGAAAGAACAAGTAAATGATTAGATTAGCGGTGAGAAATGGATAAATTTTGCTGCTTCTGTCTGAAGCTCGTCGCATGAGACTTGCATCTGTCATGCTGAAGTCCTGAATTCCGTTCTCATTTGTGGAATGTCATAGAAATTGTGTGAACATTCCTTTATGTTAAGCCAATGATGAAGCTTTCTAACAGCAGGGATTGCTCCTTCTATGCTCTTCCACAGTGTGAAATACAGGTAGAGAAGAGATGATCATAACTCAAATAACTTGCTTGCCTCCTGTCCAGAGGAGCTTAGGATAAGTTACTCATCTCATGTGCATCCAGCACACCCTGGATGGATTTACAATGCTAGATCAGAAGGTGGCTTGAGGAAGATAAATAACATTCTGTGTAATTGTCAGTAGATAAGGAAATCTGTGATACAGTAATGTGCAGTTTTCCAAGTATACTGCCTCCTCAGTGTCCCTTTGAAGATCATGTGTACATCAGCTCTGTCTTCATATTCTGAGGTTGTGATAAATCACACTATAACCTTTCTCTGGACGTATGGAAGTAACAGTACAGTGCATTCTGCTCGTGGCTACCTAAGCTCATGGAACTTCTTTTACAATTTCACAGGAGAAGGAAGCCATCCCACGTTTGTCTTCTCTGTAACTGCTGCTGCTATTTAGAAACAACAAACGTACCAGGAACTCATTCATGCTTTCTTTCTGTCTCTCTCTTTACCTCCTCTCCTCCATCTTATTACGTTCTTTTACTGAAAATAGATGGAGGATCTACTTTAGCTGTGTACCTCTTTGCTTAAAAATTCTGCATAATTTCTGCTTTTGAAGTCTAAACTTTTCCAGAAAACAACAGATTGTGTCAACAATGTTGTTAGTCCTCAAATTTTCATATCTACAGTGTATTCTAAACTAGAAGTGGTAATTCTGCCTTCTGCTAACGTGATTATAGAGTACGTTGGGAAAAGTTATCTTGACATTTGTGTTTGCTGATTCTCAAAGCTTTTGCTGAAGATCAAAGATGATAGTGTTCTCAGCCAGGTTTTGAACTTTTCGAAGAAGTGAAGAAGCCCATGGAGTTTAAATGAAGATAGCTCAGGCAAATGCCTGTGATTAATTGGTGTCCAAAGATTACTCTGCAAGCATCGCTCCTTATTTATAAATAAGACTTATTCCTCTAAACTTTCATATATTGCTGCCTAGGTAGAACTTTGAAACTGCTCTCTGATTTTTGAAATAAATATGTAAAAGTGTGAAGGAACAAATATTTCATCAGCGTGTCCCTCCCAGAGTGAAAGGTTGGTCTAGACTGGAAAATCCTGTTGGGCTTCATTGACAGAAGAACTGTTGGCAGTTTTGAGTTTTACCTTCAGCAGTTAAAAGTATTGAGTCTTTTGACCTAAAGGAGGTTTTCTGGATGGTCAGTGCCTTAGGATGGCATGGGTCCTTATTTGCCCACTTGATTGGAAATGATAATCATTGGAGTTTAGGAAGATGTATAAATTTTCTGGGGTTTAGGACAAAACGTTTCCAGGAATGCCTATTTTATGGCATAGAGGTTTTGGAGGTGTGTCTGGAGGATTCATTAATACACGTTAAGTGCCTTTCCTTCTGTCCTTTTAAAGAAGGAATTCCATAGAAGTAAGTGTGGATCTCCCCACTTCAGGACTCCTTTGGAAAATGTGATGAGACTTCTCTGTCTTATGGGGAGGGGGATCAATATGTTTCTTCAGAACTCCGAAACAATTTACAGAATGAAGACTTTGCCACATTTTGTGAGGATCTGAACATCTAAATAATAATCTGGTAAATTATAAATAATGTTTATAGTAGTTATGCTAGTGTGCTCAAATAGTAACTTTTGACTTAATTAGTTTTCTTGCAGCCTGTAATAAAAGTGGAATGTATTTCTGTTGAATTTCGGTTTTCTAAAGAAAAAGCAGGCAGCTAGGGCTTTCAGTTAGGAAATCCGCAGTAAATAATTATTTAATGTTGCTTTAAAGTGTAAACTTTTGCACTGAGTATGTAATTGGTTCTTTTAGATTTCCATTATAAAAATGGAGTGTCTCATCTGATTTGAACAGTTACAGGATTAAAATACTATTTGTATCTGTGCTGACTGAGCCAAAATTCATATTTGTGTGTGTGTGGAAGGCACTGTGTGGTTGTGTTTGTTACTTATATTTGCTTTCCTTTATTCGGTGAATGGTTATTATCTGTACAGCTGAGAAAGAAAGTTAACAAGAAGAGTTTTTCTGTCATATTTCTACTTTTCATTTTTTAGGATAATCTGTTGCTTGGTAGATATAAGAAACTTTGTTACAGTTAATTTTGACAATAATTTTTGTTAACCATGAGAACATGCTACTGGAGGAGTTAACAGCCCCCCAGATTCTCAGTCACTGCATTTCTTTTATCCTATGGAATGGATATTTAGTATATTACAAAGAACCAGCGTAACTTGTATGGAATGCTTTAATTCTACGTAACTATATAAATGTATGTTCTGGAAAAGAATGAAAAAATACAATACAATTTAGTACCTTAATTTATTATTCTACAAGCACACGTATGCTTAACTTGAAGTACACGCTTCTTAGGCTTGACTGGTGGATATGATTATTGTACTTACCTAATTATTTTCAGGATTAAGGCTTTGTATATGAACTTTTAGTCAAGTAGGGAGTTCAGAGACAATGTGAGTATATTTGAAAATACTGTAACCAATCAGTGACCTATATTAGTAGCTCGGTAGGTGTTGCTGCTGAAATAATGAATTACTTGACCGTTTTTGTAACTTCTGAAATAACATGTCAGTAATACATTTATAAAGGCCATTTCCATGGTTTAGCTTTATCCTTTACTTTAGGTGATAGAAAGTAATTGTTATAATACTGCAATTTATTAGGACTTACGTGGCATAATTAAGTGAGCAAGAATCAAATGTCACCATAGGATTTGCTGTGCTAAGCAGAAGTAGATCAGAGAACAAATTAATCCCATTTAGAATCTGAAGTGTCTATTAATGCTGCTGTGTGTAGGCCTAAGAATAATTAGCTGGGTTTCTTCACAGTAGTGTCAGGA
Source organism: Clamator glandarius (assembly GCA_033459285.1). Taxonomy (NCBI): domain Eukaryota; kingdom Metazoa; phylum Chordata; class Aves; order Cuculiformes; family Cuculidae; genus Clamator; species Clamator glandarius. Next base: position 7,678,827 of record JAUNZM010000266.1, read on the forward strand.
CAAATTCATTACGGCAGTATTCATCTCTTCTGAGTTGTACTTTTCCCCCTTTCTTTTTTATTTAGATGTTGATACATTTATTTCCCAAACTCTAAAAGGAGAAAATCTATCCAAGAAAGCAAAAGAAAAAAGGGAAGTTCTTCTTAAGAAGATAAAAGATGTTAAGGCAAGGTGAGTGAGCTTCATGGCTTTCATGTTAGTCACTTACTGATAACTTAAATTTTTACAACGTTTTGATAACCATTAACAATATTCACAATTACAAATGTGTGTAGGTCCTGATCTTGTCAAATAATCAACATGAGTTCAAGTATTTATATATATATACACACTTATATATATTTTTTAATATATATATACACATGTATGTATATATATGTGCTAATTTATATCTTTAAGCTGCTAGAATTTAGTGAGGCAGGGAACATAAGGATTTGTCCCATTTGAGTTGCTGTAATATTCTGAACGCTAATTGCAAGCTGGCTGGGTAGAGGTAGCCTTCACCTCTGCTTTGATAAGATGGATTAAAATACAAAAAATGAGTTGAGAATTTGGATGAGCTTACTATCACCATACTTAGCTGGTATAAAACAGCATAATTCAGTGTTGAATTTCCTTTACTGTATATTCTGTCCTTTAGCTTTGTCTGTAATGGAAAATTGACATATAACTGGAAACAATTTATAGAACATAAATTTGTTTCAGCAGTGTTAAAGTAGTGGAGTACTGGGACAGACCAAGCAGTCAAACAATTCAGCTAAAGTGATTTGGCTTTAGTTTTATTTGTGCTACAAAATTTTCTTCGCAAAATCTCCTTTCTTACAACTCGAAGCAAGTAGGAAATAATCTGGTACTTGCTGTTCTTTTCCCACTGTTGTTTCCAAAGTGCTTTTCTGCTGATCACTCCTGTTGGATATCTCCTAACCCTTATTTTGATAACATGCTTCTGCCTCTGTGTCAACTTGTTTACAGTTTCAAAGGCGCCACTGTCATCTGGGGAAGGCATCATTCTTTGTATCCCGCTAACTACGGGAAGACGTGAAATTGTCTCCGAAATTTCGTAATAGAAGATTTGTGTGGCTTTGATTCAGACTGTAAACACTTGAGGAACTACTTTTACTTTTTTTTTTTTTTAAAGGAACCTTGATTTTCTTTCTTTTTTTTCATGTTTTCCCTTGTGGGTTGTTGAGCTAATGGGGACTGTACAGATGACTTGCAGCTACAGCACTGTTGACTTTTTTCTCATCTTACAACTCAACTGTAGTTTTTTTTTTTTTGATGATGAAATATCAAAGGAGGGAACCTACAGTTACGAGTACAGTTGACACCGAATCCTTTGCTATTCGCTTACATGACCCCATGATTTCACGTCTTATTTTAATTTCTAATTCCTTCCTTGTCTGCTGTAAGTTCATTCACTGCTAACACTGTTTTGCTTTTCATGCAGGCTACAAAATATATTCACTTTGTAGTCATCTTTGACTTTTACATCCCACATATGGGGCTGCCTAACTATTACTGCGACTTGCTATGTGGGATTTCTTAGTTCTGGCCATTAATCTCTGCATTTCTCAGTTGCATATCCCGAGAATCTTCCTTTCTTTCCTGCTTGTTACTTGTAGGCATGTCCTTACTGACTAGCCAGATACACACACTACTGCATGTTGTCCTTAAAGGTAGCCTTGGCAGCTGCATTTTTATTTTCCAGTTAATGCTGGTGAAATCTTTTCACATACACTCTAGTTCACGCCAGCTCCTTGAGATGCCATTTTATGTAACTCTGTCCTGATTATTTATCTTTCTACATAAAAGTGTATCCTATGATAGTGTATCCCTGGAGGTGGGATGGGTGGACAAGGTGCTGAGGGACATGGTTTAGTGTTTGATAGGAGTGGTTGGACTTGATGATCCAGTGGGTCTTTTCCAACCTGGTGATTCTATGATGGTTATTTTTGTTTCTGAAATATCAAGATTTAACTCTGAAGAAACAGTATTTATGCGGGAATGATTTTCTATTTAGGCATAAATAAATTCTTAAATTTCTGGTTAATGATGATATTAATTTTTCATTTCAATTTGATAAGTTACTGCAACTAAATTAATTAGTTGTGCTTCTTTTTCTCCTGCTGACCTACTGTGTCATCTTTAAAGAATGCTTAACGGCTTTTACTTGAACACAAAGGTTTTTGAAATATATTAATACTTAGAAGGGCTACTTAAATTAAAGATGCGGGTTTTTGTTTATACAAAAACCTTTATACCTTAAAATACCTGAACAGACGTGTATCCTAGAAAAGATAGCTTGGTTTTGTTCAGGTCTTCTTTGAAGTGACTGGGGATCCTCTCAACTGCAAAGGCAATAGACGAACCGAGTAAATATTTTAGCCAAAAATACTTAAAAATAATGAAGACAAGCTTAAAGCACTAAGTTTCAACCGCAAATCTCCTGGGAAAAGTAGGAATCCGCTACGTCGTAGCGCTGTGGGTTTGCGAGCGTGCACGCCTTTACGTTGTTTCTTCTTTTTTTTCTGCAGTTATCCGGGAGAATTCCAGGATAAAGGTGAGTCTGCCGCGTGTGTGCCCCTCCCCGCCCCGCTGGGATGCGCTGGGATGCGCTGGGATGCGCTGGGATGCGCTGGGATGCGCTGGGATGCGCTGGGATGCGCTGGGATGCGCTGGGATGCGCTGGGATGCGCTGGGATGCGCTCGAGGGCGCCCCCTGCCGAGAGGAGCTGGTGCTCGCAGCCCCCACCCAGCCTAGAAATGTAATTCAGGCTTTAATATAAATGCAGATTCTTATGAAAGATCATGTGATGCAGGTTGTGTTTTCTTTTTTTTTTTTTTTTTAGGAGATAAAATATTAATAGGGATAACTTTTTTTTCCAGCCTTTTTCCCCTTAATGTTGCAAAAGTGTTCAATTCTATTGTGATATTTCTTTAACCTTTTAATAGGATCATCTAGTGGCTGTATGATATTAGTTTTCGATCTGCACTGAGCGAGTGTTTTCACAGTGCAGCGGGAGCTCAGACCTTTAGTGGGGAAGAAGACGATTTACTATGCAAGTAATGAAAAGTGAAGTGTGGGTTATCTATTGTCTTCTAGTGGAGCTAAAATAAAGCTACAGAGCTCGGCTCAGAAAAAAGCTGAGGAGTTTGTTGCTACAGTGTTCTGTAACTAGACCTGGAAGGGCTCTTATTTCCATGATGCTAATTCTTGAGGTCATGACCCACAGCCTGTGGATGCTAGTATGGGGGTCACAGTGTGAGGTCAGAAAAGCCTGTGCAAAACTTCACTTTTTGCAGAGGCTGAAGAACTCTCTGTCTCTGGATGAGGAGTTTCAAATGTGTAGGCTACAGTGTTCCTCCCAATAAAAGGAATATATTTAAGTTCTGTTAGGCAAGTAACGTTATAGCAAGGCAACAAGTTAATAAGTTTCTTATCCTTGTTTAAGTTAAGTTATATAGCCATAAGAGTTCAACTGAAACAGAAATTACAACTTGAAACTTCCCAAAGATTGTCTAGATTTTGTGAACTCAATCTATGTGATTCTTTAAAAAGGTATTAAAATAATTTGCTATTTATTTATATTGCACCTTTGTACCTTTACTGAGGATAAAGTAGTTTCCTTCCTCTCCTCTCTGTTCAACAGAATCAATGGTGGAAAAGTCAAATGTTATTTTAATAAGAAAATGACTAACATGAAATTAGTAGGATGCTTGTTTCATTACAAATGCATCTTGACTTTCTGGAGAGCATGTTTTTTTAAAATTTGATAACTTTCTGAGACTATGACTCTCTAGTAAACATGAGTTGTCTACAAAGAGCAGAGTTTACATTTACTGTTTTGCTTTTTTTGAAGGTCGAGAATAGTGTAGTCTGTTTATTTTCATAATTGCTAATTTGATTCAGAATTTCTTTTCTGATTCAATAAGTTATTATTAAAGATGAGATTTCATTATCTCCAGTAAAATGGATGATTTAATTGATATGGTCTCAACTGTTACTATATGACTCGTTCTGATTTCTGTGAAAATTGTATTCAATCTTACTTTGTTTTTTTTTATTAGAGTGCATTTGCTTTTTAAGAAGGCTGTATTGCTCTTTTTTCAGTTTTCAAGATATCTCTCTTCGGTTCAGATCATACAACTAGGTACAGATGGTGAAGCTTGTGGATACGGACGCTTTAGTTTTCTTTCTGTATTTGTCAATAAAAGGAGAGGGCTCAAAGTTATACTATTGTTTTCTGCAAGTGAGGATAAACATCTCCAAATTCAAGTGCACTTACGTGCACGAGCACGAAAAGTTCATGAGAAATAGGAGCTTGCACTTCTTTGCAAAATATTTGAGAGTGTGTGGTTCGGTGGTATGGGTTGTTGGTATGGTTTCCAGAGTTAAAAAAGTGCGTGCTGAGCTCTGTGTCTTTCTTTAGGCCTGTACAAATCGGGTGTGGTTGCTGTAGTTGTAGAATAAAGGACCCACAGGGAGGTAAGCAGTCAGATTCTTGGCTAGATACTGGTGTAATAAAGCAGCAGCAGCAACAGAGTGAAGTCAACTTTTGTGCCCGTTCATACCTCTGTGCATGTGTAGACATGAAGAAAAATAAAGAAATTGTTAAAAAATTAAAAACTGAAGTGTCACACTTTGTCAGTATTTTCCTGTCGTGTCTCCCTCCAGGAAAAAAAAAAGAACTATCCCAAAATATAAAGAGAAAAAGGATAAAATCTTTTAGTGAAAAAATTGAGGGGTGAAAGCAGAAATGTAGAAACTGCCCTGAAACAGACTAGGAAGAATGAAAATGACTGTCCATGTTTAAACATCATATTTGCTCTTTGGTTTGTTGTAGCAGTTACTCCATTTTTTAAAAATGCAAATAAAATAATCTTTGTTGTAGTGAAAGGTAAGGTGAAGAATGATTCATTCTATGTGCTGTATTATTATGGTGTAGTAAGTGTCATACATTAATTATACTGTATCAGCTGTTTTCAGGAGTCTTGCGAGTTGTGACGAGTCATCGTTCCAGAATAGTCTTTTGGAGGCAAAATAAGTGGACTGACACTTTCAAAATTCAGCTCCTTCAGCTTGTTAGTTGTTGCACAAGTAAACTTTGTGGACATCAGTTTGTCACTCCACTCTTTTCCATCATTGTTTGTTCTTCAAGTTCCATTGGCTTTGCATATGGTGACTAGTCAGCTTGACCAAGGTAATTATATGTGAGTTCTTGTTGTATGGGCTCTGACTACTAGCATGCAGAATCTTACCTTCTATAAAGACAAGGTAAAGAGGTTTAAAAGAAGAATAAAAGTTGAAGAGCATGTGCACAAGTTGAACAAGGCTTCATAAAACCAAAATGATCCGTATGCATATCTCTAACTTTCAGAAAGTGCATATGTACTTGTTTGCAACCAGACTGATGAACCTGAAGAAATTCTTGCATCCTGTTAAGAATAAGCCTTCTTATGTTGCTGACAGGTCAATGAAAATGCTGGAAAAAGAATTTTTTGTGTCTACACACTGAAGCAATAAAGCCTTCTGGGGGATGTAGGTACATGTGAAAATTCAAACCATGGAAATAATTTTGCAGGAAAGTATTTAATCCTCATGTGTGATGTGTTACCTGATTTTACACTGACTTTCACAGTTAAGTGTAATGTGTTTTTATGGACCAAGAAAGTGCATATTGTTCTTATGACCAAAAATGTGCAATTATATTAATATCCAAACCACTAAGTATTTCCAGAAATTTTATTGTTATTTATTGAATTAAGTTATTAAACGTTCATTACTTTTATTTTAATCTTGTATTAAGGAACTTGGTAGAAATGTCTTTTTCTTTCGGACACTGTTACCTCTTACTTTTTTTTTTCATTTGAGGTATTTAAATCTTCATGCAAGCAGTGTAAGTAAAACCAAAACACCATAGTCACTATCAAGCGATCTGTTCTAGATCTTAGAATTAGGAGGGAACTTGAAAACTAAGGTAATTTTCATACAAATTGGATTAATTTTTTGTAAGACTAATATTTCACTAAGGATATAGAGGTCTGGACTTTGTCAAGGATTCTGAGTTAATACAGTTTTTGGCATTTTTCTGGTTTGAGATTAATTGAATCAATACCATGGCTGCCAAAATGTTCAGTTAAAAGAACCTTGGTTTCAATTTATGCTAAAAATAGTGCTAAAGTTGGCAGAAACACTGTAAGCCCTGGAAATTGTATTTGTATTTGAAGCCCACTTGCCATCTGTTCTTTGCATTTATTTTAGTAAAGTATATATTTTTAATCACTTTCCACAAAAGATTTTGGCTCAGTGTTGAAAGCGAGACACTAATAGTACTAGCCAAATCAAGTCATAATGTGGGAATTTGCAGAACAAGTTCCCCATAAAGCACCCGGTGCACCATATATCTGATCTGCAGCACATGACTGTGGTACTATTTATGCAAGAAACTATGGTTTGACATTTGCTGAACTACCACTTTTCAGTCTGATAAAAACATGTGAACGTCTACTTTCATCTTCATTTCACTGTGGTATAATAGAAGATAAACCTGTGTCTCTAAAGCATCAGTGTTCTTTATTTTATTATTGGAAGCGCCTGTGGGAACCCCTTGAACGACTCAGATATGTCTTTGGTGCTTGGCAGAGCAGTAAGTGTCTGGAGCCTGAGACATCATCTTCCTGGAAATAATCTCGCTGACAGAGGAGCACTGTATGCAAAGGCTTTGTATTTTCTGTGTGGTTTTATTTTTTTTTTCCTTTTCTGTTCTGTGTGGAGGAGATACTTCCTTTTTTTTTTTTTTTTTTTTTTTTGTCTTTGCACTCCATTTTCTGGAAATGCCAGCATTTTTGGACTTGAGAAAGGGAAGCAGTAGCTTTTGGTCATCAGAGCAGTATATGGATACGAGTTCTATATTTTAACACATGAGCTTTCAGGCAGGAACATAGCTAGATTGTTAGTATTGAACCATAAATGCAAAGATATGACTTAGTTCCTATATAGTCCTTTGAGGATATTTCTGGAGAGACCATTAAATGCATTAGAAGTTTGCCAGATATCGCTCTATCCCGTATGTCTGGAGCGGTTTATTGTAGGCAAGTCACTGTATTGTCCCTTTTAGCCACATGCAGCTGTTGTCTGTGAGGTGTCCGTGCCAAGTGCAGTTTCAATTAGCACAAGATACAGCCACCAGTGCACACAAACTGGTCTTATCCTGATGTGCATCATGAGGCAGCTCAGCAAGTTAAAGTTGTGTATACTTCATAGAACCATAGAATCACCAGGTTGGAAAAGACCCATCGGATCATCAAGTCCAACCATACTTGAGGCATATTTGCTTACAAACCTAATGCTGTTTCAGTATTGTTTTAACAAAGAGCTGGTAAAGAAGTCCTACTTGACCATTACAAAACAAGCCACTAAAAAACATCATGTTTATATGAGACTCTGAAAGACTCTTCAGGAATGAGTGTGTCGGACTGGATCGCATAGCAAATCATACATTGAGAAAGTGGCTGTCGGAAGAAACCAGTCTTGGAAGATGATGGGTTGGGTCAGCAGCATCGTCTTAAAAGATCAGCTGCACCTATGAAGGGGCTAAAGCAAACCTGTGCCAGATTGAAAGCAACTTTGTCTAGTTAGTTTTGTAGCAAAACTGTGTAGCGAGAACCTTGCATTTGTGAGCTTGGAGGCTTCACCTGGTTGTTTCTTTTGTGGGCTCTTACCCACAGAGCAGAAACTGGACAGGAAGAAGCGATTGCAACCTGCTGTGACTTGGGACTTTCCAAAATGGCAAGAGGCAGGGTGTGTTAGAATCATAGAAACACCACGTTGGAAGAGACCCACCAGATGATTGAGTCCAACCATTCCTATCAAACACTAAACCAGGCCCCTCAGTGCCTCGTCTACCCGTCTCTTAAACCCCTCCAGGGCTGGTGACTCAACCCCCTCCCTGGGCAGCCTGTTCCAGTGCCCAATGACCCTTTTTGTGAAAAATTTGTTGCTAATGTCCAGCCTGAACCTCCCTATGTGTTAACCTATATGTCTTTTTATTTCTATGACTAGTTTTATTTCTCTTATGCTTGAGCAATGTTAATGTGTCGCTCTGTGTAGGCTTTTTTTTTTTTTTTTTTTGAAATAAAACCTAGGTGTTTAGTGATCTGGGGACGCTGAGCTAGCAAGGCTGTCTTTTGGGGGCATTGGCTGAAACACCTTGTTTGCTCTATTTTTAGATTTAGTGGCTGGAGCAGTATCTTTAAAGCCTGAGTTCATTACAGTAATCACACTGCTGCAGGTGAAAATGAATTCTGGGAGAAGGATCTGGGGTTTTTTTTATATTTTAACAAGATTCTTACAAAGTCATATGGCCCTTTTCATTATGTTCAGCTTGTACCAACGACATCTGTTGGAAATCTTCAGAATAGGGGGTAAGGACTGAAGTGCAGCCCTTGCTACAATAAGGAGAGTGTGTTTTATGCTCCATTCCTAATGTGGTACACTTACCCTTTGTTATGCGTTATTTCCTAAATCAATCAATAAGCTCTAATGGAAAAGGTAGTGTTTAATAAGGAATGACGTTGAATGGGTTTTTCTTACAGATAACATAAAATATTGCTTCTCCTATCAAACCTGTAAAACATCAGTTCACATTGCAGAAACTGGAGAATAGGGTCAGTTCATATACATATTTTTGTTATTGTTCTAACTGTTAACTACCTACTGTTAATTAAGCTTCTTTTTCAACTACCAGATAAATCATACAGCATTCTGGGGAAACAAGAAATTATATTAATGAGCATCAACTCCTTAATTACCCCTGTGACTACGTAACAGGGACACATTTATGTCATTTCTTTGTGCAATAACTTTTGCAAAGAAGTATTTTTAAACTGATCATTAATTTTATGACCGCAGAAATGAGATGCCAAATTTATGCTGTTGTCATTGGCACCAGTTCAAGGCACTACTGACATTATGTGTGATTGTAATGAAATGGCTGCCAACTAACGAGTCTATAGACATTTCGTTTGAGCATGCTTTGCTTTTAGATGTTTGATTAGGCAGTAATGCTTTCAATTATGCCTGCAAATTGTATTGGATACATTTACCTGATGCCCATTGTTGCTTTGTAGTTTGGTTTTCTATTACATAAACGCGAGTAGAATATTTTCTTTAATTTATTGATGCTTTTCAGGTGTATTTTTAGGTACTTGGCACCTGAAGAGAGGAGCGGTGGCTTTTGCTGCTCAACACTGACTCCTCTGACTGTTCAAGGAGTAACACATGTAGCTTCAAGTGCTATTCTATGTAATCTTACTCAATAGTTGAAGCATAAACTTCAGTGCAACACCTTGATGGTGAAGCATGTAAAGTGGAGAAGGGCAGAGATTATTCTGAGTGGGAATGCAGGAGACCTCACAGAATCAACAGAAAGCCTCTCTATGAATTGTCAGGAGCAATATCCTTATACATTAATAGAATATGCTTGTTAAGGTATCTTTTAACCCTGCCAGAACTGGGAGGCAAAACCCAAGGATGAAACTAGCATACAGTCATTCCTTATATAAGCACATAAAAAAATAATCTGTGAAGTGTTTCTTGTTAAAGCTCCGGAGCATATTGAGTCAGCTCGTGTATTAAAATGCCTGAAGTTCTTCTGTACAGATTAGATAATTTAAGGATTGTGTTCCAGTGTATAATGTAAATTTACAAATATTTTTGTTTACACTAAAATAAAAAAATGGGGGATTTTGAATTCAATCTAGTCCTTCAGGGCTGTAGATTGCTTGTACCTCTGTTTGGTGTCTGTGACCTAATCGCATTTTTCACATCAGAAACTGTGAGTATCTAAAAGTAGTATTGTATGACATGGGATTTGTATATTTGTTCTGATTTTCTTTCTTACTGACTTCTTTTTTTTCATGGAATTGTTCAAGCCTTTATTTAGGATTTAACATGTAGATAATACCTTGAAGACTATAAACTCTGTAAAATTGCTGAGCTTGTAATTACTTTCTTTGTAATATATAAATTTTTCTGTTGCGGTTTTGTTTTAAGATCATTTTGGACTTTGATATTGTAGACTTAGAACAGGCACTTGTTTTATTGCAAATCTACAATCGGTGTGCACATGATTTTTGTTGCTTCAAATAGAGTGCATGTCTGGAATAGGTATATGATCTGGTTTAAATACATATGTATTATAAAGCCTCTTATTTCTAGATCATCTAGATTTTATATGAATGCAAAGCACATAGGTTTACTGTGTTTGAAATCCTAAGCATAATTAGAAAATGGTAGTGTTGTGACTTAACAGAAAAGCAAGTTAATGCAGTAATGCAAGCTTACTTAAATCACAACTTTTCTGAGAGAGATGATGTATTGCTGAATGAGGCAAAATTTTGGAGATGCTCTCTCTACATATGTACTTGTCTATTTGTCACCCACAAGTACTATTCATTTAGATGTACATAGGTTTACTTTTACTATTCAGCCCATGAATTCTGAGTGCTGGAGTCTGGTGTTTGTGGAAATGTTTTCCTCTAGAAATGCAGCCTAATACTTTAAATTTATGCTAGTACCTTCAGGAAGGTTAAATGTTAGTATGTTTATGGATTGCTGTTAAGAGGACATTTTTGACTGATAACCAGGTCTTATATATACAATAAATATATATACGTATATATATGCATACATTCTATGCATTCTAGCACTAGTAAGTTTAGGACAGGAAAAAAGAACAACTTTTGCTACTGCATAGGTTGTGAATGTCATACCTGCTTTTTTATATACAGTCTATAATCTAATAAAGATATATATATATATCTCTTATATATATTTCTGGCATGTAAGTGTGAAAGATCACGCTGGTTGTAAATATATTGCGTAATATTTTCTGTTCATGTGTTATCTGTGCTCTGGTTTTCTGTTTAGAGGAAGAGGTGAATCATAGAGAGGAATAATTTACTTCTGATTGGTTTGACAGGTGTGATGAAATGCAAATATTTTGATCAGATTACCAGGATGACTGGAGTGCCACTGAAAGGTGGCAAAAATAGAGTGGAGTCGGGTTCAGATTCAGAGTGGTTGTTACATGGCATGGAAGCTTGAAAGGAAGCTTTCCCAAGAAGAGCATATTAAATCAATGAAGAGTAAACCAGTTTGGTATTCAACAATCTCGGGATGTAAAAGAACTCCAGCAAAGTAAAAATTAGACTTTGTTGTCTTATTTAGTTCTTCTTGGAGGTCTCTGGAGAGCTTTCTGCATATGAATATACCAAAAGGCAATGTTTAAGCAAATGAGCTTTATGTGCTTTTTAAGAAAACTGAGGGTCATTTAATCTGTTGGAGCACCAGCTTTATGCTTTTGGTTTGGCAGTTTTTATTGTATTTAATTATTGGATTTTCCTCCTTCACCAAGACTTTATCTTATTTAGTTTTTTTTTTTTTTTAAGGAACAATGTAGTTTGCTTTTCTTCCCACCTCTTCTTTGCCTAGAAGTTATTAACCCCTCTGAGAGAACACACAGAATTTTTTGAGGGAGAGCTTAAATTTTATCTAATAAAATGAAAGCTTGGACTAATATTGTTTTCAGTTTACCTTTCCCAGAGTTCCACACTTTATGCACTCTGTTTGGTATGGTGCACAGGTTAGCTAACAATGTAAGTTTTGCACAGAATGTAATAGGGTCCTCAGGTGCACAAGAAACTCGCCAGCAGGATGCTGCTTTAAGCCACAGGTTCAGACTGGGTACTGTCAGAAAGCGATTCCATTTTTAGTTTCATGGAAGGAATACACACACAGCAGCTCCAAAGCACTGCCTAATTATGGTGAAAGAAAGCAAAAGTAAGCAGAGGGTGACAAACTGCTGCCAGCAGTCGTTTGGCAATTCCTTGGAGGGAAGTTGCTGCAGCTTCTGCCCTCACTTGGACAGGCAGAACTTTGGAGCTTGGCACTGCCTGTTTCTCCTCCTGCCAGGGTTTTTCCTTGCTCATCTCTTTGCTGTGGTGTGTTTTCCTCCCGCCCCGCGCCGGGGTGAGGAGCTGTCAGCTGTGCAGCACTGGGACTGGGGTTATTATATGACAGCGTTTAGGGAAACCCCCCCAGCAACCTGCGTGGAGCCGGTTGAAGGTAGCCCCAGCACAGCAGCACCGACGGGTGCGCTTGAGCGTACAAGGTGTGTGTGACGGGAATCCATGAGAAATGGGACTTCGTGGTTTGACATGGAAATTGGTATCCTCCTCACTGATGAAAATATTTCTTTGGACTCTGTGTTTGCATGATAGAATGTTTTAACCATCTATGTATATTTAACTTTTACAGAACTGGAAGATGAGGAAGAGTCTGAAGGCTCTTTTTCTTTGCCTCCTGATAGTGTCTCAATAGCATCTGAGCGTTACGATAAAGAGGATGAAGCACCCTCTGATGGTATGTGACACTGTTTACCTTGGAATGTACTAGATTTGCCAGTTTGCTACAAACTCATGTAATCGGATCCTTGTGATGTGAATGTTAGTGTTGGAAATCAGATAAACAGATAAGCAGCACAGCTGGACAGGGTTTTTTTTTCACCTTAGCAAGAACCTTTAAAGGAACTGAAGAGCTCTCTCTAGTGGTCCTAGAGCATAGTGAAGCTGTCTCAAATATACGTGTTTGGGGTTGTTTTTGGTTTGTTTTTTTTTTTTTTCTAAAACCCATGTTTTTCCATAACAAAGCATCTTCTGTAGATGCATATGTTTTTAGAGACAGATCAGTGGCTAAAACCAATGCGAATATTTGTAGTAACAAATTATTTGTTAATTCAACATTATCAGATTCTTGCTTAATTTTATTGTGCTACTTAATGGCTTACTGTATTATTTATCTAATAAATAATGAAACAGTTTGTGATTGATATTTTTCAGCAAATTCTATGCCAAATAGGTTCATAAAATATTAAATTAATTATTCCTACAGTGTTTCCTTCCATTAAGACAGTCTTTTGTAAAATGTTTTCTTTATATAAATTTTAAATTTGAGTTTGCATTTAAAAAAAAAATCTGTGCTCTATAGCTGTTCTCCACCTTGTTTTATTTTGTATTCATTAAATTTAATGCTAAATGCAACTGTTCTGAAGACATGAGCAATTGAATATTTCAACAGTTAACAAGCTTGCTTTAGCATAGCATCCATATTTTTGAGATTCATTTATTGTATATGTAATATAAATACCTTCTATGGATACTATATAGCAATAAATTAAGTATATGTACAAATAAATTAACGACATATATTAATTCGTGGCACTAGAAGTTAGATAGACTTACTAGTGAATGATGTTTTCTGACATGATATGATGATCAAACTGTGCAGCTCCATCTCGAAATACAATTGCTGAATGAAAATATGCTTCCCGCAACATAGCACTCCACATGTTATGTTATCCAGATTATTCCCTTTGGAAACATAAATTGCTTTTATGAGGTATAAAATTATGTCTATTGCAGAACAGGGATAAGTCAAGTACATGCATAAGTGATAAACCTTCTAACCACTGATTCAGAATAACACAATTTTTTTTTTATATTCAGAACTCTGTAAAATGTGTAACAATAATAATCACACTTTTTTTTTTTTTATTGAGCTTGTTGCACTTTATCAATGTGACCTTTTATTAAAAAAATAAAAACGACCCTTTTTGCTTTCTGGTTGAAATGTAATTATCAGTCAAATTGAATATGGCTTTTAGAAAACCCAAGCTAATTTTCCAAATTACAGATGAATGCAACTTTCCATGTATCTATTTTTGCTTACTAACATAATCTTAACATTATTTCTAATTGTAACTTAATAACATGATGCTGATTACATAAAGGGTATGTGACAAAACTGTTTGACTGTTTAATAGGAGATCTGAATATAGATTTGTTTCAAAATGCTTAAGAAAAGTGATAATGCTCATAAACCTAAATAATGAATGGCTGAAGAATGCTGATGCAAGAGTATATGAAACATTGTATGAGTTTATATAGATTAATTTTCAGCCTATTTTTAAAGTTCTAATTATGAAGTAGGTGTAATAGCTGCCCAACAATATCTTGGCTAATTTATTTAATTTTACGCAGAAATATAGGGGGTGTAATTCTGTTATATTTGAGATGATTTTACCTCTTTGGTCTGTCTGTTTTATGGTAAATCCCCATTAATTATCTACTGGATGTGCAGCATGAGGAAAAGTTGAGAAAATGTGGTAGATATTCATCTGTAAATTCTTTCAATTTTTGGAGAAGTGTTTCTGTTTTCCTCTTTGAATGTCCAGTGTGTCAGTCTAAGACCATTTTGATTTTAACATATGTAGTTCATTATTCAAGTCTAGCTACCTAGACGATGTATGAATCTTACAAGATGTGGATTGATCCTCGGAGGTGCCATTTGTTTCAGTTCTCACAGGCATGAATGGGTTTGTTGAAGATTAATACTGTATTTTGGCTTTTTTTAGCAGTCTGTTAATCTTCAATATTTAAATCCAGCCAAAGAAGCTGGATCCATAAGGTAGATGTTTGATCTCATATGGTTACCAGTTCAGTTCAGCAGGGCTCTGAGGTGTAAAACCTCATTTGTGTAGGATCAGGGCTGTTGGTATTAACAGAGGGGTCTAACTTTGAGTAACCAAATTGAGATGTACTTTATGTTTCAGTCCATTCATATTTTTATATGAAACCTTTTATATACATTATATACATTTTCTGCTACCCATGCCTTGAAACAGGCATTTACCTTTATATACTTGAATTAAATGGCAAGGTTTATACAGCTTCTGAAAGTATCACAATTTGACTTTGCAGTGTTACCATCAAAATATAATTTGTGAAGGCACACGCTTGGTAACAGATAAAGAATTGGTGTATTACGTGTACATTACAGTCATTGTAAAATCCTGGAGTTTTCGTGTGACCTTTGTCTAATGGTGTATTAATTACAAGAGAGATAATCCATTTAACAATAAGTATGGGATAACTAAATTAGCACAGGTCACCTAAAGGCCTTTTGTCAAATCTGATTGTTATGTTGTCCTTTTGACTTTTACCTTATGGTAGGCACTAACAAAGTATCTAAACTTTGATGGATTATAAACTCTAAACATGATATGTATTTTTCATAATGCTAATGTAATTTTCTAGGTACTGAAAAGGTCAAACCCCCACGTCTCTGTGTGCATTCTAAGTCTGTCTTTCCTTTTAATATTTCTTTTTCTCCGTTCCTCTGGTTCAAAAGTTCACTCAGTTCCCAAATGGCCACCTAATTTTCCAGTTATTCCCTCAAGCCATATGTGTTTTGGTTTCTTTATGGTTTATTAGGTACTGTAGGAAAGTAGCATAAGTTATATCTTCTAATGAAATTCAAGCACACTTCAGTGATGCTTTGACTTGATTGCTGGCAGCAATTAAATCACAGTGAGGGAGAATGATGCATAGGCTTACATGTCCAGACACCCTATAGAAACTGGAAGAGGGATTAAACACAGCAAACCCCCCAAATAAAATAACAAACCCCAAAAGAAGAGAGACAAAACAGCACTGCCAGGCGCTCTATTCTTAACTTGATTTTTGATTTTTTTTTTTTTTTATTGGCTAACAGCCTGATTGATAGCAAAATCATAACTTGCTGTATGCTAACAGGCAGAGTTCACTTATAGGTTATTGTGAGCTGATAAAGGGTTAGATGGAGTTTTGATTTTCGCATTGGTCCTTGGTGCGCCAGATTAATGGAATTTCAATGAGAGACTGGAGTAGTCACAGCTTTGTCAGAAAAACAGATGGAGATTCTATAGCCATGTCTGCTCATTAATACCAGTTGCCTGAAAGGTGTACTACTTCTCTATACAAAGGACTCAACATAATTGATTTTTGAGCGGGGTATTTTTTCACTTATTGATGACTACGTTTCTTGCAACTTAAATGACAGGTTTTTGTATAGTGCATTGTATAACAATGTTATGTCTTGTAAATTCTTACTCCCATTCATTCTGTATTTTGAACAATGTGTGTAGTGGAAAATGTGTATGTGGAACCATTAGAAATCAAAGCATACCAAAACAGTTAAAAATTAAAATAGTATGACTTTAAATAAAGTTGTTAGCAAACTTACTTTTGATGGAGACATTGAAGAGGCAAAATTTATTATTTTTCATTTAATTTTCAGATTTCTTAAGGTGGTATTAAATCTAGGTTTCCTATTTAACAGTGTATTCTTCTCAAGGGATTTTTTTTAACAGTAAAACTTTTTGATTTTATGGTATGGTAACTTTATTCAGTAGTAGGAAATGCCATTAATATTACAGGAACAAAGTTTTTGATTTTGTGAGTACCATGAGTGAACTGACCAATTCTGAGGAAGGTACTTCTCTTTAGCTCTTCAGGGAGTATTTGATTGGGTAATTACTGGATTTAAGAAGATCAGTGAATGCTGTGATAAAATAATTTAGATCATCATCATTTTTGTGGACTGTCTAGAAGCGTTGCCTTGAGCATATAAGAATGAAAGAAATACTAAAAATGTGTCTGGGGACTCGTATGCTCTTCAAACTATCGTATTTGGCTATAGCTTATGAATTAAATATGCTTTTTTAGTAGAAAATCATTAAATAGGATGAGAATCTTATACTAAAAAATTCCCAGAGCTGAAGTGGAGAAAGGTAGGGCCTAAGCAAACAGAAGAGGATTTTTGGAGAACTTTGATGAATCAGAATAAATGAAGAGGTTGTATTTTTACTTATCAGAGTGCAGTCTTGAAAATGGGCAGAATTTGTTGCTCCCTGCAACGTACTTTTCTTGATATAATCTTCGGATGAAACAACATGTTTTAGCACTTCGTTTTCAAGTAACTTCACTGAAAGTTCTGTACAGGCTTGAGTCAACTATTTTGCATGATCTGTAGTATTTCCTTTCCATGAAGACTACATCTTGAATCGTGGCTGATCAAGTGAGAATGAAAAATTGGGTGACTAAATTTTGCATTCTGCTTCTTTTGACATTTTATGTCTCAAGTACAAGCACTGATTAAATTTCCCCCTTCTCTCCTGTTCCTATTTGTCAGGCAGAAAGATTTGAATACTGTCACTGAAGAAGGTTAGCGTTCAGTGTGAAACCTTGTCTTTATGTACAATGCCATACAAGTATTTCCCCACTTTGCTCAGCTACGTTCCCACCGAGTTTATTTTTGAGGTGCTATATTAAAGCAAAAACTGTGTTCCATCACTGAGCCAGTTAAGCAGTACTAGCAACTAAGTTAGCAAAGGCTGGAGAATGGAAAATGCAGCTAGGGTTTTTCTGTCCTCTTCTCTCTCCTTTTTCCTTTCTCCCCAGACTTGTATTGGTTTAACACTGTTCTAGTATCATAATCACATGGAGAGGATGTTTGATTGTCTTGGGGATGACAGCATTGGAAGTTTACGTGAATTATTCTAGGAGATTAGTTATTAGCTTCACAGTACTAGGGAGTTCCAAATCAAGCATCACTGCATGGGAAATGGGTAAAGACTGGACTTTGGCATGACAACTTTGATATGAGAGGATGCTTGTTACTGTCAGAATCGTGACTGGGAAGTGTGTAATTTATTATTCTGATATATGTAGGTAATTCTGTGTTTTCATCAATGATTTAGAATCACATGAATGGTTTGTGTTGGAAGGGACCTTAAAGATCATTCAGTTCCAACCCCCCTGCCATGGGCAGGGACGCCTCCTGACAGACCAGGCTGCCCAAGGCCCCATCCAGCCTGGCCTCGAACACCTCGAGGGATGGGGCAGCCACAGCTTCCCTGGGAAACCTGGGCCAGGGCCTCACCACTCTCATTGTGAAGAAATTCCTCCTAAGGTCCAATCTAAGTCTTCCATTCCCCCTCGTCCTATCACTACCTGCCCTTGTAAGAAGTCCCTCTCCAGCTTTCGTGTAAGCCCCTTCAGGTACTGGAAGGTCACTGTAAGGTCTCCCTGGAGCATTTTCTTCTCCAGGCTGAACAACCTCAACTCTCTCAGCCTGTCCTCATAGCAGAGATGCTCCAGCCCTCTGATCATCTTCGTAGCCCTTCTATGGACCCATTTGAACAGTTCCATGTCCTTCTTATGTTGAGGATTCCAGAACCAGACACAGTACTCCAGGTGTGGTCTCCCAGGAGCAGAGTAGAGGAGGTGAATCACCTCCCTCAACCTGCTGGCCATGCATCTTTGGACAGTTGCCTTCTGGGCTGCGAGCAGGCGTTGCTGGCTCATGTCGAGCTTCTCATCAATCGG
The DNA here is from genome assembly GCA_033459285.1 of Clamator glandarius. Taxonomy (NCBI): domain Eukaryota; kingdom Metazoa; phylum Chordata; class Aves; order Cuculiformes; family Cuculidae; genus Clamator; species Clamator glandarius. The sequence continues at coordinate 7,697,094 of JAUNZM010000266.1, forward strand.
CACCCCCAAGTCCTTCTCTGCAGGGCAGCTCTCAATCACATCATCCCCCATCCTGCATTGAAATTGCAGATTGCCCTGACCCAGGCGTAGGACCTTGCACTTGGCCTTTACTAGACTCTTGCTGTGTCTGAAACAGATGTTATATGGCAGAGGAAATACTATGTATTGCAGTGTGTTATGGTTCCGCATTTTTGGCTGAAAAGGTAATATGACTGATCAGAAATGTTGCTTTCAGAATTGTGAGAAATCTTAATTAGCAACTCAACCTCAACCAGGAATTTTAAAGTCTAGAATTTCCAACATGCTATGCTGAGGCTACCAGAGGAAGGATTCATTGCCAGGGAATTAGGCTGAGACACTTATGAACAGTATTGGTGTCACCCAGAATAAAATCTTTTACAAGCTGATGGAACAAAATGAAAAGTAAAACATACTAAAGAACTTAAAATATGAAACATATTTAAAAAAAATAGTTTATGAGAATATGGATGCATGTGGGACCATGTATGTGTAAACTCCTAGTTTCACATCTGTTTGTTTAACAAATAACAGAAGGGTGCTAACTTTGTTGAAATTGTCAAAAGCTGTAAAAATAGAGTCCTTGTTGAACAGAAGGGACCATGAAAGTCAAATCAGTGTATCACCCTTAGCCTCCTGGAGATGTTTTTGGACAGGCATCTGCCTCATCTTTCCTAAAAATCTCTGATGGTGCAACTTCAGTCTCCCTTGGGCAGCGTGTTGTAGTTCTGCACTGTACTTGCTAGCAGAGGATACATACCCTAAACTCTTTTTCACAGTCTGTCACCATTTGATTCCCTTTTGTCTGTATAAAACATGACAATAGTATATTTCCTTTTGTTATGCTTTTGTCGTGAATATGTTTTAAGACTGAGAAGAGTCTTACTTGCCACATGTAACCGGTGTTGAAACCTTATGAAAAGAGCAAGCAACTGAATTGCTTGTTTGTTGGTTTGTTTTTTTTTAGCATCCATAGCAGCAAATATAGTATCCATGACTACTTTGGAGAAGCAAAAAATTCCCCAAAAGGGGAAAAAAACCCAAAAAACCATGTGAAATATGTCAACTCAAGCTAATTAGTTTTGATTTAAACCAGATGGGATTAATTTCTGATAGGACGCAGAAGTTTTGAAGTTTTAAGTGGAATTTTGGCCCTATTAAAGTCAATAGTAATGTTAAAAATGGCATCATGGAGGTTAACTGTGTGTACAAATTGATGATACAAAAACGTTTGAACTTCTAATTATCATGATGAAAATCTTCCTATTAAACAGTAGACCCCTGTGTTGTTTTAACATTTACCTTTCTCTCATGGGAGAGATGACATGGTTTGTTGCTCGTTTTATTTCGTCTATGTTGCTTCAATGACTGAGCAATAACGGAATACCCACGTATGCTCTACCGCTATGCAGGACAACATCCACAATAAAAACCAAATAATGATCTGCTGAACCCATTTCTTTTTCATATTAGATGATAATTTTATTCAAGATACCTAACAATATTATGGTGAGGAAAAAAACACACAGAAAATTTGAGCTTGTTGGACTAATGGTTTTCTGGATCGGTTCTTATACATCACTAATAGCTGAAAAGGAAGAGGGGAAGTTTTCCTTCAGCCTCTTTGTGTGATTAGCTTTTCAAGTGTGTTTTGGAGGCTGTTAATTGTGGATTTCAGACCTTATTAACATTTTCTTTCAGCTGTGTGAAATTCTACCTTCTGATTTCCCTGTAATTCCTCTTTCTTCCTGCTAAGCACTAGTAGCAAGTCGGCTTTCTTATTCCTTCTTTAGCAGAACCAGACAGATGCTACTCTAGTGGCACCTTGAGATGGGTACCCTTCTAGTACCCTTCCAGAGATGAGCAATTCCAACAGATTGTTGCTGCTTAGCATTCCAGGCAAGAGACATCTTTTCCTTCATGATATCCACCAAGTATGACAGGAAAATTTGTTTACCTTCAACATATGCTGTGGAAGTAGCTCCAAACATCTTGGAGAGAACAAACTCTACACAACCATAGTGTTTTCTCTGTTTTAGACTAAATCAGAAATATGTAAAACAATGCTCTCTGCGGCACCTCATATTTCCTTCCTGTGTTAAGCATGAGGCTTTAGACTGTCTGGATACAGGAACCAACTGGAAAAAAAGAAAGCCTTGCAATAAAAATACGAACTAAGCTTGGTGTGGCTTTTGTTTCTCTAAATTGCTGATTAGAAGTTTGTGCCTGTGTTCAATCTATTACATGCACCGAAGTGAGTGTCAATCCTGCTGAACAGAAAAGATTTCCCCTATGTTGTTATTTTTGTGTTTTAACTAATCAGTATTTTCTGTAGAGGTGCAAAATGTATCTATAGAGCTTAAAAAAATACAAGACGGGTCTGTTTTCTGTCAGGCATCATGCAATCCAGACATGAACTTAGTGGATTTGTTTGTTTCCTTTTAAATAAGATGGAGGGTTGCAGTGGATTAATATTTGTGAATTTCAAGATTAAAATTGACTGGAAAAGTAAAAACCATGTTATTAAAAGGTTTTTGAAGTGTTTTGCAAAGGAAAAAAATCTCTCGTTGTATATTAAATCTTTGACATCCACTATATATTTTGATAGGAATGGTTGGACTCGATGATCCGGTGGGTCTCTTCCAACCTGGTTATTCTGTGATTCTGTGATATGGGCAACTTCATTATTGCCCTTATCAAGAAGATGTTGCAGGTATGCTTAAATATTTACAGCAGGAACCATATTTCCTTTGGACGTCTGTCACTGAACAGTATTAATTTGAGTGATAGTTTCCTCAGTAATTTTTCACAAATGTTTACTTGGATTATTTACAAGAGTGCAACTTTAGAATAGCACATAAAAAGGCTGAATGCCATCTTTTCTCCTAACTAAATTTATTACTACAGTTTGTTAACTAATAGTAGTCAGTCTACTCACCATGAGCTATCACATTTAATGGCAGGTGAGGTTCTTAGCCCAGTCTGCTCTACCATTGGTAGTCAGAAATAGTTTAGGCCCTATTTTGGACAAGGAATTATGAATTATCAATGTACCCATACTATGAAATAGAGGAAAACCTCTTCTGGTCTGAACAAGATTTTCCTGGCTACCTTAGGAATAATTACTCAGTTCACACTTCTTAATGGAAAGTACATCCTAAGATGTGCCAGAGGATACCTAAGTCTTCATATAAAACGTGTTTTTGCTTATTCCTTAAGAGTAAAATTTTATGTATATGGACATGGGTGGTATATAAATACTCTTAACATGTATTCAAAGATGCACTTATGTTTTCTGCAGTTGTGCATTACCACTTTGCATTGAAGAGGTTAGGGGAAAGGATTAGAGTGGAAAGAGTGATTGGGGGCAGAAGGATGTTTGAGTTGTGTGTTTTGTATTATATGTGGCTGTGCTATAAGACGAAAACAGGATGGAGACAAGTGAAGTGAAAGTGGTCGAAGGCTTTTTGGTAGGAAACGGATAAATTGCTCTTTCACAAGCATGGATACAGGAAACGGGCCTTGTTATTACTGTTGCCTGGAAAAGAAATTAATGGAAGCATTGTCATTGACTTCCAATTAAAAAAAAGAAAAATTAACCTTGCCTTTTTACAGGTGGAGAGTGTAACACGTTCTAACTCTATGTGGTGTCTGGTAATTTGAATATGTATGCATATAAAAATGGTAGGGGAAAAATTTGGTTTTTTTGATTTCCAGGGCAGCTTTACTTGTATAAAAGTAGGAGTGGAGTAGTTTTTCTCCCTTTATCGGCTTCTTCAGAAGCCAGCTCTAATACTGCATTTTAACAGCTTTTAATCAAAGCTTTTTGGAATATTTTAGAAAAAAGTTTATTCTGTAACTGTATATGTAAAATAGCTGCAAGTTAAGAGCTGAAAATACACAAAAGAATGTGGTCATAACATTGAGAAGGGCACCAATTTTTTTTTTTCCCTGTAGTTTGTATAGATAATATTTGGAATTTTAGGTGGAATATAAAACCTCCAAAAGACAAACTTTGTTTTCACTTACTAACCACAACATATCTGCAAATTTAATTGGGAAATATGGACTATGTGATGCAATTGATAGAGATGCATGTAAGTACACATTCCTTTTTTAATATTTAGCATGCGTTCTTTTTTTTTTTCCTGTCTCAGATCACGGGACTCTTCAGTGCTTTCATTTATTTGAGCGATATTTAGAATGTGGTATAAAAATAATGTGAAAATGCCATAGTGAGCTGGTTATAATTGATTTACTCCATCACACTGAAATACCTCTTGTTTTCTTCTTCCTCCTCCCCTGGGCAATAATCATGGGATCAAGCTGCCAGTCTGTAGATATAATTTTTCCAGCAGTGCCATCTGGCTTCTTGGCACTGGAAGTCCTGTTGGCTTCTTTGCTGTTTCCACAGATTTTTGTCAAATGTTAGTCCATTGATCAGATGTCTTCTGCTAGTGGGTGCTGGTTTCTGGCCCCCCTGTCCCAGTCAGCGTTGTCTTTTGTTAGTGTTGTAAGGTGTAGTGTGTGGGGTTTTTTTGTGGTTTTTTTTTTTTTTTTGGTTTGTTTCTAGGGAATTTAGGACTTCATGTGGCATATCTGAGAAAAAAATAGGATTTTTATATCAATTGGCTTCCTCCACCTTTGTTTAAAATACAGTTTCCTGAGATTTTTGTACCTTTTGAATAGTGCTAGCATTCAACATTAATGTAGAATTGTCTCCTTTTGATTCTTGGGAACTTTTACTTTTAAAAGAAATTATGCATAAACAAGAAGCATTAGTAGGTTCTATGTAAGAGGTGTAACAAGCTTTGTTTTGGAATAACTAACCAACCAAGCTATTTTGTTTTACTACAGAACTACAATTTTATTTTTTTCTGTCAACTTCTCTTATAAATTAAACCTAAAAATCTAGAAATGGTGGCTCAGTGGAACAAACACGTCTGAGTTGCTTTATTCTATTCAAATCTTAAATGCATTTAACTTCTATACAAGCTATAATGACAGTATTGATAAAGAGTTAGACAAGAATGCTCTGTAAAATAGTGTTTTCATTTGAGTGGGAGGCAGATCCTTTTGATCCCTTCCTGTAATTATTATTGTTCTTATTAATTTCTGAATTATTAAAAAACTTCTATTTCCTCTACCAGTCAGAAACATTAGTTTAGGGGGGAAAAAGGCCTGAGGGTCCCAACAAAATGCAAAGAGCAGCATATCAGATAACACATTTTGATTCTGCTTAAAAAAATAAACAACAAAACAACTTTGAGTGTTTTGTGTGAATAAAAAAGTAAATTCAAAGCCCTTTCTATTATTATGCAAGCAAACTATTATTCAGAACAAGACTAACTCATTGAAATCCTATATATATATATATGTATTTATTTATCTTCCGAAAACTTTTATTCTAACCACCACTTTCAAGTACTCTGTCTCAGATGAATGAATCATATGCATCCCTGGGTGTAAATATAAGTTTTTTGTGTGTTGTAACTTTTTTTCTTAAAATTGTTGGAGGTAATGTTGTGAACTCTCAAATGCGAATGATTATGTCTAGTTGGCCTACTGGGATATTTTTATATTATTGTCCCTAAAAGTGGAAAATAATAAGTACTATTTACTTATTATAGTCTTGGTACTACCCTAGTGTAATGCCTTTGGTAATAAAATACCATTAAACTGGTATTAAAATCAATATTAATGTGTTTTCTTATCCCTGGGGAAAGTGTCCAGTACTGGAAAAGATAGGACTGAAAATCTTACGTATGGCAAGGAGGGCCTCGGTGAGGTTTTTGTAGCAGTTGGTTCTAATTAATTTTCAAGAATCTCTTGGTGTCTTTTTAAGAAGGTGATGATGACACCCAGGGTGTCTGAGTATGGTTCTCCTTATCAGTAAGTTGACTCTGATATAAGGTGGGTATTTTTAACATGAGTTTAGTTGAAGGAGTCTATAGAAAGGGCTATGATATCCAAGTATGGCAAGCATACCTAAATATGCACGATCTATTGTAATAGTAAAAATGTAAGTATTTAGGTTTGCAGAATATATTCTCTCATGAAAGATTTTGAGGGTGTAGGTATATCATGATTTTCTAAAATAGCATCAAATCTTCTTTTTGTTTGTAACTAAATGTGAAGATAAAATGTTGCCGCTAATCAATTGTCTGCGATGCCACCTCATTACGATTTACACCATCATCAAAAAATGCCATGAGTTGTTTGTTGGCTATATCCTAACTCAAATATATAAGGGGATACTACAGCATTTTTCTTTAGAATCGCAGGGAGTTCAGTGACCTTTTGTGGCAAATTATGTAGAAAGAAAATATTTATATTCATTTAAAATAACCTCCATGAAGAAATAGTCTCATTACCCTGTTTGATCAATTCCTTGCAGGCTGAGCTGTAGCATGCTGCTATTGCCATTGGTTGATGGAATACACTGAGAAGTGGCTAATGGTGATGGTGCTCATCAGGACAGGGTTCAGCCAGCGGTCAGCAACAAATAATTCAAGACTGTTTCTAAGTTTGTGGCTGGTGGAATTTGCTTTTTGCCCCAAGCCAGCAGCATTGCTGAGCTGGGCTATTTGATTAGAAGAGAAGCATATTTGCCTCTTAGCAACTGCACATTTGCACAACACACAGACCTATACTGCCTCCAAAGGTTTGGCTTTTGTGATGGTGGAATAATACCTTTCTGTTGATTGACAGACAAAAGGGATCTTTGCAATGCAGAAGAGTTTACAACCAATTTTTTCTTTGTCTTCTCTAAACTTATCCAAGATGCTTCTGACTTTAGCATTGCCTGATGCAAATTTGTATACGTAGCAAAGCTGGCCATGATTTGAACTGCTATATCTAAGCTATTACCGCTACGCGTATTTAAAGGACAGATGCACACTTAAGCTTAATCATTGGTGTGTGCAGCTTTTTCCCCAGCAGGTCTACTTAATGGAAATTATTTTCTACTCTATTTTGAAATAAATTTCAATATGCATGTTACTGTCTCCCATGCAAGAGTGATATTCCTTTTAAAGATGATGATGATGAAGTGAAAGCTCTTCTGTTCTTACTGCTTTTTAAACTATATTAACAGAAGTGCAGCAGTGATTGCAGTTCTAACAGTTGGTGTGTGATTTTTGATGTAACATTTCCCACTGGAAGTGAGTCTATGGAAGAAAATGTGTCAGGTCAGTAGGCAAAAGTATTTATAACACTGGTAATCCTTGAAAAAAAGACAATTTAGGGAAAAGAAAGCCTCAGATTTACAGTCCTAGGAGGACAGGGCAAGAAAAAAGCAAACTTTTTTTTTTTTTAATGGATTTACAGCTCTTTTCACTCCTGGCCTGTATTTTATTGTGGAAGTTTCCATACTGCCATAGTGGAGCAATAAATCGCTGATGTGTTTACTGAAACATTACATGAAATAGTAAGTACAGTTAGTATTAATCTGCATTTTTGATGCAGGTATCTACTTGCATATTTACCTAAATAAAAGCTATCTTGATGTAACTAAAAGCAATAAGTACTTTCCTAAGTGGATTTCATAGTCTCTGCAAACTGTATCTTTTAAGAGATTGGGAACGTTAAACCAGTAGTGCACAATAAGAGGACTCTGGGCTGTAAGTATCCAGGAGTTTACTTACTAATAATCATTTCAGTGGCAATTCAGGGCAAAAAAAGGGAGAGGAAGAAAGCCAATATGGTGCAGCAATAATAAACCCCAAATGTCTCTTTTTAAGTCAACATTAAACCTACCAAAGCTTTATATCCTTTTTCAGGTAGGAATTCTTTTTTTAGTCAGATAAACAATTTAAAATAAATTATAATCCAGAATTTACACTTTTTTGGGAATTTTGGGGATGGCGAGGGAGTGAGACAAAATCAAGGTGGTGAGGAATCAGCAGTTGTTCTGGGGAACAGGTATTCAGGGTGTGCACAGGGAAGCAAGGCATAGAAATGAGTGCAACTGTTGTTTAGGAGGCCCTGGACAGGCTAATTGGTGACTGACTTCATTCTCGTCCTTGTTAAATTTGATGTGTGTATGTGTAAGTTTTTAGAAGGGTGTTTTAATGTACTGGCAGGATTTTGCAGTCAGTTGGGAGAGGCGTTAGCTTTGGCTTAATTTCTGAGATGTTCAGAGTTATGGTAGTGTGATGAGGTGGTTTCTTGACTTATTTTTGTACCTCAATACCTGTTAAGGTGTTCTACACAGATTTTATACTTACTTCAGTATTCACAATGAATTAATGTTGGGTTGTTTGGGTTTTTTTCATGAGGTTTTTTAATTTATTTTTTATTTTTTTGACAGCAGAAAGCCTTTTTGCAAGCACGAGGCTTTTTAAACAAAATAACTAAAATAAGTAGGAATGGCCACGTTGCTACTATCAAAATGAACTATATCCTGAGTAGAATGCAGTAGCTTTTACAATAACACTGTAAACAATACCCAGCAATTTAAGAGCAGGATATGAGGAATATCTTGCCTAATTGAAATGACAAGGGGGATTTTGCATAGGTAGATGCAATTATTCATATTGGAGGTGGGCCAGAACGCTGGGGTTATTCCTCTCATTTTGCTAATTAGGCTTTCAGTTTCATTAACTGTCATTGAGATACTGGGTGACTGACTTGTGTGTGAACATAACAATAAGACAGATAAAGAATATTTTATTTATTATTATTATTTAGGACCATCTCTTGAATTAAGTTAAGAAGTCTGTGTACAATTATTATGGGTAATTTTTAGTTGTAGAGCTCAGCATAGGTAGAAATAAAGGAATGTTCTTTCGTTCAGAACAACGAATGTGTGAAGACTGAAGGCAGCATGTCTGTGCCTATTTTTGGGTAGACTGTGTGCCACAAGTAAGCCAATACCATGTTTATATTAGTGGCATTCTATTTTATTTTTCCAAGCTAAAATCTACAAGGATTCCTGCCTTTACAAATGCATATATTGAGAAGGGAAATTAGTCCAGCTTTGTTGTGCTCACAGGATGTTCTCAGCCTAGGGTAAATTTAATCTTGAACAAATCTGAGGAATCTACAATTCTTGTTGTCTTTAAGCCCTAATTTAGGAAATGTAACTAAATGTGTATGGCCTCTTTAAATTCCTTTGCCACTTTAATACACTGTCATTGGAATTTTTTTCTCCCTCTGTTAATTGCCTTTGTCCTTCAGAAACAGGCATTTTGAGGGAGTTTTATTTGGTTTTGTTTTCCTTTTTAGGGAAAAATAATGAGGTGCAGTGATTTGTACTATTCTATCTTGGTACCAAATAGCTGTTTGCTATGTTTTGGAAAGGGCCTTGAGTGTCTGAACTTTAATTAAATCTCTAGGTAATTTTTTTTTTTCCAACCAGCTTTTCCTTGTCCAAGTTCTATGATTAGTGTCTTCTCAGGAATGTCAGGTAGAGAATTTCTTCATTGTATCTGCAGTTAGTGACGATTCAGGTCTTAAATCAAAAACAACCTTCAGTGGAACATGTCATAAATATAAACCAAGAAAGTGAAAAAAGAAAACCTACAAAGTAAAAATGTTTAACTCCCCTGAACTGAACAAGCTGAAACAATGATAATCATCTTAAAACTGAGAAATAAATTGAGTAACTCAGATCTGGAATAGTTTAGGTTGTTGCTTGGGTTGTTGCTGCCTTTTTGCAATTAAAACAGATCAATGCTATTCTAAGGCTGTATTATAATAAAGAGCAATGTGGTACAGCATAACTAGTTAATCTGATTCCCCTTGCTGTACAGATGAAGCCATAATTTGTCTTTTTGGTCAGATACCTACATTGGTGATCCTCCTGTAGTTCATTGTGGATAATTAGGGACTGAGAATGAGTTGTCTAGTTCTGATGGCTTTTCCGTGTTAGTTTCTTCATCTGAAAGATTTTTGCGAGTAATATACCAGTGATTTATAAATATTTTGAATGAAGTTATCTTTGTGTTGTATTTCCTGTCCATAACTAGAAGTAACTTCTTTTTCCAGTATGTTTTATTGGCTAATACATGAACTATTGAATAAAACGACGTTAATGAAATAAAAACAACTAGAAGAGTGGTTAGTCATTTTATTCATTCAGTATACCCCTGAGCTTGTGAGAAAGCTTGCGGTAGTCATATAAAGACACATGCTGGTATAGATAATACATGAAGAAGTAGTTCTGGAGATCTTGTCCTTTAGAACTTCAGTGTCACTGACTGGCTTCCATGTAGTGTTCTCTTGCAAAATTTGTCAAGTGTTTTTCAAGATTTTGTTGTCCAAGTATGTTATTTTTAGAGGACTGCAAGTTTGTGCAAGGAAGCCTGGCCGTGCATGAGCAGGACTGTTGTAGAAGCAAATACTTCTGGGGTAACCAACGAAAAAAGGAATCTTTATAATGATTAGATGTTTATTTTTATACAGTTCTGTTGCTGTTCATAGATTTATTGGCTGCTTATGGAGTTCAGTTTATGTACAACCTGAATCTATGATTTAGCTCTGAAGGTGAAAAATGAAAAAAAAAAAAAAGCTATGAAAATTGGCTAAATGCCAATAAATGTGTAACGTATTTTTCATCTGTCGTTTTTATGGGATCAAGGCAGTTTTAGAACCCTTCACTGTGTGTCTGTCCCCTTAATCTGAATGAGTCCTTGCTTCAGAGAATGTAATCCAGTTTAAAACCAAAAGTGGGAGGAAAGGTTTGGAAACTGATATGCAAATGTACTAGTGGAGGACCTAGATTGTACAGAAGGTGTGTGTCAGGGGCTGGAATGAAATCTGTCATGTCGATTGAAGTTAATAGAAATCTGTTCCTCCTTTACCAGGAACATAACTGTCAACTAAGAAAAATCTTAGTTGGGTAGGAACGCAGCGGTATTATTCTGTGCGTCTCCACTTATTATTTCCTCATTACTGTATTCAGGGTTTAATAGTCAGCCTTCTTTTGTTGTGGTACTTGTTCACCGCTGCAGGTTACCCACATTCTTCATGTAGGGAAAAAGGCAGAATGATTAGAGTTCATTTAAGTCCTTAAAATAAACCCACTTAGTTTTTACAGTTGATATTTTGGTTTTTTGAGTGACAGTGAGCATTGAAAAAATACACGGTCAAACTGAAGGACAATTTTGTCTTTGATATTGACTTATGCCCTGAACTACCACCATTTTCAGTGAGCTATTCCTGTGTGTTAGATAACAGCGTTTGTATCTGACCTGATTTTTATCTTTGAAAAGGAGAAGGGAAGGCAACATTATTAGGCTCAAAAATTGTTTTTATTGGAAAATAATTTCATTTGGATAATTGGTCATCTTACTGTTTACTGTAAGGATCCTGGTTAATGGTCTTTCCCTCAGTTTTTCACTGTCAAGCTGATGTATGCTGTAGCGGTCACAGAAGCAAGTATGCCGTTATCTTTGAAACGCATGAATCAATACATATGTGACATCCCAGTCTTAGACATGCCTTAGCCTTCCCTCTGCCCCTTCCCTCTCCCTCCCTCTAACTGCTTACATTACTTTGAAAAAAGTATGGGTGAGGGTAAGGCGGGGAATAACCAGTAAAGTGGCACAGCAGGCCAGAAAATGAAATATTTTCCCCTGTACATGTTTTTGGGGTGGGGTTTTGGTTGTTTACTTTGGTTTTTTTTGTAAAAAAATGTTTTGAAAAACTAACGTTTCACAACATTTCTGGAAAAGATGTGAATACTGCTTCTCTCTTATCTCTGTTATGAAGAGAAGCAATGGAGGCAAAGTAGCTCTGACTTGTCCAAGATTGCAAAAGGGATCTGTTTAAGAGCCAGGACTGGTTCTATGTTTTCTAGCTCCTGCTTACATGCTAAGATCTCTCTGTTATGTCTCACACTCTCCAGCTTTCTGAAGTTTTTGACAATTTGAAATGGATATTAAAGGGACAGAGGGTAAACTTTTTTTCTGTCCTCAGAAGCACATCATTTATTAGCGGATGTCATCCTAACGTGTATACAACTTCCATGGTTTTGAGTGTTATTTTAAATGGTAAAAAGACTCTCTTTGATTTGGTTTAAACTAGTGCCGCCTTCTGAAGTACGAGAGTAGTGTTTGTAGTTTTTGGATAATGTCAGAATTTTAATAATATTGTTTTACTATGAAAATATTGGTATTCCTTTATTTAAAATAGCGTATATTCTGCTTTTATTATTCGATGTCAGAAAACTAATTTAGATAATACAAGGTGTAGGACCCCAACACCCCTCTACCCTCATCCACCCTCCTTCACAGGAGTTAAAGCAGGGCATTAAAACTGCTGATACAGACACTAAAACTGTTAGTTTTCCCCACACTGGTTCGTTTGAAGTCATTGCTTTTTTAATTTTATGAAGAAGGTAGCGGTGCAATTTAAAGGCTGGTATGTAGTCTATACCAAAAGTAGTAAAGTATGATCTAGAGGCAAGAGTATGATGCTTTCTATCTGAAAGATCACAGCTAACTTTCGTACACTGGTGGGAAAGTTTATGAAAGTTACTCTTCAACTTGCAAGTGTTTGAAGTGATTTGGCATCACTTTAAAAACAGCAGCCTAAAACTGAGCTGCCTGGGTATTATCATTACTCCAAAGTGCCATAATCACCATTAGGAGAGAATTGGTTCCTTTAAAGGAAAAAATAATGAAGGAAAAACTTCTTCAAATGAGGTTTATTACATTTTTCTTATAAAATTAGTCTTTCATTTTGTTGATTAATGCTTGAGTTTAAGATTTTGATGTAGGCATTTCACCATTATAATTCTGAAATATGGGAAGTCCTTGAAAACATTCCCGGATTGCCTTCTGTCTGTCTGCCTTGTAAAAGATCCTTTCAGTTAAATGGACCATCCTCCTTAAATGATGTCATTAGCTTGGATTGAAAAGACATTGCCTGCAGGGAAATCATTTAATTGTCTTAAAGTGCTCTACTTCTGTAGATCTTGAAGCAGCACCCTCACTTCCATCTTTGTATCAGATAATTCATCTAAAATTCTGTTTTTAATCTCTGACGAAATATTGAAATGTAATTTCCACTTTTATTGGAGAAATTTGAGACCTTTTATAGCCTTGTCTGTGTCAAATGGATGGAAAAGTTTCACTTGTTGAAATGCAAATGGGTAACGTCTTTTTTTGACTTCAAGAATTAATTTAACTTGCATTCATGGAGTGCTTTATACATATTAATGTATTGAACTCTTAAGTTTCCTTGATACCAAGATATGCTTTTTTACATGTGTATTTCTAAAATCGGTAATATTTGCCTCTTCAGACAGGAAGCTAAGTTTTGTGGATAAATGCAACCTTTCTTTGTTTTTAAGGTAATGAATTGCATTTAGGAAAACAAAAATAATTACCATCTGCTTTTTTTTTTTTCATTGGAGTTACCAGTTTCTCAGTTGTATAAAAGTCAATTTGTCAAGGATGCTGGGAATTTTTTATTGAGTAGGTATTCAGACCACCAGAAAATAAAACCTGTGTGTGTCAATGAGCTACTAATTTAATTAGACAATGTAATGCTTGCGAATATATTGTACATTTTTGTCTATAATCTATTGCACTTACATTTTTAAACTATTAATCATTCAACCTTAAATACTCTAAAGCAGGAAGAAATGTGTGTTTCAAAGCCCAAATTTGTATATACACAGTTTCTGTCTTGGAGAAATATAGTACTGAGAGTGCTGCCCCTCAGAGAGTCGGCTTTTGCCTTGAAAATGGAAAAAAGTAGTGTTTCTGATGCTTCAGTAAGAAATTAGTAAATCTCTATATTCTAATCTTTCTCTGCTGCTGAAATACTTTAAAAATATTCTTCAAGTTTATCTCTGGATTTCTTGGGTTCTAATGAGTTATTTTCTTAACATGAACTTTGTTCCTGTGGCTGTTACTTTTTTTTTCTTCTCTATCACCCTGTACTGAAAAGGGTTGTAATTCTGAGTGAAGGGCATTTTAATCTTGTTATCAATTATTTTTATTTTTTTTCCCCTCACATTTTCACATCTTATCAGCCTTTGAGGGGAACGTTTTGGTAGCATGAATAAAACCTAGAACTGCGGATTAAATGTTTGTTTTTCTTCTAACGCTGCCTACCAGTCTCCAGGATAAACCGGTTTGTTTATTCTGGTGGTATTTTAATTGCAGTTTGTGTAAGTTGAACTATGCTAGAAATTCCATGTGAACTTTTTATCAGAATAAATATTTAGTGTCTGTTCCTGCTCCTTTTGTAGCTAGTGTCAGTTTTCCACAGAGAGGTACCAGATCAGGACAACCCTTCTATTTTGCTACTCTTAAATTTCTGGAATTGACAGTAATCGCTGTCAAAAGCTTCAGAAATGGCTGGCTATAAACAGAGTACTGAGGAACCTCCAGAACTGAAGTTGCTTCCTGCGCCTCACCAGTGAATAGCTCATGCTTCGATTAAAAAATATTTATATACCTTAACCTTTTTTATTTTCTCTGCCATTAACTATTACACGGTAGCCATAAGTATTTCTTTTTTTTAGCCTTGCTAAACACTGGGTCCCAGGTAGTAAGTTCTATAGATGGAGTGATTTTGAAGTGTCTCTACCTTCTACTCACCAGTATCAGGTTTGTTGCCTTTCAGTTTCACTGAATGTCTCCTTGTTCTATACAATGCAGATCATCCCTGATCTTTACCATTAGATTCACTGGGAGCTGATGAAACATCTGCCTATTAAAATACCCCGTACTAGAGAAAAAGAATTCGGTAATATTTACCTAGGAATATCATACATTTATAGAATGTAAAATAGAACTGCGTATTTTCCCTGAGCTTATTAGATGTATGTTTTCCTTCAGAGGTATTTTTAGATGTCACGTCTTCAGTGGTGGGTCTATAATTCTAGTTCATGGACTTGCTTTTGTTTACTGTCTCAATGTTAAAGAAGGGACTGGGGCACAGGTAGGGTGATTGATTCCCTAGCCCTTCATTACTTGCTGAAATTCATGGTGATTTTTCACATGCTCTAATGTGGGGGGGACTAAACTTTTGGTGAATTTGGAGAGACTGTAAGATGATCCAGTGGGTCTCTTCCAACCTGGTGATTCAATGATTCTATAACTTTAGAGGACTTCTGCTATATAAATAGGGCAGTTGTTTGTAATTTTTTTTTGGAGTTCAGGTGGTTAGATTAAAATTTATGTTGGATTTCTTGGAATTTGCTTGCATTTAGGTAACTGTAATACCAGAAACAAAGGCAGAAGTTTAATAAGTCCACCCTTGGTGAAAGGTCAGTGAGTAGTTTTCTTTATCAGCTAGGAAATAATAGTATCAAAATGTGCCCCATGTAAGAGAAGAAAAAGCCTATTTTTTGATTAACAAAATTGTGGATTTTCACAGTGAACCATAGAGTTGGTTTCTTAGAGTCATATAAAATTTGTTGCATCCTATCACAATTGTGAGAGCGTAAATCCGAACCTGAGACTTTTAAGACCAACCTAATGATTTTGACAGTTCTGATATTATTTAGTTCTTTCAACAAATTGATATGAACCACACCAAGATCAGTCACAACAGTATCCAATTTTCTCCTAGTCACGGGTTCACTGCTGGGTCAGCAAACTCTTACAGAGGAGAGAATGAAAGGGCGCGCTGGTCTAAAGCAGGTAATAAGCAGCTTTTTGTAGCCAGGTGAGAAGGTCCCTAGCTTCCAGACCTGAGTAATTAGGGGGTAAGAATCCTCAGATAATTCAGCCAATAAAGGTGTTTAATGATAGTATGAACAGTTAGGGGTGATGATTAATTGGCCTGGGCATTTTGGGCTGGCTAGTGTGCATGCTGTACTACATACTGGCCATCAGCTGGTAGGCATGCAGCCTTGTAAAGGGCTTTCTGCTCTGACACTGGTCATATATCATTGCAGCTGTGCCCTTTGATTACTGGGAGGGCTTGCAGAGTGATTAATAGCCAGGATCAATGTTTCTGCCCAGCACATGACATTTGGTCACAGAGCAACCATATACTTATTCCCCTTTGGCACAACGCTTAGGAGAAATGAAGGATGAGACCTGCCAATTTATAGCTGAGGAGCTTCCAGTTTATAAAATGAGTCAACTTTGACTGTACAAAATTATTCCCCATTGAAATAATTAGTGCAGCATTAAACACAATTAGAACTAAAACTACGGGAGTATGCTTGCTGAATCTAAGCCACTTGACAGATGGTTAAGGCCTGATATTTGGCTGCCTACAAGGTCCAAGGGTTATTATTTTGCTGAGAAAATGAAAAAGCTTGGAAATAGAGTGGATACTTAAGGAAAAATAAAGGCTTAATAATAATAATGTAAATCAGTTTTCTGTTTTTAAAACTGAGATTTCCATTTGAAATTGAATAGCAATATATAGACATAGACAAATTAAGTGAATAATGTTTTCTGTTATGATTGTGTGTCTGTGTATATATATGTATATATATTTTTAAAAAAGTAATCTTTGCTGGATTATAATTTTTCCTCCATTACTTACCTTGCACATATGAAGCAGATTAATATTCAACTCATGTGAAAACCTAACTTTGAGGCAAAGACTTCCTATTAACCCACTTTTCTTACACCTTACTCTCAATCACACCTCAAAAGTGTTTTTAACTTTCACACTTGTTTAAAACATTAAAAGTGCTGGGTTTTAACAGTTACTAGTTGAAGAGTTGTTTGCCTTATGGTAGCATGAATTATTTTTGCCTCTTAAAGACTCAGTTCTTGGAGTCCTAGAATATGAGAGATCCTCAGCCTCTACCTCAAAAAAAATTGAGGTCCAGGTTTTAGTTATCTACATATTGATGAGAGGCATGATGAAGTGTGGGAAAATTCAGTGTGTAAAAGCCGAAAGTGGCTAAAGAACCTGAAAGCAGTATGCTGATTTTTAAAAATATCAAAATATTGTTATAGGACATATTATTCTGGAATGCAGAGGTATAAGACCTCTGTAATAATCTTTTTATATATACTCTTGTAATTAGTTTGCATTACAAGTGACTCTTAATTTTCAGATTTTGTCATGAGGAGTAAGTAGTCAGGCTTTTAATACTGGTATGCACAAGTTCTGTCTTCATTTCTTATTACATTCTGTTGCATTAAATTAATTTCATGTTGTATTCTTCCACACATCTGTTGGTGGAAATAACAAATGTGGAGGGTTCTGTAATTGCTTTGAAGAAGAATTTGTGAATGCCTGCAGTAATTAAAATTAAAAGTGTTTTATATATACTAGTCTACTCAGCTGTACCAACTTGAGTTTTTGTTTCCATAGTTCATTAAAGAAAATGCAGAAATCTGTATGAAAGTTAAAGCAAGGAGCTAATTAAAGCTAGGCATTTTTTTCTGCACAGAGTTAATGATGTGTTTCCTACTTCAATGTCTCATGCTTTATGAATAAAAGCAAGATTTCTATGCATTTTGCTTCTTCCAGTCAGGTAAGCTGATTGTTGAAGAATTAAAGTGTGTACTGACTGAGTTTGGCTGAGGTTACTGAAACAAGGACCCTTGCAGCTTTCATAGAATTGGTGGTTAAACTCTGCTTCCCTGATAAGAGTTCCATTCTATGTTTGATTGCTATGGGTCAGTATATATAATTAAGGCTATGAAGTAAGTAACTGGTTAAAGAAGAGGAAACATTAGAGGGTCCAGAGATGAGGTTCTTACAAGTCCATTGAGGCTGGGAAATAAACACAAGAAATAGGAAAAGCAGTTCAGCAGTATTGCAAGTCCAGCATATGAGTCATTCGGCCTCTGGCCTGGACGGGCGCACACTCTCCTGGGTGAAAAACTGGTTGAATGACCGGGCCCAGAGAGTGGTGGGAAATGGAGTTAAATCCAGCTGGAGGACAGTGACAAGTGGGGTTCCCCAGGGCTCAGTGCTGGGTCCAGTCCTGTTTAATGTCTTTATCAACGACCTGGATGAAGGCATCGAGTGCTCCCTTAGCAAGTTTGCGGATGACACCAAGCTGGGTGGAAGTGTGGATCTGCTGGAGGGTCGGGAGGCTGCAAAGGGATCTGAACAGGCTGGACTGCTGGGCTGAGACCAACGGCATGAGGTTTAACAAGGCCAAATACCGGGTCCTGCACTTGGGGCACAACAACCCTAAGCAGAGGTACAGACTAGGAGAAGCCTGGCTGGAAAGCTGCCAGGAGGAGAAGGACCTGGGGGTGTTGGTTGACAACCGACTGAACATGAGCCAGCAGTGGCCCAGGTGGCCAAAAAGGCCAATGGCATCTTGGCTTGTATCAGAAACGGCGTGACCAGCAGGTCCAGGGAGGTTATTCTCCCTCTGTACCCGGCACTGGTGAGACCGCACCTCGAGTGCTGTGTTCAGTTCTGGGCCCCTCACCACAAGAAGGATGTTGAGGCTCTGGAGCGAGTCCAGAGAAGAGCAACGAAGCTGGTGAAGGGGCTGGAGAACAGGCCTTATGAGGAGCGACTGGGAGAGCTGAGGGTGTTTAGCCTGGAGAAGAGGAGGCTGAGGGGAGACCTTATTACTCTCTACAACTACCTGAAGGGAGGTTGTGGAGAGGACGGTGCTGGCCTCTTCTCCCAAGTGACAGGGGACAGGACGAGAGGGAATGGCCTCAAGCTCCGCCAGGGGAGATTTAGGCTTGAGGTTAGGAAAAAGTTCTTCATGGAGAGGGTGGTTAGGCATTGGAACGGTCTGCCCAGGGAGGTAATTGAGTCACCGTCCCTGGAGGTGTTTAAGGTGAGGGTGGATGAGGTACTTAGGGGCATGATCTAGGGATTGGTGGGAATGGTTGGACTCGATGATCCAGTGGGTCTCTTCCAACCTGGTTATTCTGTGATCCTGTGACTCACTTTGTAAAGCCACAGTGCTAAAGCCACATCTTGTTGCCCTGTGGTGCCCTTTGTAGAAGGAGGAAAAAAGGCATAAAACCCACGCAAGGCAGAGAATAATGTAGGCTTAAGGAAAATGTTCTGTCCTTCCCAGTCTTAACTCCTGCTGATGCTAATGGAAATTCTCCACTTGCTGTTGGGATAATACTGACGTATTAATTGAAGATTAATACCTAAATCTGTTATTGCTTGCTTTTGAATTAGTAATTTATTTGGCTTTTGTCTCTGTTTGTTAGGTATGCTGGTTATTCTCGTAAATAAATGCCTATTATTCCAAACTCTTTGCACGGTGTCGTAGAATCACGGAACAACTGATGTGATTAACACATCAGGCTAGAAATTCAGTTCATTGCCAAAACTTTACAGTGCAGTTGCATGAACTGTCATCTCGGTGTACTGGGAAGATATTGGGAACTGCTGAGATGATGTTCAGGAATCTGCACTTTGGATCTACCTTTTGGCTAATGACAATGTTAACCTCTGTATTTCTACAAGCACAAGTTTCATTGCGCTAAGTACGTCTGACAAGTCATCTACATCTTTATGTTAAACTGCTTTGGCTTTTCAAACCTAAAATGGTCTATAACTCAGCCACTTCACTGAAAGCTGCACACAGGTGTTTGGCATACTAAGACACTAAAATAATTTATATCTATTAGTCTGACCCTTCTTAACATTAAAACAAAACTATTTTTGTTGTTTTCTTCAAAAAGCTTTCAATATGATGAATCTCCAATAAAACCAAATGCAGCTTCTGATGATTTAAACTGATCTTTTTAAAGATAAATCAGATTCCATGGTTAGCACTGTAATCGTCTTGTCATGCTTAGTGCGATTATTCACCTTTTAAAAGTAATGACAAAGTTTTCCAGATTCTGCAGTCTTCTGCAGGTTCCTGGAATGAAAAAACAGTATATGTATCATGTAAAACAGACTGCTGGATGAAGTCTTATATTTATGATTCCAAGACCTGATGTTTAATCCAAATGTACTTTAAAACAGAACAGGTCTTTCAAGAATTAAATGCATTTAGTTAAGGTTTCATTAGAAAATATTGACAGTGTGTCTCTTAGTTTGTTAGGCAAATAGTTGTGGCATTATCTGCAATCTGGCTAATAAACAATTCAGAATAAGTTAGGTATATGCATTTGAGAGCTGTAGTTGTGGAAGTCTGCCCTGTATTTTCAAGTTGAAGTGTATGTCTTAGTCTGTATTGATCAGAATTTAGCACCAAGTTAATATATTTTTTTAAATTGCTTTCTGATTAAAAATTGCTCATCTTGGGAGAAAGTAGGGGAAAAAGATTGTCAGGGTTTTCGTGCTTCAAACCTTTGTCTAGTCTTGCATTTGGAGGAAATGTTGGCTGCTATGACTACATGCATCTTAAATGGACTGAAATTGTTTTTAAACTTCTTCCTTTTGATTTGGACAGTGCTGAATACTGAGAATTTCTGTAAGAGTGGGTAGGTCCTGTTTTTGCATTAACAGAGCAGAGGCCACAGCTGTAGTTAACATCTTATGAAATACAGTACTAATAAATACAATTAACATTATTTTAATGGACACTTTTATGTTGCAGTAATCAGTGTGAGCTTTCATAGTGAAGTACAGTTAGTACATATGCTATTGCTACAGTACTAATTACATTTATTGCAATGGCTTTTGCTCTGTGTTTCAGCCATGCTTTTGTGCGGTGGACTGTTTCACAGAGACATGCTGATAAAATATATGCTATGAACACAGCAGATATTAGAATAAATAAATGTGGAAGCTGGTTATAGCTGTCTGAAGACCTCTTAGCCGTGAAGTATGCATCAATGTTGGCCCCATGGGTTTTGAGGATAACTGTGGCAAGGGAATGTATCTTCAAAGGAGAGTCTGTTCTGTATGGAGTTTTCCAAATCTGTTGATACAAGCTCTGTCACGTACACCGCTTCTTATTTTTTACTCTTGTCATTCCTAAAGTGCTCAAAGGTTGCAAACAAAAATAGAGTCCTGTTGTGGTAGATACTCTGCAAATAAAGAAGGCGAGGATGTACAATCCAGTGTGGTGCTGAGACAGGGTGGAGAGCTGTCGGGGCATCAGTGCCCCTGGGCTGTTCTGAGAAGTGGGGCTAGTGAGCAGGGTAGGTTCACAGCCTTGGAGTTATTGCTTTTGAGGACAGAGCTTGTGTCTGTCTGGCACTGGGTGCTAGGGCAGGCGTGTCTGAATTGCAGGGGGGTAGCTGATAAGGTTACCACACAACACCCACTAGTTTATTACTTATATGTAGGTAACTGTGCTGTCCACGAAACAGTTATCAGACCTGTGCCAGATGCTTGCTTTAGATAAAACCATCAGGTATCTGAAGTAAATGACTTCTCTGAGGTCTTTCTCAGGCCTGTTTTTCTGGTTTATTTATTTATATTTTTTTTCCAGTTGATCGACATCCAGTGCCTCTTACACTGGCTCTTGCTGGGGTAGAAGGACTGGTTCTTTTTAATTGCAGATATGCTTTGTGATTCAAAGCATTTCTTAAATTTTTAGTATTAGAAGACTTTACCTATGATAGAGTATAATACTGAAGACTGAGGGCCCAATGGAGAAAGTGTTATTAAAAATAGAAAAGTAATAGGATACTTTCTGTTGCGCTTTTAATGAGATGTTTGAAGCTGATCAAAGAGAGCACTGAAAGGAGAGGGTAAAGCCAACAAATGTCTTCACGTTTACCTCATTCCCTGGGATGTCATAACCTAGGGGAGAGGTGATTCCTGATTGACGGGCTGGATGTGGCTCCCCCCGGAACAGCTGACCTGCCTTACAGCTCAGTCCCTGACACCTGTGCAACCCCTTTGCCTCGGCTCTTCTGGGCAGATGGCTCGGAGATTCTGTTTCTGTGAGTCTAGCTGGCAACAGGACTGTTGCCTAGTGGAGGTGGCGTGCTCACCCTGCAATGAGGACTGTGTCAGGAGAGTAGGGACACGTAGGAGTAAAGAGCTCACTTGGCTGAGAATCTTCCCAAGAAGTCAAGTGGGTGCACAGCATGATCTGGGTAACTCAGGGAGGTCAGTTCATAAATGGAAGAGGTCATTAAACACAGCAGGATGTCGCGGAGCTAGAACCAAAAATACGGAGAAAGAAGAGATAAAGAAAGATGAATGATGAGAGAAAGGTGGTTTCCTGCAAGCTCATTTCCCCCTCCAACTTCTGTGCAAGAAGTTTCCTGCATTTTCTGTAGAGAGTTCTGGAAAATCTAGGTGGTTATGGGAGTAAACTGTCAGAATGGAGTGATGCTAATCTCCTCCATGGCTGTGTCCAGAAGACCCTTCATCTCCTCTCCCATCATATGAGAGGAAATATCTGTCAAATGCATACTTCAGATTCTCATTAGCTGCAAGAGAGAGGATGGGTCTGAGCAGCCCACTCTTGATGTGGTGTTGATTGGTATTCAGGTGTGGTTGTGGACTACAAAATGGTCATCAGGTTCTAACATGAGTGTCGCAGGCTTGGTGGCTTTGAAGCTGTTGCTTAAAAAGAAAATGTCCTCTGGCTGGAAAGCTACACACTAACCAGTTGGATTTAAGATTGGAAGATACAGTTCATCTGAGAAATTGTATTTATACCGTTGACATTATGGCAGAAGCTAGTTTCCTGAGTCTCATACTTGTGTTTCATGTGCTTTCTTTCACCTCAGATAGTCACAGATCTTTCTAGTTCTCTCGTACCCGTGCTAGGCTTGATGATAGCTTCTGTAATCAGTGTATATTGGTTTATTGCTCTGCCAAGCTGAGCTACTACCTTTGGACTCCAGGCCTTTGAGCTGTGCCCTGTGCCTGCTCTCACAACCTGACATTGCAGCATGCTGTTATTTCCCACCTTGAAGGTTAGAACAGGATTAGGAAATGAGGAGCAAGGGGTGCTGGAAGTCAGGCAGACTAAGGAGAGCCCCACAAGTTCCTGTCCATTCTCCTTCTCTGGGATCGAAAATTCTCTCATGTCTCAAGGGAGAGGGGAGAAAAGCGAATCCTTGGCATCTTGTTATAATACTTCCATATGTTTCATTCCCAGATGAGGGGAAAACGTTGAATTTGTGAACACATAAGTATATGAAAAAATATGTGCAATATTTAGGAGAACCTACTGCAGAAACGTCTGCGAGTATGCTTGTTTTCACATGCTTTTGTTATTTTCTGCTGTTCTGAGACTTAATGTTGTGGGAGAAAGTCTGCTTTTTCCATCTGGTGTTCCTCTGGCTGTCGGGGTACTTGATCACGAAAGCAGATCTTTGGACAGACTGGTCCTCTATTCATGGCACATGTAGCAAGTGTGAGAGCATTGAAAGTGTCCTTACTGTGTGTGGGGTCCAGAGATGATTTTATGCAAGTGTAGTAGCTATTAGACAGGGCGCTAAGTACATCTGGTAGCTCAGCCTGATACTGGTACGGAAGACTCATGGCTTAGCACCACAAGCAGTAAGGTGGTAGATGACAGCAAAAATTGGAGTCCACCACCCAAAGTAGCAGACCTACCAACTCAGTACAAACCAACCAACAGACCAACCAAGATCAGTACAAACATGAAGCTCAATGCTAGTGGAAATGTAACTTTTTATTCTCTGAAGTTATTTTGTTGAATAATCCTCTAAAAAAGCAGAAGATTCTGAATCGTAAAGTTCAGTCTTGTGTTGCTCATAGACTTGCTCGATGACAAGGGTGTTCTCTGTAAATGATATTTGAGCATAGTAGGTGAATTACTTTGGTTTAGATTTCTCTTTTTAAAATATGCACATAACAGTTGCAGAGCATGTCAGGAAGAGCGTACAAACTAAAACAGTATCTCTAATGTAACTTTGTGCTGCTGAATTATGTAGTTTTAAAAGCTACAATCAATTTATGTTTGTTTAAAAGTGCAGCAGCTGTGGTGGCCCTAAGCACGTATCTGTTAGGTTAGACAGGTGTGACACTGTTATTGTGGAAGTCATATTGTCAAAGGACTTTTGTAATTGAGTGTGAATTCAAGGTGTGTGTGTTTTTACTATAAAAAAGGACTGTAGTTGAGGTGGCAGCTTTCTATGATAAGGAGTTGTAGCTGGTCAGTATGGGGAATTGTGCAGCTTAGTCTGTGGCTTGTATATTTTTGGTTTGATAAATTAGTTCTTGTCCCTGCACTTACTGGTGTGAGAAGCAGCAGTGAATGCCAGTCACAGGCTTTGAGAGATTTTAGTGTTGCTTGTTGCTTAACCGGCAAGCGAATGTGAACCGTTTCTTCTTTTCTAGCATTTCTTCTTCCTATTTTATCACTGATGCAACTGCTCTCTCCAGTATTGAATAAATGGTCCCCTGTTAGAACAACTGACATCTGGAAGACTCTTCACAGTACTTCACATAGCAATGTTCTGACTCAGCCATTAGTTGTCAGAGCTCAAATCGGGGTCATCTCAAGAAATCTGTAACGCCTTTTACTTCTAGCAAGAGCTGGCCTGAAAAATCTGCTTAATGTTGTCATTCAAAATTTACATGGTTTCATTAGGCTTATTAAATGCAATGAAAAATGCAGCAGTACGTAACACTGATAAAGCCCTTTCACCTTGCTATTTCAAATCACATTTATGGACGATGAATTTAGCTTCCCGGTAGCCCTGGGCAGAGGTATTATCTCCATTTTATGGACAAGAAAACTGAGTTAGATTCAATGACTTGTCCAAGGTCATACGTAAGACTGATAGTACTGGAAGGGGGGGAAACGTCCAGACTTCTGTCTTGATTACATGATAATGTTTTTGAATACACTCAGCTGTCTCAGAAAAAAAATGCATCTGTGTCTTTGTGTTTAGGGTTCAAAAATTATTTTTAGGATTAATTTTGTAAAAATAAACACAAAGACACAGATGCATAATTTTTGAACCCTAATGCATAATTTTTGAACCCTAATGCATAATTTTTGAACCCTAAACAGGATATGAATCCTTCTTCATGTTCTCAGCCATGAGAATCATGCTTCTGAGGAAAACACTGATTAATTTTGTAAAAAGAAGCATGATTCTCGTGACTGAGAACATGAAGTGTTCATATCCTGGTTTGTAGACTTCGGTTCACTGCTTCCTACAAAAACTTTGTTGTAATCCACTTCGGCTCTGTTGTTCTCTATGTGAAATAAAGCTGCCCCCATTATTTAGCATTCTTACATTTGCATATGTACAAGAGAGAACAGCTGCTTTCTGCAGGGATTTTGTGTACTCATTCATATTCCCACAGTGGTGGCCTTGTTCTGAAGCACACTGCTACCCTGTGGAAAAGCAGAAGAATCATGGACAATATAGGAATCAGTCTGTTATTTTCGGAAATACAGCCATAAAGGGAAAAATATAATCACAGAAGTACATTTTACATCTGAAGCAAGTGCCATGTAACGATGATGTATAAAATTATCTTCCTCTTAGCGCTGTTGGAAAAAAATCATGGGGGAAAAATGATTTTCAAAAGAAATTTTGCAGTAAAAAAGAAATCTAATATTGCTAAGAAAGTTTTGTGCTTAAAAAAAAAGTATAGTAGTGCTTATTTCTCATTTTAAAGTGATTTTGGCCTAGATAATAAATAGCCATATTTATGGATAGAAAGTTATGTCTTTATAGTGATATAAGCTTGAGATTTCCAGGTATGATCCAGACAACAGTTCATTTTCCAAAGATTTGTGATAACTCTTCTGCTGTGTATTTTCTAATGCCTCAGCTTGGATTTTGAAGCTATTTAAAAATACATGAAAAATTAAATGAGAAAAGAAGATTAATTCTCTCCATAAACTGATGGACCGAAAATCCCTAATTTGTGTTGGGAGGTAAAGAGAACTAATGCTCTAGCCTGAGATGCAAGAATACCTTAAGGAATATAATTTGTACACATTGTGTAAAAATGTAACATCTTACTGAGTTTTGAGAACTTTGCTTTTCAATTCTTTAGGAAAAAAAGCAAATACATTTAGTTTGCATTTGTCTTTAAAACTTTGAAGCACCTTAAAGTGACTTTGAGGAAGAACTTTCAGTCCAAACATAAGCAAATTTTATCCCAAAGCATTAAGACACGTATATTCATGAGGCTGTCAAAACCTGTGAACAGAAGGTGTTAGAATGTGATAGTCACAATGGGACCAACCACTGAAAGAATACAATACAAGTATGATTCTGAAGCATTTGCTTCCCTGCTGGAATTCTTTTCTTGCTATTTTGCCACCTTTTTCTGTTGGACTTCTTGTTTTAATAGTTGCAGATACTATTAAAATAGTTTGAAGAGAGAGAAGAAAGCACTTACAGAATTACTATAATTCAGCTTATGGATATCTGAAAAAAATGGAAGGTCACAGTCTGACCTAGAGACCTTGGCAGTGTCCTTTAAACAAGCATTAATCATACCTAGTGCATCAAATCATCGTGTGCAAGATAACATTAGTGACCTCTCCAGCTGAGAATAACAAATGACTCTTAACTTTCCTTTCTGTGCATGACAGTAGTGTTGACAACCTCTGTGTATTTTTTTTCTGCCCTGTACCTAATCAACTGATCATTTTCAACACAAAATTTGCCTTGAAGTACATCTTTTCACTCCTATTTCTTCATTGTAGAAACCTGTGTAGAGAATGTGTCATTGTATATACATGTTTATTCTTTTGGGATGTCTAAAAGCAAAGTGGTTCTGCGTCTTTTATGCTTATGAAATGACATACTGAATCAGGAGAACTGGATTATGTTGATGAGTTAAAATATACAAAATTTATAAAGATGTGCTTCAAAATGTGAGTAAAAGTAAACTATGCTACTGCATTCTTGGGGAAAATGCATACTACTTGAAACATTTTTGATAATGTCTTTAGTCATATGAAAAAACTCAAGTAATCTGTGCATCTTCTACATTACCTGTATGAAACTTGCTTAAAAGTCCTAAAGGGGGCATTAGTAGTTGTAACTGGAATTGTGATGTGCTCAGAGGTATGTCTTTATGTGCTGTAAGAGAGTCAGAGTAAATATTTTAGAGCTAAACTGAAGACGTAATTGCCTGTCAGCTGCTGAAAAGGTCTTGTTAAACCAATTATAACCCTATAATGCCTTACTCTTTATTTTGCAATGGCCAATGCTGCAGCTACAGAGTATTGGAGGAGTCCACAGGACCAATATATTTTGAAGGGTTAACAGGCATCTTAGGCAGTATATCATAACTGTTGCTGCTTCACAGAAATTGCCTCAGGATTTCAGCATTCTGGCCTGTTAGTCTTGCCATTTCTTCACCACTTGCAGTCTGATCCCTCCAGCTGGTTTCCTTCTCCCAACAAGAGTTGAGGTTGTTCAGCCTGGAGAATAGAAGGCTCTATTAGATCTTATAGCAACTTTCCAGTACCTGGAAGGGGCTACAAGAAAGCTAGGGAGGGACCGTTTACAAAATCCTGTAGCGATAGGACTAGGGGCAACAGGTATAAACTGGAGAGGGGTGGATTTAGACTAGACATAATGAAGGATTTCTTCACCATGAGAGCGATGAGAGACCGGCCCAGGTTGCCCAGGGAAGCTGTGGCTGCCCCATCCCTGGACGTGTTCAAGGCCAGGTTGGATGGAGCTTTGTGCAGCCTGTGAGCTAGTGGGAGGTTTCCCTGCCCACGGCAGGGGGGTTGGAACTGGATGATCTTTGAGTTCCCTTCCAACCCAAACTATTCTGTGATTCTATGATTTTTGCAGCCTGACCTTGAACACAAGTAGCAGCTGCTTGGCTGAGCCCTTGCAAGGACTTGCAACTTGTTTGCTATCCTAATATCCATTCAGGCCTTCACCACGGATTTGGAGGCTAAATCAAGGTGTTGTTTATTGGCACCTTGGGGTGCTGCAGTTCTGAAATCTGGTCTTGCTTTGTCTTCCACTGGGGGTGCCAACTATTACTCTGGCTCCCCAGATATTTTCCTGACTGAATTTCTCTGAATGGCAGTGGGACAGTAAAAAGTCTAATGCATTTCTAAGGTTTTGCCACAATTGCAGGCTTCCTCAGTGACATTTGTTTGTTCTTTTTGGCACTCGTGTCATTTAGAGACCAGATTAGCAGCCTCTGCGATTAGTTGCTCAAGCCAAATGGGTCATAGGAGAATGCATGAGCAGAGAAGGATGTAAAATTAAATCTCAGAAGCACTCTAAAGCACCACATAACGTCGTTTTAGCCAGCCAGTATGACTTTTAAAATAAACTCTATGGGTTTAAGCTATGTTGCTGGGAGGTCTCAGGGAACCCTTCTGAATGGTGGTTTCAACCTCCATCCACTGGTCGGTGAAGACTAAAGTATAGTTGGGATTTTTCAACTATTGGCTAGTGAAATCATCAGTAGGATAAAGTGCAGCCTTCTTATTGGCAATGTCTACGATGCTCAACATATTCCCATCAGGTGCAGTAGGTGTCTTTGTGATGCTTGGTCTTTTTGTGAGTTACTCAGAGTAGTGCAAATTAGAGATGATTAGACAGTCTTCCATAATCCAACTAAGTGTTGAAGCTACAACTGAGCTGTAACATTACTGCTTTGTGGAAGTCCCATATGACATTTTTGCCAAAGGTTTAAAATTAAGATTTTTTTCTGTATTACAGAAATCTTTTAAAAAAATATTCTATGCAACAGTGTCCACCTCAGTGGGCTTTGATTTATGAAATTCTGAATAACAGAAGAAAGATAAATAAAACTGAGCCACTATGCAGTCTATAATCCTTCATGTACTTACAAAATGCCTTTTTTCCTAATAGGCTTAAATCCTAGTATGCTTTTAAACCAATGAGTGAGGCTTCATCCATTTTGATGATTTGCCTCAAGGGAGGATCTAGGATTTTTGCTCAAAAAAAATTATTTCTACTCTGCATTGAGTTTCTGATTGGCCAAAACTCCTCCAGAACTTGTTTTATGTGCTGCACTCTGTGTTGTAGGCTAACTGTGCCCTACATCTCTTCTTTCACTCAACCAGAAAATGACACAAATGTGGAGCTCAGTATTTGCCCCTGAGACTGTGTCACCACAACTAGCTTTAGGTGGTTAGTCAAGTCTGGGATTTTTAGAAAGCTAACTGCTGCTTAAGGTGGAAGAGAGGGAGTCAGAAGATTGATGTCTTTCAAATTATTATTTTCTTCTTTTATTGAAGTGTGCTGACTTGTTTTGTGCTCCAGCTCAGCTCTTTAAGTCTTGAAATGGTATTGTTCAACAGTGACACTTCTGTGTTTTATAGTCAAATGATAAAGCTTAGGTTGTTCCATATTATAGTTTGAGTTTTCAGTCTTGTTTTTTTGGTTTGTAGGACTGACAAGGTCTCAATGGTGAAACAACAAATCTGTGCTGACTTTTGGGTTGTCCATCTGCTTAGCAAGATTCTGTCTTGTTAATCTAAACCCCTCTGTTGGTCTTTGCTCTAAAAGCACCTTCAAATTAGTGTTCCTACTGCAGTTTTGGGTTTTTTTTCCTGTGGATCTATTTCAAATTATAAATCAAGCACATCAAGTTTGTGATGTGTGCTGTGGCTGTACCTGGATAATTTAGGCTCTACAGCTTAGAAATCAATGTATTGGCCAAACCAGCATGTTTCAGTTTCTGTTATGAGCATCAGTTTCTCTGATTTATCTCCTAACACTTGTTTTCTTTGAATCTTAAATGACCACACTAATCTCTATTATTAAATTAATTTCAGAGCTAGAAAGGTGTGTGTATGTCTAACTAAATATTTTTGACTGTTGTAATTAAACATTGTTTTTTCCTTTCTAACTATGGACCTCATAGTGACCTTCTTTCAACTTAGTAGCATTGCTTCGGGTCATTTCTTTGAAGAAAGGATGCTAATTTACTTATATTTACATAGATAGCCATCCGATTTTTTCACTTAACATGCTACAACATATTCTTTGCCATTTTTCCTGTTTCTATAGAAATTTCTTGCTAAAAACTCTGTGTGGCTACATAATAATTTAAATCCCTAGTAATCAAAAGAGGTCAGGAGGTTACCTTTTGGGGCCTTAAAATATGATAGTAGATGCTACCCCCAAGAAAAAAATTAAATGGAAAAGTGATAATATATGCGAGGGGATCTTTCTGAGACTATTTGTAAACTTTTGATTTCTAAATGTTGCCTTTAGGCTTGGTAAAAAAAGCTCAGTGTTTGTAAAGATTATCCTGACAGCAATATGCTGGGTCAATTGTCAAGACATGTTTAGCATGGAGGGATGTATTAATCTGCTATAGCTACCACTGTAAGTGGTGGAATAAATAGAGGGCTCAAGCAGATGAAGAGGGATTAACTGTGTAAATTGAGCAAACTCTTCAATCACGAAACCAGTGATTTTACAAAGGATTAGTCTGCTTTTACAAATATTGATTACTGATTTGTTACTCAGAATGGAGATGATATAACTTGTGCAGTTGCTGTGTAGTATGCTATGTGGAGTGTACATCATTCATATTAATGGGATTGTCATAGGCATTACAAAAACTGACAGATTTATTATAGCGGTGCTGTTAGCGTTGTCATAGTTAAAGTTGGGTCAGCATTTCCATTAGAAGTCCCATATTCTTTTTCTGGTGTTCATAGATCAACTTTAAAATTTGCTCCATTGAAATCTAGCAACAGCAAAATAATATAGGTTTGACAAAATTATTTTTGTACACTTTAAAAGAGGACCGAATCAACACATTTTAAATTAGAAGAACCACTGTATGTGATTTTTAAAAAAATGTTTGCAGATTTGAATTCTTTGGTTTTTGTACAGCTTTTAAGCAATACTGTGTTTGTTCAGTAGTTTGATTAAGAGAGGTTTGTAGAGGAGCGTGTGTGTGTGTGTTAACCAGTTGCTATAAAGTGAAAACAACCAAGTAGTTTTTGTACTAATGAGCTCTTTTGCCTGTCTGGAGGCTTGTCTGGCTTTTTTTCCAGTTATCTAGTTAACTGATGAACATTATTACATTTCTTACAAATCCTGTCCCACTTACATCCACAGACCAAGCAACATGATTCCACTAGCAGGTTCAGTTAATTCTTATACCTTTAATGTTACAAGTAGTTTGAATTTCAGCAGTGGGCTATTACATTCACTAGGCTGTTTGTCTTTCTAATCCTCAATTTAGATTTATGTGCAGAGGTAGGCTTAAGGGAAGTTCAGGTGTGGTGTGAGAATCAAGGGATGAGAGTTCAATGAGTTTGGAAGAAATCCCACTGACATGTACTCAGCTAATTCCTCATTGTAAAAGTCTTAAGTTTTAAAACATGCCCATGTAGCCCATGTATCACACAGAATCACTACGTTGGAAAAGACCCACCGGATCATAAAGTCCAACCATTCCTATCAACCACTGAACCATGTCCCTCAGCACCTCATCCACCCGTGCCTTAAACACCTCCAGGGAAGGTGACTCAACCCCCCCCCCCCCCCCGTGTTGTCTTTCTCTTCTTATACAGATATGCCATAAAACTCAATCACAACTTCTATTTTGATTCTTTTCCCAAATTGCGACCTCTGTTGCAAAATTTGATGGTTACAAAATATGATGGTTCTTTCTAATCCCTTAACACTTTGAGATACACATGATAGGTGCTGAAGGTATGGAAACCTGTATGTGATTCCCATAGGAAAAGAATAAAGCTGGCATTTAGCAAGTCAGTCTAAATGATCATCTTTCATGGCTGGATTTCAGTCCTATAAGTGTTACTGAAATAAAAGTAACTGTTTGTAACTGCAAATTAAAAATATTATTTCAAATATTCCTCCTGGCTACTAAACCAACTGAGACCTGCATAGAGGCATCTTAGAAAGATAACAGTAATCTGTGAAAAAGCAAACGCGTTCTGTAGCTTCGTATTGCCTAGAAAGGCCACTGAAAAAATGTGTGCATTTTGAGTGACTTATTGGAGAATTTGAATAGTTGGTATGATCTCTTCTTTTTTGTTAGAGAAAAATACTTTCTGCCATAGCTCTTGTTGCTTGCATCTTCCAGTGTATGATTTCTTCTAGAGACTTTAGATGGAGTGGAAAATATCAGTGCGGTCATTCCAAATACATGGAGTTGGTATTGGAAGGTGGTTCTTCCAGTCACACTCAGTACTCCCAAGGTGAACGACCGCTGAAATTTACATCTGGAAAGCTTCCAGGAAACACAGGAGTTTTCTTCTGGCTTCTTACTGTGTTTCCCTTGTTCCTTTAAGTGTGGTCCCATGCAGTTGAAAGAAAATAGGAGGGTTTTTTTTTTTGAGGTAGCAATGTCCCTGTGAGCGTAGGTTTGAAAATAGTAATGTAGTTTTCCAACATTAAAACCTTTGGATTTTTTATTGACTCTTTCAAACTACTTAGAAATAAAGACACTGTTATTCACCTTGGAGTTTTTTCCCTTTAAGTTTTCTCATGGTCTTGCTCTGTAGATTGATATTTTTTTTTAAAGTGTAATGTCATCATTGTGGGAGGCTGTAATTCTACCAGAACTTCCTACTTCTACATGATGAATGATATTTGATATGCATTTTGTGTGCTACAGGGGGAAAACTTGAAAGGCTTGTGTGAAATTATTTTTTCTTTTGTTTTTATTTTATTAAAGCTTGTCTTTACATGCAGACTGCAGTGTAAAGTAATACCTCCATCTTAATCCAAATTAGCTTTTGAATGCAGAGGAGCTTTGAGTGTGATAGTTCACTGATCACTGAGCATAGCTTTTTACTTAAATTATCAGTAGTAGAAGAAATGTATCAAAAATGAGGCAATGAGGCAGAACATTCAAGCCATTTTGTGTTTGCAGGAATACATAAAATGTGAAAAATGAAAACTGTAGCTTTCCTGAACCTCTTCATTGAAATCAGCAAGTGCCGCTTCTAAAGATGTGAGTCTGTTTTCAGCTGACTGTAAGAATTCTAATCTCTCCCTTTACACAGATGAAAGATTTTTCAGCTCCAACCAGTAATGTTAGAACTTTTTTTGATCAAGGATATGAGGTGTTAGAGAATTTAAAATGCTCAAAGTGTGTATTTCTGTTTCCTTTCAGAAGCTTAGCAGGCCAAGCCTTTGGCCAGGAGTCAGAACAGTTGGAACTTTGCAGGCTACACAGTTAATCCAAGAGGGCTGCCACTTGGCATAAGTAACTTCCATGTTCAAAACCTCACACAATTTATGTTGAGGTTTTTCACTGGTGTTTGTGGCAGTCTGAAAATTTCCTTGTTTCCCTGGACTTCTTTGGTATTGCTCGTTGTATTTCCAATGTGTTGCACTTCTGATGGGACCAGTAGTTAAAATGTTCCTCTTCCCAAATATCCCTATCGCAGTCTGAAATTCAGATTGGATGGTTTTCCTGGTCAGCTAAATTTGGCACATCTTGAACTGTTCTGTTGTTTTTTTTTGTTTGGTTGGGTTTTTTAATTATTTATTTTTTATTTAAAAAGGAGGCTTAAACTAACTTCTGGAGCTAGGAACGGAAAAATTTAGGAAAGCAGGTACGCACAAGAGAGCTTACTTAGGGGAGGGCACAGGGAAAAATACAGAAAATGGTAAAATTAAGAGGAGGAAAGCTTATGTGCTTTTTGTTTAATTGGTGTGTGATTTGTGAAGAATCTGGCTTGTGTGGTATTACCAACATTAAGACAAGAGGCACAGAATTCATGTGATTTAAGGGCTCATAGATCTGTCAAAGTGTTGTTGAGTAATGAATACATGGCTTACTAGAATGCTAAAACTAAAAGAACATGTACTACTATTTTTTAAATAAAATTTGAAAGTTCATTGTTTAGCTTAGCTAGAAATGACATTTGGCAGCTTTTCTGCCAAAATATATTATATTGTTCTCTTGTTCAGATAAGCACTTGTCATTGCTTTGTGTCATTTAGGCTTATTTGTTGAATGAAACGTGCCAGTTGCCCAAAGATGAAATTTTAGACTCTTCAAAGGTACTAATTAAAACCTTATGACAAAATCAGAAAGTAATGGGAAACTCTAGCTCTTATTACTGTAACTTTTTCTTAAGGTGTTGCGATATGTAGTTATTTCCAGGGGATTCTTACCAGGTGGCTATTTAAAAGTAGTAGTAAATTGCCATGTACAATTGTATTGTAGTATTACCTTTTCCAGATGTTTTAGATGCTAAGTTGAAAATTGTTTTTTTTCACCTGGACATATTAAATGCTAGCTTTTAACTTGCTGATTGATAAACCTGTAGGACTTCCTTCCTATCAGTCATTTGGGAATACAGGAATCATGATGTGGTTAAAAATGTTCTCCATATACAATTTGACATTATACTGGTCATACTCCAGCTGTAGACTCTTTATTCCTGATCTTTTAATTTTCTCTGATTAGCTAACGGCACCTTCTGTGGTTCAGCTATTGTGTAGATACGCTGAATCTTTATTTAGGGTTTCTAATCAAAATTGGATGTGTATGCTTGTCTGTGAGACAATGCTGGGAAATTTCAGCTTGCCTACATAATGTCATGAGAATTTCCAGTGCCTCTAATTGATCCATGATGGGCTGCTTTGCCTTGCTTCTATCTGCAGTGCAGAGGCATTATTTTTATCTCTGTGTTTTCCTGCATACT
Source organism: Clamator glandarius (assembly GCA_033459285.1). Taxonomy (NCBI): domain Eukaryota; kingdom Metazoa; phylum Chordata; class Aves; order Cuculiformes; family Cuculidae; genus Clamator; species Clamator glandarius. The sequence continues at coordinate 7,731,492 of JAUNZM010000266.1, forward strand.
TCACTCTCCTACTTTGTTATGAGAAATAAGCTTCTTTTTGCATAGGCAAAATCTAAATTGTCAATCTCTTCAACTGATACATTTTTTTTTTTTTTTTTGGCTATAGCATGGGCTTCTGGGTTACAGAAATCTTTCTGTCTCTCTCTGGAATGATTGATTAAACTTTAATGATCCTTGGAGGAATTTAAGCAAAACTTTTACATTTCTATTCCTTGTATTACACTGGCGTGTTCGTTGGAGCATATTAGTTCGTACAAGAGACCTTTTCTTTACTGCTGTATCTTCTTTCTGTATTCTTGCCTCAGAATTTTTGAAACAGCAGAAGCAGGAAGGCTGCTCCTGTGAAGCGTACAGTAGTCCCTTTTATCGTCCTGGGGATAAAGCCTGCTCACAGCAAAAAACATTATTTTTAATTTCTTTTTTTCCCCCCCATGTCCTGTGAGTCTAATTTGTGAAATTTTAATATTTACCTATGTGAAAGTAAAATCTGGATCATGGGATGAAAGCCATGAACTCCTCTGTACATTAAGGTGCAAAGCAGAATGTAGCAGAGGATATCTTAGAACCAGTTTGAAAGCCAACAAAAAATGCTTTAGTCCAGGACAATATTAGGTTATAAATTAAAATTTAAATTTGGATGAGGGGCATGATCCAGGATAATTCTGTTAGGCTGTGGATCCTGGTGAATGGAGTCTGACTGGCTGACTCCTGTAATTTATTAAAAAAAAGGAGTCTTTGTCAAATGAAATATATTACAACTACTTAGGAAACTTTGCTCAGAAAACAGATGAGGTTTGAGAAGCCATGGATGTAATTATTATTATTTTTTTTTAATTTTAAATACCTAAATACACAGTTATTTAATCAGGGGCTAAGTGAAAATGACAGAGACAGATTTCAAGCGTGCTAACTGCTTAAAAGAACTAAATATTTCTGTAAAGAATGTCACAGTGGTTTTTAGGCTGCCTGGCCCACTGCCTTCTCCTGAATTTACAGGAAGGAAGGGAGGAGGAATGCTCATACCACTTTCCTTCCAAGGGAGGAGCCAAGAAGAATACTCAGCGTTTTGGCCACTGAGGGTGTGGCATTAGTGTTTGTAACCCAAATTTAATATCCCAGATTAGAAAGAATTAAAACTAGAAACAGATGGCACTGCTTTAAGTATTCCTTAATAAAATACACTGCTGGCTCTTCTTAGAGGAATATATCAAGGCAAGTTGTTCAGTGAAAACTTTTGTGAACTGTTAGAGAACCCAATGATGAATGCTGGGGATGGCCCCGGGGCAAAACTTCATAGACTAGGCAGCCTTTGGAACAAAATAACTTTTCTTGAACCAGTGTTTCAAAAGCTAAACATTTTCATTATGTTTATTCCCCTTTGTGAAATGTCTTTTCTTTAACATTTGTCTTTTGCTTCTTGCATATTAAACTAATTCAGAGCTATTAGGCTACTGCATTTGCAAAGCACTCTGTGAAAGTATTCAAGACACTTAATGAAGCTTATGAGATTTTATGTGGTCTTTCTACTGCTAACTTTTCCTTAATCAGAAATCTCTAGGAAATGGAATTTCTTATAATTTAGTGTACATTAATCTTCTCTTTAATAAAAGAAATGTAGGGAGAAGGTATTCATATAAAAAACACCTCTTCTTTAGCCTAGATTAACAGTGCTTGTGCAACAGATGTGACCCCAGTGTATTGCTATGAACAGATTCAAAGATAATTGAATCCTTCTGTAGTAGCTACTAAAAATGGGTAAATGCTGTATTTCCAGACCAAAATGAAATAGAGAGATATGAAGAAGTTTGGGAGATGTGTGTGAGAAAGAGTGGGAGGAAAGAGAAGTAGATGAAAATACGTTTTTGTGTTGCTAGAAACATAATTTTATCTTTGCTCAACTTTAATACAAATATTTTCAGAAAATCTTTGCCAATTTAGAGTTGCAGCTTGAGACATATCATAAAAACCCTGAGCTTGAGGACTAAAATTATTTTCTGCATTTGAAAGCATAATATCTTAGTATTTGGAGTAGCAACTTGTTGTTCTTAGAGAAACATCTAGTCAGAGATTTTCTAGCAGTGATTAAAACAGGAATGGATTTCAGTTTCTTCTTTTGTACAAAACAGCCTTCAGTGCACTAAAAAGGAAGCTGGAAAAATAATTTTCAGTAATTGTGATATGAATTTTTTTTTTAATAAAGAAATAGCAATGACTGTTTTCTCCATATAATGAATTTATTTTGTTCTGGCAGTTTTCTCTTACAATGACTGAAGAACAGTGAATTATTATTATTTGAGCAAGAAGTCTTTACCATTATAGTAGCTAAACCTACAATCCTCTACTAGGAAAGCAAGTTGTAATCACTAACCAAATTATACTTATCTCCACTTCGCTTGTTTAACTTCCCATAAGTATGCTAAGCACCTCTTTAGAATATATTGACCTCTAATTATTTCTTGCTTTGTTTCCCTTAGCCAACACTGAAGAAATAAAAAATTTCCCTATTGGTATACGTTGCAGAATAACACAGCCTGGTGCTGGTTTATTTATTTTGTAAACAGAATGGAATTTTGACACCATTGGGTCTTCCAAAAATCAAAACGCCATGCATAATGATTACATTTCATGCTTTATCATATCAAGTGACTCTGATGAAACTGTTTTTAAGTAACCCACCAAATTCCCTGTTGCAGTAGGGTGTGAAATTGTATCATTCAGACTTTTGACTGTCTGATTACCAAGTTGCAAAAATTGTAGCCGTGCCATAAGCTGTAGCCTGAGGTCTTTCTGAAGTCACAAAATGCATTGGATTTGTGCACCTATGATAATAACATTCATGTTTTTCTGAAGTCAAAACATGACTGGTGGAAAAGCTGGCTTTATGCTTGAGTGAGAGCATTTCACTCTTTTCACTGGAGGAATTTTTAGCCTGGCAGCAATAGCATTATAATAACTGCCAGCTGCTCACTTGGCACAAGAGTGCCTAGAGCCAAGAGGAAGAGCCTGGTGCATTACGTGTGTAATTTACTTTTACACTAAAACTTGGAGGTTTAGGCCTCATAAATATTTTGATCTGGTCTTTGATGGCCTTTGTACATATCAGTCAGGGGAATATGGACATGGAGCATAGCTTGCAGATTTTAGTTTGGAGTGCATTAAAGTAATTCCCACTAGGATAAAACCAGAAATTATTCTGGCAGATTCATCTGTGAGTGGGTGGTCAAAAAAGAAGGAAAACCTTCAACATTAAGCAGATAGATCTCCCTCATTTTATACTGTTTATGGGGATGCAAGATTATAATCTCCCTAAATATTGGATAGTGTGGACCTGACTTTCACTTCTAAAGAGTAATATCCAGAACATTATTTGTAAGGCAATAACTTGAAAATGGAAAGGAAACTATTTTGTATCCTCAACTCTGCAGCAATGATACAGCAGAAACTAGATCTGGAAGGGTACATAGGAGCAATCTTTGTACCTTTCTCTACTTGCAGACTCACACAGCTGCAAGCCATAAGCACTTCTTGACTCATAGTGCCACTTTAGTATTTAAAACTGATATCAGAAACAATAGTGTACCAGAGGAGAAAGAAACCAGGGAAGACTACAGGCCTTTTAAAAATCTTTATTTCTAAATCCTGTATCTGGAAACAGACCATACAAGGGTTGGAAGTAGACAGGAAGACATGTTGGTCTGATTTTGGGAGAGAAGTTTTGCTGTGATCTCGTAGTCAGTTTGACCATAAATATCTGAGCAACAAATACACAAGCAAATTAATACCAATAGGGGCTCTCTAGGATGCAAGCTCCTTGCATCTCTACATTTCATTCCTTTGAGTAGACAACCTCCAGTGAAACTAAAGGAAACTGAAATTCAGGCCATTTCACCTGCATCCATGAGGGAAGGGAAAAATTTTCACCCTGGGGCATGCATGAGAGTTTGATATTTGGGGATTCAGAGCTCTAAATTCTGAAGGAGTACATAACTTGAAGCAAGTTGATTAATTTACTTTACTATTGTTTTAATAAAAAACTGTGAAGCTTTCTTCCTTGACAGTCTTTCTCTGTGTTAAACAGATTCTTTGTAGAAGGAGCTGACTCATTCAAAGACCCATGCAGTAGTCAACTCATGACTCTCCAATCTCGGCTGCTAGTGTAATGTAAACAAATGCTGCTTTATGATATCAAAGCGCTGCATTAGTGGTACTTTTTGGAGGAGATCTGCATGAAACCTGATCCATTTCCATTGAATTCATTTTGATTGAAAGGAACTGCAAAAACTAACCTGTTGTGCAAATTCTAAGCTTTCAGTTGGGAGTTTCCACAGCTAAGGATTGCAGGTCATTCTAAGTCCTATTTAAGATGCAAACAAGAGAGTAAAGCAATGAAAAAAAATGGAAGAAAATTAGAAAGTTGACATAGTTGAGGAGTCTTCTGTGCTGACTCTAGGCAGTAGCTGGAAGGAGGATGTCATTCTCTGTTCTTTCTTCCCCTCATTGCTTTTGTTGCAGTACAGTAGTAAGAATATATCTGTGCTTTCTTCCTGCTACGTATGAACAACACCTGTGGTTAATTAGAATCTGAGAGCAGGTGGTTCTTTCTCTTCTCTTCATACTTTTCATACTACTTACTCTCCCTTATCTTCCTTCTGGATATACCGAGGAATGAAGGAATTTAGTCAGATTATGTTTTTTCCCTTCATGTAGAGCTGTACGTGTTTTGGAATATTAATTTCCATCTCTCTCTCCTATCCATACACTTAAATTTCCATTGTATTTTGTGGTTCCCAAGCTTCTCTGATAGAAGGGTGATAATATGCATGTATCTGTTTCTGCTTCAGCTACTTATAGATTGTGAGTGACAGTGGGGCTGAGCAGCTGCTGCTTGTTTCATGGAGTTGCTGCTTCAGCTTCAGTTGCTTTGAGAACCAAAAAAGGAACTGGCTTCTCTACAGGTTGAAGGAAGGAGAAGAACTTCTTTCTGTGATGTCAGCAGAACAGAGGAAGGCTGCATTTTTTTCATGCAGGTTCTGTTCCTCACGAGCTTTTAGTGCCCCATGCAAAATAAATTTAGTTTCAGAAGATGCCATCATCAAATTTGTCCTGACTTGTCTTAGCAGAAGCAGCAGAACTGAGAGCAGTGTGGAATTTTGAGTTCTACCTCTCTGGTAGTTCAGTTAGTTCAGATGAGCTTCTGTCTGTAGGCAGAATAACATTAAGAATTCCCCGAAGTACATGCTTGTTTGGGACTGTCTGCCCCATTTGATTTGGTTATTCACTAAATAATCACTTGCCAAACTTTCTCATTAGAACCTGAACGGATACAAACAGTAATGTATAAAATTAGATCTAAGTAGTTGTTGTAATTCTTAAACTAAAAAATGAAAGGTGAACTGTGTTTATTTGATTGTTTAATTAGGTTATGTATCTTCCACATCTGTGGGGATGCACTGTTGTAAACTGAGCCCTACTGGATGAGGTAAAGCTGTAAGTGTTGCACACTGATGCCTCCCAATGACCAATATTAAGCATCACACTATGTATATTTGTAAAACTCGTCACCTCCCCCACTCGTGTCATCATTAGGTCATCTTTTAAAGTAACTATTAAACTTACCATGTCCTAGCCAGCAGGTGTCTTTATGTTCTCATTTAACTTGGTGCAGTGATTGCATGTTATGAAGTGAGGGGGGGACAGCTGCAGCATATTAAAGTGCGTGTACATGGATCTAATAGCTCTTGTACTTTTAACGCAGCAGTAAGAATTTCAATGTGTATAAAATTATATCTACTACCTTATGGTATCCAACAAAATCTTTCATTGTCTAACAAGCCAGTTGTGCTATTTAAGAAGTGCATTCTTATTTTGAGTATTTTAATACTTTTAAAAATTAGCATTCTTTGCAAGTTCCTAACTCTTTTTCTTGAATTTCTCTTCTCACAACTGTATTTAAATGAGACCACCATAAGCCAACTCATTTGTGGACACTGATTAAAAAAATAATTCTATTTTAAGGGACAGCCTAAAAATCCAGGAAGATGGTATCACCTTCCAGAGGCAGTGTGTTTGGTTCAAGGTCAGACAATTGATCTTTTAACCCACCCTGCATAGCTTAAAGCATTTTTGTTTTTAATCACAGAGACTGTCTACTGAAATGAATACTTTTTTTGTAAGTTATATTGGTAGAACTTAATGAGAGTGTGTATATATTTTGATGAATAATTGCTGCCGTGTAAACTAGCCACCTACCTACAGTAACTCTTAGGAATATTTGATAATAATAAGTAGTAGGAACTTCACTGTGATGCTCACATGCACTTAGCAGCACAGGAATAGCTTTTTTTTGCTAGTGGTAAACAGTATGACATTTTATAGACACATTGATCATTAGACATATTTAACACATTTCTTAATACTAGGACTTCCATTTAAATAATTGTTATGTTTTAGAAGGAGAAGGATACAGTATGGAAGAAACAATTTTTAACATCTAGATTTGTATTTTCAGTTAAGGCAGGGTTCACTGGTTGCTTTCATGTTTCTAGCTATGAATTAGCAGTTGAGAAAAAGGAAAAAATACAGTGGAACATACTTACTATTTTGCAGATGCTGCTACGTTCTACAAAATCTAACATTAGTATCTGTAGATCAGCAGTTTTGTAGACTTCTGTGCAATGTCTTTGCAATCAACTATCACATTTTGGATCCTACAGGCAGTACTTTTGTGTCGTGCAGCAGTTTAGGCAACGTCTATCAACAGGAATCACCTTTTATGATTTCTTCATCTAGTTTCTGGTTTTGTAGACAGTGTAATAGAAAGCCCTCACCCTGTATGTTGTTTCAAGATGTTTTTGTGCAAAACTGGTATGGAAAACCACATTCCTAATTTAATTGTGTTGAATTGTGATATTTGGTTTTGTTTGCACGTTTGCTTTAAAGACCACGTTCAAAACACAGACTAATGTTTTCTATGTTGCCTTAGCCTCTTTAATTATATACTTTTCCTTCTGAGACTTGCAGGACCTGTTGCACAGCTATATTTTTACTTAATAAAGTGGTGAGGACAGCTACAATAGCTCTGATGTTAGAGGGTTTTTGTACTTAAGATAATTTGGCATGAGTAGTAACTAGAATTATTTTTTTTCCAGTAGTTCCTGGATATTGCCACTTTAAAATGCATAAGTTTATTAAAGCTATTATAGTGTTTTGCTTGAAAGGCAGTGCTTTACATAACTTCTTTTTCTTTCAGGGAATCAGTTTCCTCCTATTGCAGCTCCAGATCTTCCATTTGTTCTGAAGGCTGGTTACCTGGAAAAACGCAGAAAAGGTAAATCTAACTGTCTTTGAAAACACGGGTGCATATTTTATATCTCGGAAGTCTGTGTGTCAGTTTTTGATGCTATACACACAAATAACTTTATACAGGAGTGATAAATAAAATGGAGTAGAAGATAAAATGTTGAAGCATTATCATGCAAAAGAAGCTCAGCACGTAATTGCTCCTGTAGTATTAAAAGAAAATCCAATTTCTTTATTGACTAAAAAAAAATCTTGCTGAGAAAGTCCACTGTCAGCCATAATTCAGAGATTTTCAGATATTTTTGAAGAAAACATTAGGAACGTATGTGAAAATACCATATGTTGACTTCATGTTTCAGTGAGCATCAAGATTTATTTTCCTTCAAGAGGGCAAATATTGATCTCAGCTTTGGTTCAGTCAATATTTACCTTGATTCAATAAATCTTATATTGTCACTTTAATACCCACTTAATGCTGCAATAACTCTAGGAAATATATAGGAAGTTGTTCATTATTTTCTTGTGTTTAATGTTACACATGACTTCTCTCTATATGATTTCAAATTCCCGTTTGTTTTCTTACTACCAATTTTTATTTCTAATCTCCTTCTCAGTGCCATGCATTTCCTCATATCAGGATTTTGTTTCCTTTCCTTAACACATTTTGGGTATCTTCCTCTCTCTTTCCTCACTCATGAAAAGAGGTAACTTATTTATCTTCAATCATGTCATAAAGTGATATAACATGAATTGTATTAATTGCAGACCACAGTTTTCTCGGCTTTGAATGGCAAAAGCGTTGGTGTGCTATCAGCAAGACGGTCTTCTATTATTATGGAAGTGACAAAGGTAATTATAATAATTATTATAAACTCTTAAAATGATCTTTTAATGCACTAAAGAATATGAAAGCTTTAGTGGAGTTGGAAACTTTAGATCTAAGCTCATTTTGAGAGTGTAAATAAAACTTGTAAAAGAATAGTTGATACTTAGAACAGTGCTGTGAATTTTAGAAGTGTGTAAATATTCTTTAGAATAAAAATTCCTTAGAATAAAAATTCTTTAGAAGTGTGTAAATATTCTTATTTTTTAGCTGATGTGCTCATTTTCTAAAGCAGGGAAACTGAGTGAAAAAGATTAAGCTACTTTATGCACCAATAACAGCTAGCTATTAAGTTTGATTAGTGTGTTGGTACTCATTTAATTTACTGGACAGAAAATACTCTTTCAGTCCAAATAGGATTTTCTTTTTAAAACATCCTTTAGCAATTATACTTTCTGAGTCCCTTAAAGGTACTTCTGTCCAGGAAAATGCTAGTCTAAAAGCCACATAGTGGAGTTCTAAGTTTCTTTCCAAGTAGCTTATGTGCATGTGTTCTGAAAAAGCTAGGAATAAAGTAATACATTTAACTGAAAAGCAAGTGATGGAGACTAAGGCTGGCTTCTGAAGGTTACAGTTTAGAAAAACTCTGGAATATATGTTGGGATATTTTTTAATTTAAAAATTGACAGTCAAATAAAACATCCTTTAAATTGTATGCCAAGTGTATTTCATATTTAAAAATAATAAAAAAAGTTTGTGTGACTCTACTTGAGCCTAGTGAGGGTAGCTATTTTATACTGTTCTATTACAAAACAAATTTTATTTGATCCAGTTTGTTTCACTCTTGAGAATGCTGTCTCATTTAAACTTGTCTTCTCTCCCTAAAAAAAAAGAAAATAAAGTAAAGATCTAATTGTAATTCCAGTTTTCATCCTGCTACAGTTTCTCATCATACTGTTTCTAGAATTTGTAAGTATATCTGCTGAATGTTCTTTTCCTTCCTTTTTTTTTTCTTTACTCTTCCCTTGGTATTTACTGATTGATAAAGCTTTAAAACCAAACAAATTTTCTTCAAATATTGGGAAGGTGTGGCAAAACCCTGATTTGTCAATAATAATTTGTTTCTCTGGAAAACTAACTTGTGCTGTTTGTTTATACATGGTTGTACATTACCTAGTACTTAAACGGTAAATTTCTTGATCAGAATATATGGCTAGTTCTTAAAGATTGTTCTGGGTTTTTAAATCTTTGGCTTTTCATCTGGTAGTTTTTGCAAAAAGAAAAAAGTGAAAGAGAAAAAGCTTTGTATTTTTAACTTTTTGTTTCTCTTGTATCTGTGCTAGCAATTATTTCTGCTTTCTAGCATACGGTCTTTGGATTAAGGCAGGAAAACTGTGTCCCTCCCCTTTCTCTGTCTATATTTTGTCTTTTGCAGCAACCTGACTATCAAGGCTGCATAGTAATTTCTATTGTACATGCTGAAAGTTATGTGGAAGCATGTTCTCTAGCACTCAGCAGGTTGGTGTCGCGTTAGGAATTCACTGTGATAGGCCATGAGATCTCTTTCCTTTATGAATCTATAGTCAGATCCTTTGCCTAATACTTTTACGGCCTTTGTAGACTCCAAATTGTTTGGGGAAGATCCTCCTAACTTTAGCCTAGTGATGTGGGAGAGGCACATAGTCCATGGAATGTTTATTGGGAATCGTATAGACACAGCCAAACTCCAAACGAAAGCTCATGGAGGAAGCAAACAAATCAGCTGCATGAATTTCTGGCCTCCTCCACATGACTGGTGCTGTTAGCGCAGAAAAAAACAGGGCAGCACGGTGGAATGATGTCATCCTGTGGACCCGGGGTGACCAACAGTTGCTCCACAACTTGCCTTTGAACAAGAAAGCTTTTTCCTAGACTGATTGGAGGTACTTTCTTCAGCCCGCTGTTGCCATAGTACATAAAGGTGCCTGGAGCGAGTCCAGAGAAGAGCAACGAAGCTGGTGAAGGGGCTGGAGAACAGGCCTTATGAGGAGCGGCTGAGAGAGCTGGGGGTGTTTAGCCTGGAGAAGAGGAGGCTGAGAGGAGACCTCATTGCTCTCTACAACTATCTAAAATGAAGTTGTGAAGACAAGGGAGCTGGGCTCTTCTCCCAAGTGACAGGGGACAGGATGAGAGGGAATGGCCTCAAGCTCCACCAGGGGAGGTTTAGGCTGGACATTAGGAAAAAATTTTTCTACAGAAAGGGTCATTGGGCACTGGCAGAGGCTGCCCAGGGAGGGGGTTGAGTCACCTTCCCTGCAGGTGTTTAAGGCACAGGTGGACGAAGTGCTAAGGGACATGGTTTAGTGTTTGATAGGAATGGTTGGACTCGATGATCCAGTGGATCTCTTCCAACCTGGTTATTCTGTGATTTTGTAATTCTGTTCCAGTGCAAAAGCAAGTTGCCATCAGGATGCGGAAACTGGATACCAGGAATTGCTTTAGTTCCATGGCAAACTAGGTTGCTGTTGGAACTCAGGTGTTGTGCTGATGGTTGTGAACATATGCACTGCCATTTATTATGCTATTTAGCTGCAGATTTTCAGCGTGGATGAGGTGTGTGATGAGACTGTACTGAGGAGATCTGGCATTCAGTAACTGGAAGAACCTGTCCCACTTTTATGGTCAGCAGTGATACCTTCTGTAGTAGTGTTGGATTGGGACTCTTCTGCCTTTGCTGTGACCTTTGATGCTTTACCAGACAACCTGGGCCACGTTGAAAATGAAGTTGTGTTCTTACCAGCTGTAGAAGAGGAGTGAAGTGTGCATTTGGGTGGTTTCATGCAAATTGCTGCCACCTCCTGAATTATTGGGATGATGTCTAAATGATGCTGGTCTGCCCTAGACAGTGCAATGTCTGCAGATGTTTTTTGTCAGCTGGGTCCTGGTTTTTGACAGGTTCCAGGGCAGATTCACACAGCAGGAGAATTCCCCCTGGTTGATATGAACCCAGTTTGAAGAGAGACAAGGGATAGGGGGATTCCATATGTGCTCAGTCCTGCTGCCTGTGTCACTTTTAGTGGGTGACGGAGTGTTAGTGCCTGTGTGTTGTGGGACATAATGCAGGGAGGCAGCAGAGTCTAGGTCCTGCCTGTCTTGTTTTACATTGTGTATGTTTTTAAAACCAGACACGCAGGCAAATAATCTGTGAAGGATATTTTGTGTCTAGTGCAGCGTGTATTTTATTGGCCAAGGTTTGATTTTCATGGTTAAATATCAGTGTAAATATAACTGAATGTTAAATGTGAGGCTACAGGATGCCTTTTCACTAGGTTGTGCAGGTTTGTGGTTTCCAGAACACTTTTATTTCTTCTCCTTTTTACATTGGGAAAGAACGAAGTAGTATGGAAGCATAGAAAGCACACAAATGCATGCAAGGAAAAGTTTCAGAACCATTTATTCAGATCTAAATGATGAAAAATATGAGGTCCAGTCCAGGAGAATGTAGTACAAGCTAAAGCCTGTGAAAATACAGTAAATGGCTATGTGCTTGTGTATGTGTGTGTGTTCATCTAAGAGATTACAAGCATTCTTTTAACAGTTGCGATGCCTACAGGCTGATGAATGTCTTGTTTTCCCATTTCCTCCTTAATTTTGTCCTACATTTGGTGCAGCATCCAATAGTGAAGCGATGTTATTTATCCTTGCAATATAGACAGGTCTAAGGTAGGTGTAACCTACATTTTTTTTTTTCCCCTGATCAATGGTATGTGAAGTAGATGGAGGAACACGGCTTAAAGGTTTGCCCTAGCTACACGTCAGAAATAGGTACTGCAAGAAGCACGTGTATTTGTGCTGGTGCTGCAATATCTGTGCCAGCACGTGGCCCACAACGTTGCAGAGAAGTGTGTTCAAATGTCAGAGCTGGCTTGGATTTCCAGCAGCTTGCCTGATCCTCTGTTTCATGGCCTTTGCTTCCATAAACCTTTTACAGTTGTCATTTCTTTGCTTCCATGCAGTTGCATCCCGAGTTGGGTACCCTGTTTGCAGACCACTTTTCTATATGATCTCTGGCAGTTCCTGTGCACTGGGGCGTGTAGGTGGTAAGGCTAACCTCTCAAACCTCAAAGTGCATGTGAAGAAGAGAAGTTAATTTGTTCCTTTATAAATTAATGAATTAATGGCTTCACTACTTCTTCCTCACTCGGCCACAATGTTATGTTGCCCCCTGTCTCAGTGAACTGGAGAGGTCAGCTAAATGTTTAGCAAGACAGTAATTAATAACATCATGGTAATTTTTTTCCCCTCTTAATAGGCACTGAAAATTTATTTTCATTTTTATAACTTTAAAATAGTATCTGCCTGCCAGTAATATGGTATTGGAGAGGGGGATAATTCCGAGGCATTTAGGAAAGTCTCAAGGTTTTAATTTATTTTTTTTATCGTAGGCTTGAAAATTTTGGATTTCTCTGAATAGTAAGATAGTGATGGCTAGTCCAATGGATGGAGTACTTCTGTTTGTGCAGAAGAGGCTTTTTGTTTAATTTTGTGTTTTGTTTTATTGAAGAACTTCATGACTGAACAATATTAAGGGAGAGGGAAGCCTAGTCAGAGTTGCATTTGCATGTCTATCTAGGCTACTAGAATTCCTGTCACTTGCTAATCTTGGAAATTTCTCCTTCTAGGATTGAGGGAAGATACACAAACTCAGTGGAAAAGCTGTTGAAGTATCATTTTGCTTTTAGCTACAGACATGCTTATTTTAGTCCTCCTGCTTTGAACAAGCACAAAGGAAGGGCAAAAATCATTGTTTAGTTTAGACTTCACTTTTGACAAAATTAATTATTGAAATCTTTAGGAATTGTGAATGTTTAATAGAACTTTGTTGTAGCAAGGTGATGGCAATTGTAGGCATCTATTTAATAAGTACTGACTCATCTGCTGTGAGAATGTTAAATTCAGACCTTGAGAGGCACCCTTGTCATTAATAGTGCATTATTTAAAAATAACTGTTGAGTATAAGCAAACAGAATATAAACAAACTGATACCCTAAATAGTATGTTTCAGTCGTTGCCTTAATTTTTTAAAATAACATTTCTCAGAACACCAGAATAATGAGAAAAAAAAAAAAAAGAGTTGATTGCATTTCAAATCAGCTGTCTAAAAGGGAAGAACTCCTGTGCATGTGTTTGAAAAGGGCTCTTCCGAACACTGGTAAAGAAATTACTATTTTGGAGATACTGGCACTTACTATTTTTAGAAAACATACATGCTCCATAAGGAAAAGTATATGAAACAGTAGACAGCATGAAGCCATGTAAACCATAAGATCTTACAGGCTACTAATTTAAAGATAAAGAGAGTTAAATTATAGATTCTAATAGTATCTATAAATATTTTATCACTTTCTGAAATCCTTCTATTTGCCTTTGTTCCTTAGGCCTTTTTGTGTAACTTCCTTTCTACTATCCCAGTCCACTCTGTTCTTCAGAATGTACTAATTCTTTTTACATGCGCTAATAATATGGTGCATTGCCTTAGGCCTCAAATTTACAACCCAATCATTTCAAGACCCCATTGAAGGTTTACCCTTCTTTTGTTTTAAAAGTTCCCATGGACTCAGTTATGCAAGGTTACTTCAAGACACTTTTTCTCTGCTTCCCTTGAGACTCTTTTTTTTTTTTTCCCCCAATACAGTATTGGCCCTGTTTCTGTTGTTAACAACATTTTGCTATTTTTAGGATTAATTAATTTTATATATATCAAATGTTTATATATATCAACTATTTCAAACATCTATGAACTAGTTTTGACTTTTTTTAATACTTATTACCTGACTCTCCATTCTGCAATACCAGCTTCTTACAATTAAAAATTTCTGATGCCAGATGATCTACAGAGACCCAGATTTATTTTTCTGTTGTGCACCTGATTTGGGGAGAGGGGAAGGGGAGGAGACAACAGCAAAGAGCAGCTTATTCTGACATGAGAGTTGACCTAATTGTGGAACAACTTGTGCTTGATGATGTTCTTAATTCCTTCTTGTTTTGACGAGACTGATAATATTATACATTTTGCAGTTCTGTTCCATGTTGTTCAGAGACAACTTAAGGGTTCCCTGTTGTTGAACTGCAAAGCCCTACCTTGAGAAAATAGCAAGAAAAATATTATTGTTCTTCAGAGAATTGTTTTCCGTCTGCACGTCTCTCCCTCGTTCCTCTTAAATATGCTGTTGTATTCTTGCCTAGATGAAACCTTGCTTATGATTTGGGGATTCAATATGAAAGTGGAATCTCAGCAATATAAATGTGCTTCTTGAAGCTACTTTTAAGGCTCCCACCATTAAAACCAACTATATCTAATTTTACGTCTCCAAGTAAAATCTTTAGGTCTTGAACAAGTTTGGATGTTTAAAATCTTTAAACTCTCCCGAAAGCATGGTCTCCAGAAAATATTTGTGATGTAAATATATAATTCTGAATGTGAAAGTTCACAGAAGCCACTGTGGTGCTAACTTAAAGTGGCAGCTTTAAACTGAAAGCCTAAGTCTGTCTTCACCCCAGCTTAGCTGTGAAGCTTCGCTGATATATGAAATTGAGGTGATTGCTGAATCTGGTTGTCCCAGGGTGGCCCTGGCTGCATGCCTGCATCTGACTACTATGCCTGGCCAGACAGAGGGTTTACTTTGTGGTGATGAGGTGATACGATTGGTCTCCAGTCCTACCTGAAAAGGTGTATTCTGGAAGATGAAGTGGGATTTGTGGATCTCCATTGCTTGTCACTGTCAGAGCATGCAGCTGAGCTATAGCTGACCTGCGTCCTGCCATTCTCTATTTGTGGAGCCATTTCTCAGGACATACTAGGTCTTATTTCTGGCTTGCTGCCACAGGGAACGTGGATGCATACTGAGCGTCTTTCTGTCAACTTTAATGGGTTCTGGGTCAGAGCTGTGAAGTATCTCATCGTCTTACAGTTTTGTCATGCTCAACATTTTAAGCGTATGTGTTATGCTGTGCTGGATTTTAATGAGGGATTTTACTGCACAGACAGTTAGAAGCAGAAGTAGCAATTTCATGACTAGTCTTTTGCTGTAAAACTGGCTAAATAATTTAATAGCAAAGGATTTATATTTTCTCAGTGGTACATACAGGTAGTCTGGAATTGGAATTGTAAAAACATTGCAATGGCGTGTTCACAGAGATAAGACACTGACAGTCTAAAACAATCAAATGTAATATGAATACCATGCACTATGTTCCCCTTCCAGTGCAAAGTACAACATCTTTCTGTTTTAACTGTAATGCTTTTTGGAAGAATGAGTACTAGTACAGAGATCATCTGAGATAAACTCTGTAAAACTGTATTACCAATAAAGGGATCATCCATGTCACAGAGAAGCTGTCTCAGAAATAATGCAAGAGACTAGATTTGAATACTTGCCTCATTTTTATCTTGACAAAATGTTTTTACCTTTTGAACTTGATGTTTGTTTATCCTGCCTGTGTGCTCCTGTCTTCTTGGGTTTTGATAAACCCTCCAGTATGGGAGAGTGAGAAATTAATGTGTTTCACTTCATATTCTCCCCGAGGTCACAAATGAAGGAACAATAACATTTCTAGGCAGAAATGCATTTTGTTAAAAAGGGAATTGGGTTAACCTATTGCATGTTATTATTTCTAATATCTGCCTTGGTGCAATTCCATGAATTTTGTATCTATGTGCGCTGTCTGATATAGGGGCGGAGGATTAAGGAAATACAAAATTTTAGTACTGTATCATTAGTACTTAATTAAGGTTTAATAAAACTTTCTGTGGGTAACGGACTAGAAAAGAAAGTAGAACAGTGCCTTGTAATTTCTTATCTCAATGTATTATTTGCTATTACTTGCCTTGGAGGCGAGTTCATAAAAAAAGGTGGAAGGACAAAGAATTTATGTTCATACAAGATTACTAGTAAGAGTGTTTGTATGGTGACTGCTGTTACGTCATTCATGTTCGTGTCGCTGTGTCAGCCAGTCTTTTCCCTCTTATAAATGGAAAAAAGATTTGCTTTCCTATTAAATGTCCAAAAAGATGACAAAGTTATGTTGAACATGGTAGTTTTGCCTGTAGTATTTACTCCAGATATTTTCTCCATTTGTTGACAAACATAAGCAGTGGATGCTTGATTTGTACCTAAGTTCTGATCAGCAGTACTTAAAGTACTTTTGCTGTCGTGCCTGATATTTCTTGTTACTTATGATTTTCTCTGCTGTGGGCCCCCCTGCCCCAATGCATTTTCTTTCATTTAAAACTGCACTATATTCTTTATCTGAGCAAAATGTGACGCCTGATGCCTGCCTTTACTTGAATGCTGCACTGTGATCTACAGAAATTGCAATATTTATTTACTTTTTTTGGTTTGTTTTTGGTATCCACCAAAATATGCCAGATCACATAATACCAGATGTAGGGTTTGGTCTGAAAAGCTCAGAAGGAGCACACAGGTGCTGTTTGCCCAACACACAGTATATTTTAACTCAGGCCTGTTCTAAGTGATACTTTTATAAACCAGAACCTTTGAAAAGTTGAATTGTCTTTAAAACAACCACATGGCTCTACATAATAAACTGTGGTAGGGCTTGGTACTTTTATTAGCTAATTAAAAATTTGTTACGCTGGGAGAAATGCTTTTGGAACACATGACTGAATTTATAAAAAAGCTCATTCTGCACTTCTGCCATGTGGAAAGGAGGCACATCTGGGAGTGGGTGGGGGGACTTGAAGAGTTTTCCCAATGCTTAAAAAAGAGTTTGAAGTTTATTTTCTGAGTGAAGTGGTTAGTTTAGGAGGAAGCTCAGCAAGTTCTAAGCTAGATAGGTTTTCCCATAGGTTTACTGAGCCTGAAAAAGACACTGATTTATAAGAAGCACGCCTCACAAGTTCCAGCTCTTGGCTTTCCCTAGATACAAGTGTCATAAGATGCACTTCTTACTAGATAAGACCACCTTCTGCAAACATACCCCTGCAGAATTCCTTAGATGTCCTACAGGAAAAATGTGCTTTTGTGTACCTTTTCCTTAAAATAAAGCTTTGTCTCCAAAAGTATCACCTAATAATTTTGCTAAAAACCTCCCTGTTCTTTGTAAAATTCATGAAATAGAAACCAAAACCTGAATAAATGATAACCTGCTGAGCCACTTACGTTCACTGTTGTAAATGAAGCTCTAACTTTGTTTTTTATCTTCAACAGACAAACAACAGAAAGGTGAATTTGCCTTAGAGGGCTACACCATCAGAATGAATAATAGCCTTCGAAAGGATGCAAAGAAAGATTGCTGTTTTGAAATCTCTGCTCCTGATAAGCGCATTTATCAGGTTGGACTTTTTTATGTTGACTTGAAATTAAATTGATAAAGCTGTTGCAATTCCAGTTACTGAATTAACATTTCAGTAAAACAACTTTCACTGACATCTTTATGAAAAAAGAGAACCCTTGCTTGCTTATATTGTATATTCATATCTTAGGACAAAAAACTGATTTAAAATGTGTATATATGTG
This sequence comes from Clamator glandarius, assembly GCA_033459285.1. Taxonomy (NCBI): domain Eukaryota; kingdom Metazoa; phylum Chordata; class Aves; order Cuculiformes; family Cuculidae; genus Clamator; species Clamator glandarius. Next base: position 7,749,132 of record JAUNZM010000266.1, read on the forward strand.
TTCAAATATTATCTTTTTGGATGGAAGCAAGGAAATCTATCATCTTTATCTACTGGTTATTTCAATGTTAGCATGTTAATATCTATTGTGTAGTATGTCTGCATGATTTTTTGGATCAATTAAAGTGAAAAAACCCTTAAAATATGTATTAGTGTTAAATAGATATTGTATTGGTCATGGCTTTGCAAGGAAACTCTACGTAAATGCACATATCAGCTGTGCAATTCAGAAATCTATCAATATGGAATGTAAGTTTAATAAGTTTTAAATATCTGAGATTGCAGTTGAAAGCCAGTTAATTAAGCTGTCAGGTAGTGTGTTGGAGTCTGACAAGAACATTTTTAAGAAAACTGTACCCAGCAGTCTAAAGAAATTCATGGGTGTCTTCTAATTGTCAAGGGCAAATTTTGTTCATCAGTTCTGGCTTTGACATTGATGAAGAGAAGCAGCTTTTTTCTGCACAGCTGCCAGCTGCTGATCAGAGTTTCAAATCCATCATCCTCTCCTTCAATTACGTAAATTTGTCAAAATTAGCTGTACATTATAAGAAGCATCCTTGCAAGAAAAGTACCAGAAGACATGAAAAGAATTACTAATGATTTCTTGAGGAAGTGACGAGAATGCTACAGTCCTTTATTGCTAATGAAATTGTAGTTGTGTTTTTGTCAGTACTACTAGCAGTTATTAATAACTGTTTAATAGTTTACAGCTGCCACTCCTAAAGAAGCAGAAGAATGGGTACAGCAAGTCAAATTTGTAATTCAAGGTAAGCTGGCCAGTAAAGCAACAGCTTTTATTGCCAATACTACTTAGCAATGATAGTCCTGTCCATTAACATATCTGTCATGTTTGTATATCTAATATTCCCACTTGTCCAGTTTTTGAGTAGCAAGTTCTAGTTCTCAATCATTCTCCTTTTGTAAGATTTACATTTAGAATATACTATAAGCATCAGCTTATAGAAGATGAATTGTATTTTCATTTTGCGTAAATTTCTGTTGAGGCAGAAATTAGTAAATCCTAACTTTTAAAACTGTTGTTACATAGATATGCAATCTAATACTATTCCTGAGGAGGATGAAGAATATGATGATGTTGGACAAGTGAACAGTGAACCAGTAGATGACAGCATTTATGAAGAAGTTAAAGGTATTGTTGCATTTTTGTTTTTACTTTATGACTAGTATTAATTTTGTCTTCTCTACTTCTATTTCTAGCTGCTCAGGAGGTATCAAAGTGAGTCAGCTAAGTAACCCAATGACTAAGATACTTTCAGATTTCAAGTTTTGCTGTAACACTGAAAAAAGAATGCGTCTTCAACCAGGTCTGATTGAGAATGGTTCAGTTTTCTTTAGTAGGGGCATCAAAATAGTGCAGAATGTGTAAAAGTGATCTCAGGGGCTTTCAGCTCATTAACATTCTCTGGTATGCAATTTTTTTTAATTAAAAAATTGATTTGCCTTACAGCTTTTTCCACAAACTTGCCTATATTTTTTTTCTTTATTCATTTTAACAATTGTATAAAGCAAAAGTCTGCTCTCACCCTGTATGTTATCAGATGCTGCCTAATACATGATATTATAATCCTACAAGAAAGCAATGCGTTGGTTTGAAAGGGCTCTGGAGACGAGCTCTAAATGAAGGCAACACGAGTATTAGCATTGTCTTCTATTACACGTTCCAGCATGACTATAATTATGCAGGAACTTTTTACTGTGGGCGTTCTGAGGTGGTCAAATAATCATGCCTCTCAACACCCAAGTATATCTATCAGGTGGGAAAACAAAAGAAAAAGAGCTTGGCAAAAGCTCTTCAAGTTGATTATAGGCATTCTAGTATAAGGAGAAAGGTGTTTTTTTTTCCTTTCATGGTCAAAGGGTGGAGCATCATTATCCCTACTATTACCTGATTAATAATACACAGCAAATAAAGAATTCTGAACTCCTGTTAAGAGAACAGAAAATAAGAATTATTTGTACAGCCCAAAAGCTATGCTAAGTAAGCTCTTGCATGCAGAAGACAAATATGCTAGATTCCTGTGAAGAGGGAGGAGAAATTAATCTTCATTTTGTTTTATCCTTAAAGCATCCTTACATTAAAGGCTTCTGATCCTCTGTTTCTGCAGATCCACTAGCTTTATAAATACTGAATTTTAGGTGCAGAGCTCACTGTACATTGTTATTATTTACTTGACTCTAATTTTAAATTTCTCTGGTAAAATTCTGCATTTCTGTAGTTCTTCAGTTTTTTTTTTATATCAGCTTTTCAGAAGTGAATGAAACCAGTTCATGATGCAGTCCACTTTGTAATATTTGGTTTGGTATTTAAATAAAGAATGTTTGGATTTAAAAGAGGATATAGAAATTTGTGCACAGTTTTGGAAACTGGGAATTTTAGGTAACTGTTGCAATAATCAGAGCTAACTGATGCTGTATTCTCTGACTATCACATTGCTTAGTTATATTTTGTCCCCTGCTTGTGGCAGGAGGCAGTGTAGATGAATATTCCAGGCAGGAACTGAATAGCTTCAAACCAGTGTGCAGAATGGTAACAGTCTATTAGTCTATTAAAAGCATAGATTTCAGTTGAATTCAATTTGTACTGTCTGTAGGCAGGAGGAGTGAGGTGGTAGTTGGAGGGGATACAAAGCAAGGTGAGAAAATCAATCTTTTGATCCATTGAGTCACTTTCTTTCTTAGTAGGACATAAAAATTTGTATTTACCATAGAAGCATAATTTTCCTGGTTCTTAGTATTAGTTAGTGTTTTGCTGTGGTTGTTCAGGTAGAGTAAAAAATGTCAGAACTGCCAAAGATTTCCCAACTTGTAAAAACTTCTTTGCAAGATTCTTCAGGAAAAAAGGCCTTATAGTGTCTTTAACAAACCAAGCTTTTGTCTCATATTTTTTTAAATAAAAACACGGAGCAAAACTTGGTTAAACGAAATTTAAAATATTTTCAATGAAGGCCTATTTTTGCCTAATTAGCTATTTATTTTCTACCGTAGTACACTTGATATTGTTGCAGTCCACAGCTGGCTACTATAAGCTGTAACATAAAATAACTTCAAAAACTGTAGTATTAAATAACTGTGTGTTCAGAGCTACCTAGAAGCATACAGTTTTGAGCTGAGTGGTGTTCTAAACAATGCAGTTGTCCTTGTCAGAAGAGAGAACGCTTGCCATCTGTAAAGACATTGTCAGCCCTTGAAGAAACAAATTGTTTTTATGATGTTGTGCCCCTTTCATGAGCATGGAAGGGGAAAAAAAGAACATACTGTCTGATTTACCTCTTCTTGGGAAGAAGGGAGTAATGATTAGGTAGTGGGGTTTGAGCGTAAGTTTGATCTGTCACTCATGAACACCGACTCATAGCAAATATTTGTGTTCTCAAAATGTAGTGTCAGATGTATTGACTTTTTGGCACTAGAAGTGAGGATTTCACAGCGCTGTGTTAATGAAAATGCCTTTTCAGGAGATCTTTGCTTATTTTAGAGTTTTCAGTATATCGCAGTCAGGGTCTGTGGGCCCAACATAGCATCTGGTGTCAAATAGTCCCAGTTGTGGATTACAGCTGTATAATCAGTTCCTAACCCCAGTAAATTAAAACGAAGAAGCTGTTAATTGGTCATTGTTTAGCCATTACTTTATTTTTATGTATGGAGTATTTTTGCCCATGATGTCTTAAGGAGTATCAGGATAAGGAGAAGAGTGTACTACTGGGCTTATTCAGTTTGCTGTAGATCAAAAGTAATTAAAATAATACAAGAATAGTGAAAAGCGGATGTAAATTACCTTTGGTGTCAAGAAACAGTAAAGAATTTTTTCTGTCCAAGATCTCAAGTTTTGTTGTCTTGATCACTAGGGTTTGGGGTCTACTAAGTCTTTGGTTATATGACAGACATGGAAATTATTGAAAATCAATGCATTTTATCGCTGAATCTCAACTGCTAAGATGAAACGGACTTGTGTTTGAATTCTCCACCACTGTGGGTTTTGAGGCTGTATGCTTATGGGACTTACTTACACACCTTGGATGTCCTTCAGCTCGTACTAAATGCTCATGAGACATGACTTGAGAACCCAGACAACTATTTGTACTTAAGGACATGGCATCCAGAGGTAGTTAGGAACTTGATACCTGGATCTCAGCTTTCATTTGCCACAAGAACTTGGGCTTTATCTTCAATTAATGTAATTCTACATCTAAAGTGGAAACCTTTTCTTCCCACTGATGTTAAGTTTCAGTGATAGAGAAGGGGGTAAGACAATCTGCTGTAGCTGAAAAGAATGAGATGTCCATTGAGTGGGAAGTGTCAAGTCTTTGGGAAGAAAATGAAGGTTCACAGCCTCTTCTGTTTTGTGTAAAGTGAATAGAAAGTGGTGGTCTGTGGACAACAGGTGGCCCTGACTGTCAGGAGGCCATCACACACACGTTCACAAACCTGCAAGTGAGGAGGACAGTAAAAATGGACTAACTGAGTATTCGTGTTTTGTCTCTTTTGCATGGGAGGGATATATTCATTGGTTGGACTTGAAGTAGGGTTGGCTAATGAGAAATACTCCTAAAAAAGAAGTAATCTTTATTTAGTATTATACTTCTGCAGAAAGTTTGGTCAGCTATGAAACACAAAACCATTAATTGCAATTTCTACAATAAATGGGGAATGTGAGCTGTTAAGTTTAGGTATTTCTTCTCTCTTTGAACTGCATGCAGCACTTCATAGTTTGCAGACATTTAATTTCATAGGTTTCAGAATTTACAAGTGGAGAAAATAGAAGTGACCTTCCTGAAGTTGTGGTCAACTGTTATAATAAATTAAGTGACTTAATGTTGGAAAGCTGTGTTTATCAAAGCCTGAGGTTATCAAAGGCTGAATTTCGGAGTGTTTCAGAGTTTAAAAAGAAAAGAAAAATACCATAAAGCTTAACCAGACAAAAAAGAACCCCGATCCCCCAAATAAACCAGGAATAGATTATTTAAATCTGCATTGTCTGTTGGCATTTTGAAGCTCGTTCACTTAAAATTAGAAGATGTAACTTAATAATATCCAATAAGGAGGTATTTTTAGTCATACAGTTTTATGTTAAAGAACTATTTTAAAAACTTATTAGCACACAGCTCATAAAAATTAATGTACTTAGTGAAATAAGGTATTTTATTGGAAGTACTGGTCAGTCATTTTTGTGTAACTTTCTGTGCACCAGCACTAAGCAATGTTTGGCACTATTGATTTGTAAAAAGAATGTGATGTGAACAGCTTATGACAGAAGTTATCTGTTAATAAGAGATAGAATCCTGTCTCAGAAATACTTGTCATCCTGACGAGTTAAAAAAAAAAAAATTACACAAAGTAATTTTATTTGTATCATAGTTTTTTTTCGGTGTTGACTCTGTATCTGACAGCTGGCTTCATGTTAAATGTGAACAAAGCCTTGTTTATGCATGCATGTCTCCAATGGGTTATAGACACAAAGCTCGTTCTTTTGAAAGCAGTTTTCTTTGGTAGCACTGTTTTTACCTAATTAAGAAGCAGTGGCATAATTCTCATTCAAAGCATTCAGAAGAAATGTCTTGGTATGTGAGATAGTTTATTAATCGTAAATTTGAGAAATTGCTGTAGTTTAGCAAGTTCAAAGCAAAATGTCAATTGTATTTTGTATATTTATGAAAATAGAAATGTTGAGCTTGCTCTACTACTTGGATATAACTGTGATGAATACTGTATAGATAGATCAAGGAACCTTTACTTTTTGAATTTGTGACGAATGACTGCATATCAGGCTATTAAAGCCATTAGGTAGAGTTTTTTTGAGAAACAAGAGCAACCAGAGGTTATATGGTGCCTCAGGCTATCGCTTCTCGACTTTTCTGATTTCTACGAGGTAGCTATTAAAGAACCATAATTTATAGAACTGGATTCTCAAATAAGACCCAGCAAGGTGGGCTTTAAAGACTGACTTAATCATTCTGTTACTGTAGATGCCAATCTCTTATTTGAATTTTTCAGCCTTAGGAAAGGCATCGGCATAAATCCTTCTGTACATGTCTTTTCCTCTCAGTGTGCTTTTTAGCTACTACTTGCTTTCCTTCTTACTCTCCTCAAAACAGAGAAATTAGCCAAACTAAAGACTACTAATTAGCCACAGCTTCACGAATGTTGCTGGCTGTATGCATGTGTGTGTGCCTGATTTGCTTGTGTGTTAGTGAACTAGGTTTGCAGTGGGTGTCATGTTTACACATATACAAAGAAGACAACGTAGGAAAAGGTCGCCTCTTTCCTTTTCTTGCCTGCTGCTCCCTGGGCTGGGTAGTAGTCTTTGAAAGAAGCAGGTTGGTTGCTCCTAGGAAATAAAAATGGACAGTAGGGTGAAGCTCCCAGTCCACACAGTGGGTCAGGCAGAGAGGGTGAGATGTGCCCCAGACCGGAGAGAGGGTTGCGCCAGGTAACTGCAGGGTGCAGGTATACAGAGAAGCTTCAGCAGCAAAAGGAGGAATGTTTTCTTTAGAAGCCAGCAGAGACTGAGGAACGTTTTTGCAGTTCAGCGAGATTTGTATTAAACAGCAAGGTAGGAGGAAAATTTTCTCATCCAGGAAGGACACAGTTGGGATGGGATATTTTGTTTTAGTCCTTTTTTCTTGAACTCTGCTTTTTCCTAGCAGATCTTAATTTCCTCCACCTAAAAGCTCTGAGTTGAACTTATGAAAACTAGTTTTGAAATTTCCATATCCTTAAGGAAGAGGTTCCAGTACTTCTATCTTTGATTTGTGGAAGGATTTTGTCATAGCTGCCTGTAACAGTTATTCTGTCCTTGAATCTTGAAGGCAACAGTGAGTAAAACAGGGGATTAAAGAAAGGGCTTTTGCAATCAGGACCGTCTACAGAAAAGCCTGTGGATCCTACTGTATCATCCTTCTCTCATTCTAAAATACATTAACTGAATCTATACTTTCTTCCATATCTGTCTCAAATTTATTTCCTTAAGAAGTGAGGCATCTCAACTACTAAATATTGAACAGCAGTTTCAGATAATTCAGTAAACAAAAGTTGCAGATGGAACTGGTCACAAGACCAAATTTCTGGTTAAGCTACCTAGCTCAGGCCTGTAAGTTGTGGCTCTTACAGTGCAACTGGGGTTGTGTTGCGTCTCTAGCATGAAAGCTGGATAATTCAAAGCAGTGGCTGCAAGGAGATTCAAGTAATATGGTAATCTGAGGACCCTGTGTGTTTCTGCACGGCAGTCCCACAGTAACATGGTGAGCTGCCTAGGGAGTGGTTGCCATCTTCTGCTTATAGAATCATAGAATCACCAGGTTGGAAGAGACCCACCGGATCATTGAGTCCAACCATTCCCATCAATCACTAACCCATGCCCCTCAGCATCTCATCCACCCTTCCCTTAAACCCCTCCAGGGAAGGTGAATCAAACCCCTCCCTGGGCAGCCTCTGCCAGTGCCCAATGACCCTTTCTGTGAAAATTTTTTTCCGAATGTTTAGCCTATGAACTATTTCCAGATCTTTGCTGTCCTACCTCATCCTTCTGAGGTGCATCGCAGTATGCGATGTGTAAGGCTAGTAAGATGTGACATCCAAAGTTGCTGGTCCCACTCAGCACCTAATGTATGAGAATGGGGAAACGTTACCCAAAATAATCGTACATATAAACAGTTTGTGTTGCAGCTGTAATTTTTTTATAATTTCTGACTTAACCTGATTTTTGTGTACTAGTGGATTATAACAATAATATTTTTACTATTTATTTAATTATTTAAGATGGAGAAAGGATTTAGCTTAGTTGACATAATTTAATTTGATGTGAGGGGCCATAAACAGTGAAAAGAGGCAGTGGTGTGGGTTTGTTACTTGTCATGAAAATACCCAAAGTGTGAAAACTGCTGAATTTTTTTTTTTGTCAATGATCAACACAGAGAGTGAAACAGTTATAAGAAAAGCATCTGGTAGCCAGACTTTTCTTGTGGAAAAGAGCCAACAACTGTATTGTGTTTCCTTTCACTAAAGTGAACTATGCTGAAATGCCTTGTTTTCTGTCCCTTTTTTGAATAAGTTCATTTCTGGAATCAGACTTTAAATTTGAATACTTTAACCCTACAGATTTTTAAAGGATACTGTGTGATTTAAACAAGATGCTTTCTCTGTAGATTTTATGTTTGTAAATATTATGTCAAGTCACATTTGTCACTAATAGGGATATGTAGTTTTCAGAAATGGCTTTTAAATTTAAATCTTGCTGCTGATCGACAAGTATGGGAAACTTTACTTGACATTTAAAGACTTTTTTTTCTGTGTATCATAAATTTCAGCATGAGAAATACAACCCCTCTACATGGTTGTCAGATAATGTTGTAGTACAGTTACACAGTATAGATTAGTTAATTGAATATTTGATTGCTAGATGTATTTACATAGAGAACTACTTATATCTGCTATGTAGATTTTAACAGCCACCACATTTATTTTGGTAAAACATTTTAATAATGAAGTTTATAAAATGTCATGTTGCATACTTAAACTATTTATGTAACTAAGAACTAATACAGGTTGAGAGAAAGAAACAAACTTCTTTTAGCTGCAATGAATTCAAATAAATCTTTTATGTTTATAGTTTTATATGTGTTTTATATATATGTTTACAATGTACTTACGTGTATGCCACACGTACTTAGGCAAGCAATCTCTAGCAAAATTCCTGTAGCCTACAATAAAACCATGGAATCAGCTTCAAAATTGTTTGTTTTGTCCCTTTGAGCTACTAATTTGCATCCTGTCCAATAATGGCAACTATTTTTTTCGGAGGGTGAAGGGGGACAGAAGAGGGAGCATTTATGTTAATCAGCTAAATAATTAGATGAGCATGTAGAAACATTAAACCCCAGAAGCTTTCCATTACTTTGTTGAGGCCTGTTAAGAGCAGTATCTTAAAATATTTTATTCCTTCTTTAAATATTTAAGTATGGATTTAGGTAAGACGCTTATTGCCTTGATTTTGAATGCCAAATTTGAGGCCTTAGGAACATTTTTAGAAATGGAGCCAAAGTTGTGTTTCTGTTGGAAGCAAACATGAATCTTTGCCTATCAGGGATGCTTCTGTTCAGATGTGGAAGTTATTATCTAATACCTTGATCAAAAAATATAGGTTTTTGTTTTCTGAGTTTAAGATATTCTGACCAGTTAACTTGGCATATAGAATTAGATAATTCTAAGACACTTTATTTCTGAAAACAAATCCCTGAAACAGTGACTTTAGTTGTAAATACACAGTATCTGTGAATATAAAAACAAGAAAAGAATGAATGAGTTTCTGGCACTGTATCTCTCTGTAATTTCTTTTATTCTTCATTATAATTATTGTGTGCATGTCCACGACTGAACTTGCTTGTGATGACCTTTATCTTTTCTCTTGAGAAGAATTACTATTATCAGGTCTTTCTTCATGAGGAAATAAAAAGGTCAGTGCAAACCCCATTGCTTATTTCTATGCAGTGCACATTGCCCTTTGGCATATTTGTATTGAATTTTATTAATAATAATTAGATCATTTTGTCAAAGAAATTTTAGTATTCCAAAATTAGACATTCTAAATGGACTTCCCTTGTATATAATCCTGCTTTTCCTGCCTTTTTCTATGTCCTCTCCTCCCAAACTAAGATTTTGCATACTTCTATTCCTCCTAATCCTGTTAGACTAGTACTTTAAATTGACAGACCATTAATTCTTGTGTGTCTGTTTGTCTAAGAAAGAAAAAGATAATGTAAAATTGTTGTTGTTTTTTTTTTTTTTGAGACTTTATTTGTTTTTTGGAAGACTAGTGCTAAAGTCTAAACACCTAAGTTGTCAGCTGTCATTCAAAACATGAGTGAAGATTGCTTCTTGGCCAGGAAAGCTCCAAGCAGGCACTTCAAGCAGGAAGCTGAGTTCATGAAATTTTAATGTATTCATAACTGAGTCCAGGAATTGCTTGTTCCTCTGTGGATTGTTCTGTTGTCCTAATGATTGTATTCTGGTCTGTCTTTTAGGTGACTGTGCATTTTTTTTCTCCCATTGTGATACTTTGCTCTTAAATCCTTAAGGGCTTTGTGAAGCCCTGGAAACAATAGTTTTCATACTAACAGCCCTTTTGTTTGCTAATTGAACAAAATTTGTGGGTTCTGAAGGGGACATAGTCCTTATATGATGAGTTGTGACTACAGAATTGGGCAAGGGCAGGGAAGTGAGGATACTGGGACACTTGGCACTGGGGAAGAGAAAGAAAGAAGAAAGGTACTAACATGTATTCAGGTTTCAACAAGCCGGAAGGTAAGTACAGCAGAGCATGTGCCTATATTTCCTGAGATCTTGGTAAAATTGTGCACAGCAGAGTGAGAAGATCCACTTTGCAACTGTGGGCAACCTTGCCAACAATGCTCAATTCTCTATCTTGTGTGAGAGTAACTGTTTTTCCCTGCAACGACAGAGATGTGCTCTTTGATCACTTAGTCCTCATTCTTTCTACCCTTAAATATTATTGAAAATACTTTCTGCTGGAAAAATATTTTGTTCTTTGATTTTTCCAGTAAGCTACTGAGAAGTCATATAGTATCTTCCTGCTTTTAAAAGCGTGTTTTTTTTAATCCATTGCCCTAGTATAGTTCATATGGATGGGTTTGTGTGCGATATAATATAGGAGAAATGTGGTGTCTTTTTCACAGATGTATTTAGAAAGAGATTTTTTTTTCCTCAAACAGTTCTCTGAACTTACTGATTTCTCTCTTCTACTCCACTCTGTTATTCATCTTTATAGCAACAGTTGCGCAATCCAGACAACATTCATCTGTACAAGACTAAAGAATTGCAGCCTTAAAGTGTGTTTTGCATTCATCCCTAGTGAAACAGGGATTTTTTTTTTTTATTTACATCATTCTCTAGTTTAGTGAATCCTGTAACTCCAAAATGCTTTTGTTAGGAAGGGGGTGCTATATCTGCTTTTTGGTTTTGATTAAGCCAAATGGTAACACGTGCTTAGATTCACTGGGTGGTGTCACAGGCAAGTTGTTTCAGCAGAGAATTTTTTCTTCTCCAGAAAATTGCTAAGTGACATTCCAGAGCTCCAACATCACTTCCTCTCCTTCTCACCTCATTTTCCTGCAGCATTGATCCTGAGTTAATTTATAACAAAACGTACTAATCTTTTCTGTGAGGGTGATGAGGTAACTTTTCCAAGGTCTTCTCAATAGGAGGCATTGCTTTGCTTTTAGTTGAGATGATTGGTTTGATTATTTAGACTGCTTACACGATTTGGGAGTAACGGTGGTGGACAGTAGCATATTCTCAAAACACAAAGAGTACAACTGAGTAGGGAAAGAGTTTCTTAAGGAATTCAGGAAACCTCACATCTGGAGACTTAGCAAGATCTGGACAAAACTGAGTCTTTTGAGCTGATCTTATTCTATAAAGTCGTTAGCTTCAGCTGTCTCATATGTGAGCTGTTAAAATGAACAGACCCTTATAAACCACTGCCAGATAGTTTAGTATGGAGTACCAAAAGAAACCAAATGTTTCCTAGAAACTTCAACTAATTTTCAGAATTAGAGCAGAGTGTTAGACTAAGCAATTTCCACTGATCCTTTCTATCCCAAAGTATTTAATGATTCTAACTTTTTCACTTTGTACAGCCAATCCTGTTTATTTGAGGCCATTAGGAGATCAGTACACGGTCAATGGGAATAACGAACTTATATTACTCTCCTCTAGTAGGACAGAGTGGTGTATATACTCAAGCTAGAATTTAAATAATGGTTGTTTTCAAAGAGCTGATGAAAATTTGTACAAAAAGAAGTGTTATTCGGAGGTCTCATCCAATTTAGCCTGTAGTGAATTTGAATGAAACCTTTTGCCTCCATCTTGGAATTAGACTCGGATCAACGTGTGTTGAAAGTAATTGGAACTAGGAACTGGCATGGATTATTCTCAACTACAACATCTCAGTGTGCATAATACTTTTCATTAAAATGTTTGAGGTTTTTTGTTCATAATCCAGAGATCTCTTTCTGTATTCTGTTTGAAAACAAGTCTCTATTGTCTGTTTCCCGTCATGTTTCTGAGCACTGTGGTGACCATTTATTCAGATGCAACTTCTGCGCATATTTTGATGTCACCTGCTCTGTCTGTATCTGTGTCCTATTTCACTCTGTCTGCTCTGCCTGTGTTTTTTCACTCAAGCTTGTTACGTAGGAATATGACTTCTCTGTCTGAGCTGTTGAGCGTTAACCAGTTAACCAGCTAACATAGAAGTGTAGGAATACAATAAGAATGGGCCTCTCTTCTGTCACAATGAGAAATGCCTAGGCTTTAAATCTCATCTTTAAAAAAGCAACCAGCTTGTTTCCCATTTCTGGAGGCATTTTAATCCCTAAACCATGCATCCCACTACAGTGAGATGGAGCTTTAATAAAAAAGGGGCTGTATTCCCCTTTTTGCTGCACCCCAGATCTTACACTGTGGCTACAGGATAGCACCATCAGCAGCCTTTTCTAAGCTGTTTGATTTGTTTACAGAGTGCACCAGGGTGCTACTGGGAATGCAGGGTGAAATGTCAAGAAGCTGTGTGTAAATCTTCAAGTAACCTGTCACATCCAGGGGAAACTAGGGGAAACGGACATATCTGGGGGAATAATTGATGATTATCAAAATTAGAGTTTTGCTACGTGGATATGGAGATCTTGCCTTACAGAATGAGTGGCTCTGGAGTCTAAAAGAAAAGACCAGAAAGGAAAGTCCCTGCTGTTATAAATAGGCATGCCAGGGATAGTAAGTCTAGGATCAAGCAACTCACGAAGGATTTCTGGGATATTGAGCTACTTAGAAGATCTGTAAGAGTTTGAGTGAACTAATTTGTGTGAGTTGTATAGGCATGTACAGGGGTGTATGCAGTGAGAATACTGCAGAGGACTGTCTCCTCAAGGTTTGGGAGCACTGTCCTCAGGTAAAGGCATACTGGCCATGCATAAAGCAGTGTGTTAATTCCTATTCCTTTGACCCCAGATGGCTTCTAGCCCTCACTGCTAACGCACGGAAGGTGTCAGTTTGGCCACATTACAAAAACAATTTTGTTCTTAAATTTTGTGTGTTTATTGCCTCTTCTTTGGAACTCTCAAATGTTCCTCTGTTTGTTTTGTTTTGGTTTTGTTTGTTTGTTTTTTTAAAATCATAGCTGGATTGATTTATGTTCCTTGTTAAAGTAATAATCTATCTGTTATGGGGTTAGGTCAATTCATAAAATTATAATTCTAGGAGAGAAAAGGTCTTGGCTCTTTCCCACAGTAAGCGTTTATTCATTTTATTCTTGTTTACTTTTGTGCAGTGTCATTATTTGGTAGCAAAGAAGCGTTGTGGAGAACTAATAGTCTTGGTGTAACCCTGCCCTTGTATCTTTTACTTTTTCTTGTGCAAATCAGTATATAAGTTCAGTGTCAGCAGAGTTCTTCATGTGCTCACTTCTTTGTTTACATGTGTCTGTCATCCCTACTGAGTACAATAGTAAAACACTGGGTTGTGGGTTTTTTATTGATTATTTAATAATACAAGTATTTTTAGAACCATAGGACAGTTTTGGTTGGAAGGGACCTTAAAGGTCATCTAGTTCCAGCTCCCCTGCCATGGGCAGGGACACCTCCCACCAGACCAGGCTGCCCAAGGCCCCATCCAGCCTGACCTTGAACACCCCCAGGGATGGGGCAGCCACAGCTTCCCTGGGCAACCTGGGCCAGGGCCTCACCACCCTCATTGTGAAGAAATTCCTCCTTATGTCTCATCTAAATCTGCCCCTCTCCAGTTTATACCCATTGCCCCCAGTCCTATTGCTACAAGCCTTTGTAAACAGTCCCTCCCCAGCTTTCTTGTAGCCCCATCAGGTACTGGAAGGTCGCTATAAGGTCTCCTCGGAGCCTTCTCTTCTCCAGGCTGAACAACCCCAACTCTCTCAGCCTGCCCTTGTACTGGAGGTGCTCCAGCCCTCTGATAATCCTTGTAGCCTCCTCTGGGCCCGTTCCAAAAGCTCCGCATCCTTCTTATGCTGAGGATTCCAGAACTGGACACAATACTCCAGATGAGGTCTCACAAGAGAGGAACAGAGGGGCAGAATCACTTCCCTCGACCTGCTGGCCACGCTTCTTTTGATGCAGCCCAGGATACGTTTGTCCTTCTGGGCTGCAAGCTCACATTGCCAGCTCGTTTTGACCTTCTCATCAACCAGCACCCCAAGTCCTTCTCTACAGGGCTACTCTCAATCACATTATCCCCCATCCTGTACTGAAGCTGGGGATTGCCCTGACCCAGGTGTAGGACCTTGCACTTGGCCTTGCTGAACCCCATGAAGTTTTGTGGGAGCCTGTCTTACAAGACCTGTTATATGCTGACACCATGGTGAAATTTCAAATTAAGATATATTAACATGCATTACAAGCATGTGATTGCTTGTATCATTATGAAATAGATGAAAAATCAGTTTACTGCAGCAGTTTCTATCTGAAGTGATCAAAACATCTTCCAATAATCTTTCTAACAATATGTGATTGTAATAACAACTTCACATGTTGTAGAGTTCCATGCTGCAGCTGAGAGGCATGTAAATACAGGCTGCTTATTTGCAAGAAGCTTCCAGATTTGCAATATGATTGCTATGGAAACCACACAATGAAAACCATGTAACCATCTGTGTGGTTTGGTAGATTTTGCCGCATAGCTAAGCTGTTTTTGTTTACTGGTATTAAAATGTTGAATAGAATATATTAACCCACAAACTGGGATTATCCAAGGTATAAACTAGTGTCGTACAATTACAATGTCTGTGTCAGAGATTAGAAGGTAGTATAATAGCAATTAATAATTGCATTATATTGGAATCTAATATAAAAAGATTGTTAAATAATGTGTTAATAGAGGAAACTACTAAGTTCATGCATATTTATCTTGGAGATACCACATTCCATTTAAGGAATGCACTATTCAAGCCAAACTCTCATCCATTTTATGCTCAAGTACTCTGTTTCCCCCCCTTCCTTTAAGAAAGAAATTGGAAGAAAAAAAAATCAATGGATTAATGTATAAGCTCAGCTAGTGTATAGAATTCATTGCTTACTTTTTAAATTGTGTGAATTGTGGTATAATCTATGGGTGATTGTTTTTCTGTTTTTTTTTTTTTCTGCAAATTAAATAAGTAAATTATTTTAACAGCTTTCATGGACTAACTGAAAAAAACCAAACAAACCCTTAACAAATATAGTAAGTTCCTTGTTGCATTGTTACCACAAGAATTTTATAGGCTGCTTGCCATTAGAGTATCAGCAGAGTATGGAACATGACCCATGTCTCAAGGATTCTTTGTATTGACAGCTCTGGAAGATTTCACTATTTTGATTAGTGTTGATTAGTCTCATTTTGACATAGAAGATTATTTTTTTCAGTGGTATTGATGGTATGAAGAACAGATACAGAGAAAACACTGTACCAGATATCTTAAAGGTCTGCCTGACTCCTCTTACGCAGCATCCTAATAATACAGAATGACTTCTACTGTATTTTTTATTTTAAGTGTTCATCTTTAGGCCCTATACCCTGTTGCAATGCAGATTTTAGTATGCATTGCATTTGACTACAACAATTCCTGGGGTAATTGTGGTTGCTGTATTTAAAGGATATCTCCTGCACATAATTGTTGCTTCAGGACACAATACCAGAAAACACTAATATGAACCATAGGTTCTTTTTTTACCACCCTATCCCAAGCCTATTACATTGGCTCCCCTGTGAAGGTGATTACATTAGTGTGGACTATTTGCGACAGATCCATAAAGGACAAGTTTGTGCCAAGGACCCAATGTTCACGCTGTGCATTTTTCTGAGAAGTTTTGCCATGGAGTCACTTTAGTCTAGTTCCATGTACGAAATGGCCACTAGTGGCTGGACTATGTTCAGTGTGCTTCTGGAGTGCCTCTTTCCATCCAGCTGCACCTGTAAGTTTGTCCTCTTTGTGACAATTCTGTAGCGTAAAGCAAGTGTGATAAGTAGGGATGGCTGACATCCAAACTAGTATGCTCGTATGGACAGCTTTTGTTTGAATTTGGGACAATTTCTGTCTGAACCTTGGTTCATACATTTTCTCATCTTCAGAAAGACATCTGGTGAACTCCTGTTTCCAAGAAATAAATTTTTTTTTTCAGGAAGGGGAATGCGTATGTTCTAAATTTTCCCATGAAACTACATGTAATCAACTGCACCTTATGAAAACATCTCTTTAAACCTCCTCTGCAGTTTAAGCTACTCTGGTGACCAAGACAGTGATAGGGTTAAAATCCACAGTACATCCAACACATCAGTTAATGAATATCCAAACATTCATAGAATAGTTTGGGTTGGAAGGGACCTTAAAGATCACAACATGTAATATCAACATTTATTTAACCAATGTATAACATTCTATGTGTTGGATATTCTGGGAAAAGGGAGCATCCTAGAAAATTTGTCTGACAATGGGATATTTCTACCTGTGAGTGGTGTAATAGTGATAGGGAAGCTGCAGAATGACAGTGCCTCCTAGTGCTCCGGACAGCACACAGGGATCTGTTTTTGCTATTTACACTGCAGTTGTGAATGCTTAGAAATAAATGAATGTACTTGGAAGTGTGTAACAAATGTTATGCCAAGTGGGGGAATACTTTTGAAGGCAGTAAATAGTTTAGAATATTTTGTGTTGTGCTACACCTTTGGTTTTTCCTCATTATATTGTGGTGGATTTTTTGTTCCTCCCCCTGCCTTTCTTGGCTTAAATAATAGTTTATATTAATATCAACCAGAGTTTTAGCTAGTCAAGAATCAGTGAGCAAAAACTCTTGCTGGCTTAGCAGGGCAGAATTTCAAAGCTCTTTGTAGAGTGAATATTATGATGTAATTGTAATATTTGTAGGACTACATATATAGGTTAGCAGTGATTATGCATACTCATTTGAGCAGGTCTACTCTTGTGCTTTAAACATCTACTTTAATGTTTGCAGGAACAGTCTTGTGGATAGATTAAATTTTTACAAGGCTAAACATCCTTTGAACTCTTGATATGAAATTAACTCTTTGCCAAAGAAGATTGGTAATTGCATAGAAGTTGCACAATAAGGAATATTTTAAAGTTCCGTGTCTGTTGTATGGCATTAATAAAATACCAGAATTAGTTGCTGAAGTGTGTACCTTAAAAAGAAGCACAAATATCTATATAAGATGTGATAAGCAGCACAGCTAAATAGTTTAAATGTATTAGAAATCCAGTTCTTGTTTAAGAAGTGGGTTTATCAATTACAGTATTTCCTCAGTCAGTACAGAAGCTTTTGTCAATTTTGATAAACTCTAAAGGCCAAGATAAATCTGTTTCTACTTCCTTATGAACCTAAAGAAAGAACATGCCTAAAAAATCCCTTATAGTTTGTTCCCTTTTTTGCCTCATCGACAGAATTATTGGCTGTGAAATGCGAGGAGCAGATCTTATGTCCCTGTAGTGAGTGGAATGTGGATTTACTTAAGTGAGGGTGTAGGCATGAGAGAGTTCCTTGTCTGTGCTGGACGAGGAGCACATCTTTTGAAATTGCCTGTGGGGCTTTCAGAGTGTTCCAAGCCTGCTAGCCAGAAAACATGCTTCAGAGCTGATCACTGCCAGGCTTTCTGTTTTCTTGTCTCCTAAATTTGCACTATGTTATTTAATAGAGTCTGGTTTGCTTAAAACCATAGTCAGGCACAGTAGGAAGCACTGAATGTGGCATCTGCAGGGGTTGTGTTCCTGTCATGCAAGTGTCCAACTAGTGTGTCTGTCTGACAGCATTGAAGGTAAGATGTGCTCTGCCTTCTCTGCATACTTCTCTTAAAAACTTCCAAATTCTCGCGTGGGCTGGGGATACTTTTTCAAGTTGTCTTTCCGTTTCTTTATCCTGGCAAGAGATGTATGCAGCAGAATAGGGCTCTCATTCCAATTGTCTTGGAGTGACTGAAAAACAACAGAACTGCAACTCTGTATTACCACGTTCAGAGGAGAGTGAAAAGGGAAACAGATGTTCACAACTGAGATTTTGAAAGAAAGCTCTTGTAGTGTTTGGATGGGTGAGCCAAACCAGAAAAATAACAATGTTCCAACTTCTGTAGAAATGCGAAATAGTAAACAGGGCTTACCATCTGAAAATGTAGAGTGTGACTTTCAGACTGATGTGGGCTGTAGTTCCTGTTAGCTGAGGTGTCTTTTCAGAGTTTCATTTGCAGTTATGTGTTTTGCAGAAGAACGTGTCCCTTCAAAGGCTGAAGTGCAGAGAAAACTGAGTGAGGAGAAAGTCACCACTGTTTCAGGTAATTAAAATATTTCCTCTTTATTTTGTGTATACACTTTCTTTTTACCTTTATTTTCTTCTCTTTTCCCTTTTGATGTTTTAAAATAATGTTTTTATGGCTCTGTAAAGCTGTCTTTTTCACCTGGGTATTTGGTGGCAGCAAAACTGCTTAGCACCACTTAGGATGCATGAAAACCACTTGAGAGGGATTTATAAAGTAAGCCAATTTATACAAGGTATTCCTTCCTGAATTACTTTGTAATGACTCAATTAGCTTTCATTTCTGCACAAAGGAGATTTAGTTGCATAAATTAGCTTATCATCATTGAGGAAGTGTCACTGCTAAAGGACAGTTTATAGATACAACATGCAGTTGCTGTCAAACCTATAAGAATGTAATATAGACATCTGTGTATACTTTGTGCTTGAGCAGAACAGACTTCTGCCATTCAGAGACTAACAGGGGACAACAAGTTGCCCAAGGGACTGGCAATGTAGACGTCTCTGAAAAGGTCAACTTGACACAGGCTCTGACAATCGACCCAAAGCTCTGTCTTCTTTGATAAAAATCAGATAAACTTAAGACCACTAATTGATCTGCAGCCTGTTTAAATGTTGGCCATGCATATCTTCATTGCATATGATTACCGCAGAAAGCAAATGAATTGGGTAAGAAATGCCAGAGTCCAGTGACAGCAACATAAAAATTGGAAAAGGACACAAATGCCCAGAAAGGCTGTGGAGGATATTCTCTTAGCTTTAGCTTGGCAAACTGCCCTTGTGCTAATTATCTCTGGGACTGGAAAAACAACTGCACCACGCAGAGTCACATGGCCAGACAACTTTTCTTGACAGAAAGATATTTCCAGTTATACTTAAAAACAATATATATATATATATGCTTCAAGGGCACAGACCTTCAGATAAACTATTGGCGATTTGACACAGCAAGTAGAGAAAACTTGCTTCTTATCAGACCCTACACCTTTTTGAGATCTGCTGCATTGTAACTGTGACCTGCACTGACATGTGATCTGGCTCTCCTTCCCCTGTAATACACATAATTCTTTCAGGGCTGTCACGGAAAGGGTGGGCAAGGAGAGTTCCTTTAGGAAGTAGCTCTGCAGTTCTCTTCCTGTTGCAACATGTGGAAAGGAAACAGATTTCCTGACCCGTACAGGAAAGCAGGAACAGGTTGCTGTGAGGAGTTTTGGGTTGCTTTTTTTTCTTGGAAAGGAAACAAGAACCAAGTCATCAGATGCTGTTAGCATTGTGCTCTGCTAAAAACATGTGTAAAACAACATGACTCATTACAGGCTTAATATTTAGCACTCATTTAGACATTACTGTAATTATGAGTGTGTTGTCATAATGGGGTCAATCCAATTATAAAGTTGCCAACAGCATTTTTTTTTTTAAATTAATGTATCTTCTTGAAGTTCTAAATGGTCTTACTTTTAAGAAACCAAAACATTAGCACCTTCATTTCTGAAAAAATTTCAGCTGCTGTAAGAACAGCTTGATCAGTCTTACTAATATTGGTGTAATGTCCTTGAAAATACCATAACAGTTCTCCCCAGATATCAGATTCATTTCAAGCAGTAAATTTCTGATCTGATCTTACTTAGTTAACTATTTAAGATTGGGAATTTGTTTGACGTTAAGGGATGAGTTGACATGAGTAGTTCTAATAGTCATCACATCATAAATGTCTAACCTGACTCAAGAATATTTCATGATTTTTCCACACGAACATTGCATACATTTTACAATTTAGTTTATTGTCTAGCTTTACTAAACCTGAATTTCACAGAAAATATTCTGCAAATTGTCTCTGAGCTCAGCCTGATAAGTGCAAAAGAACCTTTCATTTTTCCTACTCCTTCCCTAACTCACCTCTGCTTCAATTAATTTATAGACTTGAGTTCTTTTTATTCCTTCAATCTCAGTGCTGCCTGTTGCTGCTGGGTAGTTTTACATTAATTGCCAGTGACTTGATTATTTAGAAGTGCCAAAGCACTGAAGAGTTTCAGGCATATAATATGGTTTGCTGGATCTTTTTTGCTTCCACTATCTATCCATTATCATTTCCACAATCGCTGTTTCAGTAAGTGTTATGCTGTGTGCTGTTGTAGTGTAAATACCTTGATTTTAGAGTAACTAGAGAACAATACGAAAAGGGAGATGAGAAAGATCATACTGAACAAATTAGAGGTTGAATCCAAATAAATATACTACAATTGTTTTGCCCTTATTTAATAATTTTTCTGGCATGTGGGCAGAAGGGCAAGTAAATAAGTAACAGGCATTCTTTGCAGTTTTGGATATCTGCGCAAAGAAATAATTGTGTTCGTTAACAGGGTATGTCTCATCTGTGCATTGAGACTCAACACTGAGAGTCTGTATCACTTATGTAAGACAGAGTCATTCTAATAGCATTAATTTTGAACTTTACCTGTCTCTCCATTTTTATGCTTTCAGTCTGCTAAATACTGAGCACATAATCACAAAGAGGAGATGCAGTAATTATCGAGAAGTTGATCTTTTTCAGATATGAAGTAGCAAAAACTAGTAATCTTCGAATCTGATGCTATAAACTTTTGAAGAATCTGAGCAAGAGTCAAGGTATATTTATCAGAATGGCAAACTATTTAATATACTGTGCACCATCAATATTAAAATGGAAGACTGATGGAAATGAGGCACAATTGTACTTATTCTAATGTTTTAAGTAGTGCATTTCCATACTTGGGCTGTAATTCCTGGTTTTGTTTCAATCAGTTTAGTGTTCTGTCAGGTTTGTGCTCAGAAATGGCAGGTGCCAAAATTGTCGCAAGGGAGAGGACAGGAATGGAACAGCTTGCAGTTAGATTGGCTTAGACTGCAATGGAGCAGCACACTTAAATTCCTCAGAAATAGCTACTCTTAATGTATTTTTCCAGATTTTTTTTTCCTGCCTATTGAGGCTGTGAGACTATTCCCATAATTTTTTTTTCTTCCCTTGAGGAATCCATAGACATTGCTAAGTTTTAAACAGTCTACAATATTTGAAGTGCGTGCTTGAGTGATATACTTGTCAGATTTTTTTTTTTTTGTTGTTGCCTATACAGTTCACCTTTCTCTCTTCAAGCATATATTGTCAGGTGCCAGTATTTTTCAGTGAAATAAGCAGTTTGAGCCTACTTTTAGGAAGGCTGGCAGCTGTTGCTGTTTCATCTCTCAAATAAACTGTGAAGTATTTTCATCCATATCCTGGACAAAAGTATCTGTTGTTTCTATTGCTGCTACCGTAAAAACAGGGATGGCAGAAGAAAAACCATGAGGAATTCTTTACAGAAGCATTTTGGAAACTGTTGGATAGTTGTTATCCAGATAGCAGTCCTGGAATGAAAGAAGTATTTCCTGGAGAAACAACCTATCCAAACTCCTCCTCAGCCAATTTTTGTGATTCTTGATATTAAAAGCAGTGAGTAGGTAAAAATAAACTGCTTTCTATCCCCTGCTACACCTTTTTTTCTTGTTCATGTTTGTCGCCTAAATGACCATGTCTTTGAAATACGACACTTTAGTTTAGCAGTTATGCAGTCGTAGTATTTTAAAGGCACACAATGTTTCACAGCATATAAGATCAGAGTTTAATTGTGACAGAGTAATTCCAGCAAATGAATATTTTTTTGAACTCTAATGGACACTTTAAGTTCTTGGTAGTTAAACCCACTAGTTGTTTTCAGGTATTGCATGTGTCTAAGAAGCTCCACATAATTTCATTACCATATAGATACCAAACTCCTTGCTTTGTTTTCTTCAGTTCTTCAGAGGCAATCAAATGAAATTTAGCAGGTTCCTCTCCAACTGAAAGAAGGGCTGATGTAAGAAAGAATGAGCTTGTGTTTTGCAGACATTTTTGCACCTTTTTTATATTCTACCTCTACGTTTGTGAAGCACTGTGCATCGCTTTCTGAGGTGTTTTGCCTTTTAAATGTATAGATTCTGCAGTTAAATTTACAATTGGCTTTTATGCGTGTGTAGTTGCACTTACAGAATTTGGAAAAACTTATGTTGGTGGGTATGAGAAGGGATTTTGAATTTGAAATTAACAGTTTTTGGAAGACTAGTGTAGTTGTTCATGAATTTACAGTAGCACTTTCTATCCCTATTTTTAACTTCTGTACTGCTAGCATACCAGTATATGTTTTTCTGAGCCTTCTGATTTAAAGAACTTTGTCTTATGTTGTACTAACAAATGAGGGCACAGAGCCATGGTTAGTTTTTGGACAACATCTCCACTGTTGTAAAAAGCTTATTTTGAAATGCGTTTTTTTGCAGTGTTGTCATCTTTTCAATTCAGTTGCTTTCCCACATTAAGGCTGAATTAAATGTTCATGATGAACATATAGGGAGATGTCTCATCTGAGATCTCTTCTGTTGCTGATGTACCTCATGTAGTTCCCATTATTGTTAACAGGAGTTACTTTCAGGCACATAAAGGTATGAACAGAGTCATACCTTGTTGTGAGGTATTTCAGTGCAGTTCTGTAGAAGTAAAAGTCATGATTAATGTGTTTTAAACCAAATCAACGAGAGAACTGCTGAAAGATTTGAAAGGTGAGTTATACAGAAATAGCTCTTTTAGTTTTTTCTCACATGGACACACATAATCTTTTACGAGACAGAACTTGGTACTGTGATCAGTGTAATATCAAAAGACTGAGGAGAGCTTCTGATTTAATATTTATCACGAATTAATTTGGTACTAACCAATATTACTGTTTATAATTGTCTAATGCTAAATTAGTGAATAATGAGATGGACCAAAATTTTGAGATGTAACATTTCAGACTGTTTCCATCTTCTTCTATGCATTTTACAATAATCAAATATCTTATTTTTGAATTGTTGGGAGTTTTTATATATGTATCTATTGCTGCTTTTTGGTGGGGTGGCAGAATTTGCACAGTGGTAGTCAGAACGCCCCCTAGTGCTATGTAGCCGTGGTGTTGCAGTGACTAATCACCAATTTATGGAAAATTAAATGGTGACTAGGTCGCACAGCAGCTTTAAATTCAAGGCTGTGAATATTTAGCCATATGACAATATTGGCATCAAAACAGGATAGCACAGAACACAGACTGAAGTGGATAAACAGAAAACAAGATCTTCTTGCTCATAATGTAGTACAATTAAAATATAAATGTTTGTCAAAATAAGGAAAACCACAAGTTGAATACTACTGTTTTTTTCACACTGTCTCTTGCTTGATAATATTTTAGCAAGATTTTTCTAGTAATAAACTGAACCAATCATGATTAAATTGTAAACTATAAATAATGGTGTAGAGTGCTAACGACATGCAAATGTAACTGGTATATGTTGGAATAACCAGCAGGCCTGCTGTTCAGGGATCATATAACACAACTAAGATGACAGCCTTGATCCAGCCAGTTCAGTGTTATTTATGTTATCAGAATTAGAAGATAGTTTTCCAGTGATGTAAATTATTAGTACATATACATTCTGTCTGGTTAGTGTATACATAATGTAACTGGTCATCTCTGTGGTATTGCTTACATTCTTTTTGCATTGACTCATCACACTCCATTCTCCTGGAATTAAAAACAGGAAATAGTTTGCAGTGTAACAGAAGCACCCAGTGTATTTAACCGTATGTAACCACTGTGTTTCAGTAGATGTACTCTGTATTGTAAGTGTATGACAAAGCATTTATTACTGTGTTATTGCCGTATTACAGAGCGAAGAGTGCTAAATAATCAATCAGTTAATGGTCTGTATGGCAGCTTGAACACAGTACATCCATTGTGCTTATGCTGTTAGAAGGATGAGTTTATGACTGTAGTGTAGTTGCATGTTTAGCCAGAGCTTAACGTCTTAAACTGGAGCTGACACAAATATTTTTAAAATGCAGCTTCAGCAACAGTTTCCAAGTTCTTTAGTATTTCAGAAGGAATAATCAAGGATCATCTCAAGGCTGCTCAGTGAAGTTATTTAGTTTTGTTGGAGCAGGAGAGGAAGGGGGAAAGTATCACAAAATACTTACTTTGGCATCCCCTCACAGATTATTATAAATTATATTCTAGCAATTTTATCAGTTTCAAGTTGAGATACAAATATAGTTTGCTTAGAAATATATTAGTAGAGGAAAATTAGCTGCTTTAAGATGCAGCTGGAAAATGCTTTGAAAACCTGTAGCTACATGTCTTTAAGTGATACAGCTTGCCAGTGAAGGGCTTGTACATTAAACTTGTTTTCCACTTGCTTTTGTGGTATGAAGGAGCTGTTTCTAAAAAAAAGGAGTAAGAATTGTGTACTAATAAATTGCTTTATAGTGTCTGGAGATTTAAAGAGTAACTTTGGTCCCTTAATCTTCATCGTTTTGTAATTAGATACTGTTTCCTTTGCAGAGGACAAAAATACCGATTATGCTAACTTCTATCAAGGTTTGTGGGACTGCACAGGAGATGTACCTGATGAGCTGACGTTTAAACGTGGCGACGTTATCTACATTCTCAGCAAGGTACAGCTTACTACTGGCTCTACATAGTTGTATAATTAAAGCCATGGCAGAAGGGCACATTCCCACAGTTCTGTGGGCGCACATTGGCACTCCCTTTCAGATCCTTTGTTTGCAATCAGATATTCACTGCAATTAATTAATTTGTCAAATGAACTATAATCACATTTGAAACCTAGACGTGTAACAGGAATCGGCTCAAAAGCGTGTTTATTTACTTGTAAAATCTTGGCTGCCATTTATTAACTGATTTAATTGGAGACAATATGCTTTCTGCTTTTAAAAGTTAACCTTTTAGAATTGTAAATTATCTTGTAAGTTTTGCTTTTTTTGTTTCCTTTTTTATATTCTTGACTGTACTGATTCTGACTTATTGGTCATCTTGCTACCAAAGATGGTTTGGATTTTTGAATTATGTTTTCATCTTTGTGTGTATATGGTAATTTTTCTGGCAGCTCAGATTCCAAATTTGTTCTGACACATTTGGACAATTTTTAATTTACCGATTTCCTGTTTACAAAGCAAACAAGAAATACAATTCCTCACATCTAAACTGATGATAATCAGTATAAGCATAAAATTTAATTCTACTTTAATGTTGACTTATTTTCTTATTTTTCCTTAACCCCCTTAAGAGAAACAAAATTTCTCTCAAAATAAATATCTCATGGTCTATTGAAGTCTAATTCTGAACAATTCATCTAAGGAAATGTCTCCATTCCCCACATGTTAGAAAAAAGCTGAGTTTTTCAAGCTCTCATTGAAAAAAGGCACCTTTTAAAAATGTATGTAGAATATATATCTCAGATGTAATTGCCATTCAGTATAGTTAGTACCAAAGTTACGGTCTCTTATTGAAATATACAAGTAGATACGTGGAAGCTAAATGCATCTGTTTACCTTAGTTTAAAACTCTTAAGTTTTTGTCAGAATTGCTTAAAATCTCTTGTGAGAATAAATGTAACAGCTTCTGTTTAAATAAATTTAAGGTTCAATAATAGAAAGATAGTCCTACATAAAAATATAGAAGATGGATTACGAATGATAATATGAGCACGTATGTCTTTTAAGGTATTTCATTATCACTTAAACTATTAACTGAATTGCGTTACTAAAGGCCAGACTTTCAAGCAGTTATACAGCACTGAAGAATGGTACTAATTTAAAATAACAGCCTCTTCATCCTCTCTCTCCCTGCAAAAAGCCCATGAACAAACGAATTCTGGTGTATGAGTTTGGCCTTTTTGTGGGTTGTGTTTTTCTGGTATGGTATGTAAAAAAGTCTTAATATTAATCTTGCAGGTAAAAAAATACTTTGCTACTCCTTCCCCAAAAGAGTGCAAAATTTAATTTAAAAAATGGAGCAGAATAGAAAAACAGTAGCTTAAGCTGTCCTCTGTGTATCAGCTGTCTTGTGGTCATGCTGTGATTAATCCATAATTGGTACTTGAAACAGGCTTGCTACTGCTCCAGATACATAGAGCCTCTGTCTTTGGGAACCATTTCTGCTCCAAAATACAGCCCAGAAAATTCAGCCCTGTTTCACTTAAAGATTGTTAAAGCTTCTAGAGAAAAATGAGTGTTGACTGCTACTGTCAGCTCTGAATTTAGGGCCCTTTAGGAGGGGAAAGTGCCAGAGAATTATCCATTTTAACCCTCTGCTCGATTCAGTTTCAAGGTCTGATAATTTCTGAGCTCTTTGTCTGGCAAGTGAAAAATATCACCAAAGGAAAAGTGAACCTACCCATGCTGAAGTGGGTCAAGACTTTTCTTAAAAAAAATTTCCTAAGCTACTACGTTTATACTAGGATTTTGTGGCAAGTGGCAGGAATCCTTGGCAATTTTTTAATTTTTTCACACCATCTAGTGGTTGAAAATGAGAGATGCAGGTACTGGCAGGAGGCAATGTGTATGGATCCAAAATGGTGTCATAAATCCAGCTTCAGCTTGAACCTAGCCATGGCTTTATTGCCTCTCTATCATATGTCAGTCAGGTATGAGCATTACTCTTGAAAATCACATTTTGCTGATGAGGAAGTAAAGTAAGTGCGAGTATAGCAGTGTTATAGTAGGAAGGGTGAAGCATTAACGAAATATTGAGTCCATTTGTGCAACATGTAAGAGTTCTTTGTTTTACAATGAAATATAAATAGTAGAGCCTCCTCTGATGAACGTGATAAGATAGATATTTGTCTCTCTCCGCAACAGTTATGCCAAAGCAACATATTTTTACCTGCTTTTCACATACCTGTATAGAAATTAGGGGAAAAGTGACTGTTTTGCTCCAAGAGATGAGATCATTAGTACACAGAAATAATTATGAACCAGTTTAGTAAATGTAGGCATTGATATCATTCAAATAAAGCGAGAGTAGCAATATAATACATGTAAGTTTCTAGGTGAATGCGTTTTAGAAGAATGAGCAATGTTTCAGTTTGGCAACTTCCTAAAATAGCTAAGCATTATGCAAAGGCAAGTCCCCTATAATTGGCTTTAAACTGCGTGTCAAAATTCAGTATCAGTGCCATGAGCATGATTTGCATGCTTATACTCTGGTAATATTATACAAATACCTATGCCCAACTAGTGTAATTACTGCAGAAAAATATGTTTGCCTTGTTTCAAAGGTACATACACTGAAAATTTTTAGCTGTTGGTTTTTAGCTGTTATCTAAATATTTATGTCTGTTGTGGCTTTTCTGTGGCAGAAGTCCTATAGGCTCTTACAAAAAAAAAAAAAAAAAGAGATCAAACTTTTTTCTAGGTGTTTTTTACCTTTGAGAGTTTCCTTCAAAAGTTGAGCTTTTAATATGAGCAGAATTAACAGAACTGTAACAATAGTACTTGTTAACTTTTTTTATTTAAAAGAATTGTTAAATTATCAGATTAATTGTTCAGCGTATCTGTACAGATAAACTTATGCCATTATAATTTTAATTTATAATATTCCTGAATAGTCAAGTGGCTTTTATAACTTGCACCGTGAATCATGTCAACTTTCAGAAAACTATATATCTCTCTCCTGTTATGCGGTAGAAAACATTTTATAGCTCTGCTGATAGAAGGGCTCGTTAATATGATTTCTTAGTTAATATTGACTTCTTAGTTAATATTGACTATTAGAAATGCAATACTTGGGCGTCCTGTGTTCTAAAAGGATGATTGCTCTTAACTCCTGTTCATTTATGGGCTTGCCTTTGCTTTCAAGCTCATATGACAAATGGGGAAACAAATTGTGACATAACAATCCGTTTTATAGCTCTTACTCCTGAAATCGATTTCCAGAAACAAAGACAACTGTGAGTGAATGTAGCCCTATTATTTTTTTTTAATTTAAAAAAAATTTTTTTTAAAAGCTTGATTTGCACAATTTATGCAAGTGCAGCAATTGCAGTATTTTTTCGTTTGCTTTAGGTATGTTTTGTGTTGGGAAATTACATAGTTTCATCAGCCAAATGCAAGTAGTAATAGAAATTTACTTACATGTTAGAAGGCACTGGCTAAGTAAAATTACTGTCATTTCTTAACTTTGAAGCTAATTTAGTTCCCGTTTCATTTATTTATTGGCTTTATGCAAACATAATACTTGAAAACCAGAAATTATATCTCAAAGTGGAATTCTCTTTTGCTAATAATATTTCAGTACATGCTATTGCAATATAATACTGCTCGCTCTTATGAATCATGGAAACCTGACCTACGACTTAACTGTTTGCTCTAGAACTTTCCATGAAAGTAGCGTGTTAAGTTGGCATCTAGATTAGTCTTTAGTCAGTGGTTGTACATTTCCATTTTCCTTTCAATACAAGAAATGTCTGTTAAAATACTCGTATCTTGATCTATATTTTTTGTGAAAAGTGAAAAGACAAAGAAATCTCCGCAGCTCAGGTTACTGCCAGTTAAATAAAGTACAACTTAACGGTGCAGCTGTTTCATAACGAGTGTGAGCATTTTGTACATTATGTGCATAATCTTCATAAAAAGTATTTCTTCAGTATTTTTCAAAAAAGATGAGAAAGGCATACTAAAATCCGGAGTGCTTTTTAGGCTGTTTTCTGACTGATTATAGTGAAATCTGTGTTTAATGGTAATTTTTCTTTCCATGACTATACTACTGTGTCTACCTTACAAATAGGGAATATGAATAGGAGCAGATCTGCAGAGGAAAAACACAGTGCTGAGGCCCTGATGTTTACACCATGCATTTACAAGGTGATTTGGTGTCCGAAGAGGTCAGGTCTGGTTTTGTGGAATTCAAAACACGTTAGTGGTTGGAGGACGTTCAAGTACATCTTCCATTTTAGTTTCATCTGAAAGAGATCTTGTGTGTGTGCTCTTGAGACCGACGGCTCTGCAAAGTGAGCCAAGGTGGGGAAAGTGGGAGCACTGGGAGGTTCACTGCAGTGAGGTGCTTCTGATCAAATACAATGATAAGTTGAATACGTCTTTCTTCTGGCTTGTTCAGGTATATTCCTTATGGGGGAAAAAAAAAAAGATACATGGCTATAAATGTATGAGTGAAAGCCTATAAATGGAAGGTTAGTTAAGATAGACTCATGGAAGATTAGTTAAGATAGACTCATGCAGAGTGACTCTGACTCTCTTGGTTTGCATACTGATAACATGTAAGCATTTACCTACCTGGTTAGAAAAAAAAAAAAGGCATTGTGTCATCAAATGGAAAATAAAATAGCTCTTTCCTCATTTCAAGGTGTTTTCAGGGGCCAGTTTTGGTTCAGAATTCAGTCTGCTTACCCTGATTTATGTTGAAAGTCTTTAATTAGTTTCTGTTTTATCTCATGTCATTGTAGGAAATAAAACCTAATAACACAACCATACAATAAAGCTGGCACTTGCGTTCTTAAAGATGGTCATTTTATTGCTGTCTTAAAACAACTCTACTACCTGTGAAGAAGTCTCATTCAGTTATATGAAACATTTGTCATTTTCTGCTTTTTAGAGAAAATGTTCTGTGCCAAAAATGCTCCCTGGTTGATAGTGTATCATTCAGTGATGACACCAAAGGAAGTTCTGAAATTTTTTTTTAGCTAGTCTGAATCTCCTGGATGAATTTGAGGTTCTTTAAAGTATTATTTTGCCAAAACTGCCCCCCAGGATATTCCTTGGAAAAAAAATTATTTCCTACTTCCCACACATCTTTAGCTTGACAGGAGAGGCTACTTATTATTACAAACAAAGCTATAGATATGTTTTGCTTTTCAGTTTTAAAGTTTGCAGATCTTCAGTCTGTAATATTACTGTTAGTATTACTTATTGTGCCACTGGAGGAGGGCAGGAGGCAAATCTTGATTTCACACGCTTTTGGTTTTTTTATAAATATACCTCCATTGTTTTCTCCAAGGCATTGAAAAACAATGATGACTTGCAGCAACTCTTTCTGAAAAACAAAACAAATAAAAAAAAACCCACCCCAGAAAAACAAGAAAAATACCATATGTATTGAACAATAGGGACTAATTGCACAAGGGCTAGATATTCTCAACTTTTGCTGAAGTCAGTAGAAGTTAATATGGTGCAAAGCATCTGGTGATCCTGTTTACACGGAGGATTTGCTCTAAAGGAAGAGACTGTTTTGGAAATCCTTTTGTGTTTAAAAATTTGCTCTTCTTATGTATCAAAATTCTCTTCTATATAGTACAAAAATCTCGGATTTATAAGATATCTGTAGAAAACAGTATTTCCACCTACTGTGTTTTCCCTAAGTGCAAAAACTGTTATGATCAGTCACGTGGAGTCATAAGTGCACACACATTGCAGTCAAACTGTTGGGATGGGGACAAGGAGAAGCATCTGCTCACAGTGTGTTCAGTTGAGAGGTTTTAAGGAGCCTGTAAAACCTGATGGGATTTCTCTGGCTATCATAGCGTGCTGAACAGAGTGTTTTGCCAGCATGTTAAATGTTAAGTCATAACCTGTTCCTTACTGCCCTGTGAAATTACTTCACTTTGGTTAATAAATTTCTGCTGAGGGGGGGAAAAAAAAAAATCCACTCTGACAGACAGTGAAAACATAGAAGTAGCTTAGAAGGCACGTGATCATTTGTTAGGGTCGTTGTTTTGTATTAAGTGGCATAATATATTCCCCTGCCCTGGTGCTTGTCTCGCAGGGGTTGCGGTGGCCCCTTCCTCCCCCCAAGCCCTGCCTCACGTTGCCTGGCGTGGCAAACACGCTCCCCATCACATGGCAGAGCAGCCGCCGCACGCTTGTGCGTTCTCCTCGTTTTAGGGCGGCTGATGTGGCCCTGCCCCCCTCGCCTACGCCTCCATTTGCCTTGGAGCAATTCATTTTGCCGTTATTGAATTTCTTCGGAGAGTTATTTTCATATGGCGAGCATCACAGCACCTCTGGATCTTGATAGCATTTCTACATAAGGAGAAAGCAGCTTTGTGTTAGTAATTACCTAACATTGTCAGGAGCTGACTGCAGGCCTCTTTCTAGTGATAACAGAATAACCACATAATGTAGCTTTATAGCACATGATTAATAGAAAATAATTACACATCCTACAAAGGGATGCAATATTTCTTATAAATTGACTACAATGGTTTCCTGTAGATTAAAGGACTCTTCATTATTTTATCAGTCCTTCTGAAGTATAGTCGCTTGCCTGTGTTAGCAGTGATGTTAAGAGCTGAATGCAGTGAGGGATACCAGATGGTAAATCCAGTGGTACCTGGGATCTGGTGCTTGCAAAAGCACCGTGCTTCCCAACTCCTAAAAATTAATATAAACCCCCTAACTGTATTCATATCCTTCTGCACGTTAATCATTATTTCCCACAAACGTGGGCTTTAGACTTTTATTCTACACATTGTAAGCAGCAGTAACAGATACGGACCTCACAACAGCGGTGTATTAATTAAATTATATTGCTGTGATGGAGTTTATAATTGATAACATCGACAGAAACAATACGTCAATTTGGATTTCATATGTGACTTCAAGAAAGGACGAGGGGGGAATGTTTATGTGCTTGACCAGTAAGCACTATTTCATGGTGCTAAGGACAGAAACGTGTGGTTAGGAGCGTAAAGAGTAATGTTGGTACTTTAATCAGTATAACAGGGGATGCTATCTAATTATTCTAAAACCTAAGATTAAAGTTTTATATTCTTGGTAGTCAGGTATCTGCATTATATTTTTGTTCAGACTTCTATAGACTACAGATTGTTTAATTGGGATTCACGTTGCTCTTGAGACCCATGCAAAGAATAGTAATGTAAAGTAAAAGCTTCTGTGTTCCAATATTGTCTGTATGTTATAGTGGTTGCAGTGAATCCTTAAATTAGTTTACTAGTCTGTTACATCAGCATTCATTTAATCTTCTTACTTAGCTTCATGCCAGAGCAGTAAGTGGTGTGCTAGTAAGTAGCAAAACTCAGAAAGTTTTCAAAACAACAGCAGGCTTTTAATTTTAATTTGAGGTATCTGAATTATTTCTTTAAAAACCAATTGTTTCTAAGTTCATGTAGCATTGCTAAGTGGAACATTTTCAATGGATAATGTAGTCCGCAGGCTTTTTCGATGCCATTTGTCATATGCAATTTAATGATTGCTTAACTAAGCTACTTCCCTCATTTCATGTATTGTTTGTTTTTTTGGCTGATGTCTAGCAAAACTTGTTTATTCACTCTTGTCAGTCACTCCATGAGTTCCATGTAACAGCTTAAAATCTTTTGTTGCCTTTTTTTTTTGGAGAGATTTATTGCTGAGATTCCAGTAGTATACGTGAGTACCACTCCTTTCAGCAATTTCCCACTTCTGTTTAAAAAACCAGTTTGTATATTTAACTAGTGTATTGTGAGATAAAACATAGATTTATAAACAGGCTGATCTTAAACATTATAAACCTCAGTGACAGAGTTTTATTTAGCCTTTAAACGTTTGGGGTGTAACATGTCCCCATGGGAAAGTTTATGAGCAGTTCTTAACTTCTAAGGAGAGGCAGTTTGTACTGAGGATCAGGTTCAGACACCTCTAGACTCAGATCAGACCCATCTCAGCAGTTTGTTCTGCAGTGGAAAGTGGAAGAAGGTAGAATTATTTTTGCAGATTTCTAATTTGTTTGTTAACATCATAAAGAAAATCTATATAAAAGCAGCAAGAAAACCTTCATTTAAATCACACTTAATGCAGTATTTATGGATAGTAGGATAGAGTCTTTTAAATCACCAGTTCACTGTGAAGAGAGGAGGAAAATGTTTAATTAAGGAGTGGTGTTCAGCCTTTCACAATAAGAAAATAAAAAAGTGTGTGTGCCTGCATGCAAACATGTTTAAAAAATTAAAAAAGATTAAAAAAAAGGAAAAAAGCCTGGGTCCACATGAAAGCGGCCATCAACAGGGCATCACTGTAGTTAAGCACAGGGAGAGCTGAGTATACTGAGCACCTCATAGGACCCTAGAGAACTCTCCACCAGGCCAAATATGCCAGCAGCAAATCATTATAGCTCTGGCTGTAATGAAACTCCATTAACCCTTAAGCTCCACTTTGCTATTTATAACTGAAAAACTTTATCTGCAGTCAAAATAATAGCTTATAGTGTCATCTCAGTAGGGCCATTAATTCAAAATCCTGCAGACTTTTGCTTTCCTCATCAGAAGAGCAGTCTAGGAGGAAGCAGATGTACGTGTATCTGTGCATTTTGTATTTTCCATGTTTGTTCCAAAGTAATTTCTGTCTCACTAATCATTCCATTTTGAATAGAGTCTCTGTTTTAATAATGCTTCGTTTGTAACTCAATATATGTGTGTGTGCAATTTCAGCTGTTACAATTTATTGAACTGCTGTTAGGATTGATCTTAAAATATTTACCTCATAGGAAAAAAAATTAAATTTGGAACCCACAATACTCTTCCTTGGTATTGCTTTTGGAAGATATTATTCCTTTAAACTATTATAATCCATTTTGTTTCATATTTATCTCACTAAGCCTAAACAAATTTCAAACAAAAGTACATTAGTCATCTGTCAGGTATATGAGATCTGTGGTAGAATTTTCTGCAAGCCTGAAGCAGTAGTAGACTTTGTCTGTAGAAAGTGATTATGTATTAGATATATAGTGTTCCCTTCCCATGTGAGTGAAGTAGTATTTAAAATAAGTTGATTATAGGTTTCTTAGAAATTTAGCCTTGTAATACTGGAAAGAATCCCAGCTGATTCTTATATGTCAACGTTGTGCTAGTAGATTTTAGTTACAAAGATAAGGATTTAACATGTGTGATGAATAGAGGATGAAAAGGTCAGCTATTTTTAGTAGGTGTTATAGAGAAGCGTGGCCATAATTAAGAAATTTTCCGGAGTATGCCTGGCCTTTTAAAAATTTAACTTCTGCCTTTGCCTAACTCTGCATGTGAAGACCTCTAACAAAAAGATATAATGTTTTAATTTTCAGTTGACATTATTATAACTGTATATAAGAGAAAGCATCCATAAGAAGTTGCATACAAAAGTCTATTGCATTTATATCAGACTAAAGGTTAATATTGCATATTGTTTTCAATTAGGAGTACAATAGATTTGGCTGGTGGGTAGGAGAAATGAAGGGAACCATTGGCTTGGTGCCTAAAGCCTACATAATGGAGATGTATGATATTTGAGAGGCCTGGGTAAGTACATTTTAATCCAATCTTCTGTAATGGCTTATATGTTCCCTTGTTCTCTGTTTCATAAGTTTTTCTTGCCTGGAACCTTTGTAGGAGTCCTGTTAACATACAGATTATAGCAAAATAAATTGAAGGTTCAATTAAAGCACTTTTTGTAGGATTTTGTATGAAATATGAAACCACAGTGTACAAAAGATGATATAGTTTATAACTGTATTCCTTTTCCATGTTTTTTTAAAGTAAAATTGGTGTGCTTTCTAGTTTGTTTTATTACTTGAGATACATGTGTATCTCTGTGCAGAAAACTGTGGGAGGAGGATAGATATTTGAACTGGGTTTGATATGTGTGTTTGAGTTTTTTGGTTAATGATGAACTTTCAACTTCCCTCTCCCTAATCAGGAGAAATCTGCACTTGAAATCAGGAGTGCTGTGCAGCTGCTGTTTACAGACCCGGACTCTGAAAGAAGATGATTCTGCTGTATATGTTTTGTGGTTTCAGTGAACGTAGTCAGATCGTTGCCTTGTGTATATTAGACATTGAAAGCTGTAGTTGATCGTAATTCTGCAGAAATGTTCTTCTTTGCTGCTTTTTATGGAATTGTAATGCTGGAAAATGAAATAGTAATTGTCATATGGAGCACAAGATAGTGCCTGTTGCTCTTAAGCATATTAGCAGCACTCTGTATTGCTATAGGTTTGTGTTCGTTCAGGGAATTTGGCTGGGTTTTCCTCTTCCTCAGATTTAAAAACCAAAGCTGAACTTTGAAAGTATGCAACTATTACTCAGTTCATGCCGCATTAACCTTTTAATGCTCTGCGCATTTTGTGCAGCTTCCTAGGAAAATCAAGGGAACTGTGTGTGTAATATTGCAAATCTTCAGGGTATTCTGTTTCCAAATATTTTTGTATTTCATTTTAGACAATGATTAGTTCTTGCCATATATTTAGCATTGTATTTTTAATTAATATTTTGTTACCACAAAATGAAGGCTTGATTCTTTTGCTGATGTAATAAATCCACCTGTGTGATGATACTGCCCTAATACATTTCTGACTTGTAGATACGAGGTATGTGAAAGTTTGTAAAAAAGAATGATTTTTTTTTTTTTTTGTCTGTGGTAGCGTGGAGTATTTTATCTGTACCTTGCAGATACTTTTGTGGAGTCAAATCTGGTGCGTGGAATTTTCTGAGAGAAGTTGTGCAACAGACCTCTTCAGTTTCATGCGGGTTAATAACATCTGCCAGCATTCTTAGTGTCAAATATAAAACTTTGTGGCTAAAAGCATCAGTGGAAACATCAAAATAAAGTACACTGAAATACTCGTGCTTGTAGAGAAGGATTGGGTGAGCTAGGGTTAATACTTTAAATCCCCTTGTTTTAGAGATGTGCTTTACTATTAGCATGCAAGATCAACTTTTTTGAATCCTCCCACACAATTGATTTGTGAGACCCTTAATCTGCCAAAGCAGCAGGTCAAGCCAGTCTGCGAATTGCTGAGCCTGTGCAGGTCCCCTTGTAGCTGCATGTGCTGTTTACGCTTCAGGCGGGCCCTGGAAACGCTGTGGGTTAAAAGGTAACATTAGTCTGAACTCTGAATTAGATCCTTTCAGTAAACTAAGACGTTATGCTTTATATTAGCTAATGTGCAGTACTTGATGGCACATGGGATTCTAATAGGAGTCAAACAGGGTACAGAGGGTTTTTTTTAAGAGAAACACTCATTGAAATTGATTCTGTATGTTATCAGCGAAGCATTAAAATGATAGATTATAGTCTTCAGATCTTTTACTACTTTAATTTATCAAGCGTACTTGTGGATTGTGTACAGAATGCGAAGCGTTACTATCACAGCTAGAAAAGCTCCTTCCCTTGTTAACGTGGCAGCGTAATAAATTTAACCACCGAACTGCCTTTGTCTTAATTATATAATTCTGAATTATGTAATTTTTGGGGGAGTAAACCCCCCTCTCTTGTTGAGAAGGGAGCCTTGATTTGGGAGGGGGAGGCCGGCTCCCGGAGGAAGGGAAAGCGCTGCTTTTGCGCGGCTTTTGCGCGCCTCCTGCGCGGCTTTTGCGCGGCCCCTGCGCTGCGCGCCCGCGGCGGCAGGTGGCAGCAGCTTTTCACAGCACGGGAGGAGCCCGAGCCCCGTTCCCCCTTCCCTTCCCCGGATTTTCCAGGAGAGGGAGTCCTTCCCCAACCGATGAGTAGCGGGGGTGCCGAGCGCTTTCTCTCCTGGGTGGTGGCAACGAGCGAGAGAAAAGCGCCTTTTGTCTGCAGGTTCGCCTTTAGGCATCACCCCCAGCTCGGTGCAGAGAGGAGGGGGGGAGAAAACTGCCTTAACGGTTCAAACCAAACTGCCTTGACACTCAAAAGCTGAAAGATGTCCTGAAACTCGCTTGAAGTGCTTCAGAATAAACCAGCGATGGGCAACGGATGAATTGTTTACTTCAAACCTGTACAAATACCGTAGCCTTTTTTTGGATAAGAAACCTCTGCTGATGCTACTTAAATAAAACTCAATTGTAGAAATTGCTGACTGATTTCTTTTCTTTGTTTACTTATGTTTCCATGAACAGTAAGCCAGATAATTCTTGAAAAGGTGATTGCAAGTCATATTTTGTACAGTGTTTTACTTGATAATTTGCTCTGTTCTGGATTTGTACTATACTGCCATTAGATCTTACAATAATGTTCTACTCTGCAAATTTTTAAGGTTCAAATAAAGTTTAATTGTTTGCAAACTGTTATGATGCTAATAATTCAACAGCCTGCTGTGTTACTAATGAAATTACTTTGTTATGATTAATTTGGAAAATAGTGTGTTGATTGTAGTAATTAAGCACAACAAGGTGAAGTAAATGATTCTAATGCCATCTGGCCTCCAGACTGAATGAAGAAATGAAATGGGGCTGTCATTTGAATTTATTCGGAGAAGTAAGGGTAATACAAATGCTTTTTATGGCAGAGGCACCCAGATATAATTGTACCACTCTATAGTATTTTTTTTCATGTATTTCTGTATACAGACAACTGGTTCACATAGCTTTCCAGCATCCGTTTAGGATATACCTCTTTCTGCATACTGTCATTAATTATGTGTGCTAAGTGTAGTGTATGCACTGGTTCTTACATCAGAGAGATCTGTGGATGAGAGTTAGCGAAGTGACATACTTCAACTTAACTTTTGCTGCCTCATGATCTATTGATGATAAAAACTTTCTTTGATTGGAATTAAACTGAATGTGAACGCTAATTAAGGTCTTATGCTATATTCAAAGCTGAATGCATAAACTTTGTTCTTTTTGGCTCTGCAGTCTGAGTATGACACAGCACTAGAAGGAGCATGACAAATAACCCTTTAGAACCTGATCCAAGACTGTTGAAACTGAGAAGCTATTGAATTTGGTTGCTTCTGGATCAGGCTTTCAGAACAGTAACTCAGAAACAGGCAATACAGTCTCAAAGTACCTTTTGCTGAATACCGTTTGTATCTTATCTGAAAGAGATGCAATTATTTCTATAAGCTGAACTAAACAATAGAAAGG
Organism: Clamator glandarius; assembly: GCA_033459285.1. NCBI lineage: Eukaryota > Metazoa > Chordata > Aves > Cuculiformes > Cuculidae > Clamator > Clamator glandarius. The sequence goes on from JAUNZM010000266.1 coordinate 7,787,187, forward strand.
CATGGTAGCTAAAAGAAATACATTTTTCTATCTCAGGTAGAGCAAAATGATATTGCAGCTGTAGATCAGAGTGCTGGCCTGATAAAGTTCACTGGGATCTGTAGGAAAGTTGTAAAATATTAAAACATGGAGTGGAAGTACCCAGGTAGATGACAATGGTAGGCACTTCGGCTGCATGATGTTTCTCTCCTGTCCCTCAAGGTGATGAAAAATTTATTATTATGTAACTGTTGGAATGAAAGTATGCATGGAAACCTTCTAAACAACTTTCCACTTTACATAACACAATGTACTGATAAACTGCACGACCTTCACTTGGCAGGGCTTCTCTGGAGCTGACATTTCTCAGACAAGTGCCTGCTTAATTCCATCTTTATTTAGGAAAAACTGATACTAAGCTCAGTGAAAAGTGCTCTGCCAAATTTGCGTCTCTGTTGTAGAGTTTGTGTCCTGCCCAGCATCCCTTGTCTTACAGTGAGGCACCAGCACCGACCAACTTCAAGCTGTGGACTTAAAACTGTGGATTTGAGGTGGGTCTAAGCACAGTATTTCATGCTTCTGGAATGAAATGGTGACTTGGCTAATTTCTCCTCGCAACAAGAAGTAGTAAAGGGACGCTGAGATGGTGACAGGATGTGTGGGTCAAAGGGATCCTGCTTTTCTTATTCAGTTGTGCTGTGCCAAGGAATATACATATATTTTCCCTTTAAATTCTAAAGCGGATCAGGCACTGATAAGCTGTGAATCATTATATCAGCAGTTTTGGATCTAGACAACTTTGTTTCTTCTTCCTGGAATTTTCCTTAGTCTAAACTTCCACACAAGAGAAATTCATAGGGAGCTAGGTTTAAAGCAGAGGAAAGACCTCCATACCTGAAGGCTATGCCAGTACGAGTCAAATTTAAAACTGGAAATGTCAGCTTCTTTCCAGCTTTCTGGGAGGAATAAGACCTTTAATTAACAGGAAAAACTTAAAAATCCAAGGTGTTGTCTTGTAGCAATGTGTGAGAGAATAAAGTACAACAGTGCAGGCAGTTTGAGAAGAAGAGCTGCTGGTTGATGAAGGGGCAGATAGTTTCAAGTGCTACTAAAAACTAATCTATCTCTACTAACTTTCTGATGTGTTGGAATTTTTATCCTAAAGGAGCCTCAGCATCTCACAACCTGTAGAACAAACTTCCTTTCACCCTCTATTGTAAAGTGAGTGCTGCTTCATAAAGATATTCGATGGCTAATGAGCATTTTACAGCAAGGCTTTAAAGTTTATGCTGTGAGATGAAAAAAAAAAAATCCACATTCAGTTACAGTGGGAGGATTTATGGTGGCAGAACAGAATTACCAGTTTGGCCACTTCCAGTCTGCCGTAATTGCTTGCATATTTGTAAATAGTGCCATGGGATTTTTAACGGCCACAGGCAATTGGGATTTTAGTTTTACAACTTGTGCTACAAGACAGGATATGGAGCGCCACAGAACTGCCCCCCGTGCAGAACTGCCTGGCTTAAAGGAAAAAAAGGATTACACAGGATCATTATCAATCTTTCAAACACCAGCAGCAGGGAAGTGTGCCTTGGCAGGCTCCCACCCAAGAGCTGACATGGCCCGATGCTGCTTTTTAATAGTCAAATCTAATAGGGTCAGCATGAGAAGAGCAGAGCGCAGACAGTCTGACGGGTGTGGGCACCTCAGTTTATTCATTGGCCGTCTTCAAGCCTCTGAGGCTTATTTCAGTTTGGAAGGGAAAAGATGAAATCTGTAAACAGTCATGTGGCACTAGGGAAGCAAAGGGACCTTTTTCCTTTTCTGCTGCTCTCTTTGGAGAAGACTGCTGTTCTTTCCTTATATTTAAATTAAAAGCAGCTAGGCATGAATGCACATATAGGTGTGGGAAGGAATATGTTTTATTATATAGTTACTTACAATCATATTTTGATACTGGTTTCTCCCTTCTAAAAGGGGGTTATGTCTGCATGCTTGTAATAGCCACACCACTACAGAAAAATGGTATTTCTAGCTTTAAAAAAAATCTATTTCTAGTTGTTTAAAGGCTCTATTCTAGTGACCTCTCTCTTGTACTACATCTCCCATTATGATAGTACTTTTAGTGCATTATGTTAGGTGTCTCTTAGCAAAATCATAGAATCATAGAATAACCGGGTTGGAAGAGACCCACCACATCATCGAGTCCAACCATAAAATCTGTGTGTCTTTTGTGACACTAATTTTTGTTTGCCTGTACCAGTAAAATATTCCAGTCATATTTTTTGGAAATATCTCTTTCTCCTATTTTCAAACTGGTTTTGAATTTAATTTTAAGGTATTAGAGCACAACAAAAGGATGAGGTAGGTAATCTATGCATCTAGATTTCCATTACTTAACAAAAAAAAAAAAAAGGCAATGCACATTACCAGTTATGAGAACTGGTTTGGAAGGTCCGTAAACTAACCAGTTTCCCATCCATGCATTCTTTTTTGCTTCTGAGACTGGCAAATTATAAATGATGTAACTGCTTAACCACTTCTAGACTGAGATTACCTATTCAGCTACTTACTGTCTTAGATGGCCACCCAAGGTCACCTATAGGTCATTATTGACTTGTGACCAGAATTGCCTTCCCTCTAATGTATCTAGCACTGCTTTGAAGGCAGCGTTTGGGAAACAAGCATCTTCTGTCATGGGCTTTGTAAATTCTCAGAAGGTAAGCGAAACTTAAAAATGCAGAGGCATCATCCAAAATAGTCTAACTAAACTGTGTTTATGACTTGCATTTCTGTAAATACTCGGTCTTCACTCTATTCCTGCAAAATTATGAAGAGGAGAATGTGTACTATGAGGCATCTTCCTGGAACATCAGATTTTTACAGAATTAAGTCACATTAATGTTTCAGGTGCAGGCCAAAGAAACGCCTACTTGAGAGTATGAACCTGAATTGGTATAATTGGTGGCCTGTGTCAGACTTACGCAAGTAGCGGAGGACAAAGACCTACGTGGCTGGCCCTTCACTGAAAACTGGTCCTTATTGATAGATGGTTCAATTTTATCTTGAGCTCTTCAGTTGTGTTGTCGCTACTGAACTTCTCTAGTAAGTTCACTGAGCTAGCAAATTTATGCAAGTGTTTGTCCATCAGGTGTAGGTCAAGGTTTTGATTTACAGCCTGATCTGGCAGAACACCACATGAAGCTGTGATGTGATGTGTTCCTATTTATGGGGTCTCAGACAAGCTGAGGATTCTAAAAAGCAGCTTGGGGCCACAAAGGGATTTCGTCATGCCAGTTTTCAGTGGAATTCTGTTTTGAATGTTCTGGTTGATGTTGCCTCATGCAAAATACCATTGCTTAAATCTCTTAACACTCGCAACATTGGGAATATGCATTATAGTAGTTAAGTCTCAGACTGACTAGAATGACTCAGAGATCATTGAGCAGTGTACTGACCAGCTACTGAGAGTGTATTTACTTCATTTTGTGAACAGTGTTTGCTTATGAATTAATTGTGATAATTCAGACAATTATTTCAATAATTTGGTCCAGCTAACAATAACAGTAGACATACTGTTTACTAAATGTATTAACTGAAATTACAGTAGCTATTCAGACTGTGTTCATCATAATGCTTATTAGCATCTGCCCTTCCTATGTCTGTGAGCTCTTGAATATTCTGCTTATCCTAAGTATTGTAATTTCTGCTGGTATTAAAGGAAAAAAAATTGAAATGTAGGCAGTTGTCAATGACACAAATGTCTTCTGTCTTTTCCACTGTCTGCTTCTTGAAAACAGAATCAGTTCTGCATGTACAGTTTGCAACAAGGGAATGTAGCTATGTGATTTCCCCTTAACCTTAATGAAGGTATGTATGGAGGTAGTTCTTAATTTAGGGGTGTGATATTAACTCTTATTGACTATAGTAAGCATGCAGTCACATAGTTCCCTTGGCTTTATTGGAAGCGCTTCTAAATCTTACTCATGTGAAATACAGGATTTAAAATCAAGTTGTTAGTGTTATGGGAAACTAATTATTGTGATTTAAGGGACACCCCTAACCATGAGCTAGCCACCTAGATATAGATTGGCAGTTTGTCTGTGATGTATTTCTTGGTGTTTAAAATCACTGTGTGCTCAGCACTTAAGCACAGGGAGTATTTTGAACACAAAGTGAATGGCTTTGGTCCTTCTTACCTCCAGCTGCCCAGAGAAGATCTCGGTGTAAGATAGTTCCTGTAACCAGATGGAAGTATTTTATGTGTTACTCATTTTTGAACTCCCAGTTCACACACTGATGGTCTGTAGGCTCTGGGCTGAGGTCTGATTGATTATGCAAGGATTAATGGGGACTTAGTCTTCCGAAAACATTGCAGGTGTGCCAGCTGTATGCCACAGTAGTGAAAAGTTGTGTTTGACCCTCTCTGTTTCATTGTTCCCTCTCTTTCCCTAGCAGACCTAAATTGTATGGGGGCAGATATTACTGTCTTCAGCAACCTTTACTGTAGACAGCTGTCAGCGGCAGATGAGCGCTTTTGGCTGTGCCTCTATACTTTCAGCCAAAGAGTAAGTGTCTAATGATGAGGATTTATTCTGTTATATGAGTATACTGACACAGAATTATAACATATGTATATGGGCCACTGACAGTCCCCATCTCCCAGTATATACTATTTTCTCTACGCCAAATTTATTGCTCTCATAATTAAGTCTAATCCTGAGGACTTAATGGAGTTGCACATTCTGAAAGTAGCAGGAAATACAGCTCTTGCCTAGCTAGGAGCCTGCACAGTGTCTGCTCCAGTCTGCCTGGGGTGTAATTCCACCCCTTCTGAATGAAGGGTGGGTGACAACAGGGCATAGCTTTAGAAGGAACTCCAGACTGGTAGTTTTTATCATTTGCTCCATCTCACATTAAGAATGCCTGAGTGACCTTTTGCTCGCAGGAAGGCTTAAACTCCTAGTTTGCTAAATAGGATCGTGTTAATCATCAAATGACACCAAGAAATAACAGGCTTACATTGCTCCCATACAGAGACAGATTAGGCAGAAGGTGAAGCTTTCCAATGGTGAGGGCAGCGAAACATTGGGGTTGGTTGCCTGGGGAACTTTTGTGACTTCCATTTCCAGAGGATTTGGAGAACCTGCGGGGGATGAACTCACCTGCTAGGAATGACTGAACCATGTCGATTCCTGCCTTGGGGTTGAGACATGTGCTAAATGACCTCCTAAGGTCTGTTCCAGGCCAGGTTTCTGCAATTCTGTAAGTCAGCGGTGAGCTGGCACCACTTTGAAATGGCAGAATAAACAGAAGTCTAGTCTTAGTTTTTCTTCGCCTGGTATACTAAGAATGCCACTGCTCTGTGGGTTCGTGTGTTCCTCGTCCCCTTTCAACTTCATAAGCTCCAAGCAGGAGCCGAATACACCATTTTGCTCACAACAAGCATATTAATTAGTTAACCCAGCAATTAATTTGGCCCACAATTAGCTAAAGGCCTCTTTCAAGTATCATATACCTTGCTTTGTCTTAAAGCGTGTTTGGCTGTACCAGATGTTAAACCAATTTTGAGTATGTGCAATATTACTTTGATTCTAATTGCTGTGAAAAGCATTTCACTCATGCATTTTTTAACAGAACAGCTACAATTTCAAATTATAGCCATTTCTTCATCTCAGTTAGTTAAATTTTAGCTACCACTTTGGTGTCTAAATATCTTAGAAAATTGAGAAAAAGGTAAAAATAGTCTTCAGTTTTGTGTATTGTTCCTTTCGCCTCTTCTGAGAACTGAAAGGGATTTTTCCAGAGTCCTCTCAAGTAAACAGAAGTGTTCTCATCCCTATAACAGGCTTTAGATCAGGTCCACCTGTGAGGATAGTCCTCTGTTTTATTTTCTTCATACTTGTTAATTGAATATATGACATATATTTAATTCTGGAAGTATTCCTTATCTCTGTAAGAAGTCCTTTTGATTCTCTGCATAAGAAAGTGTTCTGTGATGTGGCTACCTGATTTTACTGAAACTCACATGTCAGGAAAAAAAAATATTGCCTTCCCTGTCAAAACTGGCAGTAATTACAAGTCCTAATATATAGCTGAGATTGACTTATAAAACTAAATCTGTAATGTTTCAAGCTTATAAACTGACTTGTGCAGCGTTCAGGAAATATAACCCAGTATTTTCCTTGCAAACTGACATCTCTTTATCCATTTCTTTTATCATCTTTGTTATTATTTGTGAGGGCGGGGAGCAGACAGCATTTATATCGAATATACTGGGTGGCATTTAACAAGTCTGCTTCTTGGGAAAAATAACATTCTTTCTAACTAAACAGCAGCTGAAGGAAAATCAGGAAGGCTTAAGCACATGGATTTTTTTTTTATGTGTTCATCTTTATGTGTATTCTTTCAGCAATAAATTCTGCATATTGATTACTTAATTGTAATGGAAGCATACTTGGACAGGAGCAACGTTATAGCCTATTTACTGTCTTAATTTTTAAAGAGTTTTTAAATTTTAAAATGGATATCACTCTAAATGCAGTGCTGTACTCTTCTGTGTAGAAATTTTGATATAGAAGGACTTTCTCATTAAAGTTGTGTTACTGAGAGCTCTTTCTTTTTCAGCTGCTTTCCTTTTTCCTAATTTGTGAAACCAGAAAAATCTGTAATTGGTATTTAGCCTCTCTCACCGTATGTGAAATTCACTCTAGATAAAAAAAAATGGCTTTAGATTGATCAGTGAAAAAGCCTTAAATAGGATTATGTAGAGAATTTAGATTTATCCAGGATAAGTGTAAAAGTTTAGCTTGTTTATTTACCTAAAAATATCAAACATGTACAATATTTTCCTGGTTAATAATGAGCATTTCTGAGGACTCATAGTAAAAACAGATCTTTCTTTGGCTGAAGGAAGCAAAGGCTCCTGCACATCGAATAAACGTGTAAACTGAATGCTGGCTTAAAGCCTTCCTAAAGGTGAACTAACAGCACTGTCAGGAAAAAAAGTAGAAAAAGGAAGATATATCTGCAATATCATGTAGTCGTTTAGCTGCAGTGCAAAAAATAGATGTAAGTGTTGAAGCAATATATATTAACAACCACAAAGAGGCACTTGGAAGTGGCATCCACAATGTTGTCTATTGTTTCAAATGTACAATACCGGCTTATTTTGAAACAGAAAGGACGAAGTTTATTTTAGAGGAAAACAGTTCTCTATTTTACTTCATCATGTCTAAGCTGTTAGATATTTGGATGATATCACTGCTGGGCTTTTAATTTTATTTTCTTTTTTTCTAAAAAAAATTTGAATCCAAACCAGTGAAGCAAAGCTTGGGAAGTAGTAATTTCTTCGAATCTTAATGCAGTCTGTCTTCTTAATGAGCCTACTGCACTGCCCTGAAAACAGCCTTTTACAAATAAACATGCTGGAAGTGATTTAGCCACAATGTCCAGACTGTGTAAACATCTAATTATTACAATAAAATTGTCAATAAATATACATTACTGCTCCCCTTTCAAATGTTAACCAAATTTCTTTTTGCTTGATAAAAAGGTATAAATTGTATTTTTAGGTCCTGGTGGGTTTTGTTTTCATTACCCTGCTTGCTGTTCTCCAGACAAAAGAATGCAGCCTAATGTCTGAATTACTCCTGGATGGTGAAAACTCCTGCTCCGATGTAAAGTGCGATGTTTCCTTTCACAGGAAAATGAACTCAGAACTCGCCCAATCTGATGTTTAGTCATGGCAGTGGGGTTTTTTTTCCATCCCAAAAATGGCTATAAAACCTGAATTGCAGTTGTTGTAACTGTGGAATAGGCGCACGATTAAAACC